>OV179151.1:5802812-7052812 GCA_921972225.1 Euplexia lucipara
CCGCCCATGGGCCTCTTCTGACTTGGCTTCAAATGCCGTTGAGAAATACCTTTGGGTTCGAACTCAAAACCCAAGACTTGTTGACAGTCCGGTGGCAATAGTAGGTAACGTGTGTGTTTATTGTGATCTTAAACACTCATTGTCATCTGGCTAGCCGTCTCTCAACTATATTGAGATCCGGTTCCTGTCTAACCGGATGCAGCCAAATACTATAATTTTAAAAAGACAGACTGTCTATCTGACTACCGCAACCCAGTCAGAAAAACAAGACTTATCATTACTGTTTGTGTAACTTTCGAACTTCCGACTACCCACCCAACTGAAGATATAAAATTAGAACTAAATTGCTACTGCAGAGCTCCAAGTACCGACAGGATTCTGTGTCGATAAGATTCACACAGTGATCGTTTTCGGACGAGATTCCGTATTTTAGTAGTATTGATGATGTCTTGCTTTGGTGGGTAGTATGCATTGTGGTTGGTGACGTCATTGAACCGTGACGAAATTCGGCAGGAGGTTTAGTTGTAGTTTTAGAAGGAGTTTACCAGCTATAAGGAACACCTAGTAATACCTGATGTGTTATTACATAGATAATTATTTCTAGCTAATACTTTGTTGCTACCAATGAATTAGTTACTCATCGTAATCACAGCTAGCCAGTCTATCGAGCTATCATCGTAAAGCAGTGTCGAGGTAAAGTTCCGTTAATAGTCATGAACTCAATACGTGTTAAGTTTTCTAAGAAATTGACAATCATTACGAACTCTTGCTCGATTTTAACAAGAATAAATTAGCTTCGGGAATTTGTCTGACATCATTCAGACGTTATTTGTTCTTAAATAATACAGTTAGTATTATTAGTGCGTTTTATTAAACTAGTCATGACTTCATGTTTCTATTACACGAAGGGTTTGCCTGTTTTACCTATAACTCATGTACCTAAAGGCGAGCCTATTCACGTCGATCTGGAACAGATCCAGACTCCGGGGTTGCTACTGATAAAAAATTTAATGAATAGATACCTACACTTTGCTCAACTTTGGGATCAAACTATGTATTGTTTTCTATAATTTTTTTTTTTTATTTTTTCACTTTTTTTTAAATTAACGTTATTACATTTGTAAATATGTGAGCACAATGTATCTAGCTGTACCACATGTAATTATCAACACCATTTTTTTTTTTTTTTTGTTTAAAACTATCTTAGTATCGTCCTCATACATAATCTTATTGATGTAGGTATACAAGGTATTGTAAAATCGATTTTAAAAGAGTAAGTATGGAGTTTCTTGCCCATTCTTCTCCATACAAATCTACTTTTTGGAAGGGGCAACTAGAATCACTTTTTAAAGTTAATTTTTGTTCGAAGTTCAAAAGTGCCTTATAGGGGCCTAATTGAAATAAATGGTTAGACTTTGACTTTGAACCCGGGTATCAAGCACAGGTATTGGACTGGCCACTACTTACTCTTAACTAGTACTACACCATGCCATAATATCACGCCTGTATTCCCTGTAGGCTTAGGCACATGTGTTCATACAGCACACTCACATTCTCAGTCATGTTTAAGTCAAAGGGACAGATGTTTTGCTGTGGAGTTTTATTTCCAGCAAAAACACTAAGGAGCGATGAAGGGTCGGCGTTTTGGGGGTTTGACTCGTGTATTTTTGACGTTCTAAAAGTGCTGTATCTCAGCCAATTTTGTACCCAGTATGCTCTGCTACAATATGTATGGAACTACCTATTGGAAGGGTAAATTAGAATAAATTTTCTTGTTTTATTTATAAGTCTAAAATTAAAAATTTTAATAGTCTATTTGAAATAAATTATAAGGCTTTAAGTTATTTAGGTATTTTCTACAAGAGTTCTAAGTCAAGCATTTAATAACACCCCTGAGACATTGTCTAGATCAACTCCTTTGTTTTAGTTTATGCAACAATTGAATGAATGTGTAGTTTCTATATAACGCCTGTTTTGCTCAGTACAGCTTTCACTTGTTACATAATAATGATTTATAGCCATTTCAAGAGTTCAACATACTCCTTTATTCGTATATTTGATCATTGAAATCAACAACGAAGATGAAAATATTATAATATCATTAGAAACTCGTATCTTCAATGGCTTAGAACACATTCGATGAAAATGAATTCTTAGATTTTCACTAGTGAAAGTTATTACTCGAAAATTATACCAATATGTAATAAAATATGTTGTACCTACTTATGTTTTATCACTTTAGGGTATGTGTGATTACAGAACGATGCACTTAGAGTGCTTGCTTGTCAATTTATTAACTTATTTAAAGAGAATGAAAACTTAAATAAGTAAATAACTTTCTACAAGATTATAAATAAAATTACTGATTACTAACCAAAATTACAAATAGTGGTTAGTTGCTTAGAATGAGAGAAACATGGTGAAACATCACACATCTCGAAGTAGTAAGTAATAAATAATAAAATCTTTTGTTTCAAACACTTGTAGTCCATTTGGTTAGTATACCTAGTCAATTAGGATTTTTGAACATCCAATAGTAACCAAACCCTATTAGCATCTACAGGCTGTTACTTCTTATATAAAAACTCAACCATTGAGCCAGGGATCAAACCCAGAACTCGTAAGTATGCATCCTTGCAACCACACAACCAACGAGGCAGTTGTACCTACCTGTTTATTAAAACATGGTAGTCATGTTATTTAGAAAAGTGTAAATAATAGAAGTAAACCAGCACGGATTGAAAATATAAGTAAGACCAACAAGTTTTGGGACAAGTAGTAATAGTTGGTTTTCTTTCTAATTACTATCCAGCTTACAACATTTAATAATAATATTTCAAGATACAATTCTTCAAGTATTGGTTCTCTGCTGCTCCTAGAAGAATTAGAGTAAATAGAATATTTAGCTTGTGTATTACCTGTGGCATGCCGGTTCCATTGTTTGCAACATTCTGCTGTAATTTGGCAATGGGCAGCTGGCCGCCAGTGGTAACAAAGTGTGTGCCAGCATTGCCAACTGCGGAGAATGTGGCAAAATTCATGTCGTTATCCTCCTCACTGGAAAATAATTATTACCTCTTATATCCTTGATACCTTTGTGATCACCTCATTGTTTGCTGTAGGGATTTAATAAATACCCTGCTTGAAGTAGAAATTGTTGAATT
Organism: Euplexia lucipara; assembly: GCA_921972225.1. Classification (NCBI taxonomy): domain Eukaryota; kingdom Metazoa; phylum Arthropoda; class Insecta; order Lepidoptera; family Noctuidae; genus Euplexia; species Euplexia lucipara. The sequence goes on from OV179151.1 coordinate 5,805,977, forward strand.
GGACCAAAAAACATTAGAAACTGAATATGCTGTTACTTGGCTGCAAGGAGTTAGTTGTGCACCTTCTTCCCAGCAAAAAAAAATAGGAAGTGGTGATGTGCGGGTATTTTGGGGGACGGTCTATGTAATTTTTGATGTTCAAAAAGGGCTGATCCTCAGCTTAATTTGAATAAATGACTTTTGATTTCTGTTGGTGTACCAATATCAAATGGAAAGCCACATCTATAATAGTGCTTTTAAAGAAATTACTTTCCCAAAATCCAATATTCACAAGATCCTTCAGATCAACATTTATGGACATTTTCTTCTTCCCTGTAGAAAGGGGTAGGTCAAAGAATATGTCGAATAGTTCTCAAGTATTTTATCAGGAATTTTCATAAGAAATAAAATAATGACTATTATTGGAAACACAGGAAGTTTTTTATTAATTATTACAAAAATACAAAGTTATTTAGGCTATGGCGCTGATACATTCACATCATAATTATACAGTTACTTATTTATTTCAATGTTGAGACAATAGCTTAGGAGAACATGGGAATACCAATGACCTTGATTTGGTGATATTGCTGTGGATTTGGTAAGAATATCTGAATTCTGTTACATCCTCAAAGATGATTTGGAGTGAATATGGTTACAACGGCAGTTCAGGACTAAGTGCGGGAGTCAGTTAATACTTCTATTAGCACTACTTTCTCTAGTGCTAACATAATACACGTAGCGCGAGGACCCCGGGGTCCTCTCGGGGTTAGCATCTAACATTTAATTTAAGATTCTAGTTGTATACATAAAGAAAATATTTTATTTTTATTTACGTGTCACCCCTAATGCCTTACTCTTTTTCAAAAACAGTATGATATAAGCTTCATCCTAATGAAAATGGAACTATTAATTTAGTATTTTGTAATAGAGAGTAAACACGCCAGATAAGAAAGTTGTTTGACTCCTTATTTGTGGAATTAATGTCACAACTTTACAGTGAAAGTAGGAAATGTTTTAGGTAAGTAGTCCATTAAAAAAGCTTTGGCTATGGTCATTAATTACTGGGGTGTATTTAATTTACTGCTTCTTTGGCGAAATCAATTGTGATGTCGAAACATTAAAAAAAACCCAAGTCCGCAATAGTTTATTGATGTAAACAAGGTAAAATTTTGATAATTTCCAACATATTAACAGCAACCAATCGGGCATTGGCTAAAATAAAATTGAAAATGAAAATAATATTCAAAAAGTATTTATCCCCATACCAAGAGGCATCTTCTCTAGTGGGCATCTTCTGCATGTCGCACATTGTTGTTAACCCTCCGCGCTTCGCCGCCGAAGCGGGAAAAAATAAAAATAAAATTCACTGTCCCACTTGAGTCACTATGGCAACGCGTATCCCCACGTCCCAATATCCCACCACCGCGGCGCCACTGCGCACGGGACTACACTGGGACCACGATGGTAGGGCACATACCTCTACCGACCACCAGACACGGCACTACACTAAAATTAATTCAGCCATGGTGAGAGGCGAAAGATGATCGCCTACTACTAATAAGAAAGTGGGTTAAAGAAAGTTTTTTATGCAGGCCCGATAGTCGACCGACGAGTATGCTATACATACTGACAGACAATTGGCGTGTATGTGTATGTATGCACATGTAGCTCTAGCGTGATGCTCACTTTCTCTTTGCTGTACTTTCACAAGACTGCGGGGTGTAGTTGTGGTTCACTAGCTGTGAGAAGCAAGCTGGTTGGGTAACCATCTCGTAACTGTACATGTAGCTATATCTACTGAATGTTTTAACATTTCATTTAATTTATTTCATATTTTTATAAATAAAAGTGAGTCTAAACCTTGAAACTTTTAGCCGTTTACGTACATTTTGGCAATAGAAAGTTCAATTAAGGTCACACAAGTTTATTGTGTCATTGACCTTTAAAATTCGTGGGACGATTTTATTAAACCTACCTGCTTCATTAAAATATATAAGATAAAAGTGATTACATTACAAACGAGTAGTTTTGTAACGCACCTACTCTCGGTGAGGGTAATTATGAGTCCAAAATTTTCATTGATCTTTCAGAGAGGACAAAGGAATTGCAACAAATATGGCCGATTTCTTTTCAGTTACGCAATTAGTTTAAAATAAAAAATAATTCAATTAATAGCATTTATGAGGGAACCCCGCATGCTCGTGGGCGAAACCAGACAGAAATCGAAGGTTGTTCACCCCTACCAGTCCTTTTGACCGGCTGCGGTTGTGCGACCATCACGCGTCGCATCCCCACCATGATGCGGGATCCCCTCCATGTGCCGTCACCAAATCACTCCCGCTCCCGGCTCCTTCCTCCACCGCCAGGGAAATCGCGAGAGGAGGGGTTGAACGCGGCACTGGGCACTCTTTCGAGAGCGCTCAGGTGGCCACGCGCCCCGTGTAACGGTACTACGGAGTACCGCTTCCAAAATAAGGTCATGGATATTCACACGTTGTAAACAAAACGATAAGTATCACGACTTACCTTTGGCATTAAATCTGATTTTTCTCCCAGTTACTTATAAAACACATCAATTACACTCAGAATAAATACCACAAATTAATCACAAACAAATAAACAACGACGCCCCTTCTCTTTTACCATTTACTACAAATGATGTCCGCCATACTGTTTCTGTAGTGACGAAACATAACACCAGGTGGCGCATTAATTCTTAAACGTGATTGGCCAAAAATTTATCATCGATTTGACATGTGTCAATGAAATGCCAATAATATAAAAATTGGAATTGTTACCATGCTTCAACAATTATATTGAAAAAGGTACAATTACAATAGGTACTTTAATATTAGACATAACAAATTAATAATACACAGAAGACTTAATTATGTAACACTAAAATAGTATTAATAAGGAAACTGCTGTCCACATCTCTGTATTCTCTCTAAATGCAGTTCAAATAACAACTTATTGTCATAGTAGTAGCTACTTTGGTTGGAACTCATTCCAGGCTCATAACTTGGTCTTCGTTCTGAACCTGACGATGAACTTGGCGAAGAGATTCCATTTTCCGTATTTATTCCATTAATCTGGCTACGACTAGCGTCTTGTGTTTGCGAAACATTCGAGTTTAGGTTGTTATTGATATGCAAATTATTTATCCTCTTAGACAATGGCATAAATTCACATGAATCATCCTCGCGGGATCTTTTCCTGGAAAAGTAAAATTATATTAGTAAGTATCAAATGGATGCCTAGGTAATAACCACTATACATTTACAAAAGTATGTTAAAACAGACGAAGTAAACATACCTATTCTCTGTCATAGTACCAAATATGTTATTCCCATTACTTCGAATGCTAGTATTCCAATTCAAAGTGGCGATTTTCCCAAAAGTCATTTGTTCCCGGATTCTTGCGTGAACTTCATAAAACAAAACAGTAGTTGAATAGAAAAACACAATTTTTATTTCACTAGGTACAAGGAGTAAGAATTTACTGAGATGAACATAAAGTCAGAAATTCAGGTATGAAACTTAACAACTTTAAGCATGTTGCTCAAATACCTCATTGGAATTACCGAAGGAGTGAAAGAGATAACATACAGTCAATGTATCCAATTTGAAATCCGAATTACAAGGACAGAAGGCATGGCAGCAGCTGTTTATTTTTTTTTCCAGTCATGTCACAATCACAAGATTTGCGTTTTGTTACTCAAATGTTTATGGCCAATTTTCTTTATAAAAAATGCATTATTATTTTATATCCTCTCCTGTATACAATGTAGCAAGTTAATTTTTTAAATAAGTATTACTGGTATGTAAACAATGCTGAATTTCATGTGATAACTAAACGCGTTACTTTACTGGGCCTTCCAGAAGATGGCGCTACGTCGCACAACGGTACACGTATCTCCTAATCTACTTTTTAAAATAGATGTCGCTAAACGCTCAACCGCCTAGGTCAGTGAGGAAAAAAAATCAATAGCACTTGGTACAATGATGGTATTAATACAATAGCTACTCTGGGGGTCCTCTTTTTCAAGGACTTCTTTTCCTCCCTGCGACAGCTAGCAGTTTCAGATCAAAGCACAGCCTGTAGGTCTGTTCCTAACGGTTACCTATATATATAGTATTTTACATCTCTTTGCCTATAGGTATAATACTTAGCTGTTACCTAACTGTTACCAAATTAAAATCAATTATTAAAAAAAATATTATTTATTTGAACTAGGTAGGTACATTCAAAAGTGTTGTAGAAGTGCGAAAGAGTAGTCTGTAATAGTCTGTATGCAAGTCGTTGATTTAATACATATGGGTTAACCTTCGCACACCCATCGATCTGAAGAATTTTAGAATTTGAGGTCATTTTATTTTTCTTTAAAGGTGGGTAGATAGGTATATCTCCACAAAGGTACACCTGGTACACCTATTTTGTATTTTATTGTACAGACGCCAGCATATCAAGTTACCCCAATGTGTCAAATTTTCCAACTGAATATGAGCCTTATTCTGTTTGACATAAAGTTGAAAAGCGATCAAAGAAATTTGACACATTTGGGTAACTGGACGTGCTGGCGTCTCGTCTGTACCTGTAGGTACCTACATACATCGACAGCTGCTCCGGGTAGCGCCGCGCCGCGGTGCGGGTCATAGATTCTATATTGATTTATTTAGTTTGCAGGCAAGGAACCTTACTTACTAGTTCGTATAAGTTCAAAAAGAGATTAATAGATAGGAGGTACCTACCATAGCAATCAGATAAAGTCCTGCACATACAAACATGTAGGTATTGATAGAGGCCAGCCATTAGGCCAGCACATCAATCTACCACAAATTTTCCCAATTGAACATGAACCTTATTCTGTACTTATGCAATAAAGTTATAAAACGATTAGAGAAATCTGACACATTAGGGTAGCTTGGTGCTTGCTAGTCTTTGTAGGAACATCATCAATCTGCATTCAATATTTTATTCATCACAATAAGCTTGCAAGCGTCGATACGTCAGTTTAACGGCAATTTAACGGATTTGATTTCTATACTTATGTAATATAGAATACTAACTAGGTAGATACCTAGGTACTTACTCATTATAATTCTATAGTAGTAGATGATACACATAATGATGAACCTTGCATTGATAGTCATAGTATTGATACTCATCATCTACCTAGCTACTGTACTGTTGTTCGATAAATTATGACCACCCGAATCGCCCTCAACCTCAAACCACCCTATCTTTTCCGAGGGCGTCAACTAGGGGACCAAATAAGAGATTTAATTAGACCCCTCATCATAACTATGGACCTACAAATTCCACGTTTGGGCCACACGTACCTACGTGTGGGTATAAAGTCTAGAATTAGTCTGAATTGTCGATGGCCTCGGCCTGCCCTGTTAGTAGGTACCTATAGGTACATAAGAATATGCAAATATTAATAACATACACAGTAAAGTTTGCTGCTTATTTGGCGCAGTACCTACGTGTTCTTTTAAGTTTGGGATATAATAAAATTGCAATAAATAATAAATAAAATACAACCGACATCATAAAAACACTAAAAGGCTTTGGTGGTTCTCTTTCATTAATTAATTGCCACCGACTTCCGAAACTAGTTATTTAACACCTTTGAGTCGGATGTAAGTAGGTACTTTTGTATAAGGTTTTACTTTTTTGTACATAAGTATTTTTGTTTATTTTGATGATTTATTTTTTCAGTTATTTCGATATAGAAACCAAGCTACAAGTACCTACTCAACCGATTTCGTTAAAATACAAAAGGGAATAGTCAAAACAATTTTCTTAATAGGTCCTTATGTGATAGAGTTTTGATATACTTATTATATGTACAAGCTTGGCAAAAAAGAGTCTGACGCGGTGACTTACTTACAATACGTAAGTACCTATTATTGCAATTAAATGTATTCAGAACTATCTAACTTTAGGTACCTGACTCATTTAGCGAAGCTCCTTTCTTACGTCCATTATGATTTTAATGGTCATTAAATTGTCTATAAAATGGGCGTGATGTAGGAGGGAGGGATATTCTGCATTGTACAAGGGTGGCCAGGATTAACAATGATAGTACTAGACCACGATCAATTATAGTACAACTGGCTTCCCCTCGACTTCGTGACCAATTTCTTGCTTCTGTTATTAGTTTTAACAAGAAGAATAAGGAGAATAAGCTAAACAGCACTCATCTCGGCTACCCTGGTCCAAAAACTGCAATTTATGTAACTGAACATCTATCCCCGACATACAAGGCTCTGCACGCTGCTGCGAGGGTAAAGGCGAGGGAACTTGACTTTAAATACATCTGGGTTCGGGGTGGTAGAATTTTTATGCGCAAAACGGAAGAATCAGAGCACATCATGGTCGAAAACATGGACACGTTAAGTAGGCTTTCTTAGTTTGTCTATCTAGTACTTATGTATATCGCAGCATTGGTATTGGTTTTTTGTTAAAATTCACTGATATTAGTATTTATTATCAAAATACAAGAGGTCTACGTACGAAGACCCATAACTTTTGTCGCCAATTATTGCTAGAAAGCTATGACATTGTAATATTGACTGAAACATGGTTGAATAGTAGTGTCTTAAGTGCGGAGCTTTTTGACGATAGATATATAGTATAAAGAAGGGATAGAGATGGTAGTAAAAAGGACGGAGGAGGCGTATTGATCGCTGTGTTAAAAAGAATTGCCTCGAAACGTATGATTCAATGGGAAAGTCGATGTGAAGATCTTTGGGTTGTCATCGATGTTCCGTTTATCAAATCTATTCGTCAAATTGCTCTGTGTGCAGTGTATTTACCACCCCCCGTTATGCGTAGTACCCTAGACCACTTTATAGACTGTTGTAATCTTATGCTTGAACAAACAGGCTTGCACACTTGTATTGTCGGTGATTTTAATTTGGGTAATATTAAGTGGAACTTGTTAAATGACTCGGCAAATAACTATGCTCCTCCAGGCTTTAGTAATATACTTACAGATTTTATTCATATGCACAAATTAACGCAACTGAATGACATTGTGAATGTGTCCGGACGAATATTGGATATTGTTTTAACGAACTTACCTTCAAGCAGCGTAATTTCAGCTCTAAACCCTCTCAGTACTATTGATGTCCTACACCCCCCCATCGAAATCCTGGTAAGAGCAGTTAAAGATACCTGGCTTCCATATAACTCGCCAAATGTAAGGCCAAATTTTTTCAAACTAAATTATGCTAAAATTTGTGACGAACTTGATGGGGTGGATATTGCGTTAAAGGAAACAATTGGTGCTAATGATATGCTCCAAGTCTTTTACGATAAAATACGGAATATCATACAATCGCATGCCCAAACCACTAAAGCCACCTCCAAGTATAAAAAGCACCCTCCTTGGTTCGACAAAAATCTAATAAGAGCTTTAAAAGAGAAAGAAAAAATTAGATCCCGTTACAAAATTTATAAAAACCCCTTGGATGAACTTGAACTCAAATTATTGGGCAAAAGGTGTTCTAAATTAGCAACAAAGTCCTACAATAATTATATTAAAAATGTTGAGGACGAAATCTCGGAGAATCCAAATCGCTTCTGGTCATACATTAAGGCTAAAAGAGGTGGCTCTAGTTCTTTTCCCGCCACAATGACTAATGGAACCATGGTAACGTCAGATGGTCTCCAAATTTGCGAAATGTTTGCTTTACATTTTTCCTCGGCTTTTAGCAAAGCAAAACCAATGAACCGAAATGAACCAGCCTCCGATTTTCTTAACAACATGAAAAATAACAGCCTACCACTAACGGCACCAACAATTCGTTGTGAGACCGTTTTTAATAAACTTAAGGGTTTAAATATTAGTAAAGGTGCTGGGCCGGATGGTATTCCACCGTTTTTTATTGCTAAGTGCGCCCCCTATTTGGTATACCCTTTGGTAACAATTTTTAATACATCTCTCAGCTCAGGTGTGTTTCCAGACTCCTGGAAAAGAGCAAAGGTTGTGCCAATTTATAAAAGTGATGACAGAGACAATATTGAAAACTATAAACCCATCTCCATTTTATCAACTTTCGCTAAGGTTTTTGAGTCCCTAATTTGTCCCTACATCCAGTCACACTTTAAACTCTATTCGAGTGACTCGCAACACGGTTTCATGGCTCTCAGATCAACTAGTACTAACCTTGCGACCTTCTCAGAAATGTTGACGGATGCCATTGACAGCGGCAGGCAGGTCGACGTAATATATACTGACTTCAGTAAGGCTTTTGACCGAGTTCCCCACCATATACTGCTGTCAAAGCTTTCTGCGTACGGAATTACTGGTACACTACATACTTGGCTGAAATCATATCTTGAGAATCGATACTTTTATGTTGCAGTTAATGGGTTTCAATCCGGAACCTACTGGACCACCTCAGGGGTGCCCCAAGGCTCGCATGTCGGTCCAATTCTCTTCAATATGTTCGCTAACGATATCCCACACTGCCTCAAATCCTCAGAATGTTTCATGTACGCAGACGATCTTAAATTTTCTAGAATAATTGCCTCCAGCGAAGATACTGAACTGCTTCAGAGCGATGTTGACTCGCTACATCAATGGTGTGACAAAAATGAAATGGCATTAAATGTCAAAAAATGTTATCACGTGAAGTATACCCGGAAAAAAAAAATAGTTGCTTCCGTATACCGTGTTGGCTCGAATGTTATCCAGGATGTGAATCAAATAAGGGACCTGGGTGTTATTTTTGACAATGAGTTGACCTTCGTACCTCATGTTGAAAATGTTATAAAAAAAGCATCTAGAATGCTGGGTTTTGTTGTTAGGAATGTTGCCGGTTTCAAGCGTAGTGGTACGAAAATTTTGTTGTACAACAGTGTTGTACGAAGTATTTTGGAATACTGCAGCACAATCTGGAGACCACACTATGCAACACACAATCTGAGGTTAGACGCTTTATGTGGCATCTAGCTTATGCCAGCGGAATTGCCAGAACGATACGGTCGTATGGAGCTAGACTTGCACATTTTAAGATGGTGTCTTTAGAAAAGCGGAGAAGAATTGCGGATTCCATTTTTCTTTATAAAGTCCTCCGGAATAAAATTGACTGCCCCCTTTTGCTAAGTAAGTTCAGACTTCGTGCGCCTGCTAGACTCCCTCGTACCCCCATTACTCCCTTGTACCCCCCTCCGCGTAGAACTGTTCTCGGTTCTAGTTCTATTGTCCCTCGGCTCTGTAAACAGTTAAACGAATACAGCGACCTTATTGACGTTCATTTTGACTCGTTTAGCAAGTTCCGCAGAATATCATTTAATAGTGTGTAACATTACTACTCTTTTCGAGATTCATGTATTTGATCTGATTTTGTTATTTTTATTCTTGTTTTGAATCTTTGAATTTATTATTATGAATTTTCTGTTATGACATTTTATTGGGTATATATATGTATTTTGATTGTGCTTGATATTAATTTTATTTCATTTTTATTTTTGTTTTTTTAATTTTGCTTTTGTTTTAATTTTTGGTTTTTTAATTCTAAGCATATTGTTTTAACTTTAAATCTATTTTTTTAATTCTGTCATATTACTTATCTAATTTTATTTTAATTTGATTTTGTTTTTTCTTAATTTTTGTACTTAATTTGACTGAGACGTTTATTTGGATTTTAAACTTAGATTTGAATTTTACTGAAATTTACTGACTAACATTTATGGGGCATGCGGTGCTAACCTATAAGAAATTGTAGTACTAATCTTTAATCTAAAAAATCAATTTATACATGTAATCAGTATGTACAGTTGTTGGTTGGCTAAAATAAATAAATAAATAAATAAATAAATAAATAAAACATTCGTATTAGATAACCTGCCCCCCTAGCCAAGTTACAAACGATTCGTATCTATTCTCTTTCTACAATCGAGAACGCCTCAAATCCCTTTGTTTTGACCACGTGACTTAGCGAAAGGTGATAAGTCACGTGGTCAAAACAAAGGGATTTTCCATTGAATGCTGAATATAATGATGAGCCTTACATTTTTTGTATCTTTTCACATGCTGACTCCCTCTGCGAGTCTCAATTTTCTGCCCACATTCGCGATGCTCTGTGATATCACCATGGGCGTTACCCTCCTAGCCATCCCCCCGCCTTGTGTAGTACAGTACGCCTTACTCATGCCCATAATGCTAAATATACGTGACCAAAAATATAAAATCATATTTTAATTCATTATCTTTCAATCGTGTCAATTAGAGACACAATAGAATGATAATGACAGCGCGGACACCGGTGTCCTCTTGGGGTTTAAAGATATGTATAGTCTAATTAGAGAAAAAAAGGAGATTGATATGTCAAAGCCACATATTGTGCTTACAGCATTTTGGCTGATGTCATAACTTAACATCACGACTGTAATCCCCGTTGAATTAGGCAGAGAAGTACCGTACCACGTTTCGCCAGTTATGTTTAAGTCCCATGTAATATGGATATGGGACGAGCCTATTGCCATCAATCGGGCACGATTCCAGACTTCGGGCTGCTATTGAGAAATACTAGACAGAAACTCGCGACATGACCTGGGGCTCGAGTCTGCTATTGCAATCGTGTCTCAATGACCGGTCATTGATTAAATATTTGACAACTTTGACAGTTTTTGTATGGGAAATGTGTCATAAGTTTGACGTTATACGTCAAAAATCGATCACTGACCGGTCATTGAGACACGATTGCAATAGCAGACTCGACCCCCTGTTTGACTGATGAATCAGTTATATATCAGGAAAGGAACTACTATCAATAGAATAGAATTCTAGATAAAAAGGAAAAGGAAAAATAATCTGATTCGCCCCTCTTCTGAGCTAAAAGCTGAGTAGAAAGCGGAAGCTGCCAATGGTAAGCAAAAGCTGCCTTCTGCGACAATTAGCACGACAAGACAATTTTACTATGAACTTATTTGAGATATTATGATGGTTCTGCTATTTAATTATTACAGATATGAAATTTATGCCTATAGATGTTTCTACAAAGTTATGACTTTGAATACTTATAGATATTTAAATATGATTGTGTCTGTCAAGTAATTTTCTGCGAAATGAAGCATATGCTAATCGCTGTTATGCAAAATAATATTGTGCCGTTAAAAGTTTTGCCATACAGAGTATCCGAGACCTAATCCTACCTACCTACTTGTATAACGTCAAATTCATAAATAAGACACTCTTGTAAGTTGTTTACGATTACATTTCGTGTCAGTTTATGGGTAAAAACTGCACCGAGTCGATTTCTGTCCAAACATGGTGCGCAAAGAGGTGTCGTGTTCCCGCCTTTTTATGGATAAAGAGAACAACGCGAGGCTGTTGTTGTTCGTGCCAGATGTCTATGTTATTACTTCGACGGATTCATTAATTACACTTGTTAAAAATGGTGGACTTTGAGTTAATTGTGAGTGTTTGTCGGCGGTATGCGACTCATGGCCTATGGAATTACTAAGGGTTTCTTCTAGGTCCAGAGTTGGTTACTTATCTGATTAAAATTCCTTGGGAGTAGGAGGAGTCGCTTTAAAAAATTCTGCCACTGTTCGTCTCTGTATCACCCTAATAGCCTGATTAGGTACACCTACCGAGTAGAGTGGCGAGACAGTGCACTCGGCCGAGCGCTCGGTATTTGTAAACACATAGCCGAATGCTCGGCCGAGCGCTCGGCCTAGCGACAGACCGAGACAGCCACTCAGTCCCCATTCTATTTACTAGGCCGAGTACCACCCTCCCGCTTCTCTCGCTCGCTCACTCGGTGAATGTGAATGTGAACACCTGCATTTCGGTCACTCGTCAACTACTCGCCACTCGGTCAGTACTTACACGTCATTTTTCAAGCGAATTTTACTCTCATGTATTTTCGCGTCTGTGCTGTCCGGTAAACTGAACTGACTGACTGTCTCGCCACAATTTCAAAAATACGTGTGAACAGCCACTCGGTGGCATCACTTCACTGTCTCGGCCGAGAAGGATTTTACTGTCTCGCGGCTCGCCACTCTACTCGGTAGGTGTAATCAGGCTATAAGATTGGCCAGTAGAAAATGTCTATGGAACTAAGTCCGGCTATGTAAAAAAAGAAATATTTTATATTGAACAACAAAGATCCTTATTTTATTAGTACTTATTTAAGTTTTCTAATAATGAAGACATACCTAATAAACGAGACGAGACGATATAAATATACCTAATTAAAATATAATTAATAGAACATTCAATGTTTAGTACTTTTTTATTGGTCTGAGGTTTAGTCATTACGGCATTTTAGCTAAAGCCTAGCTAGAGGGTGAGGGAGATCGCGCTCACCAAATGGCACGGATGAAAATACCACCCACCCAGAGTTAATACAAGCTAGGCTACAGTTTCACATAGGGCAATTTTTTTCAGTAGTCAGATAACTTGATATCATGTCATATTTTAATTGAAATGTGTAAGTGTTAAGTGTGTCAGTAAAATAAAATAAACTTTTAACTGAAGCATAAATAATTATAGCGGTTGGACATAATTATTGTCTATGTCAACCAATCTAAAACAGATGTCAAAATCTCATTTCAATTTATTGGAAAGCAGAGATATTCAACACTTAAAATTAAGTTCGTGATGGGATTCTCGCCACGGGTGTCATTGGTAGCACGTGTGTCAGGAATTTTTTAATTGTTTTTGAGTGTTTGTTGATACTTTTGTGTCGTGTTATAAACTAACTGTGTTGTCCTTGTGTTTGTTAACAGGTAAGTACTGTTATTGTATTTAATAGCGCGCTTCTACCAAGATGGACAGGACTAAACCTCCCGATCCTGATCCCCCCGACTTTCATCGTTCGTCTCGTATTTTGTCCCCCAATCCACTATCACAATTTGCGAATGTTGTGTGTAGTGTCACAGAGATGGATTTAACCCAGTCCCAAATCCCACAAAACACTCGCAAACGCCCTAGTGAAGAAGTAAATGTTTTGACTCCTACCCCCCCAAACAAACAAATAAAAACTCAAATCGGCCGTGCCAAATATTCGGCAACAGATAAAGCGCCCTTCATTGTCCACGTCTCTCGCGTTGATACCCAACCAAATGCTGGTACTACTCTGCACCCTGTCAACTTTGGTAAATTTTTAATGACCAACAAAATTAGTAACATCGTTCTTGGTGGTGTAAATAGAGTAGGTAGAAACCGTGTTTCCGTAGAGTTTGCCTCCCCTCAGGATGCCAACTCTTTCTTGGTTAACACTCTGTTAGCCAAGCACAGTTACACTGCATCCATACCCACATTTAATATCACAAGGATGGGTGTAGTAACCGGTGTTCCCTCTGATATCTCAGAGGAGGAGGCCATTACGTATTTGACCGTGCCCTCAGGTTGCGGAAAAATTCTTAAAGTACGGCGTATCAATAGGAAATCCCAGAGAGACGGTGTTACTGAGTGGAAACCCACTGAAACTTGTGTGATTACATTTGATGGGCAAGTACTTCCTGCCAGAATTTACTGTTGTTACACGTCCCTTCCTGTCCAACAGTACATATTCCCCACAATCCAATGTCGCAAGTGCTGCAGATTCGGACATGTAGCTAACTTATGCAGGTCTAAACCACGCTGCAGTAAGTGTGGCCATGATCACTCTGGTGATGATTGCAACATTTCTGAGGGCGAGGCCTTCTGTGTGCTTTGTTCGGGGGATCATTTTGCTAATAGCACATCATGCCCTGAGTATGGCAGACAGAAAGCCATTAAGACTGTTATGGCAGAAAAATCTATTTCATATGCTGAGGCCAGCAAACGCATTCCAACAGCTTCTCGTAACTATGCCAACATTGTCAAGTCTTCAACTTCTCAGTCTTATCGCAAAACTGTCACCCTTAAACCTAAGTCCCACGCCCCCCTTTCCCCATCTTATGATAAGGTTTCCCATCAGAGAATAACTAGTTCCCCTCAACCTTCACAGCCTAATGGCTGCGCTCTCAATTGTAAAAATAACTCTTCCAATAATAGTACTTCTGCTATTATTGACCTTCTTATAAAACTTCTTCCAACTATACTCTCTTCTTCTTCTGACACTCTATCACCGTCCAACGTTGCCGATCAACTTGTTTCTCTTTTATTAAATATTAAAAATGGCTCTACGCCAAGTCTTTCTCCAGTGGAATGTGAGAAGCGTGTGGCATAAAAAGCACGATCTCACATTTCTTTTAAATAAGTTCAAGCCTTTGGCTTGTTCCATAGCTGAGACTTGGCTTACCCCAAGTCTCAGCTTTCGTATACCACATTTTAACATTCTCAGATGTGACAGATTGGACGGCTATGGAGGGTCAGCCCTCTTAGTTAATGATCGTGTCTCACTTTTACCCTATCCTTTATCCCCTCTTGCTGGTGATATGAGCATTGTTGCAGGCAGGATCGAAGGCATCACAGTGTTTTCTATTTACATTGCACATCCTCACCTTAACTTTTTAGCTTTATTAAAGAACATCTTATCTAATACTAGTGGCCCGATTCTGGTCATGGGTGACTTCAACTGCCATCACTACAGATGGGGATCTGAGCGCTGTGATGCCTTTGGTATAGCTCTGGTTGAGATTCTGGATAAATTAGATCTCTGCATCCTGAATAATGGTTGCCCAACCCGTAGATCCCCTCCAGGTCAGCAAAAGAGTTGTGTGGATCTCACATTTTGTTCTGTTGAATTAGCACCATCAACTGACTGGGAATGCACGACCTTGTCGCATGGCAGTGACCACTACCCCATTGTCATATCCTTGCGTAATAAATCTTATTTAGAAAAAACATCTCCTCCACTCTTGAGGTATAACTTGTCTAACCCAGATTGGACAGGATATGCATCACTATTGGAGGATGAAATTGATTCCCTTCCAAATTTAAACTCATGTTTACCGGTTCATTCTGGTCACTGCTATGCCAAGAGCTGTTATGAGGGTCTGCTGGCAGCCATTACTTTGAGTGCAGATACCAGCTTTCCACTAAAGAATAGTGCCCGGAATAAAATCCCTTCACCTCCATGGTGGGACCCAGAGTGTACTTCCGCAATCAGGGCCAGAAACGAGGCTGAAGCTTGCTACAATGCTGATATGAGTCCTGAAAACCTGTTGGCTTATTGTCAGATCAATGCCAGAACCAAACGTCTTCTCCGTAAGAAGAAGCGTGCAGGTTGGGTCAAGTTCTGCTCCTCCTTATCCCCATCCACCCCAATCTCATTGGTCTGGAAAAATATAAAAAGGTTCAGACGTGGTTGTTCTCCATCAATTTCTTCACCAATAACTAGAGAAACTGCTGAACTTTTTTTTGACAGAATCGCACCAGTATATGTTCCCTCTTTATTAGAATGTCAATCAGATTGTCTCTCCTTGTGCTACGAATCAGAAGATCCTTTTGATGCTCCATTCTCTTTAGACGAACTAAATGTGGTTCTAAGACATGTCCGTGATTCAGCCCCAGGTATTGATGGTGTGCCATATTCTTTTATAACTCATTTTGGTGAAAAAGCTAAACATTATTTTTTGAATTTTATTAATTTTTGCTACTCATATAGTTGGATACCAGACCAATGGAAAACACAAATTATAATACCTCTTTTGAAACCAGGAAAACTTGCCGATGATCCGAACGGCCTTAGGCCAATCGCTTTATCTTCAGTCCTAGCCAAATTACTGGAACACCTAATTAAAAACCGTCTCGAGTGGATTGTCGAAACGAGAGAATTGCTGCCGAAATTTCAATTTGGTTTTAGAAAAGGGCTTAGTACTATGGACAGCGTTGGAGTTTTAGTAACGGATATTAGACTAGCCTTTTCTCAAAACGAATCCGTGGTTGCCGCTTTCCTTGATATCTCTGCCGCATATGATAATGTCCTTCTTCCCGAGCTCAGGCAAAAATTGCAACAGCTGAGTCTCCCGGTAAAGATGATACAGTGCATATGCCAACTACTCCAGTCTCGCTCACTGACTCTGAGAGTCCAGGGAGAGGAATTTAATCAAAGACTGTCATGGAGGGGACTTCCTCAAGGCTCTGTCCTCAGTCCTCTACTGTACAATCTGTATACGGCTGATATTGGGTCCTGCTTAAACCATAATTGCCAGATGCTACAATACGCCGATGACATTGTCATGTATGTGACAGATTTTTCGATTATAGACGCCGCGCCATCTTTAAGCCTTTCTCTGGACTCTTTGAACCAGTGGCTTTCAAGCCACGGACTGTCGCTGTCGGCACCAAAAAGTTCGGCAGTGATTTTCTCACGTAAAAGACACATCCCTCAAATTTCAGTTAACATTTCAGGCAATAGTATTCCTTTAGTTAATAAAGTAAAATTTTTGGGAGTTTTTCTGGACACAAAATTAACGGGTAAACATCACATTAATGCACTTATCCAAAAATGTGAAAAAGTAGTCTCTATTTTAAAAGTTCTTGCAGGAGTGTGGTGGGGTGCTCACCCCTACACCATGAAATTGGTTTATAACGCCTTAGTACGTAGTGTTCTAGACTACGCTACATACCTACTAATTCCTTGCAACAAAGGTGCTTTGGCTGGGCTGGATAGAGTTCAGTCCAAATGTCTTCGTATCATCTCCGGGTGTATGAAGTCTTCTCCCATTAACGCGTTGCAGGTTGAGTGCGCTGAACCTCCTTTAGCCCTGAGACGGCAATATCTGGCCTCCCGTTTTCTGTCTAGACTAATATGTCGATCTTCCCACCCTCTTATAGTCAAATTGAACAAATTAAATGTCTTATGTAGATCCTCAAATTACTGGAAAAATAAAGAAATCCCTCTTACCCTGAAAGCTTTCCAACAAATACAAAATTTAGCATGCCCGATTGACCAGTATTCCAGATTACCCCTTTTCCATTTTTCTTACAATGTTTTAAATTTTACTCCAAAAATCCGCTTTGATATCGGTATCTCCAAAAACTCCACGTCAGCGAATTCGGCCTTCAACGCGGTGGTGGGTGACCGATGGAATGGCTTTCAATTATTCTTTACGGATGCTTCTAAATTTTCAGACCTTAATCACATTGGCGCTGCTGTTTTTTATCAAAATTCTAAAATAATTCTACAATTTAAATGTCCTAGTGAGTCCTCTATATTCACTGGTGAGTGTGTGCCGTGTGGCTATATTGGAAGCTTGCCTTTTTATAGAATCACACCATAATATTGTAAAAGCTGTTATTTTTACCGACTCACTAAGCTGTCTACAAGCTTTAAACAAAAACCCTTTTAAAAGTAAATTGCACAGCCCCCTTATTTTGAAAATTAAGAAAACTTTACTGTCTTGCGCTGATAATCAAAAGGATGTTCATTTAGTCTGGATTCCGAGTCACTGTGGTATAAAGGGTAACGAATGTGCCGATCTCTTGGCCAAGGACGCTTGTTCATCTGCAACGGCTGATCTCAAGTACAACCTCCATCAAGGCTATGACCTATTATCCCTTCCTAAATTGAAACTTCAGAGTTCTTGGCAGGAACAGTGGAATTTGTCCAGTAGGAAAAGTGGCAGGTTTTTTTACGCAGTGGAACCCATCATAAAACCAAAACCTTGGTTCTACCGCTTCAAAAAGGTATCAAAACCCATTATATCTACCCTCTGTAGAATACGTTTAGGTTTTTGTTGTACCCCTGTTTTTTTACATAAACTCCGCATTTGTGACTCGTCTCTCTGTGAGTGCGGGTTGGAGGAGGGCACGTTGGACCATATATTTTTTGAATGTTCAAATAATGCCCCCCCTTTAGATTTATATAGACGTCTTCCTAAATTTAAGATCCCTCTCCCAATTAACTTTTCCTCCCTTCTAACATATTCCTCCCCTGAACTGCTTGTGGCGCTGATAGTTTTTATCCGTCACAATAATATAAAATTGTGAGATGGTGCCTCAAATCTCTGCTTGTTTTAATGTGGTATAAATTTTATTAAATGTACTAACAATACTAACAATTATAATATTTATGTAATTTCATTTTTTGTTTGTTTCAGTCCCATACTAACCCATTCAGATCTACATTGAGTCCAACTGTATCAACTGAAGAATTTTTTTTTTTTTTGCGCACTTGCTGTCCAATACACTTTAGACATTGGCAGAATAGTCGACATTGGCTCTGTTTGCCATAAACAAAAATAGAATAGAATAGAAGTTCGTGATGTCCCGTCCGTCTCGTCGATTTGTCTAGTTTAATACGCTCCGCAGCCGCTCCACTGTGCTAGATGGCGTTACTGAGACATGGGATCACAGTTTTTCTATGACATTTCTTCGCATAATATCTTAAATCTCCGCCAAGACGAGGCAAGCGATCTCTTGGGCTAAAAGTTACCTAATGATTGGAAAATCGCCTCTTAAACGTCTTAAATAAAAACAAAAGGTAGGTATTACAAAGCGATTTAATTACCGACAGACCACATAACAACTTGATATCTAGTCTAGACTGCAAGGGTGAGATAATGAAGGAATGTCGTAATAAATTAACCAAATACTAAGTTGCTGGGCGTGATTTCGTCTACACTTTCGTTTACACTTAGGTAGGTAAGGACTGCTTTTTCCCTCGTTGATAAAAAATTCGGGGATACCTTAGGTCTTGGACTTAAGGTCTTACTCTTCGGTTTTGGGCAGTGCCTGACAAACAATCCTCAGGAATCAGATTTCTGAGATAAAGAAGTATTTGAATAATAATTTTCATTTCTGTTTAAGGTTATACAGGGTGTCTCATTCAAATGGGTCAGTATGGGAAAGTCTGAAACTATAAGACATACGATGATCTGTTCTGAGGAACCATGTCATCGATTTTAATAAAAAGAAAAACTGCATTGATACATTTTAAAAAACATCTGTACTCCGTTTGGGAATCGAACCCGGTTATTTTGAAAAAAAAAACCTACACTATTTCTATTTAGATATCGATTGTGTAGGTCTTAAGCAGTAAATGTCTGTATGAAACATGATGTCTAAAATGAATAAAATGCATTGTTTCCACATACTTTAATTTATTTTAGTAGGTGCTCGAAGTGACCACGTTGATACTAGGCTTACAAGGTGCTGTCTGTCTGAAATTGATAGAGTTATTTAATAAACAAAATTGACCCTTTGCACAGGGGAAAGAATTGAAAATAGACTTTAATGTGTACCTACTGTATCCAACGATGGAAACCAAGCCCTTTGTAAACCACACCTTCTCTCGGTCCAATTACCAAGCTATCTTCTAGCTTCTATCTTCAAGCTAGCACTATTCTATAGCACTTCGTACATAAATTGTAACTGCTCCTAGTTGAATCACTGACGCCGTTCGCGTTAGAGATTTATTTTGTCAACAATTGCCGGCGTCCAATTCAACGGCCAGCGCCGGTTGATCTGCCAACATTTTTCCAAAATAACGGCAACATTTTGTAACTCATTGACTTTGTAAGCTTCCGAGGTATTACGTGGGCCCATTTAAATAACAAATTATGTTGTGCCAAAATATTGTCACCGGTTACGTTCACCTTTCGGAATGCGCTTATTAATTAAGTGTTTCAGAAAGTGTGCACGGGTGTGTGCAGGCGAATGCAACGCACACGGATATAAACTTGTCTTAAAAACGAGAGAGAGCAGGCAGTAAAATTATTAAATTAACGCTGTGCCGTTATCCGGTGCGGTATAATATCACATTTTGGTGTGATGTCGCTCAGAAATCGGCAAGTCGCGTGCTCACCGTGCGCATCGGCGCGTGAACACCGCGCTTTATCCGCTCTGCTGCATGTCGTGTGGAATTCGCCTTATATGGTAGCGTATCTGCTGTCTGCACCGCACCTAAAAAAAATGTCTATTTTTGTTATACGAAAAACGGGCGTGGGAAATTGTGGAGGAGCGTAACCTATATTTTAGGCTCATGCGTAGGTATCAAACGTCTGTTCGCAATACGTGACAAATTGCCCACTCAATACAAATGTTATTAAGTAGCTGATCGATTCGCCAATACAATATTATAGTAGGTCGGTTTTTAACGATCGCGTTTCTGGGAAGTCAACCTTGGTGGAGTGATACATGTAGGTTAGGTAGTAGGTAATGAGTAACCTCCCCCCCGGGTTCTCCCCAGACATTCTAGCCTAAGGTGAACGCGCTCGCAAAAATAACCTTAGTAAGCAATATTGAGCTGCAAGTAAGCAAATTTTTTAAGAAAATTATTACGTGCGCTTTTTGACCTATCATCTTAATAGAATTTCTAGGGAGAACCCGAGGTTAATCTACTTCAATTTTCTTTTTGGTTAATAACTAACCTGGTGTCTTAGTTAACGCCGTCCATGCGCCTCTCACTTGGCTTCACATGCCGTCAAGCTACAGGTCTAGCATAATCAGCTTAAAAAGTTGCCACTGCTGGGACACAGGTCTCTTCGCTGTGAGATGGAGTTGGCCGCACTGGGCCCGCGGATCTGGTATGTCCACGCGGGCCCAGTGGGGGTTAGTAGATGTCACATGTCTTAGAATGTTAGGTTTTAGTACAGGGCCGCAGGGGGTCGAGTCTGCTATTGCAATCGTGTCTCAATGACCGGTCAATGGAATAGAATAGAATGGAATAATCTTTATTGTACACCATTAAAACATGATCAATTTCGATGATCGAATTTTGACGTATAACGTCAAACTTATGACACATTTCCCATACAAAAACTGTCAAAGTTGTCAAATATTCGATCAATGACCGGTCATTGAGACACGATTGCAATAGCAGACTCGAGCCTCAGGATGCAGGTTCTCTCACGATGCATGTGTTCCTTCGTCGTTTCACCGCAGATGTACATCCATCGGGTTTGGTTTCCGTACATGCCCTGCGGGAATCAATCCCGCGACCCGCAGCGCAGCAGCTAATCGTACAGCCACGGCGCCAACCGTACCGTTCGAAACTCAAATTTATTAAAGCCGAGTATCGTGTTACTCAGTACACAGTCAACATTGTTTTTCATAACTACCTAACCAATACTAACACAGCTTCCGCTGTATGAAGATGTTACTTTCTTAGAGATCCATCGAGTTGTTCACATCGGGTACCTTCTATAATACTTTCTCTATTCATACACAGTCACCTCACTTTCACGCAGAGACTCGACTATTCATTAATGAGATATGAGATTGTTCACGAACATTTGATAATCAGATTTAACTTCCCACAATGTTGCAATAAAGGATTGTGTAAATCGACGGAAATAAATGTATTTTTTTTTATTTTTATTTATTTATTTATTTATGAAAATCTCCCTTTTTTTCCCTTTTTTTTTACGCTTTGTTGAAGCTTGTGTTCTAACAATTATCATTACTATGTATAATGTTATAATATGATATCTCTTGATCTTTAGATTCACAGGCCTATTTACAAGCATTAATAAGAGAATCATTAAATGATGATACTTTCGATGACGTGTCAAGTTACGCATTCTCTTTAGAAAACAGCATGTATCCTTGTCATTTCTAAACTCACGATCGGTCCATATCTGCATCTTATCTAGCTGCAATTAAAACAAATCACATTCCGCCAGACGTCATAAATACTCTTTAGAATGTGGCCTTCTGAATGAATCATAAACGCGACCATTTTGATGATGGCCACAAAAAAAATCGTCTGCCGTATAAAATAAAGAATGAAGGAAAGCGCGTTCCAAAGTCAAATATTTCACATTTTCATTCAACACGTTTATGTAGGTTAATTGTTTGGTACACGAACACTTGGCCTAAACTCATGCTGAGTTGTTACTTTAATTACGTGGTTTAAGACATTGATTGGTGTGAAAAAAAAAAGTAGTCAATGATGTATAGCGTTGGGCGCGAACGAAGAACAACAAAGCGTTCTGCTTCTTTCTTTCCAAGACTCAATATTAGCAGCAGTAAGCGAATTTGAAAAAAGAAAACAATTGACAACCTGGAGTGCTGGCTTTTTTCAAAAAGGTAATACTAACAGAGATATAATATTTGGCATTAATTATTTACAAAAACGGATCGACAACACATAAAGGGCTTATTACACTATCCGATTTGTAGCATCCTAACTAGGATCATAGTTAGGAAGCAACCAAGTGGTCGGTACCTACTATAAATCGGATCCAATCTGTCCTAACAGCGACTACACCTTCCGATTTCCTAGTAAAGATGCTACGAATCAGAGTGTAATAAGCCCTTTAAGTATATTATAACATTACGCCTAAACTCCGCGAATTATTATAAGGCCTAAGTAATGCCGACTTGGTTGCGATTAACGATTAACATAAATCCAGAGATTTCTGCCTAGAAAATCGCAATCAAATAAAAAAAAAATATGGCTGAAATGTTGCACTGAAACATTTATTTTAATCTAAGTTGGCATTAACACTGTTTCCGATCCGAGAATGGAACTGTAGACCGCATGCTCAGCAGTAGCGCTTGCGACCACAAATCTAACGAAACCGTTGCTTAACAATATAAAAAGTACTGAAAAAATTGATTTTGTTATCGTGTAATGTTGTACCGTTTTACGTACTTACGCGTTACCATGCCTTTACCAAGACCAAAGACATAGTTTTTAAATCTCTTTGACCAAGACTAATATCTATGCAATCCATTTTATCAATGGCCGCAAAGAGTTTGTCATTTTCTTCACAAGTACCTACTTAATTGACAAGTCTACACTTTACATGCGAGTTTACCTAACCGTGTAAGGAAGGAAAGTCATATAATGGATAAGGCTTAGTAAGCGTAATACAGGTAAATGTGATTAATATCGATAATTTTCTCGATTACCGGAAACGATACCTACTAAAACATGATATAGTAACATAACATAACGTCACGCCTGTAATCCCCGAAGGGCTAGGCAGAGGTGTACCTACACCCACATGATATAGATTTTCACATAATACCTACTTACATAAAATTCTTAAAGTTAACTGCTTTAATAATATTAATACCAGCTTGTTACTGTCCCAGTGCAGGGCAAAGGCCTCTTCTCATACAGAGAACATTGCTTGGCTTGAACATTGATCACCACACTTGCTCAAGGCGTATTGGCGATTTCAAATTTAAATATTACGTTATAAAATTATAAGTCCAGGTTACGTCAACGATACCTGCTTACCTGCTATAATAGCTAAGTGAGCTATATATACATGTGACGTTTTGTTGACCGTTTTCTTGCACGAAGCAATTAGGGTGGTGATGTAATGCCATTGACGTGTGCCTTGATAATAGGTTCTAAACATATAAAATTCAAACGCGTCTCCTGACACCAATCAAGGTCATAGCTACTTGTACAGAATAATAAAATAAATACATCTGACAGACGACGCAACTAGGTACGTACATATTTTCTATACCTATGTACTGGGATATGTTTTATTTTTACCTAAGTACAGAATTACTTTTTGCTATCCGCGGAGATTATGTAGGTATTTAATGCGTTAGAAAGAACAGATAATAATATTAAATACCTACCTATTTTGCCTCGTTGGTCTAGTGGTCGCAAGCGCTACTGCTGAGCATGAGGTCCCGGGTTCGATCCCCGGGTCGGGCAAAGTGTTATTGAGTTTTTCCATAGCAGCCCGGAGTCTGGATTTGTCCCCGATTGATGGCAATAGGCTCGCCCCCTATTACATGGGACTTAAACATAACTAGCGAAATGTGGGTGTACTACCAGGTACACCAGTGCCTAGCCCTTCGGGGATTACAGGCGTGACGTTATGTTATGTTACCTATTTTTGCTTAGAAACCTAAACGGTTTTGATTGACTTAAGTATAGCTCTTACGTCACTTGTGTATAAACATCCATCTGTCATCGCTGGAATCAACTCCTAATGTTCTTTCTTTTATAAACATGTGACAGCTTATTTAATACCTAATCGAGTACCTAATCAGTGTATTTTGTAATGTTTTCTTTAACAAAATAGTATTTATTTTAAGTACCTACCTAGGTAACTCCTACTCCTACTTAAAATAAATGAAAATAAATAGGTATTATTTGTTTGTACGGTGTCCTCATACACTAATAACAAAACATGTGAGATGGTTTTTAGAAAGTAGGTAGTCAAAAAGCCCATTACTTATATCTCTTTTTTCCCCTTCCAATTTTACTTAGGTAACCTGATGCACCAATCAGTCATATTTTTTAAATTTTAATTATTCATAATTCCAAAATGAAAAGGAAACCATCAAAACATTAATCATCATAATTAACTTGAAAATTGAATTTAAACACACCTAAACGGTGAGCTGTTAAATGACATTAAAAATAATGCGACATTAGATTTGGTTACGTGAATCATTTAATCGATGTAGGAATTCATTGTAAAAGATTTCGTTTTATATTCCTATCAATATTTAACAGAATTTATGATATGAAAATGATAACTAAAGATATTTCGTTTTAATATACTTAATAGGAATGTAGTTAATCTTGCCGTTGTTACTCACTTCCTTTCAAATTTGATATATATACCTAGTATCATTTCATACTAGTTTACGTTTGGCGTTGGCAGAACATTAAATTGTACTTGCTAGAACATTATAACAATGGAAATTGTTCTGCTTTTAATAACATAACTGATGACGTGTGCGGTGTGTGGCACAACGATTATGTACGCGTTGGGAATGGGTATTTAACTAAGTGTATACACAGTATACTATAGAAGTAACGGGTACCTAAGGAAAATAATATTTAAATACTGTACTCAGAAGAGGGAATCTAACTTCCCCTTCAAACATTAATACCGTAGAACGGGGAAGGATCATAATAAAATCAAAAACAAGAATACTAATTCAGAGAAAAAAAACAGTAAATGACACATTAAATGATAACAACAAAGTAACGACTGTTTTATAAGAAAAGATTACTGCTTCCAGTGATAACAAAAGTATGACGTTAAATAAATCGCTTTTGAAAATGAGGTTGCTTTAAAATTCCAATCATTTTAAATAAATCTAATCAAATAAAAAATCACTCCCATAGCAAATAATAATATTATTATTGTCCCACTGCAGGCTTCTCATACAGAGAAGACACGAGCATGGATCACCACATTCACCACGCTTCAAGGTGGATTGGCGATTTCTAACTTAAATTAATTTATTGTAAGTCCGGGTTTCCTTGCAATGTTTTCGTTCACCGATGTACCGATAGATATCAATGATTTCTAAGATAAACTTAGAAAGCAGATAAAGCTGATTTTTTAAAAATAAAAACGTTTTTATTTTCATAATTTAGCCTAATGTGTACAATTCCTAACAGAAGAATAAATAACCGAGTGCGCTCATTTCATCAGGGTAGGTAGGTACTGTATAAAACATTTCAACTTCGTTAGAGATCAAGGTCACCTCAGTATTCAAAGTTACCGGCACCCTAGATGAGGTAGTCCTATCCCTATTGAACCAAGCAAATATCCAAACAAGGAAGGCGTTATTCAATAAGAACTGCACTTGGTCGTCAAGAGTCCAATAAAAGGTCATGACCAAAACAGTGACAATACCGCGAGAACTGTCCGAGTGTCACAAATCACAATAGAATTCAATCGAATCTTTTATAATGAAACAATAGTGGCCTGGCCACGCATCACTCGGGCATCCGTTAGCCAAATCCATTCCGTTGGCGCTTTGAATTTAAATCGTAACGGACATGAGCTGTGGAGGCCAAAGACACGGACACGTTTCGGAAGTCCTCTCCTCTCTGTCTTATCTAATTTTAGTGCGTGGTTCACTGTTGTCTGGGCCAGTTTTTTGCTAACATTTTTTAGGTGCAGTTGGCCGAAGCTGTCGACTGTTAAACTTGGCGGGAGTACGAACTGGTAGGTTTCGTACGTTATTGTTAAAATTAGCCTTTGTAAGCCTATACGTGAAGTTTTTTTGGAAGACCTTTGAAAATATACAGTTCTCATACTTAGATTAGTTCATAAGTTGAGACGATCTTCTACAGTGAGATAAATGTAGTTTTTATCTTTCTGCTATCGGTCAAATCGCCCACACACATTTTTTCTTATAACACTGTATTTGGGTCGAATGTTTTGTTATATTGTATGGTATGCATAGGATATTTGCCCATTTATTTC
The DNA here is from genome assembly GCA_921972225.1 of Euplexia lucipara. NCBI lineage: Eukaryota > Metazoa > Arthropoda > Insecta > Lepidoptera > Noctuidae > Euplexia > Euplexia lucipara. The sequence continues at coordinate 5,832,009 of OV179151.1, forward strand.
TTTTTCCGACCGGATTCCAGCACCACCCTTTAACGTGGGTGGCGATCGTACATAATATTCAAATCCAAAGTCATGTCAAGGACAGGATTCAGATTATTAGACGATGATGTCATATTTGGTTCCATCACACAGCAAAAGGAATATTGTATTGTGGATTTTGAGAAGTTTTGCTCAAGACAATTTAATTAAAGGGGACTTCACGAACTTTTGAAAATTAGTCGGCCGTAGATTAGGCTCATAGTCTCATCTCAGCGACAATAATTGCCGAAAAATTGCTAAAAATTAGGGAAATAACAGATACTTAGATCTAAGAGAGATACTAGAATGCGTTCTTCTTGTGTTACAGTAACATTCTTCGAAATACGGGAATTTTCACTTGGATATCGCCGTGGTCTATAGTTCTTCATACCATACCGTCTATGGTCCAGTCTAGTGACAATAACGTTTGTGATGTCGTATTCAAGAGGTCAATCAGAGAGGCCTTGACCTACTGGCTCGTTATTCCAAGAACCAAATCACTTTGTTGTCGAAAAAGGCATCGTCAAGAGATTGTCAGAACTCAAATAGCTAATGAATGAATAGTAAGAGAACAAATTAAAAATGGAGCCGAGCGTATCCCATACCATTATAAATTGGAATTACGAGTACTTACAATGTTTAATAGGAAAATATGCAGGATGGGCAGCCATCCAAAAGTTAGGCAAAAATCCCCAGCCCAAATTTGAAACATAGTTTAAGGCTTGCTTTACCTTATACAGCACTATTTTATACATATTTATGCAGAAGCCGAAAATAGGTTGTTCCAGTACCTACTTGTAATTATGAATATTTATTTATTACTATGGGACTAATCCTGAATTGGGGAAAAATATTAGCTGTACCTATATAAGGTCCCCAGGTGCGATCCCCGAGTCGGGCAAACAGTTATTTGTTTTGTCTATACGGAATCTTATTCTGTAGCAGCCAGAAGTCTGGAGTCCTATCATTGGTAATAGGGTCGCCCTCTGTTACATGAAACTTAAAAATAAATGGCGAAATATGAGTTTAATTAAGTACTACATACTGTGGTGATAATTATAAGGCGTGTGTGGAAATCAGCTGTTTCATGCGTTATAGTTAGTTACGTGTATTATTGAACAGCTGATTTTTTTGATCTTGGTTTTTAGGGACCGTCCCATGGTAAAAATAGTTCATAACAATGAGTAGGTACCTACAACAACCCCTTTTACTAAAAATGTTTTTGTACATTGATGAGAACATTTAAAATTAGACACTTTGCTCTAGATAACTCCTCGATGTCTTCTTTTAAACAAAAGGTACTTTGGTAGAAACTCAAACTTAGCTCCAAATGGTCTCTTCGACGATGGAAATTAAGCCCACGTTTCGAATCCTATTTGGGCACTCTACATATTACAAGGTGAATAGTCTATTCTTGCGTTTGTTTACGTTAGTACCTACCTACTTAGTCACTTTTTGGACAAGTCGTAGGCGACGTTACGACGGCTGTACGACGCCGATGTGACCTTAGGGCCTCTTGTAGTCGTACTATTTACCTTATGTTTGGTTATTATTACTTTATTAGTACACCCGCATTCCGCCATAGTTATGTTTGAGTCCCATGTATATATAGAGGGCGAACCTATTGCCATCAATCAGGCACGTAGGTATTAAGACTCCGGACAGCACCAGTACCTACTGCCTCGTTATTAAGTAAAAATTGGCGTGAAAATATTTTTGTGTATGAATTAATGGAACGCGAGTGGTTATTACAATTTTTCTGATTTCGCCTTATAGGTAGGTAAGTAAGTAGTTATTCATTATACAACGCTTAATGTAGCCAGAGAAGGTAATCCCGTGAATTTTTCATATACCTACCTACATATTAGGTACTCTTAACTTGGGTATACACACATTTTCAATACTTAGGTACCGGTCTACAAAAATACGTAGCAGGTACATAGGTACTGTAAACAATACCTACTGTAAAGTACCTATTTGTAGTATTTTTAACCGACTTCAAAAAAAGGAGGAGGTTCTATGTTCGTGTGTATGTATTTTTTTTTTTTTTTAATATGTACCTATGTTACCTGATTTCTCCGCCATTTGTGGACCGATTCTCGAAATTCTTTTTTTGTTTGAAAGAGTAGTCTCCTGAGGTGGTCCCATTTTAATTTGGTGAAGATCTGGTGCTGGTCTTCGGGGATATGCAACGGAACTCTTCAAAAATAGACGGCAAATAGGTATATCGTGATTGCTGGAATCGCTTGGATGTTTATTGTTTATACAACATCATGACGTATCATCAAGCCTGTATGCTCAGAGGGGTAGGCAGATGTGTTCAATTTACCTAGATTTCGACAGTTATGTATGTTAAGTTTCATTTATTAGGGTTAGGTGGATAACCCTATTATAATGACATGTATTGTTAACAATTAACAATATAAAATGAATTCATGGCAAATGTTTGTATGGGAATAACTAAAAATGGAAAAATAAAAACTTTTTTACAAAAAATAAAACCGACTTCAAAAATAACACTAAACGGTGTAAAATAACTCTAAATTCGGAAATCGGTGGCCCATCAAGAATAAGACAAAAGTACCAAAGCCACAGACTTCCTAATTTAGAGTTATTTTACACCGTTTAGTGTTATTTTTGAAGTCGGTTTTATTTTTTGTAAAAAAGTTTTTTCCTCGTTGAAATTACCATAATTAATTTTGTCGATTATAAATTGTTTTAAAATATACTAATAGGTATTAAAAATTCATGTTCCTCGAAATTCATGTTCACTCACGTACCTAAATGCTGAAATCAGAATAAAACTTGGTAATGGAAGGTCATCATTCACTTATTAAAGTGTAGTTACTTACAACATTATTTTTAGTATAAGTAAGTACCTACCTATAATCTCTACTACTAGTAGGTAGTACTTAATTAAATAGTAGATAGTAGGTATTACTACTGAACATAATGTAGTAGGTACGTTTATTAACATAGATATTTACAACTGTTTAATTAATACTATAAGTACAGACGACAGCACATCAAGTACATAAGTCTCTAAAATATGGTGTAAAAAACTCATCCGCATCACGCTAGAAGTATCTGTATACCATATAGGTACAGATACTTCTAGCGTGATGCGGATGAGTTTTTTATTTTTTTTGTTTTAGGTACCAACCTAAAACAAAAAAAATAAAATACAAGCTAAAAAACTAACAAGTGAAAAATAACTCCGGTTTCGGAAGTCTGTGGCTTTGGTGGTTTTGTTTTGTTCATTATTGGCCACCGACTTCCGAAACTGGAGTTATTTTTCACCAGTTAGTTTTTTTTTAAGAAGTCGGTTGTTTTTTTTTTGTAAAAAAGTTTTTATTTTGTAATTTTTAGTTTCTTTGTATGTAAAGAAAGTCTTTCAAAACTTGAAAGAATCATTGAAATTGGATAACAATTGCTAAAGAAGTTCTATCTCTAAACATTAATCTGTACATCTCTGACGGCCCCTTTTAAAATAGAATGGCGTAATGTTATGTTGTGGAAATACAAAAGCTCAGCATAGACATCTGACTATAGCAATCGCGAATAATTTGCTGATATGCGTTGAAGAGTTCCGTTGCCTGTCTTCTTTATCAGTTTTTCTTCACCAAATGATACTTTCTAAATGAAAATGCTTGATTTGTTACTAAAAATGTTGAAATCGGTGCATGCGTGCCTATATTTTTTGAGGAGTTCCATCAATTCCTCGAAGATCCCTCCTCAGGTCAGACCTGATGAGGGATTGGTTTTCATACAAATGGGACCAATCTGTTAGTATACCCTATCAAACAAAAAAATAATTTTGAAAATCGGTCCATAAATGACGGAGTACTGAGGTAACAAACCCTAAAAAAAAAAATACAACCGAATTGAGAACCTCCTCCTTTTTTTGAAGTCGGTTAAAAATAACATAACTTTGAAACATATTTCTCTCCTTTGATGTCGCTGTAATATCTAAGTACCTATGTACCTATTTGTCTAATATATAAAATTCTCGTGTCGCAGTGTTTGTAACAAAACTCCTCCAAAACGGCTTGAACGATTCTAATGCAAATTTGTGTGTATAATCAGTAGTAATTGAGAATAGGACGGAAACTAATAAAAACTAATAAATTGCTCCTAAGGTAGAACAAAGTATGCCAGGGTAGTTAGTCTACCCATATCATGTTATCTTCTTTTTAAATACGGAACTAGGAAATGTTTGAGAAAGTTTTTAAGTCATTAATTATAATTTATTTATGAACGCAATTTTTATAATGTAAACACAATCTGTCTTCTTTTGAATCATAATTAATATGGTAGGTATTATGTAGGTATAGAAGGCACATAGAACTGCGCAATTTAACATTTTAATCTGAATATTCATGATCTCGATTAGAAAATCTTGGAGCTAAGAAAATCTTTATACACTATCTTGTATATTGTCAGGTCAATACCCTCGCCAACGAAATAATATTAGCACGCGTCTCTCTCTGGTAACTAATTCAGACACACTTCATTCATACAATTAATTTTACAGTTTATGCTTTATTAACTTTAATTACTAAATTAACCATCATCCCAATTATAACACATTGGGGAATTAATTACTTACCTACATTAATAATTTAGAAAATAATTACTTACCTATGTGAGCGCTTTAACAATATAAGTACCTAAGTAAAATAAGTAAAATATTGGGAGAAAGGAAGGATATAACATTTTTTTTTCTTTTCTTTCGTATAGTTTTTTTTTATAGGTACCACGACGGTGGCAAACAAGCTTACGGCCCGCCTGATGGTAAGCGGTATAAGTTCATATATGCATTAGGTACTTACATATTTTTTTTTCTTAATATTTAAATAGACCGGTAGGTAAGGTACATTATGGTAACGAAAATATATATTTTTTTGAAAATGCTTACGTGGTGCGGTGGGCTACCTTTGGTCAGGTCTTCTGAGAGAGGAAACACTTTATATGCGCGTCGTGTCCAGGAGATCAGCTTTCTGGATCAAGCCCATGATCCAACTGCCCTAAGAGAGCCTTATAAGGTGTTGCTCGAGGCTCTTGGCTTATATTAAATACTAGCACTACGTCCGCAAATTTTTAACTTTGCCCTAACCCATCGTGGTTTAAAAAAAAAGCATAAGTATAAGTTATTCGGTGATAGTACCTAACTATACCTAGCTGTCGAATGGTGAAAGATTTTTTTAAATCGGTTGAGTAGTTTTTCACTTAAATCCTTAGAAAACAAATAAACAAAGAAACAAATCTCTGCTCTGTAATATTAGTATGGATAGAGAAGAGATAGTAGTTTTTATAAGTGATGATTTTTAATTGGCTGTCAGTCTCACATGCTATTCTTTTATTCTGTTTGCATTAGCTGTTAGTCATCCATAGTTGATAAATAAATAAATAAATAGTATAAAATACAATTACAATTTTTCGCCACCATATTTTAGTTTGTTATTACGTTATTTACTTGTAAAGTAAGATAATTTTTTTAATGTACTTATGTGCTTAATACTGTAGTATTAAGCACATAAGTACATTAAAATTGTAAATGTTGTATAAGTACATTATGGTGGCGAAAAATTCCTCCTGTCGACAAGTTTATGTCGATAATGATCCTCAAGCACTAGCGGCCATTACCACGTTATATTATATGGCAATATTTAACCTCCGGTTGGCAATATTAAGGTTATTGCTCCATAAATTGCGCCCTTAACAACCCTCTGTGGGTTGCTGCCCTTTGAACTCTTCTTAGCTCATCACGATCGATAATTGGCGCTGTAGTTCCTGGAATTATATTTACCATACGTTTAAACAAGGGAATTGATAATTTACTAAAACTTTACAGAGCTTGCAAATTATTAAAGCAACTTTTAATTTATTTAAGTGTTAGGTCTTGGTCACACTGAAAAAACAAAAAAAAAAACTGCTGATTAATACAATCAACCTACTTAGTGTAATTCACCAGATAAAAATAAAAAACGGTACCTACTTATTTAAAATTTCTAATTTTTTTAGGTGCCTTAATAACAAAAATAACTCTGCTAATACAATCATACAATATTCACCAGATAAAACTAAAAAAAAAACAGTAAAATTAATGAAGCCGCTATTTTTTGACGTGCCTCAACCACTGGGCCATTACGCCTATATGTATACCTAATCATAGTGTCTCTAATACAAGCCTGTTTGTTACTGTCCCCGTGCCTCTTCTCATATAGAGAAGTTGCTAGCATTGATCACCACCCTTGCTCAAGGCGAATTGGCGATTTAAGACGATTGTTCATTTATTGGTTTTCAACAATGGGCTATTTGACAAAATTTTAGTGAAACTCAATATGAATAAAAGATATAGGTATAAGTATACTGTCTTTATTTCCCCACAAATAAATGGCATGTGGTGCGATATCAAGTGAAAACATCTGCAAGGACAGAAATACGTTAAATTGCATGTTTCAACAGTCGTGTTCACTAGCTCACCTTGACACGGTTAGCTATCGTTTCCTTCCTTCCCCCGATGTTCTTATAATTGTGCTAATTTTACACACCTGCTCCCCGTCTCCCTTGGCCACGTAGTTTACACATGGGCCATGGCTAATGGCTTATACACACGTGGCCATGTTGGTGTTACGGCGGGAAATGCTATTGCATGTTATTTTTTATTTGTCCCACAAAAGGTTCCAATCTATTTTTTCCCCTTGCTGTCTATTATTCTATTCTAGTACGGGCGGACCAGCAGTGCTTTTTTGTATAGATCATTTACACATACATTCACTTACAGTTTCACGAAAAGATTTTTTTTTACAAAATCGTACCTACAGCTGTTCTTCCAGTAAGAGCAAAGATCGTCCTGTAATTTTGGTTTGAACGTTTTAATTAATACTCTCTTAAAGTTTTAAGTAGTACATAAAATATTTAAGGATTTAATTGTGGTTTATTAAAATAAATTAGAAATACAATAACATATCTACATAGTACGCGTCGCTCTAAATAAACAACGTCGTGGTTTCTAGAAAATCATTAATTTATTTACGACGTAACTACGTTCCTCCCGCTGTAAATTAATTAATTAAATTACCTACCTTTCCTTAAATAATGTTTTGTTATTATTCAGTTCAGGCATTTATTATAATTATTTACGTCACTCGAGGGAATTAACACCCAGCTATCTTAAAAAGCCTTATCCTCTAATTACTTACATATTGTTACCTACATAAATTTAATGTTTAACAATATGGTGTTCTGAATCGAAAGATGCTATAATGTTGACAGAAATTTATTATAAATTATACCTAATTTCCTTTTTATTATATTAAAAAAAAAAATGGTCTAAACTAGGATCTCTTATACCGCGGATGCATTTACAAACATTTAAGCCACCACTTTAATGTACCTTTTCTATGTTTTTTATAAATGTGTGTAAGTATTACTGCCTAAGGCTTAATACGCATTAGATAAATTTAAGTGTAACAGTCACATATTTACATTTATTTATTTCAAATATAAAAATTTACATCAAAAGATACACAATATCTATTTAATTTCTTAAAAATTGTCAAACAAGTTTCAAATTTCTGGTTTAAGTACAATAATGGTAATCAATTAATTTTCATTAAAATTGAATCCAAAACTAACATAAAAACGGGTAATAATGCTCTCAGGTAACTGGTAGTACAGTGCGTCAAAAGCAAGATAGTTTTACTTGTACTCACGTGTTCCTGGACTATTCTATTCTAGGTACGTGGTGGCGCGACGCGACTCAATCAAATACATAATAAAAATATATTTTCTGTAGTTCGGGCGCAATTTAAAAGAAGGCGTTATTGGCCATACTCACCTTACAATAAAGCATTAAAATCATATTTACGATAAGCCAGAAATTTATTTAATTAGAGTCGAATTAAAATGTCCTAATTAAAACGCTAGTACCTAACCTTACCGTAAGTATTAAGACAGTCTTTCTGAAATGTAACACACTCCACTGGGCACGCCTAAGAAGGCAAGTCGCCTAGCTTCCCATAATGAGTTAGAACACTTACATTGGCTACAGAGGCTCTATTATGGAATATGCCATCTGGATATGGCCTCAAACACCAAGGTTTAATGCTCGCTGCGTCCAAAAATGGCATACGGTCGATGCTTGCGTTTGCGCACTCGCTAGGCCTTTTAAGGCTTCCCAGTAACCTTATACACTTGAAGTAGCGAAGGCAATCGCAAAATGGGACGCAAATCATCTTAGAAACGCAATTTTATTAATATTCCCTTGTATTTACAATTCTTGGGAAGTAATTTGCCGACTAATAAATATTCTTTGCACGTTTTCCAGCTATGAGTGAAGATCCGAATAAATTAGTGCCTGTAATGCCATTTCCTGTTGGAGGTAAAGTTATGTATTTTGATGGATCGCTGGAGGTCATTGAATTTGCGTTCATTGTAATAAAGTTAAGAGCTGTTTACCCTATTAGCCTGATGGTGATGTGTGTGACTAATCTATTTATACAGTAGAGACATTTAAATACATATAGTAGAGGATACCTACTGAATTTTTTGTTTAAGTTATAACTTCTCGAACTCAAAGTCAAATCATTTATTTCGACTAAAACCGTTAAATAAAAGACAGTTTTGAACGTCAGACTTAAAAGTGAATAAAATAAGAAAATTATTCTAGTCAATTGCCTCTTTCAAAAGGTAGTTTCATATGGAGGAATGGGCAAGAAATTGACTGTTATACCCTAGGGCAAGGCGATGTACAGACGCCAGCACATCAAGTTACCCCAATGTGTCAAATTTTCCCAATTGAATATGAACCTTATTCTGTTTGCCATAAAGTTGAAAAACGATCAAAGAAATTTGACACATTGGGGTAACTTGATGTGCTGGCGTCTGTACCTAGAATAAAAATTACTATACTGAGATAGGTAGGTACGAGGTTATACAAAAGTTAATGGTGTTAAGTACCATCTAGTAAGGTAAGGTAAAGCTGCCCATTGTAACAGAACAGCCTAAAAATGTAATTATCTACAAAAACATCCCTTTTCTGTGCGTCTGTTTGAAACTTAACATCTAAACGGATTGACCGATTTGGATGAAACTTAATGTCCGTATGAGTGGGATCCTGAATGCTTTAGAATGACTTGTAGGTGATGCTGCGATTGGGCAGGTCCGCTGTTCGTTTTTAAGGTTTTATGGTGTGCAAAAAAAGATTATTTTATTCTACTCTATTCTAGTTTTTCTCCCTTTCTCTAGTTATTATACATTCACGTCATGACGTCGTCGATTCTCACATAATCACGCATGCCATGAAAGACATAGCTCAAAGCGAACGTGAAGATATTACATTAAAATAAGCCCAGTATTCTATTTATGCTATGTTTAACATAACTCAAGGTGCTCAAGTATTGCTGTGCATGTGAGCAATGAACTTGCGCGCGTCTCGTTCGCCTCGACCTTGCGCTTGCGCCGATCGGTAATAATAATTACTACACAGTGCATATCGCGTGATCGCTTACAAAACATACTGCTGAAACGAATCGGTTATAAATAGTCGGACTGAAATGAGTGTGTCAGTGATTATTGCCTATTATATGTTGGGAATCCCACTCATCGACAATGTACGTTGATTTAATATTTATCTCAGGATGAGGAAGTGTAGGGGATTATGATAACCGCTACGGATGCTGAGCGATGAGAACCTAAGAATGATGAAATTGTATTTTAGGGTTACGTACACAAAGGGTCCCATTGTCCTCTGTTGTACATAGGCCAGTACCTAACCCAATGCGTGAAATTTCTTGGATAGCTTTTCAACTTTTTTTCCAATAGAATAAGATTCATGCTCTATTGGGAAAATTTGCAGTTTGTGGTAGCTTGCTGGCGTCTGTGACTCATGAAGTGAAGTGAAGGCAGACTGATCTGTCACTGTCATTCCATATTAATGCCAAAGTATTGACAGCTCATTTTACTCAAGTTTTCACAGAGTGAATTCTACTGAATCGACCGGCAGTTTGGCCAAATGTAAGGCGATATGTGGCATGCCACATCCGGCATCCCCCGATATCCGTGCAGCTAAAAGTTTAAAATTAAACGCAAGGCAACTTTCGGTGCACACCAAAATCGGCGACTGTGTACGGAATGTACCCATGTCACCAGTAACCATGTGTATGTTACATACATAGGTATGGTGTAGCCACTGTGCAATGGCTACGCCATACGCCGCGTAGCAGACTACGTATTTCAGGCGTAGCGCGTAGCGGTAAACTACGAAAATGTTATTAACACTTTATAATCGGTACCGGAAATTTCGTCAGATTTCATATTCGGTGGTATGATTTTGTTGGGTCGACAAATATAACAAAAATATAAAAGCTTTTACCTACACGTTATATCTGTAACACCCGTTATTTCCGTAAATCTGTTACTGCACAGATTTTGAATAAATCTGTGCAGTACCTACTAGCTTTTGCCCGCAGGTTCACTCGAGTTTATGTACATTTTATCAATCCCTATAAACCAGTGCTTTTTCCCGATGAAGATACCCTGAAAAAGTGTATTGAAATTTCCTGATGGTCGATTAAGTGGAGATGTAAAAGCGTATCACACAAACAAACTCACATTCATATTTGAAATACTATTAACTAGGATAATATCAGTCTAATATGTATTTTCCCGGATAATGTCAACCGCTGAGAGCGAAAACTTTGGCGTTGTCCGCCATGATTACAATTAAAACAATAATAGGCAGTACACAAGAGGATACTACTGGGCATCCTCTTAGCAAACCTGATTAGTGTCAAGTATTGACATATTATTTCCTGTTACGCGGTACAGCTATAATGAGAACTCGAACCGACTAAATCTCGTTCAATCTGCCTACCAGGATAAATATGTGAGACTGGACGTCCTCCACATTTGCATCTCTTGTGTCTATAGTCTACAGCCATCCTGTCTCAAATGTACAGACGCCAGCACATCAAGTTACACCAAGGTGTCAAATTTCTTTGATCGTTTTTCAACTTTATGTCAAGGTGCATATTTAATAGGGAAAATTTGACACATTGGGGTAACTTGATGTGCTGGCGTCTGTACCATTTTGTTTAGGTATTTAAATAAAGGTAAACCATCTTGATGTGACTTTTTGCAGAAACACATATATTTGACAAATTAATTACTGCATAAACGAATGTAGCTGTACGGTACCAAACGGCCCGGAGCGCATTTAACACTGTGCTAAACAAAATTCTGACTTATGAACAGTAGTTAAGTTCCAGGTTTGCATGCAATTTATGGTTTATTTCAATTTTGAGAGAATATTATTTTATGCGCATGAGTTCAGACTTTCGACGTTGTTAAAAAAACAAACAAAAAATAAAACCGACTTCAAAAAAAACACTAAACGGTGTAAAATAACTCTAAATTCGGAAGTCTGTGGCTTTGGTGGGTTTGTCTTACTCATGATGGGCCACCGACTTCCGAATTTAGAGTTATTTTACACCGTTTAGTGTTTTTTTTGAAGTCGGTTTTATTTTTTGCAAAAAAGTTCCATTTTTCCATTTTTAGTTGTTGCCATAAAAATATTTACCATGAATTTATTTTATATTCTTAATGGTTAACAATACATGTCATGATAATAAGGTTTTCCACTAATCCCTAATAAATTATAATTAACATACCTAACTGACGAAATCTAGGTAAATTGTACCCACCTGCTTACCCCTCAGAGCATACAGGCGTGATAATACGTCATGCTGTTGTATAAACAATAAACATCCAAGCGATTCCAGCAATCACGACAGATTTGCCGTCTATTTTTGAAGAGTTCCTTTGTATATCTCCGAAGATCAGCACCAGATCTTCACCAAATCAAAATGGGACCACCTCGGGAGTATACTCTTTCAAACAAAAAAAGAATTTTGAAAATCGGTCTACAAATGGGGGAGCAATCAGGTAACATACATAAAAAAAAAAAAAAAAAAATACATACACACGAACATAGAACCTCCTCCTTTTTTGAAAGTCGGTTAATGACTGCAACCTAGCCTTAAATTAAGTTGACTTTGTACAGAGAAACAATTTCAAGAACGATTTCCCTACATTTTTGACAAGTGTTTGACATTGATATAGTCACTGAGATGAGACTAGATTTTGAACGTGATTCTTAATTGACTACTTATTCTTATACGAAAAGACTAGTAGTGTCATTTGAATTAATGTATTGTTATACCCCCTTATATTTAAATTACTTACTCTTTCCACGGATACATACAGAGAAGGCACAATTATTTACCTATAACCACGTTTACTCAAGTCAAGGCGGATTGGCGATTTCAGACTAATATCAGCTAATAAGTTTAGATTTATGTACTATTATAGTTATGATTTAGTTGCTTAGTTTGGGACTAGATAAAGTTGTGTGAAAGTTGTGGAATATTTATTGATTTATTCCTCTCGAAGTTTTCATCAACGATGTCAAGAATAAGATACATTAGAACTTACGAGTACATACGAATGGATAAAGTCACATTGCTTCTTGCCCGTTAGGCGTCTTAACCACTAGGCTCTTCTCGGGAGAATGTTATTAGACATATTTTCTGACGAATAGTTAGCGTTGACTACATTCGAAATTAAAATGTAGTACATAGGTACCTCAATACCTTCTCAATAGGCTTATAGACATCATTATTAAGTACCTATCTAATTGAGGTTTGATATTGAAGATAAGGGAAATACGATTAACCTACGTGAGTAGATAGTATGTTTTAATTTATTTTTTAAGAATATAAAGGTACTTTTATCTAAAGAAATAATAAAATATATGAACTTTGTTTAATTGTTTGAACGCCCTAATCTTTGGAACCACCAGTTGAAATTGAAAACATATTTTGTAATTCTTGACGAAGTTTCTAGGCTATTTAATGTCACGCTATTACCCTTAGGAGCTCGTATAATTGCGGGGTACAGCAGCAGTGTGATTCTGTTAAAATTACTTACTGCATGAAACAGTAGTTGAAAAGTAGACGAATTTCGTTGTCATTGACAGCCTAGTCCACTTAATTCACTCAAGTTTTCAGGGGTCTCTTTTACAGAATTGACCGGCTGGTAGTAAGTATTAGAAATTTAAAAGCCAGCCGTTACACTTACGAAATAGATATTTTCAGTTAAAACAATAAGCGTTTGTACTCATGTAAATTATAGTTGCCACACAAATAAGGATAAAACTATAAATAATTGCCTGTTTGTGCTATAAATGAATGTTTCAGGCATGATTGCGTCCATTTATTAAAGGTCCGTGGTTAGGTAAGGATTTCATGAGAAAAAAATATTGTTCATAGCTTTATAATCAGAAATAACGAACAGTTCTCATTAATCTTAGAATAGGTACCAACTCTATTGTAAGAACGATTAGGTAATTTGTATTTTTGCATGCGCCTAAATAAAGGGATGAGGCCAAAATGATCTCCGTGGCCATAAAAATATTTACCGAATGACGTAAGACGCCAATACAAAATGTAATTTACTGTATTAAATACGCCCAAGAATTCACAATAATCTTTGTGATACCAACTTACGTCACCCGCAGTCAGCTGATAGCGTATTTTTTATCAAGATTATAACGAACCGTTTCATACATACCCAAAGAGATTTAAAAACCTGAGTTTGATAAAATGTGTGAAGGAGGAAAAGCATAAATAATACTTTTAAGTATTATCTAGATATATCTGGAGTTATTGATGATTGTAAATGATTCATGATTTTATTATGGAAAGTCTTAGACGTGTGTGTGGATATCGTAAAAATAAATTTATTCAATTGAATTTAAACCCTCTCTCAGTCATAGGTACCATTTGAGATTTTCTAATGGTTTGTCGGTCTAGACTAGACTCCAGACAGCAGCTGTATCCAGCCACCTGTCCCTGCTTATTGACTCTGTCTAACTGTCTAGGTACATAATCTAGTCTGGGTAGACAGTATGGTACGCCGCGCCACACTCAGCATAATTTACTACAATACTTTTCGAGTTTAAAATGGTAAAGAATAGTTTGTCTAGATGGTTAGAAGTGTATGTCTATTGTCTAGTGACTGGGTCTGTGTTTTCTTCGTTCCGTACTTAGACGGGTTTAAATATCTTTGGAAATTGATGACTCAGGGTAACTTCGGGCCTAGGAAAGTATTTTTAAAGAAGAGGTGACGAAAGATGAAAAAAGGTACCTATGAGTCAAACCTTTTTAACTGTAAAAGTTAACTTTGTGGTCTAAAATATTTTTTGTATTAGTCATCGACCAGTAAGTATGATTGATATTAAAATATTTATCCTGTAGCATACTTAAATACTTGTGAACCTACATGTATCACAGATTCACAGCACTGTGTTTTTATTATTAAATAAACACATAAATATTGGACACTGTTCTAAGGAAAACATTATTTTTCATTGTTATTTGATTTATAGTGTTTCCTGTTTACTCAGAAATAACCTCATTTGTAATAATTGCGTTTGTACTAATTAAATGCTACATACGAGTACATACCTAACTATTTACTTAGCAAGATGTCGGTAAAATACATTTGTTTGTGATTTAAATAATAACTAGGACCACTGAAATTATTGGTAGGTTATGAATATTAATAATAAAATGAGAAATATTTACAAAGTATTATCAAAAAATCGTTAGTAACTAGATTAAAATGCATACCTACTTTTGTATTATATTAGTATGACTAGCTTTGCTCAAAATGTGTAGTTGTGCAAAATACACGTGAAGTAAAAATTAATAACCAGGCTTTTATGAACACGCTCCAACAGTTTAAGTTGCTGTGGCGAGGTCCTTACATAGGAACAGGGGGTCGAGTCTGCTATTGCAATCGTGTCTCAATGACCGGTCAATGATCGAGTTTTGACGTATAACGTCAAACTTATGACACATTTCCCATACAAAAACTGTCAAAGTTGTCAAATTTTCGATCAGTGACCGGTCATTGAGACAGAATTGCAATAGCAGACTCGAGCCCCAGGTCACATAATTTGAGGTAAGAGAGTGGACTACCTATAAGTAGGTATTACGGGCAACGGCATCTTCGTTTAATGTTGATCTAATGAACCCAGAAACAATATCTGGGCATCCCTAATATTTGTAGGCGATCAAATGAAGTAATCAATTCACCCAACATCTTTCACAAATTCATGTAGGTATGGGAAAATAAAGTATTGAGTATTGAGTGAAAGGTACTCCGGTTTACAATGTCATTAAACGGTATAAGTATTGGGCCTTGAAAAAGCCTAGTAAGTAGACATCTAAGTTCAACATTGCATGAAATAACAATTCATCTCATGGAGCCGCACCTCAATACAATAATGACATAAACGTTTTTTAATGATCTTACATTACAATATAATAATGACGTCATGATAGAAATAGATGATCGAATCTGTGATCGAGACGAATCGTCACCTGATTCGATTACATCTCGACTATGATTCATACTGTGAAACGCTTGTGAGAAATCTGTGAGTCATCAGAGGGCCACATCAAGGTCCATTCAAAACGCATACGACACTTGATTTTAAAGTAGGTACAATTTGATTTAAATCTGACATTACTACAAGGTAATGCGTATCTTGTTTTCTGTATAATAAAATTATGTGTAGTCATTTTCCTTAATGAATCAGAACAATTTAGCTGACACCATAAACGTTTAAGGCAAAATACGTTAATCTAAAGCTATTTTAGGCCCTTCAAGTTCCATCAATGTTTTCGTCCACGAGAATTCAATCGGAGTGCGTAGGTACTCCGATTGAATTCTCGTATGTAATTAATGCTGACTTAATGGATATTAAATTGAGTAAACATAGGTCAAACCAGCGACTGTGGACGTCCTAATATGTAGTTCCCTTTAGTGGAAAAAGCAATCTGTCTCGAAGCCTTGCTCGGTAAAATAATAAATAAGACAGTGAGACATACCAAGGTGACTCCGAAAATGTTCCGGATTGCCAATTTGAGTATCGCTAAAAAAGTAGCGATCGAAATGTATCGATCGGTAATGGCCGTACCAGTATTATAATTATTATAGGTACGTTCTGTTATTATTACTTCAACAAAATTATTAGATATGCTAAGCCTTGATTAGAATCTAATATTGTTATCTGCTATATCTTTACTACCTGTATTTTTATCTTTAATGCCCGTCGTTACCACTATTAAACACCTTAACTAATTCCTTGCTATTAATGGCACTGTTGGAATTTCTATTCGCGGCGTGTTCTGAGCTGAACGTTAAAAACCCAACGGTGCGCTTTTATTTCAGCGCTCATTCATAATATGTCGTCTGAAAACGTGCATGGTTTAAACGAGACTGAGAACAGCTGATTTTAACCATGGATGATGTTATATTAATAATTCTAAATACTTGAACGTGCATCAATAACAAAACTTACAACAAAACACGGCAAATTAATACGATTCAAGAGAGGGAGGGTGCAGTCGGGTGAGTCATACAACCCCATGGCGCACCCCATGCGACGGTGCACTGACGGGGGACGATGCGCGGGGGCGGGAGCAAAATCAATACACGCAGACGACTGTACAATATAATATTCTATACGTATATTAGGAAACATTTAACAAGGGTGTCTCGAAGCTCTATTGATTTATGTCTACCTCTGCAGTGGTGAGGTCCAATATTTGACGTTTTGTAATTAGTTACACCGGTCATTATTATAACGTCTTTCAGTCTATGTTTACGATAAACATAATTGATTTCACGTTTTAGACATCCACGTGTGTTCGATGTGTCATTATGAAAATTATCGTGGATCTGGTTTGGCTCCCAATTTATACCGCCTGCTTCTATATCTATTCCAAGACAGATACTTTTATGTTTTTGTCGCGTCGCGAATGGCCGGTCGTTTATCGCGAACGACTAGTCCTGCAAGAGCCGTCCACTGGTCGGTTTGGTCCAGTCACCTTCAGACGCACATATAGATCTTTTTGCACCACACGTCCGTGCAGCCAGTGTAACATCCTACCTACTAGAATAAGATATCTCTCATCATTTATGTCAGTTAGTAATGCTTTCTGCTCTTTTCATAATTATGAGAATATTTACAACGGTTGAGTATTAAACTAATTAAATATTTGTAGGTTAATGTTAGGCGTTTGTGGCAATTAGCGCAAAACAGCTGAATCATAGAGAAAGTACGGATGGACTGAAGAGAAAATTCAGTATTTTAAAGAACCGTATTGGTGACCCTGAGCGAGTGTGATGTTCACTGTTACGGGGCAGGTACGTGAGTGTTTACGTGTATACTCACACTGCTTCAGATAACGTGCAGTGCTATTACATTCGTTATCAAAGTATATCGTTATCAACAGATTGTGGATAGAGCCGAGTGCGTTACCATATATGGTGACAAAAATTGAGGCAGCATCAGCCCGCTCGTGATTGGCGGAAAATAAATTGTTGCCGATAGTACGTGAACTCTGATAAGGCCCGTTTTATATAGTTTATCCTCCTGAGCCGGTTCTCATTTACCGAGGTGTGCTTGACCGAAGCAGCACGAGTCGTACCTAGTCATTAACTTAATATTTAACAGTAAGTTTTGTCTCATTTTATTCATTTAAATTGTGGATTTTAATAATAAATAATTGCAAAGTTTTTATAACGAAAATATAACAGCGTTTAAAGCCAGTGTTTAATATTATATTAACACCTGTGGAAACTACATGTTACATAACACATTTTTACGTAATACAAGTGAAGTGCTTTTTGTTGGATTTGGTGAATTTTAAATACTTCATCGGTTTTGTGGCAAGCTGTCTACTAAATGTGTTGGCTTCTGGGTTCGAACCCTAGACCGTCCAGTGTGCTTTTCGGGTTGTTCAACACATAATTTTTTAAATGTTTGTCTTTTTGTTTAAAATTCGAAAATAATCTTAAAGATTTTTCAAGTGATACTTTCTAACCTATTTTTAAAAACTCAAACCAGCGTGGCTTTCAAATATTCTTATCATTTATCTTTAAGAGATAAGGTGTATCAAATCCTTTTATCAGTGAGTTGGCACAAGGCGTGACTGTTACGTTACATGGGAATGTACTACATAACGGTTGTTTCTTGCTAGAAATATCCTGCTTTTCGTTTAGTCTGTCCCTCACCATAAAGGAGTATTTCTTAGAAATATCACAATATTTTTTTATTATTTCAGACTAATTCACAATGTGCGACGAGGAAG
The DNA here is from genome assembly GCA_921972225.1 of Euplexia lucipara. NCBI lineage: Eukaryota > Metazoa > Arthropoda > Insecta > Lepidoptera > Noctuidae > Euplexia > Euplexia lucipara. Next base: position 5,850,257 of record OV179151.1, read on the forward strand.
TTGCTGCGTTGGTAGTAGACAATGGCTCCGGCATGTGCAAGGCCGGGTTCGCCGGTGACGACGCACCCCGCGCCGTGTTCCCCTCGATCGTGGGCAGGCCTCGCCACCAGGGCGTCATGGTCGGCATGGGACAGAAGGACTCGTACGTAGGCGACGAGGCCCAGAGCAAGAGAGGTATCCTCACGCTCAAGTACCCCATCGAGCACGGCATCGTCACCAACTGGGACGATATGGAGAAGATCTGGCACCACACCTTCTACAATGAGCTGCGTGTGGCGCCCGAGGAGCACCCCGTGCTGCTCACGGAGGCCCCCCTCAACCCCAAGGCCAACAGGTAGGTCCCGCGCCCAGCGCACCTCGTCCGCATCCACAGCCGCCTGCGATCTGACCCGCCCTGACCATGTGCTTTGTTTTGCAGAGAGAAGATGACACAGATCATGTTCGAGACCTTCAATACGCCCGCCATGTACGTCGCCATCCAGGCCGTGCTCTCGCTGTACGCGTCCGGTCGTACCACCGGTATCGTGCTGGACTCCGGAGACGGTGTCTCGCACACGGTGCCCATCTACGAGGGTTACGCGCTGCCCCACGCCATCCTGCGTCTGGACTTGGCCGGTCGCGATCTCACAGACTACCTGATGAAGATCCTCACCGAGCGCGGTTACTCGTTCACCACCACGGCTGAGCGTGAAATCGTGCGCGACATCAAGGAGAAGCTCTGCTACGTCGCCCTCGACTTCGAGCAGGAGATGGCCACCGCCGCCTCCAGCAGCTCCCTAGAGAAGTCCTACGAACTTCCCGACGGACAAGTCATCACCATCGGTAACGAACGATTCCGTTGCCCTGAGGCTCTATTCCAGCCCTCATTCCTGGGTATGGAAGCCAATGGCATCCACGAAACCACATACAACTCGATCATGAAGTGTGACGTCGATATCCGTAAGGACCTGTACGCCAACACTGTTCTGTCCGGTGGTACCACCATGTACCCTGGTATCGCTGACCGTATGCAGAAGGAGATCACCGCCCTGGCCCCATCCACAATGAAGATCAAGATCATCGCGCCCCCAGAAAGGAAGTACTCCGTATGGATCGGAGGATCCATCCTTGCCTCCCTCTCGACCTTCCAGCAGATGTGGATCTCCAAACAGGAGTACGATGAGTCCGGCCCCTCCATCGTCCACAGGAAGTGCTTCTAAGCGGCAAGTAAGACTATTCCTAATTTATGATGCCCTACACCAGGCCCCTGAATGGGCGGCTCAAATTACGCTTGTGATCTTTTATTTAAGTTCAGTATTTAAAACTAGGCTGTAAGGTATCGTAATATGCATATTACGTAATAATGAATGCGGAACATTGTCGATTCCGTATTTTTGACAAAGATTTTTATTTATTTATAATAAATCGTTACTAACCTGAACATTTTTAATAAAAGATAATTTATATACCGGTATAAATCTGCATTTTTCTTGCTTTCTATCCTTTCATTTCATTACCGACGTATTTAGCTTCATAAGTGAAAGACGGGGTACCGTTTACGATAGTCATAATGACACGAATCTGCAATTCTCTCAGTCCATCTACAGCTTTACTAGAGTTTCTAACTGCAAAGTAACTGCTAGTCATTGACCGTTCCATTTAACATATTTTAGTTTATACATGCGGTAACGGAACTCGACGTCCGCAACTCTATCATCATGGGCTGCTTTATTATATAATATTTCATTATTCATTATGTTACTAATCATAAACGATATCGAAATGTAGCCTGTACTATTTTTGGACTATAGAGTAATGAAATAGATTGATAAGCTGGTTATCGTTACAAATTCCTTCATACAAATTAATGGTGGAGTTTAAAACGATAAGCGCATTCATTATAATCGATTCAAGGAAAAGTTAATCTGTTTGACGTGAGTAGATATAATATTATAATCGGAACCTAGTAACTACCTACTGCCACAATAGCTCCAATTCTCCCTAATTGGGGTAATTAGCACTTCTAGCGAACAAAGCAATATTCGTAATGGAATATTGTAGAATAGGGCGAGGCGGCGATAATTCTATTGAAACAGGGAAAACCGCACCCATTAGCTTTTCAGGCTACGAACAGGATATTAGAACCTAAAACAACGCAGTTGGGGTATTTCTGGCACTAATGTTAGTTTATTAGGATTTCCCGCAAGTTATTTAAAATGCCATTAATTTAGACTTTTGGTATTTACTACATACCTACTATGTTAAATATTTAATACAGTCATTGCCTCTTACAATTTAATGTCAAGGCACTTGATTTTTATCATATATTATCTAGTTAGTATATAGTTAGTAGTATATAGTTAGTATATATAGTTAGATAGTTTGATTGGCGATTTCAAGGTTTAGATAATCTTTATCAAATTATCACAATTAGTCAGTATATATTTCCCTTATCTGCATAGCAGCTAATTATTATCATGCTTTCATAACAACTTAATAATCCCCTTCTAATGTTCAACTTGACGATTGATTACAATTTCTAATACCTACCTACTTTTTCGATAAGTACCTAACGATAAAAACTACTCGTAATATTAGTGTTGTTATGTAGGTAAAATTTTCCCTATCGATTTCTCCTAACAGGTGATATATCGATGAATTAATTTCCATATCAATTTTGTTTTTAATCATTTTTTCGCATTAGTTTTCTAATGCTTTCAAATAGTTCATTAATGACGTATTTTGACAGCAGTTAAAACCGCCATTGACGTTTAGTTTTTGTTATGGTTTTCGATGTTTACAAAATAGAGAGTGATGCGTCACACTCACACTCGCATCCCTACGTGGGATAGCGTGTACTTTATAATAGCTGACCTAGAGCAATGTAGTCGAAATCTCAAAATACACGGTTATAATTAGATGGACACACCCACCACGTGTTCATTTCGTCTGATGCGCGGTGACGTCACGGGCACGGCGGCTGGTGCACTGTTCGGACTGCGTGAGCTTGCTGCCGCGTCATTGGCCCTTGGCAGCACGCGTTTTGCGATTTGCGTTTTGTTTCTCTTGGCACCAGCGAGGTGGGTTAAACATGGTAGTAGTATTTCTATTAATAGAACGTTGTCAGCCTCAATATGTATATTGATCGCGTAAAGTAGGTACCTACTGAACGTACTGAAGCTCTTACCTTATTTTCTCCATCAAGACCTAAGTATCTAGGTAGTCGCGTGATGGGCCCTCGGCCTTGGCAGCACGCGTTTCGCGATTTGCGTTTTGTTTCTCTTGGCAACAGAGAGGTGGACTAATCATGGTAGTAGAATTCGTATTAATAGGACGTTGTCATCGCATAAAGTACTTACTTACTAGGCTCTCACCTTATGTTCTGAATCAAGACCTAAGTATCTAGGTAGTCGCGAACGCAGTTAGACTTATGGGAGGGTAATAGTTAAATTAAAATTAGTAAAGGTACCTAAGTACCTACCTAATTGCATTGTCACGAAAAACAAATAACAGCAAAACGCATGAGTGTTCTACTTTTCTGATCTTTTCTTGAAAATCTTCGTAAATTAACTGTCGGTTAACTAGGTAGTAAAGAGTTTGTCAGTTTGAAGTGTAACGATAGTAACGTTTTGGCAGGGACGTGACCACTTTGACACCTTTGACAGTTTTTATATGGGAAATGTGTCATAAGTTTGACGTTAAACGTCAAAAATCGATCATTGACCGGTCATTGAGACACGATTGCAATAGCAGACTCGACCCCCTGGACTCGTGCCTCGTATCATTTCGGGGAAGTAGATACCACTACAGGTAGCCGGAATAGCAAAAAATAAAATGACAATTTGTGTTCATCTTACAAACATCTTTGGTATGTAGGTATATGCGAGTAATTCCATGAACAAAAATTGTAAAGAAATACGACCCTTAATGCGGGTAAACAAATGCAAAAATAACAGTTGTTAAAACTGAATCTATTTGAATCAAAGCAAAAAGTCTGCCCACTCCTAAGGGAGTTAGGGATGAGGGAACGATTGTACGCAGATGGCTATGTGAGTGTGTGGGGGCGAAGTCCATGCGGGGAGCAGACATAATGTCAGTACAATGAGACAGAGTGGGTCTGTACCTAAAATATTGCTGGTTTAAATGTCCTTAGTAACGACCTTAAGTATAGCGTAGCAGAAATCGATTAAGTATCTATCCTTACCAAGCGACTGCACTATTTTAACGGTTAATGGTTGTTGTGCTCTTTCGACCCCGCCCCATGACGTTTATGACAATGAGAGTTTTTTTTCTTCTGTCAAACGTAGGCTGTCTGCAAAGTCCTATTTTTTTAAGTCCTTTTCCTAGGACGTGCCAGAACTGTCAGTTCATGAATTAAATACCTAAAGAATTTATAATAAAAATTGAATTAAGTATATAGGGTGACTGGAAATTAGTGACCGATACTTAAACACATGATTGTATTCATGATTTCAATAAACTTTTCCTAAGAAACTTTTTTTATACACAATATCTTATAACACAATAAAATAAAAAAAAAACGCTGTTTGAAATTCCCGCGTGCGCGCCTGGGTTCGATCACAGTAGGCACCAATAAGCACGATCTATCAGCTGATAGTCTGACCTCGTGAAGGGCAAAATCTACTAGTAGTAGCGTCACACGCTTCCCCGCCACCCCCACCGCTCCCGTTGCGCAGTAACTGTCGTAAATTGAATTAATTGAAAGTTAATGAGTATAAAAAAAAGTTTCTTTGGGAAAGTTTTTCGTATTCATGAGTACAATCACGTGTTTAAGTATCGGTCACTAATTACCAGTCACCCTATATAATAAACTTGTAGTAGTGTAAATAAATGTGTACCTATAACAATAGCTCGTCAATTCAAAACTAAACAAAAGTTTTAGTGACAAAGCACTAATTTTGAGATGTCCAATTAGTTTGTCTTGAACTTCGCCGTGTTTTTGGTTGAGGCGTTCAGTTTAAACAGTTTGGCATGTCATCATGGTAATTGGGACCGGAATATCAGTACCACGACCCAAGATATCATAGCTTTTGCTGTAGGAATCATTACTGCAGTAGGTATGATGTAGGGACTTCAAGAGTCATTAATGCTTTGATATATCTCTAAAAATAGATACCTCAAAGAAAGAAACATCATCTAAAGAAAATATGTAAGTTTATGCCTTACATATTTTTTATGACAACATTGTTGCCACTAAGGGAGTACCGTGGATGAGACCGGAACAGGGACGTGAAAAATCAGAAAATCAGAAAAATCAGAAATCATTTATTTTGCCAAGAATATGTGTACAGCTTGGCAAAAAAGTGTAGAAACGGAACTAAATTTTTGTCTGTTGGCAACATTTCCAAAATAATGACATCTCATAATAAACAAAGTTTACGATTTCGTAAAATTTTAATTTCGACCACCAAACGTTGATTAATGAAGGAAAAAAGTGAAGAATAATGAATAAAACCATTCGGAGTGCTGGCAGGGAGGTTATTTATAAGGTGTACAGGCGATGTCTGGCGGAACATGAGGCCCAAATTATTCTTTCTGAACTTCACAAATTTTACCAAAGAACCGCTGATAAGACAGGTATGTAAGAGTTTGTTTTGTTGATTTTAGTTGAATCAAGTGTTATTTGATGATTACAAAGCTATATTAATTGGCTTGTATAAGGAATAACTAGAAATTTGAAACAATAAATGTCGAGCACATAGGTTATGTTTACATTTTTTCTGCATTACTCGGGTATAGCGCGATGAGATAAATTGATACTTTGGTGACTTGACTTTTAACTGAATGAAAATTCAATTTCTACGTAAATTATACTTTAAGTGCAATATCAAGGGAGAGAATTATTTGTTCTAGCGTTTGCATTAGAAATGTAAAAGAAATGGTCGTGCCATAGTCTAAATCTATTATTTAATTCAGGGAAATCTGTTATCGTTCTAAGCAAAATCGTGCTGGGAGGAGATAAACAAAAGGGTATTTTCTACATCCGGCTTATTAACAGTATGTGATAAAAATGTTTTACTTTTAATATTGTTAGGGATAAATGAAATATTTCGTCTTTACAGGAAGCAGCTGAACGTGCATTCCAAGCTATTACTAATTAAGGAGGATTGGAAGAACTCGTGCTAACGTGTAATAAAAATAGAAAAAGATGACTGGAAACAAGATAACTATGAACGAGAAAATAGACCGATTAGTAATAAATCTAGAAGATGATAGCAGCATCACCTCTGAACCCGAACATGACTCAGATGAGTTTACGGCCTACGTGTTCGGGGTAGAATATTGAGAGAAAGATTTACTAGAATAAAATATAGAAATTATGTTATATAATGTAATGTTTTCTTTTTTTATAATTCCTAAACAATGTTGTGAACTCAGGAATATTTACCCAATTTGTTATTTTTAGGTAAGTAATCAGTTGCGTGTCGAGAACACTTCCTTGTTCAATTAATTCATCACACCCCAAGAGGACACCGGTGTCCACGCTGTTATTGTCCTTCTATTGTGTCTCTAATTGACACGGTAGAAAGTGATTACTGATTCAAAAATATAATACATAATTAGATTGTCTAAAAAAACAGCTAAGTATCAAGACTAGGTTGGTACGCTATGCGGTTGCCACGGGTTGCCATACGAAGAGCACAGTGGCGCCTCCATTATTTTCTACTCTTTTTTGCCAAGCTGTACAAAATAAGATGGTAACATTGTAAAAAAGTTTCAACACACTCTACCTTACGGCATGCAAAATAGTAAAGAAAGTATATAGGTACTCAACTAACAAACAAGACTAGACAATTAAATAACAAAGAGATAAAATGAAATCGTGGATTAAAATACAGACACATTGGAAATTGGTCCATAAAAAGAGTGGCCTATAGGTACCCAGCAGTGGGTGAAGTCGGGCTGTGTATGATAATGATGCCTTACATAAACTTCAGTATTTTAAATTTTGTTATATCTATCTAAAGTTAAGTCTCTTCCAAGTACCTAGTATATTTTCTAGGATCTGCCTACAATACAGCCCAAGGTAATTATTTTATCAGTAGGTATCTAAACTTTCACAGGATGTAGGTACCTAGGTACCTACTACCCAGAAGTTGTTTATAGTCCTAGTAGGTAAATTTAGATAGGCAGGTACTGTTAAAAAATACCCTGTAAATTTATGAACGTTGCCAGGTTCCGCGTGAAATATTCACCGCATGAAATCTGCCGAAGTGCCGACACCCCTCACACTCACATGCTCACAGCCCACCCCGATGCAGGCGAGGGTCAAGGGCGAGAGCGGGTGGACGATCGATCCTATAGCCCCCGCCCCCTCACCCCGCGCACACCCCATCCACGTCTGCTCGACTAGACTGGTATGCGGTTCTGAACCAACATACTAATGGTCATAGTAGTTTATTGGTAAGGGATTCTTACAAGCCATAATATGTAGATTAAATATATTGCAATTATAAAAATGATTAAAAATAGATTAATGTCAAATAGTAAAAGATGTCCAACCATTATACCTAATCAATAATTAAATTAATACCAATTCCTTATTTTTTCTCGCATAAGATTCGTAGCCAATGTCTTTGGTTTCAAAACGGTCTGTTAAATAATTAGCACCTTGAGATATTGAATTTGTCTTGAATTTAGCAGCATAAATGATTTAGCTGTAGGTAATTAGATTGATGCGGGTTTTCAATTTTCCACTTTGCTATTGAAATTAGATTATCTTTGCTTTCTTTATCAATTTTATTTAACACGGGGCTAAGGACCTAATGTCACTTTAAGGACGAAAGACTAGTTCAAAATTTCACTTTCACTTAACCTTAACACGATCTTTCAAGTCAACATTCTCAAATGTAAACCCCCTTTTCTCAAACAAACTCATAAATCACCCAAAACCAGCTTTTATTTCGTCCAGAATAGCAAAAATCCATCTCTTTTGCCTTTTACTGACAGGTTGATAAAAAATGCCAACAAAAGGACAGCCTGCCCTGTCCGCCCTTCATCACAGACGTCCTTTTATCTTGCGGCCACCTTAATGAACCTTTTCAAATAAAAATATATCTTACTCAGACTGTGATAGGACTTAGATTAGCTAACTAGGTTTCTATTGTTCATATATGGCTGAACTTCTAAATGTGGAAGTAGGCCAGTTTGCATCAGATCGCAGTCCAGTGACGCGATCATACGTGAAATGTGATCATGGACAATTAAGTCCTGTCCTACTTACAGCTGAATTGCAACTGTTAATAATATGGGTTGAGATACCTACACAAACAAAGTTGCTGATTCTAACAAGACAGTTGAATTTTCGAATTTAAAAATGGTCTTTAAATAAGATTGATGACCACTGTACCGCAGTTGATATTGATACTGACCCGCCGCGCCATCAACCAAGTAGTCTTAGACAAGCTTAGATCGTGGGTGCACTGCTTTCAAAATGGTAAAGGAAACACTTGAGGATACGAGAACTAAAAAGTTTAAGACATGTAACATCCACTGACCTCTTTAGTGCCTGCGTGGTGGATAGGTACTAGCTCATTCCCTCTCACCAGAGCCTGCGTCCCAAAAACGGGAACATAATAGGCTGATTATGATATTATATGCTTCATCTACATCTACATCAGATGTGTAGTACTATACTATGTATATATATATATATTTTAAATAATTTTAGAACATCATTCATCTTGTTCCTTTCATTTTTCTGATTTCATTAAATTACCTACCACACGTCTTACGGATAAAATGCTGAATATGCCTAAAAACGAAACGCGGAAGACGATTTTGCTATCGCACAAAAATGTCTATATAATGTAAGTTATACATACGTCATCATAAAACATTCTGCAAGCTTCACAGAAAGTTGACGACATACATAACTTCAATAATTGGTATTCAGCTCAACCTGTAACAAATTACGTAATATCGTTTTATAACTGGTAAACAAGTTGCCAAGACTGTCGATAATCGTTAAAATATGTAACACTGCCAAAATTACAATTCGGAATACATATCGGGCACTTTCATGTTCGTGATCGGCATTGTATTTCAATATTTGTGAAGCCTGTGAACAGAGAAAAATATATGGTACCCTCTTAGTTTGTGCATTCATCATATTTTTGCACGAAAGTAATATTTTTTTGTACAATTGTCGAATCAACGAACTTTTGAATTACTTACTTAAATACAAAACTTAATGCTGATATTTTCATAATCTAAAACTATTTAACAAGAGGTCTCACAACACAAGTGTCTGGCGCATTATTGTTTGACATGATCGTCAGGGAACTTAATAACTTAGATGGTTTCTAAGTAAAATTTGCATTTGGTTTATTGTAGACACAATTCATGTAAGGAAAATGTACTGTTACCTTGACCAGGCATAGGAAGACCACCAAGACTGGAGGCCAAACTTTTATTTGGGAGGTATAATTTCCGTTGGCATCACCATCATCTCTCCAATTAGTCCGATTTCACCCAGACACCCACTGCTAGGTCCTCTCTTTGCTGGTGCCAAGCTCTATGTCAGCCTCAACCAGGACACTAACTTGTCCTTCAGTTGTCACCACGATACAATTTAAATTGAAACCATTGTGAAAGTCAATACATTTCTCAAGTATCTTTATGTTGTCAGAGACAACATGGATCCTGGAACAATAATTATTATACGTACAGGTAATGAAATACTCAATTTCGGTTTGAATGAAACGAAGTATTCTCATTGAAACAGAAATATTAATTCTATAAATAAGCAGGTAGATATCGATTCTACATTATTCAAGAAAGATAACGAATAACAAGTGTCGTCAAGGTTCCTCAAACATCGCCACACATGCAAATGATTCACACCATCCAAGAATACTACAAATTACGTATTCCAATACCGAAACATTTTACAATACAATGGTCTAATGCGTTTATATTCTACACGATGCGCAAGAGTTTCCTTCGTTGAGTCATTTCTTATGAAGTTGTGATCCTGTGGAAGTTGTCCCTTTCTAATGTTTATAGCTATTGTTTCAAATTTATACTAATCGTGTTGACTACGAAAAACTTTACTCAGTTTACAGAATTATTTGCTTTTTATTTTCATTTTATTGCAAAAGACGTCACGCGGTTTCATACGCGTAGTTTCTGTTCCCGTGGGATTACAGGGATAAAAAGTAGCCTATGTCATCCGGAAATAGTCTAGCTTTCAACCAGTGCAATAATTTTTATCATTAGTTCCGAATATTTCTCCCTACATACAAACTTACAAACAAATTTTACCTCTTTATAATATTAGTATAGAAGTATAGACTATCTATAAATATACAACTACCAACAGAAATCGCTTCGGAAGAAGGATGAAAAAAACAAGGAATTGAAAGTTGGATAAGATTTCAAAATCAATGTTTTTCTGTGTACCTATATACTGGTGATATAGTTATTAAATAAATAAGCAGCCAGTACATAAGTGATTAAAAACATGTCAATATAAAAACAGAATCAACATATCCGGAGTGAGTCACCGCCAGTTAAGTTAACACGATAAATAAACAGTGTTTTAACATGATGTGTCACGTTCTTGCAATCGTACAAAACTTGTTTGATCAAATGTTGAAATACCCAGATCATAAACGATTTTTCGAAAAATGCCACGTAACCATTCAAATATTTATGAGAAAGGCAAGAGTCTGATGAAAATTTCCAACCAGTGACTAACGAAAATTAAGGTAAGCGTAGGAGATAATTCGAAAACTATTGTCCATCAAATAGTTGAATAAATCAATATCTAAATATCGAACGATCTAAATAATACGTATGATGATCCACAGTAATTAGTTTCAGTTGCAGTGTACCTTCTTTATTGTTATACGCACTCTGACTTTAAAAGAAACTGTGACCTCTGAGGTTCTTTCGGTGTATATTCTCAGAGTGAAACACCGACCTCACCTTCTAGTTAAAAAAAATCGTGTAAAAGCATTTGTATGAACCTATTTACAAAAATTAAATTTATCATTTATATCAATATGACTTATATTTTAGAGAATAGGAACAAATTCAATTTATAAAATACTTCAAGCTCTATTACAGTTTTTTCTGGCAGGCCGCTAGTTATGTTAATTTAACGAAAAAGCTTGAAAAGCTTATGAAAGTACCCACCCGACTAGCCCGCTAAAATAAACAGAGCATGTACCTAACGATTTTGTATGAATTTGAGAATCATCATTAACACTTGGTACGAGACGTTGGACTCAAATCTATTATACTTTCGCAGTGTAATAAATGAGATCGTGCCGGTCGACAGTTTCACGAGAAATTGATAAGCAGAAACGGAAGAATGCCATGAACATCTGACTCGACTCTCGATGACTTGGCGGAACAAGGGAACTGCAGTGTATTCTGTAAAATCACTATGTGAAAATGTAGGTAAAATGTTAACAAAGGTGGATGCTACCCTAGGGTATAAGCTAGGGATTGCTTATAGGTTCACTCCACACTTACCTACTTGACATAAATTTACGCTGGGATTATTTTACAGCAGACCAGCAGATCTGCAAAAATCTTCACGTGGAGGCGAAGTAAGCTTCATTCCATTCTATTGCTAGTGAATTACGGTTCACTTCACTTTGGTGATATTTAACGATGTTCAACTAAATATCGACGTTCAAATCTAAAGTCGTCAACAAATTGGTTTTCAATATGTACAGGCATTCCGTTTGTTAGACAACCCTTTGACCTGGTTTAGTTATGATTTTTACGATATATCTTTCTACTGTAAATACGAACGAAGTAGGTAGGTACTCTAGCCCGAAGCAGTTTGTTTTGGAAACATGCAGTTAGCCATTGTTTGTAAACTTTAACAGGAACGTTGTCACAGTCAGTTTGGCTTTTGCTGGCTCAAAGGTTGCTAAATGTACTCAAGAAATGTGTTACTTATTAGTCACAGCTCATAACTTACAAGGAACTGAATTAGTGGACCCCGTCGACTCAACTGTGGTATTGACTCATCGTTGTAGTACGCACGCATGCGACGGTCATGACTCACAACAGCATTGCCTGACCAATGAAGCCAACAGATTAAGCGCAGTTTAATCAACGATGTCTAAACAACCGGCGTGTGATGCCAGAGGTCAGACATCGTGATCTCTAACATAACCATTACCGTACCATTTCTATGAAACTTTCATCGAATCTTAACAATTTAAAAATAATCAGAGAGTGTTCACTGTTTTGTTCTCACGTTTTTTGCTCGGATCCGTATTGCAGTAACAGTGCAGATGCAACTGATGTTTCTATCTAGACTTGACCAGATAAAATCAGTGCAATGCGAATAGATATTGATATCACACAAAAGGTGCAGACAACGAAAGACGAACAAACGAGGGAGGCGAACATAGTGAAGCCAAACTATGACATTTATTTCAATTAGAATTAGACCATTAAATAGTCACCTTTAAACGTGTAAATGAATAGTAACATAATACAAAAGGTTATTCTGGATGGAGAAAAATGTGCAAAATCCCATACTACCTCCATAAGTAACTGTACTAGCTTGCTTTTACAGAATACAACGCTCATCGTCTTTCGTTTCACAAGGGGTTCATGAGCACTAATCCATCGGAAATGATTCTAAATGGCCCTTTGTGTTGACTCAAGCATCGACATAATAAATAGTGGACCGACAACCCTTGTTGTTGGTGCGTCACAGCACAGATAATGTGCAGACAGTAGAGTGACTCCAGTGAATGACTCACTGTCGTAATATTCGTGTCTCCATGCGGCCCCCGTCCCTACGACGCACTCACATTTTATATTGATATACAAAATAATGTTTCTTTGCCGACTGTCTAGCTTCGACTTCTTATCTCTTTGTCTTTTAAGTCTTTTACTAATAGTTACATGGTTAGTGTAAAATAAATTTTAGATGGATCTGAGGTCTATAATTCTAGATCTGTTTTATGATGTAACTTTAATAGGTAGCTATTCAAGATTTTATGCTAATGGAGATTCTAGCCACGGGTGTTTCCAATTACATTCCATTCATAATATCTCTTGAATTCTTTCGCACCTCTTTCTGTTTAGTATTTATTATTAATTCCTGTAGGTCTTTTCGGATTTTGATAATTTTAGATTATATTATTTTACTTGTTTGTAAAATGTTTCTTATAAGTAACAAAATTAAGTGGGTACAGAAATAGATATCACTTATGATTATTTTATAATATATCATTAAATTTATGCTCAAGCTCGTGGATTATATTTTATTGTGGAGTCTAGACCAATTTATTTTTCTTGGCAGAATTGCCCGACTTCGTCCTTGTTTCATACCTAAATGTCACCCTGTAGTTATGTTCTTCACCATCTTTAGAAGTTAAGTATTGAATGTCTTTGTTAGCAGCAAAAGAAAGTGGAAGTGGGTTTCATTTTACTCTCTTCTCTTTGATTTCTGTACCTACGTGTTTTAAGACAGTTCAATAACATTATTGGTACATAATAGTTGCCTAGTGTTTAAGGTTCTTATCCTGTAATATTAATCTTTCATAGAATAAACAGATCCAAAACTCTGGAATTTATCAGTTGCAGCCCGGGACCTAGATATTCGATCTACAGGGTGTCTCATTCAAATCGGTCAGTATGGGAAAGTCTGAAACTGTAAGACATACGAAGATCTGTTCTGAGGAACCATGTCATCGATTTTAATAACAAGCAAAAATGCGTTCATACATTTTAAAAAATATCTGTACTATTGTAGTAATATTGTAAACGTGGTCACTTCGAGCACCTACTAATATAAATTTAAGTATGTGGAAACAATGCATTTTATTCATTTTAGACATCATGTTTCATACAGACATTTACTGCTTACGACCTACACAATCGATATCTAAATAGAAATAGTGTAGGTTTTTTTTTTCAAAATAACCGGGTTCGATTCCCGAACGGAGTACAGATGTTTTTTTAAATGTATGAATGCAGTTTTTCTTGTTATTAATATCGATGACAAGGTTCCTCAGAACAGATCTTCGTATGTCTTATAGTTTCAGACTTTCCCATACTGACCGATTCGAATGAGACACCCTGTATATCTTCCCTTATGCGTTTATGCTTCGATTATAATTATTGATCGAAGCGTTGCCGCGTTGTAGGTAAAAACGCGTAGGGGAAGTGATAGGAAGGGGAAGAGATGGACTATACCAGATATTCTGTGCCAGTCGTAGCTATAACGCTCTTCGTAACATAGCTGTCAAAAAATATGTGTATGCAAAACACCTGTACCTAGCCCCTAGCGGATAGCACGAGTAAAGGCGTGATGTGTTCTGATGGACTAACGGTGGCAAATGTGGCAATTAAACCCTCGACCTCTGTTGCCCGTTAGCCAACCAAGCCTTAGTCCGCCGACACTATCACTTTCTTCCGACAGGTCTTCGCAAATTTAAGACACCTTCACCTGCTTTTCATAATTACACAGGTTATTGAACTCAAGGTTGGCAGAAAAATACACGAAGGAAGATATTACTAGTCATTAAGATTAAATGTGAAGAAAAAAAAATCCTCTCCTAAAGTTATATTTTTGGTAAAAAATTACGGATCTCTCCGCATAGGGATATGTCGACACCTGTATTTAGAACTCCAGAGGACCCCGTTATTATAATTTTCCCATTTCTATTAGCAGCCCTCCTCTCATCAAGAGGGAGTGAGCCATTAACGAAAGCCACGTCCAGGCTGGTGATTGACTTCGAATGTTTGGTCCTAGGACATTCCATTTCCTTACCTATGATGTTTTCCTACGATAGTTTTTTAGAGCAGTGATGAATCTATTGGGAAGTGCCCAATAGATATGGCAAATATAGCGAATTTGCAGACATTTTTGAGAGACACACAGACGCTAGCACTAGCACCGCACGTTTGCTAAGCTAGCCACCCAAAAATATCTTTGATGATATGTTCAATTTATTGGGAAATTTTGCCAGTTTTAAATAAGTATCTTTATTTGTCTGGCTAAGGTACATTTAGAGTTACAAAGAGCAACCTCAATCTCTGCCTCTCTGCCTGCTCTCTGCACCTGCGACTGTTAGTGAAGCTGCAGGTAAATTGGCAAGTAAAATTTTAAACTAGGGTAGGTAAAGTACCATTATTTAAATTATTATCATCAAACTTACCTATTAGGTAGATTAAAAGGATATTTTCTTCTCTACCGGCTACGATACTTTCTTATTATTGTGATTAAACGAAGCTTAGACTATATACCTCGAAGTTAATTTATAGTACCTACATTAATATTTACCTTGTCATTATCTCGTTTACTACCCTACAAATCTTATAAAAATACTTAGAGAAAAATTGAAACAGGTAGGTACTTTAGTTTAGCAAGCAATTAATTATACTAATTTATGATCGTCGTTCGGTCGTTTTTAGGTAAAAACGAAAGTTACCAAAAATATTATGGTGATCTGTCGATACTTTTACATAAGTAGGTACCAACATTGTACCTACTTAATTAGGCACACAGGCCTACCTAGTAGGTAGGTTGAATATTATTAAACAAAATTTCACTTCGCAGAATATTGAAAGATCTGCAATAATCTTACTGGCAAAAGTGAAGTACCTAGGTACCTAATGCCTACCTATCTAAGTTTTACCTACTTAAATCTAACGTTAGATGTAAATATTGAGATTAAAATCAAACACATCAAACGCAAGCGATACGGTTTCATATTAAACGACCAACATTAATAATTGTAAAACTATTTGCAGCATAACTGCGCATACAACCTTCTCAACTTGGCTAAGTTATTTGCCGCCTTGCAGACGGTATTGAATGGAATCGCTTCGCTACTAGACACAAACACAAGAACAAAACTATGTTTGTGTTTGTGCGCGACATGTACGTACAACGACCGTTGCCTGGCACCGTGCACCAATCAGAGCTCAGAATTTTACCCATGCCCATATATGGTAAGGCCATCGGTTGCGGCAAGCGGGGAACTTGGGCGAGTCCATTACTATGGAAAAAATAATAGCGTTCCTTTTTCGAATAGTAACAATTGCATGTCATTTATCAATTAGACCTGTCAGTGGAAGCATTTTGTAGGTCGTTTTTTGTGATAACGCGGCGTATTTAGTAGGAAAAATTGGTATTATTTAGCACCTACAGAGGTCCGTTGGGCGAGTCGATTAAACCGTGGGGCGCCGGCGTACGGCGTATTCTAGTGAAGCAGATCGACCGACCTCCGCGAGCGAGCGAGCAACAGAAAGAAACCGGCCGGCATTCATTTCTCACGGTTCGCGAACGCTGCGGTTATTGTCTCTTCTAAACTTATATTACTGGTAAGTAAACGCTTTTTTCACATTTATTCGGTTATTTACGTAGCAAGGCTTTATTTCTACAGCATTTTGTCAACAAAGCACGGTTTAAAATATATTTTTTGTTATAAGCAGAGGTGTGCGTCTGTTTACCCGAGATTTAGTGTTAAAATGAATTGTGATAATAATATTTAGAGAAGTTCGATAGCAATCAATCAATCTAATCTGACCGTCAGTTTGACGAGTGTGCATCGCCCTCTATGCCGATAGGCGTCATCATCACTTCATCAGTGGTGCACAGCTGTCTTTTTGGAAGTGTGCCAATAAGCGCTGAACTTTCGTTATCATCTATTTCGTAAGTGCGTGTGTAAGCTGAGTTAATACTTGTGCATTACTGTCTGGAGCGCCCGTCTGCTCGCTAAATGTTCAATGTGAGCGCCGTTTGAGATCTCGTCGTTATCAAGAGGAGCGCTATCAGCAGCGGGGGTGCGCGCGGGGGTCGGGCGGCGCGCGCAGGCTCCCGCCGCGGAATACCATATATGGCCACGAAAACTCATGTATTGTGCCGTACTGTGCGATTGGTGGAGAAGTCGCCGCGGCGGGGTAGGGGCGCCCCGATAACCAGCCTCGTTTATATACTCTGCCTGCCGCGCTCGCCGACATTCCACGAAGTGAGCTCGAGCAGTGGCGTTGTGCAGCATTTACCGAGGCTGTGCAATAGCGAGTTAATTTATTTATTTATTAGGACTATTTAATTAAAAGTAAGTTGATAAAGATGTGCAGCTTCTTATTATTTTGTGATGTTTAGTGATACTAATAGTGGCGTGAGGAAATAGTGCAATCCCATTAGTGTGTGCGGGTCAGTGACACGTCGCTAGGGTTGGGCGGTTGGGCCGCGTGACGCCGGCCGGGAGTCTGGGATAGCCGGTTGCGGTAGGGCGTGGCGGGGCTCGGGCACCAACTGACACTTGGCGATATTTGAACTTGAGCGGTTATCAGTCCAATTAGAAAGTAACTCATCTTGTGAACGACTTTCTCGCTCGGTAAGAGCAGAGGCCCCGTCTTTGTGAAATGTGGTCATGCCGCGTCATGTGCCACGTTTTTTAGCACCGCACCGTCTATCCATACATATCTCGCCTTATTTGGTTCCAATTTGCGACATCGACTCCGCCGCCCACTTACCATTGTCCCGTGATGGTAACGAGTGGGTCTTCTACCCACAGTCTACCTACCTAAATGGATCTGATCTGAAACTTGACCCTACCTTAGTTATCAGCTTTAAATGTAAGTACCTACATTATTTTTATTAAGTTAAGACTAACATTTTTTTCTTTGTCAATTTCAGACTAATTCACAATGTGCGACGAGGAAGTTGCTGCGTTGGTAGTAGACAATGGCTCCGGCATGTGCAAGGCCGGGTTCGCCGGTGACGACGCACCCCGCGCCGTGTTCCCCTCGATCGTGGGCAGGCCTCGCCACCAGGGCGTCATGGTCGGCATGGGACAGAAGGACTCGTACGTAGGCGACGAGGCCCAGAGCAAGAGAGGTATCCTCACGCTCAAGTACCCCATCGAGCACGGCATCGTCACCAACTGGGACGATATGGAGAAGATCTGGCACCACACCTTCTACAATGAGCTGCGTGTGGCGCCCGAGGAGCACCCCGTGCTGCTCACGGAGGCCCCCCTCAACCCCAAGGCCAACAGGTAGGTCCCGCGCCCAGCGCACCTCGTCCGCATCCACAGCCGCCTGCGCTCTGACCCGCCCTGACCATGTGCTTTGTTTTGCAGAGAGAAGATGACACAGATCATGTTCGAGACCTTCAACACGCCCGCCATGTACGTCGCCATCCAGGCCGTGCTCTCGCTGTACGCGTCCGGTCGTACCACCGGTATCGTGCTGGACTCCGGAGACGGTGTCTCGCACACGGTGCCCATCTACGAGGGTTACGCGCTGCCCCACGCCATCCTGCGTCTGGACTTGGCCGGTCGCGATCTCACAGACTACCTGATGAAGATCCTCACCGAGCGCGGTTACTCGTTCACCACCACGGCTGAGCGTGAAATCGTGCGCGACATCAAGGAGAAGCTCTGCTACGTCGCCCTCGACTTCGAGCAGGAGATGGCCACCGCCGCCTCCAGCAGCTCCCTGGAGAAGTCGTACGAACTTCCCGACGGACAAGTCATCACCATCGGAAACGAACGATTCCGTTGCCCTGAGGCTCTATTCCAGCCCTCATTCCTGGGTATGGAAGCTTGCGGCATCCACGAGACCACATACAACTCTATCATGAAGTGTGACGTCGACATCCGTAAGGACCTGTACGCCAACACTGTTCTGTCCGGTGGTACCACCATGTACCCTGGTATCGCTGACCGTATGCAGAAGGAGATCACCGCCCTGGCCCCGTCAACAATGAAGATCAAGATCATCGCGCCCCCAGAGAGGAAGTACTCCGTATGGATCGGTGGATCGATCCTCGCCTCCCTCTCGACCTTCCAGCAGATGTGGATCTCCAAACAGGAGTACGACGAGTCCGGCCCCTCCATCGTGCACAGGAAGTGCTTCTAAGCGCGTCGCGACCCGCTGCCGACAGCAGCCCGCGGCCCGGCCGGTCCCGCGGCCGGCTGCTCAATTCAGGCTTGTAATCTCCGTTAATTTAATTGTACGTAAGATATTATTGTAATTAAATCGTAATAGTGACGGCAGGACGGAGCGCGGCGCCGCGGGCGCGCCCCGACCGTCGGCCTCGGTACTGCACTCGCCAAAGGATCTTTTGTAATCTCATGAATGATGATTGTATGTGCTGAAACGGATAAGACTACTTTCTTACTAGGTCATTTATAAATTATAAAAAATGATAAAAATACAAAAAAAAATCTGAAAAATTTATCACTCTTTTTTTTCATATCCCTTCTACACACATTACATACACTACACAAGTGCGAGCTAGTTATCTGAGCACAACGACCGACATTGACCTATGTATCGAAATAGAACGAACTTGGAGCAATGGTCCAGAAATAGCCGGTCGAACTATGTTTACTAACATAGTAGGGTTGCCACTCCTAATACAGATATATTAAATGCGCCATACAACTACAAGCCACACAACACAATCAAAACTAGTAATAACGCGAGAGTGAAGTAGGTACTCTACACACCACCGCATACACGTAAGACGAGTGCCTCCGTTTTTTAGAGTGGTGGTACATCGTAGTACATACGTGGCACATAGTAGTATCTTACAAAGATAGTATACCTAGTACCTACCAGGTAGATATAGGTCCCAAAAACAACCAACTCGTTGAAAGACTACTTTATTCAGCGAGAAGGCGGTAATTGTTTTAAGAGAGTTAAGTTAGCTTCCTTGTGTTTTTGTCTGAGACTCTCATCCCATACACAGCTCAGTGGTCAGTGCCATGAGTGGTCTGCGGTCTGCGCTATAGGGATACATAAACCTATCTGCAGCGTTACAAGAAAACCAGCCGAGCTAAGCGTCGGGATACATTGATCGACAGTTTGACCATAAAAAAGAGGGCTAAGTACGAGCAAACTGCTACACAAATCGCAATCGTTCGTCGACGGCCTCCGTGAAGGGGATCTTGGATCGGCATAATGCGTACAAGTGTGCTCATTTTCAATCGGCAAAATGCAAAAGACTGTTGATCAATCGGTCTTAAACCATAAGTTATGTTATTATGAATTTGTTATGAATCAATGGTTTATAGCTTGTGTGTGACTGACAATATTGTCGCTGATATATTTTTTCTTTCAATAAATTCGTTTGAAACAAGACAGATCTTCGCTAGATTTCGTTTTTCGTTTCATCGGGAAAAGTGCCCAGAAGATTGGCCGCATTGCCACTTTGTATGGTAATGCTGATTCTCTGACCGAAATAAAGGCCAGCCCTCT
This sequence comes from Euplexia lucipara, assembly GCA_921972225.1. Classification (NCBI taxonomy): domain Eukaryota; kingdom Metazoa; phylum Arthropoda; class Insecta; order Lepidoptera; family Noctuidae; genus Euplexia; species Euplexia lucipara. The sequence goes on from OV179151.1 coordinate 5,870,459, forward strand.
GCATGCGTAGCATGAACACATTGAACACCGAAGAAACGGCCTTTGTCTACAGACGAATCGGCAAAGTGACAGATTATATAGACAGGAACCTCAATCTGTCAAATTTCTTTCAATACACCCAGCATGCGTAGCATGAACACATTAAACACCGAAGAAACGGCCTTTGTCTACAGACGAATCGGCAAAGTGACAGATTATATAGACAGGAACCTCAATCTGTCAAATTTCTTTCAATAAACCTGCCTGCGTAGCATGAACACTTAATTTCTTTTCTTCCGAGACACGACAAAGACCGTTTCTTCGGTGATCATGCTACGCGTGCAGCATGCGTAGCATGAACACATTGAACACCCAAGAAACGGCCTTTGTCTACAGACGAATCGGCACAGTGACAGATTATATAGACAGGAACCTCAATCTGTCAAATTTCTTTCAATACACCTGCCTGCGTAGCATGAACACTTAATTTCTTTTCTTCCGAGACACGACAAAGACCGTTTCTTCGGTGATCATGCTACGCGTGCTGGTCACGTGAAGAGTCGACCAACCACTTGGCGATGTCCCGGAAAACTAGATGGGCAGTAGCTAAGTACAACTTAATAATACATTTTATGCCAGATAGAGCAAACCTACTCATTACCTTCTTCTTAGTGTGTGGTTAGTACTGGTTAGTGGCCAACCTAGTGTCATAGTTTATTCCGCCGTGAAATATATCTCTTATGCATCACTGTTCACTAATTTCAATGTTGATTGTTTTTTCTCGGCCAGCATTGAAGTGCCTGAGGTTGATAATGCTGCAGAAATATATCAAAGTATAGGTCAAGTAAGATCAAGAACAATATGACTCATAGATTCAAATATCAAATAGTCGTTAATAATGACGTCACAATGTCATGATAGGCGAGGCAAGTCATGGCAATCTTACGTTTATTTATAAATAACATTATCAATTGACTTAGTTATCAAACAAACGAGGATGTAGTAGGTGTAATTCTGCTATTAATCGAATAATGTTAAGCATTCAGAGGCACTGGGTGAAGTTAGCTATAGGTTTATGTAATTATGTAGTAATAATAACACTAACATAGTAGGTATATAAGCATACTACGAATTCAATAACAATGAATGGACCCTGGGTCTGAAATAAAGTTTTTTTTTTAAGCAATAAACTTCGTGTATGTACCTACTTTTTTAAGAATATTGCGCGCACGCATAGTGTGATATTTGGCATAGCTTATAACTTCGAAAGCGAATACGGTGGAATTTCGACTAGGCCTACTCGTTTTAATTAAACCAAGGCAACATGTTTTCTCAAAGTCGTTTCTATGATAATTAACACAAGAAAAACGGTTTTGTATACCTATATAATATACTACTAATATAGAATAATAAAAAAGGCTGCCCAACTAAAATAGGGACTGCATGCGTAGCATGAACACATTGAACACCGAAGAAACGGCCTTTGTCTACAGACGAATCGGCAAAGTGACAGATTATATAGACAGGAACCTCAATCTGTCAAATTTCTTTCAATAAACCTGCCTGCGTAGCATGAACACTTAATTTCTTTTCTTCCGAGACACGACAAAGACCGTTTCTTCGGTGATCATGCTACGCGTGCTGGGCAGGACATGTCTGCCGCATGCCGAACGAGCTGTGGTTTTGTAAAACTCAGAATTGGTGCCCGACAACGCGGCAGACCACGGAGGAAATGGCGGGACGTCCTGGATGTCTTCAGAGAGGTGGCGCAGAATCGCGACAGATGAAAGGAATGGAGCGAGGCCTTTACTGCAGTGGGCTAATTCAGGCTAAGAATAATAAAAAATTAATAACTTAAAGGCAAACATCGTTGTTTGGTAGTTAGCAGTGCTAACCTTGAATTAGTATCACCGATTGTTGTCACTCCTTAAGTCACCAGCCTATCTACCACCCATATAAGTTTTGTGTAAATACCTATAGTACAGAATATTTGGCAATACATAAGTCTGATTGCCATTATTCAATAGAGTAAAGTTGCTCTTCCGAACCTCCAAAAGGAAGCCAATAGGAATCGATTTAGAGCTCTTACACACGAGCGGCATGTTCCCAACGGCAGAGGTAACTGCAGCCGTCGACGGCAGCAGTCGACCTATACAGACACTTGCAGTTGTTGTGTGCCGAGTTGTTGAAATGTCGACGGCTGCAGTTACCTCTGCCGTTGGGAACGTGCCGCTCGTATGTAAGTAGCCTTATAATAATATGGACACGTCTTTGCCACTGATGTTAAGTCCAAGGCATAAATAAAACTTTATTTTCACATACAACTTTATTTCGAACATCACAAATATTCCACATAATTAGCAGTATCGGTTAGTTAAAATCCTATTAAAAATTAACGAGATAAAACTGTGTCAAAAGTCATAAAATATCATCGGGTCTAGAGTTCAGCGTAACGGTACATAGAAAGTTTATTGTCATACATTACACTATAAACTTTGTACAGATAAAATTTTATTTATTTGAAACAGAGTTGTGCCCACTCAATTTAACAATACTCATAATGTGTCATACGGCCGGATACTCAAACGCGACTCATAGGTCTCTATAGTCACATGCTCTTTGTCGCTTCCGGGAATTATTTACTTTAGTGGCGTCTAAGTATTCGGTGGTAACACATGTATCCATAATCCTCATGCAAAAAAGACAAGAAACTCAATACATAGAAAAATATATTACTCCGATTAATTGACATGATTGATCATTATAAAATATTTTTGGTACAACAATTGCTTTCCAATTTCTTTTTAAAGACAGTATAACGTTTTAAAATGTAGAAGATTATTGTTAGTGGTAACTTTAAACTACTTAAACCTTAATATTAAAAAACAGTGACGTGTGGGGAACTAATTAAGTCTTATTTTCGAAGCAATTATTCGATATGACTATCAGCTTACAGGAGAGAGAAAAAGAAGTGATTCTAGGCCCTATTACACCACCTTAACGATTTATATTTGGCAAAATAAATAGAAAAAAAGTAAAGAGTGATTCTACAGATTCAGTAAAACATATGCATATTTAACCTACCAAGACTTTAGGAGACTCAAATAAGAAAGAGACTTAATATTCTATACCTAACGGCATTTTTATACCGTTTGTAAGTAAATACATTTACGTGTGTTCACACCAGTTTGCCCGCGGGCCGTTTTAGTGGCTGTTACATAATAATAGGACCATTAAATCGTTAACAAGCAGTGCTGCTTAAATAATTTACAAACTAAACTATTTTCTACCAAGATTCACAAAGATTTTAAGGATGTTAGGCTCCACTACTGGCTACGTTAGATTTCGTCAGACAATCCGTAAACACTTACATTTATATTGGCATAGAATTTATTAAAATCTAACTGGACTAGCTCCTTCACTAAGCCTATAATATACTTGATAAAATTCAGTCGATTTAGAAACGAGATATGTGGGAAATGTTAATATAGTTTTTAATACTAGTAGCTACCAAGTTAATTGAATTGTAACTTATGTATAAAAATACTTCTTAATTTCGTTCTCAACGAAAGGAGGATATAACATGATTATTTCAGTTAAAACTATTTATTCTCAGGTTATGCAAAAGTAGCCCTTTGTAAAAAGTATATTGCGTACAAAAGTATAATCTAATTTCAATTATGTAGTGAAATCTTGTAAGACACCGCGTTTCTAAATCAACCGTTCAAATTATAATCTAATTACGAAATAAAAACCTTAAATTATTAAAAACTTAAAAAATACATTTAAAAATCTACATTTTATAAATAAAATTAAAAAGTATTCAGAACAACTAAGCGTATTACGGGCGTTGTGCGGTCTCGGAGATTTCAATGACGTTATTCATATTTCACTGGTTTTAAGCACACGGTACTAGTTTAAAAACTTAGAACATCCTTAGCTAAGTCACCAACAGTTTTTTTGTACTATCATTATTAAGAATTTTAAAGATAAGGCCACTTTACACTACACTGAATATGCCTAGGAATGATAACTATCCTCATTATTGAACACAATTTGATTGGACGCATTTCCACTGCTTATTCACACTGTTTAGTTCCGTGACATCTAAGTTCTTTCAGAAATAGTTTAAGTGTGTGCTACGTCTCACTGTCTTTGATGCTGTCTTCTGTGGCCCTGCGGACATCAGACAGCGGGTTACCGTGTACTCTGAACCTATAGACGCAGGTGTACGTTGGGTTGCCATGGTTACTTTCCACCCTCAGTTCGATAATGTCGTAGGCGACCGGGTACTGCACTCCGCCGATGTCGGTCGTCTTGGGGTACTTCACTGGGAAGTACTGAATGGCGGTACCGTTGGAATTGTACTGGTAGTCGCCAAAGAGATGTGGCTCTGCGTCCATCTCACCGTGTAGACCCTGCAACAGATTGTTAAAAAAGGTGATTAAACAATTTTTTTTAACATGTTTAATGAAAATCAAATAATAAAATTATTACTACAATGTTTATACTAACCTGATTGGTAGATTCTGTAAATAGTCACGGTGCAGTGAAGTGAGACAACATTGTTTTATTTAAGCTTAATGACACTGCTATCTCACTTCACCCAAGTTTTCACAATGAGATTGTTAATAGAATAACACTGCTGATGTCTTAATATTAGTAAATAACAAACACAATGCAAGCACACAACACAAAATTGTTAATAAAGAGACAGAAAAGTGTGAAAACAAGCTTCTGTAATACCGTGATCCCAACACAACAAATAATTTTAGCCACACTAATGCTAAAGGAGTTAGATGAGCCCTTGTGTAGACTTGCAAATACCGTTCAAGTTATTATTCTAATTATTTTGATCAACCCGAAGTCTGATTGGTGCTCAGTTGATTGCAATACACCTCTGTTTACATGGGATTATTTTCTCAAATCACTTCCGAAATGAACAGTATGTTATCAGTGGTACTTAGTTAGCGGGAAGTAAGTTAGTTTCACCAGCCGGGCAGTTAATAATTCCTTCATGCAATCGCAAAAAACAGACAAAATAAAAACGTAGAGCAACGTGCAAGCAACAACAGAACATGCAATTCAACAAATATGAAAACATTTTCATAGTTCCTTTAAATTTTATCCTATTATTGACATAAAAACAAGAGACATATATTTTCCAATATTTTATATTCACCCAAGTAAGCATTTCAGAGCCCAGAAAAACAGTATGAATTCTTCCAATATTTTATATTCACCCAAGTAAGCATTTCAGAGCCCAGAACCAGTACCAATTCCTGATTTAGTAACACCGCAATGATATTTATTACCAAGGACTTCATATTGTTTCCTCGCAATATGCTCTTTCGATAATTTGTTGTAACAGATAAACCTTCAGACATGATGCATCCGCCAAACGACAACAAGCCTTGTCAGAGATCAAGGCCTTCTTCTTTTCTCACAGATAGGAAGCCTTATTTCCCAGTTGTGGGAAAATTTGAAGTAGGTTTTAATACATACATACACTCACGCTTTTTTCCCCCATGTGGTACGTTCCTTACATAATTCTTTTGCTTCGTTAATTATCATACATTGGTCATAAACACACGCCGGTAGCGAGTACTATGCACCTGACCTTTCTGAAGAACATCTACACTGGCCTCATCACCAATGAGGCCAGTGTATATTATATAGGTCATCAAATCCCGGCGTTTCCGCTTACATCTGCCTTAACTTTGTAAGTTTACCTATTGTTAGTCGTTTTTTATTCATCCTCTCAATGCGACAAACTATCTAAATAGGTTATGATTTAGGTTTAACCTTTTGAACGCCATTGTCGCATTTAAGTGACAAACGAAATCTTACCCTGAACGCCAACGTCACAAATATATGGCAGAATACACGTCGCACCATATTATGAAATAAACAATTTAATCATTACTTTTAATTACTTTTTTTACTTTGTTTTAATTTTTATGAAGGTCATTTGACAGAAAAAGTTGTTTGGCGTCAGGGTTACGGCGATACGTTTATACTCTGGCGTTCAAAAGGTTAATAAGGTGGAAGCAAGCCGTGCATCTTAGTTATAATAAAACACGTTAACATACGTATACGGAGAAGTTCTTCGGTGCGGACTCGATCTTGCCTTCGACTGCCAGCAGCCGCGACATGTGTTCTAAGGAGAATCCTGTCACTTCTATGATCGCGTATGTGCGCACAACTGAAACAAATAAATATAATGTATTACTTTTTAGCACAACTGCTTCTGTGCAAGGGAAGACGGTGACGGTAAGTTTGTTTTTTTTTTCTCTATAATTACTTACATTAATAATTATAAGCAGTGTGGAGCTTGTGGTTAAAAAATAACACCTGCACGGGTCCATCGAGGGTCCTCCACACTACTATTTGCTACTGCAATTTCTCAATTCTATTCTATGCATCCTGTATTGACTTATTGAGCCATATCTTCAGTATCCATAATATAAGGACAAAGTACTCACCCAGGTACCCCGGGAAGCCTTGGAAAGCCCAGCACTCTGCAGGCATGGCTCCAGGAGTAAGGGCGTACCGCGGAGACGTGTACACCCACCACACCGGCAGACCTAGGATGCTGTACTGCTTCGTCTTGATCTGGTACAGTTCTGTGCACTTCGTTGAGATCACTTGACCGCCTGGAATGAGATTCAAGAAGGGTTATTGAGATAACAGTATAAATTAGTGAACGAACCACGTGCATGAGACTGGAGTAGTTACTTACTGATTAAGAGAAGGAAAATAAAAATCATAGCCCATAAAAAAAACATAACATCACGCCTCTTATCCTCACAGGGTTAAGCACAGGCAAACTGGTTGTACACCCACATTTCGACATTTTGCCAAGTCCCATGTTATAGGGGGCGCGCTTATTGACATCAAACGGACACAAACTCTAGGCCGTTACTGACATGAAGAAACCCAATATCAGTTTCCGGATCTTTATGCTCTGCTTTAGTAGTGTTTGTGACTACGAGACCTACATTGTCTACGAAATACAGCAGCTCCACAATATAGATATAAAAATAAGATATTTTACCTGCAGACTCCAACGCGTAGTCGACAGATCCAGTTTTATCAGCGTCATATACATCCAGCATACCGGCGACCACCTTCTTTACCGCCTCGATATCAATCCCAGTGTGAACAGTCTGTACCTCCACATCCCTGACGTACTCCTTAATCTTCTCGACAATAATCTCCATCTGTCTACGTTCGAAGACCGCCAGGTACTCCTGCACCATCAAACGGATCCTATCCTCATCCATATCTGGCTTCCAAGTACTGATCAACCGCTCATGAATCTCCTGGGACATCGCTTGCATCTGCTCCTTCGTCACGTAATCCTTGTCAAAAAGCTGCTTCAGTTTCGCAGCCACAGCGCCCGCATTGTCATTTTCATTGAAAACTTGTATCAAGTTTTGCTGCAAGTATTTGAGGGAGTACTGCTCGATTTGGGCTTCGAAGTTGTCGAGTCGGGAGAGTTTCTGGTCGAAGTATTTCAGGCGTGTGTCGACGTTTACCGCCCAGCCTTCTAAAGCTGCCACTCGCTTCGATAGGTCTGGGTCTTGAAGGATTTGTGGAGGCTCGTAAGTGTCCACGACGAGTTGCTCCGGAGGGGTCGCGTCTTCACCGTGCATGTAATCTGAAATGGATAGGTAACATTAGATCCATATGCATTTTCCTCTGTCCTTCCCACAAAATGCTTTAAATAGACACCGTTGAAATAGAGAGAGACAGGGAAGGACAGAGTATTAAAATTAATTAATATTATAGGTAATTGAACTCACCCTAAAAGTGTAGCGTCCATCGAGTACGTCCACTTTCTTATAGGTGATTTGGCCTCTATCCTTCCCCGACTTTATAATATTCAAGGTAAAAACAGGGAAGAATTATATGGGAAATGAATAATAACAAAACTTATTTCTTACGAACGATATAATTGAATCAAATTAAACCAATTAGTAGAACACAATTTGTAGAATAATTGTTACACCATCGAAATGCAATTTAATACGAATTTGCTTATTCACTAAATTAAATTAAAAAGAAAATCACATCAAATGTAAAGCGAACAAAGCAGGTTGTTTGTGACAAATAAATATTTGTGCATATCATAATACAATACTTATGACGGGAGTATAGTATGTGTATATCTGGTGGGGCTAAGAGCACAGGTACCAAGTATGTATTGCAAATAAATCCCTGTTTTAAATATATTTCTTATATAACAACATAATTAAACAAATACAAGAAACATTGACTCTGAACTCCAGAAATGATAGTAAATAGTTGAATTAAAATATTCAAATTATATTATTATAAATTCTTTTGAAATAGAAAACTAATTTACATACTGGTCTCGAAACATGTTATCTTTTACATTATCACAAATAAACTATTAAATAAATTTTAGCTTTTTTTTTATAAAAAAAAATAGTTGCACAGTTTAAAAATAGTCTTTAGAGCAGACATTTTAGACTATTTTTTTAAATCTTTAACACACTGGCACACAGTCTCCGAATTAATGTGACAAGTTGAATGAATAAAATTATCAACAACCCATACATTGACTCCATAAGCGTTTCATTTTTAGTTCAAATTAATGTTTTTGTTTTCAGAAACCGGGGATAAACATCTCCACGCAATTGACATAATAATAATTTAAATAATCAGAAATTATGACTAGGGGGTTAGTCTTTTTAATTTTAACAATTTGGAAATAATATTAGCACGTTTTTGTTAATACAATAATTTGTACCGAAACAGTTTAATAACTCAAATAAGCTTATTAACTAAATAAAACTCCAATCTATGGCCACGTCATGTTAATTTAGGTACTTCGATGTTAGTATACTGTGTACAGTATACTATTTTAATAACTAATATACTACTCATTTTATAATTCCTAAAGTAAAACATTTGATCAACTGGAAGCATAAGACAGATAATTATCACCTTCCCCATCTTCAAACAGGATATGGAAGATTATTAATCAAGTCGGAATATGCCCAATTTGTTATTACTTTAGAAAATAATTTATAAAAAAATATAAATAATAATTGAAAATATATGATCTGTTTTTCGGAATGAAAACAAGTATTATAATGTTATTATATTAATTCGCAATATACATTATAGCTACAATACAACGGTAAAATATTATTTTGAATTAACTTTCACATTTATAAAATTATAATCATTGCAATAAATTAATAACATATAAAATCCAATTGAATTTAAGAATGTGCACACATGACAAATTTATAAAAATAATTAGCTTTCAGTGATGTGAATACGACAATTCTAAATTTCAGGTACAAATTATTTCCTAACATAATATAAGGGATAGATAGTTACGAATAATGAATCTGTATTTTGATATTAAAGTAACTATACACATTCCATTTAAAATATACTAAATAGCACTAAATAGCACATACGCGATCATAGAAGTGACAGGATTCTCCTTAGAACACATGTCGCGGCTGCTGGCAGTCGAAAGCAAGATCGAGTCCGCACCGAAGAACTTCTCCGTATACGTATGTTACCGTGTTTTATTATAACTAAGATGCACGACTTGCTTCCACCTTATTAAAACATTCAAATGCATGCACATTCTTAAAATACATAAAAAGCACACAATACAAATGACACTTATTATTTGTATCAATAATTGTTTAATTTTTAACTTACATATCTATGTATCTACTTCCGAATCATCTTATTTTAGGTATATATCATTGAACAAGTTTTAAGAGCATCTGGGAAATATTTTATGCGTGCCCATATTTAAGTAAAATATCATTGAATTCAATAATTATTATAATTGAGAAGTGACACAATGTCAACGAATGGATATAAAAATTGAGCACCCTAGTATATTGGGTATGTACTTAAATACACAATTAAGTACTGAACTTAGAATATTGTTTCTACTACCGTGAATTATTTATTAGGACTAATAATAGTTTGGGATCTTAATCTGTTTGCGGAAACGATTCCATTGATCTATAGTGTCAAGTTAGGTGTACTGTGGTTTTGATGTGGTTCCTCATATTTTGCTTATCCTTTATGCAGGAGAGACAGTTCTTCACAAAAGACGATATGTAAGTAGATACGTCCTGCGTACCTCGGAACAAACCCTGCTAATAATTTTGTTAACTAGGTTATCTTTTAACCACTAACCTAATTGACCTAATCGTATTAAGTCTAACGAACAAGTCAATGAATTTGAAATGGTTGCCAATTGAGTTCTCAAGTAAATTTATATCTGTCTTGACTGTAGAAGATATGGGATAAATCAATAGTTTCACTGGATTTACAGTGTCTGATCATTAAAAACCTATAATTTTAAATGCTACTTGTTACTTGAATAAGTTATATGAACTGGAATATTGTTATATGGTTCCAATAAGCGTGATACGTCTAAATCATTGTCTACTGATTCTAGAAATCTACACATCGATATCTGATAGAAGAATTGAACCTGTCGTTTAGAAGATTTGGATCCTCCTTCTCCTTCTACGCCTTCTGCGCTGCCGAAATACCCCAACCCGCTTAAGATTCCTTAGCATGAAAATCAAGAGGTAAATCCCTGTGATCAATATCAATGTGTAAATTCCCATTTCCATTAGATTGCGGAGGTAGAATAACAGGGGAGAGTTAGCTTCGCGTCATCCAAACAGATCACGCCATGCCTTCTTGATCTCCTGGAAGCAACTTTCGGCCACAACTACCACATAATCCGAGGCATCAGCCACTCTATTCTGTACTATGTCCCTGTATTCTATGTAGGTTTTCTTCATTTCTGGTAAATTCTCCCTTATAGCCGGTAACGTGATATTGATTTCTGGCATCTTAGGCATGTTAGGCAGCATATCGTAGCTCGGTAGTGATATTTTCGGTAGCGATAACTTCGGCATTTGTATTGCGGAGAATTCGGGTAGGTCTAAGCGGAAATCGGTAAAGTTTACCATAGCGAGATGATCCCAGTTCTCATATGTGTAGTGCGCTGTAAGGAATTGGTTTTTTACCTATAGATTTACATGTAAAAAGTGACAAAAAAGAATGAATTCAGTAGTTCTGCTTCTCTATAGATCAAGTAATTCTTACCAGCCATTCTTTTGTTTAAAAAAACAGTTTTTATTACAAGTTTTATAGTTCTTACGTCATTTATATTGCCATATTTTATTTATTTCAACAGTGTTTTTCAAATCATGGGCAACATTTTTACAGGCTGTTCTAACCATGGCACAAACTCGAAAATCGCGAAAAAAAAATCCGCTGTTTCCCAGTTTCATAAATTCTGGTCGAGTAGGTATCAAGCTTTTGTATGCAATAGTTGTTTTTTTCCTCGATTTTCGAGTTGGTCCCATAGTGAAAAGTGTTTATATTCGTGGGTTGAATAGCCTTCGAATTATTAATTGATACTGTCGAGTAAGTTTAAGAACGGTGCTCACATTTTATTCCAAGAATGTATTAGTGCAAAAAAAATATACAAAGGAACAACTGGCAACTTTGAAGTTAAAAGTAATCATTGTTCTAAGCAACACTTAAATTGTTGTTATATGTACTTAGAAAATGACCTAATCGTTATAATACTTGATAACATAAGAAACAGCATCCACAACCAAAAATATACCTACTTAAGATTATGTATATGTAATTTGGTAACAACATTATTAAACAACATTGCTTTCAATGTAAGGTTGCATTCACTTTTCTGGTCTAGGCCTACATGGGACTATTTGGGATATCACAGCCAGCTGAACACATGAATTTGATATTATTTATTTCTTACTAGCACTAATAATTATACTCTGCTTAAAAACGAAAAAAAAATGAAGTTTACATAATTGAGCACAGCAAACAGAGTTGAGTAATAAAACTAAATTAAATCAGTCTTGCCATTCCTACTTTGGCAGAACATTTTCATCTTGTATTCTTTAGCAAACAGGTAGAAACCAATTCTACTCACCCACTGGAATTTATCTATTTATGGTCAGTAACATCGTGCAAAAAAAACAATTCGGAATTTAACATAATTTCGTTTTTTAATTTGCTGTCCATTTTGCTTACATATAATTTATTGATAAAATAATCAGTGAAAACTAATTAATTTTCATATTCAGAAATAACTTTACGCAGGTTTGTATCACGCTTTTGCTTTTAAAAAGGGTTAAATTAGGCTGGGTAGGGATCGTTACCGCGACCCCGAGGTGCAGGTGTGAGAAGGTACATCGAGGCGGTTTTCAGTCAGTAAAAGACTGGCACACTGCTCTGTGGAGGACATTCATAAGAATTTTTCACACCGGATAAAAAAAAGGTAGGATATACAACGTGTTTTTTTGATATCTCATAACTCCACTCCAACCATTTTTTTTTACTATCATACAAAATATTTCGACAAAGTCACGATGATTAATGTAAAACACCCTTACGTGAAAAAAAAGTGACGTTAGAAAGAAGATTCGTCGTACTAGTGACAATTTTTGAACTAATTAGGTAATAAAAATAATATTAATAATATTCACACAACGCCATCTAGTCACAAGCAAAGCAGAGCTTGTGTTACGGGTACTAAACAACTGATAATTTAATTACGATTGATGATATCTCCGAAACTATGCATTTTTGGACCATCTATTCTGGGAGTTTTAGTTTTATTTTTACCTACAGAATATAACCCTAGAGTTATGGGATATAATAAAAAAACACCTTGTGTAAGTAATGTGCACAGTGACACCGGTTCTGTACAAGTCCCATGTATGGTAGCGAGCCAATTGATCCAGGTTTGCAATACACTAAAAATAATATTGTATAATAGTTAGACAAGTTGAATACAACTACTACTTACATCCATAGCCGAGGGCAGGCAGTAGCAGTAGCAGGAACCACGGCCACCAGCGTTTCTTAGCGACTGCCTTCTCTTGATAGTTCTGTGCGATGTATTTCTTATTCACGGGCACGTGGTTAGGAGCAAACTGTAAAGTATAGGAATAAAGTTAATTGGGTCTTAATACGCATTTTTTCATGTGAGTCATCATCAGCCTAGCCTTTTTCTAACAATGTTGGGGTCGGCTTCCAGTTTAACCAGATAAGCTGAATACCAGTGTTTTACACGGAGCAACTGCCTGTCGAGTGTCTGACCTCCACAACCTAGTTACTGGGTAACACGATACCCCTTGGCTAAACTGGTTGTTAGATTTTCGGGTTTCTGACTATCTGTAACGACTAGCATAGATCTATAAAAGACCGCCGGGACCAACGGTTTTACGTGCTTTGCGGGGCACGAAGGAGTCTTGATAATTATACACCCATCTACGGACCAACTTCTTCAAGCGTAGCTTAACCTTCGATCGATTATTTAGCCACAGGCTCCTCCATTTTTCATGTGAAACACTGACATGGTATGGAATTGAATGAAAGAAGAAAGGCCGGGAAGCCATACACAGAAATAATTGGTGATGTCCTTCTGATAACAAAGTCCTGCAGTATATGTACATTGTACCTTCAGGAAAAAACATGCAAAATTAAACATAACGGGCCTTATAAAAACATTTTTACAAAAAAAGCAACCAACTTCTTAAGAAAATACTAACATTTGAAAAATAACTCGAAATAAACCACCAAAGCCACAGACTTACGAAACTGGAGTTATTATTTACATGTTAGTATTTTTTTTTACGAAGTCGTTTGTTTTTTTTATCTAAAAAAGTTTTTATTAAGCAATTTTTAGTTTCTTTTTTAAAACTTGAAAGAATCATTGAAATCGGTTAACAATTGCAAAAGACGTTCTTTCTTAACATTAATCTGTACATCTTCAAATTGGACAGGCGTTATGAAAATACAAAAACTCTGCATAGATCTGACTACAGCAATCGCGAATAATTTGCTGCTAGCGTTAAAGAGTTCCGTTGCCTGTCTTCTTCATCAGTTTGTCTTCAACAAATGACACTTTTTAAATGAAAAAGCTTGATTTGTTCGTTTAGCTTCGTGTGAACCTATATTTTTTAAGGAAAATAAAAGAGTTTTCTTGGTATACTAACAGTTTCAGTGACAGTAGTAACGGTGGTGGTAACAGTGTTTTTGATCACCGTGTAGATCCAGACGAATGGTGACGCCGCCACTGCCGCACTCCGAGACAGTAAGCTTGCTGTAAATGGAGGAGTACAGTATTACATTGTACTAGAAGACAGTTTGTAAAATAAGTTGAAATTGTACTTTATTATTAGCTGGCCTGTTTGGTTGTGTAGTTAGTGGCCCTGACTGCTTTGCCGGAGGTCGTGGGTTCGATTCCCATCCAGTAAAAATGATTGTGTGATGAGCATGAACATTTATTCTGTGTCTGAGTGTAATTTATCTATAATATGTATGTTTAAAAGTTGTTTAGTACCCATAACACAAGCTCTGCTCAGCTTGGGACTAGATCGCGTTGTGTGAAAGTTAACAATAAAAATAATAGCTCTGTATATTTCGATAGAATATAAATAAGAATTGTTATGGTGAAAGTTAATTGTTTGATTGAGTTGAATTGTAATTTATGCTGTGCCCTTACAGGGCCATAACTGTACCTTAGCTATAAGTAGGGTCCCCAACCATACTGTTAAAAACAGTACCATACTGTTTTTCACAGCAAAGTTAATTTTGGTCAAGGCTATCAAAATACAAAAATTGCTAAAATGTGCGAGTAGCATCAAAATGTTTAAAAACTTTAAAAAAATAAAGTACTGTTCATTTGAGTAAAATGCTGTTGATTTGCTTTCTGAATATACTGTATTTCTTGCAAAAAAAGATGGCATCCCTAGCTATAATCCTATTATAACATCTATACTGACATTATGGTATGCAAATAAATGATTATTATTATAATATTACTTATAGTTTTCTTTTTGTTTCTTATTATTAAGACTGTAAAAAAGGTTTTTTTTGAATGGTTAATTATTACCTTTCGCCGGCCTCCGTTCAGTATAAGGATAACGGTGCGAGGGTCCCACGACCTTCCGGTAGGCGTTCCGAGTGCCGGTGGTGATCGTGGTGATCATGGTTATTAGCAGCCTGGTGATCCACCATCGTTGTTCCGCTGTGTATGCTCCGCCATTCCGGTGTGGGTAAGCGTTCTCGTCATCTGAGCTGTCTATTGCCTGGAGATGGAGAATCATATTGTACGTCCATTTTACAGAATGTAAGTAGTAAAATTGAGATTGTTTGTTTTTCTATTTAAACAGTTTAAGCTCTAGACCAAACGATCTGATTTGGAAATTTCTTTTCTCATTTAATAGCTCAATTCTTTAAGAAGGATAAAGGCTATTTTTTCTATTTACCATCATGCTACGGCTCTCAGTAAAGGAACAAGTTGATGTGCATTAGTCGTGTCAAAATTATACGGAAATATACAGCGTGCATTTTTAATCATGGATCGAATTTTCATAGCTTGTTCTTACCATGATTATGAACAATTTTCACTATGGAACAAACTCGGATATTGCAAAAAAAAAAAACAACTGCTTCATATTTTTTGGTCTAGCAACAGCTGATTTTTTTTTACGATTTTCGAGTAGGTCCGATAGCAAAAGTTGTTGATATTCATGGGTAGAAAGAACAATTCGTAAAAAAATGTAGCATGACTAAAAATACACCTTGTATTTGTATAATATTGGGATTTATAAAATCAAAATAAACAAATTATAATTAGTTGTGGAAAAACGCGTGCGCGTGTGTGTGTTTGTTGTGTTTTTTTTATTCTACAAAGCCTTTGCACAAATTAAATTATCACTTCTATATAACAATTGAATCTGTCACGTTGAATACTACTAAAGTATGATTACGTAGGTACTGTTTAAAAAATGCGTGAAATCGGGAGTCAGAATAAAGAAAGTGAGCCAAAGCAAATGCGCATGCGCGGCCAGTCTTAGTATGATTCATGTTGGTTTAAAGTCGAAACTAAGCAGTGCTTACTAAACTTAGTTCGGTTACTGAATTCTTCGCCGCTGACTAGTCGCTCATTCATAAACATTGAAGTATAAGGGTCCCTTGTACTTATCAGTATAATTGCACAGCAAGTACAGAACATCGTAAAATAACAGACAAATACATATTAAAAAAATAATAATAATAGCAGTGCCAAACACTCACAACTTACAGACTACAATATCCGTAAAACTAACAAAATATATCGAACTAAAAGATGAAATAACCCGACTTTAGCATCTCCAAAAAGTAATAGTAATCCCCATAGTAATATCTACAACAGGAGTCATCCCAAAACAGCTTCATCAGTCCCTTAGATCTCTGAACCTACCTTCCAACACTTACCGTCTACTGCAGAAAGCAGTTATTCTCAATACATGCAGGCTAGTAAGAAAGTTTCTTCGTGAGACGGACAACGTACAACACTTTTAACCCAACTGATGACCACTTGGCTTAGGCCCGTGCAATCAGGAATTCCCGGATAGTCGGAGATAAAAAAATGTAATACCAAAAATAATAATAAATTATAAATGTATTTTCTTTCTTTCTTTATATTAACACTAGAATTGGCATAACGTGCTTTCCTAGGCACTGAGGTATTTTCGATATCTAATGGTCAGCCGCAATCTGGAAGTGCTTAACCTTTGAACGATCCTTCATCATCATCTGCCTAGCCTTTTCTCAACTATGTTGGGCTCGGCTTCCAGTTTAACCGAATGTAGCTGATTCCAGTGTTTTACATGGAGCGTCTACCTGTCTGACTCCACAACCTAGTTCCTGGGTAACACGATACCCCATGGTTAAACTAAGATCTGTCATTTTCAGGCTTCTGACTGACTGACTGTAACGACTGTCATCTCTATATATATACTGTACTAATATTATAAAGAGGAAATGTTTGATTGTTTGTTTGCATTGAATTTTGAACATTGGCTCCGAAACTACTGGACCGATTTGAAAAATTCTTGCACTTTCACCGTTGGGAAGCTATACTATCCCCGGGTGACATAGGCTACTTTTTTTTATTTATTTTTTCCACGGGAACGGGACCTACGCGGGTAAAACCGCGGGATGTCTGCTAGTAGATCTATAAACTACAGCCGGGACCAACGGCTTAACGTATTTTCCGAGGCACGGAGGGGTCTAGATATGTATAAATGGTCACCCATCCATGAACGGACCTCGTCAAGCGTAGCTGAACCTTCGATCGACCCGAACAGCAGTTATTATTTAGACACAAGCTCCTCGGCGGCTGTTTATTCAGCCATGGACCTCTCAGAAAACCGCGAATAAGATTTATGACGGTAGCTTAACACATTAAAAATTTAACATTTTAAAATAAATAGATAACTTACCGTATACCGCCGCCGTACTGTGCTGGATGTCCAAGATGTAGTGGCAGAAAGACGGTCGATCTCATCCACGCTGGTGTTGGGACCCTGCACCCGGAACTGCGACAGGGAGCGTCGAGACATGTTGGGCATCGCCACCTGCCCGGGAGCCAGTTCCACGCGATCCTTAGACATGGTTGAGTATGTGTAGTCGGTCTTGGGGTATTTGCTGGGGGCAAGAGATAAAGGTGCCATTAAAAAAATGGTTTTTGTACCACAACTATACTCGTTGGATGGGTCTTCGACGCAAATCTGGACACCATGAATCTGTAAATGATTCTGGACATTCTGGCCTTTAAATTTTTCGTCCAATTTTTACGTTTCTTCTTCTGATATTATTCTTGCTGGTGGAATAAGAATTATTGCAAAATTAAGAATAATTTCTGAGATAACTTAAAGAGCATCACAGCCCGAAAAATGTTATTAACATACCTAATTAAAAATAGCCGAAAAAAAATTTTGATCGTCATTTTTTTTTGTGTCTTATCAACAAATGTGACCCAGCAAAAAGTTGCAGTAGATACTAGCACGATGAATGGTTATATGAAGTATTACCGATAAAAAAAACATTACTTCAGACCTTGATCCACATGATGTTAGCAAGCAACTATGTAAAGTTACTACCACATTTACCACATATTTTGATCAGACACTCCATTTAAATTTCAGGATACAATTTACAAACTAAAACACACTACACTACACACACATGAGTTGTAAAACTTGTAAATAGAACCATAAGTAGGTAGTAACTGCCCAATAACCGTAAAAATACGCAATAAAACCGTAACTATAATACATAAGTCGACACGAAGCGTACATAATAAGAGACACATCTATAGGAAATACCTCACAATTTCTGTACACCTTAGTCCTTGATACATGATTACTGAAGTCAATGAGATGGAAACTTAATATCACTGTGTCACTTTACAGTACAAAATCACTGATGTCCAGTTTCTGCAGTTGTGCTAACTAATAACTGTTCTATTAATTCGACCAAGTGTTTTCAAATACAAATCAGTCAAGATATCGAACTAATAACACTGACTGGATTGAACTCTGGTTAAGAAACGTGATTAAATTGTGAGTGTTTCTTGAAAATACAAGTGTGTATCCGAAATGCACTTATCACAGTTGATGAGTAAACTGTACTGCATGAGCTCGGCATCGCTTGGCATTTGCGCGCGGCCGCGCAATTCAAATATAGAACATAACTAATTTTATTGTCACCGTTCTAGGCGGGCACAGGACACGTCATGTCGTGAGTACTAAGCTTGTTTATACTGTGAATAAGGTTTGTCTTTCTAACCAATTGTGGAATTTAATTAGTATTAGCGTAGGAACAGGTTTTTACAGCAGTTTAGATTGCTTGATTTGCCCCAAGTAAGTCCCAAGACTATCATGACAATGGAAATTTATTAATACTTAAACTACATCCTCAACTACTGTTTTTCAGTTGCTTGCACGTGTCCCAAGCAAGGGGTTAACCAATTCACATTTTGGCTTGCATTGTTACTGCTATCACCCAAAAACATCACAATAATAGTAATTTATGTGAAAAAAACAATAATGTATACTTAATCGAATCTACAGCAAATATACATGCTTAAATTAGGCCTAATTACCTTAACGTAACTTCTTCCACTGTCTCCTCCACTTCCATAAAAGTCACAACGTTAGTCATATTTCTTAGTTTAAACAAATAGTCTACTTAACTTGAATCAGTCCATAAATATTAAAACTTTTCACATAATCATTTAGTCCAGCCAGCTGGTACTAAATTATAACAGTGACAGTTGACGGTTCCAATTTTGAAATTATTAT
This sequence comes from Euplexia lucipara, assembly GCA_921972225.1. NCBI lineage: Eukaryota > Metazoa > Arthropoda > Insecta > Lepidoptera > Noctuidae > Euplexia > Euplexia lucipara. The sequence goes on from OV179151.1 coordinate 5,889,646, forward strand.
TACAAGTACCCGCGTAAAAAATCGAAATGACGTCATGTGAGTGCGTTCCAGATCGTATCTGAGTAATTGAATGGACATTAAACATGACATGTTAACGTATAAATTGATAATGTTACGAAGACTGAACATTGATACTAATACTCTTTTATTAAAATTTATTCATATTCTTTGGTGTGATTTTAAATAATATCGGTTCTTATCTTAAGTGTGCAAACACTATCTGAATACAGTTCTGTATTATCGTATAGTGCACTCTGCGCACGCAAAAAGTACGTACTGAAGTATATTTAATCTAGTATCATAATTCCATACGCAAAATACGCGCTTTGACGTGGAGTTGCGGATACCAGCCCGGTATCTTTAGTATCATAATTGTTTCAGCTGTTAGGTTTTGGCACATTAATTCATACAAAGTTGAGTGGGTTCGTTACGAACAATATAAATTAGGATGTACTCGATCTATGTTTAGCTGCAAAATAAATAGCTTTTCAGCGCACCGCGAAGCTTTTTGCTCAACCGAATCGTGACACACCTAAGTAATTATACTTTTTTTGTATGTACAGTCAACAAAAGAGATGCGTTTAAAGGTAGTTAAGATTTTGGTCAATATAGACGGCCAAACTAACAATTTCTCTATTTTTTTACAAATGTTGTACTAACTTCATAATAGAATAATTACCAAATTATAATTATTCAGAACATTAAAACCTAGTCCTTGAAATGAACTTGGTGGAAAAATGCCCATGTCATTTCAACAGCTATAATGATTAAAGACCTAAACTTCTAAACTAACTTACTTACTTACTTGACCTATATTCTCAAGGGAGCTTACTCTAAGGCGATTATCACACTGCCCCGTATCAAGCTGCATGTTGCGTGTCTCTGAACTGCATTGAACGCGCGTGGATGCATTTTCTGTGTGTTGGACTGTGCGTGTTTTCCATACAAACGGATATACTTACAAGCAACGGAAGAACACGCATCCACGCGCTACGCTGCATCATGCGGGGCAGTGTGTTAATCGCCTAACTACTAATTTCTTAGACATTCTTAGTTTATGTGTATCTAACAGTAAATCTCATGCCCACTATAATAATAAAAATATTAACCTCAAATTATTTTATCTTTAATGCCTGTAAACTAGACTCTTTTGTTGACTGTACACTATTAGTCACAGACTTGCAAAGTTTGTAGTAAAAAGCCCAGCCACTGTCTAATGTATCAAATTATTTATTGCCAAGAAACCTCATTATTGATTTTAATTAGAATAGGATAAAGGATATAATTTTATATTTTGTACGTATTTTTTTTATCTTGTCTGATAATCACAGAGGCAAATTTAAACAACTAACTTAGCAACTTAGACTTAGGGCCAAATTTTCAGTGTTGTCTATATTTTTAAATATTTATGCCGTTTGCCCTGTAGAATCCGGGCAGGAATCGGTTTTGGGACTAAGACTCTGGTTCTTTTTCATTGGTCTTAGTGGAGTCTACATTTATTTATTAAAATCTCCCGTCACATGGTTGGTTTGAAATTTTCTCCGGGACTACTAAACCAACTTTGATAAAAATTTGGCTAACTGTCTGCAATGTAAACAAACTTGAGAGATACGATAGTTTTTAATTCGATTATTTATTGACCTAAATATTTTTATTCATTATAATTGGAACAGCTGGCGTAGTGGATAAGCTATTGGCTGCCACGCTGCGTGTCACAAGTTCGAGTCTCGCAGGCAATACATATTTATAGTGTGCCTATCCTACAGGTAGATGCTCCAGGTCTGACTTTTGTGTAGCTGAGATTTAAATGTGTGTGTCGGCACCGTTTAAAAACACAACTATTTTGCTTTTATAACGTTCTTAGCAAATGGCAGCGCAGTGTTAACTTCCGATCCACAAGCCGTGGTCGCTTTAGTTAGTAGTAAATAATTATAATAAAGCTAAAGCTTGTTTTGTTTTTGTTCAAACGCACAATTCCTGGAACTACAAGAAGGATTTTAAACAACTTCATGTTGCGATCAGAAACCGAGCTGAATTTCTAGCAATACAAAAATAACATACATAGGTACAGAAGTTAGCACATGAAACTATCGCTAATATCTTTGAAAGCGATTCAACTTTAATACAAAAGCATAAGGTTGATGTTCATACATACAGGCGGAAACTACAGAGCGCCATATGCTACGCTTCTTACATACTTCTTTTGCTTCGTTTACATTCATACACGTTGTAATAGGCACACGCCGGTTGCGAGTACAACGCACCTGACCTTTCTGAAGAACCTCACCAATAAGGTCTATGTATGTCCATCTGGAGCGTCCCCTCCCGGCGCGTTTCCACTAATGATGTTCAATTGGGAATATCATATAGTTTGGAATAGCTTGTTGCGCTAGCCTTTTTGTCGTAGTCGGGTAACAAATTCACAGTCAATACTTACTTCCAGTACTCTCTTGCCATCTTGTAGAGTCGCGAGGGCATGTGGTCCTGGTTGGGGTTGATTTCCAGCAGTAAGCTGGCGTCGGCCAGGGTCTGCTCAGCGAACGAGCTGTCCGTGGAGCATGCGCTGTAAGAACTGGGGCTGCCTATACGCGACGACCTGCAGACAAAGCAATATCGTTTGTACTGTTTTCATCGTCCGAGAATGCAGTGATTAAGGTTATGATGGTTATCGAGTAGATGTAGGTATATATCTGTGTCCATGGATCTTTTCTCAAAAGACCATTTCAGACACTAAATCTGCATGGTTCTTATATGATCTGATTAAGATACTGTCTAAAGTTTAAAAGAGACTATGACCTCTGAGTTTCTTTCGGTGTTTCTTCTCAGAGTAGTCACATAGTGAAACGTGTTGGTTTGAACCTATTTACAGAAATAAAATAATATCATTGTTTATTTTTTTACGGGATTGACGGAAGTGACGGGGGGTCGTAAAACATAAAGGGGGGAGCGTATATCCCGTGATTGTCCGAAACTCGGAATTAAAAAATGTGTAAAAAAGTACAATATTATGTAACAAATTAAGATAAGTAATACTTTGTACAGCGGGCAGCCAGTAGGTACATCAAGTACAGTGCGTCAAATTTATTTGATAGTTTTTAACTTTTTTACAAAAAAGTAAAACAATGTGCGGCTTGATGTGCTAGAGTCTGTACCTAACACATATATGTAATTTTGGGACGATTTTACGGTTTGGTTTTGGCTTTGGTTGTGACTTTGTGAGTGAAGAGAGGGATAATATTGAGCGCAGTGCTAAATTACACCGGACCAACGAATTATTCCTAAGATTTCGTATTGACTAAGATTTAGTCTGCAAATTATGTACACACATATGTATAATAAAATCATGATTTTTACCTATGACAGGAGGCAGAAACTACAGAACGCTATCTATCTATATATTTGTCCGATCATCTAGTTTAACTATTGCATCATAACATCTGATTACACACACTATGGACGTGATTAATACGTGATCAAATAAGATGAAATAAAATAAATGAATTCAAACGTGAAATAAGGAAGACCTTGCGAATTCCGATGGCATTAAGCTTCTACAGATCATTTTAAAAACTAGATTGGAAAAGATATTCTAAATTGTTATTTAAAGCTACGATTCCTACCAGTTTTATCAAGTTCTTACACAATGGCGACAAACCCATTCTTGTTACTGAACTTAATTTCGGCTATTTTCATATTTTCTTAATATAATGTATTTTAGGTGTATTAAATCATGGAACAATTACTACATAGTGTTCTACCCATGAATATGAACAACTTCCATGAAGAGGCCAACTCGGAAATCGTACAAAAGAAATCAGTTGTTGCATACAAAAGTTAGATACCCAATCGACCAAAATTTATGAAACAGCTGATTTATTTTTTCGCAATTTCCGAGATATATCACAGCAATGTAACATTAGGTGAAAACAAATGAGGCAGTAAGTATTATTCGAAGGGTTAGGCAGAGGTATACCAATAGTAGGTATATTAACGTTTCGCCAACGTAACCCATGTAAAAGGGGACGAGCCAGGCACATGATCCTGAGACATTATAGATGAAAAAACGCAATTTTCACTATGTCCGACTCGGGAACCTAGCCTATAACGACTATGGCAACAAGGTTGTTCACAGTATAGGAAGTGGTCTAGTTAAGTGAACTGTCGACCTTTAGAAGCTATGTGGAGCAGGGCGGGTAAGAGTAAGGAGGAAGGAATGTAGGTAACTTGCGACTTGGAAGAGCAGCAATAAGTACCGAAACCGCCGTCAAAAACAAAGGATCGGGATTTGGATTGAGATAGAATATTAATATCGGGCGTAAGTGTTCATCCAGGGTGTCAGCTAACTCCATACCAAATTTTATTAAAATCCATTCAGTAGTTTTTACGTGAAAGAGTAACAAACATCCATCCATCCATCCATCTATCCATACTCACAAACTTTCGCGTAAATAATATCAGTAGGAGTAGGATTTATTAGTATATATGCTTAAGTAATACCGAGAGACTCCGATTACCGAGCTTTGGGAGAAGTTGATTAGACTACGGAGCCAGCTTGATACCTCTGGTATGTAAGTAAACTGTACGAGGTAAGATTCCAGTAAACAAAAAAATAATTGTTTAATCTGACAACATAGTCAAACCTCATATTCTGTCTTATATAAAGTTACGTGAGTAGACGTAAACTTATTGTATGGCACATAAAAATATTGGCCCGAAGCCAACTGTACCAATAGTAACGCCCAATATTTGTTTGTTTGTTTGGCGGACTCATTGATGGAAGCTACAGATATTATCGTTGTTTGATGTGAACGGAAAGGATTTGACTAAAAAAGATATGGACTATAATAAGTAAAATATTGTTTTTTTTTTGTTATTTTCAACCAATTGATATATTTTAGGCCAAGGCTAGTACTTTGTTTCATTAGTTGTCGACAAGAACGTTTTAGTTTTGACTGTGAACGGTTAGGCTCGTTTTATGTGCCAATCTTCTAGGCATTTACCTGATATTAGTATGTTGGTCACGTCCACAAAGACGTGTGGTCGGTAACACGATGGAAACATGATTCCCTCTTTTTATAAGTGTGCAAGCACGTATTACCAGCTTACCACGCATAGTTTTTTTTATTTTAATATTGAATAAGTACTCGTTTAGAAAATAATATTATTTATTTTCAAAAATTGATTTATTACGATGGGGGATAGTTTGAGCCTTGAATTTAAACCTAAAAACTACAAGCAATGACGTTTTATATCATTGGCTACGTCAAGTGCGTTGCATAAATCTTACGCGGATCATTACTTAGAAAGCATAACGCACTTTAATTAATTACATAGTATACCTACAGAAACTATAGAAAACAAATCATGTCTGACGTAAAACAACGTATTTTTAACATCAACTCTATATTAGTGGCTTTCATGTTCATGAGAGCAGTTGTTTTTGGTAGTGGCAAAAGTTTGTAGTCCGTTTAGCTCTCTGCACAGAATGCGAGATTTGGCGTAAGTATTAAAGTTTTATAACTGTAATACGTCAAATCTCAAATTCTTCTGTGTACGCAATATTCTTGAAGAGGGATCCGAAGCCCAACCCAATGAGCCGTGGGTCAAAACAACCACCACGTGGAGCCCTGACACAGCTAAAAGGCGTCGCAGCAGACCCCGAAGAAGATGGCGGGACGACCTGGACATATTAAACAACCAGTGGCCCTGGATCGAAATAACTGGAAATCGTGGGGAGGAGGCGTTTGCCCAGCAGTGGTATGTAGGCTAGCAGGATCAGGGATCCGAAGCTCAATGATTTATGTGTTACCTATACGTATAAAAATTGATAAAGCGGTTTTCGGGATTCTGAATTCAAGAATTTAAGAAATATATCAAGAACATTTTCACCATCATCGGTCTATACATAAGTAAAACATGATAAGCGTTTATAGTACCACCGTATACCACACAAGGTGTCCCAAGTGGTTGCATGTTTACAAAGGCTTGTTTGTTATGATATGAAAGATAAGGGGAGACAGACGGGCGCACGCAACGGAAAAATGGAACGTAAACACAGTTGGCGGGCTTTTGTGTTTGGGGATAGTTTTATGATATTTGAGTTGTGGACTGATTTTTAGCCTTCTTTTTATATTATTGATAGGCACGCGTTTGATCAATATCTCACCTGATGGTAAGCCTTGATGTGGTTGACGATGAAGCACGTTTGCATTGACGTAATATATTCACTCTTGACCTTAAGACCCCTAGGTTGTAGCTATCAGGAAACACCGACTGCGACAGAGGATTACACTCCTTTAAGGGCTTATTACACTATCTGATTTGTAGGAAACCTAACTAGGAATTTGGACGGTGTAATCGCAGTTAGGCAGATTGGATCCGATTTATAGTACCGACCGCTTGGTGGCTTCTTAACTAGGATCCTAGTTAGGATGCTACAAATCGGATAGTGTAATAAGCCCTTTAGCTGTACGCACAATTAATGTGTTCCCAAAACGTTTAGTACTTATGGGTGGGATGCCCACTATGAACCGGTGGCGCAGCGCCATACGTCTAGTGATCCGATGATGAAAACAACTTGGTGTAAGTAATTAAATCGTGCATCCTTCCTTCTTGTTTTACTGTCTTTAATTCTGGGGTTACTTATAGTGCTATTTTTTATTGTAGGATTGTACGCTTGCAAAGGTCGGTATGTAAATGGGTGACCATTCGTATAACAAGCGGTTGGTCCTAGCTGTCCTACTAGGATCTTAGGGAGTTTCGGGTATTAGAGGCTCGAAAGTTTAACTAAGACTATCGTGTTATTAAATAGCATAAAACGGGATATGTTCTTTACATAGTCCAAAAAGACAGTCGATTTAGGTAAAATATTTAGTTGCCATATCGATAGACTAGGAGCCGTAGTAGGGAAAGGGTTAACTAGATAATGATATAGGTATATAATATATATAATAGAAAATAGAAAACCATTTTAAAAAGCACAGTCTATTAATTTGTTCATTTGTGTATTTCTTTCATATCAAATATTCACGATAAGAGTCGTAAGTGTGAATATTATGAGGATGCAAGCTATAATGTATTAGCTATTATTTGCAATGCCAACGGTATTTGCATAAATGTATGCAAATGCATTGAAAAGATGTGAAAATATGTGACCTTGTTCGTGTTAAGTCAACTTGTACTTGAAACTAACGCAGACAGATGGGGTTGGTGGGGACATTGAAAGGAATTTCGAGCCAAAATAAGGTTGGATGTCAGACAGATTGATGTTTGCTGTTTCTTCGTCGTCATTGATGAATAGAATGGCGCAGTCTGGAATAACACCCAGAAATAAATTGAATATTGGTCTGTTTTGCGGTTTTGGCGAGGAAGATGAATAAGTTAATGCCATTATGGAACGTGGTCATCTTCATGAACCGTCTTGAGATTGATCCATTTCCCAATCTCTAAGATACAGAGATACTTAGTTTAAAGATCAGGGTTTCAAGACCAAAGCCTTTGTCTATGTACGTTTATTTTTATAAATCTTAGTGAATTTTGGCTTCAGTTCAATAAACATGTTTTTTTATGTTTGGGTCAAATTTCAGTCTAACCGAACACAGCTAAATTAAGTAACGGATCGGATTGGTATTTGGTACAACCGTATGTAGTAGTTTAATTACACAATTCGCCTTACATTCTTGCCAAGATGTAGTCTCTTTACGAATAAGAAATGAGCGAGCGTGACTCTGCTAGATATCTCATCATAACTTCTTCTCATAACGTCAGGATAGCCAAAATTAAAATTTCTTTAAGATGAACGCAGCAAGTTTTCTTTATATTTCTTGCGTATGTTTTTAACTATTTTCGTAGCAACATATAACTGTCAAACTTCTGACCTCACCACACCCAGTCACCCACCACTCACTTCTCACCTCTCTCTTCTTCTCTCTCTTTCTTGATGTCTGTTCTGAATTTCTTCCTTCTGTTGTCTGTTCTTTGTCTTAAGTTATAATTTGTAAGTTTTAATGGTGTACAATAAAGAGTATTCTATTCTATTCTAACTTACCGGTCATGCGTCACGCCGTGTGCCGTATAGATGGGGCTTAACGTGACGTCTGACAGCGACGCGTACCGCTGCGAGCTCGTCGACACGCGCTCATATTGACTGTTAATCTCGTTCTGTGGACAAAACATAATAATATTGTTACTTAGTAGTTCCAATAACATAGCTTTAAGAGTCCCACAGCATGGCAACCGCCTACTTTCCTAATTTTAAGTCTATTGCTGTTTTGGGCCTGCTACTTTGATCCACTGATTAATGACTGGCCTGTTGGTCTAGTAGTTAGTGACCCTGACTGCTATGCCGGAGGTCGTGGGTTCGATTCCCACCCAGGACATATGTTTGTGTGGTGAGCACGATCATTTGTTCTGTGTCTGGGTGTAATTATCTATAATATGTATGTATTTAGAAATATATAAGTACGTTTATCAGCTGTTTAGTACCCATAACACAAGCTCTTAGCTTAGCTTGGGACTAAATGGCGATGTGTGAAAAAGTTGTGGAATATTTATTTATTATTTATTTATTTAATGGTCTTCTGATAAGCGATGACGTGTTGGTAGCTCTGCAGGAGTTGGAAATCCTCATGAACGCCCAGGCTCTTCCACTGATGAGTCCGTCTGGGCAGTGCCAAATTCAATTAAAACCTTCCATGTCATTATAGTCCTTATTTTTATTACTATTTTTGATACCAAGGACACGTGACAGTTCTATTAGGGTAGTCGCAAAAAGTAATAGAGAATATCTCTGCTTAAAAATAGAATCAGTCAAAGAGGTACAGGCTGCCAGCCATTCATCATCATACATCATAATGTAGAGAACGAAGAGAGAAGTGTACTCGAGAAAAGTAGACAGCGAAAAAGACCGATAATGACCAGTACCTCTCTATTGTGGTTTACGAAGAAAATTGAAGGAAAATTCTGTTCTTATGTTGCTTCATTATGTTTAAAAATCTCGTTTGCTCGAAAGAAACCCTTAAATACTGTTGAATTGTCCAAATTAATATAGCTTTGGGGCTGTATTTTGCAATTACCGTCAGTTAATTAATCAGTCAAGATAATGTAGGTACCTACTAAGAAGAAAGTCTTAAATAAAAGTGTTTATGAAACTGTGGTTTACGGGGTGGGTTAATTTATTTCACACCACTAGCTTATGCCATTTGCTTTTGCGTAAAAAACAGAACACACAGTCGCAGGCATTTTATCTTTGAGTTTTATTAGATTAATCTATCTAGAATATTAATTCTAATTTATATGATAATTTGATTATTATTCATTCAATCGGCTTAATGCATCAGACTCCAAATCACGATGATCTCATAAGTAACTTCAACGACAACTAATTATTTGTCTCGAAACCAGCAACACATCGTAATTATCGTCTATCTTGTTAAGTTGTTAGTATCACTATCTGGTGTGCGTACGGACACACGGCTACTTATCAAGCTTCACATTTCTAATATCAACGGACTCACTTTACGGAAATTCTATAAAACGCAAGACCAAACTTATACTAGAAATGTAAGCTTGATATGCAGCCGTGTGCGGTAAAAGGCGTTAACAGTAATGGCGCGTGACATTTCCTTTTATGCCACCTCGTCCTGTGCGTCTGGTTCCTGTATCAATTAGAACGGAATCCACAGCTGTCTTGTGGTAGACATGTGTTTACAATCAGCAGGTTAAGAATATAAAGGATTGGGGGAGATTAGGGAGATATATGCCTTCAAAGTTCCAAATCAGCAAACCTAACCACAGACAGTTTAAATAAAAAAACCCTCACGGGTCGATCGGGGGTTAAGCTGGATGGGTGACAATACATTACATATCAAGACTCCTCTGAGCCTCGCCAAGCACGTAAAGCCGTTGGTCCCGGCTGTCATTTGTAGTAAGTCGTTACAGATAGTCAGAAGCCCTAAAGTCTGACAACCAGTTTCACAAAGGTGCATCGTGTTACCCAATAACTGGGTTGTGGAGGCCCGACAGGCAGTCGCCCCATGAAACACATTTGTATTCAGCTGCATCCGGGTAAACTGGTATCCGGCAACAACATAGTTGGGAAAATGCTAGCGAAGATGAGACTGTTTCGAAAAAGTTCCCAACCCTCTTCGTTTTGAAGAATAGGTAGGTACCAGTCTGTACTCAGTCAAAATGTAGTGGACTATATCTTAAAACCACAAGATAATACACACACTATCATTAAGCGACACCAAATAATATATCAATGCCTAAACAATAGCTCAGCTGTGTTGGAAGTATAATACAGCAAAGCAATAATTTAGGTGTCTTCAAGGCTAGAGTGAATAGGCTCTTAATAAACTAGTGCGCTTCACCATCACTGATGGCATCACTGCTTACCATCAGGTGGGATTGCAGTCAAGCACTGGTTTATAATAATAAAAAAATATATATTTAGGATGCCATTTAGATGTTTCCAAGTGTTAATGAAAACGGAACTTAGCACTTAAATTATAAGGTAATGGGGAAGATAAACGTGTGGCCTGTTCCTTAGCTTGTAATCACATTCGTTGCAATTCTAATGTCTGCTCCAGCACTAATCAGAAAGTGATACAAGTTAATTTAATATGTGGCTGTTTTACATTCGCAACTGATTATATAGCTTTTAGACGAATATTTAGTATAGAACTTAAAAGGCTTCCTAATCTAAACAGTAGAAAGGATACTTATGACGTCGAAATTGAAGAGGTGGTCGTTTCACCAAGAGGGTTAGAACGAGGTCAAAATCACAGAACAACAGACTATTAGGGCAAAGATAAGTTTCATGTAAGTTAACTCTTTTTTTAAATCCACGTGCAAAGAAACTAGTAAGAACTGAACTAAAAAAGTCTCCACCAGTCATCGTCATCCATGACATCATTGGTTACAGCAATGCAGACAAAAAGTTCGCAAGCATAGAAGAATTTGTTTGTGGCAATCCAAGCGTGGCGTTGTGTTGTTACTGCAAGCGAACCAAACTGTGAATCATCTACAGGGCTTTGACATTGAAAAGTAGAGCTACTAAATACGCGGAGCACCTAAAAGAAACGAAACATCATAATGTTGAACATCATCAGTTTTGGGCCCGTAAAGTTTTACACTACAACATTGACGATTAAGAGTATCGCAGCCAAATGCTGGATGCCTATTTGCACGCTAATGACCTCAATACTTGATAAACGAATATAGATTCTGTTTTTAATTAGATGTAAAACACATCATTATCAAGGACACAAACAACACTGATTGTAGAAGGAAATTACCTAGCGTTAAGGAAATCGAACTCATTTACAAACCGATGCCAATAATAATAAAAAATATTCTAAAATAAACGCATATTATAAATAATACTGGATATCGACGCATGCCTATTTCTGATCAATTCCAAGTAATGACCAATATCCGCCACATCAAAGCAGACTCAAACCGCTGGTTTCAATGCCCCAAATAGATTTCCAAACGGTTTGGCGACCATATAGGTGAGTGCGGAAGTAGACGAATAAGTAATACAAGCGGAGGAGTCAACTGAATTGCAATTCTTAACAATCAAAAGGTCAGCGCAGAACTGGATCGAGAACTCACAATAGAGATGATGAAAAATGTAAAGTATCAACCCACCATCATTGTTTTACTGGCATTATTTAACAAACAGGAAAACTACCGCCATAACGCTATTGTTGGAGTTTTCCAATGGCTTCTGATGCAACCGATTTCAAGTTGTAAATTCAGAATTAATTCCAATAAATATCCCAGACAGGTGAATAGCTAGCAGCAGGTGAGGGTGGGGCAGACGGACTGGAGAGGACTCTCGTATTGATTTCGAGTTGCACATGCGCTGTGTGCATAACCGACACACGTAACTAAGTATAAAGGTATTGAGCGACGCGACGAATTTACACTACGAATAAGCACCGCGAATGTTAGATAATTTATTCATGCACCACACTTATCTAGGCTAATCAGCCACCGACCTTGATCGTCCGAGAAAACATCTTCAACGCACACAGACCTCACCGGACTAAACACATTTCGATTGATACACTTCTATTGCGTAATTTCACTCACCGAATCACCATAGCAACTTCATAGCACCGCACCTCCCTCTTCACGATCCTTGAATACTTCTAAATTAAGCACTACATCCGAAACTAGGTCAGGAATCTTAGAATCACCGTTCTAAATTAGTAATTACTATCTTTGCTAAGGAACAAATGCACTGTGCTATCTGCGCGTAGCGACTGAAAGGCGCCAGATGGCTTGAAATAATAATCCCCATGCGTTAAGTATGGGCAATTCAAAAATAAACCACGCGGGGGAAGTTTGATTCCATTTATATTTGGAAGGATAATCACTATGTTTTCCTGTTTCTAGTGCTTAACGGTGACAGGACCGGCGCCCAGTAAGCACGTAGCGTTACTAAGCTCAGTCAACAATAATTGATTGTGTCTCGAAATGTAGGTGTTTATCTAACGGTCATATTCATTATTTACGAGTATTTCAAGACCGAATGCTGCAAATATGAAGTGTCAAGCTCCTGACTGGGTGGTCGTGCTAATAGACGCGAGTATTTTCAACCAGAATAGAATAGAGTTAATAGTGAGGTAGATCTGTGTTATCGCATTGTTTCTAGACTTCCGTGACTGCATGCTAATGTGAATCGTTTCAGGTTTGTTACCACCGTTAACTGTGACAATAGAATACATTATCATTGTTGTACGCGACTTGTAGCAGTTGTAGCGGAAGCTGCATTAAATGTGTAGACTGTAAGCAAAGGAAAACGTCTATTACACCAACATGTGGGCGCCTCTTAAGTTCAATTACTTGATTGTTATTTATGTTACTTTTATAATTGCTTTTCAATTAAGATAGACGGGTACAGTCCAGCGAAAGCGACGTGAGGTGAACGATCTTTAAGCAAATAGATATGGGATCATCTTAAAAATTCAAGCAACAGATACCGGTGCGCTCAAACGGGAATAATGAGAAAGGTTAAAAGCGTGTATTGATTTATCCATCGTAAGGTCAACATACTCAAAACCAAATTCAATATTTGGAATACTGTTTGTATACTGCTTAATTTACATCATCGTCTGGAGAATAAAACGGGACGTAAAAACACAAATTACTCAGTATTCGCGAACATATCCACGGGCATGGCAAAAGATTACAACCAAATGCCACTTCGGTTCCCATAAATATGTACGCGAGTCCTTGAAACAACAATTACTGGTGTTGCCTTTGAGTGTGACGCAAACGATCTGCGGCTACTAACCGTCAAAATTACCTATAACATAAGGCTCGAGTATGTACGTCGATTATTTCTATCGAGTCGAATGAAGCTGTTTTTTAAGATTTTTATTAGCACAATGTCGTCCAGCAAGGGCTATTGCGCATAATTATCCGTTAACAGTTCATAGTGATGGTCACTGGGCAAAATGTTCAACGATTAACTGTCAAAAAGCTGGTTTCGTATTGGCTATCATCAGTATGTATCTAAGATGACGTCATGCGCACTCGCAGAGATGTGACGAAGCGCACAGTACCCCGTCTGATAATCAGCGTAATTTAAAGTGCAATACCATTTATTTGTAAATTCTCAGTTTTCTTAGAAAGCCAATGCTGATCGGTAGGAGTTTGCTGCTAGCCGAAAATGTACTGCTGACCATAAATGGAATTTGAATAAAATACCTACATGTTTTGTTAAGTGAAACACGCACTGTCGCGGACGGCAGCGACCAACGGCTTTAGGTGCGGCTTTGTCTATTACAATGCGATTTCTCTATTAAATTGCTGCGCGCGCGTTGTTTGCTACACAAACGTGATTTTAAATGTGATCTCGTAACAGCTTGTAGCGTAGTTTTTAAAGTGTCGTCTACTTAACAATTGGGCTGTTCTGCAATTGTCAAACCCCTTAATTAGGAATAGGTTTTGAGTAGAACGGTAGATCTGGCTGAACATGGAATGTACATCCACGGAAGATAATATACTACAAGTAGACGTCACGCGGTTTCACCCGCGTAGTTCCCGTTCCCGTGGGAATACAAAGATAAAAAGTAGCCTACGTCACCCGGCGATAGTGTAGCTTCCCAGCGGTGAAAGAATTTTTCAAATCGGTCGAGCAGTTTCGGAGCGTATTCAATGCAAACAAACAAACAATCAAAGCTTACCTCTTTATAATATTAGTATAGAAGTATAGATAACATTAGTATAGATGTATCTAGTGGGGTTTGCTTCAAAAAACGGTGAAGGATAACATCACGCCTTAGAGATATTTGTCAGCGGCATATGAAGCTAAGTCAGAGGCTGCATAAAAACTTTGAGACCAGCATAGTTACTAGCCACACGAAGAATGGATTAATTTAATGGAGGGAGAGGAGGAGAACGAAGATTTGATTTTTTGTTTCTTCATGCATTGAATAGTCTTCAAAACTACTGAACCGATTTGAAAATTTTTTTCAGCGTTGGGAAGCTACACTAACCCCGGGTGATATAGGCTACTTTTTATCCCTGTATTCCCACGGGAACGGGAACTACGCGGGTAAAACCACGTGAAGTCTGCTAGAATGAGAATAAAACTGTGGTCGGTCATAGCGTAGTACCTTAATTATGCCATACTTTATGAACCCAAACATAGTAGAAGACGTCAAATTACAGACGCAATCAATCGTAAATTCCCGAAATTCGTCCAAGGTTACACCGAGAATAACTTATTTTGGAGCCAAATGAGTAGTAACGAGTGAGTAGACTAGACCTTGGTCTTACGGTCGACATAATCATTACCTTGTAAAATATTGTTTAAAAGATTGCACGGCTCTTATCTAAATCTTTTAAAACTGAGGATAATTTTCAAGTTTATTCATCCAATGACGCTCTATATACGGAAAACAGATGCCATTCATGGTGATATGCTAATTGCTTGACTGCAATAAAATGCAGATGGTGCGGGCGGCGGTTAGGAATTAATTAAAGCTTATGTATACTTAGTATTTAAGGAATGTAAGATAAAAATAGACTAGGACAGCAACATTTGTAACTATTAAAGTAGGTAATAAAATTAAGTTTTATTTGATTCTCAGCGATAAAACTCTAAACAGTCAATAAATACATACCGGTATTGCTTTTGCACAACGTAAACACAAAACCCGAATGTGTTGACTTGGCTCTAGTATCTACAGATGTGGGAAGACATGGTAATTGCCCAGTATCGATATGATGGACATCCTCACCGACCTGTATTCTATCACTGTTAACTCGCTTAGTAAACGCATACTCTGCATCCACATTCACGCTTTTCGTCTTATTACTCACTACGACATAATTATGTGTTACTCTACACATTACTTTTTCTTCATCTACATTCTTATAAGAGGTTGAATATGTACAGACGCCAGCACATTAAACTACCCTAAACTATCAAATTTTCCCAATTGAACATAAACCTTATTCTGTTTGATATGAAGTTGATAAACTATCAAAGAAATTTGACACATTGGGGTAGATTGATGTGCTGGCGTCTGTACTACGTAACACGTCCGATAAGTCCAATTCTGGAACTAAGTCATCATCTGCCTAGCCTTTTCCCAACTATGTTGGGAACGGCTTCCAGTTTCACCGTATGCAGCTGCATACCAGTGTTTTAAATGGAGCGACTGCCTGTCTGACCTCCACTACCTAGTGACTTGGTTAACACAATACCCCTTGGTTAAGCTGGTTGACAACCAGTTTCGAACCAGATCTATGCCTTCTACAACAACAGCGCAACAACAGCGAATGAATAACAGCGCTGCGGTACCTATTTATTGGTTTTCTTTAAATATCGTGGCACGGAGGAGTCTTGATATGTCATTAATTGTCCGCCATCCACGGATAACTGTCAAGCGTAGCTTACCCTACGACCGACCCGTGCGACATCTCTCTTGCCGCAAGCTCCTACTAATGGAACAAAGTGCGGTAACCAAATCCCTATTAGATCTAGATAGATTGTGGAGTACTTACCTATTACGTAAATCGTAAATGAACTTTTCGGAGGACGACACCAATAACTTGTATACACTACAAGGTCAGTGACAACAGGAGCTATCTGCACTACAACTAAATGTGAACTCATTAAGCCCGGTTTCCACAGCGAGCGGGGCGGACCCATTAATGACTTCGTTAAACTCGCAAGCGCAAACTGCATAGATTGTATCAATTAAAGAATACCGAAACATAGATATACCTATAAAAGAAGCGCCATGGAAATCTATAGTTGATGATGTAAATTTGGCTGAAATAAAAAAAATACAAGTAGGTATGCAGTTTGGGCTTGCGAGTTTAACGAAGTCATTAATGGGTCCGCTCCGCTCGCGGTGGAAGCTTTGGAGTGAACATTGCATTCTTTGTTTACGTTCTACACGCATTCGCCATGAATGGGGCCTCCACTCATTTATCATTCAACAAATTTACATACAGTTTTGCAATATTTACCTGAACTACTTCTTTAGTATGCCCCTTCAGTCGGTCAAGGCTCTCCTCGGAGGAGTAGTCTGAAGTCTTGATGAGATTAGCTGTATTCCTGGTGACCTGACGTGTCCGGTGGACTGGTTCAGATATCAGTTCTTCTTCTACTTCTGTTATGGTTTCTGAAGTGACTGTAGTAGCTGGCTGGCTTTGTTGTCTGTGGAAGAAGTGAGACATGGTTAAGTTGTGTGTGTTTTTGTTGTCAATGTAATAATAGAGTACACTTTCATATTTCTTGGTCCTGATTGTCAGTACGATTTTATCTAAATCTTGAGTGATTACATTCACATACATTCAATATGTGATAAGGGTGATCATTTTTTTTTTAATTCTTGCCAGCTACATAATACCTATTTACACTCCTGAACCTTAGTAGCAAAGTACTAGCTACAGATGTTTTAAATAATTTCTAAATTGCTTAACTTTTACAGAGATGTTCTATAAACAAATGTTTAATCAACCTTGATTTACTGTTTTGGCTACAAGTAGAACTAACTATTGTACAACAAATCTTTGGCACTTTGCCTATCATGTTAGACAGTAACACTAATGTCATTATTTAACATTAATAACTGACTTTACAGTGTTAATTTAGTCTGAAAACAATTTGGTTGATGGTGCAAAATGTGTGATCAAACATTGGTGCCTATAGGTATGTGATGGAATGTGAAAACATGTTAAATGGTTGCATGTTACGGGGGTAAGGTCATGTTATCAAGTGAGTCACTTCCATTTGCCAAGGTTAAAGGGTCCTTTGCATTCAATTCACATCTTATCAGACAGAAAGTTGGTTAATTATGCTATTCAATTTATGGACCTAGTTATCTGTTTGGTTTGTATTTATTTTCAATAGGTATATGCATATTAACATAGGAATATAATTCAAATAAGGATATTATTGGGATGTAATTGTAACTAAAGATACTCATTTAAGTAGGTAGGTGTAATTATTTAACTTATACATGGATAGTTGTCTGACAGATTTAAAAGAGAGTGAGTGTGGATTGAGGATGAATGAGTTGCCTGTCAAATGCCTCCTCTACGCAGACGATCAAGTTCTTCTTGCATCGTCAGCGGAACAGTTGCAAGACATGGTGACCAAGATGAATGAAGCATATAAAATGAAAGGGATGAACATTAATGTGAATAAGACGAAAGTAATGGTGTTTGAAAGAGACGAAAACGTGTCGCTGTGCAATGTGAAAATAAACGATATGACTGTAGAACAAGTGAATGACTTTGTATATCTGGGAAGTCTGTTTACAAGGGATGGAAAGATTGATGCGGATGTGGAAAGGAGAGTAAATGCAGGAAATAAAGTGAATGGCGCTATACATGGCGTTGTGACCAGCCAGTCTATGTCCGAAAAGGCACGACTGGCTGTTCACAATGGTGTGCTGGTGCCTACACTAACGTATGGAAGTGAATGTTGGGTGTGGCAAAAGAGACATGAAAGTAGAATAAATGCTGTAGAAATGCGTTCCTTGCGAAGTATGTGTGGTGTAACAATTAATGACAGATTGAGGAATGATGATATAAAGCAACGTTGTGGTTTAAAAGAAGATGTAGTAACAAAAATTGAAAAGAGTATGCTTAGATGGTTTGGTCACGTTGAAAGGATGGATGAAAGGCGACTAACGAAAGGTATTTACAAGGCAGATGTAAGTGGGAACGCCGGGAGGGGACGCCCTAGAAGGACATACAAAGACCTTATTGGTGAGGTTCTTCAGAAAGGTCAGGTACGTAGTACTCGCAACCGGCGTGTGTGTATGACAACATGTATGAATGTAAACGAAGCAAAAGAAGTATGTAAGAATCGTAGCATATGGCGCTCTGTAGTTTCTGCCTACCCCCATGGGAAAAAGGCGTGAGTTTATGTATGTATGTATAATTATTTGTAATTTATAGGACAGTTGGCAGAAAAACCTAGGTACTAAGTACCTACCTACTTAGTCATTAAACATATTTATTGTCTTTGTTATAATATAACATTTAAGTACTTAGTTAAGAATAAAAACAAGGCAGCATAAATATGTTTTTGGTAAAATTCTTTAAATTTTATTAAATTAAAAGAATTTTACCAAAACGAAATGTATCATTTACATATAACAAAATTGCTAGTATTCTAGCAATTGCTAGTAAATAATACAGTAGCAAACATGAATACATTTATTCTAAAATTAAGCCCTGACCAAAACTTCCAAGAATCAATGTTGTGCATAGCTCCCGCAAGGTCATTTGTCACTGTGCTTCTATGACCTCAGATCTATGTGGTTGTGACATCATTGTCAACAAAACTTGTCCTTTATTGGTACTTGGCCCTAACAACCTTGTGATCAATCTGTCATTTATGTGAATCTGAGAGATCAGTGGGTGTTATATTAAATAACATTACGCCTGTATTCATGGGAGAGATACCTACTTGCCCATTTTGTCAGTTATGTTTAGGTCTTTTGTAATAGGATTGCCTTTTATTAATGGCTAGTTAATGGCCATTCAATTGTGATTGGGTGTATTTTCGAATGCTTCAACTGCTGTCATTACCTTACCCTAAATGTTAACAAAAGACTATGTACCTATTTAATGGAATATTTCAGCTATTCCTAGAATCTGCTAAAGTACCAGAATCAAGGAATTGCTAAAACATTCCATTGAATACATATTCATCTTTAATTAACATTTATGGGAAGATAATGAGGGGGGTATAACGCTTGAAAATTCAATTCAGATTTATTTTAATTATTTTTGAGCTATGTACCTATGAACCAGGCACAAAGCCAGACTAAGAAAGTAAGAAGGAAGAAATAAAATACTTTATTTGGACGCACAGAACATAGAACAAAAGAACAACAATACAGATAACAAAAAAAAAAACAAGAAAAAATTGAGACTTGAACTGCTACTGAAAAGTTACTGATGGATTAACTCAAGAATGTTTACCTAAAGCACAGTATTGGGGATAAGTAGAAGCATTGTCTTTTCGTGGCATAGGAAACATTTTAAAAACACTGTTGTGTTTTCAGCAGTTATTAGTATATTCACAATTTTTGTTTATCTCGGATACAAAGCTTAAGGATTGAGAATGGATGAATAGTTATATTTATTAATTAGTAAGCGTAATTGGTAATAAAGCAAATTATACTGTAATCTCATGATGAATATTATGTATGAATGAATTCACATGAATTACAGGATAAAAAGCATATATATTCTTTTTCCTGATTGGTAATCAAACAATTCTTATTAGTTTTTAATTTAGATTCAGATAAGATTTATTAACACTTAAACATTGCCAAGATTTAGCACATGTTCAACAATCTATAAGTATTTAAAATCCCATAAATATCCAAAGAACTTCGATTTCTATTCACGAAAGTACAAATTGAAATATATCGGAACTAGTTTAGCGAGAGAATTATAATGTTATCATTAATGATAAGCACGATAAAATGGTTTATCTTTCTTAATCTCTGATACTATCTAAAATATTGTTGAAATTGAAATTGTGTCATAAAAATAATTCTAAGTAATCTTTCACTGTTTTATTTTATTAATGACAGTATTATGCAGCCAACATAGGTGAATGACGAAAGGGAGTCAGGCTACTCACTTTGTTGGGGTGCTTCTCTTCACAGGGGTTTTTCGTCCAGACTTCGGATGGGTGTGTTCCTCGCTCTCCAGACAGTTCTCACGGTCGCAGCTCGAGCGCAGAAAGGGTGTCTTCGAACGAGACCTTGACCTCAATCCGCTAACCGTTGGGTTCTCCATGCTTCAATCACTGATACTGGCTTGCTGTTATCACTGAGTTCACACCATCTTCACACCTCGCCCCGAACAATCCAAGGTTGATGATCTCACCGAAATTCCACCAATATCCAAATTACTTCACCCAATTTTTAATACACACCGTTATTGCACAAGGAAATCTATTTTTGTGGCTTCATGCGATGCCGCCAAAAGTAACGTAACGAATGTCTCTCGGTGACTTTCAGTTACCTAAACTACACACGGATACCCAGTAAATGTCGCAAAATATACCTACTGTATGTTTGATATGTCACGATTTACAAAAATATATAAGCGCGTACACTAAATTGTACACAAACGTGCGCGTTTAATTGAAATTCGTGAATTTCGTAACTTCTCACTAGCTAAACATAAACTGATGACGTCATCAAAAAGACGTTACGGGGATGCCAAGAAATATAATCTCTGGTTTAGACCAGCCATAATATTTTGTAAAAAAACTCTTATATTAAATTTTAAAATCTTTAATTATTGAGATTTCATAAATCAATTTATTAGTCGAGAATCAAACGACACGAGCACTCCAATCCGAATGAATTCATGTTTTTCTATTCTGGGGTGTTTAAAATTCAGCGAAATACCACAGCAGAAAGCTGGAACGTTTTTCAGTGTTGCCAACGGTGATTAAAATAGGGTTGAACAAAAAAGGACATGTTTCATTTTTGTATGGGCCTCCGGCCATAACATGTACGTCGTCAGCGAAGCTGCGAAACTTACCCCTGAATAGAATAAAGTTAAATTTTTTACATAATATCATATGGTTTTTATGTACAAAATTAAAATTGAAAAAGTTTGACGTTTGTCCTAAGGGTTATTGACAGCCATCCATGACAGGTTGTAGAGATGACGTTTACTTAACCTATAATATAATTGTTTAGTGTTTGTAATAAATCACTAATAGTCTTAGATCATAATTACTGTGATCTTTCATAAAAAATATTAGACAAAAGTGGTTCACTAAAGTAAGATCAAGAATCATTTCTTTAGGGAGTATTGGCATAACATATAAAAGTTAAAACCTACTGAGTTCAATCCCTGCTGGATGCGTTTATTTCAATACATTTCCTTCAGCTAACCGGTCTCATTTGTCTAATGTTATACAGCATATGCTATAATGATGCTGTAATTATTGAATAGATTGGTATGGTACTAGTAAGATTGAAATTAAAAATGTAAGTAGGTACCTACATAATTGGAGAACAAGGTACCGGCCGACCCCAAAACCATTGGAGAAAGGGTCATTGCTTTTTGGGTCGGCTTCCAGTTAAACTGGATGCCGCAGAATATGAAGAGCGCGGTAACTGGGTAACATGGTACCTACCATTACATACTGGTATCAGATTTACCTACTGACTTTTATCTATCCATAACAACTGTCAAATATCTTCAAATGACGATGGAGATCAATAAATAAGCCATTAGGCTTAACATGCTTTCTGAGGGATGTTAAACCTTTGGTGAACTACAGAAGGAGTGTAGGGACTCTCCAAAAAAAATAAATAAAAGAACAAATCAGGATTTAAAACTTTATTCTTCTTCTCTTACTGATAGGTACATCATCAAGTACACAGGCACTATGTGTCGTTCTAGGTTTGTACAACCTAGTACAAAACAACTCGAACTAGATATACCAACTTTTTTGTATGAGTTTAATTATATGTAATGGGCAAAACCTGTGGAGGTTAGTTTGGATTAGAGTCAGCTTCAACGATAGGTGGTTCATATTCTAAACAAACAGCACTTCTAGCCCAAGTCCAACAAACATTGCACACCAATGAACGATAACTGACCTGTAAAAACAATACAGAATAAACTCACACATTCACAGATCAATACATAGTAGTCATAGTATTTTATTGACAAGGGATTCTTACACGTCATATACAGATAAAAACCACATACTACATAGATTTACAGTTAACTATTTTACACACCTGTCTAGGTTATATTCTTCTAGAAATGACATCTCTTTCTGGACCATTCAGGAACAAATGTGTGCGACGTCTCAATGTAGATGTTGAACATACAACACAAACATTCCTACTATTAAGGTGAAGATTGGCTGCACGCTGTACATTTCTTCTAGCAGATACCCAGCATGAATAACATACTCTGCCTCCAGAGGGTATCTAGAAATAAAACATTTGTTAGGATTTTTACCAAGCTTGATAAAACATTTTCATAGTTTTATTATGTATTTTTTCCATAAAATTGACAATCATTACTTTCTTATCGCATGAATCAGTCTATTGCAGGAGAATTGTAAGTGTAATCTCACATTATAAAAATGTGAGATTACACTTACAATTCTCCTAACATAACATTTATAAAAATCATACATAACACATATATACAGTATGTAACAGACCTGTTGTGGAGTTATCCGGGCTGTGATTTCATCTCTCTCAGGACCATGTGGAATACTGTGTGATCTTCTCTGAGAGAGAAAGAGATCTGGTAGATACATCTACCAGCCTGCAGGCACTCACCTCACATCAATGGCAAACAATGGCACCATCTGGTATCTGAAATTATTATCATGATGTTAGTGATACTATAAATTGTTGTAAAAGCCAAAAAAAGCAAAGTGAACTGTTTGCAAATAATAGGTACCTGTCTTGGGGCAATTAAATTAGATATTGCATCTCTCTGAGGCCACTCGTTAAATTATGCGACCTCCTTGAGATTAAAGATAAAAGGCACCACATACATTATGACACCGACACATACATTTGATTCATATGTTTCACTGATGGGTCCTATTCCATTATCCTGTGTTACTTTAGTACTACTATGAGTACTCTCAAGAAGATTATTAATTGAGTTACAACATGCCTTGCATAATGCAGCATCAGGAGCAATCTGAAAACATACTTATATATACTCTGAAAACAAGTTCATAATACCTAGTTAACATATTAAGAACTGTTTATAGTCATTTGACAATTGAAAGGATAAAACTCAAACTCAAAATCTTTATTGCATTCATGTGTTTGTGTTTAACATTTGTTTTTACATTTAATATAAGTTCCTATTACATGTTGAGTCGCACATGTTTGAAACTGTTTGTTTAAAAATTATATTCTTACCTCTTAAGCCATGTCTTGTTAAAAAATTAAACAAAAGCTCTGGACCTAAATCTGCTGCAATATAATGACTTCATCACTGAGTATCCCTTTATTGCACTTCACACAAGCCATTTTCCAACAAGCCAAAGGATCTGCAAAAAACAATGAGGTAAACCTTGTGTTTCCAACTTAATCCAACTGATTTACAAATATTTTTCAATAATTTACCTTCAATGTAAGTAAAAACAGAAGATTTCCAATGGGCAGACGAATCCAAATCGCAGATTTCTGAGTTCGAGTACCGCTAAACAAAGCCAAAGTCAATCCAAGAATGAGCAGATATCACAAAACCGAAGTTGTAGTAGTATAAAATTGAGAAAATGCAAAATAACACTGAAAACCACGAAAGCCAAAATCAAATCGAGTCGAACGAAATTGTCACTGACAACTTGACAAGTGACATAAATGAGTTTCAAGTCAAGCTGTTTTTTTAATTCGTTCAGAAACACAGTTCAAAAATGGAGACTAAAGATTTTTGAAACGATGAAATCATCACACTTAATTATATTTACCCAAAATATGTACAAGAGAATAATAGTAATTTATTTTTAACCGCACAAGAATACACACATTTTTTAATTATTTTCTATGTTTAATGGATTTGATAAGACATGATTTCAGAACGAATGAAGTATGCAAGCAAACGAGACGCCATGTTGAATAAAACATGGCAATAATTGAAAAACTATTATTTTTTGTACACAACAAATCAGACTCTAATTCATCAGATACTATTTTTCCCCAATTCGTGGTATTTTTTCCTTTTTTTTCGACAAACGTACATCTGATGGCCTAAAAAGAAACATCTCCTTTTGGAAAAAAACCGTAATTTTTCATCTCCTTCGGTCCAGGTTTCGCTTTGACAGTTGTTAATATACATAATCTGTGGTAGTGTGTTGTTTTGGCGGGTGTGCACAAAAACAACAATTTTGTGAATTACAAGTTATTTTATAATGGATACGAGTAAAGTATTTTCAAAAATAAAGGAACTTGGACATGTACCTGGCAAACGTGAGGAGTTACGTGAATACTGCCAACTTAAAATTGACCAGGTATATCAATGATGAAGCCCAAAAATCTTGTTTCTGTGACACCGTGTTTGTAACAAATTTCTCATTTTTTTGCAGATATTAAAGTTTTTACCGCGGCGTATTGTGAATAGTGACGGTGGTGACCTATTGAATTGTATTTTAAATGGATTCCCGGATAATGCTGCTACTTGCAGAAATAAAGTCAAGGTAAACATCAACATTGGAAACATGTTCTGACATGTTTACCACTAGTAAACACATAGTGTACACAATAATTTTATTATTCTTTGTTAAACAATTAGTTTACCATCACCAATAAGTTTGTTATGAATCTCAACTCAACTAAACTCACTGATCTCTGTCGGTCTGTACATGTAAATTGTATATATTGTGGAGTAGTCTTGAATTTTTATACTGGTCTAATTATTTCATCCTACTTTAAAGCAAAGACTCATAGTAGTACATGAGTATTGATCACCCTGCTAGCTAAAGGTTTCAGACGACTTTGTCAATGTCAGCAATGACCAGAATATACTCTAAAAGTACAGACACCTGCACATCAAGCCGCCCCTAACTGTCTAAATTTACCAATTGAACATGAACATTATTTTGTTTGCTATAAAGTTGAAAAATATCAAAGATTTTTGACACATTGGGGTACTTCGGGTATACACATTCAATCTTGTCCAAAGAACCCATCATATTGTGCATGATTGAAGAGGTTTTAACCACTGGGATCTTATGCAAAATTATGATATTAACCTTTTAACCGCTTGTGTCGCTTATATGCAACACATACCTATTTCCGTGTCCCTACCGCTTGTGTTGTATTTCTGCGACAGAGAACATGCATGATTTTTTCGTTTTATTTTCTAAATACTGACTGTGTTGTACAACTAAAACCATAATCGAATTGAGATATTATATAAGTAACAAAAACTAAAAATCAATACAACAATAAATTGTTTCTCCTTATTTACTGTAGGTATTATTTGATTGATTTGTAGCAATTTTGGCCTGGCGCTAGGTGGCACTAATTTTTTCTCACAAGGGGTAGAAGGTTAACAAGTATTTATTTATTTTTATTTATTAATTTAGCCCGTTTAACTAGATGAAAGATTTGATCTAGATGACTGTATCGTTTAACTCAGTGTGCCTTTTGGCAAAGGCATCCTCCAGTAGTTTCCATTGCTTCTTGTCTTGAACAACCTCCATTTATAAGTAGGTATTAAGATTTAAATAAATACTAACAAATAATTTCCAGGTGGTGGAGATAGTTCTCCAGACCATGAGAACTGAGTCCACATCTCTCACTCACTGTGGTGATGTCACTAGCCGTTTATGTCTAGAACTGCCGAGGTTACCGATAGATGACCTGGTGCGATGGTCCAATGATAGTGTGCAGTCCATTGTGCAAGATACTGATGTTAATATGATGTAAGTATGATTTTATAAGTGAGGTCTGTTAACTTTTGTTTTGTTATACATTTTGAACTTAATATTTATATTAGTATACATTAAATTACCACTCAGCCTTATTGAATATTGTTTACAAGATTTAAACTGATGATCAATTGATGTCTATTTTATTTATATAAGTTAAATGATGTTATGTAGTTTTTTTTTATTGTTATCATTTACTAACATGTCCATATAAGACAACATTGACTTTTGTCTACAATCATAACTGCTCTACAATATTTCTGTAGTACAAAAGGTGGTATATAATAGTAATAAAGCTTTATTTCTCTACACATTTACAGAGTTAATAAAAAATAACTAAAAACATAGAACTAAAACTCTGGTAAAATCCTTCTCCAACTTGAACCATTATTTGCGGTTTTTGGCAGTCTGCATCCATTCATCACCTGCTGTGTTAATAATGTCATATACCCATTTTATCTTTTGGCAAGAGGAGTGTAGGTCGGCAAATGGTAAGTTGGGTACACAAAAACTGGTATAAGATGACTTCTGAACTGAATAAACTAACTGCCGTTTAAATAGACAGCAGAGGCTTTTCCAGAACCCCCAAAACCTAAAAGTATACCACCACAACCTTGCATATTATAATTCCAGTTGGCGCGACGTCCTGCCAGAATGCATCAATACAATCTCAACACATGACATGATCAAGCACTGTGGGTCAGAGCTGACGGGCACAGAGTACAAAGAACAGTGTATCCACACACTGTGTCAGTGTAGCTGGACAGAGAAGCAGCTGGTGCAGCTCACTGCTATGTTCAAGTTAGTATGTCCGCCCTGTAAGGGCTTTTGAAATAAGAACTGACATTCTGGAACCGTTGTGACAGTCATCAACTCATTTACTGCAAGAACAAAACTGACCGACATAGGAAACGACTTGTTCGTCATTTGACCGCGTCGCTGGTGATTTGATGCCTCGCCGATATGGTGGCCCCGTTGCTTATATTTATGTCCGCTAGTTGTGCGTGGCGTCGCTAGATGGCGCTGCGGGTAGCAAGCACATTTGTACAGTGAAACAAACGGATTTGTTTATAGGCAGCTATAATTATTATTTAAGTATGCCATTTTAGAAGTGTCTTTTGTTACCAGGGACATGCAGCTATCACGCAATGATCACAAGCAGGTGGTCAACAAGATATGTTCTTATATCATAGACACACCCCCGGACTCTCTGCCTCCTTTAGTACACCAGCTACTCAAGTGAGTTTATTGTTTTTTTCCGTATTTGCTAAACCGTGCACACATACATACATAAATTCACGCCTTTTTTTCCATGGCGGTTAGTAGAAACTACAAAGACGCCATTAGCTACAATCCTTTTACTTTTAATTAATTAAACCCAAGCGGACACCCGCGTCCGCGCTGTCAGTGTCTTTCTATTGTGTTTCTAATTAACATGATTGAAAGGTTAAATTATATCTGGTCATACACGCACGTCGCGTCGGTGGCAAAAACTACGCAGCTAGCCTATTTGTGGAACATTACCGATAAGGTAAGGTAAGTGCTTTTAAGGCGTCGCTCCGTTTCCACCAGAACTAAACGATTGCATTTTCTCTTACCATGAAAGAAAGTAAAAAGAAAAGAAAGAAATGAATTGGCTAAATTGGTTTTTGGGCTGCCTGACGAGACAAGTGCAGTTATCAACTGCCTTTGGTTTCGTCCACGGGAACAGTCCTTGTGACCAATCACTTTGCGCCGAAAACGTTGGCAGATTTTCAATCGAAGCGCAACGTTGTTTGTTTACCACCTTGTGACGTCATTATGATATTCGAAAGACGCTTTATTGTTAGTCGAAACATTGGACCCTTATTGGAGCGGTTTACTTTAAATTCATAGAAAAAAAATGTGATTTATTAAAAATCAAGATTTTTACTTTTGTATATAGTTATGAAGTTTTCTGTATGATCCAATACATTACAATACCCTAAATTGGTCAGTTTGATCATCACAAAACGAATTGTCACAAACTGAGCAGTGCTCTACTGTACCTACACTTCTCGAATGCCACAGCACTCGATTCTGAGCCTTGGGTACACACAAGCAGCCCAATACAACCCGTTGGGTCGTTGCTGCCATTGGGCCTGGTTACAATACTGTTCATTTTAACTTTCAGACTCTGCAAGACATACCACTTAGAGATAGTCCTATCATACCTGAGCCATTACTTCAGTGTTCGTCTATACAGCAAGTTAGAGCCGCCGCCACAGGATTCTGAATCTACTACCATAGATATTGATGATATTGGTGAGTATGTTATGTTAAGTTTGTGATAAGAAATCTTGTCACAAAATATGTCCAGCACGCCGCGCGTCACAACTACATGACGAATTTAAAGGATTTATTCGTAGCTTGGCGTTGCGGGCACGTTTTTGGCTATTATCTCAGTTTCTTCACTGACAAACAACGCACAGCCTAAACCGCTGAATCTTGCGGAAATTTAAAGAACGAACGTGAACACTTATAAAAGATTTTTGAAGAGGTTTCCTCCGAAACGTTGCTCACTAAATGTAATGTAACCAACGAGAACACCACAATGACGTCGCGTGGCATGGTGTGTTATAATCTATTCAAATTCAAATTCAATTCAAATTCAAATTTATTTATTGTTTGTCTATAACACACCATGCCACGCGACGCAACAGATTTATAACTTATAAATCTGTTGCTATTCTTAATGTATCTTTGAGTCTACTAAGGACCAAAGTGTAGGGTAAGTGATAAGAATTTGTCTATGTCTTGTATTCTGCTGTATCCAGTATTCCAGTTAGATTGGAAGCCGATTCAAACTTGAACTTGATTCAGTGATCTCATTGAAATGGTTTAATCGCTTACATTTCTTCCCCCAGTCCCCCACAGTTCAGCAGAACTAAGCCGCTGCCTGTCCACCTGTATCTACCACATCTCACAAGGTGCAGCTGACCCTGAGCTGGTCCGCAAACACATCAAGTCATGGCCTAAGACCCAGCTGCTGAGGGCCCCCTTCATCATAGACCTGGCGCTGGCCATGTCTGACAAGGGAGCTGACTTTAGATCTGTGTGTTTGGATGTAAGTCTCTTTATATGTTTTTTCTGCTTTCGTCGATTAATCTGAAGCATTCGATAGCAATCACATTGGGAGCAGCGGTGGCCCAGTGGTGGCGGCCCCGACTTACGAACAGTAAGTCGTGGGTTCAAACCCAGGCAGGCGCATTACTTTGTGTAATTTATTTCATCACCACTGCTCTCCAAAACGGTGAAGGAAAACATCGTGAGGAAACCGGCATGTCCTAGAACCAAAAAGTTCGAAGACATGTGACATCTACCAATTCGCACTGGGCCCGCGTGGTAGATTATAGCCCATACGCAAAATACGCGCTTAGACGTGGAGTTGCGGATACCAGCCCGGTATCTTTAATCTTTTTTTAGCAATCACATACACACACCGCTATTTTATAGGTACGGCCTCAATAAACAAAACATTGATTCCACTTATATTGATCATTTACGTCTCATTTTTAAAAATAGTACAGCTGCCATTAAATTACAAACCAAAGGACCAAAATTTAAAATAGAGAAAGGAGTTAAACAGGGTGACCCGCTATCTCTTAAGTCTCTAGTCGTGAATTATTCTTATTCTAACAATTTCTTTATATTTAAGTCTCAGTATTAGGGAAAGGAATTTGTGTTGTTCTTAGAAAAACCTCATACATACTCTCATACCGCCTTGAAGGGTATGGCTTGTTACAGTAAACTAATTAGTTAATAAACATGTTTCATAGCCAATGAAAACACAACTATTATACAGTCAGGTACGGGATAAAACTTAATTATATGTATAGTAGGTTATAATAATAGTTTGGGTATCTGCAGTTTCACACACTAGGTACACCAATTATAATGTATATATAAAAATAGAGTATATTTTATATACATATAAAATAAAAATTATGAATGTATGTACTCTAACGGTCGTGAACGGACCGTCAGAGCGACAACGTATTCGCACATTTAACTCTATCGATTTTAGGCGTGTGAGGTTTGAGTATAAGGATACAGGGTGTTCAAACGGAGAAAAACTAAAAAAAAGTCTTGAGACTACTTTTTCTAATTGATTTTTGACGTAGAGAATGGTAGCTAGTATTAGCAGTATAAAATGTCTTTCAGTCGTATCAATCCTGTACACATTGTAAGAATTTGTAGGTATGTACCTACGAAATTCATCAATGTTTTAGCGTCTGTATTTTACAATGTTATAGCGCCAGCTTGATGGCACTATACTTGTATATTTCATATACCTACCCTTGTTCCGAAAATTACGAACGCAACAAAGACAGAAGTTCAGACAATTTGGTTCAGCCACACATGCAGTAATTGGTTTTTATAGTTAGATTAGAAAAAAAAGAGTTTTTATTTTCTAAAACTACTCAGAACACGTCTGAACGGTGTGGTGGAATCGTTTAATTTACTTCACAGACATCAGATTCATCAATCTACTGTAACTCTGTATTTAATATGCCCCTTCCTGAAGCACTTACTTTTCGCACATAACAGGTAATAAGGTTAGCGATAGAGCAGCGTGCGATGGACGAGCTGAGAGCTAAAGAGTGCGCGTGGCTGCGCGGGGTCGTGCCGCCCGATGTCGACGTACTCTGTGTACTCAAACTTATCACTACTGAGAGGTAATCTGCATTTTTATATAACACTAGCTATCTATGCTTCACTGTTTTAACCGTCTCAGGTCGCAAAGTGACGCTAAATCCTCCTTAAGTGCTGTCTTGAGCTTTAGATTACTGAAAAATCGTGCGCTGACCGGACAGATGCGCTCAAACACACACATAAACTTTTCTTTCTTTCATATCTGTGTAGTTCTTTCCCTAAAAAACCGGTCTTCCAGACAAAGACAAAATAAAATAACAAATATGAGAAACGAGCAGACGTCCCTATGGGAATCACAACAGGGATAAAAAGTAGCCTATGTGTTAATCCAGGGTGTCAGCTAACTCAATACTAAATTTTATTAAAATCCATTCAGTAGTTTGTACGTGAGAGAGTAACAAACATCCATCCATCCATCCATACTCACAAATTTTCGCGTTAATATTAGTAGGATTAGTAGGATGTAACACTTGAGACAAACTGAAATTAGGGAGTTATTTATTTAAAGAAACTGAAATTTTCTAGATGTTTTAAGTTGGGGGACGTACGATTGTGATGTTTGCGGGTTTTGTTTATGACTCGTCACCCTCTCGGACCACCACTGCTAGGATATTGAAATCTCGATCGGGTACTTAAACTCTGGACCTGAGCTTGATATCGACGAAGCACAGTTCCCATCACTATCGCAAATAATCTATCTATCTATAAGGTTTGGTTTCCGAGCTTAATTCCAGATTGGACTATTGTGCGTGAACCATGGCGGACGTTTTGCTGGGATTACTACAACCAGCCCACCTCCTTCTAGTAACAGATTAAACCACCCAAACTTCTCAATGCGTCCGCGAGCAGATCCCGGGATCCGAGAGTCCGCACATCATAATAATTGTCCTTTTTTGTTCCAGTGCCAATCACCGTCAACTAACAGTAGTCGGTCTCATCAACCTTGCGTTCCTCTTACTGTCCGTGTCTCGTGTGAAGCCGATCGCTCCAACATGTTGGTCACATGGCAAGCTGATACTGGTGCGACTCAGCAAGGCACAGCCCGAGACAGCCGCGCACATACTGAGCCAGCTCGCTGATAAACTGTGTAGCGACACCACGCAGAGGCAGTATGCAGGTACTGTGAGAAAAGCGATTGAAAAACATTCTTTTGTCATTTCTTACACCCTAGCTTTTCGCGGGACTTCGTCCACGTGTGAGTTCGTGGCGTTTAATTTTTTGCATGGATTTCTCTATGTTTTGTAAATTAACTATAAACGTAGCCATTTTATTGTATAAATTCAAGATCTTGAAAAGAATATAAGCTGAAAAAAACAACAACAAGAAAACAGACTAATAAAAAACATAGAAAACATGTTTTTTTTACAAAGAAACACTTATTTTTTTATTTCTATGTAAAGATAAGACTATTGTCAACAGTTTCTATATGTGGACAAATTATAGTCTACTATTTTTTTCCAGCGTTTTTTATAAAATTATATAAACAAGGCTAAATAATACTATTCTTGAAACTCTGAAACTGTGTATTCTAAAATGGTTATTTTTTTTCTCATAACAGACTGTCTCTACGTCCTATGCAAGTTGACTCCAGTGTCGGTAGAACGTTGCACTCAACTGAGCACCATTCTGGAGAACTGCCAGCCTTCGCCCACTGACTACAAGGCGGCTGCCTCAGTCCTGGATGCTGTGCATCCACTCCTCAACTTTAGTACTAGAACTAGAGACACTTTAGTTATGGTCTGCCGAAAAGGGCTATATTCCAGGTATGTAAGATAGTTGTGTAACTTGGTCTAGACTTCTGACTTCTTGCGTGAAGGTTTGATTACCATTTGTCTCCATTTAACGTTACCATTAAGTCCAAAGCCAAGGTTGCTGCTAGGAAACTTGGCGTTCTTGCAAAAGTCCGGCGGTACTTCACACCGGGTCAGCTTCTAATGTTATACAAAGCACAGGTCCGTTATTGTGTGGAGTACTGCAGCCACATATGGGCTGGTGCTGCAAAATGCCATCTAGCAGCTTTGAACTCAGTTGAGAGGCGTGAAACCAGATAGGACAGTATTAATTGGGCTAACTCATCTGGAATTTTATAGTAGTCTGGTTTTGTCTCCAGTGGATGGCCAAGGGTTCGCTCACCATTACATGGAATCTACCAATAACTAGTGAATTGTGATGAAAATAGTAAAATCAAATTTTCTGATCAACTATACTAGAAACTGGGTTTTTCTATGCACATTATGGCATGACGCGCTGCTGTTTTATTAATATAGATATTGACTACTACACTACCATTTGAATATTACGCTCACAGACTAGCTTGAGTTTGGTGTAGTTAGAGTTTATTAAAATAAGGAGCTAAAACGGCAGAATTTCAACCACTAGTAAATTATGTATCATTGACACCGTAAGCTAATCTAAATCATTCAAGACAAAACGGACATCGAACCACATCCGGACACCATGCATGAGTTCTCTACGCCATCCTGGACTCTCCAGCGTTGAAATTTTTCGAGGGCTTTCACTTATTTCCAAAAATCGTAAAATTAGGAAAAGATCGAAACATAGTCTTGGCTCACGCGCGTACCTACGTCTTAATTGCACAGTTGGATTGCACTTCAGCCGCACGCGATTGGAGTGCGGGGTTTCATCCAGTTTGGACCCTGGTAAAGGCTTTGACATCCAAATTGGACGGTTGGTTTTGAAATCTCTGCACGTACATAACGACTTTCTCTCCACCCACAGAGACTCTCAGCACCGTTGCCTAGCCCTGTCCGGCTTCCTGTCGGTACTACGCAACGTGCGCGTGTCCAGCAGCGCGGCGAGCAGCAGCCAGTCGTACAGCGAGCAGTACAGCGCGCACTCCTACCTCACGCAGCTCACCGTGGACCTGCACGCCACGCAGCAGGGCAATGTGTACGTTGAACATGCTTGAGGAGCTTGTGGCTAACTAATAGCAGCCCCATAGCTCGTTTGAAGGTCAAACTACGCTTGACGAGGTTGCTCCTGTATACTTTTGGTGTTATCACCTGGCTTTTGGCGTTATGATGTGTATGACTAATAAAACTGATGTAATTTCTTGATACTCATATTAAATGCATGTACCACAAATATTTGCACGACTGATAAGTCGAATATAGTGAGACTAAAATTGTGTTACCATGTTACTATGTAAGTACCTATATTCTGGCAAATAAATAAATTTCATTTCATTTCAATACTAGAATCTGGCTGCCTTTATTCAATAGCGGGAGAATTCCTCTTTCGAACCTCCAAAGGGAAGCCGGTGGGAATCGAGTTGTAAGGATACTTCGCCACTGGTGTGGTCAACACATTCTTACCTTAAATTAATTTAAATTTCAGCGTAACTTCGCGTGTTCGCAACGAGGCCATGTGTATGGAGGTAGTGTCGATACTGCGGCGATGTCTCGTACAAGATGCGCTCGTCAAACAGCTGCTTTATACCCGTAAGTCAAAATGATTTTCTTTTCGTGCAGTTAGTGACTAACCTGGAGTCCAGAGTTTATGCCACCTATGGACCTCGAGACTGGGCTTTACCAGCCGTTGAAAATATCTCTTATGGCAAGCCGGTTTCCTCACGATGGATTTGTTTTTGAAGTTATATCTTCTTATGGGAGGGTAAACCGCTTTGTTACATAACGCGGTGACAGTCTGTCTGGCTCCCCATTTTTTCTCGCGCAAACGGCAGCGGTAGGCTGGCTCCTCAACTCACTCTAACCCACAGCAGCGCTAGCCATATTTCGGAAATAAAATATTAAATAGTTCAACTTAGACTGTCTCGTTGGTCGCAAGCACTACTGTTGAGCAAGAGGTCCCGGGTTCGATCCCCGGGTTGAGCAAAGTGTTATTGAGTTTTTCCATTTGGAATTTCTCGTTAGCAGCCCGGAGTCTGGATTTGTGCCCGATTGATGGCAATAAACTCGCCCCCTATTACATGGGGCTCGAGCAGCGGTGGCCCAGTGGTGGCGGCCCCGACTTACGAACACTAAGTCGTGGGTTCGAACCCAGGCAGGCATTACTTTGTGTAATTTATTTCATCACCACTGCTCTCAAAAACGGTGAAGGAAAACATCGTGAGGAAACCGGCATGTCCTAGAACCAAAAATTCGAAGACACGTGACATCTACCAATTCGCACTGAGCCCGCGTGGTAGATTATAGCCCATACGCAAAATACGCGCTTTGACGTGGAGTTGCGGATACCAGCCCGGTATCTTTAATCTTTAATCTTTTTTTTACATGGGGCTCTAACGTTACTGGCGAAATGTGGGTGTACTATTACAGGTACACCCCTAACCCTTCGGGTATTACAGGCGTGATGTAATGTTATGTCCTAGTGGACACAAGTCTATGAATTTAGTTTAGTATGCTCAAATGCCGCTCCAATATTGCTGTATTATTCTAGAAGGTATTACCACAGTCTAAAAACATACAGTCGTCCGACGAAGCTGTCTAGACAAGGCAATCGTGCGGGGTGTGAGGGGCGAGACGCGTCGTCCTACTGTATTATATTTATACTGTGGGATTACTGAGACTGAGACTTCAGATTACAGTTTTTCTATGACATTTCTTCGCTATAGAATCTTAAATCTCTTTGTATTATCTTTATATTTCAGAATTATACGGCTGTGCAAGAGACAAGCAGTTCTTACATGAATCTATCTTAGAGCTATTATATGAGCACTTGAGCAAGTATCTACCGGAGCGCGAAGGAAATACTTCTCTTCTCATCAACAAGTGTGTACAGATCAATGGCGTTACTGCTGTTTTGATAGTAAGTAGCTGGCAACACTGTAATTAGAAATAACGGCACGGTTGGAGCAGTCGCTGTAAAATGGGCTATTAGACAAAATTTTAAGTCCCTCATCTAGATTTTAAGATAATATACGACAAATATTTTTTTCTTTTACAAATTGATGGAAAACTGCTTAGATTCAAAGGTCGATTTAAACAGATTGCGGTCATATGAACTCAGGAACACCGATGGAGGCAGGGAAATTTCACTCCTTGGCTGTGCGCATAATAAAGGAACAGGCAAAGCACTTCGTGCGAATGTGTAGAACATCTACAAGGAATGGGTGATAACCTGCAGTACGTCTGTATTCCTGGTGGAAAAAAGGAGATGGTGGAATGAGATCGTGGAGCTCTAGAGCACACTCACCGAAATGCAGTCTTAAAAGACCGACAGACATGCAACTATGCGGCGGTGGGCCAGGGTATGAAGCTTGGTACCCACCAGCTTTTCGTCTTCAATGGGCCTCTTGGCTCTGCGCTATACTGAATCGTGTGTGGCTAGTTGGTATTTGGCTGAGCCATCCCAAAGGTGACAATAATCCTCCATACTAGACCGGACGGACCGGAATTAAAAGATAGAAATGAACTGGAGAAGCAAACAATACGGGTGTTGGCGACAGATCTGGCAACCCCGTTGCTAGAGGCTTGTGTTCTGTTGTTTGGCTAGCGACGAGGCGGCTTGCGTGTTTTCTATTCTAATCATTCTAATTTTCTTAATATTGTTTCCTACTTCTTTTGTGATCGAATTATTATACCCAATTACACCTTTAGCTGCTTTTGATTTGGTGTCTAATAACGGGCATCATGTTATTCCCTTATAAGACAAGTGTCATCTGTTTTTCCAGGAGCCCATAGCCCAGCTGCTGTACGCCGTAGCACTGTTCCTACAGCCTGGTGAAGAAGAGGATCTGGAAGACATCCTTGCCAGCCAATCAGTGGAGACCGGCAACGCTTACTTGAAGAGTAAGCTCACCAGGGTCATGCAGGAGCTCTGTGATAGTGAGCAGTTTATCAATATTGATATGGTGAGTTTTTTGTTGAGATTGTTATGCGAAAATTCCATTTTAAGCTTGAGAGATGTTTCTCAATGGCATGTGGAGACAACTCAGAGGCTCATTGTCGGCATAAAAACACTGACACCATGTTATAAAGTAACTAACTCGAGAAGAATGCAGAAATGTTTTAAAATGTATTAAAATGTGTGCAGAGCTCCAATATCTGGTCAATACTAAAATGGCCATTCATATTGTCATCACCACAAGTACGGGATTTAAGAATGTCGCTAGCATTACATTATTTCTTGTGGCCAACAATATCGCATCCTGCTGCGTTGCGTATAACACATGTTGAAACCACATTATGCAATTTTTCCGGTGTATGCTCTTTAAAATATTAGTATAGAAAATTTAAAAAACCCCCATCGCAAAAAAGTAAAACATTTAAAAAGTTAAAAATAACACTTCAGCCATGAAATTTTACTTCACGTCGGGGTACCGCTTAAGTAAGGAATTTTCCTAGTACTTGTAGGTATGTAGGTACTTATTTTAACGGTACCCCGACGTTACGTAAAATTTCATGGCTGAAGTGTTATTTTTAACTTTTTAAATGTTTTACTTTTTTGCGATGGGGGTTTTTTAAATTTTTAATTTAATTTTTATTTTAACATTTATAAACGCATTTATTTTGTTTTACAGAGTTTACAGTTATGAGATTTTTTCAGTGCATTGTATGTAGAGTCAAATGCTGGTTAAAACGAATCCAAACACGACATATCTGCTATTATTTTGTCAAGAGTGTACCTACTGGTGTGCTGGATAGCCTGGCTGCAGCATCAGCTCATCCTGTTGCCATCAAGGCATTGTGTGCAGCATCAAATGCTGGTTGAAATGAATCTAAACACGACATATCTGCTATTATTTTGTCAAGAGTCTACCTACTGGTGTGCTGGATAGCCTGGCTGCAGCATCAGCTCATCCAGTTGCCATCAGTGTATTGTGTGCAGAATCAAATGCAGGTTAAAATGAATCCAAACACAACATATCTGCTGTTATTTTCCCAAGAGTGTATTTGTCTGCTAGATATCCTGGCTGCATCAGACCAAATACACCATAATGTTGCTTATTAATATTACACACATGGGTGTTTGAAATTTTAAGACACACATATGTTTGTAAGTAAAGTTAATACCCATAGACGTCTAAAATAGCAACGGTAGCTAACTCAAAAGAGCTGATAACCTTGAAACGGCTGAACCGATTTTGATGAATTATGTCTAAGAACCATCGCAAGAAACCCTGCTTTCAAATAAAAAAAACCGCATCTAAATCGGTTCACCCGTTTGGGCGCTACGGTGCCACAGACAGACAGACAGACAGACAGACAGACAGACAGACAGACACACACACATAGCGGTGAAACTTATAACACCCCTCTTTTTGCGTCGGGGGTTAATTATACAAGTTTAAAATCGCTAATCTTCCTTAAGAAAGCGTGATAACCAATGCTCGTGCCTCTTCTCATACAGAGAAGGCACAGCATTAAGTGCGGCAGTAACAGGCTGGAATTGTTTCATTTGTTGTTGTTGTTGTTGAGTTACAAGGAAGATAAAAGGAAAATATTCGCGTTACAGGATGACCCGGGCCTTTCAGACATTACACCAGAATCGAAAGCCAAATGCCTCAAAGTGCAGCAGACATTACAATGCTATGAAACTCTAATAGCTCACACGATACTGCAGTGGAACCCAAACAGTGAGATTGCGGCTAGCAACGTTTACAAGCTGTTCAAAGCTTGCAATCAACTGTTGGAACAGACAAAGGTAATGTACCGTTTACCATCACTCTTAATGTTACAAGACAAAGTGAATATATTGTATAAGACTGCGCATTTAAATAAATAAATAAGTTAATTAAATATTACTAGTACTACTCTCGCGACTTCTTCCTCGAGAATTTCGTTGACATTACCTCGACCCTTTTGTTGTTTTGAAAATAAAATGTTACTTGGTGATAATTATAGCTTGCAATGGGTATAAGATTTTTTAAAATCGGTTCAGTTGTTTTTGAGTTAAATCCCTACCACCTTAATTAAGTTAATTCTTAGTGATAGACTTCTGTTAACAGGCGCCACCGAAAGCAAGTAAGAAGACCAACAAGTCTTTAAATGATACGCGAGAAACGGTAAAGTCACAGAAAAGTCAGAAATCGCAGAAGGATAAAGGCAAGGCGCCTGTCAAGCTGTCTAACTTGGTCAAGGATAAGGCAGGCCCGTTTAAACCGCTGCCTTGTGTGTGGGACACCAAGCTCTGTTTGAGGGTCGTCGAACTGCTATATAGGTAGGTCAAAGTAAATATAAAATCTACACACTGCTCACTCATTACCAGTATTTTAGACGAGTGAGACTGCTTATCTACTTATTTGACCTCAACAACTTGGTAACTGGGTAAACGATACGACACGATACCTTATTCTAAGACTCGTGTCAGACTTTCGGGTTTCGAGTCCCGGTACCGACTGTGAAAAACAAATTCGCTCAATGTAAAATCAATAAATATTCCACAACTTTTCACACAACGCCATTTAGTCCCAACTTCCCAAGTTAAGCTTGAGAGCTTATGTTACGGGTACCAAACAGCTGATAAACATACTTATATATCTCTAAATACTTACGTATATTATAGATAAATTACACCCAGACACAGAACAAATGATCGTGCTAATCACACAAACATTTGTCCTGGGTGGGAATCGAACCCACGACCTCCGGCATAGCAGTCAGGATCACTAACTACTATACCAACTGGCCAGTCCAATATGAGTAGACATTCAAATAGATTAGGAATTTCCTTTGAAATCCTTGGGATTGTAACTTATTGTTATAGTGACTTTGTCAGTGAGGACTTATGAAACCCAACATGATTTACCTTAAATCATTTACTATAAAGTTCATTTTTCCCAAGGATGGAAAGACTCATTGATACAATAACATATTTTCAATTCCCTTATTCCTCGTTCTTGGTTGAAAATATCCTTGAAATTATTTTGTTTTCGAATAATCATAACTTTCGTAAGAGTCTACTCTTTGAATAGCATAAATAGTTAAGAATAAAAATCAACAGCAATTTTAATTAGTATTAATTGTTTCTTAACAGCGAAAACGTACGTTGGTCCTCACTAGAACAGCGCAATCAAATCCGCGCTCGCCGCGACTTCCATGTGTGGGCATTAAGATGCGTCCACTCAGTACTGCTCAGTGATCAACTGGACAAGAAGGCAGTGGCCACGCACGTGGCCAGCATAGCCAGCGTCCTATACAACAGATGCGTTTGCAGGCAAGAAATAGTACCAAATATATTATTATCTTATAATTATACAAGGTTGACCGAGGGGCATTCCTTTACTCCGCAAATACTAGTTACCATTTTGAGGCTCTACACAAAAAAATAACCCCATTTACAGAACATTGGTCAGAAGTTAAAAAAGGTTTTTTTTTTAATGCACACGTTGTAACGAAAACTGTACAATGCATTGTAAGCATGTCACAATTAGTTGTAACCACTGCAACATTTTTTTTTGTAAGAAATGGTATGGATTTTATTTAGTTTTATTAATTCATTTTAGTTAAAAATTACAATGTCAATGATATAAACCTAAAAGAAGCAGGCATGAACGTTATTCGTTTACTTTATTCTTCTAAATTTAAAATCGAAGAATTATAATTAAAATTGTTTTAACTTATCTTTAAAATAAAATGTTCTGCATTCCTGCTTATATGAGCCTCTTTTTTTCTAATGCTATTGTAAATGGAGTATAGTGTTAGGAACTAATGCTGGGCATTGACAGTTCACTTCACTTAATTTTTCACGAGGTGACTAACTGAACCGACTGGCAGGGACCAGGGAGTAACAAAAAGCAGTGCTTGATTTTGGCGCCGTTTTTCCGCTTTTCCACTAACCAAAACTTTTTATTTTTCGTACGAAATGACTAAACCAACACATTTTTTTTTATAAACTTTGCGTAGCGTCTAGTGCACTTAACAGCCGTCAACATTTCTTTTTTAATGAACGTAGAGTTTGTTTGTTTGAACACAAAAGAAAAACAAAAGTTACTCCTTACGTGGAGGATGCTGCGGGCAGAAGGTATTTTGATCTTTGACAAAAAGTCGCTCATGCTACAAATTCGGTTTTAATCAAATTTGAACTCTAATACCATGGTTATAGGTTTCAACATATGTGCGAGTTCGACGACCAGACGATACTGGTGTGTTTGGAAGTGTTCAAGACTTGCCTCACATTGTTGTTTTCGCCACTCTACTCGCTGAAGATGGACAGCTTCTTGTTAGCTATAAGTGAGTATCATGTTTTTTAATAGCCATTGAATTGGCTCAATATAAAAAACTATACAATAAAAATATTCTAAATTAACTGGTTACATACATACCTAAAAATAAACAAATAAAAAGAACAGTAAACCAATTATAGGGCATCAAAAAACTCATCCGCATCGCTATCAACGGGAAAAGTGCCCAGAAGACTAGCCGCATTGCTATTTTTCGATGCCCTATAATTGGTTAAAGACTGTTCTGTTTATATAAAAAAATAATAAAAATGTTTATTGCGAAAACTTTAATTTAAATTTTCACTGGAATTAGTAGAAGTGTCCTTTTATGCTAGAAGTTTGCTTGTGGTAAGACACTTCCCGTCCTTTGTTACATTTAAAGGCTCAATATAAAACTCACCACAAACACATTCCTGTGTTCTCTAAAGGGTTGGGCATAGGTGTGTTGTAAACACACATTTAACCAAGGGCTCGAGTTTGCTATTGCAATCGTGTCTCAATGACCGGTCATTGATCGAATATTTGACAACTTTGACAGTTTTTGTATGGGAAATGTGTCATAAGTTTGACGTTATACGTCAAAAATTGATCATTGACCGGTCATTGAGACACGATTGCAATAGCAGACTCAACCCCCAGCTACTCTGTACGATAAGAAGTGATCCATCAACTCGACCAAAATATGACGAACCCCAACCAACGAGGCAGTGAAAAACTATGATCAGTTTACCGATTTTAAACCAATGTATAATGTTTTAATATTATATTTAATTAATTATGATGAATAATATCACGGTTTGTGCATCATCTCTTTATACCAATTTTAACGCAACGTTATGCAGCTGAACATATTAGAACATGCTATTGGCTATTTTGAACAAATAAAATTTACTTACTAAAGGTCGTATGTGATACTCCTGAATATGAGGCCCTGAGTTCGATTCTCTGGCCGGAAAACATTTAATCTGGAATTTCTTAGTACTAGTCCGGGGTTTGGATACTAACCCGGTTAATGGCCATAGTAGCTATCATAAGACTTAATATTATAGCTGACGAAATGTTAGTGGGCTACATAAGTTAAGTTCGCCTCTGCCTAACCCCATGGGAAATACAGGCTTGATATTAATTAAGATGTTATGTAAATATATTTTTTACCTTCAGCTGAAAGCAATGACGGTACATCAGGACCAGAATGCCTATCAATAATCCTAGAAACAATTCACAATGCATTCATACACATAGAAGAAGACAGCATACCTGATGAAAGAGACGTTATAGTCAAGAAGCAGTTGGCAGCGCTCATACAAATCGCTTCTTTACTTCTGGAGACGCCCGTGGCTTCTTGTCCTCAAAAGACTAGGGTAAGTTATTTTAAGTTCTTAAACCAAACCAATGAAATAAAGAAAAGCCATTCTTTGAAATTAAACTGATGATAAAATATAATTCTCTTTATAAAAATAAAATAAAAAAATAAAAATAAAATAAAATCATTTTATTTCGGACAACTGCAGGATCCATAAAATTGTTAGTACCTAACAGGTATACACTTAAAAACTATTGTTAGCAACTTAAAACTACAGACGAATTAATAAGACCGCCCTTGCCCAAGTTCCCTGTTCTGGTTGATACCAGAACAAAGAACTCGAACTAGGGTATAAGTCTTCTCACAAACTGCCTTATAAATATAGAGGAAGTATCGGCCGCCACAGCCTTCAGGATACTATTGTGACTGCCTCTTATTCTTCTCAGGAGCGAGGCCGTTTTATTGTACACCATACGAATTTAAAAGTAAAAACTTAAAGAGCCACATGCCCTTAAATTTGCGATGCCCGGAAAAGGCCGCTAAGTGTAAGTTCCTAGATTATAAAATAACACCAAAATCTACCCTTAGTCTGCAAATAAATATTTGACTTTGATTTTGACATACATTTGGTGTCAAAATGGACGGCCTTATCCGATCGCTCTAATAGAGATCGCTAACAGATATCCTTGATAAACAATGTTTAAATGTCATTAATGACAAAGTAAGTGTTTTAGTTTATAAGTGAATAGAAGAAGAAAGACCGAACATAAAATAAAATATATTACACAACATTCACACATCGCCATCTACTCCCGAACTAAGCAGAGCTTGTGGCAAGAGTACTGACAACTGATAATCATACTTATATTATATTTCTAAATACACACATATCAAGTATAGATAAATTACACCCAGACACAGAACAAATGATCGTGCTCATCACACAAACATTTAGCTTGGGGGGAAATCAATCCCAAACAACTACTCTTTATTGTACACCATAAAAACTTTATTTTTTATTTTTTTTTATTACTGATAGGCACGCGTTTGACCACTATCTCACCTGATGGTAAGCGATGATGTGGTCGACGATGAAGCACGCTTGCCTAGAAGCAACCTGTTCACTCTTGACTTGAAGACCCCTAGGTTGTAGCTATCAGGAAACACCGACACCGGCAGGGAATTCCACTCTTTGGCTGTTCGCACAATGAATGTGTTTCCATAGCGTTTAGTACGTATGGTTGGGATATCTACCATGTACCGGTGGCGCAGTACTGTACGTCTGGTGGTCCGATGATAGAAAGGGCTTGGTGGAATTAAATCGTGCAATTCCGATGCACACTCTCCGAAAGAACCAATAGAAAACCGACAGGCTAGCAACTCAGCGTCGATGCTCAAGACTTTGAAGTTTTGACTCAACGAGTGCATCATTGCCGATGATCTTCTTGGCTCGTTTCTCTTACAAATTATAACTAAAAACTTACAAATTATAACTATAAGGGAAAAAAGACTTATCATAATTATTTTCAACATACAAATTTCAGATACTAGTGAAACTTGAAGAATACATCAGAACTAGCAAACAAGACTGCCTGTCGCTGATCGGACCGGTGCTGACATCTTACTACAGCGAGCAGCAAGAGGTGACGTTGCTGGACGAGCTGCTTGCTAAACTGTCCTGTGCGCTAGGCAGGATCGATGTAAGTCGAGAACAAAAAATTATTTGTATTTTAACAATATATGTACTTATAGGGTGACTGGTAATTAGTGACCGATACTTAAACATGTGATTGGATTCATGATTTCAATAAACTTTCCCAAAGAAACTTTTTTTTTATGCACAATAACAATAACACAATAAATAACAAAAAAGCTGTTTGAACTTCCCGCCGCGTCTGTGATCGACCACAGTAGGCAGGAACGGCACGATCTATCCGCTGATAGTGTGACCTCGGGAAGGGCAAAATCTACTAGTAGTAGTAGCGTCACACGCTCCCCCGCCACCCCCACCGTTACCGTTGTGCACTACTGTCATAAATATAATTAATTGAAAGTTAATGAGTATAAAAAAAAGTTTCTATGAGAAAGTTATTCGTATTCATGAGTACAATCATGTGTTTAATTACCAGTCACCCTATATAAATAGGCTGGTGGACTTAATTTTATTTTTTAGTCTCTCATATCCCGGCATTGTCCCGGCGATACATCAAGTCA
This sequence comes from Euplexia lucipara, assembly GCA_921972225.1. Classification (NCBI taxonomy): domain Eukaryota; kingdom Metazoa; phylum Arthropoda; class Insecta; order Lepidoptera; family Noctuidae; genus Euplexia; species Euplexia lucipara. Next base: position 5,933,923 of record OV179151.1, read on the forward strand.
AAATGTCGCATGACGTCACAGTTTCGTACAGTTTAAAAAAATATATATTTATAATATGTTAAAGTAAATTATATAAATATAATAATAATATAGGTATATATAAATATAATAATATAATATATAAATAGCCATAATATTATATAATAAAAAATTGATTAAATAGTGTGTAAGTATTTCTATATTGAAATTGTGTTGCTGCGCCCTAACAGGGTATCATGCATGTACTTTAACCTTTTATAACACCCTACTCATGATCGCAATAAATATTTGAAGTTTGAAGTTTATAATGAATTATGACCTCACAAGCCCCCTCTCCTTAATTTGAATGCGCTTATTCTAAGTAGTTTTCAATCAATATGAAAAAATACTACTATCTCCAAATATGTTATGTACGGAACCCTCGGTGCACCAGTTCGGCTCGCACTTGGCCGGGCTTTTTATGTATTAGTATCGTTTTCTTATTTCCTTTTTATTTAAAAAACGCACCCGCCAATGCTTTTCGCTGCATCACCTAAAAGTTGATTGGTCTCTCTGTACATCAAGTGATTTTCAAAAACTGACAATTGTAGATCTTTGACAGTTATTACAAGAAGTCAGAACATTGAAAGTCTGCCAATCAGTTTAACCAAGCAAGGGGTATTTTGTTACCCAGTCACTAGGTTCTGGAGGTCAAGTAGGGAATCGCTCCGTGTAAGACATGACTATATTATACAGTCCTGCCACAGTAAAAATATTAACTCTTTAACCGCTTGTGTCGCATAAATATGACACGTATATTTTCGTGCCCCTACCGCGCGTGTCGTATTTCTGCGACAGATAACATGTATGACTTTTTCGTTTTATTTTCAAAATACTGACTGTGTGGTACAACTAAAACCATTATCGAATTGAGATATTATTTATGTAACAAAAACTAAGGACTCCATATTTACTGTAGGCATTATTTTATTGATTTGTAGCAATTTTGACCCGGCGCTAGGGGCACGGCAACTAATATTTAGCTAAGCGCTTAAAAGGTTAATACAGAAGGACGACGACTTTGATCTCTGGAAAAATGCGGACAATGTCTACACGCGTTGGCCCTGAATAATACCTCCCGAACTACTAACATCGTTTTGTTCGCAGTTCGGGAGCGGCTTTCCCGCGTCTCGCCCCTCACACCCCGCACGATTGCCCTGTCTACACGGCTTCGTAGGACAACTGTAGGTTTTTAGACTGTGGTCGTGTATAATAGTGACACTATACAGCTACATCCGGTTAAACTGGATTTCAAATTCTGCATACTGTTATTTTATTTTATGCGAAGTATTTACCACCGAAACATGTCGCTCATCGTTTGTGACTACTATAAGAGTCGATGGTTTCTTCTTTGTTTTTATTTTTCTACCCTCTAAACTTTCTCTTTCCAGGAGGAAGATACTTCAGCTGGTGAAGACACGAACTACTTTTCCACAGTGGACTCTCGTACAGGTCATGCCGTACTGACAGCTATCTGCGTACACTTGGCTGCGCGGGCCAAGAGTGTGGAGCATCTGTTGGGTCGCGCGCGGGACCTCGCTACTGCCGTCACTACAGCCGCGCATGCCGCTCAGCAGAGGATTGAGAAAGGTATACTGCAAGTTATACGATAGAAAATGACATAAAATAATCAAAGAAAGGGAGAAAACTTTGGCTCATTACTGAAATTGATTGCTCCTGTACAACCTTTTTTCATTATAAATTAATCCCGAAAAATTGTTGTTGTACTCCTCATTATGAACAACTTTTACTATGTAACCATCGAATCCAGAAATCGCAAATAAAAAAAGTCAGCTGTTCAGTACATTAAACAAAATTACGACAATGTCGTAATTCGACAAAATGTACGGAACACCATTTTTTTTACAGCAAATAGGACTTCGCCAGTTATGTTTAAGTCCCTGTGTGTGTAGTTAGATAGTGTGTAGGTTAGGGGATGACCCTATTATTGCCAACGATTAGGCAGAAGTCCAGACTCTGGGCTGCCACTGAGAAATTCCAGATGGAAATATCCAAAAAGGCTTTACCCAACACAGGAACAAAGTCTTAGACCCCGGCTGAAGTGCTTCTGACCACTAGACCAGCGAGGCAATGTTTTCCTCTTTACCAAGAATAAATTTATGGTGACCTGACTTACAGGTTTTAAAAAAAACCTTAGCTTACCAGTCTTCCACAAGTTAAAAATATAATTGTATCTGTTGGCTAATGAAACATTGTAATTTGTGGTGTGTTTAAAAATCTATCGCATCTATTCATCTATTTGGTTCCACTAACTCTTCCAGAACTAACTGAAGTGTACAAGTCGCTGATGGTCCAGCTGTGCCAGCTGACTACGTGGACGTCAGGCTGCTGCAAGCTGCGCTGCTGCGTGGGCGGCGGCAGCGAGCGCGTGCTGGCGAGCGCCGTGCGACTGTACTCGCTGCTGGCCGCGCTCGTCAAGCAGATCGATGTGAACATGGCGCAGAAAGTGCGGTAAGTGATGAGAGATATGAGGGCCAGAGGGACGAGGTATGCTAGGCCAGTGGAAAGTTTCAGTGATCGAAACCGGATGCCGCATGCCCCAGTCAGTCAGTCAGTTGGAATGATGAAGCTAATGCTGCTTCAGTGAGTCGGGGCGATGATGCTGATGCTGCCCTTGTGAGTCGGGGTGCTGCAGTTTTGTGGAGTGGCTGGCTGCTGCATCGACCAGGAGAGAAGTGCGTCTCTGCTTGCTGACCGGCCGAAGTGCAGTGTGCTGTGCCGAGGTTGCTTGAGGTGGCTGTGGGGGATGACCAGGTATGCTGGTGGTCAGGATACCCGTAGAAGCCGTGGATACTGGCTGGCTGGGTGACTCGCTACTCGAAAGCTTGAGGAAGTGATGATGACGTCACGATGGATGACGTTGTACGAAGGCTGCGCTGACGACCACGTGGGGTCACCAGTTTGGAGGTTTGAGGAACAGTGTGTAAAGTTCCTCATCCACCATTGAAAAGGGAGAATCCTCCGACCAGACGGGTGTTGTGTCTGGTGGGCTAACTACTGCCCGACGGTTGTTGTCGGGAACTTGTATACGTTCAAAGTGCGCGGATAGCTCTAATACCGCGATGTGGGATATCGGTCATTAGTTTGTATGTGGCGAGATAGATGTCGTTACAAGTGAATTGGGACATCTACTTCTTCTTATTATCGTGTGGTTAGGTAAGGTTAGTCTGGTGTCAGAACTTGAATGCCGCCCATGGACCTCTGACTTGGCTTCACATAAATATTCCACAACTTTCACACAACGCCAAGAACTACTGATAAACATACTCATATTTTTCTAAATACATACACATTATAGATAAATTACACCCAGAAACAGAACAAATGATCGTGCTCATCACACACTAACTACTAGATCAACAAGCCGGAGCAATATCTGTCAGGCATGTTTTCCTCACGATGCGCGATGTCTTCATTCGCCGTTTTTTAATCAATTGACAGTTAATACAATACGCACATGACGTGTATTAATTAACTCACACGTAAACCAACAGATGGCGCCACTCACTGCTATTAAACAGTGACATCTGTTGGTGTACACAGTTAAGCAATAAATTTATCTTTATCTTTGTACAGTCAGTAGATTGTACAGTTAACTTATGGCTCGCTGTCTAGTTAAGTGCTTTCCTCATGGTATAGCTGTCGCTACAGTACTATTATTTTAAAGGGGTGCCATCTTTTTTACCAGAACTAGAATTCCGGTGTCGGGTCTGGCAATAGTCGGATTACCACTATTTAAGCTACTAATACTATACGCCCGTCTCCGTTTTGACCGATTGAGCAGATAGCAGCGCCACCCCTCAGTAGGGTGCACTGCAAGACGCCCTCAATAAAAAAAAAAACGCCCGTCTCTATACAAACTTTAACTTTGCCAAATCTCACACCTAGCGCGCACTAGGCGGGACCCGAAGTTTTCGCTTTAAGTACGTAATTATTTATAAATTAACAATACTTAAAGAGAAAACGTTAATATAGAAGTTTAAGTAAGTAGTAAATGTTTATATGGAAAATGTCTGCAGAAAGTTAAAAAAAGCCAATGGGCGACCACAAAGCTTGATAGATATGGAAACACTAATGCAAAAACTGCTTTTCCTCTCCCCAGATTCGAGCGTCTACTAAAACTGAGCGGGAAGAAATTTTCAACTGTCACGGACAACTTAATAACATACTTGGAGGCATCACAACAACAGCATAACGCCAGCAAAGTACTGCGGGAAACTAAACTCATACCGCGACTCGTGTTGGAAGCAGAGCAGTTCAGCAAGCGAGTCATACTGCTCGCTAACAAGGCTAAGGTACTGCTAAAATATTCTCTTGTACACACACATACATACATAAACTCACGCCTTTTCGAAAATACAGAGCGCCATATGCTACGATTCATGCTTCTTTTTCTTGGTTTACATTCATACATGTTGCTGTTTTTGTCATACACACACGCCGAAATCCCTAATCGAGTAGTATGCTTTTTGCTTGTTTGTTTACAGTTAAATTGGCAGCAGTATCTGTCCCTCGGTACAGCTCGCGACTTCAGAATCAAAGGGCCCGTGTTACAAGAAGTGTTAAATGCTAGAGAACAAGCCGATGAAACTAGAAACGAAGGTAATTAATTATTAAATATTAAACGTAAACTAATAACATAATTATTATCTATTACATGTAAAAAAGGAAAGCAAATAATTATAGTGCAACAGAAAATTCCGCTGACAACGGGAAAAGTGCCTAAAATACCGCTTCTACCGCTTTGTTTCGAAGCTTTTTTTTATCTTATTAATAAATTTATAGTAGGCCTACTCTACTCTACTCTACTCTACTTTACCTCAATCGCGTCTGGTGGAAAGTGATGGATGAGGTTATCATAGCTATCTCATCTATCACATTTTGAACTATGTTGTCTTGGTATAATAATAAAGACTGACAACGTAAACGGATTGCTCACAGGTGCAACAGTCAAATAGATATTTAAAATTCTTCTTTTAGCCCAACTGATGAACTTAGGCCCGTGCAATCAGGAATACCCGGATAGCTGGAGATAAAAAAATGTAATAACAAAAATAATAATAATAATATTCCAAGACTATTCACACAACGCCATCTAGTCCCGAGCTAAGCAGAGCTTGTGTTATGGGTACAAAACAACTGATAAACATACTTATATATTTCTAAATATATACTTATTATAGATAAAAGAAAAAGAAAAGTTGTGGAATATTATTTATTATTTGTTTATTTTATAAATAACACCGACACACAGAACAAAATTTAATGATCGTGGTCATCACACAAAAGTACAAAACATTTGTCTTGGGTGGGAATCCCCAACCAGAGCAGCAGCCAGCATAGCAGTCAGTGCCACTATAAACTAGACCAAAAGGCCAGTCATGGTCGTTCCGTCATTGGAACGAGTTTCCAAGACAACATAGTTAGGAATATGCTAGGGAAATGATTCCTACGAAGGTTGTATAATCAGACGTTCCATGCAAAGAAGGTACTAGTATTCAGCCACATCCGGCTAGACTGGAAGCCGGCAGTGAATCAATACAGTTGGGAGAAGTACCTGAGTGATTTAACCGCAATTTGTTTTTTTTTTTTCACATGAATTTAACGACAGTGTGGTTGTCGGTAAAGCACTTTTTCCGGGAAGGTTACTCGCATTTGCACACCTTTAAATATTCCTATAATTATTTGTATACTCTCAATCTAATGTCATCGCCCTGGTTCACCTTCACTCGAACGAATAACTTAAGTAAATAAGCAAACATACTTTGAATGTTTACTTAGTAAACACGAGTACTAATAATATCGCATAAGTGCAACTTCACAGAACTGTTTTGGAGTTCCTTAGTCCAAATGGCAATATCATCCGCTCTATCAGATATTAATTTAGGTACCTTTAGTATAGGCAAAAGCCAAAAACGGGTAGTTATATTCATTATTATGAACAAAATTTACTATGAAATCGCGAAATAATATTGCTGTTTCATACATTTCGTCGAATTGGGTGTTTGACAGAATATGAACATCAAAATATAATTAGTCCATCAGTTACTTACATTATAAAAAAGAATACAGAAGTTTTTTTTTTTTTTTTTTAATGGATGGAAAACTAGCGTATTTTAATTGAGGCGAAAGCTTGTAACGTCATTCTCTAGCATAAACTGTACCTACTGGCTAGGCTAGTGACGTCATGCGACATTTGATTAAGTGAGAAAAGAAAAAATATGTGTCGAATATTTTCTTGTAATCTAGATGAGGGTCTAAAAACTAAATTTTTGTCAAGTAGCCGATTACATGTACCATTTCCAGTTTACGTTGATCTCGCACTGTACGGAAATCCTATACAATGCGAGATCAGCGTAAACTGGTAAATTGTAGCCGTGTGTACTAAGAATAATATGCTTACGTACTTACTATATATGCATTGAACAGTATTTTTATTAGTATTATAACAAAAATATGACTCCTGTAATTCCACATTTCGCATTTTTTTACTATACTATGAAAGACCTAATTTGTGTCTGGCGTCGGTACACACTGTCCTCAAACGCGATCGCAAATCCTACAAAATGTGAGATTAGCTTATAATGGAAAAATATAGCTTGATAAGTATAAATATTCATTTCAACTACGGAATCCATAATTATCCGTGGGCCAACACGCTTTTGACTGAAGTTTCTTTTTATATGATAGTGACAACATTCCGTGTGTTCATATACGCTATCTATTTGTACAACATATAAAATCCGACTAAATCTTTATCGGACCCCACGTATGGGGAAAAAGGTTCGTTCAACAGAACAGGGTAAATGCAATACCTACATGGTGGCTCATTAATTTTAGTAAATAATCATCTTAAATTTAGACTTAGTTAAGTTTGATAATTTATCTATATATATAAAAATGAAACCCGTTTCGCGTTGTCACGGCATCACGTGTGAACGGCTGAACCGATTTCGATAATTCTTTTTTTTAAATGTTTGTGGAAGTCCAAGGATGGTTCTTACGGAAAAAAATATTAAGAAAATCTCTCAGAAATATTGAAAAGTAATATAGAATATCGGTTGTCTCAAACATTTTTCAAACGCAGCGCCATCTTGGATGACATGACAGGAGTCAAACTTCCCAGTTCATTATCAGGTGACAATTTGAAATTGACAAGTCTTAAGCTAAACCCAAGAAGGTAAGGTTGTCAATTTATAATACGCACCTACGTTCTGAAATTTATTTTGTTACTAAACTTAGAGGTTTTATGTAGCATAAAAAAGTCTTATATTTCAGAAATCTATTTACGTAACTAGCAATGATGACAGAGACGAACTTTAATAATTCTTTGCAAATAGAACTTATTTTACTGTTAGGACTTTAATTAAAGTAGACCGGGAAAACTATAGGCATAAATTATTGTATGTAACATAGAGGCAATAGTTCAGATTAAAATTATGAATTTAGTATTTTTTTGTAAGGTAGTTAGGTTAGATAGTTGGGTTAGCTATAGGATAGGTATGGTCAGTTAGGTTAGGGTATATATACATGTTGTAATTTAAAAGTAGTAGTAGTTATTATTGGTTTGGATTTATTTGTTGTCGTCTTATTCAACGTAGGTATGTATATCTAATATAAAAAAAAATAAGAGCAATGAATTGACTCTAAGGCACAACGAAGTTTGCCGGGGCAGCTAGTATTTAATAAGTATGTACTTATGTATTTAGAAATATATAACTATGTTTATCAGCTGTTTAGTACCCATAACACAAGTTCTTAGCTTAGCAAGTTTTTAGCTTAGCTCGGGACTAGATGGCGTTGTGTGAAAAAGTTGTGGAATATTTATTTATTTTATTATTTATTCAGATATACACGGCTACCCATCAAGCTACACACTTCCAGTTTACGCTGAACTCGCATTCTATTTTTATCCCACATTATTTTGGGTCAGATCATATATAAAATCATGCAGATTTGTGTATGGAATGGTCTTTTGAGGGAAGAACCACACAGATTATGAGGGGACCAGATCAGCAAGCATTTGTCAGAAATCGTGAGCTCAACTTGGTGTAGAACTTGATACCTAGTTGATGTATTGTTTGTTCGCAGACGAAGCAGACATTGATGACGGTGCAAGTGTTGTAACAGAAATAATCGAGCAGATCGCCAGTGATGCGGAAGTCGAAGATGTAGGTGAAAGTGATGAAGAACCTTCTAGAAGGAAACGGAGAAGAGTTTCGTAAACTGTTGCAGAATAATTATGTTATGTAATTGAGAAATAAATAATTATGTTAATTTTTAGAAGTGCTGTTTTAATTCATCGTGTAATGACCGTTTGCAGCATACAAAGAGATTTGAAATGCTATGTTATGTAGAGAGGAATATCTTCATCATCATCATTTCAGCCATAGGAAGTCCACTGCTGGACATAGGCCTCCCCTATAGATCTCCAATGAGACCGGTTGGAAGCGGCTCGCATCCAGCGCGTTCCTGCGGCCTTAATGAGGTCGTCTGTCCACCTTGTGGGTGGACGTCCTACATTGCGCTTGCCGATACGTGGCCTCCTCTCGAAAACCTTTCGACCCCATCGGTCATCAGGCCTCCGTGCTATGTGCCCTACCCACTGCCATTTCAACCTGCTAATCCGCTGGGCTATGTCGGTAACCTTGGTTCTTCTACGGATCTCCTCATTTCTGAGAGGAATATATAGGGTGACTGGTAATAAGTGACCGATACTTAAACACGTGATTGTACATACTCATGAATACAAATAACTTTCCCAAAGAAACTTTTTTTTATACTCACTAGTAGATTTTGCCCTCCCCGAGGTCAGACTGATAGATCGTGCCGATTCGTGCCTACTGTGATCGATCACAGGCGCGCGCGCGGGAATTTCAAACAGTGTTCTTGTTGTTTATTGTGTTATAAGTTATTGTGTAATAAAAAAAACGTTTCTTTGGGAAAGTTTATTGAAATCATGAATACAATCACGTGTTTAAGTATTGGTCACTAATTATCAGTCACCCTATATATTTAACCAATTACTAAGTAACGTCAACTAGGGTAATATAGTACTTAATGTTTGTGTTTGAGCAGCCGCGGAGTGTACTAAATTAAACTCATAGACTAGTGTCCACTAGGAAAGAAGTATCGGATGAAAATTTTGTTCGTGATGTCCCATTTATAGTGAGTATTCAATGTCTTTGGCAGCATGCAAACTCTGACATGAGGTTATTGACCCAGCTGGTGTCAGAATAAATGGAAGTTCCCCAAAGGCTTCTGACTTGTACCTACTGTGTGTGTGTGTTGTTTCTTGTCGTGTCTTTGTTGTGTAAAATCAAATATTTGGTCCTTGCTAGAAACAAATCCGCGACACGCAGCAAAGCAATCAATCGCTTAACTACTGCGCCAACCATGCATGCATGGCCTACTTATTATTTGAATAACCTTTGGATTTCCTTTTGGAACGAAGTTTCTTATCGCGCGTTGCGAAAGGGGGCTAGACGGAAAAAATTAAGACAAAAAGTTGTAACACTTTTAGCTATAGTTGTGGGCCGTGCGGCGTGCGCGTGTTTCTCTGTTGTGTGTGTGTGTGTGTGCCAGTTGTTGGGAGTGGGAGAGGGAGGGAGAGGAAGGAGGAGGGGAGGGGGAGAGAGAGAAGATTGGGACCAAAAGTTGTAAGTGTAACGAAGACGCCCGGATGGAACGAGGTTCCTTACGATTTATCTTGAAGGAATTCTACAATTCCTTCCCTAATCAAACGAAGGGAAGTTTCTTTCCATCCGGGAGTCCCTTGACGCCTCTTAAGTTTTTTTTTACCTGTAATGTTCCTCTGCTGGGCTAAGATATCTTACATAGCTACATAGCCTCTTCCATGTCATCGGTCAATATCCTAGAAACGCATCGAAAATTACCCAACTATCAATTCAAGATAATTTTCTAGTAAATGATCATTGACCACGTTCTTCGCCTTACTTGATAATCGGAATGTAGGTAAATCAAACTCAATATAGGTATTAAGTAAAGCACTTCCCGTTACCAGTCGGGATTCCTAAAACATGCGTCACCTTGGGAGGTAGTGTGGCTTCTTAAAACTAATTACTAACAAATACACCGATATTCTGGCAACCAATTAGTGTTGTTTCCTAAAACTAATTTTGTATTAGATTACTGGCGAATAGGTTCCTACATCGAAATTTCAATCCACATAGGTAATTTCTAAGTGGATTTCGAAATCTTATTACTTACCTATTAGTAATTGTATAATAGTGGAGTATACCTAAAACTGGCTATTTACCTCATTGCTGTTAGGTAAGACTCTTAGGTACTCTTCGGAGACTACACTACTTCGGAGTTGAAAGGAATTGCTCTTACCGTAAGAGCAATTCCTTTCAACTCCGAAGTAGTGTATTTTATAGACAAAAATAACACAAGTAACTAAACAGGCAATAAATAATAGTAGGGCTTTTACCTAATAGCAATATTGAAATGAAGTGTAATTCTGAATTTCTCGGATTAGGTACCTACCTCGGGAACATAGATATTAACTCAAGCACATTATTAGTTACTTATGTGAAGATATAGCAATGAGTTCCAAAATAATTTAACTATCAAGATAAGGTAAGTAAGTATATAGATATTTAAATGGTGTTTACTCATCTTTAAGTACTTACCTACCTAAATCAATTGTTCTGTTTTGAGTAAGCTAGGTAATCTTGCGAGTAATTATATTTTCTAGTGAAGTGAAAAGCTGAGTTGACCTTTGACATCCTAAGTGTCTATCAAAGTGGAAAGGCTATCTGTCTTGTCTAGTGTCGAAAGCCCTACTATAACTGATCTTCCTTTATTCCTTCTTTGTTGGTGAAGCCATATTATGCTTTCTAAACCGACTTCAAAAGACGAGGAGGGTCTCAGTTCGGCTCAATGTTTTCTAGTTGAAAATATCTCACACAAATTCTAAAAAACATAAGTTTGTGCCGGACAAGGTTGTGTAAAATATAAGAGTAAGTATTTAAAAATGGCGAACGTATGTACCTACAGCGTGAGCATCTGGTCATCATGACTTTGGCCGAGTTCGAAAGAAATCGGGTAATCCCTATGCTTTATACCAATCGCAAATGAGTCCCTAGGTAAAACCCATACCTACTTCAATAAATCAACGGGAACCCCAAACTGTCCTAACGATCGCGATCGGGGAAACATTTTTAACACTTCTATACAATACAATAAAATACCTACGTGTCTGTTTGTAATGCCAAAATAACAGTTTGAATTCGTATCCAAATTTTTTAGTTAGTCTGTCTGTATGAGGTAATCTCTGAAACGGTTGGATCGATTTAGACCGAACATATTCTGGAAGGTACCTAGGTAAGTCACATGGAGTAACTAACTTAGGCTCAGACCAATATTATCGGTCTGAGAACTTAGGCTAGGAACTTTCATCCTAAAAAAAAAATTGTTTCGCGCAAAACAATAGGTAGGTACTTACCTACCTACATTGTCAAATATTGCGCGGACGCAGTCGCGGGCACACATGTAATAATAAATAAGTGTCACAAACCTCATTTAATAGGTATACCTACCAAAGTAAGAGTTGTACGTACCTACACAATGGGACAAACATTTCTAGTAAAAGGTTTATGACGGCTCTTTCCTGAAATAACACATTACTGACCGCAGTAAACAATATTTATTAATAAATAAGTAAGCAACAACCGCAATACATTTTCGCGTTTATTGCAGTTATTTGTAAGTAATTTGTGGTTACAACTTACAACGGTTTATTGAGTAATCCGTTATGAAAGCAATCAAGAAAGAATGATGCGTTTATTGGCATTCCAAGTAGGTACCTACCTCCCTAATTTAAGATAATAAATAGTATAGACTACTATATACTGGCCTGTTGATCTAGTAGTTAGTGACCCTGACTGCTATGCCGGAGGTCGTGGGTTCGATTCCCACCCAGGACAAATATTTGTGTGAAGAGCACGATCATTTGTTCTGTGGTGGTCACTTCGAGCACTTATTAAAGTAAATTAAAGTATGTGGAAACAATAAATTTTATTCATTTTAGACATCATGTTTCATACAGACATTTACTGCTTAAGACCTACACAATTGATATCTAAATGGAAATAGTGTAGGTTTTTTTTTCAAAATAACAGGGTTCGATTCCCAAACGGAGTACAGATGTTTTTTAAAATGTATGAACGCAGTTTCTCTTTTTATTAAAATCGATGACATGGTTCCTCAGAACAGATCTTCGTATGTCTTATAGTTTCAGACTTTCCGATACTGACCCATTTGAATGAGACACCCTGTATACCTAGTTCTTTAGTACCTATTTGTAGTCTCAATTATTCCGTCATGAACACGTTTTTCTGTTCATGTGATGTTGACATACAGTCAAAGTTAGTTCCTATATTCACTACATGAACGTAGATACCTACGCCGGAAAGTTTCAACATTAAACTAATGATCGTTCGAAGTGATTCGCATTGCTCACAGTAAATATACTTCGTCGAATCGCCAACATGAAGGGGGAAATATAAGCGGTCCCCGTTTCCCAAGAAACTACAATCGCAATGTTGTGTAAATTCCGTAAAACGACCGCATCCTGTATAATTAAAGTGAAAACTGATAGCTATAATGTGGTTTGTTTTTTTTATTAAATAATAAGTGGTGTTAAGTAGGTACTTACTATACTTACATATTAAAAAGTGACACTTTAGAAAGTAGGAAGGTAACTAGGTAGTGTACCTACTGGTCAATTTTTGGAAAAGTAGATTAGGTACCTACCTACTTAAATTCAAATTTATTTATTTGTGACACATAAGTAATGAAAACATAATGTCAATTATAGATTGTATCGCTATACGCTGCCTTGCAAGGCGTAGGTACAAAATGTTTCCTTTACCTACAAAAAAAACGGTTAAATCTACTTAAAAGTCTTGTCTACACTATCAAAACCTTTGTTATAAAAGAAAATATGGTTAGCTGGAAAAGGTCAGACAAAGTAATTATTTCCCTGAATAGTTAGAACTAGCGTTGCCAGGTCCTCATACCGAAAAGCCGGACAGAGCTGTGAGTTTGGCCTAACATTTGGGTCAAAAAGCCGGACATCCTGCATTTTCAACAATTTTAAATATTCGTGTAAAAAATTTTTTTTTTTTGGCCTAACATTTTGGTAAAAAAGCCGGACACTTTGCATTTTAGGGGATTTTTTTGGTATTAATGTAGAAAATTAATGAAAACCAAGCTTTTTTGATAATTTACAATAAAACTAATGCCAAATTAGTCTAAAAGTACTTTATTATTAATCAGTCTCAATAATTCTTTCCTTAATTCAAATTAAATGCAACATCAGTCTAAATTATGTGTCTTAAATTCTTAATATATAAAACAAAACAGAACTTATTCTGTAAATAATCAAAACAAAACAAAACTTCTTCTCTTAATAACCAAAACAAATCTCTACTCTTATTAATTAAAACAAAACTTCTTTAAATAATATAAACTCGACACTTCTTCACTTAAATAATCAAAACAAAAAAGACTTCTTATCTTTCAATTAGACATTAAACATTATTCTAAATATTTTTGGTTTGCAGTAACAAGCTTTAAAAGTTCAGTTTCTTTTATTATGCAGTTGTAAAAATCCTTGCACGATAAGTGTTTTAAATTGTATTCTACGAGTAGCATTTTAGCAACTGTATCTACGTTAAGTCTGTTGCGCTGTTTTGACCATTGTTGACCTAATAGAGAGAAAACTCGTTCCACGTTTGCATTGTGGCCTGGAATCGCGAAATAAAGTTGGCAAATAGTTAGAAATTCTGAAAAGCTTTCGCGCCGGCTTCTTTCATTCGCGAATTCGGTCTCGATGCGCGCGAATTTTGAAATCTAAAAAGCCTAACAAAAGCCGGACAGGCCGGACGACGCTTATTTTGGCCGGACAGGCAATCAAAAAGCCTGACTATGTCCGGCTAAAGCCGGACGCCTGGCAACGCTAGTTAGAACAGGTATTCTAGAACGTAAGCAAATCCCAAGCGAGTCAACATGCATGAAAACTTAAAAAACTGTATCAAATAGACTACAACTTTAAAAATCTTTTTGTGGTAGGTATATTTTCAGCCAGTCTTTCACAACCCTGTGAGAGCAGTCCCAGCATCCCCAAAATCGAAATATCAACAGTGAACGTTACATCAACTGCACGCAAATCCGCAGAGTGACAGGTTTTACGGTCGAAATGTTACGGAAATATATAAAATCCTATTATTCCAGAACGTAAAATAAAAAAAAAAAACTGAGGAATTCATTAAATTAATACGAATGTTTCACGGCACACCTCTACCCATCCATAAAGATATAACTTCTTTCTCATATTCTTTTAAAAAAATATACCTAATGATAATAATGTGGAAGTTTGTAATTAGCAATTGTCATCAATTTTATATTTTTTGTGACCATTTTTTGACCATTACCATTTATGTCTGTAAGTTTTCCTAAGATTGTTATAATAAATAGTAATCATTAGTAAAATTGTTTCTCGCGGTAGCGCCTGATAATTTATTAGTAACAACAACCAGTTATTACGTAATTATTTCCGTCCAATAAAATTGCTGTTATAAACTACTCAGGGGTTATTCAGAAGTAATAAATAGCATGCGAAGGAAAGAATTAGAACGCAACTCAAAAATAGTCTTTATAATACATGGGTCCATTTGAATATTATTGGCACATAATATTCAAATGGACCCATTCAATAGGGATTACTTGGATGATCATTTTTCACCATCTGCTACAAGCAGTTCGATTTAGGGAAGGTTCTGTATATCGTTATCTGACAGATAATACGCGACGCATGTTCTGTCACAGAACATGCGTCGCGTATTATCGGTCGCGTAACGCCAGAACAGACAAATGTATAGAAAAACACTTGACGGTTCACACTCATTAGATGATGCGTTAGTGCGTCGAGGTACCTACATTGTCGCAAACGCTCGGCGCATGTTTCGTCAGATATGAACCCTCCCTTAAACAGCTTTGTAAACACAATCTTAGCTTAAAATAATTTGAAATATTCCAAAAAAAATTAAATTACACCGGTATACATATAGGTACTGTCTTTGAAATATTCCACGTAGTCATAACATCAGTACGTTCACAGAAACATGGGTCCTTCTAGGAATGGTTTCTGATATAATGTTTGGAGAACACGGCAACAAAGGGCCGGTTTTAGGGATGTGGGCGCCCTGAGCTAAATTTCGGACTTGAAATTGCTACATCACATTGTACTGTTCATTTTTATTTGTAGAACATAGGTTTACTATTCCATTTCATTTTTTCTGACTGCTATGCCGGAGGTTGTGGGTTCGATTCCCACTAAGGACAAAATGTTTGTGTGATGAGCACGATCATTTTTGTCCTGTGTCTGGGTGTACCTACCTAATTTATCTATAAGTAGCTGTACCCTGCCACGCTTCGCTGCGGCACATTGTGATTAAATGGTTAAAAACAAAGAAAAAAAATGATAAAAACAATCCTTGATGCGGATTATATATCATGCTAAAATTTCAGCTCGATCGGTGCA
The DNA here is from genome assembly GCA_921972225.1 of Euplexia lucipara. Classification (NCBI taxonomy): domain Eukaryota; kingdom Metazoa; phylum Arthropoda; class Insecta; order Lepidoptera; family Noctuidae; genus Euplexia; species Euplexia lucipara. The sequence continues at coordinate 5,949,533 of OV179151.1, forward strand.
GAACTTTTTGAGTTTTTGAAGCGTACACAAACCAGCATAACATTTTTATATACAGGGTTATTTTTCAATGACCGGCCAAATTTTCACAGGGTGTTCTACCCATGAATATGAGCAACTGTCCCTATGGGACCAACTCTGAAATCACGAAAAAAAATCTGCTGTTTCATACAATAGTTCAATCAATACCTACTCGACTAAAATGTACCTATGTAATAATGTATGTAATGTACCCCATCTACCAATGTAAGTAGGTACTACAGGAAATAAATAGGTACGGAACCATGATTGATTGATTTTAAAGAGGTACAATTTGTTTGTAAGCTTATAAGTTAGTATACAGGGTGTCTCATTCAAATCGGTCAGTATGGGATAGTCTGAAACTATAAGACATACGAAGATCTGTTCTGAGGAACCATGTCATCGATTTTAATAACAAGAAAAACTGCATTCATACATTTTAAAAAACATCTGTACTATTGTAGTAATATTGTAAAGTATGTGGAAACAATGCATTTTATTCATTTTAGACATCATGTTTTTACAGACATTTACTGCTTAAGACCTACACAATCGATATCTAAATAGAAATAGTGTAGGTTTTTTTTTTTCACAATAACCGGGTTCGATTCCCGAACGGAGTCAGATGTTTTTTTTTTTAAATGTATGAATGCAGTTTTTCTTGTTATTAAAATCGATGACATGGTTCCTCAGAACAGATCTTCGTGTGTCTCATAGTTTCAGACTTTCCCATACTGACCCATTTGAATGAGACACCCTGTATAGGGTTAATCTTCGGAACTAATGATCCAATTTAAAAAAATATTGCACTGGTGAAAAGCTAGACTTTTCCCGGATGACATAGGCTTCTTTTTTTCCCTTTAATCCCATGGGAACAGGAACTACGCGGGTGAAACCGCGTGACGTCTGCTACAGTCTATTATAATGGGAAAATCAGACAATTTAAAATACGTTGTCTTTTAAAGATATCACAAGGAATTTAGACCTAATTACGATCTGGCGCGCACATGCGTTAGCTCGCTCAATAAAAGATTAAAGCTAAACCAACAATGAATTATCCGAAAGTGGTACAGCAGCACAGAACCAAAATGGATCCTTTGTCATTGCCAGGAACAAACACCATTCGTATGTCTTAAATCATCGCGCGATGACACTAATGTTTCGTCAACACATTCATTTGAAACGAAGCCAACGAAGAACTCAACAAGAAATTGTAGAATCTTTTCTAATGATTAATAACATCATCAATTCAGATAATTTCTTAGCTACAACTTTATTGCGCCCTCCCATTTTCGATTCTCAGAACTCGGTTACTCGAATAGATAATTATTTTGCAAGTCTTATAAACAAAACTCGCTCGTCTCGACGATTTTCCCTGAAATGCTCTGGAAAAATACGTCTCGCGATGATTCTTGACGTCGAAATTTAATAGAACGAATCCGAAATGCGTCGAATTTGGAGGTAACTAGAAATTGGTACCAATTTAGATTCTCCTACGCGAATTGTGTTTGTTGAAACAATATCTATTCGTATTTCAATGAGTAAGAGAATAGATAACAACCTAGAATATTAGCCTAGTGGTAGGTAGGTACTCAGCAGAAACCACTCGGATAACCGAGTTAATTGAGTTGCAAATCAAAACAACTACTCAAACAAATTAATTTGTGAATTCTAGCGAAAACGTAGGTACATACACAAATTACGATTTCGAGTTATTGGAACTGTCATCTCGTAATCCAAACTTCAATTAATTGAACAAATAAATTTATATCGTTATTTGTGTAACAGTGAACAGCGTTACTGACAATCGCAGCTAAATTACTGAAGCAGATGTTATCGGCACCCAAGGTACAACAATCAATAGATCGAACCGCAATTTAGTAGCTATTGTGGTAACGTTTGTCACGGTGAAATCAACCTTATTTTTTTGAAGCAGCGTACTTTTTCAATCAATGTATTATTGAAAATAATGATCCTTTATATCAGGCATCTGTGGCCCATATACACAAAATAAACACCTATCTATAATCTTATAAAATAAAAAACTAATACATAGGGGATTAAAGTTAAGCTAAAATTAAAGTTTTGCGTCTGGTCGGCGACGTATTACGCTGTCATGTACCAGTACCTAGCCTGAGCAATTGAGCATAACAGCGCTGTATGCTACCCGCATTGAGAAGGATATAATCTTTAGAGGGATTATTTCATCTCGCTGCCCCGCGTCACTGAAGCGTGGATCGGAGCTTTGTGGGTCGATGAGCGTCTCGTGATGACAGCTGCATAGCGAGCGTTGTTCTGCGAATGGGGGGATGAAGCTCGGGAATATTAAGTGGGTTCACATTATATTATAATAATTGAGCCTTGTGTGCATATGCGGGTATATCCCTAAAACTCGGTTTATTCACCTACACAGTGTAATTGGGGACGATTTGTGTTACCATTGGATTCGCGGGAGTACCTAGGTATTTACAAACGTATTTGCGTGTCCGTGTAGGTCGTCTGTTTCTTGTATGGTTCCTTATTATTATTTTATTTACAAATTATTTTTCATATTATAAATTATTTGTTGCCACTGTTACTTTTGTACTAGCTAGCGTACCATTCAAACAATTTTTCGAATCAGTCACAGTCGAAATAACGTCATTCGATTTAGCGGTTTTCGACTTTATGAGTTTTCGAACTGGCGTAAGTACCACTCTTAACTTTTTTAAAAATAGCGTGCGTCGAAATAACGCCATTTGAAATTTCATATCATTCCCCAGCAAAATACATCTTAAAAATATAACATAGGTACAAAGATTATAAAATATATAACCTAATTAATCCGGATAGCTAGTAAAAGTAAAAAGATAATAGGTACCTACCTACTTAACCAAAACAATTATTTTTGTTTCGGTTATTATCTTTTTACTCTTATAATTGTTTTAGATAGGTAATAAAATGTATTCTTTTAAACTTCAAAATGCAATTAAATTTAGGCAATGCGTAATATTGTTGCTTGCTCACATCACAATTACCAGCTACCAGTCAATTTCTACATGCGGAGACTTGTAATTGGCTTCTTAAGCTGTAAGTAAGCCTTTCGTGTTTTAATAAATAAATAAATCCAAATGGCAAAAAGCATTTTTAGCAGCAACAAAAGAATAATGTCTAAAGTCTAAACTAATATTATGTTGAAGAGGAAATATTTTATTTTTTGTTTGTTTATTTATTTATTTGACTTTAAAACTACTGAACTGATTTCAAAAATTCTGTCACTATACAAGCTGAGAATCACACATTTCGCGCAACTCATGGTCTCAAATTAAAGATACCTAGGTACTTACTTATAATTTATTTATCTCCGAAATGCGACGATTATGAAATACTTAAAACTTGACGGTACGGTCTCGGGTACGATTCCCGCTCGGAACAAATATTTGTGTGGCCTACAGATAGTTGTTCCGTGGCTGTCTGTTTCTGTATACAATGTGAGTCTAAATGGTTGTAAACGCTCCCACGACACAGGAAAAAATCCAAGTTTGGGCAGTTTTTTTATAAAAACAAAAAAGTAAAAGAAATGGCAAATCTGATTTGGGTAAAGCATTTGGGACTGATTGCCAAATTTAAATTAAAAGTCTCCAAATGGTAGAAACAAAAAAATTGTCTGCAAACTGTCAGCTATTTACCTATACCTATATACTTATTGTTAGAAAGAAGCAGGGATGTCAGACGATGTGAACTACCAACGTTGTATTAATAAACTTTTATTGCTAAATAGGCGACCAGTGCGTGTGTTGTTTTACTTACCACGAAACAGCAGTTAATATGAAACGTTAATAATTATTATTGTTGTACTAAGAACTGAAATTGTTTGTGTTATCAGTTTCAAAGTTGATGTCGGGTATGTTCCACGAATTCGTTCTTTTCGCTATAAAATACACATGTTATTGTGATTATTTTTATATTGTTTGAGTAATGGCAACTAATGATGCGGATTATTGGGATGGATTTGAGTTTTAACTAGAATTGTAATTAATTAGGTTCACTGAACTGTTTACGAATTCTAATTAATGATGTTTTAGGTTAAAATATAGTTTTTGCTAATGCATAGATAATTATCTATTATATATTTTGCCAGAGCGTTTATTTTGAGCGCTTATTAAGTTAATTATTGCTTTTGATATACTGAACGAACTTTGTTTGCATATTCAACCTATTTAATTTAACATCAAACTCTTTTGTCATAGAAACTCTTTTGCTATAAAAATGGAAGATAAATAAAAAGAAAAACAACATTTTAAAATATTTGAAATTCGAAAAAAACACGTTCTTCCGAGGCTTCGTAATTCATCGAAAATTATTGAAGGTCAGTTAACAATCATACTTCAAACGTTCAACACACAGTATAAAAACATTAAGAAAAATCTCTAAAAAAAGTGAAAATTTTCAACAAGCGCGCCTTTACTTACAGTATACTATTTTGTTTGCGACGGTTGCGTTTTTCGTGAGCAGTACTTCAGCGACAAGATGCCTTGCTACCCTTGCGGATCGTGTTACAGCCCGTGCTGCAGTCCTTGCTGCAGCCCGTGTTACTCGTACTGTTCCCCGTGCAGCAGCTGCTGCTACGGCGGTTGTTGTTACGGCGGCGGCTGCTGCTGAAGCGGCTGCCACTTCGGGCAGAGGCCCAGCGGGCGCTGCCACTGTAGCCAGTCGTGATGAAGCAGCGTGGCTCAAGCTTAGCGCCCAAGCTCCGTTCAGAGCAACTGCTCCTCGTGCTGCCTGTGGCCACGAGTACAACGTCGAGTGGGTGTCGAGCCTAGCTCCGCCGAGCGCAAAGCTTCGCCGTCGTTGCTCGGGATATGTTCCTCGCTGCAACTCGACTCCACTGAGCCTGCCGACATGGAAACTGACTTCGAAGCGATATCCACCGGTTTACCACAGCGTACGTGTGGGCCTCTCACGAAGATATCGCAGTGCCGTCCGCAGTCATTAGCAGTGTTTAATTGATGGATTTTGTATAAATATACGTTCAGGTCACAATTAACTTGGTTTTCTAATTAATTAAAACTCGCATGTCACTTGGCACTCCGTGTCACTCTCTCTCTACGCACTCGCATATCACTCAGTACTCTGTACTCACTCGCCATCACTCTGTACTCACACAAATGTCACTCTACACTCTGTACTCACACAAATGTCACTCTGCACTCTGTACTTACTCGCATATCACTCTGCACTCTGTGTTATCACACATATGTCACTCTGCTCTCTGTACTTACTCGCATATCACTCTGCACTCCGTACTAACTCCATATCACTCTGCACTCTGTACTCACACAAATGTCACTCTGCACTCTGTACACACTCGCATAACACTCTGCACTCTGCACTCACTCGCATATCACTCTGCACTCTGTACTCGCTCGCATAGCACTCTCTGTACTAACTCGCATAGCACTTAGTTATGAAAGTGAACGGAAGGTCTGCTTGCACTCGGCACTCTGACCTCACTCCATGTCGTGTCAGAGGCAAACCACACGGGCGGTGCGGCGCCGCACCGCAAGCCATTTCGCCGCGCTGGCGACCACACGGGCAGAGCGGCGTCGCAACGTTCTACGGAGCCGCGGCGGCAAAATGAGGGGTTGCCCTAATCCAGCATGCGTCCTTCCCTATGCTGCGCAAACAAACAACTGCGAGCGGCGCCGCTCTGCTTACACCCCTCCCCGCCTCGTCTCGATTCCGATGCGCGCGCGGCGCGGCGCCGGAGCACACCGCACGGCGCCATGTGGCTACAATGCATTTTTGTATGTAGAAAACCGCAGCGGCGCCGCTCTGGCGCCGCGCCGCAGCCGCGCCGCCCGTGTGGTCTGGCTCTCACTTGGCACTCTCCGCGGACTCTGTACTCACTCCATGTCTGTCAGTCGGCACTCTGCACGCACTCTGTCTGTCACTTGGCACTCTGCACGCACTCTGTACTCACTCCATGTCTGTTAGGCCTCATTTACGGAGACGCGGGGCGTAGTACGTGCGCAAAATTGAAAGGTCAAGTTCATTTCATATCTTTTATTTAACAACAAAATTCACGTGTGTTTTGACCTCACTATACTCGGTGATGAAGCCAAGCAGTCCGATGGCAGTCAGCAGGGCGAACATCAGCAGGGACGCCACCAGCTGCACGTTTTCATACAAGACACAGGTCTCGCTTGGCCAGTCCACTGGTACCTGTAACATGTTGAAGGTTTTATGAAGAGAATCGCTTTAATATAAAGTCCGTAGGTCACTGGTAACGAATAAACAAATAAAAGAATCCGACGAATAATTGAATCGGATAAATGGACGTTTTCCAGAGGTTAGTTTATAAATTTGTGCATCAGGATGTTTGGACCAAGTGGGAACCGTCATAATTTTACTAAATATTCGTGAGCAAAAAATATCAGGTCAGGATTTTGAATTTATAGTTTTAAGCTTGCACTCTACTCTCGAAGAATACGATGGTATGGAAAGGCTTCGAGTTAGCTTCGTGCAACCCTTTGGTGCTACCAAATTAAACTAACGTCAACTTCAAAGAATACTTTTCCAAATAACTTTATGCCTAGTGTAGTGAAGGCTTTATGAATAAAAACGTTACCTCGCTTACACTGCCATTATTTAAGGCAACTTATTATGAAAAAACATACAATAGAATACTCTTTAACGTACACCACCTAAACTTACAAAATAATAACCTTAGGGGATTACAATAAAATTACAATGGGCGGCCTTATCGCTCAAAGCGATCTCTTACAAACCAGCTTTGGATGGACTTGATAGTGAAGTAGAAAATATAATTTTATGAAGGAAGTTTGTGGCATAGGTACCTGACTAGCAAGAAAGTCCGCAGCAAGGTCCCGGCAAGGGGCCACAGGGACCGCAGCCGCCGGTGGTGGGGCAGCAGCCATTCGAGTACAGACAATAGCCGCCGCTATGAGGGCCGCCGACGAATCCACCATAGTACACTGGCATCGTAGAAAACTTTCCAAAAGTTAAGAAAAAGTTAAAGTCCGCGATAATTTTAATACAGAAATTTTACGTGACCAGGGAAAACGACAAGTCATTCAGTTTCTTTTGACATGCTCGATTGATGCCGAACGCATTCGATTTTTGAACGGTTTTCATTTATTTTTCTTCCGCCAGTGTGTAAACTGTGAAGTTTCTTAAACATCCTCCTGTATACTATATTCCAATATTTATTTGGGATCGTTAGAGGATATTATGAATCTACTTTTGGGCGTCAAACAATTTAGTATACTTAATTATGTAATAGATTTGTTTATCTTAAATTACTACTATACTACTAGAAATAAACAACAAAATTATATAACAAACTCAAATTCAAATTCAAATTCAAATTCTTTATTGCTAACTATGTGTACACAAATAAAGTTCTTAACAGAGGATATCAGTTCTTAGAACATAGTGGCCCTGTTAGGGCATTGCAATTTCATCATGCATATATGCTTATAATTGTAACAGTAACAGTTGAACATGCATTATTTACATTCATTAATTAAAAAGATAAAAGTTATAATTATTAAATTTTATATAGGACATCGTCAAACACTTTTGCTATGTTCTTACTTAACACAAGCACAAGTGTTTGTTATGTAATTTTGTTGTTTTTGCATGTAAAATTTTACGTAATAACTAATCTATAGCTTTCTAAGTTTTAATAATATATGAAGGTAGGTAGTAACATATGAAAACTTTTACTGTGCCCTGACTCCTGACAAGAGGAGGTACCTATGAGGAACAGGGTGGAAAGTTTGTGTGTCGGGAACTTGTATACAACGGATAGTTCGTATGTGGCGAGATAGATGTCGCTACAGAGTCTACAACGGCTCTTAGCTTTTAGCGCTGCTTTTAGTGCTGAATATCTTTCTACCTTGTGGAACGCAAATAAAATATTAATTAATTACGATCTTTGTGCAAAACCACAATCACAACACTAGCTTTCAATGGAAAATTATTAGTGTGTAATACGTGCAAGACGACATTATGACGAGCCCATTCTATCCCAATAGAACTGGCCGGCGAAAGTCACAATTAACGCCATCCAAAAAAGAAGAAAACTATTGGGACAGATTATTGTAACCTGTCAATCACAATTATCAAATTCATAAGACAAGTTTAGTCTAATCTGCTGCCACGAAACAATACAAAAAAATATTAAAAACAATAATTAACTAAATTATTTTTGTAATAAAAATGCCGTACCAACACGGATGCTATAGGAACTTCGAACATGGAACATTTGCGAGGTGTCCTGGGGGATGTGACCCGCCCATGGTGAGGTGCTGCTGTGCACCCTGTGTGCAGGGATGCTGCTGCTGCCCTACGGGACCATGCTGCAACTGCCATAGCGCCGAACGACGATACTGTTAACACCACGAGACTGTGCTGTTTTGTAATAAAAACATGGAAAAGTTCTTTGTGTTTTTTGAAAGACTACCTACTTACGAAGATTTTCACACACAATGTTTGGATCAGTTCTAAACTGAAACGGGTTTTGATTCAGAGATACATACATTAAACTCTGGCCTTTTTTCCAAGGGAGTAGGGGGTAGGCCATAAACTGCATAACCATCTACCATATAGGTATCTGCCCGATTCTTTCATACTTCTTTTGCTTTAATTAAACCTGTAACCTATGTCCTTCCTAGCAATTTCACTACCTACATCTTCCAGGTATATACAAGTCTGAGATGGTCCACAAATCGCAAGTTGCATGGGTTCCCATCATGAATTCATAATGATCCGGCCTGCGGCCGTGTGGTATTGCCTCACTCGGAACCAATTTCATTGAGATTCATAGAAACCCGTGCAGTTTGCAGTCTACGGATAGCCCATTTCGGACTTGTGCACACGGCTAAACATCAAGCTATACATGTCCAGTATTATGCTGATCTCGCATTTGATCTTATATTCGGAAAAAAAACCACAGATTTTCGTACAGTGATAGGTCTGCTTATACTAAACTGGAGATAAAAAAGCTTATGTGTAGCCGTGTGTACCCCACGCAGGCAGTATTGCAGTAAACAGTAACAGTCTGTAGCCCATATTTTGGACGAGTAGGTTTATGTTTTTGGGTTTAAAACAGTTTTTTTTTGCAACTACGAGTATAGTCCTGTAGTGAATTAGGCTGCCTACACAGTACCCGATATGATTAATACTTTCTGGAACCAATACAGGGGGGTGACTGTTTTACTACCACGAACAAAGGGTTAGTTGTCGTGCTACCACGGAATGTTTGTTATTCCAAAATTACAATAATAATCTCAAGACTATTTCCCATGGGGATATGCAGCGAAAAGATGAATGAAAGGCGACTAACGAAAGGTATTTACAAGGCAAATGTAAGTGGGAACGCTGGCGCCGGGAGGTGACGCCCTAGAAGGACATATACATAGACCTTATTGGTGAGTTTCAGTTTCTTCATAAAGGTCAAGTGCGTAGTACGCGCAACCGGCGTGTGTGTATGACAACATGTATGAATGTAAATGAAGCAATAGAAGTATGTAAGAATCGAAGCAAATGGCGCTCTGTAGTTACTGCCTACCCCCATGGGAAAAGGTGTGAGTTTATGTATGTATATGCAGCGACTATAGAAAGCCACCTGCTACAGGCTGCTATAACTCATATTTTTTAAGGTACCTATACCTATGTATGGTATCTCTCTTGCCACAGTCACGACAAGGCAACTGCTGAATATTTCCTGTTATACCTTTAGAATTTAGCTTGTGTTTTGTGTTCACCAACCAACATAGTTTTTAGCAAATTATTTTAATAACTTAGCATTAGAATCACCGTTTATATGGTACCTAGGCATGTCTTCTGCGGCAAAAAAAAACAAGTTTTCTTTCATTCATGATATAAGCAAGACTATGCCCTTTTTAGTCTTTCTAGTGGCACCTCGTGCGTGAAAAAGATCTCCGACTTCCAAGCAGAAATATCGCGGGCAAAAGCAAAGACAATGCAAAACGTCACTCGTAGAGGAACACACGAACGTCATAACATATCAAACTCGTCAGTCTAATAAAACCCAAGATAAACTGCTGCGGCGAAAACATTAAAAACACAGAGCGAAACAAGTCTAAAAAGCAATAAAAACCAACTTAATTTATCAGAAAGCATGCCTTACAAATATGGATTCTACAAAATTAGAGAACACGAAACATTTGGGAAGTGTCTCAATGGATGTGGATGTGAGCAGACAAAACTGAGGTACCACTGGCCGCCATATCTGCAAGGATGCTGCTGCTGTCCGCCATGTCCACCTTGTTGCCTGTTATGAAAGCTATGAAAGCCATGAAACCATGTGTTGTTTGGCCCATTGAAACCAGAACCTTTCACAAATTTATACCACACCAGAAAGCGCCGCAGCAGGGATCCACATAAATCAGTTTTTCTTCTTAACGCATCAGTGGCAATCAAAATGTTGTTTACCAAGAATTCAGTTACTTTGGCGCAGTCACCAGCGTCCATTAGTTCCTATACCACCTGACAGGACACACAGAACACAATATTAGGTGCGCCATCGTTTGTAGAACTGCACCACATTAATTAAACTCCAAGAAAGTTGCTCACAAATCTACATAAGACATTGACAAAAACGGTGTGCTGTTCTAAGTACCTATGTAAACCACGTGTACATGTACCTATTCAATTATTAGAGAGTGACAACAGGCAAGCATAGTGCTTCAATCTGTCTCGCTTAAATGCTGTTCTGATGGAGTACAGCCAAATCACTTACCTGCTTGCCTAAGTAAATCATAGAGATCAAATGTTACTGCAGTGACAAGGAAAATAATGCGTTGTGATTGTGATTTATTTACATCAAGCAAATAAGTATACCTATGTAAATAGACGACGAACACCCTACTAAGATTTCGAAGATTGATTATCTACCTGCCACATGGCACCCAAATGTCACGGTTATTAGAAATGTATAAAAATAAACTGTGACACAAGGTATGGGGGCGACGTTCGTGGAATGCGACCCCTCGCCACGGCATTCTGTGAAAACCGTACCCGCATCTATAAAAAAACCGCTCTATTGCGACCTTCGATAATATTATTTATTAAATAAACTTGAGCTCAACATAAAATGGTTATTGTCTTTTGTAGATAATGGGGAAAAATGGAGGATTCGCCGAAACAGGTCAAAGACCGCGCGGACACGCAGTTTACTAGAAATAATGTGAAACACAATAAACAGTACGGTATTGTCATTGGGAAAACGAATTCATTATTTCCACGACTTTGGCCCCTATTCCACAAACCTACTTTGACGTGACATTAGTACCTACGGTCTACATTTTGATGGAAGTGGACAAATGACCACGGGTTTCAAGGCAGTTTTTGTCACTTAAAAAAACACTAATTCATATTTCAAAATAATTTCTTTTTCTTGCGCTTGATTGAATTTTGATCACCATAGAATATTACTATTATATTTACTTAGTAGGTACCTAATTTTTATCAGGCAATTAACACATTGCAGGTTTTGAATATTGATCAATGTACGATAATTAAAACAAAATAGAAAAAGATTAATCGATGACTGGATTCTTGTCTCTGCAAAAATAGATTTTTGGCACACTATGCGCTGCACCTCCTCACTTTATTTTATTTTATTTTATTCAGAGAGGAACTCCAACAAAGGATACACATTTCATGCATGATTATACAAAGTTCTTTGGAGATTTGTGCTCCTTCAGTTATAGGAGAACACATCATGCATACATCATCATTTTAAACATAGTTTAGAATTGAATAAGTTAAAGTGGTAAACAGAATAAAATTTAAATCAAAGTAAAATTAAACAATATTAAATTAAATAAACAACACATGAACATAAAATTAAGTTAAACATTTGAAATTAATAGTGAACAATACTATTATGAAATCAACAACCATAATATGTACATACTTACTTATACAGGGTTATTTTTCAATGACCGGCCAAATTTTCACTGGGCGTTTTCCCAATGTGACCAACTCTGAAATCACGAAAAAAAAATTAGCTGTTTCATACAAAAGTTCAATACCTCCTCGACTAAAATGTATGAAACAGCAGATTTTTTTTAACACCCTGTGAAAATTTGGCCGGTCATTGAAAAATAACCCTGTAGATACGCAATCTTTAGAAGTAAAATAGGTGCCAACTTTATGCAAATTTGTATACCTACATACAGCATGGTCGGTTTGTGTAGTGGCTGACTGAAATGGCTGGTTACGGGGCGCGCTGCGAGTTACGGGTTCGCTTCCCACACGGAGCAAAGTTGCATGGCCTATAAATAGTTCTTATGGGACCCTGTTTGTGTATGACAGTTTAAATGTAAAAGAGCAATGACTTTTTTAAATGAACAAAAAAAGGCATATACCTACTTAATACGTACTTGCTCATAATCATAAAACAGACGAGGAACGGAGGAACGGGAGGGAACGCCCTAGAAGGACGTACAAATACATTATTGGTGAGGTTCTTCAGAAAGGTTAGGTGCGAAAACGAAGCTAAGAAGCAGGTATGTAAGAATCGTAGCAGATAGTTTCTGCCTACCCCCATGGGAAAAAGGCGTGAATTTATGAATGTGTGTAATTATAACACCTTTTGTACGCGGGCCTGATGTTGTGAATTTACTTCACACAATATTTATGACTAACATCGTGACGGACTGCGGCACCGCCATCATATTTATCGATTCCGAAAACTCCAGTAATCACTAAGACTGAATTCGTTGAATGATCGAGTCGATATAAGACGAAGCTCCAAGGTATGTACCTACGTGATCATAATCACGGGAGTACTTCATTTTTATGAGTTTTCGACATCCAAGAACTAACTTTACGATTTCAACGAAAAATCATTAAACGCGTTACGGATGTTCTATTCACGCGAAATTCATAAAAAGAGAAATCGAGTGACGAAATATACTTGGGAGCAAGTAAATCGAGCCACTCTCTATCAACCTACTAATGTAACGTATCATACATACATAAACTCACGCCTCTTTCCCAACGGGGTAAGCAGAAACTACAGAGCGCCACGTGCTACGATTCTTACATACCTAATTCTTTTTTTTTCATTCTTTACCGGTTATTAGTCCTGCGCACCTGACCTTTCTGCAGATCCTCACCAATAAGGTCATATCTTATTTAAAACCACAACATTGTTTTATCATGTCATTCCTCAATCGTATCAATTTGACCAAGATTTGACCATATGTCACCTAAAAAAAGATTAAATCAGCTTTGTAATGAGGGTAAATGTTGCCAATGCCCATCTAGTTTTCCAGGAAATCGCCAAGCGTTTGGTCGACTCTTCACGTGACCAGAGGGCTGGCCTTTATTTCGGTCAGAGAATCAGCATTGCCATACAACAGAAGAAGACTGGTCGCATTGCCAGGCCAGTCTTCTAGGCACTTTTCCCGTTGATAGCGATGAGGATGAGTTTTTTGATGCCCTATAATTGGTTTACTGTTTTTTTTGTTTGTTTATTTTTAGGTGTACCTATGTGTGTAACCAAAAATAGATAAGGTTAATTTTTGAATAATAACCTTATTAAATGAGTACAGGCGCCAGCACATCAAGTTACCCCAATGTGTCAATTTTTCCCAATTGAATATGAACCTTATTTGTTTAGCATAAAGTTGAAAACAGATCAAAGAAATTTGACACATTGGGGTAACTTGATGTGCTGGCGTCTGTACATACAAAGTTATCGCGACACAAACAAATAGAAACTTCAAAGCGTACTGTTTCTAAGATTGTCCCAAATATAACTGTTCTTTGTTCTTACCCGAACTATCATTATTTTCGTTTGCGCGGCAACTGATACTGTAAGTATTCTGTTATTGTAAAACGAGTGCCTTATGCACGTACAATATTATATTATCTACCTTTAAAGTATATTATTACAATGATGTAATTAATCGGTTTCTATAATGGTGGCTCTGCGGCAGAGCGTGAAACGTTTCGCGGGGGTAACATCACATCCGGCCGCCCACTTGACTAGACACTGGTATGGACGTCGTAGGAAATGACCCAACTTCCGTTCCTGGCCACCTTGACGTCATACAACTCAAGATATTTATAAGTATATTACCTATTTATTATTATTATTTTATTATTTAGCCCAAATTGTCCCACTGCTGGGCAAAGGCCTCCCTCTATTCCTTCCATCGGTCGCGATTCTGCGCCACCTCTCTCGAATTCTCATGGAAGACATCCTGGTCGTCCCGCCATCTCCTTCGTGGTCTGCCGCGGCCCCATGTCACTGTAGGGCACCAATTCTGGGTTTTACGAGCCCATCACTCGTTCGGCATGCGGCAGACATGTCCTGCCCAGTCCCATTTAAGTTCATTATTTATTTATTTATTTATCAAAATCTCCCTTACAACTATCCTTACAGATTTTCCCAATGCGATAGTACGGTCCTACTGTAAAAGTATTATATCTCCGTTGACTGTTCACAGAGATTATCACTGGGCAGTGTTCAACGATTAACTGTCAAATAGCTAGTTTCGTATTGGCCATCATCAGTATCTAGGATGACGTCATGTGCACTCCCAGAGATGTGACCAAGCGCACCGAACCCCGTCTGATGTCACCATATCTTGAAGTCCTCTTAAAGTTCAATAGAATAGAATAGAATAGAATACTCTTTTCAATTCCAATTTTTTGCAAGTTCTCAGTTATTATCAAAGTTCGGTGTGCAAGTTGCCAGTTAGTTACTGGCAATTAAAAGATACCTAGCCATTAGCCCTGTCGGAGTTACCTTTTTTAGGTAAATTATTAAAAAACCTAGATAGATCGATTTAACGCTCCAAAACCCGTTGCAGCCGTTTCCTAGTGTCACATTGTTTGTTACAAAACTCCTCCGAAACGTCTAGACCGATTCTGGTTACATTTTGTGTGTATTCAATAGGTCTGAGAATAAACTTATTTTCTAAGGAAGTGCCTCGACACTACTTGCGAAATACCTACTCTTCAAAGTTGACGTTGCCGTTGGTTGAAATTCCCCTTCTTTTTTATCTTTACCGTATTCGGTGACTTCGATCAATTTCGCGAGTAGTGTAGAGCTAGATTATCAGTGTTAGGGTGGATATGAATGAAATTGTTCCAGTCTCCTCTTTCATTAAGATGGGGAACTAGATACGAAGGTTCAGTCAACCGCAAAACAATGATAATAAATAAATTATGAATCCCAAAATAAGCGTGCCTTCATTTATACTACAGTCAATTAGATAGTCGTACTGACTATAGTTCGTACTATCTAATTTTGTTTTGTAATTAATATTTCCAGGAATTATTATTATTTTTATGTTTTTCTTATTCTTGTACTTTATTTTTATTACCATTTCTTTTTTTGTACTTTTTTTTGTCTGTGCCTTTTGTGCCCAACAAATGTTTTTCTTGCTTTCTTTCATAAGGACAACTGTTTGTATAAGAGAATAAAATACTATAGTAGAAATAAGTTACTCATTTATTCACATTACGGCAGATTTGAGACATCACTATCGAGGTTACACTTTAAGGGCAGCAGCCAGCCCTGTACCTCCAGCTGTATATGCCGAAGGGCCTGCCGCAGGGGCCCCTGCATACACCGCCACAGGGGCCGCAGAAAGGGGCAGGGTGCGCAAGACCGGCCACCTGGCAGTTGCAGGGAGTGCAGCAGCAGCAGGGACCGCCACCGCAATAGCCACATCCTCCGCCGCAGCAGCTACCGCATCCACCAGATCCGCAGCAAGCTCCACAACCTCCGCAACACATGATGTAATGTAACGCTTCAAAAAACTTGTATAAACATTAAATTTTTAATACTTTTAACAATATTTTTCGTGTTTTTTTTTAGATTTTATACAAAACCGAATTGTAGTCTGATGTAAACTTTTGTTTATTTTTTTATCAACATAGAGCAAGTGCGAGAAGTCTATGTTTCTAACAGCCTGTATGTAGTCGTAACTCAGTTGGTTGCATAAAAACTTCTGGGTTTATAGACATTCAAATAATTATAAATGTGTGTCTTGTGTGTGACGATAATGTTGTGAACTTGTGAGAAAGCTTTGATTATAAATTTCACTATGACCAAAGAAAATAGTATTATAAAACTTAATATATTTAGTAAAATATAATAATTAATAAATAAATAAAATTAAAAAAGCCAAAGAATTTGCCTATTTCTAGAAGATAAACATTATGGTTATTTTTAACAAAATTCGAAATTCAGAAATCCCAAACTTTATGTCATTTGCATTGTATGTAAAAGTTCGTCCGTCACCACTGATCAAAAAGAAAACTCTTAAAAAAGATCTGAAGTTATCCTTTTGTAATAAAATTTTGTAAGTTCTGTTCTTTTATGAAGCAATGAAATTAATCGTTTTTGAACAGAAGTCCTTTAGGTAATTAATTTATCCTAATTTAAAGGCCGTAAGTGGCCCTAACCCTAAGTGACAGAGGACTTCGCTCGCGAAACAGATGATCGCTGGGGCCGTAAAGTTCTGAATTAATGATATATTTATTTGCAAGAATATGGGTACATAGGGATACACTTCTGGAGTGGCGACCACGTACCGGAAGACGCAGCGTTTGAAGGCCTCCCACGAGGTGGACCGGCGACGTGGTGAGGGTCGCGCGAGTCCGATGGATACAAGACGCACAGGACCGGTCGTAGTGGCGACACTTGGGGGAGGGCCTATGTCTTGCAGTAGATGTCTTTCGGCTGAATTGATGTAATCAATTAAAGATTGTCTTGTTTTCCAGATAAAATTTCGCGATGCCTGTCCGTAATTGCTGCGTAGGTTGCCAAGGCCCGATGTCAGGGCCATGCTGCAAGGGCCCATGTGGCAGTCGTATGGATTGCGGCTCTGGCCCCTGCTGCGTCCACTCGTGTGGTGCTTGCTGCTCTCCGTGCTGCGGGGGGATCGGCTGTTTGCACGGGTGAGAATATTCACATGAATATAATGCCACGGTTGGAGCATTAAAAGAGAAAAAAATATAATTAAGTGGACTTGAACTTACGGTTACTATTAGACGGGGTACTGTGCGCTTCGTCACATCTCTGCGAGCGTAAATTACGTCATCCTAGATAGGTAGTTAGGTACACACTGAAAATAGCCGAAACTAGCTGTTTGACAGTAAATCATTGAATACTGCCCAATGATTATCACTATGAACTGTCAGCCTCCACTGACAAGGACTCCGCTGATACGCAATAGACGGCTTGTCGATAGCCACAGTAGATACCTATACTCACAAAAATGCGAAGTCGTGTCACTCTTTACCACCTATTTCTTCTTTCAGTGCTCGGCCCGGCATGGCGGGTTCATACTTTAGCTGTGGTCACGGCTGTATTGGTGGCTGTACTAGCGGCCTGTGTGCGTCATGTTGCGGCCCCTGCTGCGGCTGATCCGGCCCTGGAAATGTTGTGACCTTGAATAAATCAAATGTTGCGTTGATTTGGTGTTTTTATTAAATTAGTAATATTACAACGACCATCACCATCATCTACCTAGCCTTTCTCCAACAATGTTGGGGTCGACTTCCAGTTTAACCAAATGCAGCTGAATACGAGTGTTTTACATGGAGCAACTGCCGATCAGACCTACATAACCTAGTTACTGGGTAACACGATACCCCTTGGTTAAACTGGTTGTCAGACTTCGGGCTTTTCGACTACCCGTAACGACAACGAAGATCTACACATGACAGCCAATGGCTTAATGTGCTTTCCGAGGCACGGAGAAGTCTTGATACGTAATTAACGGTCACCCATCCACGGACCAAGGGTACCTCGTCAAGTGTAGCCTCAGCCTTTGATCGACCCGTGAGGCTTTTATTATTTTGCCACAAACGTCTATCACCTCAAAACATAAAATTATGCCTGCATTTTGGTTGCCAAGTTCAGCAGTAGCGCACACAACTGTACTAATATTCCTTTACATTACAATTGCTGGAAGACTGTTTCAGTCATTTCCAGGGTAGTCCACCAGGGCCTTAGTGATCAAGCTGCAGTGCACGGCAAGCACTTGCGACTACTAAAACAACGAGACAGACATAAAAAATCTCCTTGTATAACATACATACACACATACATAAACTTACGCTTTTCCCAAAACTTCGATATCATGCTAAGGTACCTCTTTTGCTTCGTTGATGTTTTCTGTCATACACTCGCGGTTGCGAGTACTACGCACCTTTCCTGGTATTATTTATCAGTTTAATAAGTTTTGGTAATGAAAATTTTCGCTCGGTAATGCCTCACCGATATCATTACGTATAGAATCTTGGGAAATTAATTAACGCTTTAACGAAATTACGTTGTCGATGTAGTCTGATGGGGAAACGAAACCCACAATCAGTTTTATTACTTTCGCAGAAGTAATTACCATAAACATCACACTTGTTTACCCCGGAAGGGAGGCAGAGGTGTTTCTATGACTATGAAACTCCCACATTTCGTTAGTTTGTTTTGACCACGTTTTCTTTTTCAGTTAGGTACCTATGCTACTTTTTGGGCCACACTGAACTGAAATACCTAGATGAGGTTTATTAAAAATATGGTTAGGTAGACTGCGTCGTTGGTTTAGTGGTCGCAAAGTTGTATGGTCGTTGTCGCAAACACTACTGCTGAGCATGAGTTCCCGGGGATCGAACCTGATCTGATCTGAGTTTTCTCATCTGGAACTTCTCAATAGCAGCTCGGAGTCTGCAATTGTGCCCGATTGATGGCAATAGGCTGATAGCTATCTATTTTATAGGACTTAAACATAACTGGCGAAATGTGGGTGTAATACAGGTCCTGCTTAACCTTTCGGGATTACAAGCGTGATGTTATGTGCTTAGATTAACCAAATTCCCATATTCATAGGGGGTGATGTTTATGCTATTGGCCGAGCACAAATACAAACTCTGGTTTCAGGAGAATCTTCAGATTCCAGGGCTTTTTGGCTACACTATTTGCTTGGAAAAGTACCGCGTCTAAACAAGAGTTCGCATCACAAAAGGCATTGTAAACAGTTGAAGGACTTTTCGGAAATTCAAGACAGATATGGTACAATTTCCACTTTCCGGGAAAACGACTTTCGGCTAAAATTAATGTTACTTGTAACTGCCTGGGTTCCTCGAAGGAGTAGGCGCTTGAGATGTGTTGCCACATACATAATGTGACTATACGTTTCACTTTGAGCAAGACAGTCCCATTCTTGAGGTATAATAATAACAATAAAACTGTTATCAGACTCTGGGTTCATAAAACAACATCAGGCCTACATAAAAAATGCCCCTGTGTCCCCCGAAAAATGTAAAAATTTACCCATTTCAACAATACAAAATTGTAGCTCTCTAGGTGAACCTTTTTTCACGTGGTGACTTTTACATAATCGATCGGCAGGTAATGAAGAAAAGAAAAAATATAACATCTTTTTATTTATTTTTTTATTTAATAGGTTATATTTTTTCCCATTTCGCGTAGACAAGCCATGGTGTCTCTGCTGAAGATGGTGCAACGGACGCCTTCAATGTTTGTATCTTCAAAGTATGCACCTTGCATTTTGTGGAAATAAAACTACTTTAAATGACGTGTAGGTTTTTTTTATCAATTCTAAGTAAAAAACAATATTAAAAGCCCTAGAATATGTGGTCCAATAACGCAAAGTTTCTCTATCGTAATTATTTTAAGTTTTATTGCTAAAATAAGAGTAACTAGTTATATAATTCATATTTTTAAAGCTAAAAAAATGCAACGTTGAGTTTTATAATAATAATCGTGATTTTGGCGAATTATTTTGTATGAAAAATGAAAGAAAACAAAAATAAGTAGTAAGGTAGTTGAAAAGTAAATCATATTGGTAATATGCCAGTTAATTCCTTGTATATCAATTGTAATTGTATATATTGTGTTATTGTATATCAATAAAACCCCGACGTGAAGTCAAATTTCATGGCTAAAGTGTTATTTTTAACTTTTTAAATGTTTTACTTTTTTGCGGTGGGGGTTTTTTAAATTTTTAATTTAATTTTTATTTTAAAATTTTTAAACGCATTGATTTTGTTTTATAGAGTTACTCTTATGAGAATTTTTCAGTGCATTGTATGTAGAGTCAAATGCTGGTTAAAACGAATCCAAACACGACATAACATCTGCTATTATTTTGTCAAGAGTCTACCTACTGGTGTGCTGGATAGCCTGGCTGCAGCATCAGCTCATCCTGTTGCCATCAGTGCATTGTGTTTAGAATCAAATGCTGGTTGAAATGAATCCAAACACGACATATCTGCTATTATTTTGTCAAGAGTCTATCTACTGGTGTGCTGGATAGCCTGGCTGCAGCATCAGCTCATCCTGTTGCCATCAGGGCATTGTATGCAGAATCAAATGCTGGTTGAAATGAATCCAAACACGACATATCTGCTATTATTTTGTCAAGAGTCTACCTACTGGTGTGCTGGATAGCCTGGCTGTAGCATCAGCTCATCCTGTTGCCATCAGGGCATTGTGTGCAGAATCAAATGCTGGTTGAAATGAATCCAAACACGACATACTTATCTGCTATTATTTTGTCAAGAGTCTACCTACTTGTGTGCTGGATAGCCTGGCTGCAGCATCAGCTCATCCAGTTGCCATCAGTGCATTGTGTGCAAAATCAAATGCAGGTTAAAATGAATCCAAACACGACATATCTGCTGTTATTTCCCAAGAGTGTATTAGTCTGCTAGATATCCTGGCTGCATCAGACCAAATACACCATAATGTTACTTATTAATATTACACACATGGGTATTTTAAATTTTAAGACACACATATGTTTGTAAGTAAAGTTAATACCCATAGACGTCTAAAATAGCAACGGTAGCTAACACAAAAGAGCTGATAACCTTGAAACGGCTGAACCGATTTTGATGAATTATGTCTAAGAACCATCGCAAGAAACCCCGCTTTCAAATAAAAAAACCGTATCTAAATCAGTTCACCCGTATGGGCGCTACGGTGCCACAGACAGACAGACAGACAGACAGACAGACACACATAGCGGTGAAACTTATAACACCCCTCTTTTTGCGTCGGGGGTTAAAAACACCTTGTATAATAAGTAAGTTAATTATAAAAATGCTAAAGCACAGACGCCAGATCAACCTACCTCAACGTGTCAAACTTTCCCAAATGAACATGAACTATCAGAGAAATTTGACACATTGGGGTAGCTTGGTATGCTGGCCTCTGTACATTCAAAGCCCGTTCACATAATTAATCATTTGTATGATAACTTATGTTTCATTTTGAAATCGATAATATTTTGAAGGTGTCCCAAATTGAGGAAATAAATTGATGGTCACGTTACACACACATCTCCCACGTTTTATCAGTTACGTACGTTATGAAGGTTTTGTCGATTTCTGGAAAAAACCTATTATACCTACCTACTCCTATGTTTATTATTAATCTACATGCATGAATCGATGGAAAAAGGTTAACACATGACATAAAATAGATCTCATCTATCTACTTATCTATAAACAAAAATAAATTATACCCGCCTGTTACGTCTCACAGCAGGGCAAAAGCCTTCTATTCTTTCTTCCTTCTCATACAGAGAAGGCACGAGCATTGATCACCACACTTGCTCAAGGCGAAGGCTATGGGGAAAAGACATGAGTTTATGTGTATATGTAAGTACGTAAATAGTATTTTTTAACGCGTTTGTTGATACTTACTGCAAAGTGTATTGAGTTACATAGTATCTATATACATACCTACCTACATTAAAATAAATTCTCGTAATTATTTTAAATAATAAAACGCATGTGTTTGTTCAACAGCAATTTATAAATTAAAATGATTTGTCATTTTAGTACACACTTAGTCAGTTTATTTTCAACCTGAAAAAACACAGGAACAACCACAATAAATTATGAGAGGTTCGTTCTGTCGTCAGACAAGCAGAGCCCAGTTGAATATGAGCCCATTTTAAACTACACAGGACATCATGGGCATCACCAAGTCTTGTCCAATGAGTTCTGGCACTAACAGCAAGGTCCGCTAGGATTTCGGCTGCACGGACCACAAGGACCACAGCATGGGCCACAGCATGGCCCACAGGGCCCACAACATCCACATACGGGTTTGCTACGGGGAATACAAGTTCTACAACAGGGCGCGCAAGATCCGCAACAGGATCCGCCACAGGGACCATAAGATCCGCCACAGGGGCCACAAGATCCGCAGCAAGGGCCACAATACCCGCTACACGCACCACAGCAAGCCATTTTGTGTTAACTTAAAAATGCTTCAACAGGTTGTTCTTCACCACGAAGGAGTCTTTGATTAGTTCAATCACTTTTCACTCAATAATTTTGTACCAAAATGGTGTTATTTTTCTATTTTTATTTTGGATATTGTTTTTGTACTTTTTCAAGAAAAATGCATTGTTATGTCACTTGGCGGAATATTGTAGAATCAACTTTTTTACTTCACTAAAATCGATGGGCTACCTCTTAGCAAAGAAACTCAAAGAGGATTTAACCAGATTTTTTAGAAAAGAACGCTTAAATCAAAATTACACCATATGTAATTCATACATGTAAGTCCAACGTTCATACAATTACCTATTAAAGTGTATCAAAATGTACGTAAGGGCAATAAAGTGTGTAATTTAGCATTTATTGCCAGGTAAATTGCCTCGTTGACAACATAAGTAATCAAATTGCTACTTTCTAAGTTCTTCCACGTAACAAAGCTGCACAAAGTGTGTAATGAGGGTAGACAATCAGTTAAGGCTGTTTACCTACAAAGGCAGCAGTTGGGCAACAGGCGTGCAATCAAAACGCGCGGCAAATTGCCGCGATTACCCGCATCCGGCGCGCTTACGCAGAACCGTTGCGTTGCGTCGCCGGTGCGCGCGAGTCGGTACGTCCGCCACTAAGCACCACTCACTCACGCACCCGAAACTCAGGAGTCAGGAACAGTTTGGAAATTAAATAAACTTATGAACTGTTAGATAAATCAAGAAATGGTAATTGAATTAAATGATAAGTTAAAAAAGTATATTTTAATTTGTTTTAATCGCAAGATGATGCACCAGCATCAAGAAATTAATACAATCCACTTCTTATTAAATTGATTTGTTGATCGTAAGATAAATCAAGAAAGGGGCAAAAAAATAAATGATGAAGTGATAAATTAAGAAACACGGATGAATGTTTTTTTTAACCGTATAATAACTATAAAAATCTTAAGTACGGGCTACCGCCGCGCCCTTAACAATCGCTGTCAACCGATAAGTAAACTTTAGAAATACTCTGGATGATCTCAAACTTTCGTCTTATTATGAGTTTAGATTATTTTTATACTTAACTTAACCAAAGGAAAAGTTAAGTTAAGTATAAAAATTGTTTTAATATATCTGAAGCAACTAGATTAATTATTTAATTGTTGTTAAGTACATAATAATATACAAATTAGTCTGTAAGCCTTCTTGAAAGTATCAAAATAAAACTAAGAATGATTTAGCTCGCAAATTTTGAAATTGCTTACGTTTTTTGTGTATTGTGGTGCTGTTTTACGCCGTGTTGTATGAAAAAATATTAAGCAACTTTGTAAGTAATTTTAATAAAGTACATTAATTTTGTTCTCGGAATTACAGTTGCTGAAAACGTTCATTTCGCGAAAATAGGACGATTAAAAGCAAATATAGTTTCTTAAGTAATTATTTTATAACTAACTTCGGACGGAAAAATACTTTCAAATCCTATTTATTATTGTAATCGGGAGAGTAGATTTGTAGGTAAGCCCCTTCAAACAAACTTAAAAGCTTAATAATAACATATTATTTACAATATTAATTCATTAAACGCGCCTTTCTATTGTTTCTCTAATTAACACGTTCTAATTTTTCAATAGTCACAAAACTACGCGAAAAATAAAAATGGCTGTTTGACAGTTATCGTATACAATAGAAAATAATATCTCAAACCGCCATTTTTCATTATTTAGCAGTTAAAAGTTATCAGACCATTGAAAAATTAGGCCTAAGTATAAAAATATACTTTTACCTAGGTAGGTTAATGAATACTAGAAAATTCGAATGTCGTGGGCTACTTATATTAACTATGGATCCAGTTTTCCTCGCGATAGTTTTTCTTCACCGATGTCATGATGTCCTGATGAGAGATTCTTAGAAAGTACAGACGCCAGCACGTCAAGTTACCCCAATGTATCAATTTTCTTTGATCGTTTTTCAACTTTATGTGAAACTGAATAAGGTTCATATTCAATTGAGAAAATTTGACTCATTGGGGTAACTTGATGTGCTGTTGTCTGTACATATGAATTGAAAAAGTCACATTGGTACTATACTATATTGGTACCGGATTTTGATCACAACCTCGTGCATAAGAGGCCTTAAACTCTGGTCAATCCCGACAGTACCTACCTACAGTATCAGTTGTATGGACAATAGGTAATAAACGCAATTAATATCTTAGTTAGGTTGGTAACCCCTGACACACTCAAGTCACATCCGTCGCGCGTCAGTAAGAGCACCTTCCCACGACAAATGTAGGAAGTGCGTCCCAAATACACGACAGCTTTCGAAGTAACAGCAGCGGGTCTGCAACCATAGAGGGTGTGCGCCCATCCGAATATTTCTAGTGAATTGGTTTTACGCGTAATTTACTCTAGAGGCGGACACGGTTGGCAGCTGGGCGGACATTTTGTCGGTGAAAAAAAGGATGAACGGTCATCGGTAGTCAGCCGGCGGGATAATTACGTAACACTTATTTATTTTATTAATACTTCAAGCACACAGCAGCAGTCAGCCTAAAAAGTCGATGTCCATATCTATATACACACAACAATACATACACACAACACAATACATGTAACACAATATAATGTAGGTAATACATTTACAAACAAAATTCATATATTTTAAGAGCATGTCGATGTACAATAAGGTGTGCCGTGATGTTGAGCTTGATTTATTTACACTCAGTGACACAAAATTAGAAGAAAAATTGAGTAATTTTTTTTGAGGGTTAATAAATATTGCTAAATGGATTTTATGTTTGTGTAATCTCTTCAGATGTTTTTATGTTTATCTTAGAACTTGACCGCTCATTTTTTAGCTCAGACAAAGCATTTTTTTGCTACTGCATGATACACCGCGAGTGAGTTTACCACTAAAGCTCTATAACTTTTTGATTAAATGGTAATTAATTTGCTTGTTTAATTAATAATGAATTCAATGTCATTAGGATTCTTGTACCGAGCATTCCGAGTTTGTCCCTCGATCGCCCCTTCTACCCTGTAATTTAGGTGTCTCTGCTTGCTACAGACACCAATGTTAACGGTACCTACAATGAATATTAATGACAAAGAGTCGGAAATAGGAACCACGTGTATGTGACGCGGTCCGTATAGTAAACAAGTTATCATAATAACTGTATAAAAGCATGTGTAAGTCTGTTTGTACCTATACGGAGACTTCCGCCGCTAAAGATGGACATAGGGAAAGGACAACTGTTCTTATAATTTATACAAACGGAGAAGGAAGTAGGTATAGTATGTGACTCAAAATAATACAACAGCCTGACGCGAAAGCAGGCTCCAAATCCTCAAGCAACATACTGGAGTATAAAAGCAGGAATATAGGTAGGTAGCTACTTCTATTTGTATCTAACCGTTAGTTATTTAAGACCAAAAGCTAGAAACTAGTCCAACGCCAATCAAAAGCCGGACAGCCCCAATTTGTATATGTATATTAGGCTGGTGGGCGGTGAGGTCCTGTGATGAGATGAATTTTGCATTTCCGTATAAAAGCTTTACACTTTCGTTAATGTTGTCACTCTTAGGTCGGTCGAGCAGAAATCTGAAAGAAAGAAAGAAAACATAACACATGTATTTGAGATATTCACAGGAATTTTAACAACAAACATTAAATAGGTACAACATCAAAAAAAGGCCTGTGCGAGGCCAAAAGGATACTCTATGTTATTATCCTATTTATTTATTTATTAAAATTTTATGCACAAGAAAAAAACGGCGGCATACAAAGGCGGACTTAATGCCATAGGCATTCTCTATTCCCTATCCCAGCATGATGATATTTAAATAAAAATAATAACTATACGCAGTGTCATTATTTTTCTGTCTTTGTTTGGGGTGGAAAATCCTCAAGGTTGTCCTCAGCCCCGGGAAGGGCGGCGGAGGGGTCTGTCAGACTGACCAAAATCCACCCCGGTGTAAGTACCGTCTCATACCTTCGCTGGGGGTCACGGGAACAGAAGATACTTCCGCGACCACTGCAGTGTGTTATCTGCTCCAAGTCAGTCAATTATTAAAAACACAGTTTCAACACATCACAATAACGAGACAAAACTTAAGAAAGACATATTTGACGTTGCTTTTATGAATCCCTTTTTCAGTACCTACGTCGTCTATTTATACATTTATACAGGGTGTCTCATTCAAATCGGTCAGTATGGGAAAGTCTGAAACTATAAGACATACGAAGATCTGTTCTGAGGAACCATGTCATCGATTTTAATAACAAGAAAAACTGCATTCATACATTTTAAAAAACATCTGTACTCCGTTCGGGAATCGAACCCGGTTATTTTGAAAAAAAAAAACC
The DNA here is from genome assembly GCA_921972225.1 of Euplexia lucipara. Classification (NCBI taxonomy): domain Eukaryota; kingdom Metazoa; phylum Arthropoda; class Insecta; order Lepidoptera; family Noctuidae; genus Euplexia; species Euplexia lucipara. Next base: position 5,976,202 of record OV179151.1, read on the forward strand.
TACACTATTTCTATTTTAGATATCGATTGTGTAGGTCTTAAGCAGTAAATGTCTGTATGAAACATGATGTCTAAAATTAATAAAATGCACTGTTTTCACATACTTTAATTTATTTTAGTAGGTGCTAGAAGTGACCACCGCCTTTTTCAATACAATATTCAACACGTTTAGGTCGACGATCTTACAGTTGCATTTTGTATCTTCATGTGGTGAATTTGCGTTGACATTGTCTCTATGGCTACTTTTAGGTCTACAACGGTGTCATAGCTTGTTTTGTACACTTCATCCATAACATAACCCCACAAGAAATAGTCCAGCGGTATTGATTTGAATGAGACACCCTGTATATTACCATACGTCTATTACATAATACATCATAACAAAGCTATTCAATCAAGTTCCATTCCACTAGTTTCCGGGAGCCCGCTGCTGCTGTTTCCAGTTCCATAAGTTAGTAGTTCTAGTGATGTGGTGTAATCAAGCGCGACCGATCGCGTTCAAAGCTCGGTTGCTCCAAGGTCTGGGGAATGCAACGATATTCAATACTTAGTATCTTAAATCTCGTTGGGGGAATGAAAGACTGGTGCGAGCTTCGATCAATGTGCTATTATTGATCGAAGGGTGCGAGCGTTTAAACGCGCGCGCGCGTGTATAAAACTGCTTATTTTTTGTATTTGTATTGTCACAGAGGTATAATAATAACGACATTATTAAATGTGTTTTTACCAGACCGTTAAAACATAATTATCCCTTTTTATTATAGATAATAGTGAGCGCTATTTTTAGGTTTCAGCATCTCCGATAAGGGCCTGTGCACACCACATTTTTAAACCCCCATTGACGACGGTCGTTTGTAGCGTACAGACGCGATAAGCACGCGAGTCATTTTGCCACCTGTAGAGACTCTCGCTCTAGCTCAGTCGCTTACAAGCGCGCCAAAAGCGCGAAAGAACAACATTCTTAATAATTAATTACGATCTAGCTTAAAAGACTAATAAGCAATTTAATTCTAACATAATATGTTACGTCATAGATTATTTTAAAAACTAAGAATAGTGTCTATTTACACTTTAACTCAAGTCCGTAGCACTTTCTTAGAGTCCGATTAAGTTATGAAAAACACTATGTTCATGTGTTAATGTATAGCACAACATTGTTACTATTATTCATTAACTTGTAGGTACACTATAACACTAATTCAAAAGGTTTAGTTCTTTTTAGCCTACGCACTAAGTCTGTGTTATCCAGCAGCTGTATAGCCTCAACATTCAAGTGTCGATGTAGTCTGTGTTCGTGAGCTTCAGCAAATTTTGGGATAGTAGTGGTGACGAATTCCATTTTAAGGTCACGGTGAAGGTCGTTTATTTTGGATTTTTTTAATTGCCTTGACCTTGCTTTTTTTAGAACAGCCCCAAAGTTCGATACCATACTTCTAAATTGGCATCAATATATGCTTATATAGCGTTATTTTATAATGTAATGATAGACAGGATTTCTTTCCGAGTAACCAATACATACTTTTATAACGTACCTATATCGAGTTCCTGTCTTTTCTTTTTGACGTGCACTTTCCAACGCAACTTAGCGTCGAGAGTTATGCCAAGGTACTTGGCTGTATTAGCATAAGGCACTTGCATGCCATTTATAGTATAGATTGGGTGATAGTCCAAGTGTTTGTTTGTGAAGTCAATGTGAATTGATTTTGACTCATTCAGTTTGATCTTCCATTTTTGTGTCCAGTCATAAACTTTGTTCACAGCTAGTTGAACTTTCGCTGCTGCTTCTCGGTGGCTTGATCCGGTAGCCATTATTGCAGTATCATCTGCAAAGGTCGCAATGGTGATGTTTTCAAGTTCTGGGATGTCACATGTGTACAACAGGTATAAAATATGTGATGGTTTAATTGTGTGATGAGCACGACCATTTGTCCTTTGTCTGGGAGTAATTTATCTATAATACGTATAATGTATTTAGAAATATAAAGTATGTTTAACAGCTGTTTAGTACCCATAACACAAGCTCTTAGCTTAGCTTGGGACTAGATGGCGTTGTGTGAAAAAGTTGTGAAATATTTATTTATTTTCTTAAATCATTTTGCCCGGAGCGCTAACTTCCCTAAGGCCGGCCCTGGTTACATCACTTTGCTCCAAGAATTTCTCGCGCCAAATTTTCTTCTCGAGTCGACGTTATTCGCAGTAGGTACCCATCCATTCTCGAGAGACCTACCCGTACAGTTAGTCAATTTTGTTAGATATTCATGCTTCGCTGGAAGCTTGGCTACCTCCGCGGAATTCTATTTTAAATAATCTTTGAAATTCCACTTGAAATTTCGAGGATTTACTAATCTACATAGGCTTCATTTTCATAGTAATGTCAGTACTTAAGGAGCACAGTTCAAATAAAGATTTCATTTTCATTTCATTTTACCTACTAACACAAGTCAGACTAAGCCTACCCATAATTTAAACTTAATACTGTATTAATTTGGTTTAATACATCCTTAATATATGTGTATTTAGAAATATAATATATAGGGTGACTGGTAATTAGTGACCGATACTTAAACACAAGGTTGTACTCATGAATACGAATAACTTTCCCAAAGAAACTTTGGGGTGACTGATTCACGGATTACAGTTTTATTATTACGTTGAGTACTGCACAACGGGAGTGGTGGGGGTGGCGGAGGAGCGTGTGACGTTACTACTAGTAGATTTTACCCTTCCCGAGGGCAGACTATCAGCTGATCGATCACAGACGGGCGCGCGGGAATTTCAAACAGCGTTTTGTTGTTTATTGTGTTAATAAGTTTTTGTGTATGAAAAAAAGTTTCTTTAGAAAAGTTTATTGAAATCATGAATACAATCACGTGTTTAAGTATCGGTCACTAATTACCAGTCACCCTATATTATAAGTAAGATTATCATCATAGCACAAGCTCTGCTTAGTTTGGGACTAGATGGTGTTGTGTGAAACTATTAATACTTAGTAGTGAGCTTTTACTTTTGTATTCACAATCATCATTATCATCCACATCCACAGCCCGACTTCACCCACTGCTGGGTATAGACCTCTCTTTGCTGGTGCCGAGCTTCACGTCGTTGTGCCAGCGTCCCGCAATGGCAACAATGCCGTCGGGCCATCTCGCCGACTGGCAACTTACAATAAAATTCTGGTTCCGTTTCTTGGACACCACTAGATAACAGCTTTATTGCATGGAACAAAAATCAAAATCAAAAGTCTTTATTCAAACTAGGCTGAGAATCAGCACTTTTTGAACGTCAAAAAAATACATAAAGACAGTCCCCCAAAAACGGCCCACCCTTCGCCACTTCCTATTGTTTTTGCTGGGAAGAAGAAGTGGCGGAACAAACTCCCCAGCAACACATCTGTCTGATTCGTTTGAAGAACTAGGTATACAAAGAATCTATACAATGAAATGCTCAATAAATAGCACCAATGTTTATACACATTGTAAAACATTACATTTCAGAATGATCGTCACGTGTTAGCTAGCACACTCCAATATACCGAGATTAAGAAAAAAAAAGTAAATTCATACTAACATTGAAATCTAAACTCAAGCAAAACAACTATAAAACTGAAAAAAAACAGCCTCCAGGTATAAAAGGCGTACCCGCTTACATGTGCAATGCTGGCTTATATTCATAAGGCTGTGACTCTAAATTTAAAATGACAATCTAGGACCATCGAAGTGAAACCAATAAGCAGTTAACAGTTATAACAATAAAAAAAAACCATTGGTAAGCAAGTCGACCAGTCACCACAAGCAGCACCCGTTCACGAGCATAACGCAAAGATCATCCATTGCTCCATGGCTCCCTGTGTACACGTCTCAGTACCGTACGTCATAGTGGTCAGAACACAGATACTTAGATAGAGACGGGTCTTTAGGCAGTGTGGAATTTCGGCTGATTTCAGAATGTCACTCAGTTTACTAATTGCAATCCAATTGTATTGTATTCACAATACTAGCTTTTTTTCTACTGCTTGCCCACTGCCTTTCGCTAGCCCTCCAAGACTACACACATGTCCTTAATGAACTTGGATATCGACATCGTGGGGTCGGACTCTTAAACGAAGGGTTCAGTAAAATCATAAAATACTAGAGATACATGTGTTACGTTTTTTGTATAAAACCCTGGCCTTAAGCAAAAAAAAAAAACAATGTTTTAATTGAATTGAGTATTTTTATTAAAAGCAAAACAAACACACAAAATGCTGAAAATAATTTCTGTTGGATATCCTTTAACATTTAGAGTATTTTTTTTATTAATAAACTCCGTGAAAATGAAGTGAAGGTGAATTGAGCTGTCATTGCATACCTACCAATAAAAAATGCTAGCCATTGACAGTGCACTTTACTCAAGCTTTTACTGGAAGACTTTTACAGAATTGACCGGCTGACTATTTAGTAGGAAATATTATTGATTGATGTCCAAACACGACTTTTCTACAAATGCATTATATTGATATAACGGCAATATAAATACACACTGTGATAATAACCCATAATTTCAACTTCAAGTCTTCATACGAGTATTAGGAGATGTAGTCCGCTGACAGACGGACAGCTGAGGCGTAATAGTGTTCCGTTGGTATTCTTCAGAGATCCCTAAAAACTGTTGGCAAACGACACGTACGCCGAGTAATAATGAAACAGTTTACTTGCTTCCTATTAAGGGCTGTTCCTCATTAACACCGTACATAACTAAAACAAGGGGTGAGCAATCAAGCGAGAACGCAATTTGAAATAGTGAAGTAAACGATGGTAGGACAAATTGGTTCGGAGAAACTGTTGAGTAAACTGTATCTGACAATAATTCATTAATTAATACTCCGATCCCTTTTGATGTTAGGAGGTATCGGAAATGTGTGTCTGTTCAGTGAAAAAATACCCCAAGTGAAGTGAGCAGTCCCGGTTTTGTCTTGTAGTTATAAGGGTCCCCAGCCTGCGTAGCATGAACACCGAAGAAACGGTCTTTGTCGTGTCTCGGAAAAGTGTTCATGCTACGCAGGCAGGTGTATTGAAAGAAATTTGACAGATTGAGGTTCCTGTCTATATAATCTGTCACTTTGCCAAGTCGTCTGTAGACAAAGGCCGTTTCTTCGGTGTTCAATGTGTTCATGCTATATCCTTATAGCCTGACAGTTTGGCTGGACATTAGGGTAAGTAAAAAGGCTGGACGCCCTTTATTATTTAGGATTTTGGTTTCAGTATTAAAATGTACAGACTCAATTGAACATGAAAATATTCTGTTTGTAATAACCAATTAAGGCAACATAATATGAGTTACCACTAGGGGTAATAAGTTTACTACACATATCAACTATAATTGCATGATTAAAATTTAAACAACCATGGGTTGTTTAAATTTCGACAAAGTAAGAAATAGCTCATAAGTAAAGTTATTTCTTACTTTGTCGACTGTTGCGGTGAGCAGAAGGCTGGCCTTTATTTAGTCCAGAGAATATGCTTTGCCATTCAACGTGGCAATGCCGCCAGTTTTATGGGCATTGTTGACAGCGATGTAGATTAAATTATTGAATGATGCCCTTTAATTCTTATACTTTTCCTCTTTATTTTTACTTGTACAGTGGCGAACACATCAAGCTACTCACGACAATGTGTCTTTCTTTGATAGTTTACAACGTTATAACAACCGAATAAAGTTCATGTTCAATTTGGATAATTTGACTGATTGGGGTAGCTTGATGTGCCGGCTTCTGTACATAACAGTCATAGATCATAATTTTATTATGAGTATATTTCATTGTTAGTTTTCATGGTGTAGATCATTGAATTAGAAATATCTTTTCTAATTCAATATTGTTTTTTTTTTCTTCGGATTATATTGAATTAGCAGATATTAAATACCATTTAGTTTTTATTTGGCAGATCTTTTGCCCTGTCTAGTTCAATGAACGTCTCATTAAACTGTCTAAAACAGACAAAGGACGCGCAATTTAAGTCTGTCTTTAGCTTGTAAACAAAAGAAAAATATAGAAAAAGAAGATTAATACTGGGAAAATATCTTAATTAGGTACCCAAGTAGCTTCGAAGTAATATCCAAATTTTAAGTAGGTACCCAAGCAATGAAGACTAAAATATTAAAAAAACGTTTCATTATTAGATAAAACGGAGTACGGCCGAAATATTTAGAAATACATTTGTAGACCTCTGCAAATAAATATAGAAGACTTGCGGACGTCCCGCGGTTACTCCCGCGTAGTTCCCGCTCAAGTAGGAACACAGGGATAAAAAGTAGCCTATATTATTCAGGGTGAATGTAGCTTTCCAATGGTGAAAGAATTTTTGAAATTGGCACAGTAGTTTCAGAGCCTATTCAATGCAAACAAACGAACAATCAAATTTTCCTCTTTTTAACGTTAGACTAGATTATTTATAATTTTATTAAGATTAAAATCGTCGCGTACAGAAGTAACTATATAAGTATCTAAAGCCAAGCTTAAACCTATACATATAAGGCCAAATACTAGGGGTTAAGCCTATGTTACTCAGGGTGAATGTAGCTATCCAAAAGAAAAATAATTTTTGAAATCGGCTCAGTGGTTTTTGAGTTTATTCATTGCAAACGTACACACACAAAATAAATATTAAAAAAAAAAAAACAAAAAAATATTAAAAAAAATAAAATAAAACGTAAATTTTCTTAATAGGGAAGCTGACAAAAAAAAACTTAGTATTCGTGCCACTATTAATTTGTTGTCTCTTTTGAAGTCATCGGTCTGCCTACTACCGTGTATACCTTTGGTGTAAATGCCTTATAATAAAATAATACTCGAGTCCGGTTGCCATTAGTAAATATAGTGGTGGAGATGCTCTTCCACACCTCCAAAGGAAAGCCGTTAGGAATCGAGTTGTATGAACTCTTCGCCACTGACACACACGCAATATTTTCCCCTTTATAATGTTACTAGCTGCCCCGGCAAACTTCGTTGTGCCTTAGAGTCAATTCATTGCTCTTATTTTTTTTTTATATTAGATACTAGCTGTGCCCGCGACTTCGTCCACGTGGAATAGTGACTTTTCTGGCAGCATATTTTGAATTACATATACCGTCGTTTGGGTAGCTAATAATTTACTTTACAGTAATGCTTCTCTGTACATGATATTTGACGTATGGCCATCGGGGATGAAAGCATACAGGCTCCTTGGATTGCTAACCCGTGACAGAGCCACGAACAACTGAACGTGCGAGAAACAGCTGATACTTAGATCTACACCCATAACTTTCAGCGTCTGACCTTGGGCTTTAATAATTGTTATCGCAAAACATAGGCTTACTGGAAACTGGACTCGTTTAAAACTAAATGGAAAATTGTTTGGAATGAGAGGAATCCGAGGAATGAAAACACTTTCACCTTTTCCCCACCCTGTTAAAATCTCTGCTTCTATCAGATTTCGTTGTAAATTGGTCACTTTTAACCTGGTGCCATAAATTTCTAAAAAGCATTATGGGTACGCCTACTTTTAATTTTATTTTATTTTCTCGTAGTCCAGGAGCATTGAGGGATTCTAAAAATTCTACTGGGTAGCTTGTAGATTCTCCTTCTTCCATGACTCTGTTGGATGGAGATTTACTCAACATAATCCTCCGGAACATAGATCAAAATTTCAGCGTTTATTGTTGCTGCTTGGACGTTTCGTGGCGTGAAAATAGCTCTTTCGCAAAGCCCGGAATTTTCGCAAGTTGGTATTTCCGTTGCGTTTCCATACATAGATGATAATACTCTCCAGGATACGTGCGTTCGCTACGAATAACTGAATCCTTATGGCAACGGCGCGTTTTTATTTTTTTTTATTTGAGGGGTATCTCGCTGTCGTGTCGTAGAAGAGGACGTGTACAGCTTAACCGGGCATTCCTGTGGAGATGACTTAAAAAACTAAGACCTCCAGCCAATGGCAGCGGCGCGGCTCTCAGCGCGCTTTATATAGCCACGGACCCGCAGGCGCGAGGCGTGTACGTACTCTGATAGAATACCTTAACAAATGTTCGCCGTGATTCTTTAAATTGACATAACTTTTTTATTTATGAACCGATCAACATGAAATAAACACTAAATGTTAAGTGAAGCTTACAACAATATATTAGTGAAAACCGCATCTAAATCGAATAAGCCGTTTCTGATATTAGCGTGCACAAACATACCGACAAACAGACAAAAAAAAAAAAATTACAATTTCGGGTTCGGCACCAATATAATAACAACCCCTGCTACTTTTTTTTTATACTTTTTATTTCCATTGTACAGACACCACTTTTCTACAATTTTATTATATGTATAGATACATACGTTGAATAAGACGACCACAAATAAATCCAAACCAATAATAACTACTACTACTTTTAAATTACAACATGTATATATACCCTAACCTAACTGACCATACCTATCCTATAGCTTTTTTTTTTTTTTTTTTTTTTTAGGGGTGGAAAATCCTCATGGATGTCCCCCGCCCGGGGAGGCGGAGGGGTCTGTCAGACTCTTACTGACTAAAAACCACCCCGTGTTCCTTCTCACACCTGCGCCGGGGGTCACGGGAACGGAAGATACTTCCGCGACCCCCGACTGGTGCCGGCCCCGCGGGCTTCGCCAAGTCTGCGAGGGGAGTGAGGTGTTAGACTCCCCTCGCGACGTCTAAGAGGGGCGCGCGTGAACACGACGCGCCGCCACCTCGGGTCCATGTACGTGGGGGCGGCGGACATCCCCGCGTCCGTCGCCCTGGACCCATTCAGGGGGGCTGGAAGAGGGCGTTGTCCGCCCTCCGCCTGCGCCCGGTGCGTCTGCTGCGGGCAGGGTGAGTGGAGGTGATCTCCCTCTCCCTTTCCGCAGCCTCCTTCTGCGAGATGACCGTTTCGCAGAAGGACACCACCGCGTCCCAGGACTCGACGCTGCCGACCATCCTCTCGACCACGGCCGGCAGCGACAAGTCACTGCCTACTCCAGAGACGAGGGCACGGCGCGGCTCCTCCCAAGCGGCACACTCTGCCAGCGTATGCCGCGCCGTGTCCTCCCGACAGTCGACGCAGTGATGACACCGGGCGTCCGGCTCCCTGTTTATGCGACACAGGTACTTTCCGAAGCAACCGTGCCCGGAAAGTATCTGCGTCACCCGAAACGACAGCGAACCGTGCCTCCTCCCGCATCCTATAGCTAACCCAACTACCTAACCTAACTACCTTACCTACTAAAAAATACTAAATTCATAATTTTAATCTGAACTATTGCCTCTATGTTACATACAATAATTTATGCCTATAGTTTTCCCGGTCTACTTTAATTAAAGTCCTAACAGTAAAATAAGTTCTATTTGCAAAGAATTATTAAAGTTCGTCTCTGTCATCATTGCTAGTTACGTAAATTGATTTCTGAAATATAAGACTTTTTTATGCTACATAAAACCTCTAAGTTTAGTAACAAAATAAATTTCAGAACGTAGGTGCGTATTATAAATTGACAACCTTACCTTCTTGGGTTTAGCTTAAGGGTCCCTTTTCCGAAATTTACGTTTCTAGATCGAGTTGTTTTCAGAGAAATCACCATATTTAAATTCGCAAAAAAATATATAGTACAGATACATGTTTAAACTAGTGACTTTTTTGGTTAAAAACGCAATATTTGTCATTTTGCTCGACAAAAAAAAAATCAGAAGTAAAGTCGATTTTGAAAGTATTTTAAGCTGTATGAGACTTGGGGGAACGCAATTTTTATGAAAATTTAACATTTCATTTACTAATCAGGTTTCCCAGGGATATTATTGGATAGATTTATAATATGGCACTTATTTTTTTCCATATAAAATAAATGCGTGAAAAACGACTCGCGCGCACCGCGCCAGTGCCCTGCCGGACGTCATCGAGGGAGGACCTATGCAATTTTTGCTCGCAACCACATTATCGTCTTCGCACGCGTAATAGTGCCCACTAACCTGCGTAAAAACGTGTTGTATTAGAAGTAATAAAAATGGCAAATAAAAAAAAACAAAATTAAGAAAAAAAGGACATCTGAAGTGATGAAAATCCGAAAGTGTATTGCGTAAGTACTTATTCTATAAATACGTCACAATATTATTACTTGTGCTTCTTTACACAGACTAGTGAAGTCAGTATGACAAGAATTTTAAATCTTTAATAGGTATTTTTAATGGAAACATTCAATTTTACATATTTTTACATAAACTGGCGATCCGAATGGCGCAGCGGTAGTGAGGCCGCCTTACGATCTTAGGGTCCGGGTTCGAATCCCGGTAGGGGTAAATGTTTGTGTGATGAGCATGATCATTATTTTGTTTTCATGGATGTTTGTACATAAGAAGTACCTATTTATTTACAACAAAAAAAGTAAGTACCTATTTATTTACAACAAAAAAATGCTTCCTATCTCATTTTCTCCCACGTTAAATATTATGAATTTATGTGGCTGTCTCTTTTTACTGTCGCTTTTTCGTTTCATCGACTATCAAATCACAACGATGCTAAAGAAGATGTCACTTAAAAAAAATAGCTTACGACCTATTCTCAGACCTACCAAATATACACAAAAATTTGGTCAAGCCGTTCCGGAGGAGTTCGTTAACAAACACTGTGACACGAGATTTTTATATTTGTATATGTTATGTATTAGATCTTATTTATAACTCTAGTAATTGTTCGTTTTAATTTGGCTTTTTGTAATTTAGTAATGAAATTTATTCCATTCCAGTGCTCTGAGACCTCGTACCGGAAAAGGTACTTTGATGTCCAAGAAAAGTACCGATGGGCGCTCTAAAGAGGGGCAGTATCCATAAGCACATTATGTACATATTATACAGTATAATAGGTTGGAGCAGTTCTACCTGTCCACTACAAGTTTGCCGTTATCTCCCGTCACGCTTTAGCTTTCTTACTTATCACGTGTCTTATGTATCTCATGGCAGTAAATGATTTTTCGTTAAAATTTATTTCAGTGATTTTGAAACCAAATCCCTTTCTGTATTTTAATGACATTCCATTGTTTCAGAAGGACTGTGGGTTCGACCCTCTTAGAAGATACTCGCGCCTAGCATTGAGGAATATATCGGTCGATGAAAATGAACCTGGACCTTGCACACGACCACTAAATTTTATTGAATTTTAATTTTTATGCTAGTACCTACCTATATATTTTATTACATTATAATTAATCATATTTGTCTTTCATTATAGTATTCAACAAATCTTCTACCACCATTCTTTAAATTCTATAGAATGATCATCGCCTGCCTTAGACATATATTCATAACAATATAAGTGTATTAAGGTTTACAGTCAATAGTGCAGCACATCAAGCTATACGTTTTTGTTGCAAACTAGCTCTTATTACCCGCACGCCAATATTTGAACTACTGATTTATTTGTACTGTGGCGTGCTCGTCGGCCGCCATAGGTCACCGGAGTTCATATCGCGACGGCTCCTGTGCAACGCTGCCGCAAGCCGACTCAGTGCGTAAAATGCCTAAAGTTTCGGGAAAAGGGGCCCTTAAGACTTGTCAATTTCAAATTGTCACCTGATAATGAACTGGGAAGTTTGACTCCTGTCATGTCATCCAAGATGGCGCTGCGTTTGAAAAATGTTTGAGACAACCGATATTCTTGATATTTATTTTTATGATGTCGAACGGGATAAAAAGTATCCTATGTCCTTCTCCTGGCTCTAAACTACCTCCCTGCCAATTTTCAGCTAAATCGGTTCAGCCGTTCTTGAGTTATAAGTGAAGTAACTAACACGACTTTCTTTTATATATATAGATTATTAATGTAGATTAGTCTACGTAAACAAAAACAAAAAATAATTCAGAACTACATCGCTATTCGTGGATATACTTACTGCAGGAAATTGTGACACTGTGACGCGCGCCACAACGTCACAGGCCTGAAAATAACTCGCAGCTACATGTGACGCGATGTCACATGCCTTATAACAATGGTTGCCAAACAGTAGTCCGGGATAGCCAAAATATGGTCCGCAAAAATCTTTAAATTTCAGTACATTCCAACATACAACCTAAGTAAATGACTGGCCTGTTGGTCTTGTGATTCGTGGCCGTGACTGCTATGCCAGAGGCCGTGGGTTCGATTCCCACGCAAGACAAATGATTGTGTGATGAGCACGGTCATTTGTTCTGTGTCTGGGTGTAATTTATCTATATTATAATTATAATAATATGTAAGTATTTTAAATGTATTTAGAAGGACACACAAAGACCTTATTAGCGAGGTCCTTCAGAAAGGTCAGGTGCGTACCTAGTACTTGCAATCGGCATGTGTGTATGACAACATGTATGAATGTAATCGAAGCAAAAGAAGTATGTAAGAATCGTAGCATTTGGTGCTCTGTAGCTTCTGCCTACCCCCAAGGGAAAAAAGCGTGAGTTTATGTATGCATGTATGTACTTATTTAAAAATATATGTATAAGTTGATTACCAGTTGTCTAGCACAAGCTCTGCTTAGTTAGATGGCGTTGTGTGAAGTTGTGGAATATTTATTTAAGTATTGATATTTTTAAATGAGCTTTGACTCATAAAGATGCGATCCGAGATATTCTTCTGTTAGAAATGTTGCGTTTTTCGTTACAAAATGTAGTTAGGTCTATAATAGTTCAGTAATCTTAGAATAACACATAGAAGCCGCATTTAGTAACACGGGCGAAATCGTGTGTCCACCTAACTATCTTTGTGTGCGTGAGCCGAATGTGTTTACTCTCGAACTGTGTTCGACGGAACGTGACTTTTAGTAGGTACCTACTGACATGGCTCGCCGACCAAAGAAGCCAATTTTGGCTCAGTTTTAATTGCATCACTTTTTGCACAGTAGATAAGTTTAAGTTTATTTTGTAGAACGATACTTATAAAATGGTTTTTCCTTGAACTTTCTGATCCCTGCTGACAATAATATAATCAAAATTGGACCTTATTAAGAAACTGGTTGAGAACCACTGCTCTAAAACAATGATTCACAGTATTTACGTACATAAAAACTTACGCAAAATACTTACACACGCATCTAATTGCGTCGCGTTAGCCGGCGCCGGCCGGCGCAAGACGCGAGTTAGTGATCAAAATAAAACAGTTAATTGGATTTCCGAGAAACTCTATTTATATTTACAGGAATCTCATATACATCTCCATTATATTTACGACTTCTTTGCCCTTGAAAATCATCTGAGCATTTGAATGAGGCACAAACAAGATTTCAACAGGTCCAGCGTATAATGGTGCAACTTGCAAAAAAAACATTTTTTTTTGCCGCCAAGAGCTACTTACCTATTAAAAAGTTTCTTTTGTATTCTGTGAAATTTGAATACTTTTATATGATTTGGGTGACACGATTTAAGCCTCGGTACTGTCTGCCTGTGTAGGTACAGAGGCCAGCACATCAAACCATACCAATGTGTCAAATTACTATGACAGTTCTTCAACTTTATTCCAAATAGAATAAGGTTCATGTTTAATTGGGAAATTTTTACAGCTTAATGTGCTGGCGTCTATACATGATGTAAGTTGAAGTAACTTAGGTACCTACTACAATCAATGTTATGGGCAGTCTCCGAAGCAGTGTTATAGCACTTTAATTATTGGAAAAATCAAGCTACTTTGGGAACATTTCAACTAAAGTTATGTTTTTGCACTTGCGCCAATATATTTATGACCCGCCAATTTGATCGTCTTCAAACAATAGCTAATTAAAACGAACAAAGGAAAGCGTTTAATAAGTCGGGGCACGTTTCTTAATAAATTAACGTATGTCGCCTGCCAATTTTATGGACACCTCTGCACTCTGATTTTGGTAGTTAAATGCCAGAGTCGTCATACTGCGTCAGCGCAGTAGTCGGCGCGCAATAACAAATCATTTTACGAGCCGGTACGACTCGATTCTCGTAATCGATATGTTTTGAACAGCGAGTTCAACTGAAATCGTCATAACGCGTCGTGTTTTCTTTGAATATTTGGCTGTTGTTGTTGCTACATAATTTCTCGATTAGTCTTTCGAGTGTGTATCAGTTTGTTCCTATAACTGTCGTGCTCATTTTATTAGAATCCACAGTCCCACTACTTGATTTCCCGGAATTGTGGAAGACAGATTACATGAAATGGCTCTTTATGAACTTATTAAATAGGCAACTTTACTAGAAAATATGTGGCCAAATATTTTCCCTTTTTCACGTAATCAAGAAATAACGGCGATACATAAAGTTAAAATATCACCAGACGTCACGATTTCGTACAGTTTATAGGTACCTAGGTACCTACTGAACTATGGCATCACAAGCCCCCTTCTTAATTTTGATGCGCTTATTTTATGTAGATTTCCATCAATTTAAAAAAGCTAAGAAAATACTTATCTTTTTTTTATTATTAACTAACTGATGGACTAAATTAGCCACAAGAATGTCGACTAAATATTTATTTATTTAAAGTAATTACTAAGTATTATGTACACACCTAAAAAGAAACAAACAAAAGAACAGTAAAACAGTTATAGGGCATCAAATACTTTAACTTTAACTTTAAAAGATTAAGTGCCCAGAAGACCAGTCTTCTGGGCACTTAATCTCAGAATCTTAATCACAAAATCTATACAACGTGGCACGTTGTATAGCAATGCTGATTCTCTGACCGAAATAAAGGCCAGCCCTCTGGTCACGTGAAGAGTCCACCAACCGCTTGGTGATGTCGGAAAACTAAATGGGCATTCGGACCCCGAGGCCCGAGTGTTTCAACCCCATTGGACTAAATAGAATTTTGTTATTCGTACACGTAGGTAAGTACTTACGTTAACATGCCTAATGAATGAGTAAATAGGAAAGGTTGTACCTACCTATGTAGGTAGTAGGTACGGCATTTTCTTTGCAATATACTTACATAAATCCTTCTACAGTAGGCATACGCTATAGGATTAAAATTTTACATAAAAATTAATAACTAATCAATGTTTTAGCGCTGGCCTTTTAAGTCTCTACTTTACTAAATAGATTTTGTAATTAGAAATAAATCTATAATTTCCTCTTCATATTTTCTCGTATACCTTTTATGTCATCCTCGTTTCATTATCGTACTTAATTAAGTTCCGGGATTTTAATTTCCTTCGAAGTCCAACAAAAAGCCTTGCTTGGAACTACGGTTTGTAAATGTTATCTAGTAATGGTCCAGTGATCGTGAGACCATTACATTATGATGTCTGGAAATCGTTAACTGATGCGAATTATCACATTTTTGTCGAGGTAAATGGAAATATAGAATATTCAAGTTAACGTCTTCATCGTATTGTGGTGTAAAAACAAACATACATCGCTGTCGGGTTTGATAAACTTATGCAGAAGGCCAATGCATGACAGTCAAGTTGACAACGGAATAAGATGAAATTGATTTTATGCGTGCGTTTAAAAAGGAACTAACAAAAAGTAAAAATAAATATAAGTAAACTTATTGTACTAGACAACGAGATCTTCAGATTAAGCCCTTTCTTCGGTAACTCAACTCGCGTCGTTAGGCAGCTAAATTTTAGAAACGTGAATAAAGTTTTGACACTGAAGTATTTAGAAAGCTTTGATATAGTTGGTTCCACAGTTTGAACATTGTAAGATAATATAAAAGATAAGATAAGATAAGACGTGTAAGTTAAATGAATATTCGTTGTTAATCTATACTAATAGGTATATAAAGAGGAAATGTTTGATTGTTTGATAGCATTAAATAGGCTCCGAAACTACTGGACCGATTTGGAAAATTCTTTCACTGTTGAGAAGCTACACTATCCCCGGTGACATAGGCTACTTTTTATCCCTGTATTCCCACAGAAACGGGAAAAACGCGGGTGAAACCGCGGGACGTCTGCTAGTATAAAAATATAAGGTACTAACACGTACCGTTTTTAAGATATATAGATAATTATCAAGATAGATTTGATGGGACACAGAAAAGTATTCACACCAGCAGGGCTATTTAAAAAAAAACTCTCTAAGAAACTGTAGTTGTCTAGTGATAATGTCAGTTCACTTTCTACGTTTGCCCGGGTCTATTTTTAAGACTTGTCCGATAGGACGAGTTAGTCAGTTAGCTAGCTTGGCTCACTTGACACTCAATATCATGAATTGTTCATTCATGGACCCAAAAAGGACTACAATAGAAGGAGTACAATAGATTTCAATTATCATAGATACAAATAGCCCGGATAAAACTGGTTTTCATTAAAAGGTCACCTCGCCTTGATTGAAAATGACAAAAGCAGCTCAAAACTTATAAAATCTCGGCAGTATTTAACATGTTAAGTGGACATTCTGGAGCACAAGTTTGTCGTGGTTGTAGAGTGTGAGTTGTACCAGGAAGGCGCAGCTGGGTCGGCATTGTGCGGCCAGCGTTGTTCCGCGAACGCGCGAGCAGCGACTCAGGCGCAGGTTTTCTATAGCGGGCACGCAGAGAAAAGGCGACGTGCTCCGTACTTGTATTGTTTCCTTTGCTCTTCGTGGAATGAAATCTGTGTGCTTTAAATAATGGCAACCGACAGTATTGTTTATTTAGAGACCTGTATCCCACAAAACAAATGGAGTAGGCTCTTAAAATTTTGCCCGCGCAAAAAAAATGTGCGTCTACTTCTGGTGCATCATCTAAAAGTGAGAATCCATTCATAAATTCTTTGTTAATAACATATACATCGTTTCTTACTTAAATCGAGTTTATTTTACTTACATCTTCGAAAATGTGACCTATTTAAATACTATCGGCCACTTCTCGCCACCCCGAGTACACCACCACGGGCGGTATTTGCAATCTGCGCGTACAGATGGTTTGCGCCCGCGCGTATTCCTCGACATTTATAGTGGGCACGAATGTTACCGAGAACGTCAGTAGGTACCTAAATAATTTATCAAGCTTAATGTATATTTCAATCTCGCTGGAATTGTTAAGAGCATTTCCATATCTGCGTGTTTTATCTTTAGAAAGTTGCGTTTTCTCTTGTTTCCTTATTTGATTGCCCTACTTGGAGATATTTAAGGAATTTCGTAAGTTATATGTCGTCATCACTCGCGATGACATCAATTTTAGGCGTCACGGTCTTCACGTATACATTTCATTGTGCGAGTAACCGTTCTTCGAATTTCTTGTTTTCCTGCTTCATCAATTTCCTCATTATTATCTCATTTGTCCATTCCTGGAGTCTCCCAAAGAGGGGAGGATGTCATTGGAAACATTTTGGGCTTGTTCACAAGTGATGCTTCTCTTCCTTATTTAGTTTCTAGAATTATTGTTGTGTCTTGAATTATCCTAAGTAAGTCTTTCAGGTAAAAGACGTAATGATTGTGATTGAGACTTTTGGAAACAATATTAAGTACCTATGTAGTTCGTGATATTTGTAAATTAGCCTTTTATTGCGAGTCACCCTTAAAAGTGTTTTTATTCTAGAGAAAAATACGACTACTTGGAAAGCTAAAAAAAGCGTTCTAAATTAATATCTAACTACGTGGACGGTGGACCACCTACATGCGTCCCACGCAGTACCTCTCAACCTCCACGCATATTTGTTTTAACTTCAGTATTCAATTTAATAATTCCCAAGGACAGAATTTTGATCAAATTATGATTTACCTTTAATTCAGTATTATTTGAAAACTTTGAGTAAAGTTTGTTGAGCTTTCGCAAATTGATTAACGAGGCACATAATTATTTAAATTTTCTCTAGAAACAATTTTGACCTCGGGCTCGTTTACCCATTTTCTGGAGTTCCCTGCTTAAAAGGTTAGTTTGTTTTCTCAGCCGGTGGTTGTGGAGGAATCGTCCGTTCCTGCAACTCCCGGCGTAGGTGTGAGGCAGAACACCGGGGTTGGTTTTTAGTCAGGGAGAGTCTGATATACCTTTCGACCCTAAGGACATCTAAGAGGATCTAAAAGGAACAAAATAAAGAGGTTATACGGAACCACGGTGAACATTATTTCAGGGATGTACGTAACTATACCTTGAGCTCAACGTTATTAAATGGCCGTTACTCTTTAGGGACTACATTAAAGAAAACTAGCCGTTAGATAATGTCAGTAAAGATACTATAAATTCTTTATATTGTGATTGTGTAAAATTGCCGATTGTGTGATATTGCGTCATGTAATTAAATATGACGTATTCGAAATAATTTATAAAGATTGTTTAGTACGCGTCACTCTAGGTTGGAGTTCCGTTAGATCCTTAAACGGGTTTTGTTTGTGGTTGTTACCGTAGAAGAATATCTGTGGGAAGCACAATCTTCTAACTGTGAACATTAATTTGTGGTTGCCCATCAAAGTCAACAGTACGCTCAAAAATACCTTTTACAATTACGATGCTATAGGTATTTAAGCAATCATCGCTTACTAATAATTTCTTGAACATGGTCTTGAATATAACTAAATCCTAACAGAAATATTGGTGTTTGATATTGCTATAATACGGTTTAGTTAAGCACACATTGTGGCAAATATTTGTGTCCAATTCCAACGTACCGTCCGTATTTGTACGTCCTAACCACTGGAACTTGGACACAAACAGCTGACCGGATCGTTACCCAATTATCCAACAGTGACCATCGAACCATTATTTCGACGTTTATTTTGTGATGGCGGCGGCTACAATTCACCTCAGGGATCTGAAACTAAGGATAGCAATCCGAGAAATTCGGATTAATTAAATCCGATTAGTTAAATAATTTGTAAAATCGGGTTTCGAATCAAAACCGTATCGAGTCCAGTTCGCAGACTAGTGAGGAGTTTGCAGCGTTGAGGAATTGGATGCTTTGCAAGTACATTTTTTTCTAAGAGATAAAGTAAATTGAAATAAAGCTTGTTTGATAAAACTTTTTGTGGCTTGTATGTCTGTGACGTCACACAAACAACATTGAGTTTCTTCTCAGCGTTATTCCTGTTTCCTTTTGCGGTCAATAAGTAACGATAAATTACAAATTGCTTAATTGGTATTTTTCCTGTAATTTAAGCGAACTGGTACTCTTGGTTTGGGTTTTCTATGACGCAATTCTAAAATTACTTTAGAAGAATGACTTTTATTAATATTGTGCCTATAATTTCCTTCCTTATGAGCAAACGGTCCTATGGGATTATTAACTTGATCAATTTTCCCGTAAATGTTATGTTGTTATCATAAAATTTTATTCATGTTTTTGGTGACGTCAGAGACGTAATGTTAACACATTCGCTACATTTTACACATAGGTACAGACCATTTTTTTCTTATGTTTATTTGTGTTTGAAATCTACTAAAAAAACTGTAAAAAGGCGGACTTTAACATCTTCGACATTTTCGACCAGGAAATAGAACATAGTAGGTCTGCGCAAGCAGGTAACAAAAACTGAAAATAATGATGTAATTGTAAAATAATCTGTAGATAAACTCTTCCTGCAATAAACACGGAATATCGTTACATTAATAAAATTATACATTTTAAAGGGATAAAGGTTGAGAAGCTTGTGGCTAAATATGATATGCATGCCGTCTGTCGGAACAGGTCAACTCAAAGCTGAATTGATCCTTTCTTTAAAAGGCCTTTCCAGACTTTGCCCTGCATCGTGAGACTCGCATAATCGGCATAATACATGTACTTATACAATCTTAGGTCGGGACTTGAAAAGAGACCATGACCCCTGAGTTTCTTTCGGCATTTCCACTCAGGGATCGGTCACTTTGGAAATGCCATTTAGTGCCATTTAATTTTAAAAAATTACCTGGAAGATCTACTTACAGAAATAAATATCATTTCATTTCATTTCATTTCATATCCTCAAGGGTCGTTTGAAGGTCAAGTTACGCTTGATGAGGTTAGTCCGTGGGTGGGTGACCATTCATAATATATCAGTCCTCTGTGTATCGGAAACCACAAAACCGTTGGTCTCGGATGTTATGTGTAATCTACTTATGACAGTTGTTTGAGTCGTAACAGACAGTCAAAAGCCGGATAATCTAACAACCGGTTTAACCAAGGGGTGTCGTGTTACCCAGTAACTGGGTTGTGGAGGTCTGACAAGCAGTCGCTCCATGTAAAATGCTGGTATTCAGCTGCATCTGGTTAAACTGGAAGCCGACCCCAACATAGTTGCGAAAACGCATCGTAGGTCCCGAACGAATGAACCGATCTTGTTTTTTTTTACTTAGCTATATTTTATGAAAATCGGTGCAAGATGGCCGCCACCACAAAATGGCGAATTACTTAAATATATTTTTTACAACGCTCTCACACTTTTATGGGCTTCAAATGAAAAGGATTGACACTATAATGTGACAAATTAAGTACATATTTGTTTAGATCCTTTAAATGTGTTTGGATTTTGGTACAAAAGTCCCTCAAACAAAAATGTTTTTTATTAGTGATTGGTTGAGGGGTTTTAATAATGTTAGTAGTCGAATTGAAATATAGATCCTATACTTTTGACTTTGGTCGTAGGTAAGTAATTTCAAATCTTTTCTCTCATCGTATCACAACAAGTAACCTCGTTTGCAATTGAACTCACCAAGTTAAGCAGATAATGCTCTCTTGAATCTACACCCCGGCTGCGGTCTACAACGAGCAATGATTGCCAATTTCCTCAATTGGCTGGAGTGAATTGTGTGATCAGCCGGTCAAATCAAGTAGGTACTCGCTTACTCGTATAAGAGATATAGAACTCGATTTGATGCTCTAAAAAACAATACCATCGATATACGACCGACTGTGGCTTTGGCGGTTTTGTCTCATTCATTATTGGCCACCGACTTTCGAATCTAGAGTTTTTTTACACCGATTAGTGTTTTTATAAAGTCGGCTGTGTTTTTGAAAAAAAAAATATTGCAATTTTTAGTTTTTTTTTTATGTGTAAGTACTCCATTTACAATAGCATTAGACAGAAGTTTTTTTTAATGCACGCTTTGCAACTAAAGAAGGTACAATACTTAATTTCCATTTTCACAGCAGCTGTCACACTTGTAACCATTGCAACAATTTATTTTAAGACATGATGTGGATTTCATATAGTTATATTAAATAAATATATAAATATTGCACAACTTTTTCACACAACGCCATCTAGTCCCAAGCTAAGCTAAGAGCTTGTGTTATGGGTACTAAACAGCTGATAAACATACTTATATATTTCTAAATACATACATATTATATCATTTTATTTGCAAATTACACATATTTTTTCATAAAATGCAAAGACATTCAATACCTATAGACCGGACAACACGAACAAAATTTTCGTCCGAAAACGTGTGTCCTGCTGGATACAAGTCTATGAGTTTTTTGTAGTAAGTACGCTCCGCTACCGCTCCAATATTCATATATTATTCTAGATGGCGTTACTGAGACATGGGATCAAAGTTTTTCTATGACATTTCCTTGACATGCCCGCTCTATGGTAATCTCTTTGATAAAATGGAAACTACCGAGTCTATGTTAAATTTTTATGTGAACAAATGGCAACTAAGTATTCCGCAACAAACTAAAAAATCATCATCACGTAAATCGGATTATAAATCTCAGCGTAATCGGTGCACAAATTAAGCGTTCACAAAAAAGTAATTTATATAAAAAACTTTTTTGCAAAAAACCGACTTCAAAAAAAACACTAAACGGTGTAAAATAACTCTAAATTCGGAAGTCGGTGGCCCATCATGAATAAGACAAAACCACCAAAGCCACAGACTTCCTAATTTAGAGTTATTTTACACCGTTTAGTGTTTTTTTTGAAGTCGGTTTAATTTTTTTGCAAAAAAGTTTTTTATTTTTCCATTTTTAGTGGTTCCCATACAAATATTTGCTATATATATTGTTAATTGTAACAGTACATGTCATGATAATAGGGTTATCCACTTATCCCTAATAAATGAAAATTAACATACCTAACTGTCGAAATCTAGGTATATTGTACACATCTGCGTACCCCTCAGAGCATACCAGGCGTGATGATACGACATGATGTTGTATAAACAATAAACATCCAAGCGATTCCAGCAATCACGACAGATTTGCCGTCTATTTTTGAAGAGTTCCGTTGCATATCTCCGAAGATCAGCACCAGATCTTCACCAAATTAAAATGGGACCACCTCGGGAGGATACTCTTTCGAATAAAAAAAGAATTTCGAGAATCGGTCCACAAATGGGGGAGAAATCAGGTAACATACATAAAAAAAAAAAAAAAAAAAAAAAAAAAAAAAAAAAAAAAAAAAAAATACATACACACGAACATAGAACCTCCTCCTTTTTTGAAAGTCGGTTAAAAATGAAAACTACTGAGCCAAGCAATGTTAAATTTTTATGGGACCAAATGGCAACTAATCCACATGAAATTATAAAAGAATCTCACAAATCGGCTCATAAATCTCCGAGTAATCGGTACACATACCTACATAAAAAAAAATACCTATCAAATTGAGAACCTCCTTCTGAAGTCGGTTAAAAACATAGACATTTAATACTTAGTTTACTATAGACAGGACAACACGAACAAAATTTTCGTCCGCAACTTGTGTCCTGGTGGACACATGTCTATTAGTTTTTTTTAGTACACTTCGCTGCCGCTCCAATATTGAGACATGCGTTCAAAATTTTTCTATTGCCACACATGTCCGCTCTATAGTATTTTAAATCTCTTTGGTTAAAAAGATCTACTTGTCCTCTAAGATTCCACACTTTTCGTTCGACTCCAAGGCTATTCGCACAGCGAGTGGATCGATAAAATAGCATTGAACTCAACACTTGCGCTAAAGTTTAAGAGTTCGGTATCAAAAAGGTTATTATTGCGTACCAGTTTTCATTTAGAGACTGCCACGTTGGTCTAGTGCTCGCAGGCGCTACTGTCTGTTGAGCGAGCATGAGGTCCCGGCTTCAATCCCCGGATCGGGCAAAGTGTTAATTGTTATTGAGTTTTTCCATCTAGATTTTTTCTAGTAGCAGTCCGGAGTCTGGATTTGTGCCCGAATCATGGCAGTAGGCTCGTCTCCTATTACATGTGAATGTAACATAAGAAACAAAATGTGGTTGTAACCTCTATAGGCTACACCTCTGCCTAACCCGTCCTGGAGTACAGGCGTGATGTTATTTTATTTAAATTACAATACGTTGAAAGTTTCTTCAATCTAAAGACTAGACCAGCAGTGCGATTCTGGTCAAATCACCTCGTGAAAATTTAGGCGTAGTGAGGGCGAATTGAGCTGTCATTCCATACTAATGCTAGGTATTGACAGTTCACTTCACTCGTTTTCACGGCGTGACTTTTACTGAATCGACCGGCTAAACTCTTGGTTTTGCGTTATCCTCATCCGATCATCCAATGAGTTCCATTCTACGCTGCGTATTTCGGTGCACGGCTCGAAATATTCATTTGATTGTATTGTATTGTATTGTAAGTACAATTTGTCAATAGTCTTCATATTTATTTCATTTCTAGATACGTTAACCCATGAACAAGTCCTAAAAATATTTTTCAATACAAGCTTTTATCGTATAAGGTGGAAGCGCCAGGGTACCCTGGAAAATTAACCTGTTTTTTTGCGGTTCGCCGTTCAGTGTCCCGCTGTTTGTTGAACAATATAATGATTTGCGACATTAACACGGATGTCTTTACAGAATTCATTTATGAATAAGTAATTTAATATGAATCATCAATCTCTCTTCTTCAGCTTTAGCTTGGTTTAGTTCTTATCTTCGGGGACGCTCTCAGTGTGTTCGCCTGGAGGAGTCTTTCTCTGATTGGTGTAGCCTCACTGAGGGTGTTCCTCAGGGTAGCGTTCTCTCTCCTCTTCTTTTTTCAATTTTCATCAACTTTGTTACCAGAGTAATCTCCTCTAGTTTTCATCTCTACGCAGACGACTTGCAGATTTACCGACATTTTACTGTAGCTGACGCGGGTTCCGCAATTGCTGCTATGAATCATGACCTGGCCTGCATCAGCGGTTGGGCTAAGTCGTTTGGTCTGCAAATTAATCCAACTAAATCTCAGGCCATGATTATAGGCAGCAGATTCGTTCGCAGTGCGGCTGATGTTACATCTCTGATGCCTTTATATCTCGATGGTGTTCGCATTGACTATACCGAAACTGCCAAAGATCTGGGCGTAATTATTGACTCCAATCTCTCGTGGCGTGCTCAAGTCAATGAGGTCAGTCGAAAGGTTCATTTCTCCTTTCATTCGCTGAAAAGCCTTCAAAGTCTCCTGCCCTTGAAGACTAAAATCTCTTTGGCACAAACGCTTATTCAGCCGATTATAGATTATGCCGACGCATGCTACCTGGATGCTACTGAGGAGCTATTAAATAAGCTTGAGCGCTTGCAAAACTTGTGCATTCGCTTTGTTTTTGGTCTTCGAAAATATGACCATGTTTCTCACTTTCGCAAGGAACTCAAGTGGCTCCCAATCCGCCTTCGCAGGAACACTCGGATTTTATGTCTCCTCTTCAACATCTTACACAACCCGTCTTATCCTTCCTACCTGCGCGAGCGTTTTTCTTACGCTCGCCCTAGCGACGCACCGTGTAGATCACACCTTAGATCCCTCCTTAAATCTCATCCTCATAAAACTAGCTACTATTCTTATTCCTTCTCTATCCATGCTGTAAGATTGTGGAACTCGCTACCGCCTAGCATTCGCGATATAAAAACTGTGTCGCTGTTCAAATGTCGAGTAAAAGAGCATTATCTTTCCTCTCAAATGTGAGTATTTATATATAGTTTATGTATGTTTAAATATTTTAGCTGTATGTATTTATATAAGTATATGTTAATTTTGTATTCCGTTATATGTGTAGGTATATTTAATATTTTAGTTTAAGACTTCGACTAGTCATATTTTTCTCTTCTTGTTCTCACACACTATTGTCTACATTTCTTTTCATTTCTCCTTTCGCAGGTCTGCTGGAAGAAATTTCTATAGAAATAAGCAGTACCTTTGTACTCCTAATTATAAGTATCATGTATATCAATCTATTTTTCTGTGTGTACATAAATTGTAAAATAAATAAATAAATAAATGATTAAATTAACTTACTTAGAGGGTTGTAGGTATTAGTGATTTTAACTGCTACTACTCAGATAAACCATATTAGTTAAGGTTCGCGAATCGTATTTTAATTTACATAAAACATGACACTGAATGGCAAATTGCAAAAAAAGCACAACAAAATTTGAATTTCGCGGGCAACCCTGGCTTATCAACCTTACGGGCTCACACGGTTTTATAAAAATATAAAATTTCGTGTCTCTGCCGCTGACTTTTGAGGAGTTCTTTCGTCTGGAGCTAATCCTTGGCGTAGATTCAGATCATGCTTAGCAAAAAAATCGATTGTCTGACTGAGTCAACACATAAATTTTCAACTTTATGCTATTAATAAAGTGAGTCTAATTAAACTTGCAAGATTTGATGGACACTAAATACAACATTTTTTAAACATGCAATAGGTAATTTTATTTTAAGTGAAAACCGCGTAAAACGTATTAACTGCTACGGCTGTACTTTTATTAAACGTCACTTTTCCTTAAGGAATATTAAACCACATAATGGGAGATGTACGGAACGTTGCGTCACATATTATGGGACCTTATTAGCACGTCGCTTTTTCTCTTCGCAAATTGGTAAAAAAAAAAGTAATTTTGTCAAATTATCTTGCAATGTTCAAAGTGACTGTCTAGTTGGTGTAGAGGTTTCAAGAGCACGACTGACTGACTGAGCTTGAGGTGTTAGGTTCAATTCACGGGTTGAGCAAAGTGTTATAATTGTAATAATATATCTGATAGTAGCCCGCAGTCTAAATTTGTGCCCGTCGGTGGCAAAAGGCTAGCAACTATTAAGTTTGCGACTTAAACATAACTGTCGAAATGTGGGTGGCCATTCTTAAGTGCTTCGAAAATAAAATGCTTTTTATTGTACAGCCAGCACATCAAGTTACCTCAATGTGTAAAATTTCTTAGAGAGGTTTTCAACTTTATTGCAAGTAGGATAAGGTTCATGTTCAATTGGGAAAATTTTACAATTTGGGGTAGCTTGATGTGCTAGCATCTGTACACCGTAAACACGTACAAAATAATAGCATAGAACACATGTCATGTACAGACGCCCGCACAAGTTACCCCAATGTGTCATTTTTTTTTTATTTTTTTTCAACTTAATGTCAAACAGCGTAAGGTTCATATTCAATTGGGAGAATTTGACAGATTGGATGACACATGATGTGCTGGCGTCTGTACAATGAACGGCCTAGCGGGCTATTTAACAGGCCACCTTCGTATGGACTTGATGTAGAAGGAGATAAATACCTACTAATTATTTTGCATAACAACGAACTGTTATTTCAGGAGAGAAGTAGTTATTTAAAACACCAGTGACTTTTAAAATGCTGCTTTTATTGAAAACTGTGAAACTATGTGTAAACGAATAGTCGAACATGCATCCGGAAGGTTGTCTGTAAGAGATCGCTTTTAGCGATAAGGCCGCCCCTTGTAACTGCTTAAGTAGCCCATAATGTTATAATTCGTGAGTTTTTATAGTGTACAGACGCCAGCACATCAAGTTGCCCCAATGTGTCAAATTTCTTTGATCAACTTTATGGCAAACCGAATAAAGTTCATATTTAACTGGGAAAATTTGACACATTGGGGTAACTTGATGTGCTGGCGTCTGTACAATAAAGAGTACTCTATTCTATTCGCTATTGCTAATAGTTCCAATTATAATTATTCAACACTATAATAGAATTGCTAAACTTAGTTAGAGTTGCATTGTAATGGCCGCATCTTTTCTGAAATTACTTTTACTAATAGGTATCATTATATAGATAATGATGATGGAATCCGAAATGAGAGACATTTAGAAAAAACAAACATTATAATACCCAAAGGCAAATAAAACCTTATTCTTTTATGATATTGGATATATAATTTTGTACACAGACAAGCTCAGGACAGACATAATAAAAATTAATAGAATGTTTGTGAACCCAAAACTCAGACATTTCAAACTTCCATCATACCTATAGTCGTAATTTTATCAAATCCATAATTTTGTAACTACCAAAATTATGGATTTGACATCTTAAAATTAATTATTAATATTATCATTAGTTTTTATTTCTGGGAACCCTTGGGTTCCGGTCCTTTGGAGGCGTACGAGGGGCCGAAGCCAACTCGCAGAGGTCTATTGTCGTCTTTTATTAAATGAGGCACCAGCCGCAGATTCTCCCTGTATGACAAGTGCACCCAAGGAAAACCTAAAACCTGTGACTGCTGTAAGTCTATTGCAGACTATGGAAACGAAAGTACTAGACTTAAGGCTAGAGTGTCTAAAATGCACTGGTTGCCTAAAACAATGAGTTGAGACATGATATTTTTTTATAATATCATGCAATACTACAATATATATTTTAACATTATCTCACATTAGGAATGTTTCTTTTAAATGTTAAAAAAACATTTAAACTCACATTCACTAACAACCACCTTAAAAACAACTACCTATAGATCACACAAATATTTGTATGCATGGTTACCGTGGTTACCGTGGCAACCAATCGCTCAACCGCTGCACCAACCGTGACGTCAAAATGTGTAACAGAATCCTTAAAACACCAGGTAACATTAACTAAGACACAATTTACAGTTGTACGAGCTCGAGCAATTACCTATCTAGGAGTACCTACCATAGAAATGTCGAAGGAAATTCTCCTCATTCCGACACGAATTTCTTATGACGCCACGTTGTCCCTGGTCGCATTTATAATAACACTGTCTTTCTACTGGCATGTGACGTCACTATTTGGTTTGAAGAATAATTTCACCGTGTTTTCCATGTCTCTGCTGGTGAAAGTATACATTTTTCATGAAGGCAGAATTTTTTAATGGAACTATAGAAGATTTCTTGTATTTTGGAGTAACTTTGATAACTCTCGTACCTATGTTCTTCTTATCTTGTACACGTCATGGCTCTGCGATAAATATAACTATTTATTTCTTCTTTTTTTCCTTTGTGTATTCTAGGTTAGCAGAGGTACACCTATTGTATACCCGCACTGCTGATTATTTTCAAGTACCATGATTACGTAATTGGGGAACTAAAGAAGTCATTGTTTTTGAGTGATCATCAATAGATGATCCACGTAGTCTGACTAATGCATGCACACATAATAAAAAAAATCACGAGCATTGATCACCACTATATCACAAGGCTTGGTCAAAGTGGATGGCGATATCAGGCCTGTATTAACAATAAGTCCAGCCGGTCGATTCAGTAAATGTACAGTAATAATATGAGTGAAGTTAACTGACAATGTAATGATAGCTCAATTTGCGTTCACTTCACCTACATTTTGATGGATGATTTTTACGATGTTTACCTACACCTACGTCAATCATGTCTAAGGTAAACTTAGAAAGTACAGACGCCAGCACATCAAGTTACCCCAATGTGTCAAATTTTTTTGATCGTTTTTCAACTTTATGTCAAACAGAATAAGGTTCATATTCAATTGGGAAAACTTGACACATTGGGGTAAGTTGATGTGCTGGCGTCTGTACATATCCGCTATACCTACCTTGCACAATATTGTTCCCGTAATTTAAGGTGATATTACGCAAGCGGCCATTATAGTAGAACTAATATCAATTGAAAAAAAATGTCGTGTTGACACAGAGGTTTAGACGCCTACCTTCCAAGCTAGAAGTTGTGGCTCAAATTTGGGCAAACAAGTAACAATACGCCTTCTTTTATTATGTTTTGCTTTCATACAACGCCATCCACTCCCAAACTAAGCAGAGCTTGCGCTATGAGTAATAGACAACTGATAAACATACTTGTATATTTCTAAATATATTTGATAAATTACGCAGAACAAATGATCGTGCTCTTTACACAAACATTAGTCTTGGGTGAAATTCGGACCCTCCGCAAAAGCAGTCAGGGCCACTAATTACTAGACCAACAACGCCAGTTAAAAATATAAAAACCAACCTCGGCTAGAGTAACTTAATTTTCAATGAACCCGAGAGACTATCATTACTTAGCCCTTAAGTAGAATGTTATTTACTTACTAGCTGCTGCCCGCGACGTCGTCTGCGTGAAGGTTCTACAGCACCAAATATACCTACCTAAGATTCCAGTGTCGCTATAGCATTATAAGTTAACAACTTTTAAAATAGCATTAAAATATAAGTTACATAAAGAGAGTTTTTTTGTAATTTTTTTTTTATCTTGCAATTTTTAGTTTCTTTGTATAAAAAGAAAGTCTTTCAAAACTTGAAAGAATCATTGAAATCGGTTAACAATTGCAAAAGAAGTTCTTCCTAAACCTTTTAAAATAGACAGGCGTAATGTTATGGGAAATACAACCATGCACAGACATGTGACTGTAGCTATTGCGAGTAATTTGTTGTTATGCATTGAAGAGTTCCATCGCCTGTCTTCTTCATCAGTTTTTCTTCACGAAATTAAACACACAAAAAAAAAACACCGTCGAATTGAGAACCTCCTCTTTTTTTTAAGTCGGTTAAAAATACGTTCAAAGGTATATACCTTATAACACTTCCCTATAAAGTACGTTGATAATTATACTGCCAGGAGCCAAAATGTAAAGATAGTCAGGACTGGTGGCGCGGGAGTAAGCGACGTACAGGTGCCCGTGTGAGAAGCAACTCGTCCTGAGATCTACACCCGCTGCTCTGAGTATCCTGCGATTTATTGATTGTCACCACTAAGCAAACACTCACGGGGAACTGTACGGGGAACTGGATCGGGAAGCTATGAAGTATAAGGGGAATGCGTTGTATAAATACTGCCTTGCCGACGCCACAACCCGTAATAATTTCCACCTCAATGGTGTCTGTAGAGAGAGATGACTTTAAGGCACCACCCGTTACACAACTTTGGAGGAGATTTGTTCCTAAAAAGCATAATCGGGACGCCGACCTTCATTCAGCTTGATGGTATGCGCTGGAAGTCAACTTGCTGACAGGAAGTTCAAAAATTCCACGGGATAATGTGTGGCGTCATCTTGCTCGACGACAGTGCTTATCGACGTATAGACCACTTCATTCCCCTCAATGTCCGAGAGAATGCATTCGTTAATTGCTGCAGCATGATCATTTTTGGGCGCCAAAATGGCCCTCTCACACGAATTCTGCTGGTGCGCTATACGACTGATGGCCACGTACACACAGCGAATGAGTTCTTCGAAGCTGGATACCACTCTACCGAGAGACTCTGAAAGCACCGCCTGTCCACTTCTCTCTTCTGGTAAAGTGCCTTTGCCAAGACTTAGAAGGAGAATTCTTGAGCGCGTGCAATGCCGCCGAGCCGAGCTCTTATATTAATGGTCAAGCGCAGCGTACGAACTTGTTACCACAACGAAGATCGTTTCACCGAAGCATTCATCTCGTCAGCCCTCGATCCCCGCGTCAACTCGGGAAGCGTTTGCCTGAAATCGCCACTGAGCAGAACTGTGACACTACCCATCAAATGTTCGTTCCTGCAGATGCCCTGCAGGGTTCTGTCCACGGCCTCAACTGCCTTCCTTTTGAAAACCGTACACTGATACGATCCCATATGATACGATCCGAACTCTGCTCAAGATTTTGAGATTTTGTTGGAACTTCAATTTGTCAAAACGAATTATACGATACAACTTTTATGAAAAAAATGCACAATGCCATCTATGAATTTTAAGAATAACTAACTACTAACCTCATCAACACGATCAAAATTTAAATTAATTTTCAAAAAGTGTTTATGTCTTACTTGATTTGATTTTTATACATTCTCATAGATGGCCCTGATTTCAAATTGTCTTTATGCTACTAACATTCATTAAACTTTGTTTCTCTGCCAAAGTTACTTAAATGGCGTAGTTTTTATAGTGTAAAGCTAGATAATAGCATAGCTTACTCAAAACCAACATTTAAATATGCGTCCATTGATTACACGCTTCCACAGAATGAGTTAGAAGAATAAAGATTCACTGCTCCTCCCCCGTAGGTGATAGCAAACAGACAAACAGACAAAAATTCCAAAAAGTCACTTTTTGTCACCAGTTACGTTTTTCTAACAAAACCCACTTATTTTTTCTTGAAAATTCTCAATGTACAGTTTTTCTTTCGTTACTGTTTTATTATATATTATGTAGATGAAAAAAATGCACAATGCCATCTATGAATTTAAAGAATAACTAACTACTAACCTCACCAACACGATCAAAATTTAAATTAATTTTCAAAAAGTGTTCATGTGTTACTTGATTTGATTTTTATACATTCTCATAGATGGCGCTGATTCCAAATTGTCTTTATACTACTAACATTCATTAAACTATGTTTCTCTGCCAAAGTTACTTAAATGGCGAAGTTTTTATAGTGCAAAGCTAGATAATAGCATAGCTTACTCAAAACCAACATTTAAATATGCGTCCTTTGATTACACGCTTCCACAGAATGAGTAAGAAGAATAAAGATTCACTACTCCTCCCCCGTAGGCGATAGCGTGATAATATATAGCCTATGTGTAGACCCGACCTCTTAGTAATATTCATGCAAAATTTGAAGTAAATCCATGCAGTACTTTTTGAGTTCACCCCGGACATACATACAGACAAACAGACAAACAGACAAACAGACAAACAGACAAAAATTCTAAAAAGTCACTTTTTGTCACCAGTTACGTTTTTCTAACAAAACCCACTTATTTTTTCTTGAAAATTCTCAATGTACAGTTTTTCTGTCGTTACTGTTTTATTATATGTATAGATAAGATCCCAGTATTTCATCGTGAAATCCTTCTAAACTTCAACCTTGTCTCAGTAGTGAGACTTGAAGCACAAATGTATTTGTGCACCGTCTAAGATTTATGTTCCTCTTTGTACTGAGTGAACTCAGAGGGAAGAGATGGGAGGAGTAGGGGCCACAAGCTAGCACTTACTTGCACTATTAAGCACTAATACAATACACACTTACTTGCACTATTAATATATATAGTAAGAAGTAGGTAGGTTAGGTAAGATTGAATTCATATGTAAGCAGCTAAGTATGACTAAATGCGCTTGCTTCATCAATTTAAACCTAAATGCTGAAGTTTAATTGCGTTTTAAATATTACCAATGGCCGTTACCCTTTTGTCAAAAACTCGTGCTAGGAGTACTTACAGCTCTGCCGGCCGTGGTCGAGAGGAT
Organism: Euplexia lucipara; assembly: GCA_921972225.1. Taxonomy (NCBI): domain Eukaryota; kingdom Metazoa; phylum Arthropoda; class Insecta; order Lepidoptera; family Noctuidae; genus Euplexia; species Euplexia lucipara. The sequence goes on from OV179151.1 coordinate 6,008,420, forward strand.
GGTCGGCAGCGCTGAGTCCTGGGACGCGGTGGTGTCCTTTTGCGAAACGGTCATCTCGCAGAAGGAGGCTGCGGAAAGGGAGAGGGAGATTACTTCCACTCACCCGGCCCGCAGCAGACGCACCGGGCGCAGGCGGAGGGCGGACAACGCCCTCTTCCAGCCCCCCTAAATGGGTCCAGGGCGACGGACGCGGGGATGTCCGCCGCCCCCACGTACATGGACCCGAGGTGGCGGCGCGTCGTGTTCACGCGCGCCCCTCTTAGACGTCGCGAGGGGAGTCTAACACCTCACTCCCCTCGCAGACTTGGCGAGGCCCGCGGGGCCGGCACCAGTCGGGGGTCGCGGAAGTATCTTCTGTTCCCGTGACCCCCGGCGCAGGTGTGAGAAGGAACACGGGGTGGTTTTTAGTCAGTAAGAGTCTGACAGACCCCTCCGCCTCCCCGGGCGGGGGACATCCATGAGGATTTTCCACCCCTGAAAAAAAAAGAAAAAAAAAAAGGAGTACTTACAGCTGATCTAGACTTTTAAGTTATATTACACTAGCAGACGTCCCGCGGTTTCACCCGCGTTGTTCCCGTTCCTGTGGGAAAACAGGGATAAAAAGTAGCCTATGTCACCCGGGGATAGTGTAGCTTCCCAACGGTGCAAGAATTTTTGAAATCGGTCCAGTAGTTTCGGAGCCTATTCATTACAACCAAACAAACAAAGTTTTCCTCTTTATAATATTAGTGTAGACTAGCAGACGTCACGTGGTTTCACCCGCATTTTTCCCGTTCCTGTGGAAATACGGGATAAAAAGAAGCCTATGTTACTCAGGGTGAATGCAGCTTTCCAATGATGAAAGAATTTTTGAAATCGGCACACATGTTTTTGAGTGTAGTTATGCATTAAGTACAAACATACACACGCACAAAAAATACAAATTTTTCCTCCTCATAATATTAGCTTAGAAAGTGGCAATTTAACCCTTTTCCCATTTACTTTGGACGAAAATATTATTAAACTCTTTGACAACTTACACCTGTGTTACATACCCTCTGAATTCAGATTTCTGAGTAACATATTTAAATTTTCCCTAAACACATTACAGTAATTAGAACCAAAACGTACAGACTGACAGACAATAAAGTTGTATTAAAGAAATTTGACAGATTGTAGTAGGTTGATGTGTTGGCGTTTGTACAATTCGTCATTTCACGAGCCATCTCGACATTACACTACCTAATTTAGTTGTACATTTAATAAGCAACACGGTTTATTCCGCGAACTGTTTTAAATACAAAACATCGCTACACGATAATATCATAAATGATGAATCATGGCGATTTCGCACTAACAATATTCTCTTCTCTGAATGACATAATAATATTGTAATATGCATTTGGTGACGTCACTTTTGTAAACAAACAACGGAGGGAATTGAATTTCATGTTCAAATTGAAATGATGATCATATTTTGTAAGGCTTAGGATTTGACTGTGGAGGGTCACAAAAGTAGAGGAAAACTAAAAAATCGTGGAATGGATTGTATGAACGATAATATGGCTAATAGGAAGGAGTTACCTCCTTTTTTGTATTATAGATAGGCACGCGTTTGATAGTGATCAAACGCGTGCCATCAGGTGAGATAGTGATCTCACCTGATGGTAAGCGATGATGTGGTCGACGATGAAGCACGCCTACCTAGAAGTACCTATTCATTCTTTTCCTAGTTTATAGCTATTAGAAAACACCGACTCCGGCAGGGAATTCCACTCCTTAAGGGCTTATTACACTACCTATCTGATAAATGATATTTATTTTTGTACTTAGATAGGTTTTTACAAACACTTTTACACGTCACCTTTTTTAGTACTTAAATGAGATCGGTATTTCACTATTTGACTACTCTGAGAAGAAACACCGAAAGAAACTCAGAGATCATAGTCTCTTTTAAAGTCCAGACATTATCTTGGTCAAATCATGTAAGATCCATGCAGATCAGTGTCTGAGATGGTCTTTGGAGGAAAGAACCACACAGAATGAGGGGACCAGATCAGTCAGTGCAAGCATTTGTCAGTAATCGTGAGCTCAACTCGGAACTTGAGGAGCTCCACGTGCCGACGAACAATACCAAAGAAAGAACATTTGGGTTGGTCCCATATAGAACTCATACTGCCAGACAAAATGTAAAATAAATAAATAAATAAAAAAAGATTTAGAAACGAAAATCTAAAAAATCTTTAGTAATCTAAAACAAAAATGACGTGTGGCACTCGGAGACTGCCGCGGTAAAGCTATTGCATAGCATTTTTATCTCTCCCCTCCCCTTTTCCCTTTCCCCTCCCCCCTATCTAATACGTCTAATCGCACACAACGCCGTGTCGAAGACTGCCGAACTGAAACGACGTTAGACGATGCACGGATTGCACGGCCTTCAAGCCACACCTCCTTGCCCGTCGGAGTGGGGAGCGTGAGGTTTTTTCGTTACGGAATTTCTGGATTCGGTCCCCGCGCTCAAGGCCCGCGATAGAAATGAAATGAAATTGATTGAAATGAAATGAAATTTATTTACGTACATTATTAATGAAACATAATTATCTTAGATTAGCTTATGGTACTAAACGAAGCTATGCAATAGCTTAAAAAAAACTTAACGGTGGGTACTATAAATCGGATTCAAACTGTCCTAACTGCGATTACACCTTCCGATTTCCTAGTTAGGATGCTACAAATCAGATAGTGTAATAAGCCCTTTAGCTGTACGCACAATGAACGTGTTCTCAAAACGTTTAACACGTATGGGTGGGATGTCCACCATGTAGGTACCGGTGGCGCAGCGCCGTACTTACGTCTAGTGGTCCGATGATGAAAAGGGCTTAGCTTCCTTCCTAGCCATATCATATCTTTCATACGGATTACTACTTCGATGATGGCGAATAGATGTGTGGAAGAGGAAGACATAATATATTTATCAGCTGTCTAGTACCTACTCATAGCACAATCTCCACATGGTTTGGAACTAGAAGGCATTGTAAGAAAGTTGTGGAGTAGGATGTTTATTTATTTTATGCGTCCCCAAATAAATGGGAAGAGGATGATGTTCAAATTCCAATTAAAGCAAATGCCCCAAAGCAAGCACGATGTTATTTTAATAATTTATGAATACTCAGTACTTTTTAATCATATAATTTTCGACGGCTATAAAGCTGCGGCTTTTTTATTGATTTCAGTGAACCCATACAAACCATCAGGTGGGATTGCAGTCAAGTACTAGTTTATAATATTAAAAAAAAAAAAAAAAAAAAAAAAAAACCATTCTAGAATATTAACATCGGTGGACACTATATTTTATTTAAAACATGTAAGTACCTACGTAAATCAAAAAAGTGCCCTCTACGACTAGGTACCTACTTATGTTTTAAAAATTAAATCTAGATTTACAAAGTATTAATATCTTATTTTTAATAGACTAGCTATACTAATATTATAAAGAGGTAAAAATTTGTTTGTTTGTTTGTAAGTTTGTAAGTTTGTATGTAGGGGGAAATCTTTGGAACTAATGATCCAATTTTAAAAATTATTGCACTGGTGGAAAGCTACACTATTCCCGGATGACATAGGCATTTTATCCCTGTAATCCCACGGGAACAGGAACTACGCGGGTGAAACCGCGGGACGTCTGCTAGTAGTAAATATATACCTCTGTGTAGATATCTATGCCATTCATTTCAAATATCTGAGTAAGTCAATATTAATGTGCCTCACGAAACCACTACAGGTAGGTACCTAGTTCCTGAATTAGATGAAGTTAGGAAAGCAAAATATTTCCTCATTTATCCGCACAATGTTTTCCTAACGATTAATTAAACATCAGGAAAACGGCAAGACGGAAGACGCATTGTTCAATTAAATCCAATTTTGTCCTGTTAGATGAATAAGTATTGTTTATCAAAGAAGCATTGAGCTTTGTTGGTGATATTCCATTGAAATTCTGTTGAAGACGTTGCTTTAATTAATCTTTTGTTGATCGTTTTTCTTTGTTATTCTATGCTGTTATGAGAGTCAGTAAGACGCTATTCTCGAATCATATCTTCTTTTAAAAATGTGATCAGGAATTCCCATAAAATGTGTCTCCTACAATATCATAATCACAACAGTTCGTTGCTTTTATGTGTTATACTTACAATTATATATTTTATTTAATATTCAAATATAGGCCTACAAGTATGTATGTCTGGTGAACGTGCATGCATTTTCATCTTCTCTATTCCATCCAAAAGCTGTCTGAAACTCTGAAACACATCACTTTCAGTGAAAATACGAGTAATGTAACGTAATGTATGTTTTCTTCTTTTTCTTTTTACCTTACTTAAGAATTAAGCCTTCAAATCCAAAACTGACTTATGTTATTCCAAAGGTAGCTTATAACTCCAGAGACTAGCGCGTTCAGCAATAAAATAAACATGCTCTTCAGCTTTATAATATTAGTATCAGATTCCAAAAGATATTCTTGCTGGATTCCGCTCGGAGCCGATCAGGGCAATCACCTGGTAACCACGACAACGTGTCGTCTGAGATAAGTGCGAGTTGTTTTTACCTTAACGCGATCGAAACGTTCACCGCGTTTGGCTCTCTGATTGGTTAAAAGCTTGGAGCGGGCCAATCGGAGCGCTGGACGTCATGAACGTGTCGATCGCGTTAACGTAAAACAAACTCGCACTAGGCACTCTGTGTAGATTCATCGGGGAAAATTCCCGCGTTTGAGATACTCAGAGATCGAGTTTCGATGCTTCTTATAAAGGTAAATTCCGCTTATTTTAGGAGAGTACTTTCGTATCCATATCTACCTATGTTCATAAATAAAATTGAAGTAGTTACATATCTGCTTGTTATGTCAAAATAAAAACTTGAAGCTCTTTCCAAACTATACGCTTAACGATATAGTATATTTGCATAAAGAATATAGCAATAGCAATAGTTCATCGCTCAACAATATCGCGCACCATATCTACATTATTATGAACACTATCACACTTGGCTGTATTAGATATTATTGGTTTACTCATCATCTGCCTAGCCTTTTCTTAGCTATGTTGGGGTCGGCTTCCAGTTTAACCGGATGCAGCTAAATACCAGTGTTTTACATGGAGCGACTGCCTGTGGGACCTCCACAACCCAGTTACTGGGTTGGTTACACCCTTGGTTAAACTGGTGGTCAGACTTTCAGACTTCTGACTTCCCGTGACGACTGTCAAAGATCTACAATTGAAAGCCGGGACCAACGGCTTAACGTGCTTTCCGATGCACGGAAGAGTCTTGACATTTAATGAATGGTCACCCTTCAACCTCGTCAACCGTAGCTTAACCTTCGATCGACCCGTGAGGCTGCTATTATTTAGCCACAAGCTCTTGTTATTGGCTTACAATACGTTATAAAATTCTTCCTAGTGAGCTTGCCATATACTATAAATGTCTGCGATTATATCGCGAAATGTGATTGCCATGTCATATAGTATAACATATTTCCCGATTTGCTATAGGACTATACAGGGACCCTTAACGTAAACGAAAACTACATATTCTACCCATCATTGGGATACTTAGTTGTTTTCTTCTAGAACATACCTGGGAATTTACTGGTTTTGGAGATATTGAAGGTCAAAGTGCAATTTTTTTTCAAAATCGGGGCAGCTTCCAGTCGGACCAAATGCAATTTTAAACCAGTTTTACCTACATGAAGTGACCGACCTCACCTTCTAGTTAAAAAAATACATGTAGGTAGTAGTGTTTGTATGAACCTTTACAGAAATAAATATCATTTATCATTTACATACATCTCAATGAGTGGGTTAAAACTTAAAACTATACCCCGTTACATTGGTTGTCAGAATTTTTGGGTTCTGAGCACTCGTAACGATTTTCAAAGATCTGCAGGCCTAGCCATATTATAAATTCTTTGTCTATTCTATTGCGACAATAGAAAGAAAATGGCGTATATGGAATCAGCTGTTTATCAACTGTCAAGTATTATCTATTTTCAGCCATAATTATTACAAATTCCACTCAATAACCCATGCAGATCTACATTGAGTCCAACTGTATCAACTGAAGTTTTTTTTTTTTTTGTACACTTGCTATCCAATACACTTTAGACATTGGCAGAATAGTCGACATCGGCTCTGTTTGCCATAAACAAAAATAGAATAGAATACAAATTCTACTCGTACAGTTGACAAACAGCTTATTCCATATACGCCATTTTCTTTCCATTGTCGGCATATCGCTTACGATAACAGAAATAGAATTTGTAATATGGCTAGGCCTGCAGAAATGGCAGCCGGGAACTTCAAACGATGCAAATACTCGTATACTGCACTCAAAGCTCTGAAGCAACTTCAATTTTATTCCGCAATGTAAGCAATATGGCTGCTTTATCAAAAGGGGAACCGAACTTTTCAACGCAGAAATATAAGGGTTCAGAACGTATTATTATTTGAAATGCTTTTCTGTACGTAACAAAACGAAGGTGGTATTTTATCATTTATTATTTTTGGTTTTTAGTACGAGCCGGGAATGTACAGACGCCAGCACATCAAGTTACCCCAATGTGTCAAATTTCTTTGATCGTTTTTCAACTTTATGCCAAACTGAATAAGGTTTATATATGTATTCAATTGGGAAAATTTGACACATTGGGGTAACTTGATGTGCTGGCGTCTGTACAGTAGATTTGACAGTAAAGCCTTGTTAATTTTAACTCTATGAAGGGCTAATAAGCTAGTTTACTAAATTCTAGTTTTTAGTCCCTCATCTAGATTACAAGAAAATATTCTACACATATTTTTTCTTTTTTCACGTACTTAATCATAAAATAACGGCGATACATCGAGTGTAGGGCTTGCAATATCCGTTCGTTTTTACTATCCGGATAATACGGATTTTAAAAAATTGCTATCCGGATTATCCGGATATTTCGGATAATACGGATATTTTTTTGTTTTTATTGTAAATTAAATTAATAAGCTTTTGTAACACGTTCTAATTAGTCTCTCAAGCAAAATGACAAAAATTTAAACTATACCAATATTTCAAGTAACAATTACAAAATTGTTAACTTTCTAAAATTGTGCTTTAAAACACCGATATCGCACTATACAATCGAATGTACTTTTCTCATACTAACAATTCTAATTAAACATGAGATCTTACATTTATTACAAATCATAACATCGCAATCCAATCGACCTGTATAAAACATTATAATGTGAGTGCTTTTTGTATTTAGTAATCCTAAGATTTCTGTAACATACTTTGTTTCTACCTGTTATTGGCTATGCGTTGCTTATTTAGTTGTTAAGCATCTATTACAGCTGTTGCGTACACTTGGATTGTGGAATGAGCTCCCTGCCAAGGTTTTCTCAGAGGGCTACAGTATGGGGTTCTTCAAAAGGGGAGTAGATAGGTTTTTAAAGGGTCGGCGACGCGCGTGTGGCGCCCCTGGTGTTGCAAGTGTCCATAGGCTACGGTACCACTTACAATACTACCGCTTACAATCAGGCGGCCCGTAAGCTTGTTTGCCACCGTCGTGGTATAAAAAAAACTATTTATATAAATATACCATAAATGACAATTTCGTTAAATGTATAAAATAAGAATAAAAAGAAAAATACACAAATACTAATTATTTGCAAAGTAAAGAACTGTTATAATCAAGACGTGTTAGGTGAGAGGTAATTATTTTGAAGTATAACAATATATTTTTAAATGATGCTAATGTTTGATCTTGTCTCCCTGACACAGGCAAAGCATTCCATAACCGTATAGCCTCCACTGAGAACAATGGGCCTAAAGATTCAAGTTTTTTGATGACCTCAGATATATCATGTGTGTCATGAAGAAACTTGAACATGTATTGATTGTTACGTTTTCAGTTGAAGAAGAGCAACCTTCTTAATATCGTGTATTGTCCGTAGAAGTTATGACTGTTTGATTTGGTTGTTGTGTGTTAAACGTGGATATAATTTTAACAATCGCTAGTCTCACAGATTCGTTGGAAGTTTTTTTGTTCTTAATAAAAATTTGAGAGGTTTTGTAAATGCCACTATAGCTATTGATTTTGAAACTCTGGTCCAGTCTTCTTTTTCCGTGCGTGCCGTAAAATACAACACAATCTTGAAAATGCGTGCAGTATGGATGTGTGTCAATTGTTTGATTTAATAAATGAATTGATTGATTGATAAAGTTGGCCAGTGGTCAATAATTTTAAAAATAATGTTTGTTAAAAGAAAACTCAGGCATAATATTTGTACAAGCTAAGTTAGGTCGGTCTAATTGGTGTGGAGTGTCCATCTGTAGCCAAGCAGAGCTAAGCAAAGCCTGTATTTTGGCTATGTATATAGAATGTTGGAATTAATTATAATCTCTGCCACTAAATTGACTCAATATTATGATGTGTATGACAGCATGTATGAATGTAAACGAAGCAAAAGAATTATGTCAGAATCGTAGCATATGGCACTCTGTACTTTCTCATTTCAACCTACCCTCATGAAAAAAGGCGTGCGTTTATGTATTTATGTATGATTTGGGAAGTAAAAAAACAAAAGCGAGAGTGATTAACTATATTGAAATAATAAATAACGTAATAACAGTAATGCACATAACAGATGACAGCTTTTTATTTAATATTTCAAAGTGAAATAGAACTATCCGTAATATCCGAAAAAACCGGATTGTGATGCAAGTAAAATCCGGATTTTAAAATCGGCGGATATCCGGATAATACGGATATCCGGATATCCGGATTGCAAGCCCTAATCGAGTGAGAATACCGCATGACGTCACTACACTATCCTCCTATAAAGTTTATAACTGAATAAAGACATTACAAACCCCATCTCATCAACTATAACGCGCTTAATCTAAGTATAGTTTTCCATCAATTTGGAAAAGAAAAAAAAATACTTGTGAGTTGTGTATTTTTTTTATTATTATCTAACCGATGGACTGATTCATTTACTGTCAACATGCCTATTGATTTAGCAAAATAGCGTATAGTAGAATTAAATAAGTACGTTGTTCCTGCCGTATCTGAAGTACCTATAATTTATTCTTCAGATGAGAGTTAAACACCATCATTATTATTCTTTAAATAAAACATAACTCAGTTTTAGTTGCCTCACTTTTTGCACTCGGACACTAGGTTTCCATGCGTTAGTATTCTAAGGCTTTAACACTGTTAGTCGAACAAATCACTCTGATATCACGATCTAGTACCTATGGGATGGGCCATGTTAGTTTGCATGAGGTGGTAATAGATGTCGCTACCAATTGTATAACGTTATTATACCCGTAACCTTCGTAGCAGACGTTGGCTGTATGATGTAACAACGTTGGCCGTCCATTCACTAAACTTTATGAATGTAGGTACATATCTACGCCGCGATAAGATCTCTGTTCTTGTTTCTCAAGAATTCTACAAAATTATGGTGTTGTATGGAAGCTGAGATTGTGTCGTAATCGTGTGTTGACATTTAGATTGTGTCGATTTCTCATTTTCATGTGAATTCGTGTTTACAAACTGTTACAAAGCCTTTCATAGGTTGTATGAGAACTTACGAGCGCCTTGTTCAACTTTATTGATAGTGCTTAGCTATATTATTATAATAATATTATAATTATAATATTGTAGATGTAGAAGTGTAGATATTCCAAAATATCCTATGTAGGTACCTATTAAGAAAATTATTATCTATACTTATAATAAATCTGTAGAAGTAAAATTTCTGTACATTGAAAATATCAAAAAAATAAATAGCAGGGGGTGTTACTAGACCGACAGCGAACCCAAAAATATGATTAAAAAAATTTTTGTCTGTCTGTCTGTCTGTCTGTCTGTCTGTCTGTCTGTATGTTCAGGTATCACGCAAAAACTACCGGTTCGATTACGATGAAACTTGGTATACTTATTCTTTAATATCCTGGGCACAACACTGGGTACTTTTTATCCCGGAAAAGTATATACAATAAAAAACAAACTTAATTTTGCGGTTCGACCCCTAGACCCGACTACTGTACCAACCGCAAATAATAAGTTTGTCGTAGGTTAGGTCACCCGCAGTGGTGTTCACCAAGGGGCGCTGCACAGGGCTAAGATATTATAATATTTTATCTTAAGATCAATATCGCTCGCCATACAGTTCAATGGACAATCACACACTACGAAGATAATTATGTACATTATTATTATTATTATTTATTTATTTATCATTAAAAAAAGAGGGTCACTAAATTATAAAATAAGCCCCACAAAACCGTTGCAATGGTTTGACTGTGGGGGCGAAGAGTCTCTAGACATGTCAACATAAACATACCTAAAAATTAAACAATAATTAGATTTCAATATATATTCAAAATTAATATTGGAGGATGATTGGTGATCGATACTGATGCCAAAAATGCAATCAGTAAATGTTTTGTCTGTCTGTCTGTCTGTCTGTATGTGCACGCATAGTTCAATAACTATTATAGGGATTGGGATTGACTTGGTACGGTTGTAATCAATACGCCTGGGTAGGTTGATCTTAGTCTCAGTTGTTTTACACATGGTCAGTTGTACGGCGCTCTTTCCCGGGTCAGTAGTTCCAGAAATTTTTTATGCATACATACTGGAAGGATCAACTTTGAAAGTAGTCTATCTGGAAATATTATGCTAAAATTAAAACGTTTATATATCAACGCACAGCCCAAACCGCTGGTATTAGAGACATGAAACTTGAAGGGGACTTCTTAGTTAAGAATAAGTATCCACTAAAACACGATTTTTGGAAATTCAACCCTTAATGGGAAAACATAGGTGCCGGAAGTTCGACATCCACGCGGGCGAAGCCGCGGGCAAAAGCTAGTATTATAATATAATAATATAAATCATTCAATTGCTGACCAAGGTTACATACAGTGGTGTTAACATTACAATTAGGTATTGATAAAGTTCTTATCTACCCTAATAGCATGCAAATTTTACATTATATGTTTATTATGTTTTTATTTTAAATTCTTTGAACTTTGAGTTTTAAGAATGTTTTGCTTAGTATTTCATAAAATGTCATGTATCAACATAAAATATAATAAAATATATAATAAAAGTTAAAATACGGCGTTCTGATGCGAGGGTAAATAAATAAATAAATGTTTTAAAGATAAAAATTTTTTTATTGTCTACCTTTCATCAGATTGTTGTGCATTGGTGTAGGTACACAGTTTCGAAAATGTAATTTGATAAGTTTTTAAGTATTCACAATTCAAAATATTTCCGTTAAAATACAGATTTTCAACGAAAAATTCATGAGATTATGTCAACAGTTTTTTATACATAGGTACCTATATCCTTTAATCAGCATAAAAGCGTAAGTAGCCGAGCAAAGTTATTTTTATAGCAATTTTAGCCGCTACTTCTTGCAGTAAGTAATAGGTTGCCAACATAGAAATCTAAATCTTTAATATATCTATGGTTGCCAAGTACTCTTTTTCAATTTTTCATTGAAAATGTGTTTTTTTGCGGAAATATTTTGCTTACTTGGCTACTTGGCAAACGAGCCACTTTTCATACCGAACAACCAAAAGCTGCAAAAGCAAAAACAGAACACAAACAAAGTTTGCAACTACGTTGTTCAAACGCAAGCACACAAACGGGCTACAGTCGGCATCCTGCACCGCATACAAACTCGCCTGGAGTGAGACCGCAACTTGCTACTACTTGACCATGGAGTATAGTATCTTACAAAGCCTAAACCACGACTTTCCACACTGTTAAGAAGAAGAAAGAAAAACCCGGCCAAGTGCGAGTCTTACTTGCGCACGAAGGGTTTCGTACCATTGACTAGTTCACAACAGGAGTTACACAAATTTCATATTGTAACCTTTTTTAGTTTCTCTTGTTCTGGTGTCTCTCTGTAATCATGGATTCTGGCTGTAACCAAATCTTGAAATAGGCGAAAAAAGGCGTGTTTTGGTTGGGTATTCATCTTTTGCCCTTAAATATTTTTATTTTATTTTGTTTTTAATATTTGTAAAAAATACATAATTTGTGAAAATTCAACAGTCTAGCTATCGCGGTTCTTGAGATACAGCTTGGCGATGTCTTAGTAATAGGGTCCCGTTTTCACCCTTTGGGTACGGAACCGTAAAAAGAGATCTGCAGTGCGATTTTGTTAAAATAACCGCGTGAATATGTAGGCCTAGTGAAGGCGAATTGAGCAGCCATTCCATTCCGAGACAACAAAAAGTGACACGAACAATAAGTTGTCGGCTTCCTTATTAAGAAAATTGACCCCTCGCTACTGCCACCTATACCTATAGTAGGATTCCAAGAAAAAGTAAGTATTTCGTGCTTATTATAAAATAACATCTCTTCCGTTTCCTTTAGTTAATGACTAAAAGTACTTAATTAGAGTTAATTTGGGTAATATCAGAGACCGAAATAACCACAATTTTCTGATTTTATCCTACCCATTTTACTGTGAAACACGCATTTTGCTTCTAACTATGTTTTAGTAAACTTCGGACTCTGTCGCATGTTTACTCAAGTGTCAAGTGTGCAGCAGAGGTTTTCATATTTAATGAAGTAAAGTTTTTGTCGCTAACTGTTTTCTAAGCTTAGCACTTACGGCTTTCATTTCCAGTGTGGCTTAAAGGTTATCCGACCAAATGCAGATGAATTAAAGGTATTCATTAACATAACGTCAGACCCGTAATCCTAGTTAACTAACGAAGCTTAAATTGCATTAACGCACGCATTACGCATATTACCTAACCATTATTTCGATGACACTAGTGAGGGTTACAAGTTCACTTTGTTTCCAAATTCATCTTGATATACTTTAATTGTTGAACTGTTGTATAAGTAACTGTTGAATGTCCCAAAACTAACAAATTTTACTTCTTTATAATATTAGTATAGATTATACTAATATTATAAAGAAGTAAAATTTGTTAGTTTGTTTGTAAGTTTTCATGTAGGGGGTAATCTTCGGAACTAATGATCCAATTTTAAAAAATATTGCACTGGTGCAAAGCTACATAATTAGTCGTGAGTGCTATAGGCTATAAATTAGGTATATTGATATCATGCATTTTAGCCGAGCTATAACAATTTTTGTCTAGCCAGGCGGAAATAAATTCTCTGGTTTTCACTTTTTGTAATTAAGCATACTAATTTTTTTAATGCTTTTATATTTCTTAATCCCCATTCTGCGCTGTTCCTCGCGGTTTTGCAGCGTGAAATATTAAGTAGGTAAGTATTTACTGTAATTCATATGGGAAGCTATTTAGCCTCCCATACGAATTGGGCTATCAAATACAATTTACGTTTTTTTGTATCCAACGATAGTTATTAAGCGATATAAAGCGCGTCCACACAAACAAGCTCTTCAGCTTCATTATATGTATTACCTACTAGCTACTAGCAAACTTCGTTCTGAATTAAAATCAAATTATATTGGGCTTTTTTAAAAATTGCTTTTGTTTACCAAGGTGTGTTTTTACTGATGTACGAGTACCTACACGCGTTAAAAGTTATACTTCTAGCGTAATAATAGAAAAATACTAAACTGTTGACTAGGTATAGCTAACTTCAGGGTGTCGGTTTTACGTCACGATGTGGGCGCGCATCGTAATTTAAACTTGTCATTGTTTCCTAACGCGCCAAAAGAAATATAACAAAAACTATGATTAATTAACTGCCGTCCCCATTATGTCTCTTGTTTCAATACTTGCAGACAAACCGTCTAATAAGACACACCTACCGTCACCTACGTCTTGCATCTAATGACTCGTGAGAAATACTTAGGTTATTACGCAAGTAGGTACAACATCCATTCCTATTAAATATTGCATCAACTTCTGCTATTCAATTTTATTGGTTTGCAACCTTATAACTGTAGTCCACAGTTGATATTTGAGCGGTAGGATCTCGAATTGATGATAATTTTTACTGCGAAATAGTGCTGGATCATCTCCTATAGAGTTCTATGGGACTAATGTAAACCATTTAAGGGCCTGTTGCACCACGCCACGGTACGAAAAATATATGGCCGATGCGAGAGCCTATGTATTGATTATTTTGAGTAGGTATTGTTAAAAAAATGAGAACAATATCACAAAATTTATTTTTAGCAGAGCCAGACACTAAAAAGGATAAAGGTTTCATCTCTGACAAGTTCATCGATAAAGTGATTCAAAAATCTGCAGAAGCTCACGACAAGAGACTTCATAAGCATGTGAACGTTGAGGCGATCCAGCTTCTCGATCACACAAACATAGTGAGAAGACTAAAAAGAACAAAACCGTTCGAGTTAGTGTTTAGTGCTAGTGTAAGTGAATAGTGTAATGTAGCACAAGTGTTACCAAAAAAACACAAGAAAAAGTGTATTCGCCTTAATAGAGACAATAAGAAAAGTGCCAATGGACACATTCTTAGTACGTAAAGACAATATTTTTAACAGTTTAAGTTAGAATTAAATTACTTGTTAGTCTATATACGAGGCTAGATTGTAATAAGATTAGGGTCCATCATTTTGATGTACACTAGGATAAGGAAAAAAAAAAAAAATCTCTGACAAGTCAGTGTAACACGTTTTAAACAGTGATTTTGTGTCAACTTTATGATTTTTTTTAGTGTCAAAGGAAAATGCCGATTTGCTGAAGAAACTTTAGCCTAGTGATGCACGTGCAAGAAACAAATGATAGGCATTAGGATAGAGATCACAGATAAAGAAACAATGGCTGTTTTTCACATTGAACTCGGTGGGACTTCTATATTAAGAATTGCAATCCCTATTTTAATAGTAGGAACTGACCACCGAACGGAAATATTAGAATTGGAAATGCAATAAGTAAACAATTGAGTGTTATAAAAAATCGGCTTTTGTCCTAATTACAAATGGGCTATTTGACAAAATTTTAGTTTTTAGTCCCTCATCTAGATTATAAGAAAATATTCGACATGTTTCGAAATAAATGACTTAGTCACAAAGCCTATCTAAAACAAACAACTGCAACCGCTCCTTAAATTAGTTTCATCCGTGTATTACGTTATTATAAGTTAATTATCCTTTTCGTTGGAATATTATTATGCCTACATTAGATCATTAAAATGGTTCAAAGTACCTAATAATGATTGTTCACAAAATAATACGCTTTTCATTGGAAATAAAATATAAAACGGTAAATTTAGTTTTAATGAGAATTTTCTGTTACGAATTTTGTATAAAATTTATTAATTATGAGGTGGTCTACAGTATACGTTAATAATATTAATACCAGACTGTTACTGTCCCACTGCAGGGCAAAGGAATCTTTTCATACGGAGAAAGCACGAGTATTGATCACCACGCTTGCTCAAGGCGAATTGGCGATTTCAAACTTACTTATAATGTTAATATACCTAAGTTTGAAATCGCGAATCCGATCCTGAACAGATGATCACATCTGTCAACGTTTCTTCATGAAGTTTTCCTTCACCGATGTCTTAGAAAAACTTAAAAAGTAGGTAGGTAGGTATTAGGTTACCAACATTGATTTAATAAAAATTTTAAAGTAAAAAACTTTTAGAGCTGCCCATTTAATACGTCATTTTATTTTATTTTAACCTAAGTACTCTCTTATTCAATAACATGAAACGAACTAATAATATAATTAGATACATGCCTATGGCGTATGTTGTTGTTAAGGCAATATCCCTTATATTATAATCTTTCTAAGAGAAGAACAAGTACTTATACATAAGCCAAGAGCGCCTTTGTAATCTTTTTTTTATATTATTAACTCGGTTAATATTACAAAGGGGCTCTGAAATAGAATGTTTTTACCCGACACTTCGCGTGACCGGAGGGCTGGCTTATTTTTTGGCCAAAGAATAAGCCAGCCGTCTGGTCCTCTAACAGAAGGTTGCCTCTGTAAAGAGTATCAGCATTTTACCCAGTTACTGGAATATTGAGTTCAGATAGACAGCCACTCCATACAAAACACAGGTGTTCAGTTGCATCCTAGCCTGGAAGCCGACCCCAACGTGGTTATGAAAGGATTAGGCAGATGACGAGATCACAGTTATTAAGAACCTTTTTTGGGATGTATTAAGAACCTTTTTTGGAATGTAGTAAGGCTGAGCTGTAGGTAGTAGGTACACCTTCACTTCTGTCTAAAGGTCATGGCACATTATAACGGCACCGCAACTGCACAGCTGCAGCACGGTGTCGCCTCGAATTTAGGCTACGGCTAGCTGCCAGTAGAGATGGGTAATCACCCAGGTTAAAACCCAGTAGTGGGTTATAACCCAGTTATCACCCGTTTCATTCCACCCACTGGGTGGTTTGGCCGGGTGAAAACTAAATATTTCTGATTCTTAAATATTTACGCATGTAGGGCGTGTATTCGCTTAGTTTTTAACCTTTTTAATAATAATAATAATAACCCTGGCTGGAGGTTTTAATTTTATGACACTTACAGGAAAATCAGGTTAAATAGTGATACAACCACATAAGAATGGGCCGGTTTTGATAGGTGACATCACTTAATAGGACTGTGGACACTTAATAGGAAAATACGTAATTATACTGTGACAGACAAGTTACATACAGTGTCCCACGTAAGTGACTACTGTAAAACCTACTTCCAGTTAATATTATTGATGTGTTTTATTGATGTGATTATTGATGTTTTTATTAAATATTTGTGTGTATTTTCTTAATATGGGTTGTATCTGAAATAAATAAATTTTATTTTATTATTTTTATTTATAAATATTTACTAAGCTCAATTATTTCTCAGCTATTAAGGTAACTGTACAGTCTAATTTAAGACACTTCCTATCCAATTATTTTGTTAGCGCTATGTGTACGTAACTTATCGAGCTAACTTACTTGTTTTAGGGCAACAGACGAAAAAATCAACTGAAATGGATGTCGAGAAAGTGCAAACATATTGGCTGTAGCTATTGCTTCGCAATACTTATACTTGCAACAAAATAACTAAGTATTTGCAAAAATGGCCCCGAAAACTGCAAGTTACAGGCAGTTAAAGTTTGTCAATAAAAGGCAGTGAGTCTGACAACGAACGTAAATTTAAAAAAAAAGTTAAATGTTACGCTTCTTACGTCTCGGAAATACCCACTTCGATCGTAGAACACACTCTCTTTTAATATCAACTTTTGATAAAGTTCAGCCATTGTGCAAATGGCCTACCAGAAAACTATTTCTACCACTTTTTTTTACAAAACATATAGGGAAATGCATTGCGATTTAAAAGAAGACAAGAAATCACAAACATGTTTGCTGTGCTATTTGGTTGTTCAAATTGTACGAATGAAAGAATAATTAATGTAATGATAGTACAACCAGAACTCGTCTTAATCTAAAGTATTGAGACGGGAGAAAATCGGTTTTTATGTCATTAGATATGTGAAAAAAATATAAAAGTATTATCTAAATATAAATCAGGCAGGTTTGCTACAATGATCGGATATAATGCAATTATTATTAATATGCAGAAAGTTTCCCGTTTCATGAACGACGATCATCCAAACTTTACTTATATAAACTGTGTAGCTCACGTTCAATTTACTCTGCATTCAATGATAAAAATAAGTTTTAACATCTTTCTTTGCAGAAATAGTTAGGGTATAAAAAGCTTGTGAAACTTTGACATTGACCTGCGATACGCAATGAGGCAGTTTTTACACCAGCTTTAAAAGTACCGAAAACACTAAGAAAAAGAAGTGGCTCAACAGACTCCCCAGCAACACGTTTGTCTAATAAGTTAGAAGAACTTGAATTTATCGTACAATTAGTTATCACTATAAATCAATCCCGTTAAAATATTTACTACATGCTAGCACAGTATTAATATTAATACAGTAGTACGACGCCTTTGATCTCTGGAAAAATGCCGAGAACTTCTACACGCGTTAGACTTGAATAATACCGCCCGCACTACGAACATCGGTTTGTTCGCAGTGCGGGAGCGGATTTCCCGCGTCTCGCCCCTCACACCCCGCACGATTGCCCTGTCTAGACAGCTTCGTCGGACGACTGTATGTTTTTAGACTGTGATGCTAGCTAGCATACTCCAATATACAGGATTCTAGTAATAATAATTTATAGCTACCAACATTAACCCTACCTAAACTTAAGCAAATGTAAACTTATTTGAAAATAACCTCCCGGTATACAGAGCGTGCCTGCTTACACGTGTAGTGTTGGATGATATCTATAAGTCTGCAACACAATGTCACAAAATGATAATCTAGGACCATCAAAGTTAAATAAATCAGTAAAAAGCTAATAGTTAAAATAATAACAAAACCAAAGCCAGCCAGACGACCAGTTACCACAAGCAGCAGCCGTTCACGAGCATAATGCAAAGATCAGCCACTACCCCCCTCGCCATATTTCAAGGAAGCTGGTAACCCGACCTTCGACGCTACAGCAAGTAGTAACATCGGGAGCATGACAAACTTGCTACAGGTTATTTACGTAAAAAATAACCAACAAAGAGTTTAAGTTACTAGTTGAACAACTTATTGTGGAAAAAAATTCTGTGTTTTTGATGCAAGTGATGATGTCAATTCGTTGATTTTTTTTCAAGTAAATAATAAAAGTGCCTGATTTTGTGTGCAGGCTTTTAGTTTAGACAAGCTAGTAGTGCGTGTAGCTACTAGTAGTACTTAACACAATTAAAAACATATCAATATGCATTTCCACCCAGTAAAATGGGTGGTTATGGGTTAAAACTGGGTGATTTGGGTTATAACCCAGTTTTAACCCGGGTGGAATGATTGGGTTTTAACCCACTACCCATCTCTAGCTGCCAGTGTGCTAACTACGCATCGTCGGCAAGGCGCAAGCTCGCAACCCGCTCGCTGGCCGCATTGCAAGCTAGCTGTCAGTTGTCACCGCGAACACATTGTTTTATGGCATGTATAATTGAACACGCCTAGGTCTTGCACCTTTTTACAATGTCTCGGTTTACGACGGCGCAATGAGTCGGAGTCGGCGCGTAAGCATGCGATCGGCGGCGTGCTGTACGCGTGCCATCGACGCGCTGTAAGCGTGCCATTGACGCGCTGTCAGCACGTGGTCCGCTCGCTATCGGCACGCGGGGTGCGAGTCGAGTGTTGTAGTGCCAAGCGCGCTGACTGCTCGCCGTTGGCTTTTTCATATTGACATACTTCACACGATTTAATGCTCTAAATTTAATGACAAGTCAATTGTTGGTTTGGAGCGGTGTCGGTGCCGTGCCGGTATAATGTGTCATGACCTTTACCCTCCGGCGGGCGATTACAGACATGTAATGTTTCTATTCCGTCCAGAAAAAATATCCTTATGGCCAATAATTTTTCATTAGTCACATAACTTTTAACTGACAAATAAATATGACGGCTTGACATATTTACAAAAACTGTCAGTCCGCCATTTTGATTCTTCAAGTAAAATTTACCTTACTATTCAAACTTAGGCCGCCATAATTTCCAATCTACAAGACAAGTAAATAGATACTAAAAACAAGTGTATTTTAATAAACAAACGTATTATTCCACAAATGAACGAACATATTTTTTTCCTAATGAAACATCGCGCGTCGGCGAGTCCTTGATACGATTCCAAGTAAGTAAAAGTAATATAAGTTAAATTAATTTCGCAAAAACTCGATCGAAAACGTCGTCAAAAAACAATTAAATAAAAGAATGCCCACAAAACGCGAGCATATTATTTAAATTATTGTTATGATCAGTCTCGCGGTCGCCAGATCGTAGGTAAGTAGCATTTCGAAGTAAAAGAAAAAAAAGGTTTAAATGCATTTAATTATTTACATTTCTTTGAAACGTACGGTATGAAATTAATTCTGGTTAGGTAGTCGACATGGAATTTCGGAGTTATTTTGTAATTACACATTTTAAAAGCTGTTGCATTTTGTCTTACAATTCGTTCATTGCAGTTTTTCAGACATCATTTTAGTGACGTCAGTCGCGTCGCGTCTGTCATTACGCGGCGAGAGCGTGACGTACGTATTCAATCGTGGGTTTGTTTCATTACTTATAGCGATTCGCTGAAATATTTAGTGCTTAGGAACATTCGGCTGCATGTCAGTGGAACCAAGACTAGTTCATGCTGACATTTTATTTCGTTTGTTCCCTACTCGCCACTCTAGACCAACTGAGTGCAACCTACAAAATAGTCCGAAGAATATTGGTTAATTTTACGTTTTCTAATTCTCTATTCTTTATTGCGTCATAATGTGTTAATAGTTCGTGGGTATAGTAATATTAATAAATTAGATACAATTATGGACCCCGTCAGGCACAGCATAAATCAAGTAGGAGAGAGAAGTAGCATTGGCGTGATTTTTTGCATATATTTTGAATCAACCCAATCCCAGCACATTGTTGACATTGCTTTCATCTGGAAATGTGCCAAGAAAACCAACAGCAATTACTTAACAGTTTGAACTTATAACACTAGCTTCAAATTGCGCTAAAACTTACCTGCTGACCTGACAGATTTGGTAATAAAGTTTACCTCATAGGTTAAGTTAGTAGTTAGTTAAGCACCTACTACCTACTCAATCTGTCAGCACTTTCATTGTGTATCAACTCATGTTGCTGCAGTGCGATTCTGTAAAAATACCGCGTCAAAATTTAGATGAAGTGATGGCAAATAGAGTTGTCACTCCTTAATAATGCTAGTCATTGACAGTTCACTTCACTCAAGGTTTCACGGAGGTACTTTAAGGCCAGTCAAGTGTACTGTCAGTTCGGGGGTCGCAGAAGTATCTTCTGTTTCCGTGACCCCCGGCGCAGGTGTAAGACGGAACACCGTGGTGGATTGACCTAGTGCGGTCCATTTCTCGAAATTAACTGCGACAATTCACCCTGCATTGTATCGACGGCGTCGGTCGTGCCGTGTATCGTGGCACGTTACGATATCGCGTTGATTCCATTCCGCCATCACCTTTCCACCATCGGACAACTCGGCGAGTGTCCACCCTTACACCGTTGGATCCTTATCGATCCAGACAAAGCGTTTCGCCTCGTCGTTTATTAAATACCGCGTTCATCGAAGGACTGGACAACTTGCCTGCTGCGGTCTTCCCGTCTGATTATAATTTAGGTGTCTTCAAGGCTAGACTAGTGCGCTTCACCATCATTGATTGTATCTCTGCTCACCACAGGTGGGATTGCAGTCAAACACTAGTTTATACAGGGTGTTTTGGGGATGAGTGTAGGCATTTTGCAGATGGATAGGGTCGGTCCATACGATTATTTTATAGTATGGGAACTATGGTCCGATATCCTTTAGTTTTTAAGTTATGGGCAAAAATTGTTTTTTATGAATACTTTACACTTTATTTATTTATTATTTATTTATTTATTTAATACTTCAAGCACACAAATGTACATAGGCGGACTTAATGCCACACACACACATGCACTTTTTGGGTTATGAAGCTAAAAATAAACACAATTTCATATTAAATACAGTTTTTTTTATTATTTGTCGATTTAAACACATAACACACGATAAATTAAAAGTCTTACAACTATTCCGGTAGCAAAAACAATCAAATAGTGAAGAAAAGAAAATAAGCATAAAACAAATCTTAGTGACTTTCATAGATTTTTTTTTGCCCATAACTTAAAAACTAAAGGATATCGGACCATAGTTCCCATACTATAAAATAATCGTATGGACCGACCCTATCCATCTGCAAAATGCCTACACTCATCCCCAAAACACCCTGTATATGTAAAAAAAAGTGTTGCCTGTGATTACGTTCACATGACGTTATGTTGTGTGTGTTTATTAAACGTAGGCGTTGCATAGTGCGGGCACTGGGGGCGGTCTGTTTACCCATTAACCGCCACCTAAGTCGGACTAATCTTACAAACTAGTATTCAAAAAATAAAAAAAAAACAAAAGTCGTAATTCAAATTAGGCTGAGAATTAGCACTTTTTGAACGTCAAAAATTACAAAGTTAGTCCCCCAAAATGCCCCGCCCATCACCACTTTCTAGTGTTTTGCTGTGCACAACAAACTCCCCACGTACATTACATAACACAACAGCCCAGGTGCTCCACATCTGCCTACCCTTTCGTGGAAAACAAGCGCCGCGTCACTATGTTAATTGAAGAGGCATGCTTTGAGGAGTATTCCCGTTTGAGAACCTATTTTTTGAGCACCTATGCATTTAGCACCAAAGGCATTCCCATTTCCCATAGGTTAATGCATAGGTGCTCAATAAATAGGTGCTCAAACGGGAATACTCCTGCTTTGAAATACAAACTACCCACGCAAATATTTCAAATGTCACAAAAATACAAATATAAATTCCAGTAACATTCAAACACATAAATGAATTCATTTCAGACATATTAGTCAGTTCGCACGATCGTAATCGAAATAACCCGTGGGCAGGTATTCGAACATTGTGTACTAAAATAAATTTCTCAGTAAAGCGAACCCACGGGAAATGCCCAGTATAGGACCAGTTTCTTAGACATGACTGTCATATCCAGACCGGATGCTAATTATTATATGCTTCACAAACGGCACACTCTTCTGGGAATTTGATTGGCCAATCAAAAAGGCTCTGAAAAGGTTTCGTCTCGTTTCTAGAAATGAATAGCTTTCTTAGTACCATATTACAAATAAATGGAAATTCTAAGAATTTTGACAATTATGTTTTGTGTACCTATAAAGTGAACAATACTTAGGGTTCCACACCTAAAGCTGCAGCAATCAAAAAACCGTCGCTACAATAATACGCACTCGTTGTAAGTCACGTAGGTAGTAATTGACTGGCCTGTTAGTGTAGTAGTTAGTGTCCCTTACTGCTATGCCGGACGTCGGCGGTACGATTCCCACCCAGGACAAATATTGGTGTGATGAGCTCGATCATTTGTTGTGTCTGGGTGTAATTTTCCTTATATGTATGTATTTACAAATGTAAGTTTATCACTAGACCTAGATGGCGTTGTGTAAAAGTGTTGGTTTTTTATTTTTTATTTCAGTTTCATGTACTTAAACAAGTGAGTTGATCTTGCCCACCGGGGGTTCCGTACGTAGAAAAATAAATAAATGAACGGTTTACGATTTATGACGTATTAAAAAAAAAAAACTACTTAGCTACTAGATCTCGTTCAAACCAATTTTCGGTAGATGTTTGCATGGTAATGTACAGACGCCAGCACATCAAGTTACCCCAATTAGTCAAAATTCTTTGATCGTTTTTCAACTTTATTTCAAACAGAATAAAGTTCATATTCAATTGGGAAAGTTTGACATATTGGAGTAACTTGATGTGCTGGCGTCTGTACGTCATATATTAACATTTTACCACTTTGGAAGTGTCTCTCGCGCAAACTATTTAGTTTAGAAAAAATGATATTAGGAACCTCAATATCACTTTTGAAGACATATCCATAGATACCCCACACTAGTTTTACCCTTTTGTTCATCAAACCCCCAGAGGTTTGATGAACAAAAAATTTGAAGTTGGTGGCAAATAATGATACACAAATCCACAGACTTCCGAAACTAGACTTTTTTTACACCTTTTAGTGTGATTTTATGAAGTCGGTTGTTTTTTTTTATTTTTTTGAATAATGGTTGTTTTTTAATTCCTTATCAATATCATTGAATGGTTCAGTGAATTGGGAAAAAAAAGGTATAAGGAAAACGCTGATGAATCGTTAGTCCGGTCTCGCAGAAACTAACTGTTCTCAAGTTAATTTACTATCCTTGATCGATTACGATGAAAACCATTAAATAGGTAGTTCAAATGAAATGTTTGAATAAGGAAAGATTGAAATATTATTATCACTAGCTATGTCCTGCTCCTTTACCCGCTTCTAAGGTCTGTCTGCCTGTCTATTCATTTTAAAAATTCTGCACCTACATGATTCTGGACCCCCAACCCCAAGCTTAAGAATATTTCGCCGGCTTGGTCTCAATAAACAAGGAAATGTATACAGAGACCACTGCATGTGCACTGCAACCACTAGGTTCGAGCATCATAGTGTTGTACAGACGCCAGCACACATCAAGTTACCCCAATGTGTCAAATTTTCTCAATTGAATATGAACCCTATTCAGTTGAACATAAAGTTGAAAATCGATCAAAGAAATTTGACACATTGGGGTAACTTGATGTGCTGGCGTCTGTACATTTAGTTTCAACCTCATCGATAAATTGTTCAAGCTGATTTTCGTTCATCTTCTATATACTTATAATAAATCTGTAGAAGTAAAATTTCTGTACATTGAAAATATAAAAAAAATAAATAGCAGGGGGTGTTACTAGACCGACACCGAACCCAAAAATATGATTAAAAAAATTTTTGTCTGTCTGTCTGTCTGTCTGTCTGTCTGTCTGTCTGTCTGTCTGTATGTTCAGGTATCACGCAAAAACTACCGGTTCGATTACGATGAAACTTGGTATACTTATTCTTTAGTTGCCTGGGCACCACACTGGGTACTTTTTATCCCGGAAAAGTATGTACAATAAAAAACAAACTTAATTTTGCGGTTCG
The DNA here is from genome assembly GCA_921972225.1 of Euplexia lucipara. Taxonomy (NCBI): domain Eukaryota; kingdom Metazoa; phylum Arthropoda; class Insecta; order Lepidoptera; family Noctuidae; genus Euplexia; species Euplexia lucipara. The sequence continues at coordinate 6,032,986 of OV179151.1, forward strand.
ATCCCTAGACCCGACTACTGTACCAACCGCAAATAATAAGTTTGTCGTAGGTTACGTCACCCGCAGTGGAGTTCACCAAGGGGCGCTGCATACGGCTAAGATATTATTATATTTTATCTTAACATACAGTATCGCTCGCCATGCAATTCAATGGACTATCACACACTACGAAGATAATTATGTACATTAAACATATATTCAAAATTAATATTGGAGGATGATTGGTGATCGATACTGATGCCAAAAATGCAATCAGTAAATGTTTTGTCTGTCTGTTTGTATGTGCACGCATAGTTCAAAAACTATTATTGGTATTTTAACCAAACTTGGTACAGTTGTAATCAATACGCCTAGGCAGGTTGATCTTAGTTTCAGTTGTACGGTGCTCTTTCCCGGGTCAGTAGTTCAAGAAATCTCTATGCATACAATACCGGAAGGATCAACTTTGAAAGTATTCTATCCGGAAGTATTATGCTAAAATTATTACGTTTATAATATATCAACGCACAGCCCAAACCGCTGGTATTAGAGACATGAAACTTGAAGGAGTGTTCTTAGTGAAGAGTAAGTATCCACTAAAAAACGATTTTTAGAAATTCAACCCTTAAAGGGAAAACATAGGGGACGGAAGTTCGACATCCACGCGGGCGAAGCCGCGGGCAACAGCTAGTGTCTAAATAAAAACACGTACGCATCATCACTAGTCGATTGATAAACCGATGCGCGGCCACAGCGCGGGTCTAGCGCTGCAGTCGCGCGTTTTTTAACCGACTTTCAAAAAAGGAGGAGGTTCTATGTTCGTGTGTATGTATTTTTTTTTTTTTTTTTTTTTATGTATGTTACCTGATTTCTCCGCCATTTGTAGACCGATTCTCGAAATTCTTTTTTTGTTTGAAAGAGTAGACTCCTGAGGTGGTCCCATTTTAATTTGATGAAGATCTGGTGCTGATCTTCGGGGATATACAACGGAACTCTTCAAAAATAGACGGCAAATCTATCGTGATTGCTGGAATCGCTTGGATGTTTATTGTTTATACAACATCATGACGTATCATCAAGCCTGTATGCTCAGAGGGGTAGGCAGATGCGTTCAATATACTTAGATTTCGACAGTTAGGTATGTTAAGTTTAATTTATTAGGGTTAGGTGGATAACCCTATTAAAATGACATGTATTGTTAACAATTAACAATATAAAATGAATTCATGGCAAATGTTTATAATATGGGAACAACTAAAAATGGAAAAATAAAAAACTTTTTTACAAAAAATGAAACCGACTTCAAAAATAACACTAAACGGTGTAAAATAACTCTAAATTCGGAAGTCGGTGGCCCATCCAGAATAAGACAAAAGTACCAAAGCCACAGCTTCCTAATTTAGAGTTATTTTACACCGTTTAGTGTTATTTTTGAAGTCGGTTTTATTTTTTGTAAAAACGTTTTTTATTTATATGGATTAACAAAGCAGCGCGACGGTAGCGCTGTAGCCTCGCTGTAGCCGCGCTGCCGCCGCTCGGCACCTGGCGGCTGAAGGCGCCCTGAGTCCTTGTCCAGAAGAAACGAATTCGCTACGAATTAACACGCGATTTGAAGTTTAATGCTATGAATGTTGCAGCATACATTATTTAGATTTAGAGAGCTTCTAGGTGAAGAGCAATGTATTACAAAACGCTTCAAACTCGCGCGTATATCTGTATAGTGTCTAAGGTTTTGCTTAAGACTTGTCAAATGTCAAATTGTCACCTGATATTGGACTGGGAAGACATTTGTCACCATCTGTCATGTCATCAAAGATGGTGCTGCATTTCAAAAATATATTTTCTTCACTATTTTTCACAGTTTTTGGTTGATGCGTTAAAAATGTCAACTGGAGTCAGTATGAAAACTGAAGTCTAAATTAAATTGTCAACTCTTGTTTATATATTTCGTCTTTTTCTTATTGTACAGACGCCAGCACGTCAAGTTACCCCAATGTGTCAAATTTCTATGATCGTTTTTGATGTCAAACAGAATAAGATTCATATTCAATTGGGAAAATTTGACCCATTGGGGTAACTTGATGTGCTGGCGTCTGTACAAGAGAGAAAAAGATGAAACTAGCTTATGTACAGACGCCAGCACATCAACTTACCCCAATGTGTCAAATTTTCCCAATTTAAAATGAACCTTGTTTAGAATAACATAAAGTTTAAAAACGATCAAAGAAATTTGACACATTGGGGTAACTTGATGTGCTGGCGTCTGTACGTTTTATTTGACTAGAAGGGAATTGGCACCTATCAATGTGTGCATTTGCAACAATCTTTATACTAAAAAAAAACTTTTTTACAAAAAATAAAACCGACTTCAAAAAAACACTAAACGGTGTAAAATAACTCTAAATTCGGAAGTCTGTGGCTTTGGTGGGTTTGTCTTACTCATGATGGGCCACCGACTTCCGAATTTAGAGTTATTTTACACCGTTTAGTGTTTTTTTGAAGTCGGTTTTATTTTTTGTAAAAAAGTTTTTTATTTTTCCATTTTTAGTTGTTACCATAAAAACATTTGCATTGAATTTATTTTATATTGTTAATTGTTAACAATACATGTCATCATAGGGTTTTCCACTAATCCCTAATATTTTAAAATGAACATACGTAACTGACGAAATCTAGGTATATTGTACCCTGCGTACCCCTCAGAGCATACAGGCGTGATGATACGTCATTATGTTGTATAAACAATAAACACCCAAGCGATTCCAGCAATCACGACAGATTTGCCGTTCATTTTTGAAGAGTTCCGTTGTATATCTCCGAAGATCAGCACCAGATCTTCACCAAATTAAAATGGGACCACCTCAGGAGTATACTCTTTCAAATAAAAAAAGAATTTTGAGAATCGGTCCACAAATGGGGGAGAAATCAGGTAACATACATAAAAAAAAAAAAAAAATCCCCCCGTTACGTAAAATTTCATGGCTAAAGTGTTATTTATAACTTTTTAAATGTTTTACTTTTTTGCGGTGGGGGTTTTTTAAATTTTTAATTTAATTTTTATTTTATTATTTTTAAACGCATTACTTTGTTTTATTGAGTTTACAGTTATGAAAATTTTTCAGTGCGTTGTATGCTGGTTAAAACGAATCCAAACACGACATATCTGCTATTATTTTGTCAAGAGTCTACCTACTGGTGTGCTGGATAGCCTGGCTGCAGCATCAGCTCATCCTGTTGCCATCAAGGCGTTGTGTGCAGAATCAAATGCTGGTTGAAATGAATCCAAACACGACATATCTGCTATTATTTTGTCAAAAGTCTACCTACTGGTGTGCTGGATAGCCTGGCTGCAGCATCAGCTCACCCAGTTGCCATTAGTGCATTGTGTGCAGAATCAAATGCAGGTTAAAATGAATCCAAACACGACATATCTGCTGTTATTTTCCCAAGAGTGTATTAGTCTGCTAGATATCCTGGCTGAATCAGACCAAATACACCATAATGTAGCTATTACACACATGAGTGTTTGAAATTTTAAGACACACATATAAGTAAAGTTAATACCCATAGACGTCTAAAATAGCAACGGTAGCTAACACAAAAGAGCTGATAACCTTGAAACGGCTGAACCGATTTTGATGAATTATATCTAAGAACCATCGCAAGAAACCCTGCTTTCAAATAAAAAAAACCGCATCTAAATCGGTTCACCCGTTTGGGCGCTACGGTGCCACAGACAGACAGACAGACAGACAGACAGACAGACACACACACATAGCGGTGAAACTTATAACACCCCTCTTTTTGCGTCGGGGGTTAAAAAAAAAAAAAAATACGTACACACGAACATAGAACCTCCTCCTTTTTTGAAAGTCGGTTAATTAAATACGCTATAGCAACATTTTGTTTGTGATGTTATGACTTTAGTATGTATTGAATGTCTTTGTTCTTTACAGTTTTAAGAAGTAATTACCTTCTGAAAGAAAACGCAAAATTTTGTTTGATATAGGTATTAAACGTGTGTTCTTATATGTATATTGTATAGGTAATTAGGTAGCATCTTACGTAAACACGTCATCAATCGTTTTCGTAGAATTCATCAGATTGTAAAACGTAACATATCACGCCTGAGTTCCCGGAAGGGTAGGGCGGATGAGTAGTTACCTACTTAAGTAACCTTTACACGAATTTCGTCAAAGTATCTATCATCTAAATAGAGGGCAATCCTATTAGGTACCATCAACCGGGTTGAATACAAACTCTGGCCTGCAACCGAAAAATTCCAGTTGGAAAAACCCAAAAACACTTTACTTGAAGCTGGATCTTCGTGCTTTACGGTAGCGCAACGATGAACCAACCATGCAGTGAACATAGTTGGGTCATACACAAAAAACGAAAAAAAAATGTTCTTGCAACTTAAAACCGATATTTCTATATCATATTAACATTAGATACACTGAATAGTCTTTCGTCACGAAAACTTACCATATTTCACAAAAACATCGCGCTTTAATGAAATTTACTTATTTTTTTTTAGTTTTGAATCTAAAGAAATCTCCTTCTGTAGACTGTTCGGATGCCAAGTAGTTGAGTTTATGTGATGGTTAAAAATATATACACATACTTTCGATACTAAAAATTCATTACATTACATCAGTTATATGATCAAATATGAATAACACAGCGTTTTAAAAAACATGTAATTCAAGATTTTAAAATACAACGTATACACAGCATGTTCCCAGAATTTTGGTCTCCTTCTGTAGACGCATAAAATGACCCAAACTGGGCCAAAGATAAACGCATCGCTTTTATTTTGTCTTTTGTGTTGGTAGCACTGTATTCTCTATCATTTGCTCGATTGTGATTTTGCGTAAAGTGCGTCTGACGTGGAAAATTAAAATTTTATTTAAATACACACGTTTTTGGTCGAGATCAGTGTATCTTTCCTGTGCAAAGGATACCTGAATAAGTAGCCTTTACAAATAAATAAAAAGATCGAGATAGTATTATGCGTATGGGCGCGGTATGCAAATATCACATTGTTCAAATTTTTACCTTATAATTTAGGATGCCATGTTTGATTTTTCAAAATTTGTCTCTCCTGTAGACATCTTTACTGTAGACTTAGTGTGCCCACAGAGGCCAAATTCACCAGGGCTCTCAGATAGACTCACACTAGATCTTTCTATCGAAATACTTTATCAAAAGCATAGATCCCAGAAGAAAATAATCTATTCAGACGACTCCGAAGCCTCTGAAGATTCACTACAGAAAAAACGGCCGAGGAATTTCATGTGGGACGATTCTGACGAGGATAATATACTTTAACACTTTGTTCCTTTATATGCCCACAGAAGCATTTTGTCTGTTCTGTAGACAAATTTTGATTATTTTTTTGTACGGAATTGATAGAGATTTTTGATTATTTATGACTTGTTTAAGGGTTATAGAGAATTCTATTTTAAGTGTTTTGTTCATTGTTTCTATTCTTAATCTTATTGATATGATTATTTAAGGTCAATTTTTGTTCTCTTCTGAGGACAAGACAATCTCTTCTGTAGACGTAAAAAAACTAAAAACGTGATTTATTCCTAAAATATCCAAGACTGATCTCGAATAATATTTTTGTAAGAATATTATAATCGAACCCTAAATAAATATAACGTTTCATAATAATTCGTGGAGTTTTATTATTAATATTTTGAGTTGTTCACTTTTTGTGTATGACCCAGTTACTTTAACTTGAAATGAACACGAATGTAGTGATACCTTGCATTTGCATATATTTTATTTCAGATAAAGCTAGACACAATTAAAAAAATAAGTCTGAAAAACATCTAAATACCACAGAAGAATACAAGCTATGCCTAAGTTTGTATTCTTTATTTGTTTACAGGACGCGAGAATTATAACTAAATAAATAAATAAATATTCCACAACTTTTCACACAATGCCATCTAGTCCCAAGCTAAGCCAAGAGCTTGTGTAATGCGTACTAAACAGCTGATAAACATACTTATATATATATTTGTAAATACCAAAGAGACTTAAAATACTATAGAGCGGGCATGTCAAGGAAATGTCATAGAAAAACTTTGATCCCATGTCTCAGTAACGCCATCTAGAATAATATATGAATATTGGAGCGGCAGTGGAGCGTACTACAAAAAACTCATAGTTGTATCCAGCAGGACACACTTTTTCGGACGAAAATTTTGTTCGTGATGTCCGGTCTATAGGTATTGAATGTCTTTGGTAAATACATATATTATTATATATAAATTACACCCAGACACAGAACAAATGATCGTGCTCTTCACAGAAACATTTGTCCTGGGTGGGAAACGAACCCACGACCTCCGGAATAGCAGTCAGGGTTACTAACTACTAGACCAACAGGCCAGTGTCAATGATAAAAACTTCAAAGAAGCAGGGATGAACAATACATCGACACGTTTGCTAATGCTATTATAAATGGAGTATTGAAACATATTACATAATATACCTACCACTTTGAAAGCCTACTTTGTTTGTTCCCTGAATGTCGCAAGATCATGTTTCAGTCGAATTTCCTATCAAGTATCACATTGCGAAATATCACCGATCTTTGAGGTACTCCGGAGACCCGTTGCCATGGTAACAATGAATCAAATAATCAATACGGTCGACTTAAGGAGGATGTAGCGAAATTCATGTTTTTTGCAATTGGCCGTTCAACATTGAGGTTGTATGTTGAACAAAATATGATTCGCGACCGTATACGTTTACAAAATTAAAATCATTCAAATACTTATTTAAAACAACCTTCTAAGTTCATACAAATCCAATTAAATGATTATTTTATGAAAAAGTCATCTAATGGGATTAAATTAACATAAAGGGTTGTATTGGTGATTTAAATTAATATTTTGATCATCCTAATACATACCTACAGCCTGACAATGCAATGAACGTCATATTATTGCAAAAAACATATACATGACTTGATTCCGCCATCACCTTTCCACCTTCGGACAACCCGGCGTACGTGCGGCGAGTGTCCACCCCTACATATCGTTGGCATCTCTACGATCCGGATAAAGCGTTTTGACACGTCGCGAGTCGTTCATACCGCGTACCTACATCAAATGACTCGAACAACGCCTGCTGCGGTCTTCTCGCCCGATTGTAATTTAGGTGTCTTCAAGGCTAGAGTGAATAGGCTCTTAATTAACTAGTGTGCTTCAACATCATTGATTGCATTGCATCATCAGCATGCGTAGAATGATCACCGTCGAAACGGATATGTATGTACAGACGTCAGCACGTCAAGTTACCCCAATGTGTCAAATTTCTTCGATCGTTTTTCAACTTTATATCAAACAAAATAAGGTTCTTATTCAATTGGAATTTAACACATTGGGGTAACTTGACGTGCTGGCGTCTGTACAAACCGATAGATGGTAGCAACATTTTTGCCGATTATAGAAAAAATAATGGTCGATATTGTAGACTATTATTGTCGACAGAAGAATCTACACATTTCTTCTCTTCAAACCTCGTCCCCACTAGGAACATATTTGTCGAGCGACATATTGTGTCCCCGGAGACATCGGGCGATGTCGCCCTACATCGCCAAACTTCGCCCGATGTCATATCTCCGTCCACATCAGTTCAGTCGAAACTATCATGTCTCCGGAAGAGGTAGTGTTGTACAGTGCGTCTTATATAATGATGAACGCATCAAGAACAAAAAAGAAGAGAAGATGGTGTTAAACAGTACTTGCGAAATAAAACAAGTGTATTTAATGATCTCAGTGTTCTGTACGGCTCATTTGACCACATTGTCGCAGGTTACACGCACGTCCACACTCTATCACTACTCTTCATCGACTGTGCGACAAGGAACTGAAGGAACAGTTTCAACATTGTCGCGGCGATGTCGTCCGACGTCGCCCGACATCGCCCGATGTCACCGGGGACACATATCGCTCGACAAATGTTCCTAGTGGGGACGACATCATTCATCACATCATGTTGTCATTCTTGACATTGTCATGCTCAAAACAAAAGATATGTGTCTACAATTTGTCACCTTGTCAATTCTTCTGTAGACAAAACACGTTTTTGTGGTGGTTATGCTACCCGTGCAGGTAAGTGCGAACACAAGATAATTTAAATTTCGCGGAAAACCCTGGTATTACCCTTAACTTGACTCGACTCTCGATAGAAATCATATTACCCCGGCTAAGTGAATTCAAGACGAGGAGATGGGGGACGCGATCAGGGATTTCTTACTAGCTAATTAACCGTTCCATCCCAGTGTTTTTATTATCTTTCGTATCTGTTACGTTGACTCATATTTCTAATGGAAAAAAAAGTAGTTTTACTGAGATTTTTCCATTTGCGATTTGGCTTTTATAATTTCTTTCTAAGTCTACATATAAGCCCCGGTCCAGTTAGGTAGGTCTAACTTCGAGAAAGAGGTCAATCGTCGAATTCAACTCGGTTGGGTAGCGTTCGGTAAGCTACGCGGTATCTTCTCGTCCGACATACCACAGTGTCTCAAGACAAATGTTTATGACCAGTGCGTGTCGCCAGTGATGACTTATGGACTAGTAACTTGGCCGCTTATAATAGGCCTCATCAGGAGGCTTAAAGTCACTAAAAGGGCGAGGGGAGAGGGCTATGCTTGGAGTTACCTGAAGTGACCGAATCAGCAATATCGATACCTGCAAGAGAACCAAGGTAACTGACATAGCCCGAAGAATTGCTAAACTTAAGTGGCAGTGGGCAGGGCACATTGCTCGCGGAACAGATGGTCACTGGGGACGAAAATCGGAAGTTGCAGCGTTGGAAGGTCTCCCACAAGGTGGACCGACGACTTCGTGAGAGTCGCGAGGCATTGGATTCTCGCGACTCTCACCAACTCGTCGGCCCACCATGAGAAACGCACAGGACCGGTCGTGTGGCGACATTTGGGGGAGGCTTATGTCCAGCAGTTGGCCTATTTTGGCTGAAATGATGATGATGATGAAGCCTTATTTTATTATGAATCGACCGAGCGGAAATTATTATGTATCTAAAAGATGGAGGAAGTGTCAAATAAAATCGGCTTTTATATTTTCGGTGTAGGTACTCGTTACAAACTAGGGTAGTAATATTTAATTAGTTGCTAGAATACTTAGTACTTTTATTTTTTATATTTACTACAAAGCTCGTCTATGTAATAATCATGGCCAGAATACACACCGAAATACAATTTTAAAGATTTTAAAATTATTGATAGAACCCCCCAAGTACAAATAGCGCGGCTGCGGTTTATTTATTTATTTCTTGAAAGTGACAAATTAGAACAAATTAGAAAGTATTGCCAAGTTTTGAAATATTTTAATTCAGTGATTACATATTTTTTTATTAAAGTTTGCATGCTTAGAATATTAACTCATAGAAGCCGCGTTTAGTATAAAACACGGGCGAAATCGTGAGACACCCACTATATTACCTATCTTTGTGTGCGTGAGCCGAATGTGTTAACGCGCGAACAGTGTTCGTCGGAACGTGACTTTTAGTTGCCTCACTTTTTGCACTCGTACAAGGTTTCCATGCGTTATTATTCTAAGGTTGCAGTTAAATTCCTTCTTACATTAAGCTATAAAAACATTTCCAGAATAAGCTGATTTCGCATTGTATTTCTGTACAACGCGAGGTCAGCTTAAACTGTCTTGTGTGTAGCCACACAATATACTGTTATGGGAAAAGCGTTGATACTATTTACACTCCAAACACACCGTCTAAATCCTATTGTCAGTAGGGACTTTGAAAGGGATACTCTAACAAACAGTTCTCCCACGCAAGGTTAGTTGAAAGAGGAGACACGATTACTAAAGACGTACATAGGTACAGTCGCTAGCACATCAAGCCACCCTGACGTTTCAAATGCCTTTGACAGTTTTCAACTTTATTACGAAAATGATAAGGTTCATATTCATTTATCAAAATATAATTAGTAGGTACAGACGCCAGCACATCAAGTTACCCCAATGTGTCAAATTTCTTTGATCGTTTTGGGTAAATTGGGTAAAGGAGAATGCCCGTTTTGTAAGGAAAGTTGGGTCCCAGTGGAAAATGGTTGTGCCCTGAACTTTTTTATTTTACATTATAGTAAAAACATAGTATTTCCATAATCAGAAACCATTTTTCATTTACTCACCCAGGTTCAAGAGATATTATCATTTTTCTGTTGTAGAAATCTAGGTTATAATTAGGAATTTGACGTTGACATTTCCTCCCTATATTATTCAGGTTAAGTACCAACTTCTACTACCGATCCTATACATCACTTTGAAGATGAGATTATGTCTCAGCTAGTTTATGTAGCACAGTACACAAAAATACACACATTAATAAGTGCAACGAGCAAAGAGAACAGCACTAATGTGAGCCAATTATCTCACAAAACGTAATGCACTCGAGGAACTTATTGGCTCAACTTAGTAGTAGCAGAAAAAGCACGTGTCGAAATAGTAACTAAGTCAAAAATTACGGAATTCATAACTCAACGGATGTAAACAATGCAATCACGCACGTAATTTACCACAGACCAAAGTCTGTTATGTCTGTGACATGCGCAAGTAAATGTTGCCAGATCAATTTTTAAATCTATTTATAAATCGTTATCGATCTATCAATCTAATTGTTTTTTTATTGTTTTATTATCATTTTATTTAGATATGGAATACTCATTTATAACAAGACGACATTGTTGTTTAGATCTTTGATACCAGGCAACTTTTATTGGTATAGCAGTCAAACCACAGACAACATTGAATCAAACGGATGTTGACGTAATGTTAAACTATTAATTAACTTTAACTTTATTCCCAGGGTGAAAGAAATCGCATAAAAAATACCCTGCACATAAAAAAATACATAATATTTTTAGGTTATTGTTTCAATCAGGCACATGATTCCACAAAGAACGATTTGCAAAGAATTATTCAAGTTTGTCTCTGTCGTCATCATTAATTAGGTACGTAAATTGATTTCTGAAATATAAGAATTTTTATGCTACATAAAACCTCATTCTAAGTTTAGTAACAAAATAAACAGAACCATTATGAACTTACTCCTTACGCATAAATTGACAACCAAAAATATTTATGTTGATCCGTTGCAATGGTGACACTACTTAACTATTTGTATGTAGGAATAGTTTGTAAGGGAAAGCGAAATTGTTGCTTTTAATTCCAAGCATTTTTTTCATAATTAGCTTAATGATGTGGTTCATGTGTTATTAAAGTTCAAATAGACTTGTAAGTATTTTTACGAATCGTGTGTATGGTAAAGTATAAAAAAGTGTTGTTTTTAGACTTTTTCAGGTATTTTTTAAAATATTTCGCTCCGTCAGATCCATCCTCGTACTTCAAGAAATATTCTAAAAAAAGAATTAGCGAAATCGGTTCAGCTGTTCTCGAGATTTGCGCTTAGCAACACTTTTAGCGAAACACCATGTGCAGAGTTGATAGAATGATACAACAAATAAACAAAGTGGGTTTAGTTTAGAGTGTACGACTAAACACCGACGAACACTACGCTGAAAGTCTGACTGAACACCGACAACACTTTACTTAGAAGGGACTCTTCGCCGACAAGACACTTCACCGATAGAGCATAATATAATTCACACGACGCGGACGTACACATACGAGTAATCAAAAACTTACTTTGGAAATCAATTTTAAATGCAATCTATTAGTTACTGGCACTTGCCAGCCGCTGCCTGGGCACCGCTCGCTCTGCTCGCTCGGTTCGTGCGTCAAAGCTTCAACCAAACCTAATCTATCCATTCGGTGCCCAGTCGGCAAAGTCCTGCCGGCGATCTTCTTCTTATCGTGTGGTTAGTAACTAACCTGGTGTCAGAGTTTTAATGCCGCCCATGGGCCTCTGACTTGGCATCACATGCCCTCGAGAAATATCTCTCAGGCATGCCGGTTTCCTCACGATGTTTTCCTTCACCGTTTGAAGCAAGCGGTGGAGGAAGCGGCGATGAGTCCCGTCGAAGTAAAGTCTTGTCGGCGTAGTGTCTGTCGGTTATTAGTCGTACAATGGTGATGGTATGTACCTGCTTCGTCGAAAACGGACGATATTAATAAAATGGAATTTTTTAACTCGTTGTAGAATTTCCAAGAAGTGCATCGCCAGACTTTAGCTTTTATTTACAATACCTATTTACAAGGCAAATTTCTGTGAAGAAGCGGTTAATAAACTGTCAATGTCAACCAGAGCAACCTTGACAGGGGTTCCGAGAGCACTATCAGTATGATTTTTATCCATCTTGACCTGTGGTTCTCAAAGTTTCGTCGGCGTTGCGAGCGAGACAGAGGGGCGCTGAAATAGTTTGGGAGTCGACAAATCAAATGAAAAATATTTTTTGCCAGAATAAGGTGTAACAGTGGTTTTGTTTCGGCATTTATCTTGTCCAACGTGCAAATATGTTCACAATTAGCGATGTCAATTAATCTAGCTTACAAATACCTGAATCAAGTGACTTCTTATACTAAAACTAAAACTTTCTTTTAAAAGATTTATTGTGTTAAAGCGAGGCCTGCAATTTGTACCTATTATCGGTGTAAAATAAACTCGTTTAAAAATATTTTGAGAAAACTGGACTAAGGGAGTCTGATCGCCTATTTTTCAGTTAGCGTAGTGATTGAAACTCGTGCCTTATCATTATGAGAAGAAACATATTCCATGCAGTGGTAGTAAGAGTCTGCTATTGTTATTTAGAAAACTTATGAAAAACAAAAAGTAATTTCAATTGAAAAGTATTTTTAACAGACTTCAAAAAAGGGAGGTATTCAATTTTTTTTAGGGTTTGTTATCTCATTACTGCGTCATCTATAAACCGATTTTCAAAAATCATTTTTTTTTTAAGATTTGTTCCTCCTTGATATTAAGTCATCTTCCATACAGAGGAACTAAAAATTGCAAAATACTTTTAACAAAAAAATACAACCGACTAGTTAAAAAACACTAACAGACCGGTACAAAATAACTCGGTGGCCAATAATTAATGAAACAACACGAACAAAGCCACAGGCTTTCGAAACTAGAGTTACACTGTTAGTGTCTTTTTATGAAGTCGGTTGTAATTTATATTTAAAAAGTTTTTATTAGCTCTAAAGGTTTTAATTTGGCAAATTAAAACTTTTAAAGCTTTAGATTCACTAACCGTAACAAAATAAATAAATAAAAAAACTATCGGCAAAACTTTGAGAGCCTCAGGCCTGATAATAAAACGTGTTTTTATGTGATATTACGCAGAAATACTTTTTTCTATTTGCTTCCTAGTATTGATATGTGTTATCGTACGCTAGAATCGCATGTACGTAACTACATTACATACTACACTTGAGTTGTATCCATGTTGATATGCCCTACATTCAAAACATTTGCGTAATATTTTATAAGTATTACTTGCTTTATTAGAATTTTGATTAACTACGTTTGTTTGAATTCTATAATTTATTCATTTGAAACGATGTTTTTAAATACTTCGTATTTAATTATAGTATTACCGCATTAGTTTGACCGCATTTTTATTGGGCTTAATTTGTACGTGATTTTTCATTAATTCCAGAAAGATATTTCCACGCGATTCTAAGGAAGACGGGCTAACAAAGGTTTAAGGGTTCGGGATTTTCCTTTTGGGTTTAAAGATTAAAAATACTGGGTATTCCTTATCGAACACAACTCGCGACTAAACACATTCTCGTGCAAAGATAATAAAGTGGACACACGATTTTGCCCATGTTTTGTACTAAACGTGGCTTCTATGCGTTATTATTCTAAGGCAACAGCCAATGCCACTGGGATCTTGTGACGACTCTTTTTGCAATTATGGATTTTGATCCCTAGGGTCACAGGAAACTCTGATTGAATTAAGGGGGCTCTTCCACGCACTTGGATTACTTCGAGGGAGGGCGACATCACAAAGGGAGCTATTTAAGCCGTGTGGCAGTGCCAGTGACGAATCCAGGATTGTCGTGTCAGAAAGGCTTTTTTCCTAAGCTTTGGCCCTAAGCTTAGCCTTGGTTTTAGAGACTTAGTTACTTCTGTATGCGACGATTTTAATCGTAACTATAAATAATCTGTACTAATGTTATAAAGAGGAAATATTTGATTGTTTGTTTGCACGAGGCTCCGAAAGTATTGGACGGATTTGAAAAATTCTTTCACCGTTGGGAAGCTACACTATCCCCGGGTTACATAGGCTACTTTTTATCCCTGTATTCCCACGGGAACGGGAACTACGCGGGTGAAACCGCGTGACGTCTGCTAGTATTGAATAAAAGAATCTATTTTACACACACACTTCAATACTGACAACTGACAACACTTCTTAGTGGTGCTAGCATGACTTACTTAGGTGCTGTTTGTTTCTGATGAATAAATTGTCTGGTTAACATATTGTAAATCCGTATTTAGCTGTAGATAATATTAATTTTAACATTAAGTGAATTTTTGTAAGAGCTGTGGATTTTGTGAAAAAATAAACCCCACTGAGGGTAGGATTTTAGCAAACACCACAATTAAACAAGGCGTAATCTTGGTAAAAAAAAATCAAAGGCTGTTCTACCCATGGATATGAACAAAGAACTCAGAAATTGCGAAAATAATCAACTGTTGTGTAAAAAAAAAATATACGACGCCAACTTTTACTAAGAACGATGATCATGGTTTTCGCGTACAATGTTTTTTACTTGCAGGAGCACGGTTTTGTGGTTGCGCTTTTGATGTTCGCGGCGCCCCGTCTTCCTTTTTTGTTGGTCAAAGAAAACTGAACTTAAAGAAAAACTGTTTAAAATAATATCGCAATTTAAAAAAACGTCAAAACCATAAATGTTCAAACCATCTACAGGGCTCGATAATAGTTTCAAGTGTTCGACATTTTAATTCGGACGTAGGAAATACCTTCTAAAATTTTGTCGCAATCATTTCAATACAATACAAGCTCGAACCAATCATAACCCGGATTCGTAATCATTTTTCGCCGTATTAGAGGTTTTAGTATGCCTCGAAGCCGTACCAGGTAATGACGAGAGCGCCAGTCATGTTAGCTGGAAACTTATACGCTACCTTTCGGAGAATATTGAAGGTGAATCTTTGTATTATAGGTATATTATATTTCTCATATAATAGGTAACCCGAAGAAATACCATACGCAGGCTCCTACCATGTAACAATTTTCTTTTACTGAGAAACAGATTTTAATCGCGCAAAAACATTATTTTTCTTTTATAAAATCCTACACTTCTCTCGCGATTTTGTCCACGTGAATTTGGTGATTTACCTTTCTACCTCATCGTAGTTACGAAAATAAAATATAGCCTATGTTACTCGGTGATTATGTAGCTCTCTAATGGTTTAAGAATTTTAAAAATCGATTTAGTGTTTTAGGAGTTAAACATACATTCATACAACCTAATCTTTCGTCATTCAGATTAGCAGACCCGGCCACACATCGCTACGGCTAATTGAGGTATTTTTAGTTACAACAATTTTCACAAAATTTAGCAATATTTCGAAGTTTATCCCGGGCAAATGCCATGACCAGAGAATTTTATTAGTAATCGACCAGTCTTTTGGGCACTTTCCCCGTTGACAGCGATGCGGGGTTCTTCTATTTCCTAATCTAGATTATTATGTAAAAAGGTAACATAATTATCACCCATATTACTTTTAATTGTCATTGTATTTCTTTGTTTACTTCTAGAATAACAATTGCAAGTCAATATTATTAGGTAGGTAGCATTGATATATAAAAACCCGTAGGTAGGTACTTATGTAAATAGGTACTTTACGCGACTATACGAAATAGTGAGTCTGTTCATTCGTCTGGAAATATATTAACATTCTCAAAGGCAATGCATTATTCTGCTTTTTAATTATTCAGACAGAAACCTCGGGTTAGAATATGATAGTACGAATATCATCCTTACATTACCTGTACCTATTTAACAAGCAGATTTATGAATGACTCATAAATCTTCTTGGAAAACATTGCTATATCTTCATTTACCTTTATTTCAAGCCACACATTTTCAGTGTAAGCATATAAATGAATTACACAACTTTTACACAACTCCATCTAGTCCCAAGCTAAGCAGAACTTTTTTTATGAGTACTAAACAACAAAAAATCATATAATACTAATATATTTCTAAATATTACAGCCACAGAACATGACGTATCACCACACACCATAAACTGCCTGCTCATCTTTTCTCCTCCACTATCAGTCCATCCAAAGGTTGTCTGTAAGAGAACGCTTTTAGCGATAAGGACTCCCATTGTATCATTCTAAAACCCCATGTAGCCCTTAAAGTTATAATTCGTAAGTTTTTATAGAGTACAATAAAGAGTAAATATTCTTTTCTATTCAGTCAGGGCCACTAACTGGCTAGACCATGTGGCCAGTCCAGCTGATCACGCATTGTATAGAATTTCCAAACAATGTGAGGTCAGCGTAAACTGGAAATGGCTTGTTTGCCGTGTGTATCAGCACTTTACCTTGAATGTCATCTTTGTCAACCCACCACCCACAAGAAACAAGAGGGTGTCTAGTTTCCTGTGTAGCGTGGGTTGCTTGCTTATAATAGGTGTTCCAATACACTTAGGTACCCATGGCAACGTCCAAAAATACGGCCAAGATTAATCCGGAGAAAGCAGGAAATTGAATTATTCGGGTCACATAATCACAATGAGGTCGTCTGTCCACCTTGCGAGTGGACGTCCTACGCTGCGCTTGCCGATACGTGGCCTCCACTCGAGAACCTTTCGACCCCATCGGCCATCAGTCCTCCGTGCTATGTGCCCTGCCCACTGCCACTTCAACCTGCTAATCCGATCATTGGCTATTATGTAGATATAGAGCAGTGGCGAAGTGTCCATACAACTCGATTCCTATCTAAGGCTTCCCTTTGGATATTCGGAAGAGCAACTCTTGCGCTATTGACAATGGCAGCCAGACTCTAGTATTGCCAAATATAAGGCATTTAAGTGCACAAAAAGTAAACAGGATGGTAGGGTAGACCGATGACTTCAAGAGAGACAACAATTTATAGTGATAATAATACCAAGTAAACTGCGGCATTCCTCTTTAAAAAAATTACCCCTCGCTGCTGATATGTAGTCTCTAACTCCATATACTGGGTTAAATTTAAGCCGTTCTGGAACACTTCAGGGGTCATTGTAATCATCATTCTGAACAACTTTTACAATGGGACCGAACCTGAAATCGCAAAAAAAACAGCTGTTCCATGGCTGTTCCCTACATTTACGTTGCATAGCTCATCAAAATGATGGAGACACCTAAAATGAGCACGGATTTCTTTCACGTCCTTATTGCGTCCATTACCTACAGGCGTCACAAAAGAGAACGGAAGAGTCTCTACAAGCATGAACATAACTCAGTTTTGTATAGATAGGTTTAACAGCGCGGGTCCCACCAAAACTAGGTACCTTGGTTGGCCTGTATCTTGGTGACCCAAAAGTAAAAAAGTTGAAAATATTCTGCTAGCGCAAGAACAATACGTAAATTAATTTTGAAAATACCAGATTGCTATTTAATAATATTAAAAATAACTAACAAACTACGAGTTAAACACGGACTTTAGTACTTTAGTTCTTTAGTTCACTATCATCAACAGATTTGGTAACCAGACTTAGGCTTTCTTTCTAGGAAAGAAAAAGATATGCTGTACCGACGCGACCCCAAATAGCCCATTGGGCTATTTGACAACATTTGAGATTTTAGTCCCTCATATAGATAACAAGAAAATATTCGACACATATTTTTTTCTTTTTCAAATTGATGAAAAACTGCTTAGTTGAGGAGTAGGGGCTTGTAACGTCATTAGCTAACATAAACTGTACTGGCTAGTGACGTCATGCGACATTTTAACTCGATTATCGCCGTTATTTTTTGATTAGGTACGTGAAAAAAGAAAAAATACGTGTCGAATATTTTCTTGTAATCTAAATGAGGGACTCATAACTAAAATTTTGTTAGATAGCCCATTGGGACAAGGTTAAGACATGACTCCGCTTGCTAATGACTGGATGATATTTATGCTCGCTTAGAACTAACCCAGCCAGTCAAAATCTCTCCCCGTGAAACGTTAGGTAAAGTGAACATCAAGTGAACTGTCAATCCCTAGCCATTAGTGGGTTTAAGATAAAACCTCACTTCGCCTTCACTACTCACATGTGCACGGAGAGATTTTTTAAAGAAAAGCATTGCTACAATGGGAAAATATGTTCCAAATTATGTTTGCTGTTTTTTTGGGTGCTTTAGTTTTGTGAATAATATAATGTTTTCCACGCTGAATTCGTGGCCTCGGTAACCTACGCGTTATTTACAGATTATAAAACACGACGGCGGCGTTGACATTATCAAAAACATGAATATGAAAATGAATTTCCATCGTGCTCATTTTTAGGCGCACAAAGGAAATCCGGAACTACAACAACTCAAAGTTAATCCCGTATTTGCATCGTATTTGCAACGCTACACGCTAGCGAGGATTTGAAATAAATTCTGCACTTTGAAAGTAAAGTTACTGCATGGAGAAATTTTTAATACTGTTTGTGAATTCGGGTCACGAGGCTGGGACGAGCTTTGTGCCGGGGGATGAACCCCCTTCCCCCCCTCCTATCCTCCTATTCCGGGAATTAACTTTAGCCTTTCCCCAGTTGCGCGACACTTGCACATAAAAAATGTACGTACGCTAGTTTACTGTCCGTTTTATTTTTTACTTTTTTCTTACTTACTTCTTTTGCTTCGGATACATACATTCATACTCATACACGTTGTCATACACACACGCCACGCGCCGGTGACGAGAAGGTACTACGCACCTGACCTTTTTGAATATTACCCAACAAAGCGCAAAAGCGGTGCTTATCTTCTTAATTGAACTTTTGTTTATTTAAAAATTATGGGGTAAGTTTTTTTTAGAAGGCTAGCCTCCTATTACCTACATGGGACTTCAAATTCAAATTCAATCATTTATTGCATATCACATGTGTTTTACAAGATCATAATAATAATAAAATAGTTCACATGGAACCTGTCGGGTACATTTTTTTACAATAATGATAGTAGCATTTAAGGATCAGTAATTAAACATTAATAAACAGTAATTAGAAATTTAGAATATTCATTTAAATATGTAAGCAAATGTCATAGGAAAAAATAAAAATTCAAACAATTAAGTAAAATAATAAAAGTCGACAAATAGAAATTAATTATAGTCAAATGCATCATGTCAATAAAAATAAAATAATAATCAAAGTACAATCAAGACTTTAACTACTTGAGATTAATTTCATAATAATTAATGTTTAACACGTTGAATGCCGCATTTATTAAACCTTCTGAAATACTATTCATATTCATATTCATATTCATTTATTTGCGTTCCACAAGGTAAACAAGATGTTAACAGAGGGCTTAGAGCTAAGAACCGTTGTAGACCCTGTAAGGGCACAGCAAAATATTGTTAAATACTTAGCAACTAAATAAAATCTAAGTCTAACTAAAATTTGAATAAAATTATACATGAAAACTAAATAATTATACATCCTAGTTGCAAAACAGTTAATAACAATAACATAAATAATTCAATAAATGATAGCAAAATAATAAAAAATAAAATAAAATTGTATTTACTTAAATTATTAATTTGGTAACACGTACACGTACTAAATCCTTTTACTAAACAAGTGACGTCTATTATGGCGCTTTCAATAGGCTGTTGACTAAATTTTAGTTTTTAGTCCCACGTCTAGGTTACTGGAAAATATTACCTATGTATTTTACATCGAGTCAAAATGTCGCATGACGTCAAGATTTCGTACAGTTTAAACAAAATTATGTCGTCTCCTTAATTTGAATGCGCCCAATTAAAAAAAATCCACCAATATGAAAAAGCAAAAAAAAATACTTGTCTATTTTTTTATTATCTAACTGGTCTAACTGATGATGATAAATATTTGTGTGATGAGCACGATCATTCTATGTCTGGGTGTAATTTATCTACAATTTATGTATCTATGTATTTAGAAATATATGTATAAGTGAAGAAACATAATGTTTTTCAGTTGTTTAGTACCATACCATACTATACCCATAACACTCGCTCTGCTTAGCTTGGGACTAGATGGCGTTGTGTGAATAGTCGTGGAATATTATAAAATGTCATTACAAAACAAAAAAAGGAAAAAAAAACAGTGCGTAAAAAAAATATCATCTCTCGTATTCTATTTGTAATGCTCGTGTTAGGCCACGTGGAGCTCTGCAGGATTATACAGATTATATTAAAACATGGGACATAAAAGTAACTGGCACATAGATGTACCAGTATGGTTACCTCTGCCTTATGTAGGTATTCTGAAAGGAATACAAGTGTCATGTTATGTTATTTAATTCTTTAAACCCCGAGAGGTTAATATTGTGGGATTAATAAAGGAGCTTAAACACACGTCAAATTTGCCTTCATTACAATGTCCGTTATTCATTGATTAAGTACGTGAAAAAAGAAAAAATATGAGTCGAATATTTTCTTGTAGGTAATCTAGATGAGGGATTAAAAACTAACATTTTGTCAAATGGCCCATTGATAAAAAATCGTTTATCTACTTCATTCACAACATTTTCGCAAAACAAAACGACGGGACAAGATAATCATGTTAATAGTTCATGCATATTATTTGTCAGTGTCATTCAATGTATTTATCAGCGCACGATACAAGTTTCCGAGAAATGTTATAATTGTTGCAAAACATATATTTAATTTCGTATAATAATATACGAAGATAAAATCGTTTATGTATGTGTAGGTAAGTACCTAATTTTAAATGTCAGATTACGTAATTAGGGGTCAGTATTCGGTTTGCTAATAACATAACTATTTTTTTATGCGGTTTGGTTTATAATTTAATGACACGGAATGTTTTAAGATCACGCCCGATATTACCCGAAAGATTAGACAGGTCTACCTACAATACAGCTAGAATTCGCCAAATACGTTCAAAATCGAATATAAATAATCCAGCCGCCTCCAACGTCCAATCCATCATGGATGGGACGTTCCACTTAAATCCCCTAGATCAGAACCCCAGCGGGGCTAGCATGGGCTGGGGATATAACTTTTATCCACCGGTTATTTCCACTGACAAGGGATACAATTATCTTATCCACCTGCCAAAGCACGGCAACAGGGGGAAAGAGAATTATATCACTTTTTGACATTAGACGTGGATACTCATCCACGGCTTATAGCATGGCGACTAGTGAAAGATTTCGCGATTTGAGCAATCCCAATTGACAACAAAATAAAATAAATATCCAGTACAGATGTAATAAAACGATGAAAGTACTTTGGTTTACATGACATTCTCGACTATTGTGTAATTTCATAAAAGTTTTCTTATAATGGCAATAATTTCGAGGACAAGCGTTTCCCCTGGTTTATCCCCGTGAATAGTTTATCCACCCATGTCGCCATGCTCGGAGGGTGGATAAAAATGACAGAGAGGAATAGTATTTTATCCTCTTCCCGTGGAAAGAATTATCTCCGGCCATGCTAGCCCTGCAGGGGACTACACAGTACCTACTTACTCTGTGTAGCTGTGATGATGCTTGCTTGTTGATAAGCACGGTCAATAGTTCTGTCAGACCTCAATTAGGGTTGTTGGATTGACCACAGTACCCACAACGTTTAAAATTGAAATAACAACTGCTATCATGTGTTATAATTATTTAAATTATAACCATATTTATCTATGCTTAATGAGTTATATCGTATTATTTTCTATTAACCTCTATGGTAAAACCAGATGTAATGACCTCATGTGATTGGTCGAAACTTTGACATACGACCAATCATAAGCAAGTAAAATGGTGGGAAGTCTGCATGTAATTTTCAAATGGCATGGCGGGATAGCTACGCGAGATTAGTAGGAAAAAGGAGCATCGTAACTAGTCCCTTGGATAGTTGGATTGTATCGATTTATTTTACCTATAATACTGTACTGCTGCAACTCTTTATAGTAATAAAGCTGATCTTTCAGGTGTATAAAGAGTGTTTTTATATCAAAGTCCCTGCTTCTGAGTACTGAACTGGTACGATTTACACATGCAGCATTTAGGTGAAGATTAGAGTGAGAAGCACAATTAGTGGAGTAAAACAGAACTGGCGTGACAGTAGGTGTCCTACAGGTTCGCCTCTACCCAACCGTTCGAAGATAAAGGCGTGACGTTATTTGCACAATTAGTATCACCCATAGACTAGATACTATCTCTTTGGTGTCGCGACGGGTATCACCCATAGATAAGGATTAAACTTTAAAAATAAATCCATATTTTATTTTATGCTGCGTGCGTCTAAGCCAACGAAGGTCAATGAAGGGGTTCGTTAGCTCAGTGCGTATAGTTATACGCAGCAGTTAAATGAGTATTTCCAATGTTAAATTAGAATGAATTGAAATTACGATTTCCTCAAGTATTCCTGCTAGGCACACAGAATGCTCTAAAGAAATTCATGATAAAAAAATTGCTGGAAATGAACTCAAACCAAACAGGGTACTTTTGTTTATCCAGTTGGATAAACAAAGGTACCCTGTTTCAAAGGTTTCATCAGTTGATGACTAGACGAAAGAGACCCTCAAATTATTCGCTATCTTCGTTCACGGCGTGTGGCATACATTCTGAACGAATTGGTAAATAAATAAACATGTATTTAAACCAACGGTATTTATTCGTTCCAATAGTTTCATGAATATTTGAGGAATATTCATATTTAATAAACTTTATTTACACGAACGCATAAATATTAATTGGATCCTTAACATTTTAAGAGGCCTACCACAAATTACGTACCTACGCGTAATGAGTTGTAGCAGCTGACGCATTATGCTGAAGCAATTTGGTAGTTGTAATCTATATATAAAAATAAATCTCTTATTTTCTTGGTCATGGAATCACGCGTGAACGGTTGGACCAATTTGGCTAATTCTTTTTTTGTTGTGCTTGTTATTGTCAGGAGAAGGTGTCTTATGTAAGAAAAAAATAAGAAAGTTGAGCGGAACCTTAGAAAATTTAAGAAAACTTGTCGACAAATAAACATTTTAAAATGCAGCGCCATCTTTGATGACATGACAGGTGACAAATGTCTTCCCGGTCCATTTTTACACGACATGAATTGGTTTTAGGGGCCTTTTTATAGTCATGCGTAGGTATTTGCGCTCGCGTGCGGGCCAGATCAAAGTACCTACTCTGTGGCCAGACCAGCATGCTTGCCGCGTCTCACTGGTGTCCTGCGTGCGTGTGGCGCGCAAGTAATAAAAGCCTGTATGACACTAAAGGTTGCGGGCGGCAAGCATGCGGGCGTGGCCCGCACGCGGATGTCGACACGCATGACAATAAAAAGGCCTTAAGGCGGAACGAACGAAGAACGGCAGCTAGTTACTTATATTTAAGTACTAAGTCATCCAGCTTTTCAAAAATATAATACTTACAGACTACCTGGTGGGTCTAGTGGCTTTAAGCGCTACTGCTGAGCATGAGATTCCGGGTACGATCCCCGGGTCGGGCAAAGTGCTTTTGAGTTTATCCATCTGCAATTTCGATGCGTTATGATTTATTTATTTATTTAGTACCTACATGGAGGACTGACAGCTAACAAAAACACAACAAATAAGAAAGCAATAGTCACCAGAAAGCCAATTACTCGCGTTTAGGTTTACATTCAAAAATCAAAAAAGACGCGATCACAGACAGCAGCACACGACTCAAATTGACAAAAGAAAAAAAAGTAAAAAGAAAACTCCTTAAAATAACCGCTGTAATATTATAATAATAAAAGATAACCATAACGCGTAAAAAAAGCTAGTGATCCGGAATTCCGGATCCATTAATCGTGAGTGTACCTACTATCGCTTCAGAAAATTTTGCGTGGGAGTCGTCGTAGCGCTCGCGGCGCCGCGCCGACGCCGTAGACGGCCGCATAACGTTTTAAATTATAGGATCTTGGGCCTGAAATCAATGACTAAATCAAATAAAATATGTCTAAAACGGATACATAGGTACTACCTCACCTTTGCGATCAAACAAATCAAGGGATAACTTAAAAAACATGTAAGCACTTGTTTGCGTTATTCATCGATTCAATTTTCAGAAGTTAACTCGCCATTTAGCACTTTTACGAACTCCTTTACAATCACAATCGATGGAAATGTTTTGAAATAGGGGAGAGCGGGGCTAGAAGTTACCGGGGTAGGTTGTTCCGATTGAAACCACTCCACGCGGAATAGAGATAGGAATGTTGAATAAACACGTCAAGAAATGCAATGCCACAGCGCACTGACGCCGGCCATCTTAGACAGGCCAGTGGAGCTGGGAATATTGGATCCGCAGGACGTGCGTCGCTGATTCACGTAAGTAAATATTTTCGTAATTAACATTTTTGGTCTGTTTCATGAATTTTATCTATTTGCGTTTAGTGTTTTATTGTTTCGATTTGAGGATTTATCTATTGTTTTGATACACTATGCGTAAATGACGTATGTTTAGTCACCTAATCTATATTTTGTTTGTTTTGTCAACTTGTATGATTGGGGCAAGATGTTCCTTTTTTCTGGGGCAGGTTGTGACCTCGGAACAACTTGCCCCAACTAATTTTATTCCAGTAATGAATCGTCATCATCAACCTACTGCTCGATATAGGGCTCTATCAATCAGCGCCATAATGAGGTATATATATTGTTATTTTCTTTTACAGTATGCGGGTACAAAAGAAAAACTACCGAGGATTAATATCCAAGGAATTGCTGCAAACAGAAAAAAAACAACAGATTTGTAAAAAAAAGTAACAAATCGCGAATAAAATAATCACAACTGGCTACAAAAAAAAAGAGTTGTATTTACGGCAGAACAGGAAGTTATGTTGGCAGACTATAATATTAAAGTTTAGCTCAATTTTCTTCGGCCTTCTAACAGAAAAACTAAAAAAAATGGTGTACAAATGTGCAGTAAAATTCAGTGCTTACAGTATTTCACCATCTTGGCATAAGAATAGAAAACCTGGTCTTGATTGGCTAACAGGTGAAATTTTAATCCATTTTAATGCTTCCTAATGAAACTTCAGAAGATATATCATAATCACAGTTATTTGTTTTTTGCCTATGATGGCATTTTTTTCATTATTATTATTTTATTGATATATTCAGCCTAAGACAAAGCAATATAGTTAATTACTGAAATAATTATTAAGGTTGATTAGCTGCAAATTATTTGATAAGGTCCTAATGACTAAATGTTGAATAATTGATTAAGTACAAATTAAAGTTACTTGTTAAAACATACAAATGTTTACCGATAATACGTTGGATATTGTTGATTATTTACTGCTGAATAAACAGACTTGATTTCGTCGTTTATTGTTGTTTATTTCACAAATAAAACCTTTAACAGATACGGTAACAACTTACCCCGGCTTGTTAACAACTTGCCCCGAATCGGGGTAAATTGTTACTTTCCGACTTTGGTCATAAAAAAATTTATAACAAATAAATCACACAATAAATGGCTCAGATAACTATCTTAATAGCAAAGTTAAATATGTAGGTTAATATTAATCTCAAAAAAAGAATATTAAAATCAAGTATTCTTAACAAATTTTGAGGTTAACTGAAAATCGGAACTTCTAGCCCCGCTCTCCCCTACTTTTATTATAAAAAAAAACACATGTTCCCGCGAAACTTTTTGTATTGATTCAACGATTCGTAGAAAACAATTTGAATAAATCTGAAATTATTAGCTGTACCTTTGTGTAGTTAACTGGAATCGGTCTCATACAGGGTTATTTGTAAAACACCAACAATCTCGCAGGAGTAGATAACTAACAACACAAACAACAACATTTGTTCTACGACTTTTTTGAAAACAGACAATAAAATCGATTTTTCATACAAAACTCGAACAACGCACGCACACACGCACACGCACGCGCACGCTTGTACTTACAACGCAGATAAAAT
Organism: Euplexia lucipara; assembly: GCA_921972225.1. Classification (NCBI taxonomy): domain Eukaryota; kingdom Metazoa; phylum Arthropoda; class Insecta; order Lepidoptera; family Noctuidae; genus Euplexia; species Euplexia lucipara. Next base: position 6,059,053 of record OV179151.1, read on the forward strand.
TGGCCGTATTTAAACCATCACTCCACAACCTCGTAAAGAGAGGTAGATGCCTTTGCCTCCGGGACATTTCATCTTATTGCTGACTTATAAATACATGCCAGTGAAAATAATAATTATTTAGCTGTGAAAATTCTTCAGGCATGAGCAACGTTAACATAAAAGCCTTAACGACGCTCTCAAGGCCTTTTAAATGGAATTGCATAGAAATGGAAGTTTGACACAGCACCTCCATCGATAACGTAATGATGTCCCGATAGAGAGGCAACGTATCATACAAAGCTAACGAAAGCCAAATACAGACTACGTTATGAACAAACGGAAGACTTTCATCAGAATTACTCAAGAGTAATCAAGATGCGAGCGCTTTGTTTCTAAATAAATTATTATCTGTTCGTAAAAGTTGTCCCATTGACATAAATAATAATTAAAAAACCGATGAAGCAGCGGCTGTTCGTGTAGATATGAGTTAAAATGTCTGAGCGGGCCCTACACTTCATCCCAGGAGAAATTCCTAGTGTGGGCAACGTTTCTTTTTTAAGACAGAAGAAAGAAGGAATGAGGACCTAACATTTATAGTCATCTTGGTCCGCAAGTGATAGGTGGACCACGGGCAATATATTCTAAAATTAGGTACTTAGGCGGTCTACGGGAAAAAAAATTGCCCGTGGTACATCAAGTGGACTAACGTAGGTGAACCACGGGCAACTCCCGTTTTGAAAAAACAATTCTGCTAGATTTATTCTGTGGATGAATTTCGCAAGACGTCAGACAACAAAGTGAATATATATGAAAGATTCGTAAGTACCATCCAAATTACACGTGCCGCAGGTAGGAATATTCCTATAGAATTCAAAGAAAGTGCTTACAAACTTTTATGGATTTATGCTCTTTATATTTATAATTTGATTTAAGATGAAAAGAAGGAAAATCAAATAAAATATTTGTATCAGGATAATATGTTGACGAAAGAAAACGAAAACAAATAAAATTCCAGGACATTCTTTGTGTCCTCAACACGTGCCAGAACCATGACCTCAATTAAAATTCACATTAACAAGACCTTAATAAAAAAATAATCAACAAACATAAAATAGAGATTTGGCATTCCGTGGAATTCATTATCACAGGCAATAAAGAGAACAAAATTGAATGGACTGTTCCGAGAACATGATAAGATACACTTAGTATATATAACAGTATTACCAAGTTGGTATAATGCCAATATATTGACACTTCTGAGAAACAATATCATCACGTTAATGGACAAGTGTCGATGCGACGACCAATTTCGACGTATAAACGGATATATTCATTATGTTCTCAATTACGTCATGAGAACTGATACGCCATTTAGTTTATAGTTTACGTTCCAAGAAAACAAAAATTTCTTAAGATTATGGAGATGAACTTAAATATTTTATGGATTTTATGGTTAAGTTTGAATAATTATGGAGTCGGTCGATGATTATAAATCTCCTTTTTTGTTTCTTTCGAGTTAGACGCCATTATAGTCGTTATATTGCTAGAAGGACATCCACTGCTGAAAATACCCATACACCTAGTGAAACTTCTATTTCTCTAATATAGAACATTATGAACATATAAATATAGGGTGACTGGTAATTAGTGACCGATACTTAAACACGTGATTGTATTCATGATTTCAATAAACTTTCCCAAAGAAACTTTTTTTTATGCACATTAACCTTTAACACAATAAATAACAAAAACGCTGTTTGAACTTCCCGCGCGCGCGTCTGTGATCGACCACAGTAGGCAAGAATCGGCACGATCTATCAACTGATAGTCTGACCTCGGGAAGGGCAAAATCTACTAGTAGTAGTAGCGTCACACACTCCCCCGCCACCCCCACCGTTACCGTTGTGCAGTACTGTCATAAATGAATTAATTGAAATTTAATGACTTTAAAAAAAGTTTCTTCGGGAAAGTTATTCGTATTCATAAGTACAATCACGTGTTTAAGAATCGGTCACTAATTACCAGTCACCCTATACAGGGTGTAACGGAAAGGGTATATACATACAAACAGGGTGAATAGAATATTTAATAACGAGTCTTTCCTCAAAATTTCAGCTCCCAACTAATAACTTTGAAACTTCACGATATTATTTAATATCGACAGTTTATTAAATGCAAAATCATAACAAACTTGTCACCGCACTATGAGGGTCATCATCCTGTCCGGCAAGGTTCAAGTATATCTATCTCGGGTTCTGCGCGCCTAGTACAGACCTATCGGGCTCTGCCTAACTGACAAAGGCGCGACGGCGCGAGCGGGCTCAACTTTACAATTATGTATGTATATGTATAAAAACTTTGCCATGTCGTTTCTTATCACCAAGAGAATCCGTGTCCTTTGGATGTATATACCCTTTCCGTTACACCCTGTATATTAGAATTTTTCTGTCCCGGAAAAGCGTTACGTACGGCCGCGTGGTGGTAGACGATATTTGCATGCTGAAGTTTCACTTCTACCTAGCACACATTCCGATTTTTTAATCACTTTTTCTATGTAAATGATTAACTTTCACTTTGGGACCAACACGAACATCTTACAAAATTTTTAATATAATTATCTAGCCGACCAAAATGTATCATTTCAGACTCAGGTGGAAACCAAAGCGAGGAGGAGAACATAAGTATAGAAGTTCCCTGCTCACAGACAGAGTACCTACAATACAAAATTGTACATCTTTCAAAATTGGTTTCGGGTCTCAACGATTTTAAGCAAAGGAAAATAAATAAACCGTTTATCGCAGATTTTTTATCAGATATTACACAACTGATTACATCATACGTTTTTATTGTATCTAAGCATGTAAGGCAGAGCGCGAATGTCGACATTCTAAAGCACGCCCAGCTGTCTATTCTTCCTTCTGATGCAATGACGTGGGCAACAACCATAATCTTGATGTTAGAGTAGGTGAAATATTATGCAATTTAAATTTGTGACATCAGTACACCGAGTCTGACAGTCGATTACTCATACTCGTACGTATCTCATCATGAAGTTAGTAAGTAGGTATTACTTATATATATTTTACGAGCTGGCAAACTTCTTTCCACCTTAGAATAAATGAATTTAATTTAAAATATTTAATTTTTATTTAAAGTTAATTTATTTTGTCATCAATTCTAGATCTTGTGGTGGGTGTGGCAGGGTAGCTCGGAAAAATAAAAGTTTTTTTTTAAACTACACTGCAAATATGCAGTTTGGTTTGTGCCATATTTTAGTCAACATACAACTTGACACTGAACGGCATAATGCAAACAATACACGGAAATTTGAATGGCTTCCCTGGCGCATCCGCTTTAAGACGAAATATTGGTGGAGACCAGCAAATACAGTATTTAAGCACATTATGGCCTGGCCTTTTCCCAACTATGTTGGGTTCGGCTTATAGTCTAGCCGGTTGCAGCTGAATACCAGGATTTACGTGGAGCGGCTGCCAACCTGACTTTTATAACCCAGCGATTGGGTAACACGATTACCCGCTGCCGCTGGTTGAACTGGTTGGCAGACTTTCGAGCTCCCTTAAATGAGCTAAGCTACACGATGTCTGAAGCATGCATGCCGTCTGTCGGGACAGGTCAACTCAAAGCTGAATTGATTCTTTCTTCAAAAGGCTTTTTCAGACTTTGCCCTGCATCGTGAGACTCGCATAATAGATGAATACAATGTTATGTCTGGACTTTAAAAGAGACCATGACCCCTGAGTTTCTTTCGGCATTTCTTCACAGGGAACAGTCACTTTGGAAATGCCATTTAAGGCAATTTAGTTAAAAAAAAAGACATGTATAAGTATCTGGGAAGATCTACTTACTGAAATAAATATCATTTCATCATCTCATTTCATTTCATTCATCATTTCGGGGGTCTGAGTTCTTGTAACGACTGTCAAAGAGCTGCTTATAAATGAGAGCCGGGCCCAACAGTTTCACAAGCTTTCTAAAGTAGAGCTCTTTGATATGTAAACAATGTTCACCCATCCACAGAGAGACTTAATTTTCGATCGACGCGTGCAGTTGTAATTTAATAATTTCTGAATAAAAACATACACATACACATACATAAACTCACGCCTTTGTCCCATGGGGGTAGGCAGAAACTACAGAGCGCCATTTGCTACGATTCTTACATACTTCTTTTGCTTCGTTTACATTCATACATGTTGTCATACACACACGCCGGTTGCGAGTACTACGCACCTGACCTTTCTGAAGAACCTCACCAATAAGGTCTATGTATGTCCTTCTAAGGCGTCCCCTCCCGGCGTTCCCACTTACATCTGCCTTGTAAATACCTTTCGTTAGTCGCCTTTCATCCATCCTTTCAACGTGACCAAACCATCTAATCTCACCATCTCATCATTATTATTATTACTTATATTAATACAATTAATCACACGCCTCTCTATACCCGACTTTGTAACAGTTACAAAAGCAAATTGCTTTTCGAATGAAATTGTGTTAGTTATTCATTGTGTGTGGAGTAAATAAAATTGGTAGGTACTTAGCTAAGCTGTTCTTTGTGGTAGTGAGAAAACAATGTTCCCGCCGAAAACAAAGGGTTCAACCGACTGTCGAAAATTATATTGAGAGTACAATTTGAGAGCGATTTATTTTTCACTATCGTTTTAGAAATAAATATATTTAATTTATAATTGGAATAAAGAGGCTCGTAGAAGCAGGAATGCAGAAAATTTTATTATATTATGATCTAACCAAGATAATGCCTGGACTTTAAAAGAGTTTCTTTCGGTGTTAAAGAAGAGATTTTTATTAATTTGAAATTGTTCAAAAATTCTTTGTTGTTTTGTGTTGTTCATCCCTGCTTCTTTGAGGTTTTTATTAATGACACTGTAGTTTACAACTATGAAATAATATGACTAAAATCATTTCTTAAAATAAATAGTTGAAATGGTTACACCTAAGTGTGACAATAATTTAGAATAAACTCGGCGCCTATCGTAAATGCTTAATTTTACTTTCGTTAAAAAGTGTGCAATAATAATAAACTTTTTTAACTTCTGTCTAAGGCAATTGTAAATGGAGTATAGGTAAAAAAGCATACGAAGAAACTAAAAATTAACTAAAAATTTAAGAAACTAAAACTTGCAAGATAAAAACTTTTTTTACAAAAAAAAGTTTTTATCTTGCAATTTTTAGTTTCTTCGTATGTAAGTAAAGAAGGTCTTTTAAAACTTCAAAGAATTTTTGAAATTGGCTAACAATGGCTAAAGAAGTTCTTTCTAAACATTAATCTGTAGGTACATCTCTGCCGGACCCCTTTTAAAATAGAAGGGCGTAATGTTATGTTTCGGAAATACTCTGACTACAAGAACTCTGCATAAACATCTGACTAAAGCAATCGCGAATAATTTGTTGCTATGCGTTGAAGAGTTCCGTCGCATGTCTTCTTCATCAGTCCTTCTACACAAAATGATACTTTCTAGATGAAAATTCTTGATTTGTTACTAAAACATAATGTAAAAATTGGTAACTATATTTTTTGAAGAGTTCCCTCAATTCCTCGAGGATCCCTTATCAGATATGAGTTTTGATACAAATGGGACCAATCTGCTAGTATTATCAAATAAAAAAAGAATTTTGAAAATCGGTCCATAAATGACGGGGTACTGAGGTAACAAACCCAAAAAAAAAACAACCGAATTTAGAACCTCCTCCTTTTTTTGAAGTCGGTTAAAAAAGAACTGAAAAAGTGTAGATAGGTAAAAGAAAACTTTTACTTGCCTTTCTATATTTCTATCTATACTTATTTTGTGTAGAGGTCAAGTTTGTGACTTTTTGACATTTTAGGGGGTAATTCTCTGGATCTACTGAACCGATATTGAAAATTATTTTACCAATAGAAAGCCACATTATTTGTGAGTGTCATCTACATCTACACTAATATTATTAAGAGAAAAAAATTGTGTGTGTGTATGTTTGTTATGAATAAAGTCAACAACAACAACGACAACAATATTCACTCAACAATATCCCACAAAATAAATATCCCACAACTTTTCACACAACGCCATTTAGTCCCAAGTTAAGCTACAATATTCTTACAAATAAATATATTATTATTATTAATACTACTGTGCCGATTTCAAAAATTCTTTCACCATTGCAAAGCTACATTTACCCTGAGTAATATAGGCTAGTTTTTATCTCAGTATTCCCACAGGAACGGAAACTATGCGGGTGACGTCTGCTAGTAGTTATTTTCAAAAGTAAGATGCGATGGAAGAGATATTCAAATATGTAATGCACGGACCACGTAGTCGCAAGCTAATACAAAATTGATAGATCTCAGGACTTTGACGCCTGAGTATTCCGTTTTTGTTTTTCTTTGGGGTTTTTTTTTATTATTATTATTGTATTATTTATAGTTAGTTTTAGTGTACATATTTAATTTATTTTAATTCATTTTATTGTATTAGTAATTAAATAATTATTCTTAATACTGATATTCAGATTTAAATCTTGTTTCTTTAATTATTATTGATGGTCGTAGATAGAAAGATTGTCGATATAATAATATAAAATTATCAAACCAAGTCTTCGTCACACTTCCCGGAAAAAATAAGTGACTAAGTACCTAAGTAAATAGCTATAATCATTATGATAAATTATTTTTAAACATAGATTGCTTAGCACATCGTTTTGATTGCTGAAGACAGCGGTACTTGATATTATCACTGGAAGTGACTAAGAGTATAGTTGTGTCACGTTTGTTTTGAAAGCGCTTATCCTAAAAATATCGCCGAATTCATTCAAGTTTTCGTGTAATCTCGAAAAGTGTTACTCAGTGAAAGTTTAAAACAATGTTGCTAAGCTAGGAGGAGCCAAGCCTATTCTTTGAGTGTATTTTAACTTTTTAAGTACAATTACCTATTATTAAATATTGTGTACCTACTCTCTGTGGCCCGCGGCTTAGCCCGTATGACTGTGTCAGAACACATTGATCGAGCCTTTCGCACTTTGCCTTTGACTGGAAATGAACACACTAGTTCTAGTACGCATTTTACCGATCCACCGCTTACGGAGGCAACCGACCGCCGTCGATCAATGTGTCCGTGACATAACTCTTAGGTCACGGACACGAAGTCAGCGGAGCGACGGCGGTGGCGGAGCGATGGCGTGGGGGCGGTGGTGGAGCGGGAAACGGGAACATAGATTTATGTGGGTGGAACCAGCCTTGAATGGAACGGGGCGGCAGCGGAGCAGAAAGCGCTGTTCGAGCGGTGCGCGCCAGTCGAGCACAGTCTGTTCCGCTGCTGGGCGCCTCGCTGCCCGCTGTCTTCGTGTCTGTGGCCTTACGGTTTTCGCAGGCCTAAACATTTCGCCGATGGCAGAACTATATCCGAAGTGGTTGACATTTTTGCCATAAATATTTTGGTCAATTCGCACTACTTACTCCTTTTTAATTCGTTGTATGTATCAACTATTGTTCAAAGTAAATAAAACATCAGCTAAGACTTAGATGTTAGGGAATGGAAAACCGACGAAAATTTTCATAGAACTTCCAGTATGTGTCGATGTTCCTAACACTACTGACATAATATTGTCTGTGAGAGTAATCCTCTTGGTCTTGAGATCGCGACACAAATCCTAAGTATCTTACCGTTGTGAAAGGCTTTTACGCCACCACCCCCGGGTGAATCCCGCCTTTGTAGTGAGGAATAGGTTACCTATCGCGTTAGGAAAACCGTTCAACCTTTTAACCGCTTGTGTCGCATATATGCGACTCATATTTCCGTGTCCCGCTCGTGTCGTATTTCTGCGACAGAGAACATGCTTGATTTTTTCGTTTTATTTTCATAATACTGTGTGGTACAACAAAAACTAAAAATCGATAGGTACAACAATTGTTTCTCCTTATTTACTGTATGTATTATTTTATTGATTTGTAGCAATTTTGGCCCGGCGCTGGGGGCACGGCAACTAATATTTCGCCAAGCGCGTAAAAAGGTTAAAGTCATAACCTTATAAAGATTTCTCAGGAACATTATGTATTTAATTAAATTATATTGATTTATTTGTAAGGGCTGATTTTCCAAAAGTCAGATAACTTTTATCTGTAGATTACTTAATTATGGCGATTTGACATATCCATTGAAAAGCATAACTGGTCCCATAGAATTTATAAGTCCTGATTTCATGGTTTCAATTTATCAAGTTTGTTAGAGAGATTTCATCCCTATTGACCCTAACGATCGATGTAATAAAAGTACTGGATGTAATTTTTACAGATTTTAATCGGTTCGATTTCCGGGTGTGGCAAGTGAATTTCCTAAAATCTTTGAATTTTTCTTTTCAAAAATAAAGGAACTTTTCTTTGAGTAAAATTGTCTCTAAAAAGTATTAAGAGTACTTTCGCTCCAGGTGGCATTACAAAATTCCGCTCTGTATATAATGCGATAGACGACGTATTTTTCTCAGTATGTTGTCAGAAAGTTTCAAAACTCAATAATATTTTCTTTGAATTTTCTTGGAGAAACTTTTTTAATGAGATACAGCTATACGAAAACATGTACAGACGCCAACCCATCAAGTTACCCCAAACTGTAAAATTTTCCGCAATTGAACATGAACCTTATTCTATCACAGATAAAGTTGAAAATTTTGATTTTGAATAAATTGAGGATATATTATGTCTGGCAAAGAAATCAGTGTTGGTACTTACTTACAGGTTGGCAAACTTGCATTACGTAAACAAGGTTTATAGAAATTAATAGCGTATAATATTATTCCACCATGTTTGGACAAGAAAAAATGCCTAGTAGGTATAAGGTAACAAAAAAAAAATATCGTTTAAAAATTCAACGCTTGATTTTGATTGAGGAAACAGACTGGTCTTAGAAAAAACTTGTTTAAGAGACGAGCTAGCTAAAAAAACTAGAAACCCAATAAAAAGTATTCATTAACTTTTACATGGTAGGTACAACCACCAAAAAAGTTAAGTATGCAGAATTGCAGATTATTTTTTATTTTTCTTATTCTAGTTCTTTTCCACCAGTCAACCTTTAGGTGCAGAGAAAAGCGGTGTAGGTGGAATTTTAAATGAAACTAAAAGAAAGCAATAATAGATACCAATACATATTTTGAGTTAAAATATATATAAATGAATTTAAATAATAAAAATAATATAAATATAAATGTAAGATATATATAATACATAATACACAAAGAGATAGAAAGATGAGAAAACATAAGCGCTGTGAAAATACTAGGCTGCCAACTTCTTACGAATATGCTCGCAAACTTTAATCTTAAAGAATTAACGTTTGGTTGTTATTATTGCGTGTATAATGGTTTGATAAACTTAGAACACACATAGAAACATTCTGGGGAGTTTGTCTGGTCAAGCCGATGCAGACACCCCCAGGAAGGGTGAACTGCGAGACACCCTGGTAAAACGAAAACAAATCAGAGGATTTTGTTCCCCCACTTCTTCTTCTCAACAAAATCACAGGCGTTTTGGGGCACTGTCTTATGTAATTTTAACCTTTCAAAAGTGCTGATACTCAGCGTAAATTGAATAAATGAATTTTGATTTTGAAAACTCATGTCACACTTATAACGTTTTTTAAAAAGTTTGGTGCCTGGATACTTCTTTGTTTTGCTGACTGTACATCAAGTTACATACAATAGTCTAAGTTGAGCTCGTGTTGAATAGTCTTTTTACACAAAGAGAGGTCAGCTTTTAGCAGTAGAAAGGTTTTTGACGAGTCGTTTTAACAAACTCTCCACGTGTAGAATTCTAAACAAAAGCAATAATCGAGACTGCAGGCTCTCTCTTCTATTATAGTAATCGATAAGGCGACAATAGAAAGAAAATGGCGTATATGGAATCAGCTGTTTGTCTACTGTCAAGTGTATTTCATTTTCAGCCATTTTTATATACTTTATTGTACACCACAAAAATACATAACAAAAGAAAACATATACACTACAAAACCATATGCCATATTACTTTATTCCACTCGTTAACACTTGACAGTTGACAAACGGCTGTTTCCATATACGGATTTTCTTTCTATTTTCGCAATAGAATAGAAATAGAAATTTAAAATATGGCTGGGCCTGTAGGTAGAAGGCCGATCTTTTACTTGGATCATCTGTGAGAGATGCGAATAACAACAACAATACAGGCTTAAGTATAGAACTATTGGATCTATTCCTGTTTCGTATCCAAATGTGGTGTTAAAAGGTTTCTCAATTATTTATTCATATGGTCTGACTGGCCTGTAACCTGTTGCTCTGGTGGTTAGTGGCACTGACTGCTATACCGAAGCTCGTAGGTTCGATTTCCACCCAAGACAATTGTTTGTGTGATGAGCACGATCATTTTTGTTCCGTGTCTAGGTGCAATTTACCTATAATATGTATGTATTTAGAAAATGTAAGTATATTTATCAGTTATCCCGTAGTTACTGATAGCACAAGCTCTGCTTATAGTTTGGGAGTAGATGACGTTGTGTGAAAGTTGTCTAAGATTTATTTAATTAATGTTTTTATTTACTAGTGATGTTTATGAAATCTTAAAGTATGGTTTTAGCTACGCACAATCATGGACCCTGAAGCGCAGCAAAAAAAGAAGGAATTATAAACAATTTTTAGACAAAATGGTATACTTACCTATATCCTATAAATATTCTTACCATAATTAGACTCAAAAAAGATCAGTAGGTACTTTGAATTTACCTTGGGTGGGGTGGTATCAATATTTTTTCATACTTAACAGCAGTAATAGAGACTGAATGTCATTTTAAACTTTAAAAATCTGATCAATTTAAGAAGAAGGTACACATGGCTACACATCAAGTTATACATTTCCAGCATAAGCTGATGCGAAGTCAGCGTAAAATGGAAATGTTTAGCTTGATGTGTAGCCGGGTGAATGTATATGGAAGTTAAGTTAGTCAATAAATCAGTCGCAGAAGTATCTTCTGTTCCCGTGACCCCCGGCGTAGGTGTGAGACGGAACACCGGTGTGGTTTTTAGTCAGTAAGAATTTGACAGACACCTCCGCCCTCCCCGAGGCGGAAGACATCCATGAGGATTTTCCATCCCGCGCCATCACTTAAGAATGCATTCTTAAGTGATAAACCAATAAGCAAGCAATTTATCTGCAAATGGCTGATAAATTAGGTACATAAGCTTGTGTTAATAAATGGCATAACGTTGAACTCCTTGGCCGCACCTATTCTAATTCTCGGTATAACTAAATATTAAGTAAATAGACTCGAGAGCCAAACAACAATAAAATTCCAACGCATTACAACACGGAGAATGATTCTTAGAACTTTAGTATTGTCTGTTCGATATGGAAACATGCCAAACGTTCGCCAAACCACAATTGTTGTCCCTCGAATCAAGGTGTTTCTGCTTACACCATAAAACAGATATTACGATAATTCAATGCAAAATGTCTTACACAACTGTCGGGAGTCGAAGAACCCTTACAACATTTGTTAGTTATTGTTTTAAAGAACACCGGCGAGGAAATTGTTGATGAAATTATTAAGCGTCTACGTATGTCACCGTAATAGATACCAACGAAATAATTTACTAAGTTTTATCAAATCAATCATAAGGCCTATCAAAGTCTGGAAAAATAATCTTCATAATTGAGAGCTTAATTGACTAGATTATTGATGAAATAAATAATCATAGGTTTGTGTTTTTTTCTTTCTGGCTTGACTTCATGGCTTTTGGATTAGCTATACATACTTTTAATGTTGCCAAATCTAAAGTTGCTGAAAATTATTGGCTTTACATAATGCATTAATATACTTGGGAAATACATGTCTGCATCAGAATACAAATGTTAAAATAAACACGATTGTTTGTGCTAAGATTATAGCGGACATAACCTTTTATACTATAGTCTTAACCTCTAAAACTTAAAAATAAAATATCTTTAATTCCTGACTTCCTATAAAAGTATAACCAAAGAAAAAACTGTTCAGAAATTCAATAATAATAATTAATTACTTAATTTTTTTTTATCCAATTCAAACTCTATACTTTTAGATATTTTCATTAGCAGACGTAAAAAAAAAATGTCAACAAAAATTTGTTTGGGAGTTCGCCGGTGTTCTTTAGTACCTCGACAATTTTCTGTACGAAATGATACCATACTGTCTGGCCGTACCTATTCATCTATACTTACTCCATTTACAAGCATTAGACAGAAGTTAAAAAAGTTTATTTTTAATGCATAATTTGTAACGAAAGTACAATTTGTTACAATTACGATACACTCCGAAATTGTTAAAATCTTTTTTGACAGCAGATGTCACACTTAGTTGTAATCATTACAACAATTTATTTTAAGAAATGATGTACTTAGATTTCATTTAGTTATATTTTTAACCGACTTCAAAAAAAGAGGAGGTTCTATGTTCGTGTGTATGTTTTTTTTTATGTATATTACCTGATTTCTCGCCCATTTGTGGACCGATTCTCAACATTCTTTTTTTATTTGAAAGAGTACTATACTCCTGAGGTGGTCCCATTTTAATTTGGTGAAGATCTGGTGCTGATCTTCGGAGATATACAATGGAACTCTTCAAAAATAGACGGCAACATCATGACGTATCATCACGCCTGTATGCTCTGAGGGGTACGCAGATGTGTACAATATACCTAGATTTCGAAAGTAAGGTATGTTAAGTTTCATTTATTAGGGATAAGTGGATAACCCTATTACCATGATATGTGTTGTTAACAATTAACAATATAAAATAAATTCATAGCAAATATTTGTAAGGGAAAAAATGGAAAAATAAAAAACATTTTTGCAAAAAATAAAACCGACTTAAAAAAAACACTAACCTGTGTAAAATAACTCTAAATTCGGAAGTCGGTGGCCCATCATGAATAAGACAAAACCACCAATGCCACAGACTTCCTAATTTAGAGTTATTTTACACCGGTTAGTGTTTTTTTAAGTAGTTATTTTTATTACAGTTGAAAGTGTAGTGTCAATGACAAAAACCTCTAAGAGTACCTCGTTTCTGTATATGACTTGTAAGAATCCTTTATCAATAAAATACTGTGACTACTATGAGGTAAGGAGGCAAAATATAAATTCACAATCGCGCAAGTCGATCAAGCAACGTGTACAAAGTTCAGTAACGTTTACTGACGTCAATCTGCGGATGGGCGAGCATCAATTAGGTACGTATAGAGACTTCACCGTTAATTACCGTTACTGGAGTTGTTAGTCATTGACGTCAGACAAATGTCTGACATTCAGTCTTGGCAAAGAGTATTGTGTTAGATCCTTGTACTGGGCTCTAGGACTATATTGGCTATCGTGTCATTACTAGTGACTAAAGGCTCCAGCACATTTGTAACACCCGACGCCATCCCACGCGGTTTTATTGGTCAAATCTGAAAGAAGTGCTTATAGTGAGATGACCATATTGACGACCAATGAGAACACCATATTGACGTTGCGTGGCATGGCGTGTTATAAGTCTGTTGCAAGCCTAACTGCAGTCCAGTTGCACACAGAACTATGATGACAACTGTGAATTTACAAAAAAAAAAAAAAAAACACTTTAAGTGGCCATCAAGTTACGGTCACTATCAGACGGGGTTCCTTACATCTCTGCGAGTGCGTATGATCATCCAGCTGTTTGACAGTTAATCGTTGAACACTTTGTCCAGTAATCATCACTATGAACTGTCAAAGCAGATACGGAATTGCCCCGCTGGTAGTCAGATAGTTTCATGTAAGTGAATGATAAATGATACCGAATAAATGATAAATTATATTTATTTCTGTAAATAGGTTTTCACAAACACTTTTACACGTCTTTTTTTTAACTAGTAGATAAGATCGGAGTTTCACTACCTGACTACTCTGAGAAGAAACACCGAAAGAAACTCAGAGGTCATAGTCTCTTTTAAAGTCCAGACATTATCTTGGTCAAATCATGTAAGATCCATGCCGATTAGTGTCTGAAATGGTCTTTTGAGGAAAGAACCACACAGAATGAGGGGACCAGATCAGTCAGTGCAAGCATTTGTCAGTAATCGTGAGGTCAACTCAGAACTTGAGGAGCTCCACGTGCTGACGAACAATACCAAAGAAAGAACATTTGGGTTGGTAAGAAACTAGTAAACAGTTGTATTCGGTTAGACGGTATGACATAGATGACAGATGATGACACGGAAACAGCAGGCGTAGCCATATTACAAATTCTATTTCTATTATCGTAATCGACAATAGAAACGAAAATGGCGTAGGTACTTACATACAACGTGTTTTTTTTATATCCCATAACTCTAGGGTATGATTGAGACCATATCAAAGAATCAACTGGCATATGAATTATGTTTCAATCATCCTTTTTTTTTACTATCATCCAAAATAATTCGACAAAGTCACGATGATTAATGTAAACCACCCTTACGTGAAAGAAAAGTGACGTTAGAAAGAAGATTCGTCGTACTGGTGACAATTTTTGAACTAATTAAGTAATAAAAATAATATTAATAATACTTAATAATAATATTCCACGACTATTCACACAACGCCATCTAGTCCCAAGCTACGCAGAGCTTGTGTTACGGGTACTAAACAACTGATAATTTAATTGTGATTGATGATATCTCCGAAACTATGCATTTTTGGACCATCTATTCTAGGAGTTTTAGTATTATTTTTACCAACAGAATATAACCCTAGAGTTATGGGATATCAAAAAAAACACCATGTATATGGAATCAGCTGTTTGTCAACTGTCAAGTGTATTTCATTTTCAGCCATATTACAAATTCAACTCGTTAACACTTGACACTTGACAAACAGTTTCCATCTACGCCATTTTCTTTCTATTGTCGCCTTTTCGATTACGATAATAGAAATAGAATTTGTAATACGGCTAGGCCTGCAGAACTGAACGAAATTATCGCTGTATTAAAACTGTAAATAAGGATTCTTATTGTAAATGTTCACAATGTACTATGTCAATATTCGTGAATCGCTTTCAAAGGCGGATGTGCCTCTAAACTACTTAGCGAAACCACATAACCTACCTACATACAGTCACGATGATTATAAATAACTTACATTGACGAAGATTTAAAAGTGATTTTAGTGGAATTAAAATGTTCTTGTGTTTTCTGCCATTTGCCGTTCAGTTCAGGCAGGTTGTAATAATACCAGCCTGTTACTGTCCCACTGCAGGGCAAAGGCCTCTTCTCATACAGAGAAGGCACGAGCATTGATCACCACGCTTGCTCAAGGCGGATTGGCGATTTCAAACTAATATTAACTATAAGTCCAGGTTTCCTCACGATGTTTTCCTTCACCGATGTCAATGATGTCTAAGATAAACTCAGAAAGTACATATGAATTGAAAAAGTCACATTGGTACTTGCCCGGTTTTGAACCACAACCTCGTGCACGAGAGGTAGGCGCCCTAACCTCTGGGCCATCACGACTCAGGCAGGTTGTACCTATATTAATTAAAATATGTTCTGTTGTGCTTGGCCATAAAAGGGGCCTTTTTATATTTTCCTTGTTTTTTTTTTAATTTTAATGTTTTACCAAGTATGTCCTGTGCGTGTCAAATAAATGCTTTTTTTTCCTTTTGTTACAGGAGGAGTAATATTCAAATAAGGCTGGAAATTGGTTCTTTTTAAAATTATAAAATAAAAGTCCCTAAAACCCCTTCTTTTCATATCTTTCTAGTGTTTTTTTCTAGGCAGAAGAAGTAGCGCAACAAAGAGTTCTTGACGGATACGTCAGCATCAGTTTCTTACGTAGATCATTTTGTTCCAGATTATTGCATTATTGTACTTGGTTTCCTACTTATGAGGAATCGAAGGTTTACCTCCTTTCAGCTTTGCTAATTTAATAAAAAAAACTCGGCCAATGCGAGTCAGACTCGCGCACAAAGGGTACCGTACCTGACTAGGTAAAGTTCCTTCCTCCGTTGCAAAAAAATCGCGTTTGTTGTATGGGAGCCCCCCTTAATTATTTATTTTAGAAATACATAATTTATAAAAAAAAACAACCGTCTAGCTATCGCGATTCTTGAGATACAGCCTGGTGCATGGCAGACGGACGGACAGACAGCGAAGTCCCGTTAATAAGGTCTCCTTTGGTTACGGAACCCTTAAAACTAGTAGAGGAAAATGACGCAGTGGGGATTTCGGCGAAACCCAAGAAACCCCACCAGTCGCTATTATCTACTCAAACCGCGAAACGTAACGGAGTGGTAAGTTTGTATCTATATTAACACCAGTTATTGCTAAGCCTATAACGTATTTCCCAAGAGAAAATGTTTGCAGTTGACATGACAATAGTCCTTATAATGGAGATCCCAACTTGAGAAAAGATAATTATTAACCCGCATAACTCGTATATGTATTGTATATATATGCCTAACCTGCAGAGGGTAAACACTACTTACGCCTGTTTTGCTTTATTTTGTTTTATGTATGTCATTAAAACCAAGTCATATAGTACGCTTACTAATTTCAGCTTGTTATAGGGAAACAAATACGTAAGTAAGATTAAATATTATATTTTTTGTCAAATTTTGTGTAGTTAAGTAGGATTGTAGACTTTTAGGTCTGAAAAAATGTAAAACTTATGTGATGCGACTAATGTTTTTTTTTTGGTATAATGGCTTAATTTTTCATCAGATCTTAACGGAAAAATTAAGAATGGTGCTTTATCTGCGGTATACGAAACTGCAATAAAAAAGAGTGACGTATTCTTACTTACGCCTTTGTCGCACTGGGGGTGCGATTTAGTCAAAAGCTAAGCTTAGAGTTTGTGTTATGGGTACTAAACAGCTGATTATTGATGAAATAAATAATCATAGGTTTGTGTTTTTTTCTTTCTGGCTTGACTTCATGGCTTTTGGATTAGCTATACATACTTTTAATGTTGCCAAATCTAAAGTTGCTGAAAATTATTGGCTTTACATAATGCATTAATATACTTGGGAAATACATGTCTGCATCAGAATACAAATGTTAAAATAAACACGATTGTTTGTGCTAAGATTATAGCGGACATAACCTTTTATACTATAGTCTTAACCTCTAAAACTTAAAAATAAAATATCTTTAATTCCTGACTTCCTATAAAAGTATAACCAAAGAAAAAACTGTTCAGAAATTCAATAATAATAATTAATTACTTAATTTTTTTTTATCCAATTCAAACTCTATACTTTTAGATATTTTCATTAGCAGACGTAAAAAAAAAATGTCAACAAAAATTTGTTTGGGAGTTCGCCGGTGTTCTTTAGTACCTCGACAATTTTCTGTACGAAATGATACCATACTGTCTGGCCGTACCTATTCATCTATACTTACTCCATTTACAAGCATTAGACAGAAGTTAAAAAAGTTTATTTTTAATGCATAATTTGTAACGAAAGTACAATTTGTTACAATTACGATACACTCCGAAATTGTTAAAATCTTTTTTGACAGCAGATGTCACACTTAGTTGTAATCATTACAACAATTTATTTTAAGAAATGATGTACTTAGATTTCATTTAGTTATATTTTTAACCGACTTCAAAAAAAGAGGAGGTTCTATGTTCGTGTGTATGTTTTTTTTTATGTATATTACCTGATTTCTCGCCCATTTGTGGACCGATTCTCAACATTCTTTTTTTATTTGAAAGAGTACTATACTCCTGAGGTGGTCCCATTTTAATTTGGTGAAGATCTGGTGCTGATCTTCGGAGATATACAATGGAACTCTTCAAAAATAGACGGCAACATCATGACGTATCATCACGCCTGTATGCTCTGAGGGGTACGCAGATGTGTACAATATACCTAGATTTCGAAAGTAAGGTATGTTAAGTTTCATTTATTAGGGATAAGTGGATAACCCTATTACCATGATATGTGTTGTTAACAATTAACAATATAAAATAAATTCATAGCAAATATTTGTAAGGGAAAAAATGGAAAAATAAAAAACATTTTTGCAAAAAATAAAACCGACTTAAAAAAAACACTAACCTGTGTAAAATAACTCTAAATTCGGAAGTCGGTGGCCCATCATGAATAAGACAAAACCACCAATGCCACAGACTTCCTAATTTAGAGTTATTTTACACCGGTTAGTGTTTTTTTAAGTAGTTATTTTTATTACAGTTGAAAGTGTAGTGTCAATGACAAAAACCTCTAAGAGTACCTCGTTTCTGTATATGACTTGTAAGAATCCTTTATCAATAAAATACTGTGACTACTATGAGGTAAGGAGGCAAAATATAAATTCACAATCGCGCAAGTCGATCAAGCAACGTGTACAAAGTTCAGTAACGTTTACTGACGTCAATCTGCGGATGGGCGAGCATCAATTAGGTACGTATAGAGACTTCACCGTTAATTACCGTTACTGGAGTTGTTAGTCATTGACGTCAGACAAATGTCTGACATTCAGTCTTGGCAAAGAGTATTGTGTTAGATCCTTGTACTGGGCTCTAGGACTATATTGGCTATCGTGTCATTACTAGTGACTAAAGGCTCCAGCACATTTGTAACACCCGACGCCATCCCACGCGGTTTTATTGGTCAAATCTGAAAGAAGTGCTTATAGTGAGATGACCATATTGACGACCAATGAGAACACCATATTGACGTTGCGTGGCATGGCGTGTTATAAGTCTGTTGCAAGCCTAACTGCAGTCCAGTTGCACACAGAACTATGATGACAACTGTGAATTTACAAAAAAAAAAAAAAAAACACTTTAAGTGGCCATCAAGTTACGGTCACTATCAGACGGGGTTCCTTACATCTCTGCGAGTGCGTATGATCATCCAGCTGTTTGACAGTTAATCGTTGAACACTTTGTCCAGTAATCATCACTATGAACTGTCAAAGCAGATACGGAATTGCCCCGCTGGTAGTCAGATAGTTTCATGTAAGTGAATGATAAATGATACCGAATAAATGATAAATTATATTTATTTCTGTAAATAGGTTTTCACAAACACTTTTACACGTCTTTTTTTTAACTAGTAGATAAGATCGGAGTTTCACTACCTGACTACTCTGAGAAGAAACACCGAAAGAAACTCAGAGGTCATAGTCTCTTTTAAAGTCCAGACATTATCTTGGTCAAATCATGTAAGATCCATGCCGATTAGTGTCTGAAATGGTCTTTTGAGGAAAGAACCACACAGAATGAGGGGACCAGATCAGTCAGTGCAAGCATTTGTCAGTAATCGTGAGGTCAACTCAGAACTTGAGGAGCTCCACGTGCTGACGAACAATACCAAAGAAAGAACATTTGGGTTGGTAAGAAACTAGTAAACAGTTGTATTCGGTTAGACGGTATGACATAGATGACAGATGATGACACGGAAACAGCAGGCGTAGCCATATTACAAATTCTATTTCTATTATCGTAATCGACAATAGAAACGAAAATGGCGTAGGTACTTACATACAACGTGTTTTTTTTATATCCCATAACTCTAGGGTATGATTGAGACCATATCAAAGAATCAACTGGCATATGAATTATGTTTCAATCATCCTTTTTTTTTACTATCATCCAAAATAATTCGACAAAGTCACGATGATTAATGTAAACCACCCTTACGTGAAAGAAAAGTGACGTTAGAAAGAAGATTCGTCGTACTGGTGACAATTTTTGAACTAATTAAGTAATAAAAATAATATTAATAATACTTAATAATAATATTCCACGACTATTCACACAACGCCATCTAGTCCCAAGCTACGCAGAGCTTGTGTTACGGGTACTAAACAACTGATAATTTAATTGTGATTGATGATATCTCCGAAACTATGCATTTTTGGACCATCTATTCTAGGAGTTTTAGTATTATTTTTACCAACAGAATATAACCCTAGAGTTATGGGATATCAAAAAAAACACCATGTATATGGAATCAGCTGTTTGTCAACTGTCAAGTGTATTTCATTTTCAGCCATATTACAAATTCAACTCGTTAACACTTGACACTTGACAAACAGTTTCCATCTACGCCATTTTCTTTCTATTGTCGCCTTTTCGATTACGATAATAGAAATAGAATTTGTAATACGGCTAGGCCTGCAGAACTGAACGAAATTATCGCTGTATTAAAACTGTAAATAAGGATTCTTATTGTAAATGTTCACAATGTACTATGTCAATATTCGTGAATCGCTTTCAAAGGCGGATGTGCCTCTAAACTACTTAGCGAAACCACATAACCTACCTACATACAGTCACGATGATTATAAATAACTTACATTGACGAAGATTTAAAAGTGATTTTAGTGGAATTAAAATGTTCTTGTGTTTTCTGCCATTTGCCGTTCAGTTCAGGCAGGTTGTAATAATACCAGCCTGTTACTGTCCCACTGCAGGGCAAAGGCCTCTTCTCATACAGAGAAGGCACGAGCATTGATCACCACGCTTGCTCAAGGCGGATTGGCGATTTCAAACTAATATTAACTATAAGTCCAGGTTTCCTCACGATGTTTTCCTTCACCGATGTCAATGATGTCTAAGATAAACTCAGAAAGTACATATGAATTGAAAAAGTCACATTGGTACTTGCCCGGTTTTGAACCACAACCTCGTGCACGAGAGGTAGGCGCCCTAACCTCTGGGCCATCACGACTCAGGCAGGTTGTACCTATATTAATTAAAATATGTTCTGTTGTGCTTGGCCATAAAAGGGGCCTTTTTATATTTTCCTTGTTTTTTTTTTAATTTTAATGTTTTACCAAGTATGTCCTGTGCGTGTCAAATAAATGCTTTTTTTTCCTTTTGTTACAGGAGGAGTAATATTCAAATAAGGCTGGAAATTGGTTCTTTTTAAAATTATAAAATAAAAGTCCCTAAAACCCCTTCTTTTCATATCTTTCTAGTGTTTTTTTCTAGGCAGAAGAAGTAGCGCAACAAAGAGTTCTTGACGGATACGTCAGCATCAGTTTCTTACGTAGATCATTTTGTTCCAGATTATTGCATTATTGTACTTGGTTTCCTACTTATGAGGAATCGAAGGTTTACCTCCTTTCAGCTTTGCTAATTTAATAAAAAAAACTCGGCCAATGCGAGTCAGACTCGCGCACAAAGGGTACCGTACCTGACTAGGTAAAGTTCCTTCCTCCGTTGCAAAAAAATCGCGTTTGTTGTATGGGAGCCCCCCTTAATTATTTATTTTAGAAATACATAATTTATAAAAAAAAACAACCGTCTAGCTATCGCGATTCTTGAGATACAGCCTGGTGCATGGCAGACGGACGGACAGACAGCGAAGTCCCGTTAATAAGGTCTCCTTTGGTTACGGAACCCTTAAAACTAGTAGAGGAAAATGACGCAGTGGGGATTTCGGCGAAACCCAAGAAACCCCACCAGTCGCTATTATCTACTCAAACCGCGAAACGTAACGGAGTGGTAAGTTTGTATCTATATTAACACCAGTTATTGCTAAGCCTATAACGTATTTCCCAAGAGAAAATGTTTGCAGTTGACATGACAATAGTCCTTATAATGGAGATCCCAACTTGAGAAAAGATAATTATTAACCCGCATAACTCGTATATGTATTGTATATATATGCCTAGGCCTAGGCTTTTTCCAACTAAAGCGGGTTAGCTTCCAGTCCAACTGGATGCAAATGATTTTTTTTCACAATTTTTCACACAACGCCATTTCGCACAAAGGCGTTGTGTGTGTGTTTCCAGTGCGACAAAGGCGTATGAAGAAAATGCTAACTTTACAGGAAAGCAAAAAAACTGTTTGGTCTGGTATATCTATTTAGTATTTGATCTTATGATCTTTTGTTATATACCATTAAATAGTAAAAAAAACAGCTTTTTTTCAACGATATTTCAGATACATGAAATTGTCGTGTATTAAATTAAAGATAATTAATATTTTAAGTTTTACACCCGTTTTCCTTATTTAATTTAGACAAATTCTCAAATTTAATACTGTTTACTCTAATCATCGTTTTATAAATTTATTTGGACACTGTAACTGATCGTGGTTATGTCGTTTAGACCATCATAACATGCAGAGGGTAAACACTACTTACGCCTGTTTTGCTTTATTTTGTTTTATGTATGTCATTAAAACCAAGTCATATAGTACGCTTACTAATTTCAGCTTGTTATAGGGAAACAAATACGTAAGTAAGATTAAATATTATATTTTTTGTCAAATTTTGTGTAGTTAAGTAGGATTGTAGACTTTTAGGTCTGAAAAAATGTAAAACTTATGTGATGCGACTAATGTTTTTTTTTTGGTATAATGGCTTAATTTTTCATCAGATCTTAACGGAAAAATTAAGAATGGTGCTTTATCTGCGGTATACGAAACTGCAATAAAAAAGAGTGACGTATTCTTACTTACGCCTTTGTCGCACTGGGGGTGCGATTTAGTCAAAAGCTAAGCTTAGAGTTTGTGTTATGGGTACTAAACAGCTGATAAACATACTTATATATTTCTAAATAAATACATATTATAGATAAATTACACCCAGACACAGAACAAATTTTAATGATCGTGCTCATCACACTAACATTTGTTCTGGTTGGGAATCAAACCCACGACCTCCGGCATAGCAGTCAGGGTTACTAACTACTAGACCAACAGGCCAGTCAAAATACCACTATTTTACATAGAGCAACGGTCTATCTGAGGTCCACAGCCCAGTAACTGGGTAACATGCAAGACAAAGATCTACGAATAACAGTGGAGAACAACTGCTTAAGGTGGAAGCGATAAATGATAAAATGATGTTTATTTTGTAAATCACAAAACACTTTTACACGTCATTTTTTAACTGGTAGATGAGATCGGAGTTTCACTAAATGACTACTCTGAGAAGAAACACCGAAAGAAACTCAGAGGTCATAGTCTCTTTTAAAGTCCAGACATTATCATGGTCAAATCATGTCAGAACCACACAGATATGAGGGGATCAGTCAGTGCAAGCATTTGTCAGTAATCGTGAGCTCAGCTCGGAACTTGAGGAGCACCACGTGCTGACCAAAGAAAGAACATTTAGGTTGGTCCCATAAAGTACTCAAATAATAACTCAGATAATTCAGATAATATATACTTGTGCGGTCGCGAATCATATTTTTATCAACATACAACCTAGCTCTTAACGTCATATTGCAAAGAACACAAGAAAATTTGGATTTCGCGGGTCACCCTAGCACATCCACATTAACGTGCTTTCTGTAACACGATAAAGTCTCGGTATTTAATGGCTGACCACTCAACCACGGACCTCGACCCGTGTAGCTAATAAGAGCTGCCCAAGAACCAACAATCACTATAAAAAGTCATTTCCACAGCGCCATCTATCGGAATGTTCACGGTCATCAGCTAAAGACTTAATTATTCCATTTTCTGCAAATAGTTTAGTGTTACTGCCTTGTAATTGCAATTTTTCGCGTGTATTACAAGCGGCCCCGGTTCCCCGAAACACGGCACATTCGAACGGTCAGTAATTACGACTTGTACCAACAGAGAGGCCGACAGTCTTACTGCGAACTGTTCGCAATTAGACCCTTCATTACCGCGCTTCTGGGAACATGGATGGCAAGAAAAAGAGTTAATTCACTCAACCGGCTAACTAGAACTACATAGTTTCGTACTTCCGACGATTCGTTTGTGATTGTGACTGTTTACCCATCGGCGCTTAAATCCTTAGTTCCAATGAGTGCGCTTCTCCCTCGTTAGTCACCGTGATAACAGAACGCAAATACATAATTCATTGTATAAAGACGTATGTTCGTGTATGCTAGAAATGTTGGAACATTTCAGAGTTATTTTTATGCTAAAGTATGAAATGAATACGTCTGCATACCGGGGATTATCGGCGGGAAATATTTTTGAATGATCATGACAGTTAAACGTTTTGCGCCGTGCGCGGAGTTTTAACTAACTTCCTCCTGCTGCCACATACTTATCTACTACTAGACTACTACTAGGTTTAGGTAAATGTTTTCAAAAGTTTTTTTTTTCGTAGTTGTTAATAGTCTATTATTTTCATCAGATTTACTTATAATTTATTTAGAGCCCAATGTACGTTACTGCAATGAAATGTAAAGTGATGGCCTGAAACACAGGTTTGAATAAACCTAGTTCCCTTTACTTCCACTTGTATAGTAGAAATATTTTAGCTTTAGTTTAGAATTAGAACTAAGAATAAATTGTGTAGGATAAATTATATGTATACTATTGTTTGGCTAAATGTAAACTTTTTGTAAACAATGATTTTCTTGAATAAATTATTATTATTATACAAGTAAACCAAAAAAGGGGTTGTTATGACCCATTATTAAGAATAACTTTTACTATGGGACGAAGCCAGAATTCACGGAAAAAGATTTTCCGTCCTACTTAAATGCGGTTGTGAAAAAGAAGTGTGCAACTAAATGCGCAATTATTGCCTGACCTGTTGGTCTAGTAGTTAGTTACCCTGACTGCTATGCCGGAGGTCGTGGGTTCGAATCCCACCCAGGACAAATGTTTGTGTAATGAGCACGATCATAATTTGTTCGGTGTTCGGTGTGCGTCGGGGTGTAATTTATCTAGAAATATGTATGTATTTAGAACATATATGTTTATGTATGTTTATCAGCTGTTTAGTACCCATAACACAAGCTCTTAAGCTTAGCTTGGGACTCAATGGCGTTGTGTGAAAAAGTTGTGGAATATTTATTTATTTATTATTTATTTAAATGTGCGATTTCACTGTTGGTCCCATAGTACCTATAAAATAATTATGTTCATTTTGATGATGTACATACAACTTGGAGCTCCTCAAGTTCCGAGTTGAGCTCACGATTACTGACAAATGCTTGAACTGACTGATCTGGTTCCCTCTCTGTGTTGTTCTTTCCTCAAAATACTATTTCAACCGATGTATGGTTTTTACATAATCTGTCCAAGATAATGTCTTGACTTTTAAAGAGACAATGCCCTCTAAATTTATTTCGGTGTTTTTTCTCAGAGTAGTCTAGTGAAAAAGAACCGACCTCACCTTATAGCTAAAAAAATTACTTAAATAAGTTTCTTGTAAAAATATGTCATTTATTTATCACAACAATCGTTCGGGTTCGGTTCGGGTTCGTCCTCTTCGGGTTTTGTGTAAGCCTAAAATAATATCGTATGTTTTCACGACTAAATTAGAAATCTGGAATGACTGGTGAATGTTAGAGACAGCTACTTTTCACAAGGGCACATCTACGAGTGCAGAATTATTCATTTCTTTACCTTATTTTGTTCCTTCTACCAAGAACAAGGCATTTTCCCCCTGTTTTTCCCAGAGCTAAATAAATATCCGACCTTGTTTTGTTACTGAACTAAATACTAAGTTTCTAAGTAACACTTATCACATTTCTCTTGTTACTAATCCCCGAAGGTTAGTTCAGAGGAGTAGGTACACTTACCTTTAGTACACCCAGTTATGTTTTTGTCTCCTATGATGTGATGGGGGGGGGGGGGGGTAATAGGCATGTTGGCAAAAAATGAATATCAATAGCATTAGTCCATCTCTTAGATTTTAAAAAAGAATATACAAGTATTTTTTTTCTTTTTCGAATTGATAATAAATATTCCACAACTTTTCAGTTTTCACACAACACCATCTAGTCCGAAGCTGAGCTAAGAGCTTGTGTTATGGGTACTATACATACATATCTATATATATAAAAGAAAGTCGTGTTAGTTACACCACTTATAACTCAAGAACGGCTGGATCAATTTGAATGATTTTGGTCTTTTTGGATTTCCCTTTGTCCGGAATAGCATATAGCATAATAATTAATAAAAAAATTAAATTTAAAATTTAAAAAACCCCCATCGCAAAAAAGTAAAACATTTAAAAATATAAAAATAACACTTTAGCCATGAAATTTTACGTAACGTCGGGGTACCGTTAAAATAAGTACCTACATACCTACAAGTCTAGAGGTACTAGGAACATTCCTTACTTAAGCGGTACCCCGACGTGAAGTAAAATTTCCCCGGCAAACTTCGTTGTGCCTTGGAGTCAATTTATTGCAAATTGACTCCAAGGCACAACGAAGTTTGCCGGGGCAGCTAGTTATAGATCAATTATACCCAGACACAGAACAAATTATCGTGCTCATCACACAAACGTTTGTCCTGGGTAGGAATCGAACCCACGACCTCTGGCATAGCAGTCAGGGTTACTCACTACTAGACCAACAGGCCAGTCAATAGATATAATATTAGATGGAAAACTATAAAGATTAAGCGCATTAAAGTTGAGGAGAGGGGGCTTGCCACGTCATTATTCTGCATAAACTGTAAAGGATAGTGACGACATGCCATATTTTGACTCAAAGTATCGCCGTTATTTTTGGATTACTTACGTGAAAAAAGAAGAAATAAGTAAGTACCTATGTGTCGAATATTTTCTTGTAATCTAGATGAGAGAAAACCTGAAATTTAATCAACTAGCGCCGCCGCACATGAATCCAGACTCCGAATGGTGACCAAATAACACTTTCACACACTAAAATCAAACACAGGACCTCATATTCAACAGTAGCGTTTGACTGATCGACTAAATTGGATGATGTTTGATGGACTAAATGTTAAAAAGTATTTATAATCTGTTGTATGCATTCCATTTTTTCTACATCTGTGGAACGGTTTCCGGTTCTTTCTTGACTGTGAATCTGTGACCGATTCTAATATCTCCATGTCCGCTTTGCTTTGTTCTGCATCTATAGATTTATAATATTGTGACCATACTTACTGTAATCCGTGCTAATCTTAAAGTTATTAATTGTGACTTTTATGTGTGCTTGTTTGATGATTCAAATAAAGTTTCGCACATACATCGGTGTTCATATTTTCCAACCACATGCCTGGTTCTGAAAAAGTTGCGGCGGCCTGTTTATCTGCTGTAGATAACTTTGCTGAAGACGCTGCGCACCATCTGCTCATCACTAAATAATTGAAATCAAGACATTTAGATGAATGATTATTAATATTAATTCTATTTGTAAGCAAAACAATGTAATATTTGTACGCCGTAAAGGCCAAACATGACTGAACAAATTTTATACTTACAACCTGCGTAACATGTTATCTCATGTTTCCACAAATAAATGAATCTATCTATCTATCTATTTAAAAGCAGTCACCGTAATAAAGATTTTTACTAGCTACCTTCTGGAAGCGTTGCTGGAAGATTTTGAAAGTAAAACGATAAGCCTGTGCACACCACGTTTTTTAAACGCGCCGTTGATGCGCGTTTTGGAAACGTGCGTCGACGGCGCGTTTTTATCCTACAAAGCTAGGCGAGAGTCTACGGGCTGCGTCTGACTGGGGTGCGTATCGCGTTTTTATCGCTACCAACGCGCGTCAACGGCGCGTTTAAAAGACGTGGTGTGCATAGGCCCTTAGATTATACTTTAAGGAAAACTAAGTTAGAATTCGGTAATAACATTCATTAGCTAGTTTACTTAAAACTAATGAATTCTAACCACATTAACGCACGATAAGACATGTCATAACATTAGGCCTGTAATCTCCGAAGGGCTACGCAGAGGTGTACTTGGTAGTGTACCCACATTTCGCTAGTTATAGTGAAGTTCCCTGTAATAGGGGCGAGCCTTTTGTCATCAATCGGTCACAAATCTACGCTCCGGTTTGACACTGAGCAATTCTAGAATTCCAGATAGAAAAATTCAATAACATTTTGAACGACCCGGGGATCGAACCTGGGACCACATGCTCAGCAGTAGCCCTTGCGACCACCAGACCAACGAGACAGTCTAGCGATAGGACATAACTTTGTAATTAGTTATAGGCATTTTAGTTCTAAGTAAAATAAGTTTAAATTATTAATTAACTAAGGCCCATTTACCGCATTGGTTAGCTGTAATGATAAATGTATGATGATAAATAAATAAATAAACAAATTTTCTGGAAGATGAAACCTTAGGCTCTCAGCAGTCTCATGAGCTTTGAATTACCTGCGTGCTTGTAGGGTTCGCCCTGTGACACTTAGACAGATACCAAGTCAGAAAGGCAACAATAAAAAGAGTTATTCTTAGACCTATTGGACCTATTGACGCACAAGAATCGGCCAAGGAGTTTTGTAACAAACGCCGCGACACGAGTATTCATATATTAGATATATATTATATACATACTTTTAATAAGATGACAGCAAATAGATCCAAAACAATTATAACTATTACTTTCAATTAGCGAGTCTCTAATGTGTTCTTTAACATAAACCTTTTGAGTTATATAGAATTAGAATGACAACATTATGTACATACCTATAACCTAACCTAACTTATTATACCTACCCTATAGCGAACCTAACTACCTAACCTAACTACCTTGCAGAAATGCATTGATTTTGAAAGAAACAAAATACATCATTTTAAACTGAACTACTGCGCTGCGTGTCTCTATGTTATATACAACACTAGAGTAGGTAATAGTATTTGAAGTAGTAGTAGTAGGAGGTAATAATTTAACTCGATTGGAATAACATCCACACATAAAATACTACTTTGACTGGCCTGTAGATCTAGTGGTTAGTGATTCTGACTGCTAAGCCGGAGGTCGTGGGTTAATTCCCACCCAAGACAAAAATG
The DNA here is from genome assembly GCA_921972225.1 of Euplexia lucipara. Taxonomy (NCBI): domain Eukaryota; kingdom Metazoa; phylum Arthropoda; class Insecta; order Lepidoptera; family Noctuidae; genus Euplexia; species Euplexia lucipara. Next base: position 6,087,718 of record OV179151.1, read on the forward strand.
CTTGTGTGTTGTCACGAGCATTTGTTTTCTTTGACCTCAAGTTGGGTTGTGGGCATGCCCACGATGCCTACAGTTTACCTAGCATTGTACGGAAATCCTATACAATGCGAGATAAGCTTTTACTGGTTTATAGCTTGATGAGTAGCCGTGTGTACAACTCAGGATTACAATTTACGATGAATAAAAATGAAATATTTCTAATCTTAGAGCACCATGAATAACTTACTACTAGTCAATAAAACTGTTAACCTCATAGTTATTTATATTATACAGCAAATTACTCGAACAGTATTATAATTATGTATATACCTGCTTCATGTAAATTATCGTCCGGATGTAAACGAATGGAAATTGCGTTGCTATCAACATTGTTTTTACTCTAAGCTCACGAGAAATACAGGGTGGAAGCGACATCGATGCACAGTGACGGATTAACCCTTAATCAAATTAAGCAATTGCCTAGGGCATCACGTCTGGGGGAGCACCAGAAGAAGCACAAAAAAAAACCCGTCCTTAGGGCATCACGAATCACGTCTCACTCTCACGTAAAGGTTTAAAGACCGATTCTAGTTGACATACGGGTAGGGGGGCCCACAGGCGTGGATTGCTTAGGGCATCAAGTAGTCTTAATCCGTCACTGTCGATGCACCACTGGTGAGTTCAGTAGCGTGTACATTTTTTTGTGGTTTTAGGGTGTGTTTGTGTGGTTCCGGGGAGCGCGGAGGGGCTTATCAGATTCTTACTGACTAAAAACCACCCCAATGAGACTCCCCTCGCTACTAAGACCAGGGCGCGCCGCTACGTCGGGATCATATACGTGTGTGGGGGCTGACGAACTTCCACGAGTCCATGGCCCCTAAACCCATTTAGGGAGGCTGGAAAAGGGCATTATCCGCCCTAAGCCAACGCTCTCTGGGTCTGCCCGGTGTGTCTGCCCGGTGCGTCCGCAACGGGCGGGTGAGTGAAAGCAGTACATGATTCGGGACCAATGTAGCTATTTTTCATCGGGTTTTCCTAATTTCTGTGTTTTCTGATGTTTATTTTAGAAATAAACTCTCGCCATTTTCCCATGTGGGTAGGCAGAAACTCAGAACGCTATTCAATCCTTCAAAAGTGAATTGGTGATGGAAAACATCGTGAGCAAACCTGGACAATCCGGCTTGAGCAAGCGTGATGATCAAAAAAATAAATAAAAATGCTGCAGTAGGATAGTAACAGGCTGATATCTTTATTATTTTTGTACAGATTTTGAATAAAGAATAAAAGAAATAAAAGTGGCTTAATGCCATTTTATAAAAAAAAAACTCATTAAATTATACACAAACAATGATTATCGATAAAACGGGGTGGATAGAAACTCAAGGGTGAGTAGAATCAGAACTTCGAAGAGGATTTTCACGCTAGTTTAATATTATTTGATACTAACGAGGCGTCCAAACTATTCATCTCGATTATTGAAAAGCATTAGGGTCCAATTTTGTAGCGTAAAAAAAAATTGTCACTACATGTGTCACGTTTAATTTTTTCATAAAAAAGATACAAATAAAAAAAAAAAATACAAAGGATTGGCTTTGTAAAAACGCAATCGGAACCGATCGGCTGCGCGAGCGTTAAAGAGCATGCAATCGGAGCCAAACGGCTGCACGATCGAGAAAAAGTACGCGATCGGAGCCGGCCAGCTCCTCTTATTATTTCACACCAAGCGCCTTCAAGCATTCTTAATCACAAAAGCAATGCACATGCAAAAATAAACCTTAACACAAATACTAAAAACTCTATTTTCAGCGTGATAAGAATCTGCTCTCCTCTCCGAGCCGGTACGTGTGAACGGACCCTTAGAGTGCTCGTATGTAACAAACAACTTTTAACTTACGTGAATATCCTCCTCAAAGTTTTGTTTCTATTCACCCTTGAGTGTCTATCCACCCCGTTTTACGGTATCTCATGTTTTACAGTTTGAAGTAGAGATAACATTAGTAAAGTTAGGAAAGAGAATATTCAACGACGTCCAGAATCATTTACAAAACTAATGGATAACCATGTTCGTCATTAGCATGTTCGTCGATGCCCCACTCACCACTTGCTTGCATAGCAGCTAATATATACATAGGTATAAGTGCAAGAGTGTAGTAAGTGCAGACATTTTCTTAGTAATTTCACAAACACCTTGGAAACAAAGTAAATATAAAACTCTGTAAATATTTCCACGTTATAAATAAACTTGTTAGGTTAGTAGTACCCGGTTTGAGATGAGAATTTCGCAGAAGCTTCCGCAGATGCAATATCAAATTCTCACCTAAAGGCATCTACGTGATACGTCAAACCGTATAAAGCCGGCAATTTCGAGCAGTGACAGGTTTTATTTCGAACATTGAACAAGTAGACAAACGGGGTGAATAGGAACAAAGGGTTGAATAGGAACATAGGGGTGAATAGAAACAAAACTTTGTGGAGAATTTTCTCGTTACTTAAAGCGCTGTTGGTTACATACAAGGAGTTTAATGTTTCTAATTACAGCAGTGCGATTCTGGTCAAAACACCGTGTGAAAATGAAGGCGTAGTGAGGGCGTATTGAGCTGTAATTCCATACTAATGCTAGGCATTGACAGCTCACTTCACTTAAGCTTTCTCGCGAACAGTTTGATTCATATAATTGCATTTTGATTCGCTCACAACTAACTGGGGCACGCGCGCAGTTGCTTATTTAATTAAACATGTTACATAAGCGATTTATGTGGTGATTTCTATTAGAAGTAGGTTTTCTTCATTAACAAACGTGGTGAGAAAACTTCGGTGTATTTATATCGGCTGTAGGTAAACTAACCGCAATGGTTTCATTCTGACTGCATCTTTTTAGAAATCTTATCGCTCCATATTATTATAGATTTCTTATATAATTATATGATTGCACGGTCCACATTTATGACGACAGAGATATTCTTTTAATTTTTTAGTATTAATATTCGATTTTAAGTGAAAGTTAAGGGACTTACCTTACCTTATAGGTTATGGTTACGGCGTGACTTTTACTGAATCGACCGACAGAAATAAAATATTTATTGTCATTACAAATAAGAATTTATTATATACATACATACATAATAAAAATAACTTCATTAGTAATATATAGAGCTACCAACATCGATCACTAACTAAACTGAAACAAAAGTAAACTGACAAAAAAGATGCCTCTTAGTTTATAGGGAGTGCCCACTTACATGTGCAGTGTTGAATCATTTCCATAATTTCCATAGGTCTACGACACGATGTCACAAAATGACAAAATAAGATACAATAATCATTCGTGTTTGAGGTACAATAAAGTCTCAACTAGTGAGAGTGACATCTAATCATTAAAATCACGTTCACATTCCCCGTGTTAGCGACAACGAATGGAATGTTTAATATCCTCGAAGGTCTGTCGATTTGAAATGTGGGAAATTCAGCTTCTAAGAAATAGTAGACGTTTATATCCTTGGTTTTTCTCTAAAACATGGCACGCTGCCGGCGGTATTTACCCAATCTATTAATCTTAACACTTTAATAAATTAATTCATTGATTCCCTTAACTTAAATAAACGAGCTAATAACGTCGATGTTGTCAAGGTGTACGTACGTCTGTATATAATAGCTCAAATAGGCTTTTTGACAAATTTTTAATTTCTACTCCTTCATCTAGATTACAAGAAAATATCGACACCTATTTTTTCTTTTTTTACGTAATCAAAAAATAACGGCGATACATCGAGTCAAAATATCGTCACTAGCCAGTACAGTTTATACTAGTGAATGACGTTACAAGCCCCCTCTCCTCAACTTTAATGCGCTTATTCTAAGCAGTTTTCCATCAATTTGAAAAAAAAAATGTGTCGAATATTTTTTTGTAATCTATAGATGATTTACTAACAACCAAAAATTTTGTCCAATATTTTTGTTCTGTGTAGTATAATTTATCTATACCTACTAATATTATAAAGAGGAAAAGTTTATAAGAATATTAATTTATTTTCATACAAGGAGTTTTTTTTACAATCTTATCCCACCATCCACATCGTTCAAAAGAAACTTATTTACCGGCACGTTTCTTGAGACTGTCTACGTACACACGGCTACTCTAGTTTACGCTGAACTCGCATTGTACGAAGATCCTATACACTGTGAGATCAGTTTATACTGGAAATGTATAGCTAGATGCGTAGCCGTATGTACAATCTACTTCTAGAAAGTGTGGTTTCTTAAGTTCTTAAGAAATTCCATAACGCAAGACTACAATTATAGCTTCACAACCAGTGGTTATTCGATTGTGGAGCTGGTTTCCAAGCATTGTTCACTGGAATAAGTTGCAATTCTTGCTCGACTAATAACTACCTTTTTTATGACTATAATCGGAACCGTTTCCATGTAGTGAGAAAGGTAATTATAACGCAGTGGTTACGACAGCTGCATGTTTGTAAAATGTTTTCCGAGAGTTGCAGGAAAATGTAATGGAAATGGCGGGCGGTCCGACTTTCATTTAAATAAATTAATATATATTTCACAACTTTTACACAACGCTATCTAGTCACAAACTAGGCATAGCTTGTGCTATGAATACTAGACAAATGATACACATCTATCTTCTATCTATCTATCTATACAAGGTGTTTTTTTTATATCCCATAACTCTAGGGTTATATTCTCTAGGTAAAAATAATACTAAAACTCCTAGAATAGATAGTCCAAAAATGCATAGTTTTGGAGATATCATCAATCATAATTAAATTATCAGTTGTTAAGTACCCGTAACACAAGCTCTGCTTAGCTTGGGACTAGATGGTGTTGTGTGAATAGTCGTGGAATATTATTATTAAGTATTATTAATATTATTTTTATTACTTACCTAATTAGTTCAAAAATTGTCACCAGTACGACGAATCTTCTTTCTAACGTCACTTTTCTTTCACGTAAGGGTGTTTTAAATTAATCATCGTGACTTTGTCGAATTATTTTGTATGATAGTATTAAAAAAAAAGGATGATTGAAACATAATTCATATGCCAGTTGATTCTTTGATATGGTCTCAATCATACCCTAGAGTTATGGGATATCAAAAAAAACACGTTGTATACAGGGTGTAACGGAAAGGGTATATGTAACATACAAACAGGGTGAATAGAGTATTTAATAACGAGTCTTTCCTCAAAAGGTACAGCTAGTACAGGGTACAGCTAGTATATACTTATATAAAAATATATATAAAAATGTTATGTTGGTTTGCGTACGCTTCAAAAACTCAAAAAGTTCTGTACCGATCGAGCTGAAATTTTAGCATGATAAGTATATAATCCGCATATTCTAGCATTGTTTTTATCTATTTTTTTTTACCTTTTAATCACAATGTGCCACAGCGCAGCGTGGCAGGGTACAGCTAGTACTTAAATATTTCCAAAAACCCATAAGTGCATAATTATTATAGATATACATATAACACCCAGACACGGAACAAATGATCGTGCTCATCACACAAACATTTATCTTGAGTAAGAATTAAACCCACGACTCAGGCATAATAGTCCTAATAATCCTACCTAAGTGTCTTTAAAATAATTTTCTGAACACTTCGAAGTTCGAAGTGTAAAATGAATCATATTGATTTACTCATTTAATGTAAAATACTCCGGTCCAAATTCGGTGAACAAGACTCATCGATTAAAAGATGAGTCGGTCGACTGCGCCATAAATATAACAATAGATACGAATATTTGTCAGAGATGGTATTGTGACGTCAGAGACTGTCAAGTTCAATAGTTACGAGTACTAGGTTTGTCAAAAAAATATCGATATGCAATGGTAATAGTTATTATTTTTAACTTTAATTTGATTATTTGTAATTTTAGGTATGTCGTAATTAAGTTTTCCTTTATCAAGATTTTAATAAGTAACATAAATTAAGTGTTTTTTCACTCACTTAGAATGTTGGTCGACCTTTTATGGGCGACTGTATAAGTCTGATGCTTTGTTACTATTATTCTTATGTAATGCTGTATACAGAAGCCGTTGGTTTGCCTTTAATAAATAATTAAATAAATAAATAAATAAATTCATCGATATGCCAGAGAGATATTTCTGAACAGCATTTGAAGCCTTATCAGAGATGGCGGCATAAACTCTGACACCACAGGAAAAGGCAAGAAGATCGATTAAAAAACTCTTTTTTTTTTCATATACAAGTATGTGTTGTAATGTGTTAAACTGATACCTTTAAACCTAAACGATTAAATCTTTTGTTTTTTTTTTAGAATAAAACACTTGTATAACAGAGTTATAATGTTACTATTATTAATTCTGTTAAATATTGTAACGAAACCAGGTGTCTTAATAGTACCTACTGTTAGATCTTATGTCGCCTGTGATACAGGTTTTTAACCTAGTACAGGCATTATACTTTGTTATACCTATATGTATTATTTCTTAGATTTAATTTGTATTTACCAATTTAATATCTGAATAAAGATTATTATTTTTTTTTTTTTATTTTTAATGCGTGCAAACACATTAACAGAACCTTAGAAATACTAGTGTAACTGTCAGGCTCGTCAAAATTACCTACTGTTTTTTTTACAGATATCTACATCTATAAATCTCTATTATATAATTAGAAACTTCTCTTCAAAAAATTGCCAATAACAATACAATATTTCAACACAGTCGTGATGGTTGGTTACCCATCCGCGGACCGACCGCGGTCGCAGCTGTTATAACTCAGTCACCAACCTCTCCTATACTAAAAAATAGCTTTTACATAATATAAGCGATAAAGGTACAATAATAATCATATATTCATTATATTAGTACAAACATCCCGAAATAAACTCCCACCGGTGTATTGTATCAATATTAATATAGAATCCCGATGCCACAGATACGCAAAGCTGTATCCATTAGGTACCTATATTAAATACATATTGATACAGACAAATTGATCCACCTCCAACTAGAGATGCCTCAGATCGCAAGTCCGCGATACAGTTTAAGGATTGTTTCGAAAAGCTTTCAACTGATCCTTGCAACATCGAATGTCTCTTATTCCTGTAGAATTCTTTGCAGAATTCCTGGAAAACTCGATACCTACTTGTAAAAGGCGTGAAAGTTTATCACGAGTTAGATAGAGAGGCAAAAATTACTGCCTTCAAACTGCACATTTTCAACTGTTACAGCCTCGATAAGTGTTTTGATTTCTAGTCGAACTCTGGTGTCAGTTTTAAATGGTTTGTTCTGTTTCGATCGAAGCGTGTATCGTATTACGTATTACATCGATACTGTAAAGTATCGCATCGTGCTACGTACATCACTACCTCTTAAACAAGAGCGTTTTGAATATTGTGATGAATGGCTGAACGCGGATTAGATTACAACAGATTACTGTCACTCAAGAGTAATATACAGACAGAGTATACAGACTTGTATATACAGGGTATACGCACATGTATTCAGGGTAGAAGTAACATCGTCGTCGCACATAAGTGCCGGTCGATTAAGTAAAAGTCACGCTGTGAAAACTTGAGTCAATTGAACTGTCAATGCGTAGCGTATCGTATGACAACTCAATTCGCCCTCACTACGCCTACAATTGTCATATTCACGCGGTGATTTGACCAGAATTGCACTGCTGATTCCCCGAGTTCTGTAAATGATTCTGAACCATTGAAAGTTTCCTTCGGCTTTCTCTACCTTCCATGTTTTACCTGATGTTCTTTTGTTTTTGTCTGCATACAATCGTGATTTCTAATAAGATTATGAAAAATTTAGTGAAAAGATTCTGTGCGTTCAAATAAATGTTTTTCTTCTTTCTTCTCTTTTGTTTTTATTTACTTTTCTCTATACCTCATAGGGTTATTATATAAGTAACAATTATTATTTAAATAGGTCTTTACAGCTCTGATTAATAATAACAATAAAAAAGAAAATGGAAATAAGTATTAAGAAAAAGGGCGAGAAAAATTGGTCCAGAATTATGTTCAGAACTCAATGGTATTAGTACCTATATGCGTCGATGTCACTTCCACCCAGTATAACTATGCAGTGTGGAAGCATTCAGACAGTTCTGTGACCCAATTGGAACGCTACCAGATCAAACACTACGGACGGTTAAGTGATTCTCAAGAATTTCTCGGATAAACATAGTTACATTACGAAATTTAGTGTCTCAATTTTTTTCCTCACATAAAAAAGACCTGTTTATTGTCAAAACATGACACGCGTTCGTAACTATGTCGATGTGATTTCTAGAAACCATCTATTATGTTCTTCTTGAAATCTCAGAAGTACTTAGCAGATTTCCTAGAACATTGCTAACTGATTTTCTCCTATATAATATTAGTGGAATTAATTATTGAGACGCCTAATGCCATTGCCATGGCGTGACGAACATAATTCTTAGTAGAGATATCGACTATATCTTAGTACCAGCAGGGAAAAGTACGTAGATACGTAGTACACTTCCGTTTCTAAACAAGAACTATATCTACTACTTGAGCATTGTTAGTTTTTTTATGTTAAAGTTAACTAGAAAATTGCTCGGAGGCATTAAATGACTGATTGCACTCGATTCTTCAGCGATTTACTCTTTCAAGACTGGCGTCGCGTCGTAATCAATCATTTATTTCAAATATACCGTTTAAGGGCACTTTTAAACGTCATAATTAATAGTTAAAAATATTAGGAAATGATTCTAGAAATGGGCAAGAAAATCCATACTTGCTCTTTTTAAATAGGTTTAAGTACAATGCCTTGCGTAGGATAAAGGGACGTTTATTAATTACATGGGTGTTCTTCTAATTAAAATCCCTGCCTCACCTTTGGTGAGATTAGGGCCTAGCTCCTACGTGAGATTGTCTTTGTTGTTTGGAGTTGACCTAACAGGTCAACTCCAAACAAACATAATTATATTTTCGCATAATAATTTCGCATAACAGCTTACGCATAATTCTTTTAAGCATAATTTCTCTAACCGTAATAATGATGAAGAATAATATTCTAAAGCATTTTATTAAGAGCGTAGTCGACGGAGCCCCGCTGCGCGGCGCTCCTATTTCTGTTTTCAGGATTTAAAAGAACCTAACTAACCTAACGTCGGGGTGCCTCAAGTCCTGATTATGAGAGCAATAGGCCTACTAACGTTATGCGAATCAAATTTATGTCAAAATAAGTTAGTCTTTATGATGATTATGCCACCATAAAATGTATGCCTAAAAAAAATATGCTGATGTATTATTATGCCAAAACAAATTGTGCCAAAATCGTTATGCCGAAGTATATTAGGACAAAGAACATTATGCGAAAAGAAGGGATCCCAGTTTTGCGGCTAATGATTAATGGTCCCTACTGTTTTTAATACGGTCTGATGACATTTTATTGGAAGAAGGAAGGAAAGACACGCATACGAAAGAAACTATATCCAACATGTAAAAATAAAAGACCAAAGAGAAGCTTAAGGCCACTCACTTTCTCTTTCTAATGAAAATTAAATAAATTTCGCAGTGACAAGAGTAAAAATACCAGCCTGTTACCGTCCCACTGCAGGGCAAAGGCCTCTTCTCATACAGAGAAGGCTCGAGCATTGATCACCACGCTTGCTCAAGGCAGATTGGCGATTTCAAACTTATGTTAACTATAAGTCCAGGTTTCCTCACGATGTTTTCCTTCACCGATGTCAATGATGTCTGTGATGTCTGTCAGTGACAAGAGTAATAAATAAAATTATTTTTGCTTTAGTCCAGATACGCAAACAATAGTAGTACCTAGGGGGCTTTATATATATCTAGTATGAAAAGAAAACAAAACCAGTCGTAATTGGAAAATATCTCTACAACAGAACGCAACGTGTTGGAAATCCAATATCCAGGCAGTGTATGCTTTGAAAGTTTAATTAATTGGACGAAACGTTGCCTGGTGCAAACGAGATCAATACACATAGGTACATAGTAATTTATCCAATAAACGTTAGTCGACGGACGCTGTGGGCAAGTTTTATTGAAATTTTCCGTAAGCTTTACTGGAGTTGTTGTAACCACATTTGCCACAAAGTAAATTCACCACATTTTGTACAGTCCATACCTACATTGAATGAAAGTGTACTCGCAAAGAATGTGTAAATTCGTCACAACTCCGTGACTTTTAAAATATTATTCTGTACTAAACACAATTTTCTATGGAACTGGTAGCTTACCTCATATAAGACTGTAGTGGCAGTATGCCTCTGGAGGCTCCAACATTAGTCTGCAAGCATGGCTGGTTCCCATCCACCCTTGAAATGCTTCTCTGCAATTTCTTGATGTCATCTTTCACAATGTTCATCATTTACTGAATCTTTGTTATCCAGGAACGTTCGTATGTTTGTTCGTTGTTGTTTTTGTTGTTCTGATTCTGATTCCAGAAAATTAAGCACATTAAACAACACACGATAAGCACCCATGATTTGCCTCGATTTTAGATGGCAATTTTAAAATACTGTTCTGTTCACTTTTCACTATTATTCACCACAAACATAACAAAATAACCTAAAAGAATTAATACAAACACACGTTTTTATGATTTTTGATTAATCTAAATGTTTTGGTGACTTTTGTAGTACACATGAACGATATAATTTTGTAACTACCCTCAACCAAGTGTTGAGGAAAATAAATATACTTAGAACAGATAAAGTTAAATAAATGAATAAAAATGTATTTGTAAGAATGTGGTTTTACGAAGAGATTTGTTATTTAAATATTTACTACGTGTACCTACGTTTTTTGTGGGAACTTGTTTTCTGTTGTGTACTAAGTATAGGTACAGACGCCAGAACATTAAGTTACCCCAATGGGTCAAATTTTCCCAAATGAATATGAGCCTTATTGTGTTTGACATAAAGTTGAAAAACAATCAAATGAATTTGACACATTGGAGTAACTTGACGTGCTGGCGTCTGTACCAAATACGAATCACCACTCGTGATATTGGTGATATTTTTTGTGTTGCATATATTGTTATTTATTACTAGCAGACGTCCCGTGGTTTCACCCGCGCAGGACCTGTTCCCGTGGGAATACAGGGATAAAAAGCCTATGTGTTACTCCAGGGTGTCGGCTAAGTCCACACCAAATTTTATTAAAATCCATTCAGTAGTTTTAACGTGGAATAGTAACAAACATCCATACATCCATCCATCTATCCATACTCACAAACTTTCGCGTTTATAATATTAGAAGGATTTTCTCCAAATAGTCCTTTCAAGAGTAAAAACTCAGATAAGTATATATTGTAAGTAATAAGTATATATTGTAAGTAATAAGTATATTAAATTCGTGTACTTAGTGTTTGCGGACGAAATGTAAGGTTCTATTAATTTTGTCGTATTAATAAACGGGATTAAATATAATGACCACCATAAAATGCTTTGATACCCTTAGTTCTTTTACCAAAAATATAAACTTGACACCAGAAAAATAAAGTCTAAAATAACAATAGTACTAGCTATTTTAGTCACGACTGCACTTTAAATTGTATTCGAACACCAAATGTAGTAAATGATCACCAAATCTTAGCGAGCAAAAAGAGTTTGCTCCCATAATCAGGACTTGGGGCATCCCGACGTTAGGTTAGTTAGGTTCCTTTAAACCCTGCAGACAGAAATAGGAGCCCCGCATAGCGGGGCTCCGTCGTCTACGATATTTAAATTTCTTCGTTGTTCAATTTGTAAAAACTTTGGTTACAATTTTACATTAATATGCTGGTTTAATTTTGGTGATCATTTACTATTTTTGGGTTACTCATGATTTATTTGGAGTCATTTTACTTAAATAGGATAGCAAAGTGTTAAAACTTTGGATAAAATTTTACATTAAAATGCGAGTTTTATTTTGGTGATCATTTACTATTTTTGTCTGCTATTTATTACTATATCTGGTGGTAAGTTAAACATAAGCCTTAATAAACTAAGTGCTTATACAGAAAGAAAAGTGTTCTAAAGTTCATAATATGATCTTATTATGAGTTTTACCACCTAAAAATACCTAGATGTGAAATGCAATAAATGTGTTAAGTATTGTTAATACTCGTAACCTTGTTGACTGCCTCAGTGTAGTGGTCGAGCACGAGGGTTCGATCCCGGATCGGGCAAAACGTTGTTGAGTTTTTCTAAGTGGAATTTCTCAATAGCAGCACGGATTTGAGTCTGGATTTGTGCCCGATTGATGGTAATAGGCTCGCTGCAATGGGATTTAAACATAACTGGCAAAATGTGGTTTTACTACAGATCTGACTAACCTATCGGAAATTACTGGCATAATGTTGTGTTATTTTATGTATTGTTATTAAATACCGTGGTTAACAAAAAGGCAGTGGCGAGGAAAGAAGATATTACGTAAACAGAAGGGTGCTATCTACTGATGTAGAACGTTAGGTTAGTGCCGGCTGTCCTGCCTAGCCCCTCGGTTACTCAGGCGCGGCGACCCTCCCTAGCACTCCGAAGTTATTGATATCTTCCAAGAAAATCTTCGCTACGTAAGTGCTACTTGTAACACTATTAAATTATAGTGTTCACCTATTTTCTGCTTCGTTATTTTGTGGGATATTTATGTATTGGTTTTTATGGCTGTCTTATTTTTTGTGTATTTTGTTGATTGCCGCTACACGGAAAAAAAAAATTGTTTCAAACTAAGAATATTTCACTTGGTCAAGACATTGCGTGATTCATATATGGGGAAAACATTATATTCTTAAAATTAGTAAATATTTGTCTTGTTAATCATTTTTCTTCCAAATATATAAATTCTCTAACCAAGGCTATTTTCTAGTTTTGTAATGAGAAAGCAACGTTTTCTTTGCTTAAGTAAGTTTTTTTTCTTAAGTCTAGAATCTTAAATTCTCAAATTGAAGACAATGTTGTCTTGAATCTAGAATGTACTCTTCGAAGTAACGCTTGATTACTCCGATTACTCCTTCGAGTGAGAAGAGTAATATCTTCTACCAAGAATATATTTATTGGACAAGAAATGTCACTGTTTCTGATCAAGAATATATCTATTGATCAAGAATTTCCGTGATTCATATATGGGGAAAACAAGAAATGGTTGTATCAAAACACAATTATTCTCAATGCAAGTAAATGAATAGTTAAGTCAAGATATTTGTCTTCCTTCTAGAATATACGTACTTGTGATTAAACAATATATTTGAGAATAATGCTTTTCTCAGTTGAAAACTTGGTCAATCGGATCCCGGAGTTTTCTTGGAAGAAAATAAATTCTCAGTATGAAGTTTTATTTCTTAGTTTAATAATATTATCGAATTTAAACGGAGATCACATGGTCTAGAAAGAATAATATCAATGTTCTTAGTTCGACATTTATGCGTATTTCAATTAAGAAACCCAGTTCTTAATTCAAAAACAATAAGCAATTGGTATGGAGATCAGATTGTCTCCAACCAATAATGTTATATTGTTGATTTAAGAACGTGCAGGTACTTAACTAAAGAAGTTTTAGTTCTTGATCTAATTCATTGAATGTTTCATTCGGAGATTAGAAATCTCTTAGCTCGATAATAGTGTATTTCACTGCAAGCAATCTTGGTTCTTGGCTCAATGCATGTCATGTTTCATACGAAGATCAGATTGTTTTCAACGAATAATGTCATTATTATTGATCTAAAAACCCTGTACTTCAGTAAAGAAGTTTTAGTTCTTTATCTAATTCATTGCATGTTTCAAATGAAGATCAAAAATCTCTTGTCTCAATAATAAAGTACAAAGGTAGGTATTTCACTTTAAGAATTTCAATTCTTGATTCAAATCATGGCATGTTTCATACGAAGGTCAGATTGTCTTATTTGAAGAATTACAACAGTATTGGTTCAATGGTTAAAATGCGTTTCAGTAAATATTTTTCAGTTCATCGTTTGATTTATTCAAGTAAAGTTTAGTGAAACAAAATGTTAGCACAAATATTTCATACAATAAGATGGTAAATAAAAAAATATTTGTTTTGTCACATTTTGACTAAACTTTAGCTTGTATAAATTGAATGATGTATTGAAAAATATTTACCGAAACGCATATTAACCATTGAACCAAGACTATTGTAATTCAAAGAAAACAATCTTAACTCCGTATATAACAAAGCTCTTGAATCTGTACAGAGAACTGAAACAACTTCACTAAAATCCCATGATTAATAAGTACCATTTGAAACATGAAATGAACAAGAAAAAGCACTAAAACTCACGAGTTACAGAATTTCGAGCCTGATGCACCGTCACATCTTTCAATCTGATCTCCGCGTGCCATGTCATGCCTGAAATTAGAGGTAAGTAAATAAGTGGGAGGTACTCAAATTAATAATAGATGAAATAATACAATGGATTCAATTCTATGAAATCATTTATTAAAAAATAAACTTCCCAAAACAACAGTAGGTATTGATAATTGTATTTAAATATATCCTAGGTACATATTACATAATAATAATACTTTATTGATACAAACCCTTACAATATGCTTCATATCTAGCTAAAGTTCACAATATTTAAGGCGTACAAAAGCTGAAACCCTGACTCCTAAACTCAGAAAACCTGTGACTTAGGAGTCAGTATTATGTTATTACTGTGTAGGTACAGACGCCATCACATCAAGTTACCCCAATGTGTCAAATTTCTTTGATCGTTTTTCAACTTTATGTCAAACAGAATAAGGTTCATATTCAATTGGGAAAATTTGACACATTGGGGTAACTTGATGTGCTGGCGTCTGTACATAAGGGGTATCGCAAATTATTGCAAGCTTTGTCCAATCTTTGAGCACAGTATTTTCAGGATATTGTCTTTGATTTCCTTTAATTGATTCACAGATACATCATTTCCTGAAACAAAAAATTCCATAATCACTAGACAAGTTTAAACAAAATATTATTTACCTAAATTTTATAACATTCGAACAATCCGAAGATGCTGATCTATTTTGGTATACCAACTGGTTATGCAACCTAAAGTTCATTAACACATTAAAGTTGTGTTCAAATGAATTTATGACACTTATGAATGTTATAATTTACAACTTTGCACATTTTTTTATAAATTAATATTATTGGTACAGTGTAGGTACTCACTAGATGGCCTTTTCCAGACAAAATGTATAACTAAAGAATACTAAATATTCATCTTGAAATTTGTAATTATATCCTGTGGGATTTTCCAATCCGTAAGAAGCAACTCCATAACATTCATAACTTCTCTATGTTATTATAGATAGGTATGCTGAGATTTTGATTAAAATCTGCAAATAGACAGAAAATAAATTAATGATTATAATTATTCAAGTTTAAACTATATAAAAAAAAAACAGCCAGGAACAGTGGGATAAACATTCAGCAGGTTTAGCATTATAGATATGGTAGGTAGGTACCGCAGGTAACAAGAACCTCATGCTCATTACGGTAAGTAGTGATTACATATTTCCATCACCCAGAGACTTATCGTGAAAGGCAGTCCAGCAGCCTTTTCCACCATGTTTGGTGAAGTTCACCGAGCTTAGACACCTCTGATTCTGACCTAAGTACCAGCTTCCTGCCTTGGCGGCCTTGCTACAAAGATCTGAAGCTAATTGATTGGAATCAGAAATTGCTTAAGCTCGGTGAACTTCAAAAAATATGGCGGTCAGGCGGCTGGTGGTATTTCACCAGCTAGATACTTACATCTACCGGCTGGGTCTGCCTCGATTAATTAGACTTCAATCTGTCTTAATTAGATCTATATTCCATTCAATTGCAATTAAACACTTACCTTAGCAAACACAACACAATCTTTAAAAGGTAACCCAACAACGCAAAAGAATCACCACGAACTGACTCTTGTATATGACGTAGGTATACGTAATGAATGCGATATGCGGTGCACTGTGCCGTCATATCCAAGCAAGACAAAAAGGGTGTTGCAAGCTACGAAATGTTAATTACCAAAAATAAGGCCGAATCTTTCACGTCTCCACTATTTTTCCTGACATTGACATAATAGGTTCGAAATTAATTATTATTTATTTATTTATTTTTATAGGGGTTGGCCATCCTTTCGATCGACGCCCGCCCCCACCCCGCGGAGATGCGTGTTTTTTTTTTGAAGACGTGTTTGAAGTTACGTGTAACGGAATGTTATCTAGCGTTACAGTGAC
Source organism: Euplexia lucipara (assembly GCA_921972225.1). Lineage (NCBI taxonomy): Eukaryota > Metazoa > Arthropoda > Insecta > Lepidoptera > Noctuidae > Euplexia > Euplexia lucipara. The sequence continues at coordinate 6,103,901 of OV179151.1, forward strand.
TACTTTTAGTTTGTTTTAGATGAGTATTTATTATAAACCTTGTAGAAGTAGGAGCCCCGCTCGGGCCTCCCTCAACTGCGCCATGTTGAGTGGCTATACTTTCCGCAGCGCCCAAGCAGTGGCGAATTCAAATTTGAAAGGTTGACGCAATTTGAATTACTAATGCAACCCCGGTACTTACCTATACCTATGTTTGTACCTACTGAGATGCACGTCAAAACTCAAACGTAACATTTTATGTGTTCTGTTTTTAGCTTCCGTGACAATAGACCGATTATGTGATAGGGCCTCCCGTGTGTATGATATCAATTATTTTCCCTACACTTTGGGAGAAATACAATTGCAACACCGGATACAAGCATAGCCTATAGTTTGTTTTGTTTCCAAACTAAATCCAAGAAACGTGAATTTGGTTCAAAACTCATTTATTGAATCATAGTTTGAATTCAAGAATATTATTGTTATAGACTCAAGACATCTTTTAATATTATTTCAAGATTTTCATGCTAAAATCAAGAAACGTGAATTTGGTTTAAAACACTCATTTGTATCATAGTTTTTATTCAAGAATTTTTTTACACAAGTACATTCAAAACTGTTGTTCTTAAATATTTTTTTCAAGATTTCAAAACCAAGAAATCTCAACTTAGTCTAGGGCCCGGTTTCACGAATTGCTAAAATCAACCAATCAACTAGGTATAAATTGACCATTGTCTAAAAATTCGAGTTATTAGACCATCACTTGTCAAATACATATTATCCGAAGGTGGTGGTGGGTGGTGGATTTGATTCTAGGGCATAATCAATGGATTCTTAATGGGAAAAAATAGGCGCGCGAAACCATCAGCGCCTTGCCCTACAACCTAACAGTCGAGGCGTGTCCCATTGGTTATTATGTAGCTGTAGGTAGGTAGGTATTCCAATAGACGGGAATGGGCTTGCATCCTGTCACATGGAATTATGACACGTGAGGCTTGACATCTGTGTGTCTCAAGGCTTGTGGACCTAAGCATCAAGTAGGTGCCTACTTTAACAAATTGCCTATTGACATTATAAACCTGTCTGCAATTCCTAGAAGTTTTGTTGGCAATGCCTTATTCTTCGGCTACAATTGGAAGCCCCTACTTTGGGCCCTATCAGAATACCAGAGCTGTGACGTTTTTTTAATGTTACAACTCCATGCTGAGATTCTTTTGGCCTACCCCAAAGTGTCAAATTCCTCTGATAGGTTTTTAACTTTATTCCAAACAAGATAAGGTTCATGTTCAATTGGGAAAATTTAACAGTTAGGAGTAGATTGATGTGCTGGCGTCTGTACCTACTGATATTTTAACCATTTATAAATAAAATAAATAAATATTCCACAACTTTTTCACACAACGCCATTTAGTCCCAAGTTAAACTTAAGAGCTTGTGTTATGGGTACTTTACAGCTGATAAACATACTTATATATAGATAAATTACACCCAGATACAGAACAAATGATCGTGCTCATCACACAAAAATTTGCCCTGGGTGGGAATCGAACCCACGACCTCCGGCATAGCAGTCAGGGTCACTAACTACTAGACCGACAGGTCAGTCAATTTATTTTATGTGTTTTGTCCTGTGCGGGCTAATAAATGCATTTTCTTTCTTTCTAAAGGTCATTCAGTACGCTCATACGCGTAAAGATGATGGAAAACACATTATGTGGGCTTTCTTTGCTCACTGCTTTATTAATTAATGTTTTGTAGCAGGATGAATAGTTACAAACCGATTTCTCTCTTTCAGTCGTAAGTAATTTGATATCCCACAGAAGAAGACAAAGCGTACTATACAGACGCAATACAACGTTTATTACTACGGCTGTTAGTGTAAAAACTTGCTAACAACAAGACAAGTGACCCGGATTTAAAAATCATCTGATCCAAACATATACTATCTTACTAAAAAACGTTAGTATATCTTATATTGAAACAATTTGGATTCCTAGTTCAACACCATAACATATTTCCACAAAACAAAAATGTCTTGTTCGAACATTAATTTGATTACCTACCATTACTTGAATAACTTATATTCTTACGTCAATGCAACTATTGACTTAACTAAAAACAAACTTTTCTTAAACCAAGCATATATTTATATCTTATTTTGAAACAATTTAGATTCCTACTTCAACACAATGGTGTTCACTTCTTTCACACTTCTTTCCACAAAACAAAAATGTCTCGTTTAAAAACATTTGACTACCTTCACCAGAATAATTAATATTCTTACGTCAATGCACTAATTACTTACCCAAAAGCAAACTTTACTTGAACCAAGCATTTAATGTCTTACTAAAACACATTAGTTTTGCTTATTTTGAAACAATTAAGATTCCTATATCAACACCGTAATTTTTTTCCACAAATCAAAAATGTCTTGTTCGAAATCATTTGACTATCTTTACTTGAACAATTTAGATTCTTACGACAATGCAGGTATTTACTTACCGAGAAACAAACTTTTCTTATACCAAGCATATATTTTCTTACTAATACACATTAGTTTATCTTATTTTGAAACAATTTAGATCCTACTTCAACACCATTTCTTCTTTCCACAAAACAAAAATGTCTCGTCTGTAAACATTTGACTACCTTTACTTGAATAAGTTAGGTTCTTGCGTCAATGCAACTATTTACTTCACCCAAAAAATACTTTTCTTAAACCAAGCATATATTGTCTTACTACAACAAGTTAGTATATCTTATTTTGAAACAATTTAGATTCTTAGATCAACGCCGTAACTTTTTTCACAAAACAAAAATGTCTTGTTCGAAATCATTTGACTATCTTTATTTGATCAATTTTGATTCTTACGTCAATGCAACTATAATCTTACCCAAAAACAAACTTTTATTAAATCAAATATTTATTGTATTATGACAAAATGTAAGTATGTATTATTTTGAATCGTTTTATATTCTTCTTTCAAATCCATTATTTTCTCACACTTCTTAGAACAAATAATACTTTTCTTCATCGGCGAAAACGTTCCTGCTTTCTGATTATAAGAATCGTCAGTTACTTACAGGAAGTAAATGGGATTTTGTTTTAATGATGTTTTGTTTTTAGTTTAAGTAAATGGTACAACTTTTGGTTCAAAATATTAAAGTATCTTGAACTTACAATATGTTGTTTTATATTGAAACACATAAAACTCTTAGTTCAAAAAAGTAACTTATTGTTCAGACAAAAGTCAAAACATCTTAAAAAGAAAATAATTGTTTTGATTCTAGTAAATAGAAGGAGAATATTATTGTTTTTCGTGGAGAATATCATTTCGGTTGGACTAAGACATTATTTTTAGTTCAAGTAAATATGCATTTGACATTAAACAATATTCCTGAGAATAAAAATATTCTTGGAAGAAAACTTTTTCCGAGAGCATTTTTTTCCGTGTACAGCAGCGGCAGTTAAACTTGCAGGAAACGCGAATCGAGCTGTTATTCCATACTAATTGCTAGGCGTTGACAGTTTACTTCAATCAAGTCTTCACGAGGTGACTTTTACTAAATCGACCGGGCAGTTCTTTAAAATCATTGAATGTGGGTTATTAAAGTATCAAGTCTGCTGCATACAACATAACGGCAGTAATAAGTTATATATTTATATCACTAAATTATACTATTTATGTGGGTATGTATGTATAGGTACACTACCCCCACCACCAAACCACCTTGACCACCGTGGTGACGGTGTTTGCACTTTGCACCATGGCACCATGCATGTACCTATGAACCTATGTGTATGAACCTAAGTATTATATAGTATAAGTATTATGTATTTATAAATAATAAATATTCCGCAACTTTTCACACAAAGCCATTTAGTCCTAAGTTAAACTTGAGCGCTTGTGTTATGGGTACTTAACAGCTAATAAACATACTTATATATTTCTGAATACATACATATTATAGATAAATTACACTTAGACAGAGAACAAATGATCGTGCTCATCACACAAACATTTGTCCTGAGTGGGAATCGAACCCACGACCTCCGGCATAGCAGTCAGGGTCACTAGCTACTAGACCAACAGGCCAGTCAATTTATGTTATTAAATTTCGCAATTTTAGTATGTTTCAGTTCCATTCAAAAGGGGGCTAGCTTATAAAACAAGCCGGGGCAAGCCAGACTCCGTGCATACTAAGTAATCCCGGATAGGATTTTACCCGACTCGAGAATAGTACCTCGACTACTAGACTTACGAGATTAACTACGATTGGGTACTAACTAACGAAATATATTCAAATTCAAATTTTCAAATTCAAATTTAATTTATTTGCAAAAACATGTGTAGATAATAGTCATAGTATGATGCTTATTATAGGTGTTACAGTATATTCTTTGGCACAACATGTTTGACCATGGCTGGTGTACAAATTAGGTCAGAAGACCATCAGATTACAAAAACAAAATAAAATAAGATAAAAAATTAAATTGATCAAAGAAAAAAAAAGTAATATTATAACAATTCACATTAATATTAAATACTTAACAATAGAACAGTCGGTATTCGTGCAATTTAAAATAAAAATATAATAGATTTAGCCAGGGTATTAGAGTGATTTGTCATTTAAAAATTCATTGACATTATAGTAGGCTTTTCCTGTCAGTAGTTTTTTTAATGTTTTTTTAAACTGGTCTGTATTAAGTTTTTTATACGGATAGGAATATTGTTTTAAATTATTGGTGCTCTGCATACAACGCTTTTATACAGCTGTCTTAGCTGGCTGAACACGAAGTTTACTATTATCCCGGCGATTTCGTATTACAAGGTCCGATATTCGAGGAAACCAATGAAAGCTAGTTCTTACAAATAAGGCGATTTCCAAAATGTATAATTGTATAATAATTAATTAATTGTGTATAATTGTATAATTCTTCATTGCGGGGCAGTTGGTTTTTTTTTCAGTGCCAGTGACTAGTTGGCGTCCATGAATGGCAACTGAGAAAATACAAAAATTTTGGTATTGCACTTAAAGTTGACTTCAAGGTGACTATCAGTCGGAGTACTGTGCACTTCGTCACATCTCTGCGAGAGCCCATGACGTCATCCTAGATATATACACACCGATGATACCCAATACGAAACTACACTCCATTTACAATAGATGAATGATGTGGATTTCATTTAGTCATCATTTTAGTTGACAATTGCAGTGTCAATGATAAAAACTTCAAAGAAGCAGGGATGAACAATACGTGGAAACGTTCTTCGTTTCACTTTTATTCTTCTTTTGAATAAAGATTCTTTTCACTTCAGTAGCTCAAACATGTAGGTTTTGCTGCCTAAAATCAGTGACAGAGTGAGACAAAGTAACTTTTTAATTTTTGCTTCCAGAAAGCCGCGATTTGATGTTATTCAGCCTTGGGTTGATCATACATACAATTCGAAACATTCACACTCTATCTTTTTCCCGCCATTAGAAAGAGAGAGAGACAAAGACCAGCCCTTTCGAAGTTCCAATTTTGAATTCGACCCCAAAGAGAAACACGTTCGGAAGCCAGACAGAAAAAAAAAGCGTTCGGAATTTCGTGCTAACTAAAGAAATTTTGCGAAAACATAATTATGTCTTTTATTGTAATTTATTGAATTATTAACTCGTTGTTGGATTTTAACGAAAATAGAATAAAATTTACTGTAAATAAAACTGATATTTAACCTGTAAACATTTATTTCTAGTTTCAAAAAGTGTTCTCGCTGCTGAAGTGAAAAGTTATGTGTGTTACACGAGAGCAAAGTTTTTTACATCTCGTGCCTTTGAATCCCTCGCCACACTCAGGATCACTTCGCTTGCTCAGGCAGGATTCAAAATCAGCACTCGCAGCGAAAAAAGACTTTGCTATCTCATGTTCTGCATTCCTGCTTCTACGAGCCTCTATTTTTAACCGACTTCAAAAAAAGGAGGAGGTTCTCAATTCGGTTGTTTATTTTTTTTTTTTTAAGGTTTGTAACCTCATTTATGGACCGATTTTCAAAATTCTTTTTTTGTTTGATAGGGTATACTAACAGATTGGTCCCATTTGTATCAAAACTCATATCTGATGAGGGATCTTCGAGGAATTGAGGGAACTCCTCAAAAAATATAGGCACACATGCACCGATTTCAACATTTTTAGTAACAAATCAAGCATTTTCATTTAGAAAGTATCATTTGGTGAAGAAAAACTGATGAAGAAGATAGGCAACGGAACTCTTCAACGCATAACAGCAAATTATTCGCAATTGCTATAGTCAGATGTCTATGCTGAGCTTTTGTATTTCCACAACATAACATTACGCCATTCTATTTTAAAAGGGGCCGGCAGAGATGTACAGATTAATGTTTAGAGATAGAACTTCCTTAGCAATTGTTATCCAATTTCAATGATTCTTTCAAGTTTTGAAAGACTTTCTTTACATACAAAGAAACTAAAAATTACAAAATAAAAACTTTTTTACAAAAAAAACAACAGACTTCTTAAAAAAAAAACTAACAGGTGAAAAATAACTGCAGTTTCGGAAGTCGGTGGCCAATAATGAACAAAACAAAACCACCAAAGCCACAGACTTCCGAAACTGCAGTTATTTTTCACCTGTTAGTTTTTTTTTTAAGAAGTCGGTTGTTTTCTAATGCTAGATTATTATAAATGGAGTACTTATAGCTGTTTGACAGTTAATCGTTGAACACTGCCCAGTGTTCATCACCATGAACTATCAGGGGATACACAATAGTGCTGCAGGTATACTTGTAATTATGCAGTTTCTCTAGCCACAAAATGCCTGAACGAGGAAATATAGAAATAACGGGAAGTGCACGTGCCCCCACAACAAACAAACCAGCAAGCAGTTCTAAGTAACCATTGAATCATTAGAAAACTACTAAATACCTCATCATGTTGTCATTATTAAATACTATAACGTAATACACGAGTAGGGTTGCCATAAAAAAAATATTAAAAGCGAGACACAGACGTATAATATTATTTTGCCGGAAATTTTGTATTGTATTGTGTTTTATAAGAAACTGACTTTTATTCATTTGAAGCTTACTTTTATGTATTTCGAAATATATAAGTAAGTATATCAGTTGTCTAGTAAGTTCTGTTATTTCGGAACTATATGGCGTTTCGCCCGAAAATTGTAAAATATTATTATTTATTCATTAGTGCGTGAATACAAGATTCACTCACATGACATTATTCGACATTCTTTACTAGGCTGGAGTTAAACAAAAGCCTAGAAAAAGCCGGACTGACTGGACTTGTATGTATATGACCGGAGACGATGATAAAAACCGGACATCTCGCAACCCTATCCCTGCACGCGTCCGTCAAGAGTTGCGCAAACGCAGCTGCCTGTCATGTCACACGCCGGTAATTTCGTTAATGCAATTTTAATCGGCATGTAATTGGCCCTCATTGGGGACACGGAACATGGCAAGAGACAAATTACACAAATTCTGAGAAATTCGGTAAAAACACTTTAGTATGGACAATTAATGGGATTATGATACGACCATGCCCCACGGTTCCACGCAATCGAGGTATAACATCAGAAAATTGGCTGGTTACACGAAAAAAATAAGTGTAATGAATTCATAGAAACTATAGGATTCCAATAACTGCATTATGAGGCTACATTACCTTGTAATTTACTAGGTACACGAAGCATTAAATTGTTTGCGGGTATTACAAAATGCTATGCATTGAATATAGTGCGGGGACAAGTATTGTAGGTCCCATGTTTCATTTCTTTTTAGTTTTTGAAGTAAGTGAAGCTTCTTTACGCACGCTTGACTTGGTTATGGTGGCATCTTTCGATTGACTGTATTCCTGAACAAAATACAAAAGAATGGATTTCGAAGAGGTGATTAATAAGGCAGGAGACAAGGCCTCTGTTTGGCACTACTTTCTGAGAAACAAAAATAAAAGTGAAGCAAAATGTAAATTATGCCAAAAGATATGAAATCAGGCGGCGGTAGCGCGAGCAGTTTACAAAAACATCTAAAAAACGTACATAAACTCAGTTCAGAAAGTCCAACTACATCATCACAGGATAGTGCATCTACCACCAAACAACTTCCGGATCCCGAAATACCGAAAAAGTAAGAATGTTAATTTTTTTTAAGTTTAATTTTTATTATTTCATGATACTTTTTGATCTTTGTAGTGTAGTGAATTATAAACAACTGATTGGCAATTGGTTGTGTAAATACTGAATTTTAAAGAACTGATTGTTGCCGAAAATACTTAAAAACGATGTTTTAATTTGAGTACCTATAATTTAATAAAAATATATATGTTTACCAATAAAGTGTGTTTCATTTAGTTCCTTTCCCTTTATTCGTTTTGATAGTAGGAATTCTATCTAAAAGATAGCACCTTTTCAGCTTGAATTTATGAAAAAACCCGAAAGAACCGAAAAAACCGGGTACTCGGTTCCGGCTTGAGTTTAGAACCGTAGAACCGGTTCCTAAAATAGGGCCGGTTCTCGATGCCCTAGTGATAGCTTAGTGGAGTGACCGGCGGACTGCCAAGTCACAGGTCTAAAGTTCGAACCCAAGGCGCGCACCGCTGACTTGTCGGTTTCATGTGCGTCTTGTATAATGATCACTTGCTTTAAAAACGGTGAAGGAAAACATCATGAGGAAACAGCATATATGTTCAGCGAATATTTTTGGACGGCTGTGAAGCCAAATCAGAGGCCCATGTGCGGAATGAACTCTGACACTAGTCACTCACTAACCACACGCTAAGAAGAGTAAAGATAGAAAGAGAGAGAGAGAGAGTTATGTTTCGCATATCTAAGTAAGACACACTGCAGGCCTATAATAATAGTACGTTCACGTTAAGAATGCAGTAGTCATCATTATCCGTCGGCCTAGCCTGGCCCCTAACCAATCAAATCTTTTAGAATTCATTTTTATAAATTCATTAAACTTAATCTTTTAAAATACAATTTGTTTAAATTTAACACCACTGTGGAATACACCTGTATCTTGCAGTTGCACTGCATTTTTACTGCATTCTTAACGAACGTACTATAATGTCTGGATCACACTGTAGAAGTAAGCAGTGCGTGCGCACAACTTCTAAGAGGTTTTACATCAGTCATGTTAGAGATTCAGTTAAGTCTCTACTATTAATCTATACTAATATTATAAAGTAGAAGAGTTCGTTTGTTTGGTTAAGCGCGCTAATCTCAGGAAATACCGGCGAAATGAAAAATTATTTTTGCGTTGGATAGTCCATTTGTCGAGGAAGGCTATAGGCTATAAATATAACATCACGCTATGACCAATAGGAGCGGAGCAGCAATAAAAAACGTTACAAGCGGGAAAAAAACTTCCGTTGCGTGCACTGCGTAAACGGTTTAAATTACGCAAAAATCAAGTATTACGAAATTATTACTCTTGAAACGCGAACGAAGTCGCGGGCAGAAGCTAGTATCTAATAACTATTGTACACCGCTATACTTCGTATCGAAATGGAAACCAAGGTCGTTGAAGAGTGATTTTCGTAGAGGTGCTGTACAAAAAATTATGAATGCTATAACTAGCTTCACTGCACTACAAAAAACTAACCAAGAATTATTTTGAATTGTTAGGTACGTTTGAAGTTCGTTTGCACTTATGTAGCTCCCTAACTGTACCAATGCTCCGCTATGCAAGTCAGAGGTACCTACGCTTCCACCTTCACTTCGACTCTACGATTCAGCTTGGAGTGCTCGTTACTATAAGGACCTCTTTCGAGAGAGCCGTCCTCTTTTTATTCGATCAGTGACACCCTAAGCCGAGGTCCGAGTCCCACAGGGGGCGCCCTTAGCGAGTGTCACTTAAATTCTGACGTAATGCTCCTGGCTGGAAGCCTTGTTTATTGAGGTCGTCCACAGGTTTGACCGGTTGAGCAGATAGCAGCGCCACCCCTCAGTAGGGTGCACTGCGAGACGCCCTCTATAAAAAAAAAAAAAAACCTAGCAAATTTCTAACATCAATGCATTTTGTTAAAATTTCTGCACATAGATCTTCCAAACTGCACTTCTACACGTCAATATTTAAAATAGCCAATGGCGGCAGTATTTCCAAAATTGACTGATCCCTCTACAAAAAATGCCGAAAGAAACTAAGGGTCATGGTCTCTTTTGTTATTAAGACATTAGATTATATCTGTTAAAATATTTTGCGAGTCTAACTATGCAGGACAAATCCTTTAAAGGCCTTCTGAAGGTAGAACCATGGCAGCTTTGTGTTGACCTGCCCCGACAGACGGTATGCAGGCATCAGTCATGGTTTAGCTCAACCCTCTTTAAGGACCTCAACGACCCGTCACATAAAAATATTTCAGTCATTATTTTATTTAACATAAGTCCAACTTGAATGAGCTCCTGTCGCCTACGATACAGGTTTATCTAACCTAGTACAGGCATGCATCTAAGTAATATTCGAACCCCTTTGTAAATTGTCAATAAAACTTTAATATTTTTGTTTTTTTAAGGGAATTAACATTTATAGAGACTTTCCGCTGACCTGTAGCAATGAAATTTGGCAAGGAATATTGTCTTTAAAACTACACACAAGTAGAATAAAACTTTCAAGACGCTTAGTTGACACTTCGCGTGACCCAAGGGCTGGCTTTTACTTTGGTCAAAAGCTAAGCAACGTGGCAATGCCACCAGTCTTTTGGGTACACTTAGTACAGACGCCAGCACATCGACCTACCCCAATGTGTCAAGTTTCTTTGATAGGTTTTTAACATTATTCTAAACACAATAAGTTTAATTTTATTTTTTTCTTAATTGTCAAGACGTTCGCCTAGTCACAATAAAGCTGTGTGGGGGGAGAAAAGCCCGGAGGCAGTTAGTCTTTACAATAAGGAATGTCACCGCCGTCTGCGAGACATTGATTTCCCGACAGGCTTGTCTGAGTGTTGTGATCGAATGTATAGTGATCCGTCTCATAACAAGGTTATTGATTGCCTGTACCGTGATGTTGTGTGCGCTCTTAGGGATGCCGCGATTATTAGCAGGGAGAAACGACATGTTAAAGGGTGGCAAAAGCGCGTGGTGTGCTGGAACAGACACGTTAGCGAGGCTCATCGGTACGCCAGGGAGAGGTTTGGGGAATGGCTTTTGTGCGGAAGACCGAAATTCGGAGTGGTATACAAGGACATGAATAACAGCAGAAGGGTTCTTAAGTCTAGGTGGTGTCTGAGTGACCAAGACCAAATTCAGATGGACATACTTGCCGAGAAGCATGCAAGAAAAGACTTTCATGGCTTCTAGAGGGGTACACAAAAACAAAATCCTAGAACTGGTCTGCCGTTCCTTGATTTGTCCAGAGCTTTTGACCTGGTTTCGTACGAAGTGCTGTGGCAAAAGCTACGTGACCATAAAATTGCACCGGAAATAGTTACCATCTTAAGGCACTGGTACGGCAACCAGGTCAATAACGTGAAATGGGCGGGAGCTCTCTCGGACTCGTACAGGTTGGAGTGTGGGGTGAGGCAGGGTGGCCTGAGCTCACCTACGCTCTTCAATTTGTACATGAATGAGCTCATTGTCGCGCTCAGCAGCCGCCATATTGGATGCACTGTTGATGATGTCTGTTTTAATAACATCAGCTATGCGGACGATATAATGCTGCTGAGTGCGTCTGTGGGTGGTCTCAGGGAGTTCATGAGCGTATGCGAGACGTACGCTCATTCACATGGTCTCAAATATAATGTCGCGAAGAGTGTGCTTATGATCTTCCGAGCGGGGACCAAAGGTCTGACGGACGTCCCTCCGGTCAAGTTGTGCGGCGTGCCCTTGGAGCGCGTGCAATCTTTTAAATACTTGGGCCATATTGTGACGTCTGACTTGAAAGATGACGACGATATTGAACGAGAGCGGAGGGCGCTGTCGGTGAGGGCGAACATGATAGCTCGCAGGTTTGCTCGTAGCTCCAAGGAAGTCAAAGACACCTTGTTTCGAGCCTACTGTACCTCATTTTATACGAGCAGCCTATGGGTGTCATACTCGCAGACAGCCTACGGAGCCCTCCGAGTTCAATATAATAACGCGCTGAGGACATTGCTGCGGCTGCCTCGGTTCTGTAGCGCGTCGGGGATGTTCGCCAGTGTGCGCGTAGACTGTTTTTATGCCACTATGCGCAGGAGGGCGGCCTCGATGGCGGGCAGAGTGAGGGCCAGCGGTAACAGTCTCCTCGCCGTCGTCGCTGACAGGTTAGACGGGCCATTCATGCGGCATTGGTTGTCCCTGCATGCACCCATATTTAGGGCATGGCGGAGATAATGTTTTTTTTTTGTTTTGTGTTGTACCTATTGTAATGTATTCAGAATGTGTTTTATGTAATGTGTGCTATTATGTTTAATTTCTGTGTTTTGATAAGTCTTTGTCGCTCGATAAATAAATTATTTATTATTATTATTATATTAATTGGGAAAATTTTACAGTTTGGGGTAGGTTGCATGTGCTAACGTCTGTACACTACCATGCAGTAGACAGCGATGCGGATGAGTTTTTTGACGCCATATTTTAGCTTTATTAAGTAGTTTTTAGTTAATTTTGTAGTTTATATAGTTATTTTTATAAACGGTTGTAAATAAGTAGTAGACGCATGAGGCAGTAAAAAAAAAATTTGAGATATTTCAATTAATTAACTAGACAGCCAAACACCGACTGGTCTTTATAATTATCTTGTTGTTGTAGGTCTATATAAGTAGATTCGATCAATTTATACATTCCACTGAAGTCACCGTCATTCATACGTCGACGGTCTCATTGTATACGAAGATGTTAATTATCAAGTTGTATTTAATTATAAACAGGCTTTAGTTTATAAGAATTAAGCCTAAGAGGATATATACATGTTTGTTAGGTACACCTTCACGCAAAAACTTCTGAATGCATATTAATGAAACTTTACAATAATGTAGCTTGTACAGACGCCAGCACATCAAGTAACCCAAATGTGTCAAATTTCTTTGATCGTTTTTCAACTTTATGGTGAACATAATAAGGTTCATATTCAATTGGGAAAATTTGACATATTGGGGTAACTTGATGTGCTGGCGTCTGTACATCAGAACAACACATAGGGTGTAATTTATAAAGATATTGTGTGAAATGTCTAAAATACAACGATTAGTGTCAAGTAAGTACAAAAAACTTGGAGTTCTAATTCTGCGCAAACGAAGTCGCGGGTACCAGCTAGTATAATATGGCCATCACTAACATAATCTATCTAAATATATAAAAATAAATTGCTGTTCGTTAGTCTCGCTAAACCTCAAAAACGGCTGGGCCGATTTAGCTGATTTTGGTTTTGAAATGTTTGTGGAAATCCAGGGAAGGTTTAAAAGATGAGTAAATATAAAACAATGCTTTGAATAAAGTAAAAACAACAATTTCGCTTTCCCATAAAAACTATTCGTACCTGTCAAACATTTGATGTTGTTGGTCCGTTGTCGGTACGGTATACTCCTCTTAAATTAAAGAACGTATTTAAATAAATTTGGACTTTAAAGAAGACCGGGAAAACTAAATAAATTGTATGTGACATACACGCGGGCGAAGCCGCGAGCATCAGCTGGTAATATTTTTAAGAGAAATGATTAATATTTGGTTACGTACCAAGCTAAGCAGAGCTTGTGTTATGGGTACTAAACAGTTGATAAACATAATTATATATTTGTAAATACATTCATATTATAGATTACACCCAGACACAGAACAAATTATCGTGCTCATCACACAAACATTTGACCTGGGTGGGAATCGAACCCACGACCTCCGGCATAGCAGTCAGAGCTACTAACTTCTAGACCAACAGGCCTGTCGAATACCTACCTACTCGTGCCTTCTCTGTGTGAGATGAGGCCTGGGACAAAAAGGCTGGTGTTTTAAATGTTGATACGTAATATAATTTAAAGCTACAGTTAAATATCTACAAAATTCATTGGAATTACAAATTAATTTGTCTGCTTTGATATTAATGTAGTTGTTGACAAACAACCACATATTGCATTTAAACGAACTGTCGATTTTACCACACTGTTTATTTTGCGATATTTGCGGTACGGGATTATAGCCTTTAACTACATCAAATTTTAGTAGTAAGTATACTACGAGTAGTGGTGTTTTGATTTTGTTGTGTTTTTTTTGTGTTGAGAGCTTGTGGCTAAATTATAACAGCCGCAGGGGTCCATCGTAGGATAAGCTACGCTTGACGAGGTCGTTGCGAAGATGGGTGACCATTTATTACATACCAAGACTCCTCCATGCCTAGCACGTTAAGCCGTTGGTCCCGGCTGTCAAGTGTAGATTTTTCAGTCGTTACTTGTAGTCAGAAGTCCGAAAGTCTAACAACCACGATAACCAAGGGGTATCATGTTACCCAGTTACTGGGTTGTGGAGGTCCCACAGGCAGTCGGTCCATTTGTAAAACACTGTTATTCAGCTGCATCCGAAAAAACTGGAAGCCGACATAGTTGGGAAAAGGCTAGGCAGATGATGAGTAGTGTCTTTATTACTTATTACATTTTGATAAATTATCTTAATAATTAATTAAGAAACACGCCTCTCGCTTCCCGCCCCGCTGCTTTCAAGCCAGTTTTTTAAACAACTAGCGGCCCGGAACGTGCTTCGCTACGTCGTGTATAAAGTGAAATAATAAAAAAAATGTACTTAACATCAAATTCATTTATTTAAACAAATAAATATTTTATAATTGCTTGCTATTTTACACAATCTCCAACTAAAAAAGTTTCAATTTGACAGAAAATCTCCATTAACAAAATGATCCGCCATTTATTGCATTCATTTGTTACAAAAAATGTGTTAAATGAAGAACCGCTCGACCGATTTTGTGCAAACTTCACATAAACCATCTACTAAATAGTTCGAACAAAGCCTAAACATTTGGTTTAGATAGGTGAGCCCGTTCTTGAGTTATAAAATTACAACGAAAAGTGGGCATTGATTTATACGAGTATATATATAGATTTGGATTGCAACTCAACAAAGCGTTTTTGTACCTGATATTTTTTAATAGCACCTCGGAGTATAGTCTGGTGGTCCGCAGTCCTAACCCGATTGATGGAAATAAGCTCGCTCCTTATAACAGTATGTGTGTAGTGTGAGAGCACTACAGTACACTTCTGCCTGATCCTTCGGGGATTGCAGGCGTGATGTTATGAACCAGGTGTTCAATGGTTTTCTTCCATCTTAAATATGCCCAAATAAAGAAGTATTCACTTCAAAAAGCTGTTGTGTCGTATTAATGGCATTCAGTACGGGTTCATCGTAATTCGTATCGGGTACTTCACATTACCACAAATGCCAGAACGTAACCTTTATTGTATTGCATAATCTTTGTCGACTTCACGACACCTTTCAAGACACCTAGCTATAAGCAAAAAAGTGTAAAAGCTGGGGGTAGATAAAATTTCGATGAAAGACTAGAATACTAAAATATGTTTCCCCTGAAACAACCACGCATCCTGGTGACGTTGTGAATACAGAAACAGTGGGATTAGCATTCCATCCTTTTCTGAACTCTTAACTAATTGATAGGGAAGGGTTAAGGCTAGGTTGCAGGCATTTTTAGCGATTGAACTGTTGTATTTTTTTGTCAAATACCTATTCCAATGCGCAAAAAAAAATGAACAAAATTGAACATAAGGATATTAATGATTGATGCATGCAGCTAAGGGTTTTGTAAAAGTATAAATTATATGATTTATAAAATTATACATACTTGGACGACACTAAATCGCTAGAAATATAAATATTCCACAACTTTTTCACACAACGCCATCTAGTCCCAAGGTAAGCTAAGAGCTTGTCTTATTTTTATTAAACAGCTGATAAACATACTTATATATTCCTTAATACATACATATTATAGATAAATAACACCCACACACAGAACAAATGTTCGTGCTCATCACACAAATATTTGTCCTGGGTGGGAAGCGAACCCACGACCTCCAGCATAGCAGTCAGGGCACTAACTACTAGACCAACAGGCCAGTCAAATTAGCTTTTTCAGACGTGTGCAAAACACTTAACAGAGAAGAAAGCTTTTAAGAAACAAGGCTTACAGTTTAACCGGATGCTGCTGAATACTGCTGCTGCTGCTATTTATGATGTGGTATAAATGCATTTTGTAATTTTCTCGAATTATTTTTCTGCAAGATCAAAAAACACATAAAAAAACCAGCCTGTTACTCTGCCACTGCAGAGCAAAGGCTTCTTCTTAAACAGAGAAGGCACGAGCATTGATCACCACGCTTGCTCAAAAAGGTTTGGCGATTTCAAACTTATATTATTCTATAAGTCTAGGTTTCCTCACGATGTTTTCCGTCGCCGACGTCAGTGATGAGTAAGATAAACTTAGAAAGTACATATTATGAATTGAAAAAGTCACATTGTTAGGTACTTGCCTTAATCTTCGGCCATCATGACAAGAAAAAAATATTCTTATAAATTCGTTCCAATAACTGGCTTGCTAACTAAGCGAGAGAGAGAGAGAGAGAGAGAGAGAGAGAGAGAGAGAGAGAGAGAGAGAGAGAGAGAGAGAGAGAGAGAGAGAGAGAGAGAGACTTACAACTATTTAGCAAAAAGTGTCGTTACAACTTTTGGTCTTATTTTTTTCCGTCTAGCCCCCTTTCGCAACGCGCGATAAGGAACTTCGTTCCAAAAATATTCAGTCGGTAAAAAAATGCACTCAATAATATGTTCAAGTGCTCGCACCGGCCATTTATTTCCCTACATTGCATGGTGCAACCTACCCTTAAATAAAAACTCTACTTGCAAACAAACTCCATGTTCGTTATAGAAAGCAAACGTGATTCGCATGTAACATTCACAATCATCGATGGCATCACGTAGCATTCCCGTTTATTAATTGCAAAAGCTGCATTAGATTTCATAATCCAACAACCAATCAATTACGTATACATTTCACATTAATTGCAAATATGGATGATCAAATAATAACAGCACATTAATGGACTAATGAACTTTGAACTTTCTCTATGTATTGCATAAATAATTCCCCGGGTGACTTATACACTATGGCGACATACGCAATACTTCGTTAGGGGACTTCCATTGCCTGCTTTACTTCTAGGCAAATAGTTATGTAAAGAAACTACCTACGTACCTATATTTCTTTCTGCATATTTCTTTGTGGAGAAAGAGTTTTAGTAACAAACTATAAAGATTGCGCTGAGCGTAGGTACAGTCGGCCTCATAAGTCGATATACATATCCATATTTCCTAAACTCATGAACACCTTAGCTTACACAAATTGCTTAACAAGACTAGTGAATTTTGAATCTTTAAGACGTTAATTAAATCCTGGCACTAGTCTTGTTTAGCAATTTGTGTAAACTAAGGTGTTCATGAGTTTAGGAAATATGGATATGTATATCGACTTATGAGGCTGACTGTACCTATAGTCTTACCCAGGAACTGAGTTGTGGAAATAAGACAGGCAGTCGTTCCATGTCTGAATAAGTCGCGAGTTAATAGGCTTTTTTAGGGCAAGCTCGCCCCATCGTCGACCACATCTCGGACCGCAGGACAAGATTGAGGTCCAAAGTAAACCCATTATACAGGCCCAGACTGGCTTGTTGGTCTAGTAGTTAGTGACCCTGACTGCTATGCCGGAGGTCGTGGATTCGATTCCCACCCAGGACAAATGTTTGTGTGTTGTGCACGATAATTTGTTCTGTGTCTGGGTGTAATTTATCTATAGTACGTATGTATTTAGAAGATATAAGTATGTTTGCCAGCTGTTTAGTACTCATAACACAAGCTCTCAAGCTTAGCTTGGGACTAAATGGCGTTGTGTGAAAAGTTGTGGAATATTTATTATATATATATGACCCCAAAATAGTTGGAAATAGGCTAGACAGATGATGAGATTGCGCTGAGCACTATGGGAAAAATAGTTTTGCATCTGCACTGAAAATATATTGTAAAGGACACGTTGAGATTCCAATCTACAGTCAAGTCGAATGCGGTTCACCCGCGTAGGTCCCGTTCCCGTGGGAATATAGGGATAAAAAGTAGCCTATGTGTTAATCCAGGGTCTCAGCTAACTCTATACCAAATCTTATTAAAATCCATTGAGTAGTTTTTACGTGAAAGAGAAACAAACATCCATCCATCCATCTATCCATTCTCACAAACTTTTGCGTTTATAATATTAGGAAGATTATTCAGATGACAATTATGAATTTCCGATTTCAAATTGGGGTACGTACTCACCTTTGCAGTTAAATAAATCAGTTCATAACTAAAACCCGACTACTTACTTACTGAAAAATTACACTCTAAAAAATATGAATCAAGTCAATATTCTCTTCAATAGTATTGTTTAGTTAGGGCAGGTGGTAATAATTTAAATTTATTGTAATACTTAAAAACGAAATAATTAAATATCTCCAACAACCTAAATGTAATTAATGTGAATTGTATTATAATCACTTGCGTGTATCTCATTAAGTAAGTTAATTAGTCATTCTCAGTAACTATTAGTTCTTATGAGAAACAAAGTACTTAGTGTGTAAACCTAAATATTTATTATTATAATTTCTGACTTAATTGTTAATTTATCTTGATTGGTTTCGCGTCGTATGGACGCCTGCACATCAAACCATGCCGAACTGTAAAAAAAAACGCAATTAAACATGCACCTTATTATTTTGTACTAAAGTTGAAAAACTAACAAACATATTTGATGGATTTGGGTAGCTTACCTAATTCTTACTTGATAACTCTACCCGTAGTTATTTCCGCTAATATTTCCCAATAGAACATGAACTAAGTATATTCCATGTGCAAGAAAGTTGAAAAACTGTCAACGTAGGTACATGATAAAACAATTATTAATTTATTTTACGAATTTAAAACAAGTACCTAAGTAGGTGTTTTCAATTTTAAAAATGGTATTTTTTGACTTTAGGTTTTTAACTTGCGCCAAGAGTTGTTCTTGTGCGACTTGGCGGAAAAACACGCGTTTGAGATTTTGTAACGATTACTAGAATGATGCATGGGATTTCCACCGCAGTCATCAACTCATATTTTACTACTATCTCTCCCTTACTTAACTAATCCTACCTACATATAAAAAGACAACGTCACTAGGGCAATCCAATCGCTAAATCAGATTAAATACATGACCGCGATAAGAACTACTGTTTCCCTGGTAAAATAAAAAAATAAATTATCTTTTCCTGCTAGCAGAAGCCATAGTATTCATTGATTTCGGAATTCATCGAAACGATAACATCATACACAATAAAATTGTACTATGCATGTTACGATGTAATTAGTCGGGAACATTATCTAATCTCGGGCTATTTACATAAAATGTAAATAACGAGAAACAATAACAGTGGTTGGTTGGATTTTGAGAATTACATTCGTTACAAGGATTGAGCGTGATTCTTGGTGGTAAACTGTTTTTGTTAGGGTTCAGTCTTTGTTATCATTATACATAAAGTAACCCATTGGTTACTTTAACTAAAAACTAGTTTTTAGTCCCTCATCTAGATAACAAGAAAGTATTCGACACATATTTTTTCTTTTTTAAATTGATGGAAAACTGCTTAGATTAAGCGCATTAAAGTTCAGGAGTGGGGGCTTGTAACGTCATTAGCTAGCATAAACTGTACTGGCTGGTGACGACATGCGACATTTTGATTTAATGTATCGCCGTTATTTTTTGTAAAAATTATGTGTCGAACATTTTATTGTAATCTAGATGAGGGACAAAACCTAAAATTTTGTCGAATAGCCCGTTCCTTTGTTGTTTGACTAAACTTAATTTCGGCCATTTTGATATTTTTAGACAAATACTCATATATTCCTAAATACATAGGTACATATTATAGATAAATTACACCCAGACACAGAACAAATGATCGTGCTCATCACACAAACATTTATTTTGTCTTGGGTGAGAATCCCGAACCCACGACCTTCGGCATAGCAGTCAGGACCTCGAACCACTAGACCAACGGGCTAGTCGAATAAAGATACCAACTTTGACAACTAAACTTAAGCAAAAGTCTACAAAAAAAACTGTATAAATACAAGCTACCAGGTAAAAAAGCCGTGCCGGCTTATTTGGGCGCTAATGTGCAGTTGGATTATATACATAGCTAGATAAATACAGCCGTGCTAAACTCAAACGCGGTATCTCGAAAAAAACATATATATTTATTTTAAAGGGTACGGGCTAGCTTAAAGAAAGACATAAACAATAAAGTAAGCGGCATCTTATTCAAAACATATGAAAAAACCCTTTTTAACGGTCTTTCTTATTTTATTGATATCAAATAAACACACTAGCGCCGTTGTCCAACTCTATGCAGCTCTTTGGTCTTCTATGTTGTCTGTGGTCCTTATGTTTTATGCTTTATCATTGGTAATAAAAACGTTAATTGTGCTACACCGAATTCTGTCGTTTTATTAGGGACAAAACAGCAATAGGTACAATAAATCCTGAACTAAGAATTAGAAACATATAACCCACGCCATTGTCCACATATTAATAAAAAAATGGATAGAAATGAAAGGCAATAAACCTATAAAGTATAAAAAGTCCAATGTGTGTAGTAGTAGTCAAAGAGATTTTAGTATTTAATATCTCTATTGTAGGTAGACACTATAGCAATGGCCATTTTCTTAAAAACGCTGTTTTAAAAGAGTGAATATAATTTAATAATGTTTAAACACGGCGGTCTGTGACACGCAGTCACAAAATAATAATATACTAGGACCACCGAAGTTAAATCAATAAGGAGTTAACGAGGATAATGGTTGGATCAAAAAGTAACAAAATCAAGAAGACTAACCAATAAAGCAGTACGTCCTCAACCTAGTTTCTTGCTAATACGATATCCTTTGTTTTGCAGATTATCTGATGTATCAACAAATAATATATCATAAATAGAATAATTACGCGTTCCGGTCTTACATACCTACAACCAAAGACATTCAATACCTATAGATCGGACATCACGAACAAAACTTTCGTTCGAAAAAGTGTGTCCTGCTGGATACAAGTCTATGAGTTTTTTGTAGTACGCTCCGCTGCCGCTCCAATATTCATATATTATTCTAGATGGCGTTACTGAGACGTGGGATCAAAGTTTTTCTATGACATTTCCTTGACATGCCCGCTCTATAGTATTTTAAATCTCTTTGCCTACAAAGGTACACAATTATTTCAACCATTTTATCTCTACTCTATTTTATCGATTTATTAATAGAATTAATAGAATTCGATGAATAAAATTCATAACCTATTTTTGCTTTTAAATTACCTTTTAATACCGTTACTTATCTCTGTTGGTAGTTCATTACTGAAAAAGCTAATTCAATTTTCATATGTTACGTACGTACGGTACGCTTGACCTAGAAAAGGATATTAATTATGTATCTTGGGCACAACAGTACCTATGTTTCATTGATTTTTTATAATTATTTGAGTATTTCGAAGGGAAATTATACGGTCTTTGACAGTCATTATGGTAGTCGGTACCCCAAAAGTCCAACCAGCAGGCCTAGCCATATTACAAATTCTATTTCTATTATCGTAGTCGATAAGGGGACAATAGAAATAAAATGGCGTATATAGAATCAGCTGTTTGTCAACTGTCAAGTGTTAACGAGTAGAATTTGTAATATGACTGAAAATTAAATACACTTGACAGTTGACAATACGCTGATTCTATATAGGTACGCCATTTTCTTTCTATAATAAAAATAGAATAGAAAAAGAATTTGTAATATGGCTAGACCTGCAGTAGTCAGTATAACCACTAGGCATCGTGTTTCCCTATCACTGGGTTGTGGAAGTCAGACAGGCAGTTGCTCCATGTAAAACACTGGTACTATGCGTTTCAAATGAAAATAGGAACGTCAATGACCTCTATCTGTCAGATGTCACTTGAAAAGTACGGTCTGCAACGACGACCTTATTCGCGTAATCAATTATTTTTAGTTTTTTGTTTCATCGAGTCGCAGTTATTCAAAATAAAAAAAAAGTCTTGAATGTATTAGTCTTGTGGACCGTACTGTTCAAGTGACATCTGACAGATAAACCTCATTGACGTTCCTATTTGAAACGCATAGTAGGTACGTAGCTGCGTCCGGTTAGACTGGAAGCTGGCCCAACATAGTAGGAAAAGGCTAGGCAGATAATGAGAAGGTAAATAGCGAAAAATTAGTCATTATAACCCGGGGGGAACCATAACTCCTATGACACATCACACATTTGCTGACTCGAATCATCAGATTAATTATGATAACTTAAAGATAATTTTACTTTTCACTACAATGATATCGCTTATCGGTATCGCGCCGGCGCCAAATTAAGTATACTCACCAAACAATATGTTATAATACTACAGTATCAACAAATTCGTCGTATTGTGATAACGGCTTTTCGCAAAACTACTAAACAATCGAAAGGCTAAAGTGTCTCGTAGATTTAAATGGAAAGATTAGTTTTCAATTGCGCATAGGCTTTTAATCTTTTGTTTTAAATAGTTTTACTGTTAAAAGCAATTATTATGTTTTCATGTATTTGTTTCTTAGTACCTAGGTAATAACAGCAAGGTTTAGTCGCGGTCGGCTGTGGATGGGAATGGGAGTGGATGGGATCTTGAGAAACCTTTGGACCTCGAAAACCACGTTAAGCCGTTTATCCTAGCTGTTATTCGTAGATCTTTGACTGCTGTTACGGGTAGGTGAAACATAGAAATCGGATATTCTGACAACCAGGTCAGGGGTATCGTGTTAGCTAGTGGCCCGCGGCTGGCTTTCTTCTCCCTTCCCATTCCTAATCTCTTAACAGGATGGCAACACGACGCACAATATATTGATTCTATGAGTAGGTAGAGTACCGATAAAAAATTCTATCTATACTCCATCCGATTATGTAGTTAACAAAAGGTAAACAATTTTGACATGTATTTTTATTTGAAAAATAAAATGCAGCTGAAAACAAATTTAGATACAACAAAAACGATTACGTGATCAATTAAACAATTTGTTTAAACAGTAGTTGTATTTAATTAATAAGCGTTTATGTAAAAAGACTTGGCAAGATTGTTTACCTTTAGTTAACTACCTACTTGGATGGAGTATAATATCTACCACACTACTTTTGGTGTCTATCTTTTGGTATCTATGTACCTTGATGTCCCTTTACACACCCTATTATGTAAAAATTGAATAATAGTTAACGACCTATTCACAGACGTCCTGAATATACACACAAACTTTTATACGAATCGGTCAAGTCACTGTGACATGATAATTTTATATATTAGAGATATACATAGGTATAACTAATAATTTTTGTTATCTTATTAAAAGATCCAAAACAATAATAACTAATTGGTACTACTTTTTATCAAACGAGTCTCTAATGTGCTCTTTAATTTTTTTGTATTAGATAAACCAACCCTTACCTGTCCTATAGCTAACCTAACTACTTTTTTTTTTTTTTGAGGGGTGGAAAATCCTCATGGATCTCTACCGCCCTGGGGAGGGCAAAGTGGTCTATCAGACTCTTACTGACTAAAAACTACCCCGTGTTCCTTCTCACACCTGCGCCGAGGGGCCACGGGAACAGAAGATACTTCCACGACCCCCGACTGGTGCCGCGACCCCCCCCTGGTACTTGGGTCAGCAAGGGGAGTGAGGTATTAGACTCCCCTCGCGGCGTCTCTCTGCGACGTGTCTCTATGTTACATACAATACTAGAGTAAGTAGTGAGTAGTATTTGAAGTAGGTAGTTGTAGTAGGAGGTAGATAATAATGTAATTCGATTGGTACTTAAATAAATAAAAATCATCCATGCATAAAAGACAATAACTTTGACTGGCCTGTTGATCAAGTGGTAAATGGCCCAGACTGCTATGCCGGAGGTCGTGGGTTCAATTCCTACCTAAAACGAATGTTTGTGTGATGAGCACGATCATTTTGTCCTGTCTGAACTCAATAAGGGTTGTGGGCATGCCCTCAACGGTGGCTTCGCGCTTGCATAGAACAACATAGAAACATATCAAGCGCCATTTTACAGTACTAGCACGGAACTATGCTACCGTGAACGCGGGCGCGTTTTTCCTAAAATATTACCTACATAACTTGGCATTTGGCTGCGTTCCAACCGACACGTGCTATCGCTATAAAGCCCGATTTCCCCGAGTTCGTATTAACTAGCGATCCGCACGTGCGGTAAACAAATGCTAAGCGCCCTGTATTCTCCATCACAGGGTTATGTGTGATGTTGGGGCTTCCCAATCACGAATTACGTGTAGTGTACGTGTGTAGGCCAGGGAAATACACGCCAGGTGGTTTGAGTCTCGACTGTCAATCACTAGAATGTGCGTTCAAATCTAGGAAAATACCAAAGTGACTTTTCACCTTGTAAGTTTATCTTAGACACTTTGTCATCGTGTCTGCCTTCGATCTTTAACGACCGAACTTCCCCGCCGACATACTTTTGAAAATAAAATAAAGCAACGGCGGTAGTTTTAAAATTAAATCCTAACAAACAAACAAAGAAAAAAATCACATCTCACGGTCAGTCAGGTCTAAGGCACCTCTTTATAATTAGTGTAAGTAGATAGGTACAGCAAAAGCATCAAAGAAAAAACATATTATTAAACTGTACGCACTTGTTCTTTCTGAAAAACATCAGCTGCTGCAGATATATTAGGTATTATGTTTTAATTAATTATGTACAGGTACACTTTTCACACCTTATAGGTAGGTACTCACTCTCACACACACTCAAATCACTGCACTACACACTAATTTATTACACATACAGTCAATCTTAGCACAGCGTTTATACTTTAATTATTTAGGTCTGTAGTTTAATGTCTGAATATTGTTATAATTTTCATTTTTATATCATAATTGGTTCCCAAGATACAGGCTTGCCTAGTTTGGGGCCAATGATAAAATAATATATGTGTATACAGTATATGTGTTCTGCAATAAATGATTATATTATTAAGAGACAAGAAAACAAACACATAAGTACTTGAGCAGATTTACATGTAAGGCACGTTCTAAGTAGATGACTTGCTAGCTCAAGGCAGTCGCGCACCGTCGCCTCTTTAAATGAATTTTCTTTTCTTTCAACTTTTACGACTTCTACGAAGATAAGAAGGCCGACATGCTTCAGTTTTTCTAACAAAACCAACAGGAAAACGAGTAAAAAGTGTATCTGTATCTTCACGGTGTTTTTGTAGCTATCTAGAGATAAATAATAGTAACAAGTTAATGTTATAGAATACATTATTAATAAGGTAAGACTTTAAACTAAAGTAACACAGGTAAATACCTAATAATATTCATTGTTTTCCGGAAAGATAAGGAAGAGGAACTCACACCATAGTATTTCGGACTACTCAATATATTTCCTTGTGGAAAAACACCATGACACCGCCCATCTCGGAGACTCATTTCTAAATATGACCATAAGTACTAAATATTTATTCAAATAGTAATTTATTGCACGGACAGCTTTAATAAATTATCTTATAAACTCATCCAGTCGGTGCCAAACTACACAGGATAACCTAAACCTTTCAATCGTGTCAATTAGAGACACAATAGAAAGACAATGACGGCGCGGACACCGGTGTCCTCTTGGGGTTTAATTAATTGAACATCGTGAGGAAACTGGCATGCTAAGAGATATTGCGCAACGGCATGTGATGCCTAGTCAGAAGCCTATGGGCGGCATAAACTCTGACACCAGGTCAGCCACATGAAAAGAAGAAGACCTAAAACATGATACAAATTTCATAAAAATCGCTCCAACCGCTTTGGAGTCCACAGGGAACATACATAGGTACACACTTTTTTTTTTAAATATAGCTGTTTATCTACGAACAAAGTCAGCAACACAAAAGTTAGCAAATAAATTAGACAAGTTTGACTGATGCTATAGATAACTAGAACTGCTAAGTCTTAAACCGGGTTAGGTTGTTGCCGACACACAGTTTCTAAGAAAAATCATCGGCCGCGTAAAGTGTGGGGCATACTTTCGTCTTTCTTTCGAGCGAACACCAAGATAAAATTAGCGGATTGGCGCTCTGTATAAACAAAAACATGGTTTTCCCGCGATCGTTATGTTGAAAGTGAACTAACTGCGCATTTTGACGATTTATTTCATGAATTTTTCGGCGAAATGCTTTTAAATTTTCACGTGCATTCTTTGTTGTTAAAAAGACTACCGTACGGAGGTTGGTTTTCTGAAATGCTGTCTTTCTACTTACCATAAGTTCACACATTTTTTATTAATTATTTTTATTTTATTTATTTATTACACACATACATACAGCTACCCTGGCTCATACACTCTGGGTGGAATGAACATTGACGCGCAACCGGCGCAACCTGCGTAGAGACTTTTCGTTTCTGGCTTTTCCAAATATTTAAGATTTTGACTTGCTCTTTTTGCATATGGTTAATAAAAAAAGTTATTATGTCGTCGCTGAAAAGACAAAATTTCTTGCCAAATAACTCGCCGATTCTATATGTATGTAACATGCCCAAATTGGCAGTTAAGTAATTTTGCCTATTTCAAGTGACTCACTTTGAAATCCAAAATCATATTGGGTTTGATAGAAATCCTTATTTTTTACAGTTAAAAGTAAAAAACGACATCGGGCAAAAATAAAAATTTTGAACTTACGAAAATCCAGAGACATCCAGTCCAGAAACATGTAAGTACTGAGCTCGTGTTATATATTAATCTATCACCTCAGTCACAATCTCAGTCTCAATCTGTCCAAAGTCCGTATTATTTCTCTACATTTTTGACATTTATTGTCGCTGAGATGACATTACGATAAGATTTTGAACGTTTTCAATTACGAACCTTCAGATCAGCAGTGCTTTTCTGTGGATATGTAGGTGAAGTGAATGAGAATTAAGCTGTCATTCCATACTAATGCTAGACATTGACAGTTCACTTCACTCAAGATTTCACGGGGTGACTTTTATTATATCATCCGGTAGGTCGTGCGTCGATGTCGCCTTCACCCTGTAAACAGACAGACTATTTACAAATATGTTAATGTATTCTAATGGCGTAGGATTGTACATAACAAAAGTTACATAGGTAGGTACGTGTGAGTGGTCTATATAAATACGTTCTATGCAGATATTGTTGATTATTATGGTATCTTCTACGCACAAATATAAAATGGTTCCTAGAATAGAATTAACTGCGAATCATATAACGAATAAACTGAACGTCTACCGTCTTCCTCCTTCAAGGTCATGTAACATAGGTACTACTTGTGGAAGCTTGTAATTAGCAATTTAGTCATCTAATATTGTCATTATGTTGCTATTGGTCTGTAAGCTTTCCCATGTGAAAAATAAATAATAAAATAAACAATTTTCTAACACCCGGTTTCTGAATCGAGAAGTGTAGAATAGGTATGTATCTGAAATCTGAATTGATTAATATCAATTATTATAGTTTAATGTCAAAATCAAAAGTCTTTTATTCAAATTAAGCTGAAAATCAGCCCACCCTTCACCACTGTGTGTTTTATTATAGTTTTTTTTTACGTTGTTTACTTCTGAGAATAGAATGTTGACACATTCCGATTTACGCACTGACGCCAACATACCAAGCTGTCCCAAGTTGTAATTTTTTTTTCTCAACAGTAAATTAACTTTATTAATTTGCTGTAAAAATGAAAAACTATCAAAGAAGAACATATTGGAAACTTAAATGTATAACATCAATTAGGTGTATTACTATTTATTTTTGACAGACATCAAAAGTTTATAACTTAACATAAATTAAAATTTAAATCATCTAAGTTAGTAGACTAGAGTTGATAATTGAAATATTTGAGCAACTCAAAAATTTGAACGTGTTTGTATGCAACCTTATGAAACCACGAAGCGATTCGTGATTCTTTTGGTGAGCGACTTCGAGATTGTCATGGCAACCGAATTTGCTTTGCCAATATAAAGAAAATAATAATGGTAAGAATATCTTTGCCGCTGTAGCCAATTGCAATTTCTAGTTATGTGAGCGAATGTGGATTTGTTAAGATTCTCCCTCAAGGGAACCAAACTTTAAGTTTTCGAACCCAGAGGGTGCCAACGAGAGCCTACTTACTAAGGCTCCTTGGTCCGTTCCTCCATCCTTTTCTCTGTCTATCAGCGGGCTATAATTTCGTGAACTTTTTATAAAAATCGCCACTATAGAAAATAAAATAAAATAAAAAATGATATAGGTACTTAATATGTGGAATTTCTACGAAGTCGCCGAATCCAGACTGCGTAATGTTATTATTTTAATTATTATCGTGATGAGATTGCGTGCGCAAAGGTGTAAACAAACAAATAAACACCTAGGTACTTATTTATTTTTAAGAAAAGATAATGTGTTTTCTTTGTTATTCGCATTATATCAGGTGTACTTGTAAAGATCATATCGCATTAAATAATAATAATAATAATAATAATAATAATAGCACTGACGAGGAACGGAGCTCCCACCTCTTTCTTGCCTTAGTTGGCCGGCTAGAGTGGAGATTCGCAAGAGCAAACGTGCTCGGAGGAAGGAAGCATTCCAGTAAGGTGCTGGTAGGGATCTTGACCGTACTTCCGGGATTGTCCTGATAGCCGTGGAATGCCTCTCCACTCCTCAAGCACCTCAGGTTATGTTGCCCTCTTGTCGCTACGTCACTATGTGCTAGCGGCCGTTTCAGAGGGCCCATTACTGAGTGTGCAAGTCACCCCCTGCCATTTTATTCGTGTATTTATAAAGCATTGATGAGGCAGGGGCCATAGTCCTTCCATAGTACTAGGTATCCAGTTCACCTTATCCACTCCTAACCCATAGCCCAATACATTTGTTGCTTTAGTCTGCAATAGTCCTGCACTAGTCGTAGGTTTTCCTTGGGAGCATTTGCATAATACATACAGGGAAAATCTGCGATTGGTGCCTCACTTCATTAAAAACGACAAAGGGCCTCTGCGAGTTGGCTTAAGCCCCTCGTACGCCTTCCAAAGATCCGGAACCCAAGGGTTCCGAGAAATGTAAGCGTATCAAAATAATAATTCATTTATTTCAGGCCTATGACCCATATAAAACAACGACAAAATCAAAAATGCAAATAAAAATACAGACACATAAAATATTCCTCGGCTTGCCTATCTACATAAAACATAAAAATGAATATAAAATGTAGAAATGCAAAAATTACAAAAATTTAAAATATATAAAAATTCATTGTAAATGTCAAAACATGATAAAAAGAATAAATTAAATCAAATAATAATAAGAATCAAATACAAAACATAAAAAATAAAAAATAAATAAATTGTACCTATTATAAGTATGAGGGGCCGCTAGCGTGCAGTCGCATCCACCTCATTAACATTGGTGAGTCCCACCTCTGGGACAATGCGCTAAGAATACCATTCGGGCTGCCACGCACACGCCTTAACAGCGAGGCGCACCTTTTTCTGATTATGGCGAAAAAATCATCAGTCTGCGCCTCGGCAAACATAGCGGAAGCACTACAAAAACGTGGCAGCCCCAACAATATCCTAAACGCATTGTTATACTGGACACGCAGAGCACTGTACCCCCGTAATGTAAAATTAGTCCATAGGCTGCACGTGTAGAAGGTCTGACAGTATGCCTTGAATAATGCTATCTTTACTTGAGTAGTGCAACGTGCAAACCTACGAGCCAACATATTACACCGGATGGACAGCGCCCTGCGCTCCCTCTCGATGTCCTCATTGTCACACAGGTCTTCGGTCACCCAGTGACCCAGATACTTAAAGGCACTTACCTTTTTTAAACGCATGCCGCATAGAGTTACATGAGGAACATGGGAGTAGTCTTTGCTTCCTGACTTGAACAACATGAACTCACTCTTATTCGCGTTGTATCTGAGCCCATGGGCTTCCGCGTACGATTGGCAGATGCACACTAATTTCCGTAACGCTGCAATCGATGGGCTCAGTAACACCATATCGTCCGCATAACTTATGTTGTTAACACTTACTCCGTCTATGGAACAACCAATACCAGTATCACTGAGCTTACCGATGAGCCGGTTCATGTATAAATTAAAGAGGTGGGGGGAACTAATTCCGCCCTGCCTAACCCCACATTCCAAACCGTATACATCGGAATATGCACCCGCCCACCGCACTCTATTGCGTTGGTTGGCGTACCAGAACCTAAGCAATGAAATCACCTCCCGAGGCACCTCCGTATCACCCTCCAGCTTCTGCCACAGCTTGTCATAGCATACCAAGTCGAAGGCTTTTGATAAATCTAGGTAACATGCATAGACAGGTGTGCCCCGACCAGTATAGTACTGAACAGTCTGCTTGAGGCAGAGGATAGCAGTCTCAGTCGAAAGCTCCGGTCTGAACCCAAACTGCGCATCATGCAATTGAAGATGCTTTTCCAACTGCTTGTCAAGCAAACTGTCCAGCACCTTTGCTATAACAGTAGCCAGAGAGATGGGTCTATAGTTTGTCAGATCCGATGAGTCACCTGTTTTATTCTTTACGATCGGTACCACTGTAGTGTCCATAAGGCTCTCGGGTAAGTAACTATGACTAATACAGAGGTTAAAGAACATCGATAGAACTCTAGGCAGGTGTATTCCCGCATACTTTAGGTGCTCGATGCTGAGATCATCATGGCCGGGAGACTTACCCCTCACCATTTTATTAATAACCGTAGCAACAGTCTTCGCAGAAAATCTGACATTAAGCGCGGTGAGGTGGTTCTCAGCAGCGGGCACCTGAGACGCAGGCCCAAGCGGGGACTCAACCCTGAAATGCCGCTGGAATGCACACGCTATATCATGGGGGTTCTGTTTCCCACCAACGCTAGCAGGAAGGCCCGACCTTGTGTTAAGCTTTTTAGTGTTTTTCCAAAAACTACTGAAGTCTTTATTGAAATGATTTTCTGCTATAATGTCCATTTTTATCTGTGATTCATTTTTCTGACAAAAAGCCAACTTTGATTTAAATATTTTTCTTGATTCACACATCTCAATATACAGACTCCCAGACCTTGGTCTCCCAGCCAACACCCACGTCTGAAAGCAAGATCGTGCCCTCCCGTGAGCGTCACTGACATATCGGTTCCAACCAGTAACATACCCATGTTTGTTACGTTTAGGCAAATAATAGCAAGCCTTTGCAGCCCCTGTCAAAATACAGATTATTTTGTCATACATGTCATTTAATAACAATTTATGCACGTCACTATCACACATACCGTCAGCACAACATTGAAATTCCGGGGGAAAGTCAATTAACTTGAAATTAGAATTACAAATACGATGATATTTATCTATTTGATCAGAGTCTCTTTCTCCCCATTTTACACTATTATAAAATATATTACTTAGCATTGTCGGCTGTTGGCAGCTTGAGCGGATAAAATTAAACTTACAAACAAGCAATAGCGGATAGTGATCGGACCAATAGACATCTTTATTAAGTACAGACGCACTTAATATGGCCGAACGCGCTGCGCTCGTCACTACACAATGATCGAGCCAGCTGTGACTGCCACTCGCACCGCACACATAAGTATAAGTGTCATTAGGTAAAAGTTCCGTATCTACGCACGACCAAGATTGTTCCGTGCAAAATGACAACAACTCTGAATGAAACAGCTTACCCGGATGAGCGTTGAAGTCCCCAAGCATAATCACTGAGTTAACATCGTTACTTTCAATAATGGCGTTTAGTTCACTCAAACACTCCGTAAATTCACATAGATTCTCGTTTGAATTAGTAGGCATGTATACCGTTATCACTAGCAAAGACCGGTTTTCACATATTATTTTTATAGCAGCGATACGCACACTACTGCACGGAATAACGACCACCTCCGGGAACACAGCTGATCTCCACAACAGGGCCACACCCCCGTACGGTCTCCCGCGAAGCACACCCGCAGACAAGTCTACCGCCGACTTTCCAGTAAAGGAGAATGCACCATCAATGTTGCCCCTATTAAAACTAGGTAATACAAAATTCTACAAATATTCACCTAATTAGGTTGTTAAAATACCTTACCTCTTACCTTACCTCCTTAACCTTCTCGTGATCAATTCCAATGAGAGACATTCATATATGTAGGTACACTTAGTTAGTTAGACTTAGTACCTACTTAACGTGTACAATAAAAACTTTGAACTCTCAATTCAGTAACTGGACGTAAGAATTAATCAATTCAATAAGATATCGACAATTTGATAAAGTTTTTTTTCGGCGTGGGTTTGAAATGACATAAGCAAGTTGTAATAGTTTCAATATCTCAATAATTTCTTAGTTAGATAGGTGTTTATGTAATGCTTCAATCTTTCTAGATAGCAGCGACATATAACGCGCGGAAATAGGTACAATTTCAAGAATAAAAATCCTAAACACATATTATAAAAGTTCCCAACACCTAATTGCGGGCAGATTTTGGAAATCTCAGGAATTTTCATATTATTTAATAAAATACAGTAGATTTTTCAATCTTTTTTCATTACAAAGGTACAATCAACATCATTCAGGAATATTCTATTTTTAGTAAGAGACTGGTGTCAGAGTTTACGGTGCCCATAGGCTTCTAACTTGGCATCACATACCGTTGAGAAATATGTCACAGACATGCTAGCTTCCTCACGATGTTCCTTCACCCGTTTTGAAGCAAGTGACAATTATACAATCTCACATGAATCCGCAAAGCCAGAGGTGCATTCTTAGACTATATACCTCTAGACGTAGCCCAATTTACAGTATGAAGTGTGGAAGTGAGACGCATTAATACAAATTTCGTAGGAAAATTGAGACAAAGCATCGTATCTTCTGTCCCTTACGGCGTGCCGTATTTTTGCATGGCTAACTTTTGAATGTTAGCCAAACAAAGTGCTGTCACTGTCACGTATATTATTATGGTCGATTTAATTTAAGTTTTCGGATGGTTTTTGCAATTGTTGTAATAGTTTGAGCTGTAAAAGCCGCACAGAAAAGGATATTAACGAAATCACTTTTCATTCGAAAGTTTTCAATACTGTTAGTGTTATAGTATGATTATTGAATTTATACATTTGTGCGCTTTTATTGTCATGGCTTTCAGACCAAAATATGGAAGATTTCTTAAAATAAACTTGATTTCTTATATCACATAACCTAGGAATACTTACTTACAGTGTTGCTACACGTTTCAAATCTTTTCCCTTAACTGTCAGGCCTAATGTTCAAAAGGTAGGCATAATAATCAAATAAATCTATGGTGGCTAAACACACAAAGGGCATTGCCAAGATTCAGAGCTCATCTAACAAATAAAAACACTACTCATTTATTTTATAAAGTTGATCAACCATTAAGCTGTTTACTAAGCATTTTATATTTCTTGATCTCAATTATAAAGTTACCACCGAAGAATAATGTGGAATGCAATAAAGGAATTGAGTACCTACAGTGACACAAATCGAAATACCGAGATAAGGAAAACTGATTCGACGAAGTAATTTCTAACTACAATATTGGCCCCCACAGAGATCAAAGGAAGGCTTATTCCCGTTCAGTACAGTTCTGATATATTTTTAGATCAAGATCAAAAACTTGCCATAAGGAAAAAGCTCCGAATCAACGCAAAATTGATTAACAAATTGACCATTTTGAATCCAGTAGCGTTTCTTTGTACCTACTCAGTGTAAAGGTGCTTTATGTGCGCAACTTTACACGATGTAACATAATATAATTATTATGTAACTTAACATGTCAGGAAAAAGCCCATAATTGTCGCATTTTTTTGACAGATGCTGTCTAAGTAATAAATAAAAAAAAATAGGGAAATAATATGCTAAGTTGTCGAATTTTATTACATTTTAATGGTTTTATTCTGTAAAAAATAAATAATAATAATAATTTATTTGCAATAAATAGTGTAGTACATTTGAACAACTTTAGGTAACAAATAATCACGGGGTGATTTTTCAGAATAGCACTGTTGTTCTTATTTCTACTCTTTCCCAAATTGCGCCAAAAGCAACGTTCACCTAAACAAATCATGACTTCAGACTTCAAAACGCGTCTGCCACTGTAATACAAATAAAGCATGGCGCCAAATTTTAAAGGGACATTAAACAGCAAACACCAAAGGCTCTTAACTTTATGATCCGAGCCATTATTGACGAAATATGGCGGTGTTCGATGCACACACACTCACGCACACGTGCACCACATCTGTCCACGATGGACATTCAGCGGCAAAAGCTTTGCTGGCAGTGCTCGCCACTGCATTTGCGTGGAATTTAAAAACAACGAAAGTATTTATTAAAAATAAAATGACCAGATATATTGTATATGAGTAAAAAGCTGTCTGACAGACAGAAACTTACATTTTATTTATTTGTAAAATGTTTAGATATAGATGTAGATCATTCCCATAACATTTCATGCCTGCGTAGGTAATGATGAGAGGAAAAAGTATTACAATCACATAAACAGAAGCTCATTTTGCATTATTGGCCCGATTTTATCGTGCGTGTCGTCAGCTAAATTTAAATATAACAGCAAATTGATTTGACCTTTAACGAAATTAGTGTCGTTTTATATGCGTTTTAGATAATATAGTTGTGGTGTGTGTGAACAACAACAATCATATTCTATTGATAGTTAATTGTAAAACACACACAGATGCTGTCGCAATGGCGCTTCTATAAAAGCACAAACGACAACACAGAACATGCACTCAACATGATGGATAAAAACACTTTCTTTATGAACTCTGTCACATGTTTCTTGAAAACAAAAACTTTCTGATATTCCTAAATTACTTTAATGAGTGTCCAGCTTGATAATGTAATGTTAACTATTAATTGTCCAATCGTCGAAATAAGTCCATTTTATACACACCTTCTTCATTATTATAAGCCGAAATTCCTCCATGAACGCAATACTCTTAAAAAAGGACCCGGTTTCACGATTCACATAGGATTCAGATAGATATTTGAAAACTTTTTGCTGACAAAATTTAAATACGGTATATCTACATAAACAATTTTGTCGTCGTGTGTACAAACCGTGAAGAGCACTTATTCGTAGAAGCGTGGCGCATGTCACACGCATTGCCTTTCGTAGAATGGTTGATTATCTCCGGCATTATTGATTACTTGCCCTACTCGGGAGACGAAATCACCCATTGTTACGAACATATCACAATAACAATATTATACTCTTCTTGGTCATCATATTTATAAATCTCTAGCAACAAAAATCGAGGCAGATATAACAGATGTCGCTATTGATACACACGACATAAATCATGTGACACTATAGGATGGTACGAGAAAAAATTGTGTGAAGGTTGACTTCGAAACTATTTCTTTAATATTTAACAGTTCCTTAGTTCTTCTTAATATTCTTTCTACTTTAAAAACTGTATAAAATCATGGGGTTTATCTAACACATAAGGAATAATGTAAAGAAGTGACAAATATTCTTGCAGTTTCAAACAGTTTAAAACAAAATCAGAAAAATCGTAATTTTTTTAAAGAAACTGGCGAAAAATTTCAACGCACAACTAAAAAAGGGTTCTAAAGTCATGTATGTACAGCAATTCTATTTTATAAAAATCACCCCGAGAAAATGTAGCTGAAGTGAAGCAAAATTGTGCTGTCATCTTATACTACTGCTAGGCATAGACAGTTCACTTCACTCAAGACTTTACGGGGTGACTTTTATTTAATCGAGCGGCTGAACGAATGGTGTGCGTCGATGTCCCATTCCACCTAAGTAAGCTTATTACAAAATGTATACCATTAGGCTTTCACATTAATTAAAATGTGTTGTTATCGATACTATGATTTATTATTTACCTATCACAAAGGCAACGTCAGTGATATAGCTTGCATTCATTCTAATGTTCTAATATATAAAATTCGCATGGCACAGTGTTTGTAACAAAACTCTTTCGAAACGACTTGACCGATTCTTATTAACCTTTTAACCGCTTGTGTCGCATATATGCGACACATATTTTCGTGTCCCTACCGCTATTGTCGTATTTCTGCGACAGAGAACATGCATGATTTTTTAGTTTTATTTTCCAAATACTGACTGTGTGGTAAACTAAAAATCGATACAACAATTGTTTCTCCTTACTTACTGTAGGTATTATTTTATTGATTTGTAGCATGTTTGGCCCGGCGCTAGGGGCACGGCAACTAATATTTAGCCAAGCGCTTATAAGGTTAAATTTTGTGTGTTTATTCAGTAGTTCTTAGAAAAGGACGTAAACCAATAAGACCAATAAATATATTCGAAGGTGGAACGAAGTTTGCCAGGGCAACAAGTTGAATTATTATTTTGTATCTGGAAATTTAAGGTCAGTTGGAAGTTCAACAACAATGCCATACAGTTTTCGTAGTTAAATTTTCAATGATAACACAAGTTTTAGTAGTTTCTATTTCATTACCTTGGAATGGACCTGTTTGCTGATATAATGAAAACGATTATGTTAGAATGTTTTGATCCAGTGCAGTAAGAAGATGGTATGGCAGAATTAACTTAATTAAGTTAAATTGATTATGTCCTGTACCTACAAAATTTATAGTGATAAATAAGTTATTTATTACAAATTGTTCCGTTTGAGTAACCCCATTTTTTTGACAATTTCTTTGATCATAATAATTTCTTTATTAATTATGGATTACATAATAATATATACTTACATACATCAAAATTAAAAAATATTATTGGGCTCGCTATCGTTTTTAATCGGTGCGGTGACTGGTTAGCATCAAGAATTACCCAATAAACCTTCTCAGAAATATTTTATAATACCACACTCTATACATATACTTCAGTATAAATGAGCCTTAAACTGACCAACATTGACCCCAATGCAGTTTTATCAGCTTCTTTAACGTCATCTTTAGAGGTATTTAAGTTGATTTCTACTCAATATTTTTCTGTTGTAGGTTGTAGAATATAATAGAATAGAATAGAAAATTAAATATAAGAATGTGGTTTTACATAGTATGATGTTATTATTTTCAAGTTCTCTATACTCTACCATAACATAACGGTGTTCAAATATTCCAAAGTCATTCTTAAATAACTATATATATATACCTACTTATAAAATTAATTTTAAGATTTACAATATTAATTATTATTAGGTATCAGATCTTTGTTATTTCAAAATTTATTAAATGTCAAAATGAAGTAGGTACATGCATGTCACATCTTCTTGAATTTTTAGAATATTCCATATATTCACCAATGTCAATATATAATGTTCATTATTTTTTTCGTCTACAATGACATTTCTCGTGGCTCTAGAGTTCCGAAAGTTTGGAAAGCGTACGAGGGGTCGAAGCCAACTAGATTAAGGCCAGGTCACAGTAAGGTAAACTTTCGCATAACGTACACATATGGCAATTCAAAACTTTTGCATCAGCGAACTACGCGATTTTAACTTTTAATGTTGATTTTACGAAGTCTAGGTATGGTTGTTCGATCGAGCAGAAAGACGCTTAGAGTGTGTAAATTTAATATATTTACCGCTACTAAGGGAACGTTATTTATAGCCTAAGTATATAATAATAGGTAGATAAATTAGAATGGATTTTCAATTAATCTCACTTACCGTAACATACACAGGTAGAATGTCCTCCTCTTGCACATTGATCCCCGAAAACGGTCGCTACCATAGTGATGTAGCCTCAAAGGAGAAACATTTCCTCAAGTCCTTGAGGAGGTGGAAAGGTATTCTACAGCTATTATCTCTCCGTGAGTGCGGTCTCGGAAGTACGGTCAAATACAATTTCGTCTGATTCATATATTAGTTTGTGCTTTATCTTCACTCACATAATTTTAAGCAAAATGTTTACTTAATCATTAAAGTTATCGTTTTCTTCATTTTTTAACTATTTATTTGTTCTGGCTTTATTTCTTTCCTTACCGGCCTTGATACCAACTTCCCAAGACTTGCTTCCTCTCACCACGATTGCCATATTCTCCCGGATGATTAGGTTCTTTGGGACGCTACTGCCTTACACCTCGTCAGTCCGAATACTGGATTGATTATTATAATCCATTTCACCTCCAAGTCAAGTTTCTAAGTAAATGTAACCTTAATATTGTTATCTACTTTTCCAGTAATGTGAAAATATTCCTATTGTTATAGATAATGAAAGAACCTACTCTACTGTAACAGTTTTCAAAGAGGTTGATAACACTTCAATTCATTCAAAATCTACCTGTATTCATACTAAAGTAGGTGTATGGGTGTGTGTTGCCGACAAAAAATAGACCAAGAAGTGAATGAACTTTCTAACGTTTATTACCACCATGTCTGGTGGAGGTAGGGGGCCGAGCTCGCACTTTGATTGATGGGTAGATAGATACTACAAGTTACCTAATTTAACGTCGTGCGCCGGTCATCGAGGTCAACAGTACCTGGTGCACGTCTTAATGTTAAAGTCACGAGCTTTCACAGCGGAGCCAGGCAGTGCCACGGCTCGCGAGCCTTGGACGGAAGACCATAAGTTTTATAAATTAGTGACAATGCTTTGAGTTATTTCGTGGAAGTGCCAAGGTTGGCAGTTCTGGGAAGTGGCGGCTCGTCGGCAAGTACGCTCGGAGCGAGCCCGCTCGGTCTCGGTCGCACATTCACATGCCGCCGGTCCCCCCGCACCCGCCACGCGTGTTTACCACACTCGCTCCGCTGCGCGCCGCGTGCCGGCTCCGCCGCTCGCTCAGTACGCTTTTGTACACGAAAGAGGATTGTCACGCCGAGGCGACCCACCTCGCCGAACTTTCACCTCCCGCCGCGATATCGTTATCTGTGATAAACACCGACCGTTGAGTGAAATTGAATGTGCGCGTACTTAGAAAGCGTTTCTGTCGAGGCACGCGGCTGGACTGCCGTCGGCGACGTCGATTTCTGCAAATTAATTTCTCCAGTGCAGTCGGTTTCTACGAAACTGCTTATAAAGAGTTTTACTGAGAAACGAAACGGCCATAAAGTGGATTTGAGGAAATATAAGTAATTATAAGTGGGCCTTTGTGTTTCCGTGTTTGTTGTTACCTAAGGCGTTTACATTGGATCCCAACCGACCCAGAACACCTCCAATGGTGGTCAAACTACCAGGTGAGAACTTTGAGAATGTTGAATGAAACGGTTATTTGCGATGACTGCTAACAAATGAAACCAGATTTCACATTTTCCTTCAATTCTATTCATAAACGATACGTCAGCTTGAAAGTAAATTTGTTTTAGTCTGCAAAACACATGTAGAGACCACACAAAACATAAAACGGCGCCAGCTGTTATCATTATCACATAGGCTTCGGGGTCAATGCGTTCTCAATGATAAAAGCGTAGATTATATTAATGAATGACGTAATCCCTTGCTGTTTAAAAACAAATTATCATTTAGTTGAAGCTGCAATAGAAACAAAAACAGCACAGTTTTTGTTACTATTGCAGCTTCATCTCTATTGCAAAATATAATGATGTAAGTTTGTAAGTGTAAGTTTTGGATGCCTAGGTTTATGTCCCAATGTCTCTACATTGTTAATAGATTTGTATTTGGTGAGAATATCGAACTACCCACATCAATGTGTTGTACAGAAATGATCATGCCTATAACTAGGTTAGGAATTCAGTCTATCTTAATTACAGCGATGTAATACCCACGTAACGTTATGCAGTAGGAAATGATATAAATAAAATGATGTTTATGCGCAAGCGTGCTGACTGTGTTAATGACACCTAGCCGGGCTGCGAATCGCTTCATTTGAAAACAATTATCGTGCTAGCACGCTACGATAATATAACGTTTCCTTAGAATTAACTATCAGCTCATAAATTGTTTAGAGAAAATTATAGCAGATTTAGCATAATTACAATACATAACATGCAATTTATCTAAGATTCGGATATCCAACTAAGTAAATTATTTCCACGTTTTTATGCAATACGACTTGACGATTTAATCTGACAGCGCCAATTAACCATCAATCAGCATTTACACGAAGGCAGCTTTAATTATTACAAGGAATCCATGTTTTTTCGTAACCGAATTTGCTAATTGCCTTCTAAGAAACTTATTAGGAGTAAAATCGTAAAACTTAGAAGGCTATAGATTAAATGATAAATTAATTTACGTCTATAAATTGGTTTATAAAAACACTTACACGATAAACAAGCGAATACCTAGCTATAATATGTTATAGTTTTTTAAGTAGTCAGATCAGTGTTTCACTATCTGACTTAGCTGAGAAGAAACACCAAGAGAAACTCCGAAGGTCAGTTCTTTTAAAGTACACACATGATCTTGGTCAGATCGTGTGAGAAGAATGTAGACGTGTGTCTGAGAAGGTCTTTTGAGGAAAGAACCACATGGATATGAGCAGATCCAATCAGTGCACAAATGGCGCCAGACAGTTTGTTTCCACTGGAGTTTTTCCATGTAGATAGATATGTGTATTTCTACACACGTGTACGTAGAGACCACTTCAGCAGTCGCCCACTTGGTAGCGGCCTCGTCCCCAGTCTCAACACTGTTGACAGCACTTAGTACAAATCAATGTTATTGTTCACAATCCTATTGTCCACGTTTTACTGGGAACATCACGCTGTTAAATCGTTTACAGGGAATCGTCGCGGTCTTTGTTTATCCTCAAAGGGAGACAATGTATTTTTTTGTTGCTATTTTAAAGTTAAAAGGAGCCGTGTCTATTGTTACCGGTTAATGTACTATGACGGTGATGTGATTCGAGGAAACCTTGTCGTTCTAACACTTCAATTGTCATTGACAAGCTTAACAAAAAAAAAATGATAACGATACTGGTTTGGATGACGTAGACTGATGTTGTGTTAAACTTACAACATCAGTAACCTCTTACGCGTAATTCTGCTTCAAAAGTTCAGAGGGCAACTCGGTTAGCCGTAAGCGCATTTAATGATCTTTTACTAAATGACATCACGTCTCTTTTCTCTGAAAGGGTAGGCAACGGTGCATAAAGACCACCGACACTTTGTCATCATTTTAGTCCCATGTTATAGAAGGCGAGCGTATCGCTATTTACCGACTATTTCCTACGAGACAGTTCCTTTACAAATCTACAAAGAGTAAAGTAGATGGTGTGATATTTGTCTGCGTACTGAGGTGCTGTGGGATATCCTGCGAGCAACTAAAAGGTCTTCACCAGATAAAGATGTTAAAGCAAACATAACACCAAGTTGGTAATCCAGAGCAAAAAAAAATCATAGCAAAAGATGAAGCCCACTCCCATGTTGGGCGCCAAAATAGTTACTATATTTTTACTCTAGAATCTATTTTGGAGCATAGAGCAAACAACTTGTAGCGATGTTGAAAATACTAACATTCTATAAGCATTTTGGGCGCCAAAATGAACACACATAAGAATTTAGTCTAAAAGTTTCCGATAATCCGAATAAAAAAAACTACGTGCCATCTAAACTCTATCACAAATGAAGACAATATTATATAAGAGTACCGGATTGGTACGAAATATCAACATTTTGCGGTTGAAAACCATTAACATCGCAACATGGCAAATCGCTTTTCTTGTTAACTTCGAAATAAAGAAGAAACGCTTTCTATCGCGGCACAAAAGGATGAAAATTCTTTTCATCCAATTAAAAATGGCTCAAGACTGTCGGTTATTTAAACTTTATTTTAGGGTTAAGGAAAATGGCGCTAAGGAAATATCGGACCCTAAACCATTACATACTCCAAGGAATTTTTCGTCAAGCGTGGTCATCAATTCCCTATAAAAAGGCTTTTTCTTTGAAATGTATCAATAACTGGCAGGAACTGCTATAAGAAATACAAAAATCTTTATGTAGGTACATACAGACTAACTTTCATATTTGCATAAGTCATTTCCGTGGATACGTTCACTTCTAGTTACGAATACATTTACTTGAACCAACCGTCGTCGAACTCGTACATTGTTAGTTTCCAAGAACTTATCAACATTAAATGCCGTACTTAAATCTGATTTCTGAAATATGATAACTGCGATCGTAATTCTAGCTTCATCAATGCTTGGAAATCGCATGTACTTAGGTATTTACATAAAATGCAATTTAAGGAGGAGAAGTATAAAATGATGCGCTTAAACCAATAGCTACTTAGGTGGGTCTATTGTTTAAGTACTAAGAAAAGTAATAAATAGCTACTGCAATAGCAAATAGGTACGTAACGTACGTATCGTCCTATGACCAAGTGCTCTTAAACAAATTTGTAAACATTTGTCGTCCACTTGCGTCAATAGATTGGGTGTAGCTCGCTACAGTTTACATGATATGAAAAAGAGAAATGTTGATTTACTTGGGAGAGTTACTACTAGGAAAATGTGAGTTCTCTCGAATCGGCGGGCGGACGGAACAAGGTGGGATGGCTGCGCGGGCGCAGGTATGCGTGTTCTCAGAACGCGCCGCGTCCGTTTTTGCTCCTTTTTCGATTCGAGTTTACCGAGAATCGAATGGCCCGGTGGCGGGCCTACTCGGAACTCGTAATTAATCCTTGGAAGCCTCCGACCCAAGGGTTGTTATGAGAAATCGCCAGCATTATGACTTCATTTTTTATTTATTTTTTGCATTGTCTCATTTTGAAAATTGTGTACGGGTTATTGTTCGCCGAAGGACCGACAATGCCATACACAACATTATGCACGGCTATTAAATTTTATGCAGTGTTCGCCTCTGACCTCCGGCTCTTCAAACTTATTGATGCGCTTCCAAGAAACGATACTTATTCATATTATGATAATCCATTAGTAACTTTAACAGCCCAGGCGGTGTTGCACATGTAGCTGCTTACAGAAAGTCGGCTACTAGGAAAATATGAGTGTTTCCATGGAGCAAGTCGGTTCCAGCAGTAAACATAAGCAATTCAACTTTGTATTAATTCAGCATACCTACTTTAGGAATGTGAAAATCGAATAACGAATTAGAATATTGTTAACCCCATATTTACCTGCGTCGATAAATTGCATGGAGTCTTTTACCGTACCACTTGACACCATGTTAGCGGGAAGGGTTATGTAATGTGCAAACACAACAGCTTACATAAAATAATTCCTCTAATGCCTCTTAATATTTCTTTAGCAACAAGAAACAGAGAACACAATAATATAAGCTACTGCTGTATAAACCAACCAAAAAATACATATTCCTTTTGGACCACCCCGATTCTAGTTAACTCTGTAGTCCAAGACGCTTTGCGCTGGGCATCTCATGTTATGTTGGGCTAGGACTGAACTGGCTAAAGCAAAACGAAGGAAAAATATCAAGTCGTTTGCACACCGTTTTCCCAGAAGAGCGACTAGTTTAAATTTCAATGGCTGACTACTGCGAACCGGCTCGACAGTTTCGTCTAACGAACTGATTGAAATACTGCTTTGATGTGTACCTCGGCCACACAAAATCAGCCTCTATATTATGCATATTTAAGTGCTATGTTCAATCTATGGGCCGCAGCGATATTATTTGCTGTTTCGCCTTTGAGGTGGATCCATTCGTCCTTGTGTTGGTTTTGTTTACAAGTGTGGGAAATTAACAAAAAATAAAAATTTACTTCGCTTTTGCCTTAAGAACAAAGTTATTGCAAATGCTCCGATAGCAACTCTTTTATCATTATTTAATTTCTGAATGGAGTGAAGTAGGTAGGTACGGAGTAATTAACTTGGCGCTGGTAGCAACAGATATGTCGATAAACTTCTGTAAATAAGGTGAAGGCAAACGATTAGGTCACCTCTAAGGTTAAGACTATTCCGTTTATCGTTAAAACATGCATCGGTGTAATGCCACGTCATTGTTGTATACAACATCGACAACATAACAGGTAGGTACGAACGTTTATAAATTTTGTCCACATTGTTTATGTATGAACTCAGAAACACATGACGTAGCGCTTGTAGGTAGCAGCGTACGTATAATGAATCGCAGTTATGTAGACACATATATTTCCATCAGAATTCGAGTCACAAAAATCAAAGTTGAATTGGAACCAAATGAAACGTCAAAGGTGGAAAGTTCGTAACGTCTAAACCAGTTTTACAAGTTCACAGTAGGAAATCCCTTTCACTCGGAAACGGGTCTGGGCTCGGGATAAAAATAGACACTCTCATTTACAGATTACACAACGTCTAATTGACTGCCCATAAATCGGAGCTCCTATATAGGATCACGTATAACGGGACGCATCTATTTTAAAAATCGAAACTACCACGGGTCGATGTTCCGGGAACCGCGGCGCAGCGTCGAACCGACCGGTCGCCGGCCGGCTAAGTTCTTGGAACACGCGAAGGTTGCCTCGCTCTCAACTCTTACATTGAATCCGAATGGTTATTGCCAAAGTCTTTTATGTGATGTCGGACGGGCGTCAGTGATCCATTAGAGCTTTTAAAGCGTGCCATCAATTTCTATATTGAGGTCAACACAATCGTTTTAGAGCTCGCAATCACTAAACACCTCGTGCTTGTGTGCATAAATAAAAGGATAGAAGACTAAGAAAAACATCTTGATGCACGTTTTGAGTTTATCTCGGATCGTGAGCTGACTTTCTACATGGGGTCATTAA
The DNA here is from genome assembly GCA_921972225.1 of Euplexia lucipara. Taxonomy (NCBI): domain Eukaryota; kingdom Metazoa; phylum Arthropoda; class Insecta; order Lepidoptera; family Noctuidae; genus Euplexia; species Euplexia lucipara. Next base: position 6,148,609 of record OV179151.1, read on the forward strand.
GGAATTCCTCGGGTGTTGGTCGACGGAGCCGTGAGTGTTGATGGAGATCAGCTGCCGACCGTGCGCGTGCGCTGGCGCCGCTCTCTTGTCTCGATGTCAAAGGCCAGAAGTGCGGAAAGAATTGCCTCATCGTGCACTAAATACACACATAAGCAGAAGTATGTTTTCAGCTTTGAAACCCTTATTCTACAAAATAAGTTTAGTTTCCTTATGCATACGATTAGCAGTGCGATTCTCTAAAACTACTACGTGAAGTGAGCTGTCATCCCATTACTAACAGACTGGCAGTTCCCTTCATCAAATTTCCCGGTGAAACATTTACAGAATATAGTAATATTCCGTCTGCTTTGCCTGTCACACTCGCATACCTATCAATCTATACAGCCAGTATTGTTTATCTCACAAAATTGTGGAAGATACAGTGCGCCCATATGTCTCTCGTCAGCACGCACTTCAAACTGTACGTTTTCTATATCAGCTGTTACCAAAAATATGTATAATGTTGAAGCGTTATTTATAGCCGCCAGAGAGTTCCCAGAACTTCGTGTGTGAACTGTGAACACAGTTGATATAATGCGCTATAGCTATAATTCCAGCCTGGTACTGTCCCACTGCAGGCAAAGGCCTCTTCTCATGCAGAGAATGATGAGGGGATTGGCGATTTGAAAACTTTAATTATAAGTCTCAAGATCAAGATTTCTGTCACCAACGTCAATGATGGCTAAGATAAACTAGGAAAGTAGGTACATATGAATTGAAAAAGTCGCATTGGCACTACAGCTATAACAATTAACGCATATTATTATGTTAAACAAGAAATACGGAAATGCAGAAAAAGCAACTGAAAAACTGAATAAAACCCCTTTACAAATAGCCACATTAAGTACCTACTTCCCGTGTTAATGGTACAACAATTATTCACAGCTGAATAAAATAGCTGGATCAACGAAAACTTTGAGCAAATTACCATTATTTCCGACCATCAGAAGTTTCTTTTTGCCAAAAAGTAAAGCGGTGGAAAATGGTCGCTCACTAACGCTACGGCACGATTGTTGTGCCAAGGAATTATACATATTTCTGAATACTGAAAAAATGTTATCCGATATACTTAAGACGATTAACTTATCTCGCCACAATTCTACTTTATCTTAAACAAATTGTAAGATAAGACGATCAATATAGAAACAGTTGTTAATTAAAAGGAACTAATAAATTGATTATTTCCGATCGCTGTTTCGTAACAAATCGAATTAGGTAAGTCTTTATAAGCTAGGTAAGACGAGTCTTTTTTCGATTTTAGTAATGGTTGCTTTGAAATTATATTGAAAGTCTTTTAAACTCTGTATATAATTTCCAAGTGAAGCAGATTCCTACATCGTAAAACCCTGACGGCTTTAATTTCAATAATAATAGATGAATAGAGAAATGTGAGGGTAATAAATAACAGACATAACTGTACATGTTACCGTTACGGCTATTGAAATTTAAACTAAAGGCGGTCATTTTACAGAGTCAATTAGCAGTAAATAACGTTTGTAACAGTCTCACCTAGGCAAAGAGCTGAGCTGGGAACAAGATCCTCTGGTTATTAAGTTTCTTTCAAAGATAAGGCATTTTATGAACGGTGTTCGAAACTTGAAATGTGTCTCACAAAGACAGACATATTCATATTTATTACCGACCAGTTTTTGCTTCAGCGGTATTTAGGATTGTCAGAAGGATTATCGAGAATGTCATTCTACATCTAATTTTATAAATTAAAAAAATATATTAAAAAGACATCAAGCTATTCCAAACTGTAAAATTTTCTCAATTGAACATTTACGTTGTGTTTTGTAATAAAGTTGTAAACCCTTCAAAGAAATTATACAGATTGGGGTTTCTAACACACAGGAAATTTAATTTAGCGTGTTCGAAGACTTTCAACACTGCAAAAATGTTTTCTGGCAAAACACAAAAGAGTAATTAACAAGAAATCTGAAATATACAGAACCAAGTAGGTACTTAGACAGTTGATGAAAGAAATAGAAGAAAATTGCAGATCGCTCCAAGAAGTTGTTTGCATTCAATAAAATCAGCTTGTTATGTACTTTTTACTTGAAGAATTCCAATCAAAGAACAATATTTTTTCAATTTATTATTTCTCACAACAGCAATCGAAAACAATTGGCGAGGTTATTACAATATTAGTTGGACGCTCCAGATTCGATATGAAAATAAATAAGGCAAGCGTTGACAATGCGTTCTATAGATAAGTACTGGGATATTTTTCTTATTGTTTATTTGTGCCTTTAGTTTTTAATGGGTACCTACGAATTAGCGACTCAGTTTTACACGGGTGCAATGTAGATAATAATAAACCTTCCTCTTGAATTAAATCTTTCTGATTATTCATGAAAATCCGTTGAGTTGCTCAAAAGATCTAAGCGTATGTACAGACGGGGGATTACAACTTTGTTTTAACTACCTATGAATAAAACTTATTTTCTTTCTTTTTTACTTACTTACTATTACTATAATATTTACATTGAACATAAATTGCGTTCAGCAGACAAACAGTATAGAATTGTAGATAATCATTTATTTTTAGTGTCTTGTCTGCAGTGCTTGCCGCGCCGCGTCACCGTGTTTCAGTCTGTACGAATTAAAATAATTACATATAAACACGCCTCTGCATGATTCCATCGTGTTCTGAGAAAGTATTAATACTTTATATTACAAGGTCGAAGTATAAATAAAATGAAGACCACTCGCGCGCCAACCTTACCCCTGCGATGACTCAGTTTTACCTGTATGTATGAGGGCTAGGTTATTTCTAGAGAACTGACGATAATTTGAACGCTCTGACACGCCCGTTCCTAGTATTGTTACCAAATTGCCAACGACATTCTCTATTTTTTACCACCTCTTCGTTGTAAATATAACTGAGACATACTGAAACGGTGATGACGCGCAATGTTAATGTACACGACAGTTTTAAACCCAGAAGATACAAACGTTTGATTGTTGGCAATATTGGAGAATTAAAAAAAGAAAACGCGCTTGCGAACACAATTAGCGCTTCCAATGCACGATGTCGACAGGAAGTTGTTTCACACCACTCTTTGTCACATCAACGCGCTATGACAATATTTTATTTTTACACATTCCAAAATCGTCTTTTGATACTTAGGTACCTACTTATATTTGACGAGAATGGAATGTGTAAAAAATTAGAAAGTAAGAAATCTTTCGTACAATTTCGTATGATTATGGAAAAAAAAATCTCTTAATTCCACCACGTATTTATTTACACATCGGCTCTACAATTAATGATTTATAAATCCTAACCGGAAAAACCAAGACCGAATTTTCTAAGCCTTAGAAGGCTCCGATACTAAGTTGTTAATACCTATTACAGTTGTATGTTTCTTACAGTGATACGTACAGTTTTATTATCTTAAGTCAATCACGTTTCTTTCTTTTATTAGGTATATGCGAAGCCGTATGTAGCGTAACAGTTAATAAACTCATAAATTGTAAATTATGAGGCTAAAGTAAAAGTGTGTCGGTTGGTACTCGGTATCCAACTACCCAAGCGTCCATTGTCGTTTATTGCCAACCGACTATTTCCGGATTGCGAGAATCGAATGCCGGCAACGGTTAAAATGCCTTTAAAAGTTTTAGAACAGCTAGCTTTAGAAATCATTTATCTTATGAATATTTAATCAAACATTTCAAATAGTAACCATAGGTAGGTAACGCTTTATCTTCGACGGCACTATCACCACAACTTCATTCATAATGTGAATACGTTAATTGAATTAATGAATGTGTGCCAGTCTGATAGCATTACGAATTTCCTGCAGCGTCCAGCAGTCACTTTTTTATTTACATTACAGTTTGACATGCACGCGTGCGCCGACAGAGGTTTGTTTCTGTGCACGCTACGCACGCATACGTTATTTGAGTTTGTTTTGAACACGTCACAGACAGTTGACACAATAAATACGTAGTAACAACAATGGACGGGGAATGTCACTTGATGAGCTGTTGAAAATTATGATTAATGATGATGAAATCATGTTCTCGTAAATTAACTATACCTACTACGCGTATGGACGGAGAGACATAGTAACAGCGGTTAATATCTCATGTCCATATATGTATTATTCGACGGATGTAAGGCTAATTGCTCTAAGCGACATTTCTTGCGTTACTTTTTTATTAAAACATTGCCGTTACACTAGTAACGTCTGCTGGCCTCGTGGGTTTGCTTACAAACATTTAAAATCGCATACTTGCAGTAGGTTTATTGCAGTTCCAGCTATACCCAGAACATCGACCTGGTTTTAAATTATTTTTGCCAAAAATGTCGCTTAGACCAATTAGCTGCACAACTGTCAATGTCTTGCTTTTACAAATATTGCGGGATTTTTTCTCTATTGAAGTTGTTGTCACAAATAATTTCTCCATTCCTCAATTCATATCGACCAGATCAAGGTCAAGACCTTATGAGTACCCCTAAATAAGAGGAAATTCATGAAATTAATTGATTTGAAAATCATAGAAACATCTAATTGTGAGAAGAAACACGAAGGGCAAAGTTCAATCAATTTTTTTTATTATAATCATTGCTGGTACTTATAACTTGAGCTGAAACTTTCTAGGAAATCGTATCCTGGAACTTGGAATCAATTAGCAGAAGTCTTTAGTTCGCATTTCCAATTAGACCTCAACCTTCGTTGGTAAAATTATCCGTAGCTTGTCGAAAACACAGGTAGGTATCAAGGTATCGAAATATTGATATTCTTCATTCGGTGTACCTCTCGTTATTTTCTGGTAGGTAATGTTTCATAGTAGGTACGTATCGGTAACAAAATAATGAGTACCGAAAACGTCTCAAAAACGGCATTTGTACACCTATCTTAAATAAACATTTTAAAATGGAGTGAGGAGGAGTTCCGTCAAAAAAATAGAGCAGGCTACACACGAAGCTCTATTTAAGTATTGATTTATGTAAGTTTCGACAGACATAACCAGACCTAACTTAACTTAGTACCTGTACTACGAGTAAGTAAGTTACTGAGTAGTGTTGTAAAGTTATAACTTATGTAACACACTAGCATTTTAGAAGTGGCTGAAACTTCTGCGAGTCTCAAGTTAAAACGATAGACATAATTTTCGTACATTTTGCATGTAACTTTGTAGAAGTAATACTTAATTACCAATGCTTGTGTTCTAGGTATTCTGCCCTCATTTATCATGGACACATTACATTACATGCCATTTTATTATAAAAGAAACTTACTTAGTTGATCTGTTTCGGAACGGTTATTTTATCTTTTACCGTACTTTTAATGTCTTAAATAATTGCGTCAAAGGCGTAGAGTCGACCTCCAAAACGCTCTTTAAGACCTAGGTAATACTCTATCAATATTTCGTGAAACAGTCATAACATCAAAGTACAACTGGGGGTAGTACAAATGAATCATCAGACTTAAGCGTAACATTAATCATTGTTTTTTCAACGTAATAGTAGATAAAGAAAAATATTATATTACTTCACATACACACTAAAGTTGTACACACACAGACACAATATATACCAACATAGATATTGTAGACAGTGGTTCTTCTAAGAATACCGTCACACGGCTGAGAATTTCAAGAAGACCTCTTGCAATAATATAACATTACAAAGTAAATTTTGCAAGAACTGGGTTCTAAGAGACAAAGTATTGGGATGTTCTTTGAGCTTCGGATTATATTCACAAAGGAGAATAGGGAGGGTTGTTATATAAGGCACTCGTTGAACTTAAGCGCACCAACAAACGTAAGTTCTTCTAACCCGTTCTTAGTAGGATTATGACTGAGGTCGAGCGTTGAAAATGCAACAGTGTGCTTTTGTTAAAGATTAGATTTTTCGCGCGATTTGCTCCTTTAGCCTTTTCCACAGAAACCGTGGATTTCTCGGTATAACAGCCCAGCACTCAGAACTAATGAAGCTTCATTCCTACCAGCTAAAAATCATTTAGAATGGCCTACCTATTTGACAAAATTTTAGTTTTCGGTCCCTCATTTAGATTACTTACAAGAAAATATTGAACACCTTTTTTTTCTTTTTTCACGTACCTTATCAAAAAATAACAGCGATACATCGAGACAAAATGTCGCATGACGTCACTAGCCAGTACAGTTACGACGTTACAAGCCCTCTCCTCAACTTTAATGCGCTAAATCTAAGCAGTTACCATAAATTTGAAAAAGAAAAATAAATGTGTCTTGTAATCTAGATGAGGGACCAAAAAATTAAAATGTTGTCAAATAACTCATTTGGATCATGATTTCTGGAGACACCCAATACATAGAAACTTAGATTACAAACAATACTTACCTATATTTGAAATTATGAAGTAGTAATTCGATTTATTATTGAACATTTATTTATTCATACCCAAGTTAAAGAGGCCGTAAAAAGACAGACATAATATACCTTATTCTACTTTTATTTGATTTTATTTGGGAGCTTACAACTACTAGAACTTTATAAGGCATAATTACAATTTTATCTGACAGAAAGCCTATTACACAAATTTCCGCTTGTCGTCTGATGAGGTCTGAATGTCTGGTGTGATAGAGTAATCGTCAAAACGCACGCCATTAGTCAGACGTCTACTAGGAATCCGTGTACAGAATGAAGGATAAAAACTTTAAATTAATTCTTATACTTGGAATATCGAAAAGAAATTTCAATAAAAAATCTCAACGTAAAAACAAAGTCCAATCCATAAAGATTTTCTTTAGGACCGAGTTCTGAGAAGAAAACTTAATAAGTTCCAGTCAATTTGAGTTTTTTCCCAACTTCATTAGGTTCTGATATAATATCAGTATTTTAGGAATGACTGCCTGTTTGTCAAAACTCTCAAAATTATAATACACTTATATTCCCCGAAGGCTTATTAGGCAGAGATGTACGAACGCCCATGGACGTCAAATGATCCCAAACCGTCAAATTTTCCCAATTGAACATGAACTTTATCCTTTTGTAATAAAGTTGAAAGCTATCAAACAAATTCGACACATTGGGATAGCTCGATGTGCTGGCCTCTGTACATCCACATTTTGCCAGTTATGGTCTAAGTCCCACGTGATAGGGATAGATCCTTTTTAACAAATGCAGACTCGACTGTTACAAAAAAAATGACATACTCAACAACATTTTGCTCTAACCGAAAATTGAACCTAGGCCCTTCCGCTGAGCAGTAAGTCTCGCAAGTACTAGACAAAGAGACAGTTCAACCTCCGTTACTACAAGACATGATACTTAACCGTTAGTACGACTGTAAGACTGGTAGATAATCCGACATGGTCAAATAACCCGCAACTGCTGTCAAATAACCCGCAACTGCTGTCAAATAACCCGCAACTGCTGTCAAATAACCTGCAACTGCTGTCAAATAATATGTTGATATTTGACAGTCCAAAATAACGGCTCAATGTGCTTCGCAAAGCACAAAGGGATCTCGATATGTAATGAACGGTCACCCATTTTCAGACTGACGTCGACAAAATAGACAGCGCTACCTCAGTTTCAGTACAAATTGAAGTTCCACTAGCACCGCCTCGCACAAAGACCGTAGGCTGCCAGTGTGGTTCTGGCGATTGGACTATGAATGATGATAGCAGTAGGTCCCTGATGAATATTAGAACAGCGGCATATAAAATCAATTGGAAGATAATAGTACCTCTCGCGCATTATGGAAACCTGCGAGATTTAAAATTTCTTACGTTTATAACTAACTAATTGCGGCGCTTTTTTACATAACATGGTCATCCTATTCACCATCCGGCATTTACTATTAAACTAAATTGAATTTAATTTATTTCAAACATTAATTGGTATTTACACCTCTCGATTTTATTTCTGCGGGCTTACATTGAACAAATTTCCTTAAAATATTATGGTGGTCAAGAGTCCAACTATTGTTCAAATTGTTTGTGAAAATTGTAAAATCTCTACTAACTTCAAAAATACTTCTGTTTAAATTACAATAATTCATAAACAAATATAGGTACCAAATATTTTCATGAAAACTATGCCTTATTATACTTAATTAATAAATTATAACAATTCCATAGAATTCTCCCTGTTTATTGTCGCCGTTTATACAATAACTAGTAGTGATGTTTACGACGTTTTTCTAGAACAAATTATTATGGCGCGAACCCATATGAACCCATACAATAGAGCGACACTGAATACGTAACTCTTAATGTACAGCCATTGTCTGCATTTACAAAGCGCGTCAATTTTACAAAACTATATACATAATGCCATTTCTAAGAAATACTTAGTGAATATTTTCCATCATTATTGGCGACTACATAATAACAACCTAATTAATAGCATAACAAGTACTCTTCAAATGAAATAAATTGTAGAAGTATATCAGTTTAAGTTTTATAATGAGCAGCAATGTTCGAAACTTATAACGACGAGAGCTGATGAACGTCTCGTCTTATAAAAATGATTCTGACATAAATGTATAATGAAAAACAAACTTTCTTCATCAATTAGGTAGGTAGTGGAACCAAACAAGAATTTCTAATATTTATTTGTAAATGCCACGGCTGGGCGAACACTGAATAGCTGTTCATAGGATAATCGTGCAAGTATTAATAGCTATCTAGAAGAAACCACACACATAGACCGTCTTCTATTCCTAGAAATATATAACAATTACATGGCTAAACAACCATAAAATTAAGCGTATTACAGAGTTGGCACAAGCGCCACGTTTTATTTTAAAATTCAAACACAAAGTGGATTCGATATTTCTTTCGTAATGGTACGCCATTTGCATTTTTATTGTTTTAGTTATCGGTGATTACTAGGGTACCACTCGACTAGTAGGTCAACTATTTAAAAGGGAATACTTAGGTCTGCGCTGTTTACGCGGGGAGTAATGTGGCATGGCATACATAAAGTGGGTAAATTAAAAGTCGTTTAGTGGAGGTCGTGTTCAGAAAACACTGTTCAACCAAATCCGAGGTTATTTACGGTCACCGATTAAGTTCATAAACATCGTTAAGGCCATGGTTCGAAGGTTATGGCTTTTCGGGCACGAGGTTGCAAGAGTTCACCAAAAAGTACGGCATGTCCAGACAGGCGCGGTCGTGATAAAGATTTATTTAAAAAAAAAATGAGTAATGCGATGGTACTGTTTGTAAGATTCCTGGCGTTGGACTAACAACTTTACGTGCTTTCTGAGGCACAGAGAGTACTCCATACATAATATACAAAGGGACGGTCACCACTCCTAAGTTCACCCTACCCATTTCAACCTGTTGGACGTATGCTTTACAGTGTCAAGAACTCTGTGAAGGCACGATTAGGGAATACCATTTGAACAGATTCTACTAAACTTTAATTAGACGTTTGAAAGCGCTGTTTCGGATTTCTCAGGACTCCTAATTTGCCATGCAGATTGTAGCAGAGACATACCGAAATTTCCCGGAAGCCTCGGCATGTATCCGGCCTGTATGGGCACTGTTCTGCGAAACCGGCACACAATAGTATCCAAAACTTTCTATCAATAATGTACAAAGAAAGAACTGTTACTTTTATCAACACCCATCCATCTGGATTTATGCTTCATTGAGCAATACCGTTATCTCTACTGGGTAGTATCATAACGTTCGCAAAGTAAACTAGTACCGCATATGTGTGATAAAGTATTATCGGTATGAATTCTGCGAATTGATTTATTCAGCCCAACTCCTCGCGTCTAATAAAGAAGTACCAAGAACAACGGTATTCACTGTGAAATTGAAATCGGAGTGTGCCAGCGAATTTCTACGAAACGGCATGACCTTCCTAAATAAATACTTGGTTCGGCTTTTCGTTCTGTATATGTCGTTAAGTCCCCTTTGTCGCATATTCAAGTATCTTTTCTAAAAGGTAAGCTTTGCCTTTTGAAGTAAAAGATGTAGCAATAAAATGGGTGGATTTGATATCATGAATGACATAAAACATGCATTGTATATTAAAGATAATATAGACAATTCGGTCTGAAAATTGAACTAAGTAAGTAGTTTATGAGACGTCACATTATTACTAAAAACCCAGCTTATCATAATAACGGCGTAGTTTTAGTATAAGGTTTATAGTAAAAGCACGTAGCAATCCAGAGCTACCAGTTTTTCTGACAGTGTCACAGATTCCCCTACCTCACAAGCTAAACTCAATTTTGGCTACTTTCATATTTATCTCTCTTAAAAAACCAGAAAAAGGAGGCACCTCCTTTAGAAGAGCTGTCAATTTCAGTTGTATCAAAGGTTAATGCAAACATTATGAAGATTTGTAATGCATCACTCAAAAACTGACAAAAATGGGCAACTACAAAAACTAATTTGAAATCTTCAACTTATTGCTTTTAAACTGTGACCGTTCCCTTCTAGACACATGTGTAAGTAAGATATGACAATTCTGTCATTCTAGTTCAATTTTAAACAAGGAATTCGACGAGAATGTCTGCTTTACAATAATAATATCAATGAACTTAACCGTTACCATCTGCATCCACTACATAAAGTCGTTAATCCCACGGGAACCACGTAAAGCCGTTTAATTGCGCTAAGCTGTATAAAATAAATCATCTTTATAAATTGGGGGCTTATGCTTATTCAATGGGTGGCAGCTGCGCTACGAGTGCGCGTTCGCGCCAATGACAGCCGGCAGATGGTTGTGAAAGCTGCGCAGACGCAGGTAAGGGATTCCGAGAACGCCGAATATAATCGCACTACGAGGAACTCGCTCTCTATGGCACGCTCGAATGCGAATCGAACACCTGCGCGCGCGACCACGCTAACGCTTTTTATTATTGCCACAGTACATACACCCTGTCGAAACGTTGAAGAGGATGTTAATTGTAACGAATATGCATTGTTGGACGTACTCCATTGTTACAGTAGGTACTGGGGGATCGAATCTGTTACAAATTGTGCTTATGCTGCGATGTGCGATTACAGACTTTTATATCTTTTAAATTACTATAATACTTATTTTCAATCAAACACGCTGGTGTGAAGTGAAAGTGAGTCATTGTCTATCTGTTTTTTTACGTTATGATAATAGGTAAATATTGTTAAATGGCAAGATTTGAAAGCTATTCATTTAACTTAGCAGCAATAAATATCTAGTAGACGTATCGACCGACAGTTCTTGTAAATGATTTTTCATTCCAGAATATTAGGGCAACAATTTTACTATTACCAAGAAAATTTTAACGAAACCTGACGAATCGCCGGAACTTTAATTAAACTTTTGTACCCTTGTTATAGGATTTCAGGAACTACGTTTTACGAAATTTCGACGTAAAGTAGATTGGCAAGGTTCTTCCGCGTAATTTTGAATCTTGGATTTCGGAGGATATCATCTTCGTTTAGTATTTTATCAACAAAGGAGATCCTCTATGTTCCCACGTTTTCCCCCACATTGGGGTCGGCTTTCAGTTATCTTTCATATATCTTTTTTTCGGGTATCTTTCATGGAACGACTCCACTTATAGGACTTCAGACTCTTACACAAGCTAGATATTAAACCACACGAATTCACACGATACAAGACTGGAAGTCAGACTTTCGGGTTTCTGACTGTCTATACTTAGCCAAAATTACTTAGTGATTATTTTTGCCTCCTAAACAGAAGTAGGCCAAGTTGTTTTATGTATGAATAATTTCTCACGTTTGAATGAAACACAAGAGTACCTAAGCTAGACAAGTTTATGCATGCATGACTGTTCCTTTTATCTAATCGTTCTATCGAAACGGAAGCTGTTTTTACGATTTGTCATTGTAATGAGGGTTTAAGTTTCTTTCTTTATTTATTTTGTATCGCGCAGGTAAGTTGTATTGTGCGTTTATGTCGAAGAGATTCGGGCATGTCTAGGAAATGTCATAGAAAAACTTTGATCCATCCCATGTCTCAGTAACGCCATCTAGATTAATATATGAATATTGGAGCGGCAGTGGGGCGTACTAAAAAAAACTCATAGACTTGTGTCCAAGTAGGACACAAGTTTCGGATGAAAATTTTGATCGTGATGTCCGGTCTTTAAGTAAAGCAAAAGAGACTAACTTTTATAATTTGTCTATGGAAAAGGAAATGTCATTTTTAACAATGCTCACTTTACGTTAACCTTAGACTATATACCTCTAGACGTAGCCCAATTTACAGTGTCAAGTGTGGAAGTGAGACGCAATAATACAAAGTTCGTAGGAAAATTGAGACAAAGCATCGTATCTTCTGTCCCTTACGGCGTGCCGGATTTTTGCATGGCTAACTTTTGAATGTTAGCCAAACAAAGTGCTGTCACTGTCACGTATATTATTATGCTCGATTTAATTTAAGTTTTCGGATGGTTTTTGCAATTTTTGTAATAGTTTAAGTCATTTAATGAGAAATAGACTCTATTAGATAAGTGTTTAGTGTATGGTGAATGCGCTACGATGGGAGGATGCAGTATAATAGGCTGTAAAAGCCGCTCAGAAAAGGCCAATAACAAAATCTCTTTTCATTCGTAAGTATTCAATACTGTTTGTGTTATTGTATGATTATTGAATTTATACATTTGTGCGCTTTTATTGTCATGGCTTTAAGACCAAAATATGGAAGATTTCTTAAAATAAACTTGATTTCTTATATCACATAACCTAGGAATACTTCCTTACAGTGTTGCTACACGTTTCAAATCTTTTCCCTTAACTGTCAGGCCTAATGTTCAAAAGGTAGGCATAATAATCAAATAAATCTATGGTGGCTAAACACACAAATTTGTGGGCGAACCCTTATTTTTAAGTTTAAGTGAACATGTGTACGAACGAACAGAGCCCTTTCGACAATCATTAAGTTTTACTCTTGAAGGCAATCGCGTAGGTACTAAAGATATTTGGAAGTAAGAATTCATTTCATAAATAAATGTTAAGTATAAACAAAAAATTAGATATTTTCAAAAGAAGTTGGTTTTGTCTAAAGGACAATAGTTATTATACAGCAATGTCAATGTCACACTGGATGTCAGCCATACCTCAATATATTTTAATGATAAATAACACGCGAAAAAATAATGTAGTGTTCTTCTAAAGAGTTACTTCTATGTACACACATCAAGCTTCACCTGGTAGTAGTGTATTTTATTTGTGAGAATCAAGGTAAGATTGAAAGTAGGTATTTCACGTGAAATTATATTTTCTTACACATGGATACTTCTACACTCTTATTACCACGTTGAATACGTAAATTATAATTTACAATAGTGCTAAAATTGGAACTTGCAGTTAAGTAGAATTTTGGTCGTATTTTGGGACTTTTTTAAGGAATAGCAACACTGAACTTTTATATTGCTGTCGCATGTGCGGCCACGCGGTAGCTCGATCTAGAGGTATATTATCTAAGACGTTAACTGATACCATAGAGTTTCTAGTTATCTTCAGTGTAACATAACCAGTTTAATATTTAGTAAGTAGTTAGGTATCTACCGAAAAATTCCATACAATATTTACCTATGTACCAGGAGCGCCAGCCAAATGGGGTTGCAGGATTTACATTTCTAATACATAAACATTACAATATGTGGGTAACATTCGCAGAAACGGAGATCGTAACGCGTTGTAAAAGGTAAAGCCATTCAACTAACAGGACACAAAAGACTTTCCATGGTAACCAGTAACCTATAGCTAAGTAGGTAGGTACTGATACGCGATAGAAACTATGAATTATGTTATTAAGTTTCCACTTCGCCATCGTCGCCACGGGAATATTTGACAGTTAGGTACGTTACGCCTAAAATAAATGCGTGCGTTCGGTATTCAAAAGTTTACAATCAAAAGAGAATCACGTTTTTTTTTCTTTTTGAGATCTTTTGGCTCCTTAGATAATTAGTCTAAGTTTGGCTCACAATAAAACCAGTCCCATCGTAACCGAACCGTAAATCGTATTACAACCACACGTCAACGACTCTCTTCTGAAAAACACGAATACAAATCGCCTACAGTGGAAACAACCTTATGGGAAATCTATAAGTATTTCAGTACAAATCATTACTGTTTCAACCAAACGATTGAGAGTCGATTACGGAATTACAAGCAGCCTACGTACCCATAGATATAGACACGTAATAACGTACCATGCCTATTATTATTGAAGCCACGTAGCAGCTCTAAAAATTTAAGATCGAATTGACGTCAGGATAATGGATGGGAATTCGATGCGCTTAACACCAGCATTGAATGTTTATGGGATCTATAAAAGATAAAACATAATTGCTTATACCTACACTGAACCTAATGCTTTTTAATAGCAGGTGGGTAGGCACATAGGTACCTACCAAAGAGATTTAAAATACTATAGAGCGGGCATGTCGAGGAAATGTCATAGAAAAACTTTAATCCCATGTCTCAGTAACGCCATCCATAATAATATATGAATATTGGAGCGGCAGCGGAGCGTACTACAAAAACTCATAGACTTGTATCCAGCAGGACACACTTTTTCGGACGAAAATTTTGTTCGTGATGTCCGGTCTATAGGTATTGAATGTCTTTGGTACCTACATACCTAGTTACAAAGGCATGGTGTCTTGACTTTAACCATTGATATGGTCAGTATTGTGCCGTTGCGTGGGTAGAAAGAACCATGCTGTTACGTTAACTTAAAATTAAGCTAATTTACATTACAAAATACCTAGCAAGCCAACCAAAATCACTCTAAAACTTGAATAATATTTTTAAAACTAGTTGATTGCATCGTTACATAACTAAGTTTATTGTTGTTCTTCTGAAATAAGCGTTGGAAGACCCGTCTGACTACTTTCACAAACTTCGCTCTTTAGTCTTTTCCAAAGAGGCATACAGGCTGTTAGTTTTGCTATAATAATTTAATGACCAGAATACTGACAGACAACCAATCGACGACTCCGAATATAAAAATTGAACGTGTTCAAGCCCGGTATAATATTGATCTATGGTGACCGGTCATTGAAATAGTAAAAATTGTAAGACTCGTGACACTGGTAACACTTTGATCTTGAACTGGCCTAGCGCAATAAGGAGTGGCAATAGAAATCGACACCAGCACACGCTGGGTTCGTTACGTGAAACATAATTACATTTTGTACAGTATGACACAAACAAATTTAAATTGAAATAATAATGTAAAATATTATTTATTATACAATGCAGCGTTACTGGTCACACTTTAAAACTCAAAATGTTTATTGAATGAAAAAAGAAAAGTGTAACTAGAGTTGCACGCATCACCAAAGTCAATTCGCTCCGGTAACCGGGTCACGCAATACTAAGAATCGTAATTTCGTCGTCATGAAATATTTTTTATACATAGGTACATGAAGGCATAGGTATGTACTCCAGGTCATAAATTAATAATTTAATTGTATTATCATATTTATCATAGTTATATTATTCATAGTTGGTATTTGTTTAGCAGTTAATTACCTAGGTACATAAGTTTTATAAAAAACGTTTGTATTTAAACGAATAGGTATTTGGAAATTGGAAACTACAATAGTAATATTGGGAAGTATAAAAATATAGATTGTCATAAAACCTTCATAAAAAAATTTGAATCATTAAAGAGAAATAGTTTTTCGAAGAATCGTATACTTACAACTAAATATAACACAATGTAGATAGCAAATAACTAGATAACTAGTAATTATTGTCGGTGAATGAATTCTCAGAAGGCAGTGAACGTTCGAGTTTCGTATCATCGTGCGTCTGTTGCTTTGCTCAGCCTCGTCCACCAATCCCCTCCATTTGTTCTATCGTCTGTCTGTAGAGTGGCGGAGCAGCGTAGTAGCGCTAGTCGCGTCAGTTCAGTCGAGTCGGGTAACGCGACGGTCGTACCCCGCTCTGCACTTCTTATTCAATCCGCTTTTGGCGTTTCGCTGTGTTGGTTGCACATATTTTTATTTTAAAAACTTTACTGTCACTTGATGGCTCAACAGGAACATCTCTATTTTTAGTTGTGTGTGTGGATGACATTATATTGTGACAGTGACATTGAAAAGTTTTCGTGCGTTGAATGAGTTTACCTACTGTAAACATTTGTAAAACTTATTCATTACGATTCAACAAGGAAGTGAATCAAGTTTCATCGATTTAGTTATAATATTGTTTGTGTTCACATTTTGAATGCAGATGTGTTTAAGTGCATAAGGAATGTGTTACCTACTTTGAGTGAATCGTGGCTTCCGCACGGATAGGTCGGAGGAACACATAACACGCCAGACGTCGTTCTTTGAACAAATGTGCTTTATTGAAAGGCGAGAAACAACAATTTGTCCTTTAAACATGACATTAGCAGCGAGGTTATCTCCGCAAAGTAAGTTGTTTGGTTTTAGCGGTAAATTATGGCTACAGCGATTAAATAGGCTATGCAGTGTTTACAGATCAAAAAGCTATTTTAGGTACGATGTGTTTTAATGTTCGAGATTGTCTGAAAATATACAAGAAGGAAAAGTATCTAATCGTGTACATTTTCTACAAATTACTGATCTAATAAAGTCGTAGCTGGCCGTAAAGTAAAAGCTAACTCCTTTTTGTAAAAGTTAGGCAATGACCAAAAAAGTCTATGAATAAAAAAAAAACGTCTTACCACAAATTTTGCGAATTAATCAACATACGCAAGTTCACTGGTGTATTGTGTACATTGTAGAATATTTACATGTGGTTCTTACATTGTTTGGTTAGCACAATTCACACACAGCCTCCTTATCAGCATTATGTATCTAAAAATAGTGTGATAAGAGAGCAAATATATTATGTTTGTGTGGGCAATGATAACAGCAGACAGGTTCATAGGAAAAATCCGTACTTATATTATTATATAGTACTAAAAAATATGATAAAAAATACACAGATTCTAAGGTAGGTACATCTAAAAAGGTAAAAATCTACACACAAAGTTTGAATGTCATTTGTTTTTGTCTGCTGATTATTTAAAATTTAAGTTTTGAATTAGGAACTCCAAAAATTGATTTATTGTGTTTATTTTTGTATCCTATTTCTTTTATATAAAAATATTAATCTTTATCTACTAAAAGTATACTGATATATCACAGTCAGCTGTGATATCAATCTATATTAGCTAGTTCCATAGAAATTGATATCTTCAACATGTAAAACCATGTTGCCAGTATCAGTTTCATTGTCTGTAATCAGTAACAGATGGCAATCATGTCCATTCACCTTTATGACATGAATGTAGTTCTAATTAATGCATCATTAAAATTTTAATATTAATGTATTGAAATACTCGAAATTATGTATTATGACATACACATTTGTCAAGCAGAAGAAATTTTTCATTGAGGAAATGGGCTATTTGACAGCATTTTATTTTTGAGTTCCTCATCTAGATAACAAGAAAATATTCAACACATTTTTTTTCTTTTTCAAATTGATGGAAAACTGCTTAGATTAAGCGCATTAAAGTTGAGGAGTGGGGGCTTGTAACATCATTAGCTAGCATAAACTGTACTTGATTATGTGAAAAAAGAATAAAATTTTCTTGTAGGCTAAAAACTAAAATTTTGTCGACTAGCCCATTATGTTAAACTAGCAGGCATCATGCAGTTTCACCTGCGTAGTTCTCGTTTCTATGAGAATACAACAATAAAAAGTAGTCAATGTCACCCGGGAATAGTGTAGCTACCCTATAGTGAAATTATTTTACAAATTGGTCCATTCGTTTGGATTAAAAAACTATTATAGTTGTCTTTTTAATGGCCAGGAGACAAAAAAAATGCTCAGTGTGGTAAAAAATGCTGTGCAAATTTACTAACTATGATTTTCCATCTTTCCAGATGCTTGTGTGGAAGTGGCGGTGCCGCTAAGTAGCTGGTCAACGGGAGTAGCATGCTGCCCCAACTGCAGGCACGAGCTGCGGGTGTCCTTGACCCCGAGTGCCGGCAAGTGCCATGCCTCCCCCCACACCCCACCCCCCTTCACGGTCCAGCCAACCTACTTGCCACACTCTCCCCTCAATGTGCCGCTGTCACCTCTCATACCTTCACCTTACAACGATGAGCTGAGAAGGCTAGCAGACACCCTGAGAGCATTGAGGCTGTCAGGCTGGTACTACGGCAGTTTGGATTGGCTGGTATGTATTTTTCTGTATGCTAACGCCATCTCTTAGTGCTATTGTGAACTGAAGTGTAATAATTTTATGCAAGTCATTAAACTTTATTATTTTAAATACTTACCAAATACTAAATAAAATCAAAGTTTATCCCTCTTTAATGGGGTAAACCACAAAGAAGATTTCATTATCATTTCAATGTTTCTACCTATTAGGTAATACCTAATTATTTCAGTTTTCCTTATGAATAATGTATGTCAGATAACGGCTCAAACATTTACGGCATTCTATGATCGCTACTTGATTGACAGCCGGATTTAACACAATGTAACAATAAATTTGCATAGGTATTTTACTAAGCTATTTTTTACGCCATACAATAAACTGTTCACTTTAAAGTAGTCATACTGGTGTAGATGCATTAATCAAATCGGTTCTTTGTTATATTTCTTAGTATTTGATTAAAGATAGACATAACGCAAGGTTGAAGTTCGGCGACCTTTGAAATCATAATCTTTGTAAAATATTGGTCAGTGACTTGTGTATAATGGTAAGATACGACACTATACGTGGTACACTCAGTATGAACAATTAAAAGAAGGATTATTTTAAAAGACACTCTCCTTTAACTCAGCGTATACACTAAGTGTACCGTTTAGTGTTGTAACTCGTACTCTAATCATATCGTAAGATACGCGAAAAATTGGTAAGCACAGGAATATCTCTAGTTAGAGCTAGCTAGAGGTTTAAATAATGGGATTTATACTTTTTTGAGAGCAGCGTGGCCCAGTGGTGGTGGCCCCGACTTACAAACAGTAAGTCGTGGATTCGAACCCAGGCAGGCGCATCACTTTGTGTAATTTATTTCATCACCACTGCTCTCAAAAACGGTGAAGGAAAACATTGTGAGGAAACCGGCATGTCCTAGAACCAAAAATTCGAAGACATGTAACATTCACCAATTCGCACTGGGCCCGCGTGGTATGGCCCATACGCAAAATAAGCGCTTTGACGTGGAGTTGCGGATACCAGCCCGGTATCTTTATCTTAGCTAGAGATTTGTTATGTTCAAAGCTGATATAATAATTTAGGGTGCTAGGCTCATTTAATTTCAACTCTGTAAATAACTCCACATGTTTTATAAAGATTTTTCCATCTTTACAGGGCGCCCGGACACTTCTGAAAGACGCAAGCGTTGGTGCATTCGTGATTCGGGACTCTGGAGATAGGAACTTTATATTCTCACTGTCGGTACAGACTGAGCGAGGGCCCACGTCTGTGAGACTACACTACGAACAAGGTTTCTTTAGGTAAGTCGACCTTTTTGTTAAACTACGTATGTAAATATGAAGATATTTAAAAGTGCAATGAAGCAAAATCAGCTTAAACCTACTACGAAGTCGCAAAGACTTAATTTGATTATCGTAATAAAAACGCTAATTAGGTATTATTGTTCGAGCTCACCCTTCTCAGTATGGACGCTTTTTTGTGTGACTTACTATGGTTAGGGCAATCAAAATTATACTTAACACAAATGTAGTTAGGTCCATATTTCCAAAACTCTATTTGACATAAATAAATTAGTAATGTCCATGCTATGCAGGTAGCTAATAAATTCGTAAAATTGGAAAGTGATATTGATGAGTCAATATTCAATGAACTATTTACTTAAACGCGTCATTTAAAACGACGTATCCGGAATTTATAGTTAAATGAATAAATATAAACACAAAGGGAGGTCAAGTATTCCATTATTCTGACTGAGTACTAAACGATATAATTACGTCACAAGTTCACAGTAATCCGGTTGCGATGCTACTTGTGCTACTGTTGACTCAGCTCTCGCGGTTTTCCTTAATTTTATTGACACATTTTTTAGAAGAACTTTTTTGGCAATTTGTTCTGGTAACCGTGACGATTAAAATCAATGCTCACTTTTTTCGTTTTCCTTTTAAATTGGCATCTCACTCAACTATGAAAATCTTGATCTAAGTGTTACGTAAAGTTGATTAGGTGTATGGAAATTGAAATACAGTTCGTTGTTAGGAAATGTTTTTAAATCCTGAAACCGGTATGGATGTACGGTATCCAACTCTGGGGTAGCGCCAGCAATTCAACCATTTCATGCTTGCAGAGAATGCAAAACATAATACTGCGAACAATTAGCAATATACCATGGTACATTACAAACCAGGAAATTTACAAACATCTGAATATGCCCACAATAACGGATGAAATCCAAAACGTCTCATTGAAATACCGGGAGAAGCTAGTGAAACACCCCAATACATTGGCAACACAGCTTACGATACGTAGCTACATAAAGCGCCTTAAGCGGAAGGACATTATAAAATAAAGGATAGACAATGAGGAGACGCCCTCACTGGAGGACGCACTCTAACCGACATAACGCGTTAACCAAATTTGCTTATTAGCTTTGATCGCAGATTTAAAAAAAAAAAAAAAAAAATTGTTCTTGTGACTATGCAATGAGTTACTAATCGTTGTTTTTGTTTACAGATTAGACTGCGACAGGCCACTGGCGAGGTACATGCCGCGGTTCAGGTGCGTGGTGGAGCTGGTCCAGCACTACGCGCGCGTGGGCGAGCGCAGCGCGGCCGGCACCGTGTGGGTGGACCGCGAGGGCTGCCCGCACTCGCCCGTCATGCTCAAGTCCCCGCTGAGGAAGGACCCGCCTTCCCTCCTCCACGCCGCCCGCCTCGCCGTGCACAAAGCTCTCGACTCCAACCCCCTCACGCCAAAACTGTGGTGCGCCCCCAAACACAGGCTGCTTCCACTACCTTCCACTTTAATAGACTATCTCGGAGAATATCCTTACTCGATCTAACGCTCGGAAGTATTTAATCTTAGTAATTTATTTAGTCCAATCTGAGCGATGCCTAGTGAAGATATTAGATATTATAGATTGAGAGTGATCGCTCCAACTGATTACAGTTTGATTCCTATGATTGGGTGGCGGACGGGTGACGTACTGAGCTGCTAGATTCCTAAGGTGGACTTCGTGTTTGAATTATCATAATATTATAATCTTATTTGTACAAATTAATATGCTTTGTAATGTCTAGTACAGGTTGCTAGAAAGGGCCGGATCCTTTAAATACCGACTAAAAAAAATAATTTATGAATAGTTAAATTAATATTGTTAACTGTATTATTTGTAAGTATTGAATATGGGACTCAACTATGGTATTTAGTGAAATGTTAACGCAGATTATTTTTATTAAGCCAATTATTCTGTGTCTGTATATAAAGAAGTTTTGAAAAAATAACGCAAGACTGATTCCTTGAACTTCAACTTCTGTTTGTGTAATAATCGCCTGTATACTGTTCTATTAAATGTACGTATTCCATCATAAATATTGACACGCGGCGCCGTCGCCCGCAGTGTGCATCAACTACTGATATTATTAATTATTGTAGCAAATGGTTCACTAATGCCTAATCTTGTCCAACGTCTTAAGAAGTCATCACATTATTATAATAGAGCTATATTTTTATTTATTTATTCTTGGTTAAGTTAGATTTATTCATCAACATTAATTATATTAGTTCTTTCTTGTTCCTATCCAGAGTTGGTTTGTTGACGATTCACGCCGCGGTCTCGGCCGGTACACACATACACACATACACACACATAATGCCTAGGTTATAAAACAAAGTGCCATCGAAACATTAATGAACCATATTGAGAATTTACTTTGTCATATTTAATTGAAATGGAAGTATTTTTGAGGCTGAACATGTACATACATTCTTGTTTTGTTTTTCTATTTATTTCTTTATTTTAATAAGTAACAAGAAAGTGTGAGTATGTAATAGCCAAGAGTTGTGAACCATGTAATGGTTTAGTGTATCATATTATATTGTTTGCGTGAAACTTAGTAATATTCGTCATGATTACTAAACATCTGGGAATACCGTGTAAGAAAATATGTTTATGGTATGGGTAATTCATAAGTTACGTCACGCTTAAAAGGGAATTTAGTTAGTTTAAAATAGTATGAAATAGTATGATCATGGGGACGAGTCGTAAGCTTAATGACGTCACATGTAGGTATATAAGTCTTAAATTGTTAAATCTCTGCATTTAAATTGTAAACGATGTATAATTTTATTCATTTATGGAAAATACGAAATAAGTTTAAACATTTTAAATTGAAAAAAATGTGACGGCTGACCTGGAATGGGAAGTGACGAAAATATGACCAACGATCTATCAAAAACATGAAATTTGTAATGTAAGTGACGTGACGTAAGTTATGAATAATCCCGTAACTGACTTAATTGTAGATTCGTCGTTATACCTAGTTTCGCGCACTCAATGGTTTTAGCGTGCGATGGTAAGATCGGCTAGTGACGTTCACTAATATAGAATAGATCATGTATGTAGATACCTTGAATAATCTCAATTAGAGTAAACATAAGCTTCCCACTTTGAATAATTATGTTGTATTAGGAAAGAATACGCATTATAAAAATAACGTTATGAGCCTCATAATTATTTTAGATAACTTTGTAGTTATGACTTGTCCATTGTCTTCGTGTTTGTTATAACCAATCCTCTACCTTGTAACGGAGTTATTTTTGTACCATTTTGAAAGGGGAAAGCACCAATAAAATAAGTGTGACATAATAGAGAATACTTGTGTTTAAATGTTTGTAGACTAATGTATGTATTGAAAGAACTGCAAATAATTTATATACAAAACAAAATATACATTCTGCCTAAAGCTTTGCATTTTATTTGTAGAACACCCCAACTCCCTCGATCTTATTAGAATGTAATCATAGACAGAAAAATGGACTAAGTCGTGTCGCTGACTCTGACTTGGCCACCATCGGATATTAATTTTTATAACACAAATATTTAGTCGCTTATTTGATGAAATTTGTCTCTGAATATCAGAATTTGTCGGTCACTGGTTCAAAAGGGGTCTATCTACTGACCGATTTTTGGCCCTGGGTCAGATCTCGACGGAGTTTCTGGAGTTTACTTAATTTGAATGAGCAATAAGCAATGTACAGTCAACCTCTTAAGTCGATGACCATATCGATATTTCCTAAACTAATGAACACCTTAGCTTACAAAAATTGCTTAACAATACTAGTGCCAGAATTGAATGAATATTTTAAAGTTCAATATTAGGAAATATGGGTATGGTCATTTACTTTTGAGGCTGACTGTACATCATTATAGCATCCTCTACTACACCATAATACTTACAAATAATGTCATAAAGAGAGCCATGTAGGGTGTTACAATGGGCTGCCTTATCGCTAAAAGCGACTTCTTACAGAGAAATTTAAGCATTATGTAGGTAGCTTTGATTTCTAATACTTCAACGGGGATTACTTATATTATTTTCAGTGTTTTATTCATTTGCGTGCTTATTCCATATAAATAATCTCAACGCAAAACTTTAGGTAGGTAGGTACCTACATAACAAGGTCACCAACCGATACGCAGAAGAATGTAGTGAACTAGGGTGTCCGTTACCCCAGCCATTATTATTTATTTAAATATTCCTATTAGAAAGAAAAAGGTCTGGCTGAGGTAACGTTACCGCAGCAGGAAATGTTTTTGTGAAATACCTAATTAAAAAACTATAAGCGCAACAAATTTAAAAATGTGCGCAACAATTCATTCATGGTCATTTTCGACAACATCTGGCTGGGGTAACGGACACGAAAAACTGTGATCCTTCCCATATTTCCCAGTAATGCCATCTAGCATAATATAGCAATATTGGAGCGGCAGCGGAGCATACTAAATTCTACTCATAGACTTGTGTCCACTACGACTCAAGTATCGGATGAAAATTTTGTTCGTGATGTGATTTCCCGTCTATAGTAATAGTAGGGTATTGAATGTCTTTGGCAACTGCCAAGCTGTACATTGATAAACACCAAAGGCAGCGAACAGCCAAATATTTTGTAAAAAAATTCAGATGCATCGTATTTTTTTGTTTTTATTCGGATTTGTGAAATGTTTTTGTTGTTCCGATAGTTTCCGGTAAAAATGCGAAAATATTAACTAGGTAAACCTCCATTGAAAGTTGCTTGTAATTTATTATTACAAATATTTATGTCTTTACAGCTTGGCAAAAAAGAGTAGAAAATAATGGAGGCGCCACTGTGCTCTTCGTATGGCAACCCGTGGCAACCGCATAGGGTACCAACCTAGTCTTGATACTGAGGTGTTTTTTAGACAAAATAATCTAATTATATATTATTTTTTTAAATCAGTAAGTAATCACTTTTAATCGAGTCAATTAGACACACAACAGAAAGACAATGACAGCGTGGACACCGGTGTCCTTTTGGGGTGTAATGAATTAATTGAACAAGGACGTGTTCTTGACACGCAACTGATTACTTACATAAAAATAACAAATTGGGTAAATACTCCTGAGTTCACAACATTGTTTAGGAATTATAAAAAAAGAAAACATTACATTGTATAACGTAATTTTTGTATTTTATTCTAGTAAATCTTCCTCTAAATATTCTACCCCGAACACGTAGGCCGCAAACTCATCTGAGTCATGTTCAGGTTCAGAGGTGATGCTGCTATCATCTTCTAGATTTATTACTAATCACTCTATTTCCTCGTTATTTTTTTTCTCCAGTAATCCTTTTCTGTGTTTATTACATGTTAGCACGAGTTCTTCCAATCCTCCTCGTTAATAGTTCGGAATGCACGTTTAGCTGCTTCCTGTAAAGACGAAATATTTCATTTATCCCTAACAATATTAAAAGTAAAACATTTTTATCACATACTGTTAATAAGCCGGATGTAGAAAATACCCTTTTGTTTATCTCCTTCCAGCACGATTTTGCTTAGAACGATTTCCCTGAATTAAATAATAGATTTAGACTATGGTACGACAGTTTCTTTTACATTTCTAATGCAAACGCTAGAACAAATAATGATTTCCCTTGATATCGCACTTAAAGTATAATTTACGTAGAAATTGAATTTTCATTCGGTTAAAAGTCAAGTCACCAAAGTATCAATTTATCTCAGCGCGCTATACCAGAGTAATGCAGAAAAAATGTAAACATAACCTATGTGCTCGACATATTTTGTTTCAAATCTCTAGTTATTCCTTATGCAAGCAAATTAATATAGCTTTGTATTCATCAATTAACACTTGATTCAACTAAAATCAACAAAACAAACTCTTACTTACCTGTCTTATCAGCGGATCTTTGGTAAACATTGTGAAATTCAGAATGAATAGTTTGGGCCTCATGTTCCGCCAGATATCGCCTGGTATACCTTATAAATAACCTCCCTGACAGCACTCCGAATGGTTTTATTCATTATTCTTCACTTTTTACATTGATTAATCAACGTTTGGTGGTCGAAATTAAAATTTTACGAAATCGTGAACTTTGTTTATTATGAGATGTCATTATTTTGGAAATGTTGCCAACAGACAAAAATTTAGTTCCGTTTCTACACTTTTTTGCCAAGCTGTACTTGGTAAAATACATAGTTTAACGCGCCATAATTTATTTACTCGTTGCTATGCCATGCACTATGGTAGCGTAGCCCTGAAACGAAACGGGAAGAAGAAATGAAATTTTAATGTCAAATGAAATGAAACGAAACGCAAAAATGGTTTTGCACTAATTAAATAAACTTACGAGAGTTATTGTTTATTGATTGAACGTGTTTGCTCCTCAATATTCATAAAAAGTTATTAATTTAAAGAAATACAATGTGAATTGAAATAATTTTGGTCCTACGTCATGTCGGCTAATGGGAATGGTGGCTTCTATGCACCGCTGAAACAAATCCTGTCCGACTCAGAATCCGAAGATGACAAGCTCGAAAATGCTATGCATATCAAAGCTACGGACAGTTGCAACAACCTGGACTTCAACAGTGGCTTACAATCTTCTAAAAACTACAGCATAAGTGACATGGACGAGTTCAACACCAATGTTAATACTGTGGAAAGCACAATGGATAACGTAAGTTTCTTGCAATCGGATATATCCACGAAGATGTCGTTCCCGCGCCGGTGCGCATTCATCGCCTCGATACTCATGTGTATATTCACTGTAGTTATATTCCTGTGGGGTATACCTTGTTCAGAGGTCGGTAGCTGTGCTGCTAGCGAATGGCAAGACAGGACAACCAGCTGGGAACTGCCTTATAACGAAATGGAACTCACTGGAGCTGTACAGGTTGTCGATGGTGCAATTCCGAACACAAAGAACTTGATATTCATATACCGCGGCAATCACATGAGACTAGTGCCAAAAAGTAGCAGTGATAATGTGAATGGTGTAGTCCTCATTGTCGGCAATTCTGGCAAAGTGGGCTGGTTCACCAGAGAGAGTAGAATACCAACTGATATTAACTGTCATCTCCTTGATGTGAATAGGGATAAACAAAAGGACTGCATAGTGTCAGGAACAGAGGGGTTACTGGCCGCTTTAGACTCTGTATCGGGAACTTATTACTGGCACATCCACAAGCAAGCTAAGGACTTGAATAAAGTAGTAGCTATAGACTTCCCCGTTATGGTAAAGGACATGAATGATGACAAAGTTAACGACTTGCTGACAGTTGCGACTGTCTACCCTAGCACAAATCATAACTCATTACTAATGATATCCGGTGCAACAGGAGTCATTATGGCAGAACCAATTCCAATAGATGATTGTTTGTCAGTTAAACTTCTTGCCGAGATGGACACTGTCACCTACATTTGTAAGAATGGAACTACTGAAGCTGTGCGACTTATCTCATTTACAGTGTTGAAGAAAATGCTGAAAAAGGATTTGCCTATCAATCATAACCAGCCTCCACCGACAGTCCTAAAAAGAGTCAATGTTAGCATGAAGAAGAGTATCGGAAATACTATAGAAACATTCACAAATGGTCCAGGAAAATTGAAAGTAGAAAATTCAGGCGAATGCCCTAATTCTTGCCGAGTCTATCTAAAACTGATGTTGGAGAGAAATGGCACAACTAATGTCAGTTGGGAGTACACAGCCAATAATGTGTATGCTATGCGTCCCAGCTCTTTTGCCTTTGCAAACTCTATACGAGGGTTTGTGTTGAAATTATGACAGTGGAACAGTGCACACCTAGCAAAGGGTGCACTTAAAATTGACGAAGTCAGATACAATGTTCAGAATCAGAGTCCAAAGAACATTAATGACATGTTTTATCGGTCCAGTATAGACGTGGCTTCAATATCAGCTTTTATCAAGTATACTAACTTTACAGTTCATGATATTTCCGAGAGGATAGTTCTGGTGTTATTTGACAAGCTGCAGACTCACAATGTTAACATTAGTCAGACGGATATTGTGCAGATTTGTGTGCGAGGCCCAATAGAAAGCAAAACACCACTACCACTCTGCCAACCTGACTTAGATTACCAGGAGAAGTCTTTGATGATAGCTGACTTAGACGGTGATCAGTCCCATGAACTAATATCATACTACAGTACCTTTGTGGCTCCTGAGTACACACCAAAGAACTCTAATCCTTATGATAACTGGAGCCTAACCTCTTTAGTGAGGGTAATTCGTTTAGAGTCAGAATTACCTAAACTGTTTCTTACTGATGTTTAAAGTAACATTATAACCATATAATCATCTTGCTTTACACAATGTATTCTGCTGATATTATATTTAAAAGGTTTCTATTTGCCAAAACATGTAATGCTGGTTTGCTGTACATGTAGCTAGGGCAGCAAGCTGTAAGGTGTCTAGTCATTTATCTTGTATTTATATCCACTATTGTATTGGCAAAGGACTTTATGGACTAACTACTTTTATTCAGCTGTGTTCAATGCATACTCATCTCATACAAAACTGCTATTTTGTATGGACAAGAGCTGAATTGAGCTGAATAAATGTAGCCCCATATCCAAGTTTTTTCTGACTTCTATGGAAAAATATGAATTAACTTTGTACTTATGACCCATTTTAATTGATAACTGGGGTGAAAAACAATATTGGCATATAGCTCATGCTATCTTCAGTAGCAGTTTTTGCTCCCAGTGATCACCTTTAAGGTTTTCCTTAAAAATATAATCTTCATGTCACAAAAAATCATACATACTCATGCATGTAGTTTTACAATCGTTTTCGCCTGGAGTGTTCAATGTTTATTATAATTATAACCATACAAATATAACATAGTTCTACAATATTAGGTAACTATTATAATAACTAAGTATTTCATGTACCTATTGATATTAATTTCTAGTCCTATTTAAATTAGGTAGTATATCATTATGACTGTATACCAAATAGTAATGTTTAGAGATTTTTTTTTTTATGGAGCCCCCTGTGGGAATGTGTGATCACAGATTCATAATACGGAATAACAAGGGCGTATATCCAGGGTTCGGTTTTGTTAAATAAATACGAACTATCAGGATTGTCTATGCACATTTTTCAAATACTACTTTATCCAGGTATTCTTATGGACTTGCCCAAAGCTATACCATGTATCACCCTGACTATATGCCTGCCTATACAGGAGTGCACATGGCTACACATCAAGCTATATACTTCCAGTTTACGCAGACCTTTCATTGTACGAAATTCTATACAATACGACACCAGCTTTTACTGGAAATGTACCTATAGCTTGATGTGTAGTAGTGAGTACATAGAATCTAGATCTGAAAGGTATTTGATCTGGTTACGGCACATCAGTTTGTCCTACTGTGGAGTGTGTATTTGCTTCACTGATGACTATTTGATTTGTATTAGAAAATAATATGCGGAGTGAAGTGCCTTAACGCGGGGGCTGTGGAGTGGTTCTTTTGCGACGGTTCGTTGAAATAAAACTCTTATTAAAGTATTTGTGTTTTTTTCTTGAATCCTTTTCGAGATTCTAAAGGGGTTACAATACGGGGTGCAAGGGATGTCGAACCACACATTCGGAACCCATGAGCATCAGGATGACGAGACCGCGCCAGGTAATTAAGATACAATACAATATTACTATTATTTCATACTTTCATAGTAATAATTTCATATAATATTCTACTATCTATACCCATAAAACTTTAAAATATTCTACAATAAAAGTGGTCCTGCGTTTCCCGTCGAAATGACGGGACCACTGTTTATAACGTTCATATTATAAGTTCTCTACATTATCCTGGATGTCCCGGTGTTATAATTTTTCGTCGACTTTCCCTTGTTTCCAAATTTTAGCAGTTGTTCCTTTTAACCTTTTAATCGCCTGAGTCTATCCGACAATTATTTTCGGGCCCATCCCGCCTGAGTCGACATTTATACGACAAGAAAAATGTTTGCCCAATTTAATTTCTTGGTTCTAGTTTACATTCTTTCCAAAAATAGGCTAATTCAGGCAACATGATAAATGTTTTGACGATTTATAAGGGGGGCGCTGCAGGCAGACAATTTGGTATAAAATCAGGCGGATAAAAGGTTAAAGTGTAAAAATCGTGATTTCTGCCGACTGACTAACTTTTAAGAAAAAAGTCATAGGATTAGACATGAATATTGATTTTTCATGGTTCTTTACAGTATTAAGCAAAAATTTCGACGAAAATTTTCAATGCAGGGGAATCTAGTATCATGTACAGACGCCAGAATATTATGCTATCCCAAACTGTCAGTTTTTCCCAATTGAATATGAACCTTATTCTGTTTGTAATAAAGTTAAAAAACTATCAAAGAAATTTGACACATCGGGGTAACTTGATGTTCTGACCTCTGTACCTACAGAACTCATGGAATTGTTATGTGCGATGACCCTTTCACCCTGTATAAACTATTATAAGCATTTAAGATAATATTTCAAAAACAAAACATCCTATATCATTGTAAAAGCTTTATTTCAAATCATACAATAGTTATTTTTATCTTGAGCTTTTTACACACTTAATAATACTAAAATTTTAACTTAAACAATTAATATCACTAAAATAGGAATCTGCTTAACAATCAACTAAAAATGTACTTTAATTAAACTAAAATTTAAATTCTATCACTTAAAAAACTACATTTTAATTTTATAATGTTTCAAATATTGGCAGGTGTAAGGATAACTACAAAAAGGGATTTAATAATGTTTCAAATATTGGCAAGTGTACCTAATTGGCCTATAATAGTACAATATTAGGTACAAGGTACATTATTAACCATATTGTACCTTAACAAGTTAAAGATTCAATTTCGGTGTGCAATAAAGCAATTTTAGACTATGTATTCAACTATTTTAATGCAACTTCGTGAATTTGATTGAACTAGAAATTCGTTAACTATGGAATGTTACAGGACGTAGTTATACTGTGAAACCAACACGTAATCAATACGCATCGACTAACACACTTCATAATACATATGTCTCAGAATGTAATATGGATCTAGACGATTATCAACACCTTTATTATAGCAGCCATGTAAAAACGCTTGGTGATGAGGCATTCTTTAATTTGAATAAACTTGAATAACTTTCAAAATACTCATGATTTGATTCTTTAACGGTGTTAACACAGTCTAGCCTATATGTGCCCAAACAGGATATAATATGTCATTTTGTGCACAGATCAGCAATAATTATATTATAAACGTCTCGACAAACGTAGTGATTCATACTCGAGCTAGTAGGTTCTTAGATTCGAGCCAGTTAATTGTAACTAAATAATAAAAATAGACTATAATAAATACCTAATGGTATGTCGTGTTTGACACAAGCTCATAGAATGTTCGTCAGTATTATCACATCATTTCTCAGCACCACATCCCATTTCAATATCTCACGATGTCTCCCCTGAGTTAGCTTAGTGTCCATATCAATGAACAGACACTTTTTTTTTAGTACAGCAGTTTTTTTTTTAGTAGTAATTTTGGTATAAGTTGTCTTACAAAGATAGTTTTCAATTCCACACGTAAACACTTATTACAATATACATATTTATAAGGTATTTATATACATTTTTTTATGTATATACATATGTGAGACATACGTGCATTTTTTATACATAAATCATAACCGAAATATACCCACACTTGAAAAATACCTATACCTATGTATAAAAAAAGTGCAAATGCAAATAGTATAAACAACAAAGTTATTGAGGTATTAATCAAAAACTAGTCTTAAGTTTAGCGTAATTTGTGCGTCTATTTAATACTCAGTAGTAATGAGAATTTTAGGCAAAAACATTATCTATTAATATTTTGACATAGGCATTTCTAACATCATTGTTCCGAGGCAATATTAATAATAATAATAAACAAGTTGGAAATCCCCAAAAAAATGTAGCTTAAGAATGTATGCTTGTAAGTTTTCAATAATTACATTTTAATGTATTGTTTGCTTTAAATATTATGCTCGATAAAATACTCGTTCTCTAGAAGAACAAATAAGGCACGTGCATGAAGTGAAGTAAAATTTTGTCTGCACAAGCCATGTGCTTTCGTGTGCGACATACGTGTCAGCAATGAACGAGTTTCAATTCAATCCACATATTAGTATTGAAGTTGCAACTGACAGTCACTGTTTCCAGTTGCCTCAGATGCCAAGGCTGGTTTTCTTTAGACCTAAATAGTTCTATACACACAGCATCAACCAATTTTAGAAAATACCTTGTTTCAGATAGTTAAAGCAACAAGAAACAATAACAAGGCATTCCCGTTCGTTAATGACCAGAGACTTATTTTAGAAGGCGGGCATTAACTAAGTGTTCTATTTAAACCTTCATGAATTATCTGGTCGTTAAAGTGACTTCCCCCGACCGACCTTTAGGGCTAACTTTAATAATGAAACTAAACGCGACAAGCACAATTAAACCGCGTTTGACAGCTGTCACTGTCATTATTGTTGGGAAATATTGACACTGACAGCTCATGAACACGAAGTCATTGATGACGTTTGCCCTTAAGAGACAGTCAATTTGTCAGTCAGGCATGAGTGACAGGGTGCTATAGAAAGTCAAGAAACTCTTGTTCTACATTTATGGCCTGGCTCGTATGTAGGTAATTCTGGTAATGTTTACGGTACGACAATCTTCTTGGTGACGGCCGAGTCGTCGACAACGCTGTATTCGGTCAGTTCGACCATGTCGTTGGCTGCTAGCTGCTCGGCTATGCTGTAGCCCTCCTCGTCAAACAGTTCCACGGCCACCTCGTCGTAGTCTCGGGCACTGGAAATACATTTTTTTTTGTAATTAGCAAAGATTCTATTCTATTCGCGGTCGGTTAAGGCCCGGGCAATTAAAAAACAAAAGCCGCGACTCACCAGTGAGTCGGCCGGGCCCCAACCGGTTAAACACACAACACAATTCATCCCACATCACTCAATTTTCATATGCTTGATCCAATTTCCTAACTCGATTGGTCCAGCTTAACTTATTTATTACCATTTTTTTTTTTTTTAATCTTAAGTTGCGCAAAAGTGGCCAAGCTACTAATGACTTTCATATCTATATAACCAGTATGAAATCAGCCACACTCTGCATAGACGTAAACATTCCGAATGATGATGAACATTTTTGACTGGCCTGTTGGTAAAGTAGTTTGTGGCTCTGACTGCTATGCCAGAGGTTGTGGGTTCGATTACGACCTAGGACAAATGTTTGTGTGATGAGCACGATCATTTGTTCTGTGTCTGGGTGTAATTTATCTATAATACGTTTGTATTTAGAAATATTTAAGTATAATATGTGTATCAGTTGTCTAGTACCCATAGCATAAGCTCTGCTTAGATTGGGACTAGATGGCGTTGTGTAAAAGTTGTTAAATATTTATTTATTTATTTTTACTTGCTTGAACCAATTTTCAAAACTCGATTGGTGTAGGTATCTTACTTACCTTTTACCTGAAAATATTCTATATGCAATTAGGTACAGACGCCAGCACATAAACTTACCCCAATATGTCAAATTTCTTTGATAGGTTATAAGGTTCATGTTCAATTGGGGAACAATTGATAGTTTGGTTAGGTTAAAGTTT
This sequence comes from Euplexia lucipara, assembly GCA_921972225.1. Lineage (NCBI taxonomy): Eukaryota > Metazoa > Arthropoda > Insecta > Lepidoptera > Noctuidae > Euplexia > Euplexia lucipara. The sequence goes on from OV179151.1 coordinate 6,181,742, forward strand.
CTCTGTACAATTTAATTTTTGAATCTTACTGATCATTATTTTATAAAAGAATAATATTGTAAGTACTCACATGACATGCAAGTCTAGCGACTTGTCCTGCACCATTTCGCTGAGCGTCCGCTTGGCCTGCGCCCACTGCTGGCTCAGCCGCGAGCGAGCGCGCACGCCGGCCAGCACGCAGCGGATGGCTTGCATCGGTAACGTCGTCTGGCGAGGTTCCAGTAAGCGGAGATGGTCTTCTTTCACCCACAGGATTGTTCCGTAGTCTACGTACATTACCTAGGCAATGAGAAATTACGTAATATCACATCTGTATTCCCGTAACTGACAGGAAGAGGTACACTCATATTTAAGCTAGTTTGTTTTCAAAATCCCATGTGATATTGGGCTTTTAGATATTATTCATTACGTACAATCACCTATCTTTCGGACCAATCTTATAAATGAGGCGCCACTGACGCTCCGCGCTCTCAGCATTATAGCTGACAAGCTATGATGCTGAGAGCGCGGAGCGAACAGAATAGGGCCGAGTGACCACTCGGTCCTATTCTGTTGTTCTCTAAGCCAATTCACAAGGAATGCATTGTTTGTCATAAGTTACAAGATTTAATTTCTAAATGTCAGGTTAAGAAATTATAGTAACAGATAGTTAATTAAATATGTACTCTATCGCAATAGGTTACTCTGTCATTATGATAGATATAAACTAGGAAAATAAATAAATATATTAAATTTTTATGTATCTGCAAAACTAAATACTTAGAAATACACTTCAAATATATTAAAAATGTACAAATAAAGCTCTTTTATATAATCAATATAACATAGGATATTAAAACTGCCAACTTATTACTGTGTAGATGCCAGCTGCACATCAAGTTACCCCAACTTTATGTTAAACAGAATAAGGTTCATATTCAATTGGGAAAATTTGACACATTGGGGTAACTTGATGTGCTGGCGTCTGTACTTATAATCTAGCAAAAAAAAGTTTTTGTTTATTTTGATAAAAAACGGTTCTCTTTCGGTTTCGATTACAATCATTTAGTTAATAAGCAGCTAGGTTATATCTTGTAACATAAAAAATCTTGTATCACTGTGTGAGTCACCAAACTCCTCCGAAACGGCTTGACCGATTCTTATGAAATTTTGTGTGTATATTCAGTAAGTCGTAAACTACTTTTTATTCTTAAAAAAATGCAGAATTAAGTTTGCGGGGGCAGCTAGTAATTAACTAAAATACTATGGTTACCTCGACGCTCTGATCAGCTCTTGTGACAGAGAGTACTCGCGCTCGGTACCAGTTGTTATCCGGTGGGTACAAAGCCGCCACCAATTCGCCCGGCGCCGGAGTAATCTATCAAATAAAAATACTTATTAACTACCGTAAATTGGGGTTTTTAGAGCCGTTGGTCCAGGCTGTCATTTGTGTATCTTTGACAGTCGTTATGGGTTGTCAGAAGCCCGAAAGTCGGACAAGTTCTTGCTCGTACCTTGCTTGTTCAAACGGGAATGATGGACACAAAAACCAACAGGTTTTCAAGTGTGCTGGTAGTTGTTTTTTACAAATTGTATGTGAGCTATGATTTAAAATGAACTATTTCGACACCTTGTAAGCCATCATCTGCCGTGCCTTTTCCCAAATTTGTTGTTTTCGACATTGGCATGGAGTAGTCTGAAGATTTATTATTTTTTTCATTATTTATTTCCCAAATTCGTTGCAATGGTTTGACTGAAATCATGAACCATCCACGAACGAACCTCGGTAAGCGTAACTTTTAAACCCGCTTGTTGTGACCCCCCCCCCCCCCCTCTTAGACTACTACTTACTATCTTCTATTCCCGTGACCCCCGGAGCAGTTGTGAAACGGAACACGGGGTGGTTTTTAGTCAGTAAGACCCCTCCAGGAAGAGGGGGACATCCATGAGGATTTTCCACCCTCTCCCCAAATAAAAAAAGGCAACAAACCCCACCTGTATAAAATAAAATAAATACAATATATAGTTACCGTAAGTGGTTTGTAAGCAATTCGTGCAGCTGGGCTATTCATGTCCCGGACTAAGGCTGACAACGTCGTCGGTGGCAGCACCACCCCGAAGCTAGGTATCTCTGGTTCTGTAATAACATAACATTAAAGAGATTAGAAGCTTTGAAATACGCATGTTTTGTTTATGGTGTATGAAAAGTCCATCAGTTAGATAAGGGGAATTATAAAACGAGCGATTAAAAAAAAGCTTTGCGACTGATGATGACATACTGTAAATAACTTGAGCGGTATGAATTTGAGTAAGCGAAAAATTAACTAAACTAACGACGAATATTGATTAATAATAAAATCCAGAACAAGCTTACAAAAAGTGGATTGCGATAAATCCATTTCATATATTAAAATTTTATTCGAGCGACTACATTACTAAGTAAATAAAATAAGTAGAAAAAAGCGACCGGAAATACAGAGAGGGCAACTTCAATATTAAGATAGAACAAAACAGTTACTCAAAATGGAAACGGCTAGGTTAGGTTAGGTTAGAACTGTGACCACGACCAGATGTCCCTTTTTTGCAATGCAGTCGCTCAAATATTATGGAGCTGCAGCTCATTTTATATTTTAAGTAACTCAAATTAATGTTTGTAAGATACTATTCTGTTGATTTTTCACTTACAGTCAGTCGCTCACTTAATAATTATATAACCCAAATTAATTAATTTTGACACTTAAAATTGTAATTTACAGTCACTCGTTTTATTGCTACCCGTTAGATAATATGAAATAATAGAAAAAGCAAAAAAAAACTTTATTATGATGGAAAACTATTTAGATTAAGCACATTAAAATTAAGGAGACACTTGTGACCTTTTGACATTTTGACTCGATGTATAGATCTACTCGCCGTTATCCTACTAATATTATAAACGCGAAAGTTTATGAGGATGGATGGATGGACGTTTGTTACTCTTTTACGTAAAAACTACTAAATGGATTTTAATAAAATTTGGTATGGAGTTAGCTGACACCCTGGATTAACACATAGGATACTTTTAACCCTGTATTTCCACGGGAACGGGACTTACACGGGTGAAACCGCGGGACGTCTGCTAGTTATATATATATATTCACGACATCTAAGTCAAGTAGTATCAGTAGCAGTGAATATCTTTCGCGGTAAAGTGCATCGACATCCCGTACGTCGATACTAATGTTTTTTTTTTGTAAAATCGCTGGTCTTAAGATAGACGGCGAATTCTCCGTAGATGGAAAGGTGTGTAGTTAAAAAAGCGTCTTATTGTCGTGTCGGTGAAACAACCTGTAGACGAAAAGGCCTGACATCGAAAATGACGTCGATGAAAAAGGTTCTGTCGGAGAAATGTTCGTAGGTGATGGGTTCTGCTGGGGAAACGGAAATAAATGAATCTTCCTGTTGACGAACAGTCTAACGGGGAGTCAGTCTTAGGAGAACGGTTCGGACTCTCACCTTGTCGCTTCTCTGTCAATAGTTGCACGTAGACCCTGTCGTAGTGGCAGACGCAGGTGACAAGCGCTTTGTGCCAAGTGTCGGGGGCCGGTAGAGGCACTGATTTGCACTTTCCCACTACTGGGACGCGGTCTAAAGTCCAGCCATCTAAAATATACAGATTTATAAGAATCTTTGCCTTTTAAATGGGCAAATAAAATGAATACTTAGCTTAATTTTCGAACTAACCAGGATGCATGAGAACATGCTTTTTGGTACACCGATTTCCTTTGAAGCACGTTTTCTCTGGCCCGCCTTTATAATGTTTGCAGATATCAATTTCGTCACGATTTTTGTAGCCCTGTAAATAATACGTCTTTTATAACTGGTGTTTCGTCTGACAGTCCACATGTCATCATGTGGACTGATCATGGAACCGCTTGCAGAGCATTACTTTTACTGTTCATGTTTGGTTTTTAATTTTTTACAAGACAAGGATAGCAATTTAGCATAGATGCGTGGTTTAAATGAAGTTATTATCCATGTAAAGTTAAAGTGTATGAAATCTACTTTTGTTATTCTCAGCTACTGTGTAGCATTTCATAATTGTCATAGTCACCTACGTTGAGGTCAGGTTCCAGTCTAACAATGGACCGAAGTTACTGAGTAAATTCAAATGACTACCGGTTTGACATGCTTATCAAATCTCGAAGGGGTCTTGGTGTGTAAATAAATAATACACATTCCACAACTTTCAGACAACGCCATAGAGTCCAAAACTAAGCAGAGCTTGTGCTATGATTACTAGACAACTGATAAACATACATAAACACTACTACTTTTTTTATTTAGTACAAAAAAAAGAGCTGTTACTGATCATATTTGCGTAGTTAAAGATAAGAAAAAACGAAATTCAATTTTTAAATATGTCACTTTTTAGTTAAACTTAAATAACGAAAACAGCTGTTGGAGGCGGGGCATGCTTGAGCGAGATCACGCGAACGTGAGCGAGAGATGACGATTAATGAATACTACTATGTCATGAATAGCCTGTACAATTTTTCCATAAATTGGGTGACTATTTGGGATATAAACAAACGCTAATAACTTTGTTGTTTATGAATATTATTTATTGATACTTTACAAATATAATGAGAACACCGTCTATAATAAGCCCTTAAGGTATTTGTACTAATAAAAAATTAGTCGTGTATATTTCTAAATACAAACATATATTATAGATAAATTAGACGTAGGCACAGAATAAATGATCTTCCACATCACACAAACAATTATCTTGGGTGGAAATTAGCAGTCTGGGCTACTAACCACTAGATCAACAGGACAGTAAAAGATCACCTATCCACGGGCGTTCCGCAGCTTAACCTTGAATATCGACGTTGACGCTGTTATACAGGGTGTTTTTTTTTTATATCCCAAGGGGTTATATTCTGTAGGTAAAAATAATACTAAAACTCCTAGAATAGATGGTTCAAAAATAGTTTCGGAGATATCATCAACCATAATTAAATTATCAGTTGTTTAGTACCCGTTACACAAGCTCTGCTTAGCTTGGGACTAGATGGCGTTGCGTGAATAGTCGTGGAATATTATTATTAAGTATTATTAATATTATTTTTATTACCTAATTAGTTCAAAAATTGTCACCAGTACGACGAATCTTCTTTCTAACGTCACTTTTCTTTCACGTAAGGGTGTTTTACATTAATCATCGTGACTTGGTCGAATTATTTTGTAGGTATGTTAATAAAAAAAATAAAAAAAAGGATGATTGAAACATAATTCATAAGCCAGTTGATTCTTTGATATTGTCTCAATCGTACCCTAGAGTTATGGTACTTATATAAAAAAAAACACGTTGTATATCTCTAACTCGACTCTGTTACAAAAATAAAGTAAGAAATATCTTACCGTAACCGCTTCTACCGGGTCTTCATATTCGGGGCAGTCATTTATTTCTAGGTCGGTCTGGTTTGGACTGGAACCAGGATCAGGGTCGGTATAATGCTTTTCTTCTACTTCTTCTGGCTTATCTACTGAGGGAGACACATATTTGGTTTATCATACAATTGTAAGGCTGAATCATACAATTTTACTAATAACATAACATCACACCTGCAATCTCCGAAGGGTAAGGCAGTGATGCTCCTGTAATAGTTCACCCACATTTCGCCAGCTATGTTGTTGAGGGTTAGCCTATTGCCATTAATCGGGCACAAATCCAGACTCTGGGCTGCTAGTGTGAAATGCCAGATGGCAATAAAATTTTGCCCAACCCGGGGATCGAACCCGGGACCTCATGTTCAGCTTGCGACCACTAGAACGACGAGGCAGTCATAACAATACAGTCACATTAGGGATTTCACCTATAAATGAGATGTAATAAGCTAATTTGTTTAGTACAGTCAGTGAGCTATGTTGCCTGACTCATCTTTCCAAAGATTGATCAGGTAACGCAGCTCACTGACTGTACTTCATTTGGCATCATAAAATATGTGTCAAAAGTAACTTTTATTATGGATACAATTGTCATTAAAGGCATAAAAAGCGATATCATTATTATTACTTAGTCAGAACTGTCCCACTGTTGGGCAAATACCTACCTCCATCCCTTCCATCCTTTGTGATGTCCTTAATAATAAGTTATATAGGGTGACTGGTAATTAGTGGCCGATACTTAAACACGTGATTGTACTCATGAATACGAATAACTTTCCCAAAGAAACTGTTTTTATACTCATTAACTTTCAATTAATTCAATTACGACAGTACTGCACAACGGGAGCAGTGGGGGTGGCGGGGAAGCGTGTGACGCTACAACTAGTAGATTTTGCCCTTCCCGAGGGCAGACAATCAGCTGATAGATCGTGACGATTCGTGCCTAATGTGATCACAGGTGCGCGCGCGGGAACTTCAAACAGAGTTTTTGTGATTTTATTGTGTTATAAGTTATTGTGTATCAAGAAAAGTTTATTTGGGAAAGTTTATTGAAATAATGAATACAATCACGTGTTTAAGTATCGGTCACTAATTACCACTCACTATTGTTTAGATGGATTATGGTTGTACTTCCAGAAGCTGCTAGTGCTCACTATTTACATTTTGAACCCCTTCAGAGCGAGATTTTTTAAAAATAAAATAGAAGCTTTCTAAGACAATTCCACCATAGCACCATTTGCAATAAAAATGGGCCTAGATTTTTTATAATTCTTGTGTCAAATGTCGAGCTCAAGAGAGTTCTGTGATTGGTTAAATACATTATTAACAGCCAATCATCGTCGCTCGACTTGCATTTCGTTTTAGCGTGTCGATATTTTTTTTTTCTACTAACTAGGTGGCTCTATTGTTCTAGAACAATCAAGTTCAACTTTTGCACAGATTCTGAATTTAAATATCAAATCATATGTAGACTTACTTGGTAGAGCAAGTCCTTGTTGAACGATAATTTGATTGAGGGTCTCCCCCGAAGGTAACACGACGTATACGCCTAAAGATTCCGAGGTACTGTGAAATTAAACGTTTTTGTATTATAATTAAGTTTTAGTTATTTAGCCGAACTGATTTTTAACGGTTGTTTGAAGTAAGGAAAATACATTAGAAAATAACAATTTCCTTGATAGATTTTCAACTTTATTACACATAGAATAAGATTCATGTTCGAGTGGGAATATTTGACAGTTTGGGGTAACGTGATGTGCTGAACTTATGGTATCATGTTGTGACGTCGAGTTATTTAAAAAGATCGTTGAAGTTATCTCCACTCCTTTCCCGTATAATCTTTCATCATCATCATCATCATCATCATCATCATCATCATCATCATCATCATCATTTCAGTCGAAAGACGTCCACTGCTGGACATAGGCCTCCCCCAAGTGTCGGCACAATGGTCGTTGATCCTATGTGTCTCTCGCATCCATCGGATTCCCGCGACCCTCACCAACTCATCGGTCCACCTTGTGGAAGGCCTTTCAACGCTGCGTCTTCCAGTACGTGGTCGCTAGTTCGCTACCCAGAAATTAACGCCCGCAACAACCATCAAAATCATAATAACCTTTAAATATGCCAAATCTCGCATAGAGCGCGCAATATTCTTTACAAGAGTAAACATTTCTTTCAATATTATGGTCAAATATGGATACTGACTTGTCATCGACCTCAATGCTGCACTGCTTGCCGACGTAACCCCTCATGAATACCTCCTGTTTCTCCATCAAACTTTTGTTGTGATAACTTACAAGGTCAACCTGAGAACGACACAACAAAAACTATTTAATACTAGCAGATGTCCCGCGGTTTCACCCGCGTAGGTCCCGTTCCCGTGGGAATACAGGGATAAAAAGTAGCCTATGTTCTACATGCCACATGTATGTATGGTGGGCTTACTACTGTCCGACGGTTGTTGTCGGGATCTTGTATAACTTTAACATCGCGATGTAGGGATGTCAGTCTGTTCGTATGTAGCGACATAGATGTCGCTACAGTGCTATCGCTATAAGTTTCGTGATTTAGTTACAACTTACCCCCGCTAGATGGCAGCATCGCGCGTAGGGTGGCTTGCTACAGAAGCGCGGGTACAGCGGCTGCACGCATGAGACAGGTGCGTTTCTGATCTCGCCCGTATCTACGACGAATATCTCCGCTACATCGCTGTCCTCCTAAGAAAAAAAATAAGTATATACAGCATTGGCCAAAAGCATTAAGCACCCCCAAAAATCTTGAGCAGTTCGCCAAAAATTGGTGCTACAACAGCAAAATTATACCGGAGAATATTGGTCCAATGTTGTATGGCCGGACGTATTCAACTTTGGTGCAAATTTTTGTATCATCGGTAAAAAACAACAACAATAATAACTAATTAATTCATTATCTTTTGTCAGAATTACACCCAATCTAACATTTACTGTTTTTAAGTTTTCAGTTATTCAAAATATTTATTTATTAATGATATTATTTTTAACCTATTGTCAAACACGGAAGCGGTAACATATTGATCTGCAGCTGCATGGCTGCTGATAGGGTCAGCAAAATGTTTGTTTGTAAAGGACGCATGCATAGTGAAAAGTTCGTCAATGTGCTGGAAACCATCACCAAGTAGGTATATGGTAAAATTTGAAATAATAACAATGGGAGATAATACTGCCAAACTTAGCCACATGGTGCGCTACTATCAGATACCTTTATTTAGTAAATAAAAATTAGCTGTGATCATTTCATGTTCGAATTTGAGTTTTTTTTCAATTTTTTGCATTTTCTGAGAATATTTACTACGGACGCGAGAATTTTCGATTGAAAATTAGGGTGCTTTTTTGATATTATCTATACTAATATTATAAAGAGGTAAAATTTGTATGTTTGTAAGTTTGTATGTAGGGGGTAATCTTCGGAACTAATTATCTAATTTTAAAAATTATTGTACTGGTGGAAAGCTACACTATTCCCGGTGGACATAGGCTGCTTTTTATCCCCGTATTCCCACGGGAACGGAAACTACGCGGGTGAAACTGCGTGACGTCTGCTAGTGTTAAAATAAAGCAAAAAAATAAATATTTTACATCAAATAAATTACAGTGTATTTGGGACTTAATAAGGTAAGTTTTCACCGGAAATCAAGATAAACCATTTTTTACCCTTAAACCCCCCCCCCAACTTCCAGAACTCGGATCGACCGTAATTTATTTTTCCTTTCATTTTTATCATAATACCATCCATTTCTAATGGGTTTCATGGTACTGTATTTTTTTTGGTTTCAAAAATTATTGACCCTGGTCTACTTAGCTTAGCTTGAGACTAGATGGCGTTGTGTGAAAAAGTTGTAGAATATTTATTTTTTATTAATTTGTAAACTTAGAATTTCATTTATATTAGCCTGATTTTTGTTTGATAACTTTTACCTGAGGAACAAAAATGGCGGATAAAAAGTGTTGAAAATATGTTAAAACACCATTTTTAATAAAAGTAATCTGATTATTGAAAAATCAGGCTTTATAGAAAGAAAGAAAGAAAATATGTTTATTTGGGACACGCACAGGAATTTAACAGTTCAAAAAGAAAACTAAACCTAACATATTAAATAACAAAAAGACCTGTGCGAGGCTTTAAAGGCCCCCTATCTCAGCACGATGCCACGATATTAAAAAAAAAACAATAAATACCGCAGCGCTGTTATTCTGTTAGGGCCTACTGTAATGTCAAGAATACATTGAAGTGTTCATACAATAGCCCAAAAAAGGCATAAAATAAATAAATAAGTAGATAAAAAAACAAAATATATAAGAATATATAATGATAAAATAGGGAAACAAGTCAAGCCTTACATTATTATTTAGTTATTTTCTTCAAGATTTTCTAGGTATTATAGCACGCACATATTATTATGACATACCTCAGTTAGTTTAAGGAACAGTCCTCTATAGTAACAGTCACTATCTTCGTCGTAGAACGCGCAGCAAGTGAGCGCCTTCACATCCTTCTTGCTAATGTACTGGTGGTTCTTACTGTAGTAGTTTGTCGTTTCTATCATCAGGCTAGAAAGAGACAGAACATTTTAGTAATAATAACATACTGTGTAGAATACAAAGACATATACAGGGTGTCTCATTCAAATCGGTCAGTATGGGAAAGTCTGAAACTATAAGTTATACGAAGATCTGTACAACACGTTTGGGTAACGATCTTACAATTGCATTTTGTGTCTTCATGTGGTGAATTTGCGTTGACATTGTCTCTATGGCTACTTTTAGGTCTACAACGATCATAGCTTGTTTTGTACACTTCATCCTTAACGTAACCCCACAAGAAATAGTCCATCGATTAAAATCGATGACATGGTTCCTCAGAACAGATCTTTGTATGTCTTATAGTTTCAGAATTTCCCATACTGACCGATTTGAATGAGACACCCTGTATATGAATATATTGTTCTTAGCATATACTTAGGGTAAGTTATGATAGAATCTCTACTTTGATTTGACAGTTGTGTGCCATTGACAGGAATTATGACTGTGCTGAGTTATATTAAGGGAGATGTGCCCGGGAAGCTCACAAAATTCTAATTTTCTTGTAATTTGCTTGTATTTTTTGCAATTCGCCCTTTAAGACCTCCTCCTCACTGAGAGTAGGAGGTCTTAGAGGGTTGTTTTAATGATTTGAATGTTTATAATTCTGTAAACACGTACGTGTTACGGTCGCGAATCATATTTTGTTCAACATACAACCTGACACTGAATGGCAAATTGCAAAAAAATACAATAAAAATTGAATTTCGCAAGCTACCCTTTCACATCCACCTTTAACGGTTCAACCAATTTGTATTTATTACTTTCATTTATTAGGGTTTTTCAAGCTTGCATATTGGAAAAGATAGTCAAACTACTCACTTCTGGACCTCGTCAGGATCATCAGTAATCACCCAGAAGAAGGCGCCGTCGACGTGCATGATGGTGGCTTCGTACACCTGGTCAGTTTCCAGCACCGTCTGCGCTGGCAAGTTGCTGGCTTCAAAAGACTGTGATGCGGGCTGATCTGAATAATGGCAGTAAATTATAGGGTCAATATTAATAATAATATTCCAAAACTTTCACACAGTGCTACCTAGTCCCAAACAAAGCAGAGCTCGTGCCTATGAGTACTAGATAATTGATAAACATACTTACTTATAATTTTTCTAAATACAAATGATAGATAAATTACACCAAAACACGTCAAATGATTGTGCTCATCAGTTCATTACACAAACATTAGTCTTGGTTGGAAATCGAACCAACAACCTCCAGCATACATTGCTGTCAGGGCCACTAACCACTAGACCAACAAGCCAGTCGGACTATATCTGTCATAGTGTTGGGAATTCTATGCACATCAGAACGCAAGGATTATAACAGACAATGGAGTCCACATACCTACTATTAACCTTTTAATCGTGAATCAGATAACTAAACCAGAACCTCCATATCACTGTCACTATCACAGGAGAATATCGACAATGCCAATGTTTTTAATAAAATCCGTGAAGCCAATGCTAAATATGAGGAAATTTTAAGATTACGATTGGATTGTATACACCAATCAAAACAAACGTCAAATTCAAAGGATATGTTATAGGCACACTCAAACTGTAATTTCTGAACAAAGGTCAATCTATAATAATAGTCTACGATCCGTCCTCTCAAAGATTGGTTGGTTTTAAAGATTGCGATTTCAATCCGTGGATAGCTTATTGGTACCTACACTTTATAATAATTCGGGATTTGATTTTCGATCTTCAACCCGAAGATCTTGGATTAGATTGATTATTAATTTCGGGCGTTAGGCTATATTTTATGATCAAAACTACGAGAAGATAAAAGGGATGTTAAAATTTGAAGAAAAACTAAGAAAATCACGTGGACGAAGTCGCGAGTGAAGTGCTACTTACGTAAAAACAATAGCCGATCGATTCTAATACTGAGCTGGTTTAGGTAATGTTTACGCTCTATCAGACATCGAGAACAGTTACATTATTCATAATAATTCTATACTGATGGACACCTCGACACACTATGAGTGACAGTCTCATGCTCCATAAATCTATACTAATTACTTATACATACCTACCACAATTAAAGAAAAAATATTTAATTTTTATTTGCTCTTCTTTTAATAATAATTATCACGAAGCCTAATGAGTTGCACTATTGATGTAAACCCACTCCACAAACAGCATATTAATCAGCTTAGTTGGAGGCGTTAACAAGATTACTAATAAATGTGCAACTCACATTTCTACTAAGCTTTTTAAAAATAAAAGTTTAAAAGGAACGGTACGATACCGGCGCGGGCAAAATCGCGAGCAATGTGATAAGTAGCATCTGAGTAAATAACCAACATAAAAAGTAAAACAAAAGAGGTTTATATTTTCAAACATTATTTGGTTAATCGCGAGCAATGTGATAATTAATATAAATTATAACTAAGTATAATAAAAATATATACCTTATTATTAAAAAAAATATATATACATTATTATTTTGAAATTATAACATTAGTTTGATAACTGTTATTATTATTATTATATAATATGTCTGTAGTATGTAGTAAAAAAAGACACAATCAAACATACCTTCAATCTTAACATTGTTCAACTCTTCCTCCAATTCGCACTGCACCTCCTCCTTGACAACCATTGCACTCTTCCCCTGTGGCACAGTCTCCTCCGATGATGAAGTACTTGAAAACACTATTAATGACTGGTCAGCTTTTGGTGTTTTTACCCTCTTCGGTTTCTCAGGAGGGCAATGATTTGTGCATGCAGTGGAGGTTGAGGGGGCTGGTTCACTCAATGCATCTATGAGGTTGAAGGGGGTTAAAGGTGCTAGAGGCGTCAACGGTTTTGCGAATGAATCTTGTACTGGCGTGTTTTCTATATTTTCTGCTTCGTCTGTGAATGAAATGGTAGTGGACACCCTTTGAATACAAATGATAAGTGTATTGTGATTTTGGTCACATGCATCAATGCGAAGCTTGTGGCTAAGTAATCAAAACCTCACGGGTCAACCTAAGGTTAACACATTGACCGACAGTAACAACCACAGGCATTTTGGTAGCTATAAATGATAAGACAGTACGCCTGTCAACGTCTGAGTTTTTACTTGCATGAAATAAGTACGCTTCACGACGACCGATTTTCCGTACTATCATAAGGAACGGGATGTTGTACTGTCACCACAGGTATAATTAAGACTTTCGTATTGTCATTACACAATTTTCAAAAATTCGTCAACGAAAGTAGTTCCTACACACACTACGCCCGTGGGCGTCGTAGTTACATACAATTAGTCGAGCAGTGCGCCGCCTAGATCCGTTCTGTCATATCATATATTTATTTAACCATGCGTTGTGACACTACGCCCGTGGGCAATGTATGAAAATAAGTAGTTTCATAGTAGCCGCAACCGGTGAGACAGTACTGTCCACCAACGTGTTAAGCTATACTTGACGAGTTTGGTATGTGGTTTCGGTGACCTTTCATTACAATATATCAAGACTCCTCCGTGCCTCGGAAAGCATGTTAAGCCATTGGTCTCGGCTGTCATTTGTAGATCTTTGACAGTTGTTACTGGTAGTCAGAAGCCCGAAAACTGACAACCAGTGAGGTCTGACAGCCAGTCGCTCCAAGTAAAACACTTGTATTTAGCTGCATCCGGTTAAACGGAAAATCCGGAAGCCAACCCCAACATACTACGCAAAAGGCAACATGAATAATTGTGATTTCACTGTATTATCTTCAAACCATTTAATAAGAATTTATTTAAATGAATAATCTTAAATGAAAACATTTCATGCATTTAGTTTTAAGCAACATTTTGGATTTATTGTTACATAGTTGTGTACAGACATAAACATGAGTTTTTAACTAGTTTAATATGGTTTAAAATACAACTCCACCAAGCTAAGTTTGCACCTCACATGGATTATGTCACACTGACGCTTAGGTCCAGTCTGCACAAAAGGATTAGCTATGACTCTCAAAAAGTAAACAAATGTTTGTTAGATTTTACTTTGAATTTATTGTTTTAATATTTTAGACAAAAAAATTGGGTGCAAACTCAGCTTGGTGGAGTTGTAGTCATACAATGTACAGATGACTGACTAAAATCTGCCTAGCATGTCATGCCTCAATAATACAAGACAAATGTAAGTGATCAATATGTAGTTTGACACCAAGTGCTAGGTTTTGCTGGGCTTTTAATGTGGCAGTCAAGAGGGTTAAAGATACCTTGTTTAAACCAAAATTTGCATAGAAAGTCTTACCTAGTTTGGCTGTAGCGAGGTTGAAGTCTGTTATGAGATACATGTATTCGTCAAGTTGTTTCATGGAGCTAAGAAATCTTTCCTTGAGCTCAGACGGGTCACAATTGAGCTGCAGGACAAAGCCTTGCGTCTGTAATGACAATAAAATAAAATATGTTATTACAGTAAATGAAATGATATTTATTTCTGTAAGTAGATCTTTTCAGATACTTTTACATGTCTTTTTTTTTTAAACTAAACTAAATGGCATTTCCAAAGTGACTGATCCCTGAGAAGAAATGCCGAAAGAAACTCAGGGGTCATGGTCTCTTTTAAAGTCCAGACATAAGATTATATTCATTTACTATGCGAGTCTCTTGATGCAGGGCAAAGTCTGGAATAGCCTTTTGAAGAAAGAATCAATTCAGCTTTGAGCCGACCTGTCCCGACAGACGGCATGCATGCTTAAGTAAAAGTAAAAAAGTAAAAAAAGTAAAAAAGTATAACAAAAGAGGTTTAAATTTTCAAACATTATTTGGTTGATTATAAATTTTCTTTTTTCTTAATGTTTGTCTTAGTGGCTTCTAAATGCTTCACTGGCTGTTTTACAAAATGATATCAAACTGGTATTATAAATTGATGCACATGATTTAGATAATGTTTACATAACATGATTATGACTGGTATTTACATACAAAATTGCACTTTAAATTTCTAGCAATTTCTAAAGTATGTAGGTAGCAGACTTTAAGAAAAAAAGTAATGTATTGTAATTTTAAGTTTTAACTGTATTCGAAATAAGAAAATCTGTTAGAACCATGTTAAAAAATTTAGTGCCAAAAATCTTTTGTTTTAGCTTAATAGTTCCATTATTCTTGTTTCCCAGACCTATATAAAGACGTTTAATTTTTCACTTGGAATTACCGCTACCCACAAAAACTTTACAAAATTGCGATTTACCTTCATTTTCAACTTTTTTATGTCGTCAACCGCGCGATCACATTTCTCCCAAAATATATTCAATCTGGCTTCTAGTTCGTTTCGCCGATGCATAGTCAGCGTGGCGAGATCTACGAAACTCCTAGAAGAAGGTGTATTTAAATTAAACTATGCTTAGTGAGCGCAAAATGAAATTTAGAAAGGCAAAAAGTACTTACATTTTGGCTTTTTCTTTTAACTTTTACCAAACGTTTAGGCGCTAGAGCTCGCAGAAATATATTCTGTTGGAATGTTTAATTTAAGTTTGTATTACGAATAATTAATTGCATCTCTGAGTACAATCAACAATGCATTTATAAAGTTTTTTTCCCAATGCTGAAAAATTACATTGACAGACAAACGAAATCTCTGCTGCCCACAGACAGAAAATGTAAGATGCGAAAATTGAACGACGAGCTGACAGTAACTGAACAGATAATAAATCGATTGTGTATCATTCATTCATTTGGTTTTGCTTTTTAAATAATGTAGTTCATAAAAATAAATAAACAACTGATTTTCGTAATTTTGCTGTTCATACATTCTTGTAGTGATAAAATGAGATTGCAGTTGCAATTTTTATTCTAAACACCATCCAGTGCCATTTATCAGGACTCCAAATTTTATATCTACTGGATACTAGATGACGCTACTTGCTACTGATTTTTTTTATCTACTCGACAGCAGATGGCGTTAGTAGACTGTTGTTGATTTATTTTAATGAGTTCCGTTCCAACATTTTTATAATTTCTAAACAGTTTTCTACATCACTTCAAATCGTATTCGTTTGCAAGGTTTAATTAACCATTAATTTACTAACTGAATTAACATTTTCACCTTTTTTATAAGTTCTTTTTTGTACCTACAATTAGCGTTGCCAGGCGTCCGGCTTTAGCCGGACATAGTCAGGCTTTTTGATTGCCTGTCCGGCCAAAATAAGCGTCGTCCGGCCTGTCCGGCTTTTGTTAGGCTTTTTAGATTTCAAAATTCGCGCGCATCGAGACCGAATTCGCGAATGAAAGAAGCCGGCGCCGCGCCATCGCCGGCCGGCCGAGCGAGGGCGAGCGCTGTTGCCCCCGCCCACCCGCTCCTCTGCGTCGCCTGCCTGCGGGTACTTTTAGACTAATTTGGCATTAGTTTTATTGTAAATTATCAAAAAAGCTTGGTTTTCATTAATTTTCTACATTAATACCAAAAAATCCCCTAAAATGCAAAGTGTCCGGCTTTTTTACCAAAATGTTAGGCCAAAAAAATAAATATTTTTTACACGAATATTTAAAATTGTTGAAAATGCAGGATGTCCGGCTTTTTGACCCAAATGTTAGGCCAAACTCACAGCTCTGTCCGGCTTTTCGGTATGAGGACCTGGCAACGCTACCTACAATGAATTGAAATTCATTAACGCTGCATAAACTCATTATAATAAACATTCTACAGTATTTTTCGCACAACTTCGTTTAGAGGAAAAGAAAACTCTCAAAGTAGTTTTCATTAAGCGGGCAGCGGGCGGGTTACGCACTACGTTTCAATTAAAAAGGCCAACAAACTAAACAAGGTCCACATAATAAATTCAGTGCACCCCGCTCCGCTCACCACTAATTGGATTCAGAGGCTCAAGCAACCAATTAGAGTGAAAGAGATAGAGTTACAGGGGTGTTTCTGGCTCAGGAGGGAGGGAGAATGAAGATGTCTGCGCTAAATTTCAAAACACCCATAGAGAATCGTCCTGACCGTTAAAAGTTTTTCAGGAAAAGTTTCCATGTTCTAAAGTTGAATGGAAAAGTATTTACTTCGATGCTCGACAGGTTAGTTACTGATATTTATTTAGAATACTGTTAAGATGGGTAAAAAAATCTTTTTGCATTATTAATGTGGGATAGGTATCTTCTCACTAAGAAAATATACCTACGACCCTGTTGGCTTAGACGGCAAAACTTTTAGTAGAGGTATAATGTAAGGATGCCTTTTGATGTTAATGATGATCTTTCTAGATTGTAGACTTTAGTTCTAAGTTACTGACGTTTGGCTTATTAAGATAAGACAAATTTACGTAACATTACGCCTGTAGGTAGTCCTCAGAGAGTAAGGGCGAGACTCCACCAAAGCGGAGACGAGAGGAGATGTCTTGTAATTAACCAATAGGATATTGTATTGTGCTGAAGCTAAGCACTGAGCGGTCAAAATGACGCAAGCTGATTGGTTGTAAAAGACATCTCTTCTCGTCTCCGCTTTGCTGGAGTCTCGCCCTTACGCTGGAGTACCTACCTATGTAGGTACTCACACATTTCTTTTTATATATGATAATTATTTAATTTGGTATACATAGGTGTGGTGTAACGTAACTCATATTTTTATATAATCAGTTCACCTCGTTAATACCTATATCTTAATAATACTTGTCCTTTAAAATATTTAGGTAAGTTCCTCCTGATGATAGTGTATGACTGAGTATATGACTAACAGGAAATTTCAATGTTTGAAGTAGAATACCTACCTACCATCTATACTACCAGCCTGTGTACTGTCTTAATAATAATAATAATATTCTAGAATAATATTATAGAGGTTACAGATGTTGCATTTATATACATATTTTAGGACATACAATGTAAACGGGTGGAGTACTGTTATTTATTTATTTATTTATTTATTTAATACTTCAAGCACACTAATGTACAGAGGCGGACTTAATGCCATAGGCATTTTCTACCAGTCAACCTTTAGGTGATGCAGAGAAAAAGAGTGGTAGGTGCAATTAAAAATGAAAAAATAAAAGGAATCAAAGAATACTAATACATATTATGAGTATAAATACATAAATATGTACACTATAAATATAATATATATAAAAATTAAATTACGAAGAGATAGAAAAAAGAAAACACATTAGCGCTGTGAAGATACTACTGCCAACTTCTTACGAATATGTTCGCGGACCTTAACCTTAAAAGATAAACGGTTGGTTGCCATCCTGATTTCCTGGGGGAGAGCGTTCCACAGAGAAATAGACTGCACAAAAAAAGAACTATGAACAAAGTCAGTACGGTGAGTGGGACATAGGAGAAGACGGTTATGCGATGAGCGCAGGTTCTCCTAGATAGGCTTAAAATTAGCCTGTGTTAAGGAGAGACAGTGCAAATCAATGCAGACCAATGGCGTCTTCTCAGACACAGAAGGCAAGATAAGATAAGCTTATGTGAAAGTCACATTTGACCGGATTTGAACGTCAACCTCCTGGATGAGAGGTAGGCGCTTTAAACGCTGTACCTGTGCTAGTGGGGTAGATCGTTAATATGCGTCCATCGCAACCTAAACTATCAGCACCAGCCTGACTCATGTCAACGAAGAAGAGAATGAGAAGTAGAGAGTTCGAGAGACCTAACTCTCTTTACGCCTTCTTCTTAGGCCCAGCACCCACTGACGGCATGGCACGACAAGGGATTTTTATAGGTCATATAAAAATAATTCTAGTGTAAACTGTTACATTGATACCCCACAGCGTCCTTTGGTATCCTTTTGCAAGGTCTGGCATGCCGTGGCATCCTGAAATGTAGACGCTTATAGCATGATAAGATCTCAAATCATTTGCGCTTACTCAAATCCTCTGCTGTGTCGTGCTGCCAATGTGCGCCGCCTTAGCGATTTTTTTTTAAATACTGTAATTCAGTGCTTGACTGCAATCCCACCTGATGGTAAGCAGTAATGCGATCAGTGATAGTGAAGCGCACTAGTTTATGAAGAGCCTATTCACTCTAGACTTGAAGACACCTAAATTATAGTCGGACGGGAAGACCGCATCAGGCAAGTTGTTCCAGTCCTTGGATGTAGGTACGCGGTAAGAATAAACGACGAAGCGAAACGCGAGTCGTGAAAGTGCCAACGATGTAAGGGTGGACACTCGCCGTACGCCGGGTTGTCCGATGGTAGAAAGGTGATGGCGGAATCAAGTCATGTAATTCCCATGCACACTCTCCAAAATGTATCCTATAAAATACCGAAAGGCTAGCTACCCTACGCCTGTGCTCAAGGCTTTGCAGATTGGTTCTAACCAAATCTCGGTGTCCATGTGTCCATGACAAACATAGGCACTGAACCACAGACTACAATATAGTACAGCTGTGAACCAGAACCAGACCAGAAGTCTAGCTCAGTCATCTTTTTGCTAGCATGTCTATAGCAAACATAGGCACTGCCGCTGCCGCTGGCTCGCCGTCCGGTCAAAACCAAACACAGGTCGACGGCGCGCTGTGTACCACGGCCAGTGCCTTTCGGGGTTGTAGAATTTGTTTGAAAGTGTCACCTAGGGAATGCAATCTCGTACGAGATTTCCGCCTAGCGAGATCTCGCGAGACTCAAAACCCAGTCTCGCGAGATCTCGCAAATTACGGGATCTCGCGAGATTGGAAGAATCGCAATTAAAACATATGCAAATGCTTGTTTTAAGAACTAGTAATTGACATGATAATATGTAATTAAATAGAAACTGCGTTGCTTAGTTATAAAACGAATGTAAGTTTTATTTTAAAAATCAACAGAGTATTTATTATTTTGTCTCTAACTCTAATAACATTTGTTTATGTCTGTAATTATTATACCTACTGTAGCTAATCAGTTCAAATTATTACAATATTGGTAACAAAACAATAATTATCTATATTTAGGCAACGGCCAGGATTCACTCGCGCGCAGCCGCGCTATGAAATACACGTCGACACGCTGCATTTGTCGATCTCGTTATCTCGCGAGATCTCGTACGAAATTTGACGAGATACAATCTCGTAAAATATGGCCGGGATCTCGCGAGATCGGGACCTCGGCGAGACGAGATTGCATTCCCTAGTGTCACCGCAGCCATGGAACGAAAAGGGCATTAGGAGGAACACGGATGGGTTTTAGTCAGTAAGAGTCTGACACTCATATTCTGCATCACCCAGAGCAGGAGGATTCGTTTGACGATTTCCCATCCTTAAAAAAAGGGTGCACTGGACGTTACAGTAGTCGGAGAGTATTACGCTCAGGGTGACTCCTTTCATTCGCCTCAACTTTACATAACAGTTCAACGGTTTAGCTTTAATAGGCAATCTTCTTCTTTCGTGTGGTAAGTGACCAACCTGGAGCCAGAGTTCTTGCTCCACCCCCTGATTTGGCTTCATTATGCTGTTGATAAATATCTCCCAGTTTTTGAGGCAAGTGATATTATACATACAAGGCATGAAGGGGTTTCTATGAGAGGACTTAATCGTACAGCCGACTGCACGTCAATGGTAACAAAACAGGGTAAGATGACCAGGGTATTGATTGAAACTCCGTGCTATGCCAGGCTAGCTTTAAAGTAAAGTGCAGCATGCGTTCGATTGTTTTTATGGCAAAAACATTCGATTGGATGCAACGTCTTTTGCACCCTGCTTCGAATTGTTTAGGCTTTCTTTTTAATAAAAAATATTGTAACAATGGCAAACCTCTCTCCGCGACTGAGTCCTTTGATCTTTAGTACAGCTTGTAGAGTTGTGAGGAAGAATAAGACGTGCTGCGCCGACCACAATTTAATAATAGGAGCAGGAGGTTCATAATGATGACATAAGTATTTAAATAGATACCTATATAAATAGCCATCGCTTCCACATCTTACATCTACTAAGTACATGGCACTTAACCTAGAAGTAAAAGGTAAGTACGAGATAAACTATACAATACAATAACCAGAAAATTAAATAAAACCTCCAACTATACATTGAAGCCATCAAATCGACAACAGATGTAGGTACTTACAGGTTAAAGTGAAAACTTTCCGTATTTGACAGCGAAGGGTTGGAATGGTGGACTATTGGACAGGACACCGGACCACCGTTAGTTTTGGATGTCTTTGATTCTCTTGTTCTAAAACTAAACTAAAATAAAATGAGAGAATTGACATCTCTTACTGACTTACAGCTTTAGAAAAGGACAGAGACATACGTTGACACAAAAAGACTAGGTTAGAGATGTCAAATTAGTCTTGTCCTTGAACTTTGTCATGTTTTTAGTCGATGCTTCTGAAATGTTAAATATGTCAAGATGAAAACTTAAGTTCTCAAATTGACAGCTCTAGAAGAAGTCCGTCTTTTTCTAATTGGAAAAGAGAGAAAAGGACAAAAATAGCGTAAATTAAGTTTGTATTGGCAACATTATCGCGGTATTCTGGCGCGTATCTGCCGGCAATTCCCCGCGTCGCTCCCGGTATCCGACACCGTCCGACTGTCGGATTGCCGGCTCGCGGCACCCACGAGCTGTTATTACCGGCGTGCGGGGCGTTTAACTCAATTTAAGGTAATACTCTGGGACAGATACTTACTCTGATCGATGCTAATAGCTTTTATTGATATAGCCTAGGTGTTATTAGTTTACTAGTGGGGCGCTATCCGGTATAGTTAGCCGTCGTAAATTACTTTAATATCACACTTTGACGCGATCGTGAGGCCCTTCAAATTGCCGCCTGTTCTGCATTTTGAGTTATTTGATAATTCATAGGCGTTCGTAGTGGTTTATTATGTGCCGTTTACTCGTTTAACTGTATTTTCGCTCGTTTGCCGGGTGTGGTTAGAAATGTCGAATGTCGGATAATTTACACGTCTTCGGGTGGCGTGCGCGCATGCCTCGGTGTGAGGATTGAAGCGTCATATTATTCTGTGACTTTGTAAGGCGCACGAGATGGTTGTACACTGAGCAGTGTTGACACGAAGGGCGGTAGGGAATATAAAAGGAAACGGAATGAGCGAAGGATTATAATCGTTTTACATTTTGATGGCAAGTTGCTCGACAGGTATCTACAAGGTGTGAAAGCACGATACGCTTACTACTTACATCACATCTGATTTGCTCTCAGATACTTATCTGCATAGTTCTCACAAGTTCAGACCAGGAAAATGTCTGGAATTTAAAAGAAGCTGTGATCTGTCTTTCTTTCTGTATTTCTTCCGAGTAGTTAGGCAGTTAAACAGTGACCTCACAAACTTTATATATTTATAGGTACTAGCTGATGCCCGCGGCTTGTTAACTAACCCAACCGGTTTTTTTGTTTTCCGACACCTCCAAACATTACATTTCAGCTAAGTAATGTATAGAAAAACTTATAAAATTTTATACTAAAACCTTCCTCGTGAACCACTCTATCCTCTATCCAAACAGCATTAAAATCTGTGAAGGAGTTTTTGAGTATTGCAATCAGACAGACAGACCGGGGCGGAGGACTTCGTTTTATAATATGTAGTGATAAAAAAATATAGACATGGATAGGAGGTATTCCGCGAAGCACACCCAAACAAAGCACACCCAGACGAAGCACACCCAACGTATTCCACTTAGCACACCCGTAGGTGGGCTTCAAATAAACAATTAAAATAATTAATTTCCTATTCCACGAAGCACTGCACCTACGATTATCACTCGCATAGTGCGGAGACTAAGAAATAAAAATGTCGATAGAAGAAAATATTTATTATTTAAAAGACTTACTTAAATTTCTAACAACTTTCAGTTTAATTATAGTAATGTGATCATTACTATAATGAAACTGCAAGAAACTGCAAGATGTTAGAAATGTAAGTTATTCAAATTAAGGAAAGGTAGGAAAATTTAAGTAAGTCTTTTAAATAATAAATATTTTCTTCTTTCGACGTTTTTAATAATTATAGAGTCTCATTACTCTAAAATAAATAAAATTTTCAATAAAATCAGAGCCATTAATCTGGCAAAACTCCTCATGGATAAATAGTTGGGTATCTTCAGCTCCCGGCTGACTATTAATTTACAAAAATGTACTAAGTAGTCATCACAGGTACAAATTCAATCATTTCAGGTTCCTCCATTCCACTCCTTTTTCATATAAACTTTAACTAGGTATGCCAAATCTCATACTTCTCCGTGCACGAAATATGTCTAAAACAAACTAGATACAGACGGCAGCATATCAAGTTACACCAATGTGTCAAACTTCTTTGATTGTTTTCAATTTTATGTCAAACAAAATAAGGTTCAAATTCAATTGGGAAAATTTGACACATCGGGGTAACTTCACGTGCTGGCGTCTGTACAACGCGTTCTCTATACGTTTTAATAAAATTTTAAAAAGATTATAAATAATAAATAAATATTCCACAACTTTCACACAACTCCATCTAGTCCCAAACTAAGCAGAATAAATAAATAAATTAATAGATCATCATCATCATCATCATTTCAGCCATAGGAAGTCCACTGCTGGGCATAGACCTCCTAAATAAGACCGGTTATTTCGCGACTATTCTCACAACGCCATCTAGTCCCAAGCAAAGCAGAGCTTGTGTTATGGGTACTAAACAACTGATAAACATACTTATGTATTTCTATAAATAAACATATTATAGATAAATAACACCCAGACACAGAACTAATGATCGTGTTTATCACACAAACATTTGTCCTGGGTGCCCAAGCAGCAAAAACTAGTACTATAAAGAACCATAGAACGTTTTGTAAAAAACTGTACTTGGTCCTATAAAACCCCAAAGAACGTTTCTATTATTCGGAAGTGGCGCATTTATATCTCTGTTCAGTGACAAAATGATTGTATTGCAGTGTTCCTCATGACGAAACAGTCCAATAAAATCTCTGTAACAGTGATGCAGGTCTCAAAACAATGATGTCCTGACTACTGTAGGACCTTTTATAGTACTTTTTCATACTATACAAGAGTTTAGAGTTCTTTACCTCACCTTTTTCATTCACCATTCATTATTTTACATTCGTGATAGTTCAGAGTGCAAAAAATAATAAAAATATTTTTACGAAAGGATACAAGTAATCTGAGGTAAGTAAAAAAATATTTTGTTATTTTAATAATAGTCTATTACGGTGGAAATGACGTGCGACTGCAGCTTTACTGACAAACTAGGGATAGGTTTACCATGAATTTAAAGTGCCCCCCTCGAATTGTTGAGCTTTTACTAAAATATTTATCATATAAAGTGATTTCAATATTTTAAGAGCCATTATAGTACTTGCCGTGATAATGTTTTCACTGTCAGTCATCGTGGATTCAACCTAAAATTGGGGTTCTGTGTGAGCATGACTGAATATATTTATAATACACATTTTTTTTTACTATATTTCTGAAGACCATTAATGAAAAAAAAACTGAATTATAAACTGTTAACTGACGAATAGTGAGAATTGATCATGTAACCAGTTTTTATTTCCTTAGGAAGAACTTACGTACTTATATCAAGACTACGTACCTAATGTTTATATTTCTTTGTAATTTTACTGAACTATAGAAGCAATACCTTTATAAATTTAAACTGCAGTCAACATTGTATTTTTGCAGGGTACCTAATGGACGCCATCGATATTTTTTTTAGTCGAGACGATTTCATGCTGCTCACAGTAGCATGCAGCAGCAGCAGCTTCAAATTGAATAGGTATTCCGGTGAAGTGAATATTCTAACATTTTATGTTTTTGACATTGTTTCGAGTACCTGATATCGTACAAGCTGAGTTAATTATGTGGGTTGATTTTAACGTGATATCAAGACTGTTAGAAGATGAGAAATGAAAGGTTTTTCTTTTTTAGTTCAAAATAAAGAACCATGTAATTAAAAAAGATTTTTATTTATGTACCATCATATATACCATCGTACTAAACTTTTTGTTGCTTCATGCGAAATATTATAATTAAAGGCCCAGTGTTTACGCCATCACGAAATTGTTGGTCTTTTACGAATGTTGAATTATTGCTTGAAGATTCAGAAAAATCGCTGGAATAAGGACTCTCTTCAGAAATAATATCTTTGTAAGGCACATTTTGTACGGAACCGTTTCCCGTAATTGTGATTCTAACTTGATTTTGGCTACTATTATTACTTTGTTTGATGATGAAAAAAAAAACAAAGCTGCTTTTTCAAAATCGTCTATTCACTTATATAAGTTCCACTGCGTTTAGATATTTCTTTTCCAATTCTTTAAATCCATTATTATTTTTTGTTTTTAGGGCAGAATGCATGTTGCATTAATTCCGTATCAAAATGTCTGAATATTGTTGTAAAAGCGAGCCAATAATCCTTTATGGGACTTAGCTGTCATTTAATAGAAACATTTATCTACGTTTATGTGCCACTTTTGCGTCATTAAAGTGATAGATACCCATTTATAATACCAAACAGCGCATTGCTAGGCACCAAAAAAGTTGTTATACAAATATTCTGCTCTATAATAGTGTCTGTGTGATATGCTTATCGACAAAATTATAATATGCATCTAAAAACTATTATAGTACACTAACGTTCTATTAGCGTGCTCTGATATTTGACTACATCACAAAAACACTCTATTGTAAAGTCTTTTGTGACAACTAAGGCACAAGTACTATAGCAGCGATCTGAATATCCACAACATCACAATATTACCCTGTAGTTGAGTGTTCATCACTGCTATAACGAAACTACTATTGCAGTACGTTTGGAACCCTTAATACGCTAATCAGATAAATAAAGGCACCTGCTAACAAATTTATAGAGCAATATTATTATGTACCAGTTATATTAGAACTTGCTATAGTACTTGACTATAACGGTTGTATAAAATGGCGTAGTAAACGTTTACATTCTTTGTTTATAGGTATTTTTAGCTCTTTAAGCATTTAGAGCAATAACGTACTGTAGAACGCTTTTATACAACACCCTGGCACCGCTAAAACCTTAATAAATCGTTTATAGAGCTTTTTAGAGTTATGAACTGAAATAATAGGACTGAATTGCTGGTTGGGTGGGAATCGAGCAGTCAGGGCCACTAACCACTAGACCAACAGGCCAGTCAAAACTATGAGTACCTACACACATCAAAAGTGTCTAGGGATCAAGCATTTTTATGCGGATTTCTTGAGATAGAGATGTGGCTTTATAATAAATTTATGATTTTATAAATTTATATGGATCCTTTTTGGTGCATTTCATAATTTGAATCAGGAACTGTGAATCAAATTCGAGTAAAAGATGAAAATCAGCTGTCAATATTTTCCCTATAAAAACATACAACGCATTGAAGACATTATTAGTGCTACTGTTTCCCTACTACTGATTAAAACCAACGTTATTATGGAGCGGCGACGTCATTTAAGCAGGGAAGAAATGCTCAGAGCCGTGGGAATGATAGAAGCTGGTTCCCGGCAACGTACTGTGGCTTTAGCTCTGAATACAAGTCAGAGTGTTATCAGTCGACTTTGGACACGTTACCGAAGCACTGGTACCGTGGCTGAGCGCCATGGAGGACGGTATCGCTGCACCACACGGAGACAAGACCGATACATTCAAATCTTAACTCGAAGAGCTCCAACAATAACCGCCATGATGTTAGCCGTGAGGCTTCATCACTCTTCAGGGAACTTAATTAGCGACCAAACAGTCAGAAACCGCTTGCATGAAGTGAACCTTCATTCCAGAAGACCGCTACGGGTACCACCTATAGCAATGCACAATCGTAGGATTCGATATCAATGGGCTCTTCAAACACAGAAATTGGGCAGAAGAACAATGGCGTTTCGTGTGCTTTTCTGATGAGTCTCGTTTTGGTATGAGACCGGATACAAGACGTATACGACACTGGAGAACCCCTGGACGCCAACAGCGATTAAAATCCTGCCAGGAAGTCCATCCTTATAGTGGTGGAACCATCATGGTATGGGCGGGTATTTGGATCGGCGGAAGAACTGAGTTGATTTGGATCAGAGGCAACCTCAACGCTCAAATTTATGCTAAGACGATTGTATCAGACGTCATCGTTCCTCTACAAGTGCAAATCGGTCTCTTATTTCAGTTAATGCATGATAATGCACGACCGCACACCGCAAGAGTAGTAAGACAGACTCTCGCCGCAGCTAACATCAATGTCCTGCCCTGGCCTGCTCAGTCGCCAGACTTGAACCCGATTGAGCATGCATGGGATATGCTACAGAGAAGAGCTCTGCCGAATATGGAGGGTATCCAGTCGCAAGAAGACCTTTTTTTGTTGTTGCAACGAACATGGGCGGCCATTCCACAGCGTGATTTGGATGAACTCATTTTGAGTATGCCAAACCGATGTTCTTGTGTTGTGAGTGTTCGCGGTAGAATCACGGATTATTAATTGTTTAAGTTACCCAATAAAATTTTAAAGAAAACTGTTATTTCAGTCTTTTTTTCGAACTTTAATGTTAGTGGTTCAAATGTCAAAAATCCCTTTATTAGGAAAATGGCAAATTTCTTTATTAATGCAAAGGTGACTTGGTTTATCGTTACTGTGACAAACGAAAACACTTTATTTGATGAATCCTTAAAGAAAATTTTAATTTATATCAATCAGGAGAAAAGTTATTGCAAAAATATATGTTGATCCCTAGACACTTTTGATGTGTGTATTTACTAGACAAGTAATAAACGTACTTATGTAATTATTTCTAAAAATACATATATATTTTAGATAAATTTTATTACAACCAGACACAGAATAAATTATCGTGCGTAGACCAACAGGCAAGTCAGATTTCAATAATTCTTTGTAAGTAGGTAAATGTCTCCGTCCGAAGAAAATTCATTCGATCAGAACTTTTTTGGGGCCGACTGGACTCAATTCTGATTACTGTGTTTGTGTCTACCTATGAACTATGGATATATTTAGCGAATAATTCCATTCTATGTCTAACTGTTAGTAGGTATTCGAACCATAGGTGTTAAATCATAAATAAATAACAAATTGGTGCGCCCACGCAGATCAAGTAGGTGTCGGTTGTTAACTTACAATTTACAATGGTGAAGGAATAATAAATTGTTTTGTAAATTTTCCATACAAATGCCCATTTATTACCTAGCATGTCTTTCGGTAGCTGAAAATAAATATATGGTAAGAAGTAGATACAATAATGAATATTTTGAAGCGTTTATAAGGTGAATGATCTTTTCTCCAAAATGATCACATACCAAGGTACTTATGCGTGGATAAATTAATCAGATAAAAGATTTTATTTTTATTTTATACCTACTTTAAGCACACTTTACATAGGCGGACTTAATGCCAAAGGCATTTTCTACCTCTTAACCATTTTTGGGTAATGCAGAGAAAAAACTTAAACGTAAACCGTTTGTGCTTTTCATCTATTTATAGACTTAGCTTTTTTATTTCTTTAAATTCATATTTGAATTAGTTAATTTCATTCATTCATTTGAATTCGTTTTTTTTTTAGTTTAGATCATTCAGCTTTTTATCAGAACCCTGAAATAGGCAAGTAGGTAGGTACTAACAATAAATTATAATTAGTTGCGCAGATTGTCTTGTTGGTCTAGTGGCCAGAAATATTACTGCGGAGCTTGATGTTCTGGGTTCGATTCAAGTGCCGGGTAAAGTGATAATTAATTTTTCCATCTGAGACTTCTCAGTAGCACCCCGAAGCCAGATTTGGAGGCAATATAGGCTCGCCTCTACTACTAAGGACTTCAACATAACTGTTGAAACATGGGTGTGCCTATTAGTACACTTCTGCCTCACCTTTATTCCCGTTTAATACAACCATCTCGGATGAGACTCGTAATCATTCCTAGCGAATGAATAGTAAACTTTAATTAGTTTATAATCTAACGTGTTGCGTCTCACGTTTAATGAGTAATTAAAGAGGTTCGAACATCACTCCGGGGCTAATTTGCTCACTAATTACGATTACAGCTCAACCAGGAATCGTAAGTGTACACCGAGGCGTCAATACGCCCCTACCATGCTGCGTTTGAACGTCACTTACTATGGAAGAGCAAGTGAAGCAAGTAAGTGAACATTGCTTGATGCATGCCGGTAGAGTAATAATGTCAGTGTTCCAACTTTATTTCCCTTTCGCGGAGTGTGTTTATTGCTAAAATAAGCCATGAAAAATGTACCTACCAATAGTAACGTTACTCCGCGTTTAATAATAAATAAGAGGTTCTGGGCGTAACGGTGTTCTAAAAAATATCTACGTTTTGTTTTTTAGAAAAGAATAGAATATGCGTTTTGTTACTACTGACGGCCGTACGAGTGTACGTACGTCGTACATACATCTAACAAGAAGTGAACGATGGCTGTGAAGCCATCAAACTTGCCAAACCACTAGCTCACATGGCCACACTATCTAAACGAGGCACGGTTGCCCGGTCGGCGCGATCCCTGTAATTATTATTAACATTCAGCCGTTTTGCCCGTAGTCCGTAATTAAAACATAGTTAGGCCCAACGAGCAGACGCCTTGCCAGATTAATGTCTAATAGAAATGTACCACATGATCACATTAATAAACTACGAGGTATTATCGCGTTTTTACATACTATCCGAGTGATTGATGGCAAATAGATTATAGACTTATTTCACTGGAACGTGTTAGGTATTTGCATAGTTATTCCACTTCGACAAGTAGGTCGCGTAAACGAGGCAAAGACGAAAAAAAATGTTTTGATTATTTATGTTTCAAGCTTAATGTCTACGATTGTTTCACATAAAGATTGGAATAGACTTAACACAAAGGAATAAAATAGGCACCAATATTATCCATATTACCATCATATTCACACTGGGCGATAATTTTCACGCTTTTGATTTGAAACAGTCAAATAACCATGAACATTATGCTAAAAGTGTTCAAATCTGGCATTCGAAATAAACTTGTAAGCAACGTGAAATTGCGTGCCAACCATAATAGGGCCCTCTTAAAGTGTCCGAAGCTTTAAAGCGTCTACAGCGTGGGCGGGGCGCTGCCTTCAAAGACTATACATATTAACATGTCATTGTGAGAGAGACAGCACTATTAACACGTCGTGCGTGAGAAAGGGATGGCAATAAACAAGCCTGAGCTTCTATGCGCTCACGCACTACAAAGGAAGTATTGTTTTCAGTTGTTAACGCCCGTTGTGTGTAGTTATTGATGTGAAAGGATTTGTTTATGGACGTATTGTCTATGACCAGCTACTGTACTGAACGGATCGTTATTACCTAGTTATTAGTGGGTGGAACCGAAAAAAATATGTTTTGTTTGTGTCTTGAATTGCTATGCTTTTTTTTGGAATTATGACGTTGTTCGTAATATTTGACTTAACTTTCACCAAATAAAGACACTTTTTTTTTAAATCAATTGAGTCACTCGTCTAACAATAAGAAAATAGTGCTAAAGTTAACCATTTTCTCTGTTGAGTCAGAATAAAATCAGTCTTTTGTCCGCTTTTGTAATAACCTCGTCGATAAAATTCAGCATTATATTATTTTTTAACCGACTTTCAAAAAAGGAGGAGGTTCTATGTTCGTGTGTATGTATTTTTTTTTTTTTTTTTTTTTTTTTTTTATGTATGTTACCTGATTTCTTCGCCATTTGTGGACCGATTCTCGAAATTCTTTTTTTGTTTGAAAGAGTAGACTCCTGAGGTGGTCCCATTTTAATTTGGTGAAGATCTGGTGCTGATCTTCGGAGATATACAACGGAACTCTTCAAAAATAGACGGCAAATCTGTCGTGATTGCTGGAATCGCTTGGATGTTTATTGTTTATACAACATCATGACGTATCATCACGCCTGTACGCTCTGAGGGGTACGCAGGTGGGTACAATGTACCTAGATTTCGTCAGTTAGGTATGTTAATTTTAATTTAGTAGGGATTAGTGGAAAACCCTATTATCATGACATGTATTGCTAACAATTAAGAATATAAAATAAATTCACGGCAAATATTTTTATGGCAACAACTAAAAATGGAAAAATAAAAAACTTTTTTGCAAAAAATAAAACCGACTTCAAAAAAAACACTAAACGGTGTAAAATAACTCTAAATTCGGAAGTCGGTGGCCCATTATGAGTAAGACAAACCCACCAAAGCCACAGAATTCCGAATTTAGAGTTATTTTACACCGTTTAGTGTTTTTTTTGAAGTCGGTTTTATTTTTTGCAAAAAAGTTTTTTAAGGTATGGGATGAGGATGACCACATATTTCACTGATATTTTCGCTCCTTCTAGACAAGACTATTCAGAGATTGCAAACAATAACTGTGTCCCTGTAAATACCATTATAAAGATAACATGAATAATTTTTATCAGTGGCAATGAAATGCTTTGCCAGTGTCGGCCAGACAGCCTAACAAACAACATATTTTTTTTAGAAAAACGACCCAATTTCCTAAAATATCTTTTCTACTTCTCTATCAAGTAAGAGATCACCTGTAGCAGTTTGGCCGCCAACATACAAACAACAAATTAAAGAGCCACGTAGGGATTTACCCTTAGAATAATTAGAAACCTAGATAAAGTGCAAAGAGTGAAGCAACTACCTACTTAAGTAGGTACAACTAAGCCAAAATGGTGGCTGGGCGAGCCGTCAGTAAAATCAAAGTCAAGTTCCGTCGAATACGACTCACTCAACATATATAGGTATATGTACTCTACACACGATTTTGCCCGTGTTCTGTACTTAACGCGGATCCCTATGCAGATCTTTCCAGTTATAATTTGTCAAGTTTTTAGTTTGTACTACAACAAAGAGTAGGTATTCAATTCTATTCCGCATGCCTAGCCATTTTACAAATTCTATTTCTATTATCGTAATCGATAAGGCGACAATAAAAAGAAAATGGGGTATATGGTATCAGCTGTTTGTCAACTGTCAAGTGTAAATGATAAATGATATTTATTTCTAAAAAAAGGTTTTCACAAACACTTTTAAACGTCATTTTTTTAACTAGTAGATGAGACCGGAGTTTCACTAGCAGAATTTATAATATGGCTGAAAATTAAATACACTTGACAGTAGACAAACAGCTGATTCCATATAGGTGCTTACGCCATTTTCTTTCTTTAATAGAAATAGAATAGAAATAGAATTTGTAATATTATGGCTAGGCGTGCTGTACCTTCAATGCTAGTATACCGCCTGAGAGATATTTATCGATAGCATGTGATGCCAAGACAGCGGCCCATTGGCGGCATTAAAACTCTGACACCAGGTTACTGGTTGTCACTAACCAACGATAAGAAAAAGAATGCTAGTCTTAAAGCTAGTCAACCAAACTGTTTCACATGGACGAAGATACACAAATTAAAACACAAGACAATACGACAAAAAGTCGTCAATATCAGTTGTCACACCACAATGGGTCTGTAATGGCGCGCGCTGCGACAAATTGTCATACGTTACAACTGTCAAGGTAGAGTGACACAAACTGAGAATTAATATGGGAACTAAATTGATACTTGGAAGACTTCGTGTGGGTATGATTTAGGGGGCTTTGGAGATTGGTCCTTTAGCTTTTCGAAAATTATTATCTATGCTATAGGTAGGTACCAACCGACAGGGTAATTTTACTAATTGCCTTGGCAATTCACTAAACACCCGCTTATCAGGGGGTAAAACATAGGTCATGATTTTAAACAACTTTTACAGTGAGATCAACCAAGAAATACTTATAAAAACAGCCGTTTAAAACATCTTCATCTGGTAGGATATTGCGTTTTTTGTGCACAGTTATGTATGGCAAAACAAGTAGAACATTGCTCTGCAAACTTCCATTTGTACTGTACACTCATTATCATCATTAGTTAACAGCACTGCTGGACCTAGGCCTCTCCTATTGCATGCCTCGATTTTCGGCAACTCTCATATATATGCTGCCAGCCATCCTGCATCGCTATATCGAATTAGCCTGAGAGCGTCCTACATTCCGTATGCCGATTCCTGATTCGGTCTGCATACTTACGTTTTCGCAAATAATAAATGGCCTTTTATCTTTTATGACTCTCTTCGAATGATTAATTGTTACAGACATCAAACGGATATCCACTAACTACCACCCGCTATTTTATAAGGCGATTTGAAGTATTTATAACACTTTTAGCTCATTAAATACCTTCATTTGAAGTAATCGGTCACTTATCCGAGTGATGATGATTTCTTGCACACCCTATTAGCAGATCGTGAACGAGTGAACGAATGAACGAGTGAGTCGAGAGCGGTTCTCACGGTGAACGAGTTACACAAATAGCTTTAATTCAACTTTAATGATCTGTTCGCGTGAACTAAATTGATTTGGTTGTTGTGACTTCAAGTTTCGGTCTTTTGATTGGTAATTGCAATTGACAGTGATGTGTCAATTATGTGCTTTGAGTGGTAAAAGCTTGATCTCAATTCAGAAAGAATATAAAATGGACTTTAAGATTATTTTGCAATGGGAACGCTCTATATACGTTCAATCTACAATTTGTATTCTGTTGTCACTACTTAGTATTTATTATCTTGGTAGGTACAGACGCCAGCACTTCAAGCTATCCCAAAACCTATTAGACAAATGCCTACCGCTCTATTCAAAATACATTTAAAAAAAATGCTCATAGCCAAATGTTACTACACTATATCGGAATTCTTAAATGACCGCAATTAATATTATTTAAATGGTTTCTTACAATTACGATATTTCCACATTTTCACCATCAAATATCTTATTTTTATGTTTACCTTATTTTTGTTTGTTTCTCTTTTCCAATTTTTAATGTATAGACTCAAACGTTGTATGGTTAAAAACCAATCTTACTATTATTTTGTACGCCATAAATGGCAGAACACGCAGATCTATCTGTTAAATTTAAGACCTTACACATAATTGTTTTGCTGTATACTCGTGTTTTACAATAAAATATATTCTATTCTATTATATTCTAAGCTACCCCAAACTGTCACAGTTTCCCAATTGAACAATGAACATGAACCTTATTCTGTTAAAAAAATGTCAAAGAAATTTTACACATTGGAGAAGATCGATTTGCTGGCCTCTGTAGGTACTATATTTTTCAACACTTGCAAATCATCTAGTTTTAGGGATAACTCTTGTATTTCCCTGAAGACGGTACTCTCATCCAAATAATTGACCTGTCGTAGGTTCTTAAAACTGGGTAAGTTGTCCTCCCAAGTTAGCTACACTTAGAGGCCCTATCCTTCACTTTCCACTGAAAGTCCAACAAAAGCTTGTCAATTTCAACCATAATATCAACTTACAACTGCAATAATGTATCAATTATCACCTCTTTCATCCCATTAGCTCCTCATCAGCTCAACGTAAGGACATAATGACGTAGATGACAAACATCTTAATCTAGCAGGTGGCTGCGGAGGCTGCGTTTGCGCAATTATACCAACGTACAGCGGCGGCGCGCGGCCTGTGATTATAAACACATTTGTACTGCTGATGAAAGTGGTGTTGACGGTTCTTGAACTTTTAGGAGTAAGAAATATAGAGTAGAGTTCTGTAAGACAGTTTATCAGGAAGCATTAGGTACCTCACAGGACCAGCAGGGCTATGGCAATCTACACACCGCATTTTGAGAATGAGAATTTACAAAACCATTGTATTGCACTTTAACGCCCGATACTAATATTCTATCTCAATCCAAATCCCGATCCTTTGTTTTTGACGGCTGCTTCTGATTGGACATCTTTAAGACTCGGATAGGCGAATTCGGTCGTTGATTGGTTACAGACAAAGATCGGGATCAAGATAGCAACCGAGATAGATTATTAATATCCAGCGTAAGTGGACTTCAAGTTACGGTGACAATCAGACAGGGTACTGTGCGCTTCGTCACATCTCTGCGAGTCTGCATGACGTCATCCTAGATACACACTGACGATAGCCAATACGAAACTATTTGTTTGACAGTTAATCGTTTGCCCAGTGATCATGACTGGGCAAAGTGTTCAACGAAGGGCAATACATAATGTATATAAATAAATAAATGTTCCACAACTTCTTCACACAACGCCATTTAGTCCCAAGTTAAGCTTGAGAGCTTGTGTTATGGGTACTAAATAGCTATACAATACATAAGTTATAGGCTATTGGTCATTGGCCAGCCTCAGCCCCGGTTGGTCAAAAATATGCACATCTAGTTTCCCCACAATTTCAATAAGTTTTTAACAATGATTGTCACAGATGTGAATAGGCCTCTATTTTGAACCTCTTCAATGACGGGAATTAGACTTCTTGTCAAAAATGAGCCTACCACTGTAATACGTTGTGACTCCAGTTATTATATTATTTATTTGTATATCACATTGTTAGTCTGGGATGAATTCCTAAACGACAAAACGAATTGTCGATAAGATTTGGCTCACTGTGTGTGATGTGTTTGGACAAGATATCAATAGCATGATTTAAGTATTTGCCTATCAAAAGGTCAAATAAGATATCTGATACTGGATCAGTAGTTGACTTATTAGGTTATGAGAGAGCGGTGAGACTTATTAGTGAAAAAAAACATCCAGTACCTTATTTAATAACTAGTACCTACGAATTTTTTGAAATAATAAACGTTTGATTAAAAATTACATTGTTTTTGCATAAAAAAATTCCAAAACCAAAACGTGTCGAGCTACACAGGAAGAACATCAGGTCTTACAATATTAATACACGTCTCACAATCAATAAAAACAGAAATTAATCAAGCCATATCGCCTCGGCTATCAAATTTTAAAGTAGTTAATAAAAGGTGTTTACATTATTTATATACTTGCGTTATAAAACGATAAATTAAAAAATCTATTTCCCGTGCTGCCGACAAAACGATATAGTTTAATATCGTAACAGCCGCATAATAAAATTAGGATAAAACTCATTGGTTTGAACGCCAGCTTCGAATTTTGAAATTTGGAACGAGCGCGGCCATCTTCCAAATTGCCGCCATAAACGCGATAATTGGATCAGCTCATTGGCCAGTAGCTAACTGAAACCAATTTTTAATGGCGACTCTTTTATTGTGTCGATTTTTAACGATTTAAATAAAAACAACGTTTGCGTTTATAAGCGGTGTTGACTGTGATGAGTGGTTCGATACATCATTTTCAATTTGGTCGGTACCTACCTACCTGCTTGAGGCTATAGGTACCTACTTTGCAAAAAGGGCATTCGTACCATGAAGCTGTAATTATTAATTCTAATAAATGTACCTATTCTAATGAGTTTGGTGATCAACTGTGTAGGTGTTTTTAATGTTTACGTTTACCTTTTGCCGAATTACCATGTTGATTAATCACAAGTATTTTACTAAGAAACTGTAAAAACACATTCAACACTAAAGCTATAGGATAGCGTAACGTAATTAATAACCGACAAAAAAAGGTAACAAGACAAACGATAGCATAAACAACAAAATTCTATTCTCAGTACAAAAGCGACAATAAATTATAACACTGGCCGCAAGCTCATTTCGTTCGTAAAGCCAAAAAGGCTCGGAAAAAACGAAGCGTTCGAAATTTAATTTATTCAAAATTGAAACGTCACGGCACACTAAGGCGAGCGGCGGTTCACAATGGCGCTGTGCCGCGCGCCCGAGCCACACTGTTAACACGAAAATTAAATGCTGATATCACAATTAATCAAGGGCCCATATTAATAATTGGCTATTCACTACGCCGTGAGGTGTCAAATTATATTGCTCAATTAACCGCTCGTAGAATAGAATAGGGCGTGTTTGGCTGTTAGTAAAATACAACACACATTCCCTATTGTGATTCTCTGGTACGAACATTTTGTGTGAAGTAATTGTATGAGAAAATGAAATATAAGTTTGTTACAAACAGTATCTTAACAAACTTTAGCAGGTGTACATATAAATAAACAGAGAAAGTTGCGAATTGAGCTTGGTACGGTAATTTGTAAAATGCCTGAACAGATTTTGTAAATGTTGAATATTGGAAAGTTCTTGAATACATAATCTTAACTAAGTATCGATGACTATATTAAAAACATCTTTTACAACAATGATCATGATATATTTTATTTAATACAAACCGATACCTACATTCAATTTCATTTTAAAGAAAATAATAGAATATACTTTACTAGATTCTATGATTTACTAGTTCTGAGAGAGCTGCGTCGTCTAGACGTGAATAAAGCTAGTGGACCAGATGGCATACCAGCGATTGTTCTCAAGGCTTGTGCGCCCGAGTTGTCTCCTGTACTGATGCGCTTGTATCGCCTCTCATTTAGGACTGGTATAGTGCCCAAGTCCTGGAAGCTTGCCAACGTGCAACCCGTGCCCAAAAAGGGCAGTCGTGCCGATCCTGCC
This sequence comes from Euplexia lucipara, assembly GCA_921972225.1. NCBI lineage: Eukaryota > Metazoa > Arthropoda > Insecta > Lepidoptera > Noctuidae > Euplexia > Euplexia lucipara. The sequence continues at coordinate 6,219,062 of OV179151.1, forward strand.
AACTATCGGCCGATTTCAGTAACCTCCATACTCTGCAAGATTATGGAGCGTGTATTGAACTCGCGCCTCATGGCATACCTAGAAGGTAACGATCTCCTCAGTGACCGACAGTACGGATTTCGCCGCAATCGGTCTACTGGGGACCTACTAGTGTATGCCACCCACTTGTGGGGCGAGGCCCTCGAGAAGAATGGGGAAGCGATTGCTGTTTCCTTAGACGTCTCGAAGGCCTTCGACAGGGTATGGCACGCTAGCCTTTTGAGTAAGCTTCCAGCGTACGGCATTTCCCCTGGTCTGATTAACTGGGTAAAAGACTTCCTGAGTGAACGGTCTCTCCGAGTAGTTGTCGACGGGTGCTCATCAGAGCCCATGACGACTAATGCCGGAGTTCCTCAGGGGTCTGTTCTCTCTGCAACCCTATTCCTACTGCATATCAACGATCTGCTGGTGCCCGGTATCTATGGGTATGCAGATGATAGCACAGTTGTAGAGAGATACCTGCCCGGTGCTCGGGCTAGTAAGGAGCTAATCCGGTCCGAAAGAGAGGCTATGGTGGAGCGTACGAATAGCTCACTGCAGGCAGTCTCCAAGTGGGGTGAAGCCAATCTGGTGGGATTCAACGCCGCCAAAACACAAGCGTGTCTGTTCACCGCCAAAAGGAGCCCGTTTACCTTAGCTCCTGCTTTTCGTGATGTCTCCCTGGAATGCACCGATCGTCTTCAGCTTTTAGGAGTCGAAATCTCCTCAGACCTGAATTTTGGGCGGTTCATTGAGTCCAAAGCCAAGGTAGCAGCTAGAAAACTTGGCGTTCTTGCAAAGGTCCGGCGGTACTTCACACCGGGACAGCTTTTAATGCTATACAAAGCACAGGTCCGTTCGTGTGTGGAGTACTGCAGCCACATATGGGCCGGTGCTACAAAATGCCACCTGGCAGCTTTGGACTCGGTGGAAAGGCGTGCGAAGAGACTAATTGGTGATCCAGATCTGGTTGAGTCCAATCTACAGAGTCTTGAGCACAGGCGAAGGATAGCCAGCCTTTCGGTGTTTTACAGGATGCATTTTGGAGAGTGTGCGCAGGAATTACATGATTCGATTCCACCATCTCACTTCTACCATCGGACAAGCCGACGTACGGCGAGTATCCACCCTTATGTTGTTGAAACCTCTACGACCCGGACCAAGCGGTTCGCCTCGTCGTTTATACCACGTACATCAAGGGACTGGAACAATTTGCCTGCTGCGGTCTTCCCGTCCGATTATAATTTGGGTGTCTTCAAGGCAAGAGTGAATAGGCTCCTAATAAACTAGTGCGCCTCACCATCAACGATTGCATCACTGCTTACCATCAGGTGGGATTGCAGTCAAGTACTAGTTTATAATATTTAAAAAAAAAAAAAAAAAAAAAATAGATGAACTATAAAGAATTGTCATAAGACTATAAGTATTAAAGGATTATCCATGTAAGTATTTATAGCAAAGATGTTTTAAATATTTATCTATTATACATAACTTAGATGATAAACAGACTCATTTATCACTAAGTAGGTACCTATTTAGTTTCGTATTTAGCCATTAGGTACATTTGAATTACACAGGTAAATTATACTTTTGTAAATTGCCCGAGCCGGTCTTTGCTGTAAAAATTTCGCCTCGAAACCTTTGGTGAACTGTCAACCCTTAGCATTAGTATGGGACAACAACTCACTTCAACTTCACTTCACCTACATTTTCATGATATTTTGGCAGAATAAAATCACCATCACCATTTTAATTTGACGTAAGTGGTAAAGCAAAAAGGATCCAATCCACAACTTGGGCAAAAATGAGTTAAATATAATTCTACGCAAAACGTGGTAATATTACACCTACAAAATTACACTTTTTGTTCACTATAAAACAAATACTACTGAAAAATACCTCTTGAACTTCAAACTTCAATCTTAAAAGTAACGGGATGTGGACTGGATCCTATTTCGTAAATAAATTTTATTTATTGAAATACTTCGTAGGTACTACGCTAAGGAGTTTTGGCTAGGGAAGAGCTTGTGGCTAAATAACAACAGCCTCACGGGTCGATCGAAGGCTAAGGCTAAGCTACGTATGACGTGGTGATTCCTGGTGGATGGGTGACCTTTGGGTTCTTCCGAGACACGACAATTTTCTTGCTATTCTTATTACTACTGTCTTGTATATTGGTGTGTGCTAGCTAGCATGTAGCAAATTATTTAATTTAAATGATTAAGTTTATTAATTACCAATGCTGTTTAAACTGTTCTTCTAACATATCAGACAGACGTGTTGCTGGGGAGTTTGTTCCGCCACTTCTTCTTCCTAACAAAAACACTAGGAAGTGGCGAAGGGCGGGCGTTTTGGGGGACTGTCTTATGTAATTTTTGACGTTCAAAAAGTGCTGATCCTCAGCCTAATTTGAATAAATTACTTTTGATTTTGATTTTCTTTCTGTCCAACTTGACATTTCTTCTACCCGAGCATGAGGCGACTCGTCGACAAGCGTTTGTACGTAGAGCTATTACTGATCGAAGTACCTACGTAGAGAAAGAAATTTACATGCTGTCTATAGCAACTGTCAAGTTGCTAGACGTATAGATTGCTTGTCTAGGTCTCATTTGATGTAGACTGTTTGACACTTGTTGACAGGAAATGTTTCGAAAAGAACTGTCAAAATTGGAGAAAATAGGTACGCACTTCATGCTCGGCATTGTTGATTTTTGTCTACTGACGAATCGACATAAAACTTCTCATCTTTCTTGACATTGCCACGCTCGAGACGAAAAAAATGTCTATATAATCTGTCACTTTGCCGATTCGTCTGTAGACAAAGGCCGTTTCTTCGGTGTTCATACTACGCAGGCTGGTTGTCACTTATAGATCTATGACAGTCGTTACAGATAGAAGCCCGAAAATATGACAACCAGTTTAGCCAAGGCCCCAACATAGTTAGGAAAATGCTAGACAGATGATGACTACGCCGGGGGCATAAAAGGAGCCTTATAGAGCAACGTACTCTCCGCCATTTTCCGCCCCACTCTGGCCCATTGACTTCTTCGTTGATTGACTTATCCTTTCACCAAGATGGCAAATACAAGCTCCATTTTTAGTGCCTATGTTTGCTATAGACATGCTAGCAAAAAGATGACTGAGCTAGACTTCTGGTCTGGTTATGGTTCTCAGCTATAATATTGTAGTCTATGGTTCATAGTGTCACAGACGCGATGTGCGGTTATCGGTTTGTTTTCAACGCTAGGTACACAAGATTTAAGTTCAAGTTATCAAGTTCAGCTTAAAAACAAACCAATACACAAACCTTGATCCTTTATATTTCAAGTTCAAGTTTACCATACAGGATTAAGTTCAAAAGGTTATGGAACTTAGAACGGTTAACCCATAAGAAGGCGACCCGTTAATGCGTAAAAAAGGTATTATATTATAATAACATGTAATACATTAATAGCAGAAAATATATAATAATCTATACAAACGTCTCACTTGAATGGTCCCGGTACCTTTTAGTGATGTAGCAGAGTACGTTTGGTGGTATCGATAATAATTTATCGATGATACAGACAGCTCTGTAAGAATTAAATTTCATGATGAACTTCGTTAGTCGAAGAGGAAACGCAAACTACGAGTTAAAGTGAAATCATTTATTTCAATTAGACCTGATAACAGGCACTTTTGAACGTTATACTTACATTACTTACACATTAAATAAATGAGGTAATATGATTCTAGTTGCACATTGCAAAAGGTAGTTTTGTATGGAGAAGAATGTGCAAGAAACTCCATACTTACGCTTTTAAAATAGATTTTACAATATTTGTGTATACATAATCAGATTATATGTGAGGACGATGTACCTTGGAAAAAAAACTACTATACTGAGAAACTACTACAAGGTGATATTATAAAATAAGCAACGCAGCTGATAATTACTGGTGCTCCCATATTTACATAATATTTAAACCAAAGATGATTATTAAAAAAAGTTATAATCATGAAGTCAATAAAATAAAAATAAAATGGAAATCAAAATGTGTGATGTAGAGAAAAAGCAAACATTCATTTAACAATACTTTGTATCCAATCCGATTCTGTCCAGACTTCCTATGGAGCAGGACCAGCATGTTTCCAAGCATTTTTATCTTCAATATAATCCGCTAATGTAAAATATGCCTGTTTACAAAGTATTTTTTTAATATAAGTTTTAAAGTTTCTTTGATTTAGTTTTATTAAATCATTAGGTATTTTGTTGTTACATTTAACGCAGTACCCCATAAAAGATGATTGTACTTTGGCTAGTCTGAAAGCTGGTTGAGCTATTTTATATTTATGTCTAGTGTTACATTGTTAAAACTAGGTATGTTAAAAGGACTCGGAAAAAATGGGAACAGGAGAACTTTTAGAACCAACCTTAAGTAACATGGGATAAGCTAGCATGGGATTGAATCATGAATCAACTATTATCTGGATTAATGATAATGTTTAATTCACCTGACACAATAATCCTTAATATGTAACTCGTGAATGGTATGAAACAACAAGATTCATCATAACAATTTGTTATAATCGTTTACTAAATCATCAAAAATTATATTAATATTTATAAAAGCAATGATATTATAAGTAAAAAGGTGTAGATAAAAGAAAGAAAGAAAGAAAGAAAAGAAAGAAAATATATTTATTTGGGACACGCACAGGAATTTTAACATTAAAAAATAGATAGGATTAGATAGCTTACCTAAACAACATTAGATCTTCAACAACGGCACAATAACGCACGCACGCGTCCGTTGACAGCGCGACGCGACACTGAGGTCAAGTGTGGCTAGTTTGCCACATTTTAACGTGTCGCTTGCTTAGCTCTTATAACCTATCTACACCTTTTTACTTATAATATCAATGGATAAGAGATTTTGAAAAAAGCTTCATAGGTACTTTTTAAGTCAACTTTAAAATAACAAAATAGGATCAATATCTCGAAGGAAACATAGTAACATTTCTCGATGGCTTAAAAACGATTAAAAACTTAGACTAGGTTATTCACTCACCCACCATACGAAAAGCATAGTGCGAGAGCCGGCTGCAGAAATACCTACCTCATAAGATACCCCAATAAGCTGTATTTAGATCGTTAACCGACACTGAAACACGTAAAAAAAATCAGGTCTGCCAGAGCCAATCCTGCCGGGTCATAGAAATAATTGATATTTTTTGACGTAATTTTTTAGTAAAAATTACCTCATAAGATACCCGAATGAAAGTGCTGGCAGCAGTTAACCATTGATTAGTTATGTAAAAAAAAGTTGGTCTGCCATTGCGCAGCCTGCCGAAAGTACTTGGCAGACCTCTTTAAAATGCCCTTCTGACACACTAAACCTACCTCATCGAGTACCCGGATGGGACCAACGCTAAATAATAACCAATATGCCCCTGATAATGGATCAAAAGGTCTGCCAGGTCTAAGCTTGCCGAAACTTAGTGTTTAAAGCGTTTGAAGTTGATATGGAGCATAATTTCACCTGTAGTCAAAATAACATTATTTTGTTTCTAAATTTATACAAATTTATGAATATTAAATATTTTTTATCAAAACATTGAATAAAACAACAAGTGTAGAGATAATAGATGTATATTCAAAATTTAGCACAATCACTACGAGTTCAATAACATGCTTACAATTTATATACAACTATCAAAACTTAGTTTAAGTTGGCATTACAGTTACCTGAATTCTGTATTTATATGTGGGTTTAGGGAACTAAGTAGACTTTTGAGTGTAGAACCTGTTATTGCGTAAATCATCGAAGGAACAGCTAACGCCTAACCAAACTGACCACCCCCAGGATCTCTCAAAATCCAAGTTTAAACAATAATGGTTAGGTTGACTAGCCATTTACTGTCAATACCTGAGTAGGTACGATAACTATCTTAATTCAAAAATTACAAGCCATTAAATAACTAGCTACAATGATGGTGAAATGACAGCAAGAACTATTATTAAAAATATAAAGATGCAAAAAAAATGAAAATCAGTCAGATTGAACTGTACTAATGTAAATCAGTAAAAGTTTGTACAAAAATAAAATTATAACTTAACGTAGAATCTCAAATTAATAAAAATCCCTTCATCACTTGAACTGTCATATGACTTATCAATATCGTCGTCCTCTGAATCATTAATTATAATAGACTCTACACTGAGTGGTGTTGGCTCACCTTCATACCATAGAGGTTCTAGGCGATTGTTATTCAAATCCCACCCGTATTTGTTGGTATTTAATTTTATCCATTTATTTGAACATGCGTTTTGCCACATAGCGTTTACGAAAACCGTTCGCAATATTTTTTGTTTTATAACCTTTTTACATGGCGGCATTCTACATGAACTATACCTAATTCCTATTTTTTTCAACAAGGGACCTTTTAATTTTTTGCTTGCGTATGTTTTATTAAAGATAACGTATCTGGCAGCATTAGTATTTGTAAAGTTTTTATTTCCATACATTTCGCAACTAAAATTATGAATCAAATCAACTACTTCTGTATCATTCTCGTATACAATATTCTCGTCGTATTTATTTAAAGCTTCCTGGTAGATGGGATTCTGTTTTAACACCTGGAAAGGTTTAGATTTACCTTTATTGTGGAAAACAGCTGAAGTATCTGTCAAAAATTAAATGAATTTCATCAGCTTCTATGGTGCAAATTTATTGTAATATCATTTCGGAAAGTTTTTTAAATGTGCTGGGAATTGAGGATGGTCTCAAAACGGTTGCGATCATGAAGAATCAGATACTCGAATACTTTTTCATGCATATAGAAAAAGACGCAACTAAAGTATCCATTTTAGCATCTGACACAGATATTTTAGTCGGTGTTTTAGCACACGCCTACCCACTGAAACCAAATATTTGGTTACTTTCGGGCGGATTATCAAGAGCCAAAGATCCAAATGCTATTAAATTGTACCCATTTATCAAAAACACTAGGTGAAACGTTGTGTCGTTCTTTACCAGCATTTCATGCATACACTGGTTGTGATTACACCGCTGTTTTTCACAATAAAGGTAAATTGAAACCTTTCCAGGTGTTAAAACAGAATCCCATCTACCAGGAAGTTTTCAATTAATAAGACGAGAATTTTGTAAACGAGAATGATACAGAAGTAGAAATGTATGGAAATAAAAACTTTACAAATACTAACGCTGCCAGATACGTTATCTATATCTATATAATATAATAAATATAATAAGACAGTAAAAAAACTGTGTCTGTACATTGACTATATTTAAATAATAATAATTGAGGGGGGTTTAGAAACAGTAATAGATCACGAATAAAAAAAAAAGTCTGTCTGTATGTCTGTTTGTCTGTTTGTTTGTACACGCTCATCTTCGGAACTACTGGACGGATTTAAATGCACCACAACAGACCAGGTAAACTATAGGAGATACAAAAATGGTACCATAGCAAAAATTGTTCCACGTGATGAGCATTTTCTGCTGACAGAATAAATTTGAAGATCCAGAGCACCTGTTGTGGAACTCCAAGAGCCCAGCTACACCATAACTCACATAGGAATGACGTCTTAGCAAAAGTTGTTCGGTCTGATAGGCATTTCCTGTTGACTTATAAAAATCGAAGATCAGAAACATTTGATACAGAAATTAAAGCTATCACTAATTTCATTGCATAATTATAAAATAACATAAGTACCTCCACGCGGTGAAGGCGGGAACAGTTCAGGACAGATTTCCGATGACGATCGTATATCGTTGAAAATTAGACTCTACTGGCTAAAACTCCCATTTTTTTTTAAAGCATAAATATGCCTTTCGGGCTTATGTTATTTGAGTGTTTAATTTCCTTTTCCATTTATCTTCGTTACATGGTAGCCTACCTGGTAACGCAGGGGAGCAGCCACTTAGATTTTAATTGATCAGGTATCATCACAATAAAACAATAACCATGCCTAGAAAGAGGTCAAATCTTTCCCAATGTTCCAAAGGTGCTAAATGATTAAAGACCATAATATCCCAACAATCTACCGAAGAACGTTAGGAGAGACTTGATGCTGTTCGAGAACATGAGGCTGCAACTCGCTCCGTGGAAACTTCTTGGGATCGCGAAGCACGCCTGCATTCTCAGCGTATTTACGCATCTAAATTCAGGTCTCTAGACACCAGTGAAGAATATGTGCGCGACTGACCGCTGATCGTGAACATCATGCAGTTTCTCGCGAGTTGGAGACGTTCACGGAAAAAGCATGACGCTTGAGTTTTCAGCGTATATACGCATTGACTCTAGAGATAAGTGGGGGAAGGAAATGCGCGACTGACCGCTGATCGTGAACGTCACGCAACACGCACAATATAGGCTATAATTTATTTTGGAAAATGGAACACCTAAACTAAAAGAGATATAAAAATGGTGCCATTGCAAAAACTATTCCACGTGAAGAGTGTTTTCTGCTGTGAGACTAAATTTGAAGATCTGGAGCACCTGTAGGGGAACTCCAAAGCCCAGAGACAATATAACATATACATAATAGAAATGGCGCCTTAGCAAAATTTGTTAAGTCTGATGGCATTTCCTGTTGACCAACAAAAATAAAAAATCTGGAACGTCTTGAATCGTCTCGCGCATCCCATTGATTTCCCGTCCCCGGGCTTTTAGAATTCGACACAAGACGTTTCAGATCTTCGATTTTGACGACCCCGTTGTTGCTGGCATAAGCAACAGGATTCACGTACGAAGTCGCGGACAGAAGCTAGTCTTTAATAAAACAACGCAAGCAAAAAATTAAAAGGTCCCTTGTTGAAAAAAATAGGAATTATAGTTCATGTAGAATGCCGCCATGTAAAAAGGTTATAAAACAAAAAATATTGCGAACGGTTTTCGTAAACGCTATGTGGCAAAACGCATGTTCAAATAAATGGATAAAATTAAATACCAAAAAATACGGGTGGGATTTGAATAACAATCGCCTAGAACCTCTATGGTATGAAGGTGAGCCAACACCACTCAGTGTAGAGTCTATTATAATTAATGATTCAGAGGACGACGATATTGATAAGTCATATGACAGTTCAAGTGATGAAGGGATTTTTATTAATTTGAGATTCTACGTTAAGTTATAATTTTATTTTTGTACAAACTTTTACTGATTTACATTAGTACAGTTCAATCTGACTGATTTTCATTTTTTTTGCATCTTTATATTTTTAATAATAGTTCTTGCTGTCATTTCACCATCATTGTAGCTAGTTATTTAATGGCTTGTAATTTTTGAATTAAGATAGTTATCGTACCTACTCAGGTATTGACAGTAAATGGCTAGTCAACCTAACCATTATTGTTTAAACTTGGATTTTGAGAGATCCTGGGGGTGGTCAGTTTGGTTAGGCGTTAGCTGTTCCTTCGATGATTTACGCAATAACAGGTTCTACACTCAAAAGTCTACTTAGTTCCCTAAACCCACATATAAATACAGAATTCAGGTAACTGTAATGCCAACTTAAACTAAGTTTTGATAGTTGTATATAAATTGTAAGCATGTTATTGAACTCGTAGTGATTGTGCTAAATTTTGAATATACATCTATTATCTCTACACTTGTTGTTTTATTCAATGTTTTGATAAAAAATATTTAATATTCATAAATTTGTATAAATTTAGAAACAAAATAATGTTATTTTGACTACAGGTGAAATTATGCTCCATATCAACTTCAAACGCTTTAAACACTAAGTTTCGGCAAGCTTAGACCTGGCAGACCTTTTGATCCATTATCAGGGGCATATTGGTTATTATTTAGCGTTGGTCCCATCCGGGTACTCGATGAGGTAGGTTTAGTGTGTCAGAAGGGCATTTTAAAGAGGTCTGCCAAGTACTTTCGGCAGGCTGCGCAATGGCAGACCAACTTTTTTTTACATAACTAATCAATGGTTAACTGCTGCCAGCACTTTCATTCGGGTATCTTATGAGGTAATTTTTACTAAAAAATTACGTCAAAAAATATCAATTATTTCTATGACCCGGCAGGATTGGCTCTGGCAGACCTGATTTTTTTTACGTGTTTCAGTGTCGGTTAACGATCTAAATACAGCTTATTGGGGTATCTTATGAGGTAGGTATTTCTGCAGCCGGCTCTCGCACTAGCAGGAGAAGTAAAATTAATCGATATCATTTATCGACACCAACCACATCACTGTAATAGGGTTTGGACAGGTGGCAATTCGAATGATTATTTACGGTCGATATATTTTTAGGATTAGTGAGGAAATTATTTCATTCTAGATCGTATTAACTCGCTCCGCTCCGCTTATGACGAGACACCGGCCAGATCCTGATACGGCCATTATTATTATTTTATTCGTGTCAAACAAGAAAAGCTACCGGTAAAGGGTATTAGGAATATTTAAAATTTTACGATCCGACCTGTGATCTTCAATGGAATTATACTTTTATGAGGTTACGCTGGGTTTACTTAAATGTTTAAAACCTCTTTTCAAATGAAACCTTTTTCAATTTGGTTCGATTTTTAAAAGTTGTTAAAATGAAATTAATGGCTAGAAATACCTCTGCTGGCTCATTAAATTACAGCGTAGTTACATTTGCCTTCCTATTAAATTCAGTAAGTTTTTTGAAGACGGATTTTAAAACAACGACTATCTTTATAAGTTTACTTACTTTATTATGTCTGCGAGTAGTATTTAAAAATGTACCCATTTTTGGTTACAGGCAAATCAGATAGTCCCATCTTATAAAGGTTCAAGATATCAATGTTATCCGTAGAATTGGTTCAATAAGTACTTAGTTCTACACCTCTTTTCTTCTTCAAAAACAAAAAATCATTTAAACATGTTTGTAACATACCATCACGACTGTATAACACGAAGCGTTGTGTACTTGAAGTGTACCTACATTTCAACAGTTATGTTTAATTCCATGTGATAGGATGAGAGCTTCTCGCCATCAACTGGGCGCATATCCAGATTACGGGCTGCAACAAAAAAGTAAAATATCACTTTGTACGACCTGAGAATCGAACTCAGGGCACCCAGGCACAGCAGTAGAGATTATGGCTAGTAGACTAATGAGGCATTCAACAGGTAAGATTAAATAATCGCCACTAACTGGGTTGTAGAGTTCAGACAGGCAGTCGCTCCATGGAATACACTGTTATTCACCTCATCATCATCATCATCATTTCAGCCATAGGAAGTCCACTGCTGGACATAGGCCTCCCCTATAGATCTCCAATGAGACCGGTTGGAAGCGGCTCGCATACAGCGCGTCCCCGCGGCCTCAATGAGGTCGTCTGTCCACCTTGCAGGTGGACGTCCTACGCTGCGCTTGCCGATACGTGGCCTCCACTCGAGAATCTTTCGACCCCTTCGGTCCCAGTGGATTAGCAGGTTGAAGTGGCAGTGGGCAGGGCACATAGCACGGAGGACTGATAACCGATGGGTATTCACCTGCATGCGGTTAAACTGGGAGCCGACCCCAACATAGTTGGTAAAAAGGCTAGGCAGTTGATGAATGTCGTGATGGCCCAGAGGTTAAGACGCCTACCTCTCATGCACGAGGTTGTGGTTCAAATCCGGGCAAGTACCAATGTTGACATCGGTGAAGGAAAACATCGTGAGGAAACCTGGGCTTTAAAATCGCCAATCCGCCTTGAGCAAGCGTGGTGATCAATGCTCGAGCCTTCTCTGTATGAGAAGAGGCCTTTGCCCTGCATTGGGACAACAGGCTGGTATTATTATCATTTTTATTAGATGATGACTACTGGGAAAAGGCTAGGCAGATGATGAATTCTGGTAAATGGCTAGGCCAATGATAAATACCTGGAAAGGCAAGGCGAATGATGAATACTGGGAAAAGGCATTTGAGAATTAGTCTAATTGAACATTGAAATACTGTTTTACATACATACATACATACATAACGTCACGCCTGTAATCCCCGAAGGGCTAGGCAGAGGTGTAGGTACCTACACCCACATTTCGCCAGTTATGTTTAAGTCCCATGTAATAGGGGGCGAGAATATTGCCATCAATCGGGCACGAATCCAGACTCCGGGCTTCTACTGAGAAATCCCAGATGGAAAAAACTCAATAACACTTTGCCCGACCCGGGGATCGAACCCGGGACCTCATGCTCAGCAGTAGCGCTAGCGACCACCAGACCAACGAGGCAGTGAAATACTGTTTTCTCAGTCACAAATCAAAACTTTCTGATAGATAAATGCCTAATTTAAAGTCACTAAGCAATTCTATTAAAAACGGTCCCATCTCGTGTAATTAAGATAAGATCTGTCACAGAAGCCAGCACGACATTTTTTATGTTTTCATAGTCGTTTAGGAATAGATTAGAATTTGCTTTATTGCTTGTTCGCGTGTCTGTAGACGGCCATTTTTGTTTCACGCATTCCTTGCTTGCGCCTATTTTGAGGTTCGGCACGTCACTGCGATCTTTCGAAAATTGATTTTTGGGCTAATAAGAGTGTGTTAGTCAATATAATTATTGGTTTTGGAAATCGAAAAATATTGACGAAGGTAATTTTTTTTTTGTTTTTTTTTGGCTGGTTGTGTTTGAATTGTGATTGCGTGTTTTTATTGGTGTTATGGTAGGTATAGGTACGTAAGAATTGGAAATTAAAGATGAAGGTTTTCTACATATTTCGTAAAGTGTTCACATTGTTAAAGAAAATAAGAAATAAAAAATATTAGACGGTATTTATTACGGCGGTAAGTAGGTTGGAGGCTTGCACGTTTTTTGTGCTAAGTATTCTTATTTTTCTATACATTCATCTACCTACTATCATAAAACTAAATTATAAAAAAGTGAAACTGTGTAAAACAAGCCTCCATTAAACATCCCACAATTTTTAAAAACTATTTATTTAAAACTTATGCACCATAAGCGCTACAAAAACCAAGTTACGTTATTTTAGTTTCTTCTTTTAGTGATTTAAATAAATAATAAAGAAAGATAATTTGATGATGCCTTTTGTAAAATCTGTAAAAGCTGTTCTACGAAGCTTTAACTAGGCTCGGCTTTAAAAATAAATTATTTCAATGAATTCAACATAAGGTTTTTAATTAGTAATAGTGTTGCCCGATCTATTAATGTATATCTAGTTGAAACTCATAATTTATGTTTCCTATAGATACTATTACGAGATACTACAACAGCAGAACCAAATATCATAGGATTTCACATCAAAATAATTATGGTACGACGCCATAAAGTTAACTAATTTTTAACACTCTAAAATATTTCCCCACTTATTGATTGGGTATTAATAATATTTTTTTCTGGTTTTCAATAGAATGCCAGGTAAATTAAATTTTCAATGGTACCTCTTAATTAGATAGATATACGATCTCAAAAGGGGCTTGATTAGTATGAATTACCATAGATTTAAAATAACTTGGAGTGTGGACCGAATCGAATCCGCGGGGTGTATGTACTTGTACGTAGGGCTGCCTGCTATTCTAGGAACACAAATATGGAAGTAGATTGAAGACAAAGTAGAAAAGTATCTTTTTAAAAAAGGTTTCATACAAAAAATGCAGCTTAAATGTAAAAAAGAACAAATATGGTGATTTTAAGAGCTCAAATCCAGTTTTGTGTAGAAAAATCAAGTTTTTATATTTTTATTGGGAGATATATTTTTTTCTTTTTTAATATGTAATTTCACGCTAGGATTTCCTCCAGTGCCTGTCGTGGATACGTTTAAAAACATTTATATGCAAAAGGCATAGGTACTGTGTAGCAGCAACGTTGAATTTATAAAACTATGTTTTTTTGTTTGGTAGTATGGTGGATGCGTTTACAGATATTTAAATTAAACAAACAGCCAGATCATTATAATTGTAACATCCTTCACAAATTGCAATGGCACTCGGCGAAGAGTATTTTGTCAAAACACTTCCGTACATTCCCGCCATCAGTACCTGGCAACCCTGTGTGTAACGAACTATCGATAACGTTATTAATTAATTGAATATTCGATATTCTCATTATGAATTTTAACGCGACGCGTTAATGAGCTCAAACACGTAACGATTTGTCTTCGTTATGGACATCCACGCTTAGATGACCACGTATTTAATTAAAATTGAATAAATTACCCAGTGATTTACTGTAAATTAAGTTGGTGAGATGAAAAAAAGATGTTTCTTCACAGTTTTTTTTTACATTATTGGGAATGCTGTCGAAATCGTTTATAGGTTTGGTATTATTGCTGTTTTCGATTACAACTATATAACTATCAATAGAAGTGTTCTGCAAAACACATTAGGATTTAAATCGTTCATATTTTAAGACAGGAAGTGTAATTTGTTACACTGATTTATCACATAAAGGCTCTAAATTCTAGCAATTACACTGTCGGTGTATAATTTAAAAATGCTGTAGATACACAACGGGCATTTATTAACATCTAAAGATAAACCTATAAAGAGTATTCATAACAATTGATTTATTGATTAATGTTTTAGACGGCCGACTTAATCCTAAGATTTCAACTTATTGCACTTTAAAAACTATTAGTAATTTGAACCAAGTACTTGAAATACGTAATAATATATTAGCTAGGTGTTAATAGGGTCACAACGGTAAAAACACGAAAACTAAAAATATAAAATAATAACTAATGGTGTGGACAGCTTAAACTCGTGAAAAATTACTGATCATTTTTATATCGGCTACACTTAAAAGAAACAGTATGACAATTCATTTTGTTGGTATACCCCTATCTGAAAGGAGATTAATATTTTTGACACCTCTGTGAGTATTCTTATGGGTTTATTTTTCGAGAAGTTTTTAAGCAATTGTTTACTTTATGAAGATTCATAGGTAGTGGGAAACCAATTTAGATTTTACACAGGTGGTAGTGACTATGGATTTGTAAAACCTTGCTGAGACGAAAAAAATGACTGTATGGAAACAAAAGAAGAACAATACTTTTGTTCAGTCTTAGAATCAATTTATGTTGTGATACCTTCTTAGGTTTAGTTTAAGACTTGTCAAATTGTCACCTGAAAATGGACTTGGAAGACATTTGTCACCTGTCTTGTCATCAAAGATAGCGGTGCATTTTTGAATGTTTAATTCTCGTTAAGTTTTCTTAAATTCTGCTCTTCCGCTAAACTTCCTTCTTTTTTTTCATAATACGTAATTGGTCCAGCCAAACAGGAATTCATTTTTAAATATAGAAGATACAGCACTGCAGTGTCATATTCTCAAACAAACGCACAAGCAATCGTAACCATGTGTTCAAAATCCGGGAGATTGGTTTCAGACTTACATATTAAACTAGCTGTACCCTGCCACGCTTTGCTGTGGCACACTGTGATAGATGGTTAAAAAAAAATACTTAGATAAAAACAATCCTTGATGCGGATTATAATTATATCATGCTAAAATTTCAGCTCGATCGGTGCAGAACTTTTTGAGTTTTTGAAGCGTACACAAACCAACATAACATTTATATATATATAGATTGTACCTACTTAAGTTCAAGTTTCCGTACAGTCAAATGATCTACGTGCTTCCGTAAGGCGCTGGAGGGAATCGTGTACAATTGTAATGAAATATTCTGATTCGAAGATCCACCAACCTTAAGAAGAGAGGAAGTCTGATAACAAGTCTTACCAAACTGTATAGTGTTATCTAATAACTGGGTAGTAGAAGACAGATAGACAGCCGCTCTATGTAAAAAAACTGATATCCAGCTACATCTTTGAAATAAAATTTATTTCTGTAAGTATATCTTCCCCAGAAACTTTTACATGTAATTTTATTCATACAACTGAGTCGCATTTCCAAAATGACTGATCCCTGAGAAGAAATGCCGAAAGAAACTCATGCATCATGGTCTCTTTTAAAGTCCAGACATAAGATTAAATTAGTTTATTATGCGAGTCTAAAGATGCAGGGCTAAGTCTGAAAAAGCCTTCAAATTAGACTAATAGGCAAATGAGGAAGTTTTGTACTAAATAAGTTACCTGTCACGCTAAATATCGAATTCAGTGACAATTTATTTCTTCTTTCACAATCGAAGGCCGCCAGAGAATAAACAGGCAAATTGTTAACTGCATTATTTGTTACAAGGAACATATATCAAATGCCATTTGAATAGATTTCTATATGTATAAATATTAATTTGAGCGGACTAACGGCCGGCCCGAATTCGTTTATAGGCACTAAATCTTTCGTACTTGTCCGATGTCACTTGGAATGAGAGTATATGTTATTTAATGCCTTCAGAATTAACATATTAACATATTTTAACACTTATTGATTGTATTCTTATTTGTTTTTAGATTTACAAGCTCAGCTTAGGGATGTGCCAGCTATAAATTACTTTTTCGTTTTCCTATAATTTGATGAATGTGGTTTCTGGACCATGAATGGCGGTTTTACAACGAGCTTAATAATGACATTTTCGTTCGCTTTTCAAATACCGGGTCGAGTAGGTATATCTGTTTGGATTTCGAAATTTATAAAAATAATCTTTTTCATTGATGAATAATAGCCAAGGTGTGGTGTGTGTGACGAAATGAATGAATGTGTAAAAAAAACCGCCAAAATTCTAAGTTGACAGCCATTTTAAGTTATTCTGGCATAGGTGTGGCTCATTCATTCGAATCAATCGCACCTTTTTTATGTGATTAATTTGCCAAATACATTTAAAGAAGGTAATAAATCAATATCTCGTAAAAAAATAAGCTACTGCTCGCGGCTTTGTTCACAAGGTTGTTGGACAAAATTAATACTGCGCAGCCATGGTGCTGCCTTTTTAGAAGACGAGACGCGACATGACACCATAGTTCGTAGCTAGGTATAATGATAAGTGGAATATATTATGCCCAATCTTTGTTCAAGGTAACGTATTTTTTCTAAAGGTGTAAAAATCTGTCAGATTACTCAGAGTTTTCAAAGATATCTTATAATTTAAATATAATTGTTTAAGTTTCATCTCAATTTACTCTCATAACGCTTCAGTGTATTAATAAAATTCGAATAAACAAGAGGTAAACAACTAACCCAGTTATTAAGGATATATTTTATTCACACCGTTCAATTAGCCATTTAAAATAACCTGTTCGGTACCAGGCAATCATAAAATTGAAAGACTATCGGCTGACCGTGTGTCATTACTCACAGGCGTTTCCATACCAATGGCACGTTCGCTACGAGAGCCCTTTCTTGTATTTATAAAGCTGTCAATTTCGAAGTCATTTCGGGTTAGAGTGGAAAGAAGCGCAGATGCGCGGACGGTCGTAACTCAGGAAAAAACGTTGCTGAGCCCATGCCGGCGCGGGAAAGGCTCGGCCCGCATTAAATTATTATGATTTATGTGTTTTAGCGAAGCCAGCTCGCCTCCTTAATTATATGTGAAGGTTTAACGAACAAAACCTGATCGCTTCGGTCCGATTTGGTTTCTACTGATGTCTCTATTGTGGTTCGGTGGACTGCTTTAAAATTATTGTGCTTTGGGTATACTCTGATAGAATTGTTGATTTAGATATTATACTAATAGATATATCAGCTGCACGCTGCACCTATTTTAGTATGAGTCCAGTTTTCTCTTCTGGTGAAAAGCATTGTGCATGATTCAATATTGAGAGCTTTTAAATTTTATTTAAAATTTGCAGACCTAGTCATATTACAAATTCTATTTCTACGAATAGTATCGTAATCGACAATAGAAAGAAAATTGCGTAGGAATCAGCTGTTTGTCAACTGTCAAATGTATATCATTTTCAGCCTTAGACTATATACCTCTAGACGTAGCCCAATTTACAGTGTCAAGTGTGGAAGTGAGACGCAATAATACAAAGTTCGTAGGAAAATTGAGACAAAGCATCGTATCTTCTGTCCCTTACGGCGTGCCGGATTTTTGCATGGCTAACTTTTGAAAGTTAGCCAAACAAAGTGCTGTCACTGTCACGTATATTATTATGCTCGATTTAATTTAAGTTTTCGGATGGTTTTTGCAACTTTTGTAATAGTTTAAGTCATTTAATGAGAAATAGACTCCATTAGATAAGTGTTTAGTGTATGGTGAATGCGCTACGATGGGAGGATGCAGTATAATAGGCTGTAAAAGCCGCTCAGAAAAGGCCAATAACAAAATCTCTTTTCATTCGTAAGTATTCAATACTGTTTGTGTTATTGTATGATTATTGAATTTATACATTTGTGCGCTTTTATTGTCATGGCTTTCAGACCAAAATATGGAAGATTTCTTAAAGTAAACTTGATTTCTTAAATCACATAACCTAGGAATACTTACTTACAGTGTTGCTACACGTTTCAAATCTTTTCCCTTAACTGTCAGGCCTAATGTTCAAAAGGTAGGCATAATAATCAAATAAATCTATGGTGGCTAAACACACAAATTTGTGGGCGAACCCTTATTTTTAAGTTTAAGTGACATGTGTACGAACGAACAGAGCCCTTTCGACATCCATTAAGTTTTACTCTTGAAGGCAATCGCGTAGGTACAAAGATATTTGGAAGTAAGAATTCATTTTATAAATAAATGTTAAGTATAAACAAAAAATTAGATATTTTCAAAATAAGTTGGTTTTGTCTAAAGGACAATAGTTATTATACAGCAATGTCAATGTCACACTGGATGTCAGCCATACCTCAATATATTTTAATGATAAATAACACGCGAAAAAATAATGTAGTGTTCTTCTAAAGAGTTACTTCTATGTACACACATCAAGCTTCACCTGGTAGTAGTGTATTTTATTTGTGAGAATCAAGGTAAGATTGAAAGTAGGTATTTTACGTGAAATTATATTTTCTCACACATGGATACTTCTACACTCTTATCACCACGTTGAATACGTAAATTATAATTTACAATAGTGCTAAAATTGGAACCCGCAGTTAAGTAGAATTTTGGTCGTATTTTGGGACTTTTTTAAGGAATAGCAACACTGAACTTTTATATTGCTGTCGCATGTGCGGCCACGCGGTAGCTCGATCTAGAGGTATATTATCTAAGTTTTCAGCCATATTTCAAATTCTACTAGTTAACACTTGACAGTTGATAAACAGCTGTTTCCATATACGCCATTTTCTTTTTATTGTCGCCATATCGAATACGATAATAGAAATAGAATTTGTGATATGGCTTGAGGCCTGCCTGTATTTATTAACACATTTACCTACATGTGAAATACTTAGGTAAATTTTTTTTTCAAACTCTGAGAAGAGACACAGTAAGAAACTCTGAGTTCACAGTCTCTTTTAAAGTCCAGACATTATCTTGGTCAGATCATATAAGAACCATGCAGATTAATGTCTGAGGTGGTCTTTTGTGGTTTTCTCGTGTCGAATATATCTACTTTATCACCTAAAAAATTAGCTACATAATAATATAGTATTCGAAATTTCTAGGTATCTGCCTCTAGGATTCAGCTAACGTAACATCTTACTAAAGTCTGAACACGTATTGAAGGAATGTCACAAAAGGAAATATCTATCGACATCGGTTGTGTAAGATCCCGCCAAACTTCACGTGCTTGTGGAATCTCATACATACTGAATCTAGGCAGCGCGCATGCAACTCATCAATACAAGATATAGGTACAGAGGCCAGCACTAGCTACTCCAATGTGTCATTTTTTTTGTTAGTTTTCCAACTTTATTACAAATAAAATAAATTTCATGTTAAGTTTGGGGTAGCTTCATATGCTACACATCAAGCTATACATTCCCAGTTTACACTGACCTCGCATTGTACGGAAATTCTATATCATGCGAGATCAGCTTATACTGGTATAGCTTGGCTGTTTCGTTACTTACTTCAGAAACTAAATATTCGCATCACCTCCACGACGGTAGCGAAACGGGGAAGCCATAAATTTTTACTGATATGTGGAATTTGTGAAGTTAGGGTCGGTGGGTTAGGCCGTGTAGATTCAGAAGCTTGGCTCTACATGAGAACTGATATCTTTTTCACAGGGCAAACCTTATGTGGTCGTCTTGGCAACATTTTACATGAAATGTTTTGGTGGGATATCTTTTTCTCTAAGTAGATCTTTCCAGGTACTCTTACCTACATAACATTTCCAAAATTACCGGTTCCTGACAAGAAATGCCGAAAGAAACTCAAGGGGTCTTGGTCTCTTTTAAAGTCCTGACATAAAATTGTGTTAATACTTATAATATGCGAGACTAACAATTCAGAGCCAAGTCAGAAAAGGCTATCTGAAGAAATAAAAATACCAATCCATCTTTGAGCAGACGGCATGCATTTTAGGGAGCTTATCGACCAGTCATACGACGCTATTTTTCGATCATTTGAGCATGCCACATAAAAAGTATTCAAAACCGCCAGATAGTTGGGGACTCATGTATTCTATCTAGCCTGCATGGTGCTCACATTGAGCTAAGGCGATTCTCACACTGCCCCGCATGATGCAGCGTAGCGCGTGGATGCGTGTTCTTCCGTTGCTTGTAAGTATCTCCGTTTGTATGGAAAACACGCACAGTCCAACACACAGAAAATGCATCCACGCGCGTTCATTTCAGTTCAGAGACACGCAACAAGCAGCGTGATGCGTGGCAGTGTGTTAACCGCCTAAAATGTCATCGAAACTTAGGTATAATCTGTTTCATGTTTGTAGTAAGTTACGAGATTTTGAGATTTCAACCAAATGATTTGCTTATGGTACGCTTGATCCCAGTCATGTTATGACGTTCGTTTAGGTTTATTTAATGCAAGTCCACCGTATTACAAAATGACTAGCCCTGATGCAATGCTGCGAATCCTACAATTTAACCATGACATTTATACAAAACGTCTTAATCACAACACACCTTTATTCCCTGATTTTTTTTGTAAGGAAAGAGATTGATATATAAAATACTAGCTGCCCCGGCAAACTTTGTTGTGCTCTAGAGTCAATTTATTGCTCGTATATTTTTTTTTATATATTAGATATACATAGGTACGTTTAATAAGATTACAACTAATAGATCCAAACCAATAATAACTCTAAATGGTGTAACTAACACGACTTTCTTTTATATATACCTATACCTAGATATCAATGAAGTAGAGGTACTTTTTAGTATACAGTGGGATTTTACCTGTTTACTAAAATGTACTTCTCCTAACCCGTAAGGTTAATAAAGGGCAAGCCTTTAACCATCAACTGCGCACACATCCCAGCTGCAGCCTGCTACTGGAAAATTACGAATAAAACACATTTAAAGATTAAAGATACCGGGCTGGTATCCGTAACTCCACGTCAAAGCGCGTATTTTGCGTATGGGCTATAATATACCACGGGGGCCCAGTGCGAATTGGTAGAAGTTACATGTCTTCGAATTTTTGGTTCTAGGACATGCCGGTTTCCTCACGATGTTTTCCTTCACCGTTTTTTGAGAGCAGTGGTGATGAAATAAATTACACAAAGTAATGCGTCTGCCTGGGTTCGAACCCACGACTTACTGTTCGTAAGTTGGGGCCGCCACCACTGGGGCACCACTGCTCTAAAAAAAACCTCTACCGGACCGAACGCAGGACTTCACCTCTAGTGCTACTGTAGTTTAGCAACGCAACGTCGCAATGTCTTTATCAATAGCTTGTGACGTAGATGCCTCTTTTTCAGCGTCATTTGCATTGTACAATAAGTATCTACCTATAGAGGCAACATAGTCTCATTACAGTATGGTAGAGAGGACATGCGAAGAAATGCAAAAAAAACTGTGATCCCATGACTCAGTACCGCCATCTAGCATAATATAGCAATATTGGAGCGGCAGCGGAGCGTACTAAACTAGACTCTCATCGACTTGTGTCCAGTAGGACACAAGTATAGGAAGTAAATTTTGTTCGTGATGTCCCGTCTATAAATTAATGTAATTTATCTATACTAATATTATAAAGAGGAAAAGTTTGATTGTTTGTTTGTTTGCATCGAATAGGCTCCGAACCTATTGGACCGATTTGTAAAATTCTTTCACAGTTGGGAAGCTACACTATTCCCGGGTGACATAGGCTACTTTTTATCCCTGTATTCCCACGGGAACGGGAACTACGCGGGTGAAACCGCGTGACGTCTGCTAGTCTATAATATGTATGTATTTAGAAATATATAAGTATATATTTATCAGATGTATAGTATTGCTTAGCTTGAAAGCTTGTGTTATGGGTAACACAAGCTTGGGACTAAATGGCGTTGTGTGAAAAGTTGTGGAATATTTATTTATTATTTTATTTATAACTTGAATGTCTTTGCAGTATGGTCAATGTGTACAGTTCCACTGTACCTAAGTACAGTCAGCAAATTGCTAAACAATACTAGTGAATTTTGAACCTTTAAGACGTTAAATCCTGGCACTAGTCTTATTTAGCAATTTGTGTAAGCTAAGGTGTTCATGAGTTTAGGAAATATGGATATGTTCATCGACTTATGAGGCTGACTGTACCAGTAAAAAAGTCACAGACATTACAGCCAGTCGGTCGACACTAGCAGTACAATACCGTTTTCAATCGCCTTTCCATCAGCACCATCGGTATGGCAACACAATGTACCCGTTAGTAGACAGGCAGTATGATTGATTGTCCGTGTCTGATATAGTGACGTCATCTGTCAGTATTGACACGCTTTGAGATTAAACTGTGATGTTATTAGCTAATTAGTAATTACTGTCTCTTTTGTTTTATTAGGCGTTGAAGAAGGTTTGGTGCAGTTTATTTAATTTAAAATGTGTTTTTAACAATTTTCAAATGTGAACTTTATCCTTAAACCTTTCTTTTAAAAATATATTGAGTACCCCTACGGAAAGTACCTACAGACAATATTTATACATTCAAAGGAATTCCGATGAACTAAAAATAATAAAAATCTTACACCCATTTAAATCAACGGGTATCGTGTTAATGGGTTGTGGAAGTCAGATAGGCAGCTCCATCCTATTAATATTATAAATGCGAAAGTTTGTATATGGATGTTTGTTACTCTTGCACGTAAAAACTACTGAATGGATTTTAATAAAATTTGGTATGGAGTTAGCTGACACCCTGGATTAACACATAGGATACTCTTTATCCCTGTATTCCCACGGGAACGGGACCCACGCGGGTGAAACCGCGGGACGTCTGCTATGTTAAATATTGGTACTCGTCTGCATCTGGTTAGGGGTAGATTAGAAGCCGACCTCGCCATAGTCACAGTCACCATCATATGGCGCTTTTGATCGTCAAACTTAAGTTAAATCTAATCCTACTAATATTATAAATGCGAAAGTTTGTATATGGATGTTTGTTACTCTTTCACGTAAAAACTACTTAATGGATCTTAATAAAACTTGGTATGGAGTTAGCTGACACCCTGGATTAACACATAGGCTACTTTTTATCCCTGTACTCCCACGGGAGCAGGACCTACGCGGGCGAAACCGCGGGACGTCTAATACTTATATAAAATTCTCGTGGCACAATGTTCGTTACCAAACTTTTCCGAAACGGCTTGACCGATCCCTATTTCTTTAAAAACAAAAACGGTAAGTACGAAGTTTGCCGGGCCAAATAGTGAATGTAAAAATGATTCTAGTTGCCCCTTCCAAAAGGTAGTTTCGTATGGAGAAGAATGGATGAGAAACTCTGGACTTACTTCTGGAGTACCATGCAGGCTAGATAAAATACATGAGTCTGTAACATTCCGGCGGTTTTGAGTACTTTTACGTGGCCTACGCAAATGACCGGCAGATAGCGTCGTGTGGTGGGTCGTCGAGCTCCCTGAAATAGGTTTGAGCTACACGATGACTGAAGCATGCATGTCGTCTGTCGGGACAGGTCAACTCAAAGCTGAATTGATTCTTTCTTCAAAAGGCCTTTCCAGACTTTGCCCTGCATCGTGAGACTCGCATAATAAATGAATACACCCTTATGTCTGGACTTTAAAAGAGACCATGACCCCTGAGTTTCTTTCGGCATTTCTTCTCAGGGATCAGTCACTTTGAAAATGCCATTTAGTTTTAAAAAAATGACATGTTAAGTATCTGGGAAGATACTTAAAATGTTTTTGTTTAGAACAAAATTAAATACGTTTTTCAGACAGGTATTGTATGTGGTCAGGCGTATTATATGAGTCGGGAAAAGGGGTAGGCAGATACTGACCTGTATCAAAGAAATGTATGTTTATCTTTTCTTATTGGATTGACAGTCTGTTCCCAACATTGTATACTAAGATCTACTTAAACACTGTTAAGACCAACACCCTTTGCCAACACAAAGGTAGCTACATAGTTGTATCTAGTTAAATGTTAACAATAACATTGTTGTAACTTCGTATGGTGCAAGTAATTTCAAACTGCAGCTAGCTGTGACATGTGTTGTACATTGTCGTTTCATTTGCTTTTAGGGTTCCGCGTTTATTAGATAAATTCTTGAAGTAAGATGCATTGTCGGCGCCATCTTGTTTTTCCGGAAAATTCTTGGCTTAATCCTTTAGGAATAAGTCAAGAGTAGTTTGATGTGAAAGTCCAGAGTTTTTATTGTAAGCAAATTATAACAAAAACTACAATTTGTTTTATGTTACGCCAGTTAGATTTAGTTCTCCTGTAAATTATTACCAAAACTATCACGATATATATACTCGTACTATACTTGCGACCAGCCCTGGCGCTCCGGGTAGACGCTTTAAATTTTCTCAAGAGGTTCCTCCCATTGTACCACATAAACGTTTTCTTAGCGGATGCTTATATTAAAAAATATTGTTATGGTCTAAATTACATTTTCGCACCACTTGCTCAAAAAAGTGACATTCTATGCTACAAAAAGCGAACATAACAAAAACTTCGGTGAACTTAAATCCCTCGCTACACTCAGGACTTGTCTTAAATCCCTCGCTTCGTTCGTTTTTAACACCTTCGCTACGCTCGGAAGTAAACTTCGAGTCCTTCGTTACGCTCGCGATTTAAATCGTCACCCGCGACAGAAGAGGCTGCTTTATCCCATTGGTTAATAATCTACTATTTTCTTACGTGTGTTGTTAGGACAAACGATTT
Source organism: Euplexia lucipara (assembly GCA_921972225.1). Taxonomy (NCBI): domain Eukaryota; kingdom Metazoa; phylum Arthropoda; class Insecta; order Lepidoptera; family Noctuidae; genus Euplexia; species Euplexia lucipara. The sequence continues at coordinate 6,244,145 of OV179151.1, forward strand.
GATAAATGTAGTATCTATCTACTATTTTGCACTTAACCGAACCAGAAAAATACGAAGAATATCTGTTTTTTTTTTAACAAATATCAACGCGAGTGCCACCGTTGACAACATCGGCCACATCGATTTGTTTAAGAATGGTGTGAATTTTCCCCGTCGCTACATGCGCAAGAGGCGGTTTCAATTATAAATATTTTAGAATTAATTATCTGGTTTTCTATAATTTATCCTACTGAGCAAACGGGTTTCATTGCTTTCTCCATGGCAAAAATAAAAATATCTACTTATATTTTTATACGGAACTGTGTGACCAATAAATTTTAATGTACCTACTTACCATTTACCAATTTGAATTGTAACGATACTACCTAAATATTTCTACAAATTACACCGCATTTTATGTAAATGTATGTACTCTAAGTAAAATGTGATAATAATAACCTTCTTACCTGTCAATCCGATTCGCTATGCCACAATCAAGTGGAAATTCTGTGTGCTCACCGCGATTTATGTAGGACTGACGCCCAAGCAAAAATGAACTTTAAAACTGTGAATTTTAAACGTTGAATTTGAATGGATACTTTGAATACCATGTGGAAGATGTTATAAGCTTTACGTGTAAAGAAATAGGGTTGGTATTGAGTCGTTTCTCATTCATGTGTACAGTCAGATAGAAATCTCTCGCGCGCCGGTGACCGCGCGTTATAATGACGTTGTCGGCAAAGAAGTCATTACTCATTTTTTTAATACAGTGTTTTGTTGAAACGACATTTTCACTAGCGTAATCACGATTTGTACAGGCAATATATCAAGGTAATAAAAGCCACATTATTACCGCGCGGTTACTGCCTGATGGTTTTCAATTTGATGTCTTCATCGGCATGTTGTTTTATACGATCGCTCAATCAGTGAGTAAATTAAACTTGGAATTATTGCCGCAAATGAGGGAAGACGGTTGTGATTGACGATTTTTTTTGCTGCTATACGTGTTTAAATCAACACGTTTTTAATATAGATCGTGAATAAACAGATGCTTGGTGTAATTTCGGAGACTGTTTGCGTGGCCACGGATTAAGTACCTATCCAGTAGCTGCTCATTTAATTGAAACGTATTAAATATTTCTTTCTTAGAGTGTGTTTAGATTATAAACGTAGGTGTTAATGCGGTGTCAAGATCAATAGATAAGATGATCAATCCTTGTTAATAGGTATATGGAAAGAAACAAAGACAAAAATATTTATTTCCCACAGAAATAAACGTGCATCTAACCTTACTACGTTAAAAGAAAAGCATTTGATAATCAGTCAATAACTAACGGAGTGACAAACGTCATACGTCAAAAAAACATGCATAAGTACGCTCGAACATTTTGTTATTAACCTCCTTTATTAGAAGTCGGTTAAAATGGCAAGAACAATAGGTACAGCATGATCCGGTACCATGAGGGTCAGACATTTATTTATTTATTGAATCTTCATGCACTAGTAGAATAAACTCTACAAAGGCGGTCTTAATGCCCTAGGCATTTTCTATCAGTCTACCTTAAACATTAGACATTAGCTACAAATAATTTTCATCTACATAACATACATTATAGTAGATACATATGCCAGAAAACAAAAACGCAATCTCCACAATCCGAGATACATTGCAGTTGCAATACTAAAACTTTCTCATTTCATAAACGGAAAACTGTAAGCTTTAACTCACGAATACAATGTAAAAGAACCGCAGCAAATAATAGTTTCCGACTGTACACATCTGACTTACGACAACATACTTCAGGAAGACCAACATACTTTTGCACCCAGTCTTGTAAACCTCCAAAGAATTCTCGACCGTATTCTTTGAGGGTTAAGAAGTTGGTGTGTGTTTTCTTGACGTTAAGATGAAGTTGGTGAGGTGCGTAAACCCGCTGAAATAGCGACTGCGATGGCTCAATCAATGGCGAACAACTGTGGGTGTTTTAGACGTGTCGTCGGTAAAACAATTTCGCTTTACAATGTACGAGCTGCGTTCTTGTTCGCCGTTTTTATTTTGACGTCTTTACTTTTTTGTATGGTAGGTATTCTGTATGAGGAGATAATGTTGTTGTCGTCCTTATTGTTGCCGTTCGATTTGTACGAGTCTGATGATGGTTTCGCTCGCAGTTTCGAGACTTCAAGATGTTTTATTAATCATCGAATAATTTTGTTATCTGCTACACTATACATTGCTTATTTGTTATATAGGTAAACACTGTATAATACTTTTAAGAATATTGTTGTTCAAAAGCCAAATTTAAAAAGCGTTGAAAAACCACGTGATAAACCGTTGCGTATGTAAATTTTGTGACTTTTCACAGACAGAGAAAGCCACTTTGTTTAGACCCTGATCAGCAGAGCCATTGCGTGACTCCGTTGACAGTAAGTTCATAGTGTTGATCACTGGGCAAGGTGTGTTTAACGATTATAATTGTCAAACAGCTAGTTCCGCATCCGGTTGACGCATCTATAGCTGTGATGAAGCGCTCAGTACCCCGTCTGATAGCCACCGTAACTTGAGATTAACTTAAAGTGCAATACCAATTTTTTATAAACTCTCAGTTGTCTTCAGAATTTGGTGGCAACTGGACGCCAGTTGGTTATTGGCATTGAAAATATAGTCAAAACCTTGCTAGTCCACTTGAAACATTGAACAAGTAGTAAAAATAAAGAATTTCGGTACAATAAAATGAATAATAAATACCCATCTGGAGCTTGTGGCTAAATTATAACAGCCGCATGGGTCGATCGAAGGTTAAGCTACGCATTTGTTACACACCAAGACCCCTCTGTGCCTCGGAAAGCTCGTTAAGCCGTTGGTTGGTCCTGGCTGTCTTTTGTAGATCTTTGACAGTCTTTACTTGTAGTCAGAAGCTCGAAAGTCTGACAACCAGTTTAACCAAGGGGTATCATGTAACCCAGTTACTGGGTTGTGGAGGTCTGACAGGTAGTCGCTCCATGTTAAACATTGGAATGTAAACTGGAAGCCGACTTCAACTTAGTTGGGAAAAGGCTAGGCAGATGATTAATATACCCATCTACTTCCTTTTGCTTTTGCCAGCACCTCAAGTTACCCCAATGTCTCAGATTTTCCCAATTGTTAATGAACCTTATTCTGTTTGCCATAAAGTTGAAAAACGATCAAAGAAATTTGACACATTGGGGTAACTTGACGTGCTGGCGTCTGTACTAACAAACTCCAGTTTTGGATATCAAACAAACGTAAGTAATTCATACGCAAACTATGATTATTTTTAGAGAAGTGCCTAGTGAGCTGGTAATGATTAAGACAGTGCACGGGTATATTCCAGTTCAACCATTACAAACCTAACATAAATTATGACAGATTGCTACAATTGCGAGCGATTTAATAAAATAATTAAGTTCTACACAAAGGCATTCAATACCTATAGACTGGACATCACGATCAAAATTTTCGTCCAAAAGTTGTGTCCTGATTGGACAATGAGTCTATGGGTTTTTTTTAGTAGATACATATATATTTAATATTTATATTATTTATTATTCTAGATGGCGTTAATGAGACATGGAATCAAAGTTTTTCTATGATATTTCCTTAACATGCCCGCTCTATAGTGTTTTAAATCTCTTCGGCTTTACACATTGTGCTCTCTGATATGCCTCGCCAGAATGATGTTACATGTGTATGTTTCTATCAATAGGATAAGTAAGTATTTTTGACTTCACATTCCTAAAGAAACATACACAAACTCAAGCCTTTCTCCCATGGGGGTAGGCAGAAACTACAAAGAGATAACTGCACTTTTGACACTTATTGTCTTCCTGTTTTTGTCTTCCTGTTTATTAACCGACTTCAAAAAAAGGAGGAGGTTCTCAATTCGACGGTATGTTTTTTTTTTTTTTTTTTTTTTTTTTTTTTTTTTTTTTTTTTTTTGTGTGTTTGTTACGCGATTTCTCCCTCATTTGTGGACCGATTCTCAAAATTCTTTTTTTATTTGAAAGAGTATACTCCCGAGGTGGTCCCATTTTAATTTGGTGAAGATCTGGTGCTGATCTTCGGAGATATACAATGGAACTCTTCAAAAATAGACGGCAAATCTGTCGTGATTGCTGGAATCGCTTGGATATTTATTGTTAATAAACATCATGACGTATCATCACGCCTGTATGCTCTGAGGGGTACGCAAATGTGTACAACATACCTAGATTTCGACAGTTAGGTATGTTAAGTTTCATTTATTAGGGATAAGTGGATAACCCTATTACTATGACATGTATTGTTAACAAATAACAATTTAAAAATAAATTCATGGCAAATATTTGTATGAAGACAACTAAAAATGGAAAAATAAAAATCTTTTTTGCAAAAAATAAAACCGACTTAAAAAAAACACTAACCAGTGTAAAATAACTCTAAATTCGGAAGTCGGTGGCCCATCATGAATAAGACAAAACCACCAAAGCCACAGACTTCCTAATTTAGAGTTATTTTACACTGGTTAGTGTTTTTTTTAAGTCGGTTTTATTTTTTGCAAAAAAGATTTTTTTATAAGATAACTTGGAACGTAGAACTACTCTGTCGAATTGGTTTTTCAATCAACTACAAGGTGAAACCTGTGAAATTAAAATATATGTTAATTAAATTATCAGCAGGCATATAGAATAGAAAAGAATACCCTTTACTCTTTCCTTTTTCTGTTCCTCTTTTTCTTCTTCTTTAATGCTCTTTTTCTAGTTTTTGACTCTTCTTTTTCTTATTGTTTACTTTCTTCTGGATTTCTTCTTCTTTTCTTCTGGATTTTCTTCTGTATTTTGTGTTATTCCTTGATGACATGCCAAATGACTAGTTGACATATTCTACTGATTTTATTGATGATTTTTCAATTTAATGACCAGTAGATATACCACTGCATTCACGACCTTTTCGCTCAACCAGTACGATCTATCTTATTGACCGTCTCAGTCTCTCATATTGACTATAATAACCAAAACGATCTTTTAAAGATCCTTCAATAATACAATATCGTAGCCTTTCTTATTGACTATTTATTCACGACCATGTCTATCATATTGACAAGACCCTTCAATAAAACAATATCGTAGCCTTTCTTATTGACTATTTATTCACGACCATGTCTATCATATTGACAAGATCCTTCAATAATACAATATCGTAGCCTTTCTTATTGACTATTTATTCACGACCATGTCTATCATATTGACAAGATCCTTCAATAATACAATATCGTAGCCTTTCTTATTGACTATTTATTCACGACCATGTCTATCATATTGACAAGATCCTTCAATAATACAATATCGTAGCCTTTCTTATTGACTATTTATTCACGACCATGTCTATCATATTGACAAGATCCTTCAATAAAACAATATCGTAGCCTTTCTTATTGACTATTTATTCACGACCATGTCTATCATATTGACAAGATCCTTCAATAATACAATATCGTAGCCTTTCTTATTGACTATTTATTCACGACCATGTCTATCATATTGACAAGATCCTTCAATAATACAATATCGTAGCCTTTCTTATTGACTATTTATTCACGACCATGTCTATCATATTGACAAGATCCTTCAATAATACAATATCGTAGCCTTTCTTATTGACTATTTATTCACGACCATGTCTATCATATTGACAAGATCCTTCAATAATACAATATCGTAGCCTTTCTTATTGACTATTTATTCACGACCATGTCTATCATATTGACAAGATCCTTCAGTAAAACAATATCGTAGCCTTTCTTATTGACTATTTATTCACGACCATGTCTCTCATATTGACAAGATCCTTCAATAATACAATATCGTAGCCTTTCTTATTGACTATTTATTTACGACCATGTCTCTCATATTGACAAGATCCTTCAATAATACTATATCGTAGCCTTTCTTATTGACTATTTATTCACGACAATGTCGCTCATATTGACCTTTCAACAATAATCTTTTAACACTTTGTTGCAAGTCTGTCTCGTTGACTTCCTTTCACACAGGGCCATTCTCATATTGACCTCACAATTTCACAATCACAGTCGACTTTCATAACACTTATATTTGCTAGTGACCTGTCATATTGGTCTTCCGAGAAAGAGAAAAAGAAAGAAAGGAGTAAGTTTCCCAATTTAACACGTTGACTGCCAACTACCAGACACAATAGAAATTTAATTGTTCGCGGTCAACGTGTGTCCGACATGGCGTCCAAAGACTTAATGGAGGCTCATACTACTAGCCAATAAGTTTCCCAATTTAATGGAGGCTCATACTTTTAGCCAAGTAAGTTTCCCAATTTAATGGAGGCTTAAACTTCTAGCCAAGTAAGTTTCCCAATTTAATGGAGGCTAATACTTAAAGCCAAGCAAGTTTCCCAATTTAATGGAGGCTGATACTTAAAGCCAAGTAAGTTTCCCAATTTAATGGAGGCTCATATTACTAGATTTAATTTCCTTCCAACCTTATTGGCCATTATACTAATAATATTCCTGCCATTTTACTGCCACAACACAGTAACCGGGCAATGCTTTATGCCTTGGCTAGCTGGTTGTCAGACTCATGTTGTCCAAAATCCAGTCCAAGTCCAAAAACAAGGACCGAGATCCACGGACTAACTTGCCTTTTTAGACACGATATGTTACGAATGGCAACCCATTACGGACCGACCTTGTCAACATAGCTTCGTGTTTGGTCGAACCAGTAGGTACGGCTGTTATTAATTAATATAATATTTTGTTCCTGTATTTATAATGTACCTATGCTCTATGTTCCATTAGCTGTGCTCGTTAACATACTCATTTTTTCACCATTGCATGTATCTATTTGTGTTGTAACCTACTCATGTTAAACGAATAAATTGATCTTTATCCTTATCTCTTTATCTTTATCAAAACTGGTTTATATTACAGTAATAAATAGTTATAAGATATTTTTTACAACTTTTCTTAGTTCACTTGATCAAAATAGTATGTGGGGTTAATAAGTTATAGTTTCGATAGTATTGCACACTCACTAATTTGCGTTCTTCAGTGAAAGCAGTGTTGCCGATTTAACCTCCCTAAATCATTTGTTCGCCATTTGCTGTAAAGTTTTGAGTTAATGTGAAAGTTTTGTTACATAACCAACCTCAAAACTTAACGGAAAATCAAATATCAACTGACCCCTCTTATTTCTTTCTAATTAATTGTAAACCGCCACAGCAGCTTGATTCTTATATCAAAATAATGGAATTTTATTATATCTATAATATGTTCTCAGATTACCCTCTGTACATAGTGAAACAGTAGGTTTAACGACCTGTTTCTTCCTCATCATCTTTATAATATTAGTGTCAATTTCATTATCAGTATTATTTGTAATTACAATGTAATGAAAGAAACATAATACCGACTACACAACATAAACCAATCGTGCCTGTAACTAGGTATTAGGCAAGTCGAAAGATAATGACAAAATACATAGGTACTGTACCTACACTAGTCCAATGGACCTCGCTTCGGAACCAACCGTCGTGCGAGCGGACACTGTGCCCACCGAGTGCTTGTATCTCTAATTTGTGTTGTTTTATTATTTACCCTTGTGTGAGGGACAAGACGCCAAAAATCGGCGACAAGGAAAAAATCGCAAGAAAAACAATATTATTACCAACTTTGCCACATAACTATTCAGTGTGTCTGTTAGTTCTTTCATCTATACATATATCCATACATATAATAAGACAGTAAAGAAACTGTGTCTGTACATTGAATATATTTAAAAAATAATAATTGAGGGGGGTTTAGAAACAGTAATAGAGCACGAATCCAAAAAAAAAGTCTGTCTGTTTGTCTGTTTGTTTGTACACGCTAATCTTCGGAACTACTGGACGGATTTGAATGATTTTTTTTTTGTTGTATAGATATTAAGTTTAGGCTATAACTTATCTTGGAAACTGGAACACCTGATGCAGAACCGCAACAGACCAGCTAAACTATAGGAGATCCAAAAATGGTACCATATTAAAAAAAATTCCACGTGGTGAGCATTTTTTGTTGAGAGAATAAATTTGAAGATCCGGAACACCTGATGCAGAACCACAACAGACCAGCTAAACTATAGGAGAAACAAAAATGGTACCATAGCAAAAATTGTTTCACGTGATGAGTATTTTTTGCTGAGAGAATAAATTTGAAGATCCGGAACACCTGATGCAGAACTGCAACAGACCAGCTAAACTATAGGAGATACAAAAATGGTACCATAGCAAAAATTGTTTCACGTGATGAGCATTTTCTGCTGAGAGAATAAATTTGAATTTCCGGAACACCTGATGAGGAACTTCAAGAGCCCAGCTACACTATAACATATATAGGAATGACATCTTAGCAAGAGTTGTTCAGCCTTATGAGCACTCGCTGTTGACGTATAAAAATCGAAGATCTGGAACACCTGTTGTGCAACTCCAAGAGCCCAGCTACACCATAACTCACATAGGAATGACGTCTTAGCAAAAGTTGTTCGGTCTGATAGGCATTTCCTGTTGACTTATAAAAATCGAAGATCAGAAACATTTGGTATAGAAATTAAAGCTATCACTAATTTCATTGCATAATTATAAAATAACATAAGTACCTCCACGCGGTGAAGGCGGGAACAGATCAGGACTGATTTTCGATGACGATGGTATATCATTGAAAATTAGACTCTACTGGCCAAAACTCCTATTTTTTTTTATCGTATAAATATGCCTTCGGGCTTATGTTATTTGAGTGTTTAATTTCCTTTTCCATTTATCTTAGTTACATGGCTGTGCAGTGGCTGCTCCCCTGCGTTACCGGATAGGCAACCCGGTAACGCAGGGGAGCAGCCACTTAGATTTTAATTGATCAGGTATCATCACAATAAAACTATAACCATGCCTAGAAAGAGGTCAAATCTTTCCCAATGTTCCAAAGGTACTAAATGATTAAAGATCATAAGATCCTAACAATCTACCGAAGAGCGTTAGGAGAGACTTGATTCTGTTCGAGAACATGAGACTGCAACTCGCTCCGCGAAAACTTCTTGAGATCGCGAAGCACGCCTGCTTCTCAACGTATTTACGCATCTACCAGGTATCCAGGTCTCTAGACACCAGTGAAGAATATGTACGCGGCTGACCGCTGATCGTGAACAACATGCACTGTCTCGCGAGTTGGAGACGTTCACGGAAGCATGACGCTTGAGTTTTCAGCGTATATACGCATCGACTCTAGAGATAAGTGGGGGAAGGAGATGCGCGACTGACCGCTGATCGTGAACGTCACGCAACATATAGGCTATAATTTATTTTGGAAAATGGAGCACCTAAAGTAAAAGAGATATCAAAATGGTGCCATTACAAAAACTTTTCCACGTGAAGAGTGTTTTCTGCTGTGAGACTAAATTTGAAGATCTGGAGCACCTGTAGTGGAACTCCAAAGCCCAGCGACAATATAACATATACATAATAGAAATGGCGTCTTAGCAAAAGTTGTTAAGTCTGATGGCATTTCCTGTTGACCAACAAAAATAAAAAATCTGGAACGTCTTGAGTCGTCTCGCGCATCTCATTGTTTTCCCGTCCCCGGGCTTTTAGAATTCGACATCAGACGTTTCAGATCTTCGATTTTGACGACCCCGTTGTCGCTGACATAAGCAACAGGATCCGCGTACGAAGTCGCGGGCAGAAGCTAGTTAAAAATAATAATATGATGAGTAGGCATTTATTTGTTTAAGTTGAAACAATTACCGAACATTTACGATAACCTTGTGCAAAAATTAGTGAAAAGGAAAAAGGTACGTAATTTAACAATGTGTACGTAATGTAAAATGAATTTGAACTGCATTTTACAAAACCTAAAAGTAATAAGTAATAGTCCGATGTAGGTATGTAACTAACTACTGCCTACATTTTGCTTTTCTACTCATTTGGTTATGAGAAAATAGCAATCAATGTACGGAAATAGATCTTACAATGTATTTATGCCAATAATTTCGATATTTGTTCATACAAATTTTACAATAATAATCATAGCTCATCATGGCACTGTGAGGGACTGGTAGTTTGCTGTTGTATTGTGGCAACGAGAAATTTAAACTTTGTGTGAGTGAATCATTGCAAGATGGCACGCAATAGTCAGTCGAGTCGGGCATCAAGTATACTGACAACAAGTGAGATAAACAAGGTAGTGCCTACAAATGTTGTTGTCTCACATGTTTAATCGCCTGTGTGATGAACAAAACAGTGTCAGAAAAACAAAGGCAGTGCCTACAAGTGTTGTAGTTGTCTCACAGGTTTAATCGCCTATGTGATGAACAAAACCGTGTCAATAAAACAAAGTGTGACAAAAACAATAAAAAAAAAGAAAAAAAAGGGACAGTACGTGTACTGGTCATAAAGTTGTTAAGTCATCAAAGAATGACAATAAATGCAGTGGAATATGTCTACTGGTCATAAAATTGACAAGTCATCAAAGATTGACAATAAATGCAGTAGAATTATATGTCCACTGGTCATTTAATTGACAAGTCATTAAAGAATGGCAATAAATGCAGTAGAAATGTCTACTGGTTATTAAAATGACATGTCATCAAGGAATAACACAAAAATACCGCTGCCGCGTAATAATTCCGCCTATGTACATTTGTGTGCTCGACGTAATAAATAAATGGGTAAATAAATAATAAAAATACAGCAGAATATACAGAAAAGAATAAGAAAATATGGCCAAACTTCATCCGATATCCGAGTTATGTTTTCCGTAAATTGTCAAGTCACTTGTTTCGGTTGAATCACCGGAGGGGTGTTGTTAAACGTCAAAGTTATTAGTCCAATAAAATGGATCTGGTTCAAGAGGTTGTTCTTCTATTGTATAAATATCTATAAATATTCAATTGACAAATTGTAAACCACATATTTTTTAGTAAATTACAACACTTATCATACCCACCAAGAAGTCTTGCCGCGCCTGACAGGGTCCAAGGTGGTCACTTCTATCACCTAGGTCCACATGTGGGAGTAAAACATAATAAAGTATTGAATGAACAAGAAACTACATACAATCAACATAATATTCCGTCTATCTCTATATTTTAGAATAGGTAGTTTTGCAATATCTGGAAACATTAATCAACACCAAGTCCATAATTATGGAAACAGTAAACTTTACTCCATTTGCGCATTAGAAAAAACTTTTTTACAAAAAAAACAACCGACTTCTTAAAAAAAACTAAGTGGTGAAAAATAACTCCAGTTTCGGAAGTCTGTGGCTTTGGTCGTTTTGTTTTGTTCATTATTGGCCACCGACTTCCGAAACTGGAGTTATTTTTCACCTGTTAGTTTTTTTTAAGAAGTCGGTTGTTTTTCGTCATCATAACAGTGGACTACCAGAAGTAATCTTCTTACCGTTTCGTTAGTGACTAACATGGTATCAAAGTTTTAATGCCGCCCATGGACGTCTGACTTGGCGTCACAGGCCCAAAGGAATATCTTTGAGGCATGCATGAGGTTATGAACAAGTTTATAACCTATGACGTCACCAACACACCAGATGTGAAAAATATGTATAAGCTAATTTGTATCTCATTTTAAGTGAACAGTGTATAATTATTGTTCTTATGAGAATAAATTTCTTTAAACCTATGCCGGTTTCCTCACGAAGTCTTCCTTCGCCGTTTTTGAAGCAAGAGAGTTATTATGGTGAAGCTAACTATTGAGTGTAGTGAATGAGTGAACAAAAACGTGTTAAGTGTGTAAAAATGGTGTGCGTGTGTGTATGTGTGCATGCATGTGTGTGTGTGTGTATGTGTGCATGCATGTGTGTGTGAATGTGTGTGTGTGTGTGTGTGTGTGTGTGTATGTGTGTGTGTGTGTGTGTGTGAGATAGTATGTTGGTGTTACTTTATTTATTATTTAAAGAGATTCCAATTATTGTAGGTAGTGGATAAATGTATGTGCTTGGACCACAGTCCCAATGCCACTTCCCGGTCGTCTGGGCCATGGCACCAATGTATTTACATACTGGTCCCAATTGGTATTAATGTGATTATGATTGATTGAACATATCGAAGTTTAAAATTCATGTTTAGTAAGTGTTGCAATTACTATACTCAAGAATTGAATTTAATTGATCAGCCAAGGTGAGAAATTGGTTATTTACTTGTTATGTATATATGTGTTTGTGTACTAGATATTAGATTACATTATAATTTATGTTGATGTATTAATTATAATGTTTTTAATCAACACTGTTGTAATCAGGCATCATGTAAGTTTTTTAAATACTTAATTTATTCATTGATTTTTATGCTTGTAAACATTTTTCTAGAAATACTGTATTAATTTGTTGGTTTCTGCTATACAACAACATCACGCCTGATTACCTTGATGGGTTAGGCTGATGTAAACTGATGGCATACCCACGTTTCACCAGTAAAGTATGTTTACGTCCCAGAGCTGTGATAGCGTAGCAGTCTGAAGCCAAGCCTATTGTAGATCTTGAGTTCGAACCCAAGACACGCGCTTCTGCCTTTTCGGATTCATGCGCGTTTTATACAAGATGGAGTTTTGTAATGCCACTTTCCCAGTACCTACTCTTAATACTGTATATAGACAATTTTGCTCTAAGAAAACATTCCTTTATTTTTGAAAAGAAACAAAACTATGCAGTTTTGTTTCTTTTCAAAAATAAAGCAATGTTTGTAAGAAAATCTTTGAATGTTCAAAGATTTTAGAAAATTTGCTTGCGACACCCATGTCCCATAGAATTCATAAGTCCAGATTTCACGGTTTCATTTCATTTAATTTATCAAGTTTGTTAGAGAGATTTCATCCCTGTAATAATGATTAACCCTAACGATCGATGCAATAATAGTACAGGATGTAATTCTTACAGATTTTAGTCGGTTCCATTTCCAGTGACAAATAAATTTTATAAAATCTTTGAATGCAGTTTTGTTTCTTTTAAAAATAAGGGAATGTTTCCTTTGAGTAAAATTGTCTACATATATACAGTATTAAGAGTACCTACTTTCCCTCCAGGTGGCGTTACAAAATTCCACCCTGTATAATCAGAAAGCAAACATCGTGAGGCATGCCTGACAAATATTTCTCAAAGTCATATGAAGCCAAGTTACAGGCCGATTGGCAGCTTAAATTCTGACACCACGTTAGCCACTAGCCACACAAAAGTAAAAGAAGTCCTTATAAAGGGCGAGCTTGTTGCCATCAAGAAACACTCCTAAACAAACACAGAGTCACCTAAAGCTAAACTTGCTCTCAAACACGCACATACTCGCCTTCTCTCTCCCATAAACACACATCATCACACACACCCACACATACACACGCACACATTCACACCCACATACACACACACCCACAAACACGGCACTCGTCCTGTTCAATCCCGTATATTTACGTTTTTCTTCCAATGTGTTTAATAAATATTTAGCTTACAAGATCTTCGGTTGGGGCCAGGATACGCAAGACACAAGCTTTGCTTAGTTTGGGCTCCTGTCTCCTTTATTATTTTGTAATAACTCATTGTCAACATGTTTAAGAGAGAAAATAAACGAACTATTATTAAATATTATTAAACAAAATCAACACGGCCCTGATCTAGGCTGCAGGCTACTCCTAAGAATTTGCTGATGGAACAACCCAATATAATTTTATTTGGCTACAAGCTCCACCCTTCCACCCTTACATCGTTGGCACCCCAACGATCCGCACATAACGTTTCGCCTCGTCGTTTATACCGCGTACGTCGAAGGACTGGAACAATCTGCCTGCTGCGGTCTTCTCGTCCGAGTATAAATTAGGTGTCTTCAAGGCTAGAGTGAATAGGCTCTTAATAAACTAGTGCGCTTCACCATAATTGATTGCATCACTGCTTACCATCGGGTGGGATTGCAGTCAAGCACTAGTTTATAATATTAAAAAAAAAGGTATTCCTAGCAATTTTACTTATCAACTATCCAGTTAGTCTATGGAAGAAGTTAATAATACGATAATATTAAGTTTATATCTTAGTTACTGATATCGTAATAAGCTACTTGATCTCGGGATCGTTAATCAATCTTCTTCCCTGGAAAGTGTAAAGTGTGCGTCTGCGCAATAGCGCATGCGCCTCTCACTGCAATCAACTAGATGGATTAGATATTATATTTATAAGTAACTAAGAGTAGTCCGTGGCTCCGTTCGCGTTTATTTAATACATATTTCAGGATAAGAATGATTTTAAAAAGCATACTTAGTTTGATTTGTTTTAATTTGAATCTTTTACGTTAACGCCAACTCTTTCCGCCAAAATAAATTAGTTTAAAAAAAACAAGAAATATTTTATAGAAATATACAATTCATAGTCAAGAAAGTCAAAGTCAAAACTTTTATAACAATTACTTTTGAACGTCATACTTAAAAGTAAAAAAAAATAAGAATATGATTCTAGTTGCCCCTTCCAACAGGTAGTTTTGTATGGAAAAGAATGGGCAAGAAACCCCATACTTACTCTTTTAAAATAGGTTTACAATACTTTGTATACATTAATCAGATGATATGTGAGGCTGATGCAGAATAATGGGAACTATATTGAGATATAAGTACCTATACTTATAAAAAATAAGCAATGGAGTTGATAATTTAATTATTATGTTGGTAGATACATTGTGCTCACATATTTATACAAATATACACTATACACTGCAGATTGTGTTTAAGAAGGAAATAGGTACCTACTCTTTAAATAAACAAATGAATATAGTTAAAAACAAGAGTGTTGCTAATTTTCGAGTCATAGATAGCAGTTGGTACAGGCGCCAGTAGGTATACAGGGTGTCTCATTCTAATTGGTCAGTATGGGAAAATCTGAAACTATAAGACATACGAAGATCTGTTCTGAGGAACCATGTCACCGATTTTAATAACAAGAAAAACTGCATTCATACATTTTAAAAAAACGTCTTTTTAAAAAATTTAAAAAAAAAAAAAAAACGTCGGGGATCGAACCCGGTTATTTTGAGCACCTACTAAAATAAATTAAAGTATGTGGAAACAATGCATTTTATTCATTTTAGACATCATGTTTCATACAGCCATTTACTGCTTAAGACCTACACAATCGATATCTAAATAGAAATAGTGTAGGTTCTTTTTTTCAAAATAACCGGGTTCGATTCCCGAACGGAGTACCTACAGATGTTTTTTTTAAATGTATGAATGCAGTTTTTCTTGTTATTAAAATCGATGACATGGTTCTTCAAAACAGATCTTCGTATGTCTTATAGTTTCAGTCTTTCCCATACTAACCGATTTGAATGAGACACCCTGTATAAAGCTGTCAAACTGTAAAAAAATTCCTATTGAACTTTATTCAGTCATAGCTAATATGCTGGCCCGTAGGTTTGTATAGGTATACTTAAATAACTTTACCAGGAGTAAAGTTATTTATACCTATTCTAGTGCTATTCTATAAATATAGCTAATTTTATTTGCGAAATCACTTCTGAATCCGCAGTGAAATCATGTGAAATTAAAATATCGTATTCTTAAATGGACTGTATTCGACACTGGCGCCACCGAGTGATGATCAAAGTGAGACGAACTAAAACGGGTGAGTATTTTGACGTTGACATGTGAATAACAAAACTTGTACAGGCAACATGAGAAGCGTAGTGAGTAAGTATATGACTTTCGAGATGATTTGCGAAATTACTTTCGAAGTGATTTACCATTTACAGAATAGCACTGCAGGAGTACCTACTGTCAGACTTTTAAAAGTTTTTAAACGTAAAGTATATTAGTGAAGCATACGCAGTTACGTTATAGCTTGAACTGTCCGTCCAATACAATAAAAATTAATAAATAAATATTCCACAACTGTCACACAACGCCATTTAGTCCCAAACCAAGTTGAATTTTTCCTTTGAGTAATAGGAAACTAATAAACTTTTATGTTACTAAAAACACCATATTATAGATAAATTACACATACAGAACAAATGATCGTGCTCATCACACAAACATCTGCCTTGGATTGGAATCGAACTCACTCCCTCCGACCTAGCATTCACGGTCACTAACCACTAGACCGGCACGGTAGCCACGCTCTTGAAGTGCATCAGGTATGCTCGCATTATGCTCAGGAGAATGCAGGCTTTCAAACGTTACATCTCACACATATACATCACAAAAGAGTAGCATCTCTAATCCACCGTATACGGGACAGCCTCTAAAGCCTCCTGCAGCTACATAGAGTATACGGAGTTATATGTAGGTATATCCAAGTTATACCATACTTAATCTCATCAAATAACACAGAACTTCAGAATATAATAAATACCTAATTACTTGGCACGTAGGGTAGTCACAACACTACATAGAGTCCAGTGAAGTCGTTAATCAAGCTCGTGTAGAGTCGGAGCGGCGCGGCGCGGGCGCAGCTCTATCGTGTGATTATACTTAATAGAGACCGGCGGCCCAGATATCTTACTTAGAGTAGGGTTGGGTGGACTGTTGTTGGCTGTGAAAATAATATTTAAAAAAAGTATTTTTTTTTTATAACTGTAATCATGAAAAGGTTGTTGCTAGACATTAGTAAGTTAAGACTTTAAGGTGTAAAGCATTAATTAGATTAAAGAATAAAAGTCGGGCAAAAGTGAGGCCCTACGCCTCACTTTTGCCCGCCACCGCGCCGCCGGCAGTTACTAAAATCTTACTCGGTAGTCTAGGATTACAAGTTCTAAAAAAATGTGAAGTGATGTTAGATTGTTTACGACTCCGTGTGAAAATAGAATTGCAGAATCAACTTAATTTATTTTATTGGCTACTTATAGCTGTTGCCCGCGGCTTCATCCCGCGGAACCTATATTATTATTTTCCTGGATT
Source organism: Euplexia lucipara (assembly GCA_921972225.1). Lineage (NCBI taxonomy): Eukaryota > Metazoa > Arthropoda > Insecta > Lepidoptera > Noctuidae > Euplexia > Euplexia lucipara. The sequence continues at coordinate 6,261,057 of OV179151.1, forward strand.
CTTACCCTCTATGAAATTACAGTCAAACGCTTAAACTTTATTTATTTGCATAGGTATAGATTTTTTGTACCTACACTAAATATGCAACAATAAATTAATCAATTCCACACGTTCCACACCCAACTAACAACAACTTAATCTAAAACTACCCACGTTACAAGATACATGAACCGCGCCGCTTCCCCCACATTCCCGGCGCAGCGGGGCGCGCGCGCAGCAGGACGCCTCGTTATTAGCACCTCCATGTTCAAAGCGCGAGCCGACACACCCTCCCTCGCCTCACCGCACTTCACCCCTGCAGGCACGCAACTGACAGTTAAGTAAGTGAAATAGTTTTTTTCTTTTAATTTTTTTAACTTGGAACTTTTTGGTTCCTCATCAGTGATTCTATTGTTGTTAGATTTTTGAATAAGTGTGATTTTTAAGTTCCTTCTAAGTTTATCTTAGACATCACCGACATCGGACAATTATAACGAATATAGGTCTGAAAATGGTCTCGCTTCTCTGCATGAGAAGCGGCCTTTGACCTGCAGACAATAATAGGCTGGTATTATTAAGCCCACCGCTTAGGCTGGTATTAGCTATCTAAATAGTTATGTTTAAGATCTCCTGATCTTACTGTGCTGTGTTGTGCTGTGTTTGTTTTTCCTAAAATAAAATAAATACTTAAACAGTTGGTGAATTACAATGGACTTAGTGGTTAAATAACAATGTCAAGCTGACCGAGATCGGTCTGAAGATGGGTGACCATAACACAACATCATATTGACCTGTTGGTCTAGTAGTTAGTTACCCTGACTGGTATGCCGGAGGTCGTGGATTCGATTTCCACCCAGGACAAATGTTGGCGTGATGAGCCCGATCATTTGTTCTGTGTCGGGTGTAATTTATCTATAATATGTATTTAGATACTTAAGTATGTTTACCAGCTGTATAGTACCCATAACACAAGCTTTTAGCTTAGCTTGGGACTAAATGGCGTTGTGTGAAAAAGTTGTGGAATATTCATTATTTATTATTATTACTATTATATCAAGACGACGGGTCTTGACTCGGAAATCACGTTGGGCCACATTATCATTTGTAAATATTTGACAGTCGTGATGAAAATAGTAAACAGAGTACAGACGCCAGCACATCAAGTTACCCCAATGTGTCAAATTTTCCCAATTGAATATGAACCTGTTTGTCATAAACTTGTAAAACGATCAAAGAAATTTGACTCATTGGGGTTACTTGATGGGCTGGCGTCTGTACATTGCTTTGTATTGTATTACTAGCTGCCCGCGGCATACTTCATTCCGCCTTAGAATTAATTTATTCGTTTTTATTAGTTCACGTCCTAATCTCAGACCTACGGAATATATACACAAAATTTTATAAGCATAGGTCAAGCCGTTTCGGAGGAGTTTTCTAACAAACACTGTGACACGTGAATTTTATATATTGGATTCGTAAAACAACGACGCTTATTATAAGGTGATAAGGAAAACGTTTTACTAGGTAATACTATAATGAATGGAGTTTATATAAAACACAGAGAGTCCAAATAATAGAGCATTTAACAAAATTATAACCTTTACCAGTTACTTTATTAAGTTTTTGTATTTTTTCGCAATTCACTTAAATCCAATTACGGTCGAGCCGTAAAATGTACAATTGCACATAATAAAATAAAATAATAGTTGATAGCATACAAGTTTATACAGAAGGCTCACTGAAGAAACCAAATAGAATATATACATCATTTTCTAAAGTAATATGATCTAGATAACATTTGTTGTTTTTTTTTGTAACAATAGTGTGATTTGCCTAGGTATGTACATAGTTTCTATCATAAAGTAGACATGTGAATTTAAAAGTCAGATTGGTATGTACAGACGACAGCACATCAAGTAACTCCAATGTGTCAAATTTTCCCAATTGAATATGAACCTTATTCTGTTTGCCATAACGTTGAAAAACGATCAAAGAAATTTAACGCATTGGGGTAACTTGACTTGCTGGCGTCTGTGCAAAGGCCAGCAGATCAGCTACCCTGATTTGTTAAATTTCTTTGATAGTTTTTCAACTTTATTGCAAATAGAATAAGGTTCATGTTTAATTGGAATAAATTCAAAGTTTGGGGTAGCTTCATGTGCTGGCGTCTGTAGGTACTTGCCCGGATTTGAACCTCAACGTCGCGCATGAGAGTTGGGCTGAACCAATCCATCGTGCATTAGATGTAAAAGATAAACTAAATATTCATAGAAATGTATTAGGTAGGTACCTACCCGTATATTTCCAAACAGGCATTTTGATCATAGGAATACTCTGACCTGGAGGACATATTCCTTTATGGTATCAAAAATGGCATCAAAAAGCAACTGAAAACGTCACTATTTCATAAATCGCATTCATTAGAACACGAATTATGAATATAAAAAGCATATATGTATTAGATTTATCGCTAAACCTCTAATAAGTCTAAGGTCTATGTGATTAATTGAGTTCCTAAAATATTATATCATACTGCATTAATTTGTATGTCAGTAGTTTTAAGCCAGCCCCATACAAAACGAATCTTCTGTATTTATTTGTGTCGTCAAGAGCATCGCGTGCGCACACCGGGCGCCGCCGCGCCGCTCAAGCGCAGGCCACTGATTGGCCGACCGTCCTGCCCGCCCAGTTCACACGCCGATGCCCAGGCGCACACAAAACAATGAATACAGCAACATTAATTAACCAAAAAAAATATAGACCCCTGATAGAAATTGTACCATAATTGTAGGAATTATTAAAATTACCTTTCAAAAGCACTCTTTCGGATTTAATAATCAAGTGAGTGGTTCCGAATGGTTATTATGAATAGTTTTCGTGTAAAAACGCAATTAAAGATGTCGTTGTTCTGATGAATGTAGGTACTGTATGAATTAATTATTGTTGTTAATTGTATGCACGGTTTCTACTTTCACAGAATTGTTTTGTAATGTGAGTGATGGTGATGAGCAGCCGGTCGATTTGGTGTTGAAGTCGACCCGTGAAAACTTGAGGGAAATGAACTGTCAATGCCTAGCATTAGCATAAACTGACAGCTCAATATCCCTTCACTTCAACTCAAAATCAAAAATCAAAATCAAAAGTCATTTATTCGAACTAGGCTGTGGATCAGCACTTTTTGAACGTCAAAAATTACATAAGACAGTCCCCCAAATCGCCCGCCCTTCGCCACTTCCTAATGTTTTTTGCTGGGAAGAAGAAGTGGCGGAACAAACTCCCCAGCAACACGTCTGTCTGATATGTTAGAAGAACAGCTTAAACAGCATTGGTAATTAATAAACATAATCATTCTAATTAAATAATTTGCTACATGATAGCTAGCACACACCAATATACAAGACAGTAGTAATAAGAGTAGTAAGTATCGGTACGTTGACAACTAAACGAATGCAAAAAAAAAAAACTAAATATAAGCCTTCAAGTAAAAAGGGCGTGCCCGCTTACATGTACAAAACTGGAATACATGACTAGGTCTACGACATTACATCAAAAATAAATAAAAAAAACGATACACTAAAAAAATAAAAAAATGATACACTAGGACCTTCGCAGCTAGATTTTCACGAGGTGATTTTTTTTCAGAATTACACTGTTGAACTCGCAATTGGTAGAGTACAATATACTCGTGATTCTGAAACACTGGGATTTAAGCGTCACGGTTATTACTCAGTAATTTGAGAAGATGTTTTTACCACCTTAATAATACCTATATGTTACATACATCCTCGGAATATACAGGGTTATTTTTCAATGACCGGCCAAATTTTCACTGGGTGTTCTACCCATGAATATGAACAACTTTCACTATGGGACCAACTCTGAAATCACGAAAAAAAAATCAGCTATTTCATACATTTTAGTCGAATAGGTAGGTATTGAACTTTTGTATGAAACGGCTGATTTTTTTTTCGTGATTTCAGAGTTGGTCCCATAGAGAAAGTTGCTCATATTCATGGGTAAAACACCCTGTAAAAATTCGGCCGTTCATTGAAAAATAACCCTGTATAGGTGTGTTAGCTATGTGTATGTTCAGGATTTTGAGAGTATCTCCATTGACATCATCATCATCATCTTCATCATCATCATCATCATCATCATCATCACAGTGATATTCACTTGGCAAATTATTCAACGATTAACTGTCAAACAGTTTCGTATTGGCCATCATCCGTGTGTATCTAGGATGACGTCATGCGTACTCGTAGAGATGTGACAAAGCGCTCAATACCTGCACGCGTAGCATGATCACCAAAGAAACGGTCTTTGTCGTGTCTCGGAAGAAAAGAAATTAAGTGTTCATGCTACGCAGGCAGGTGTATTGAAAGAAATTTGACAGATTGAGGTTCCTGTCTATATAATCTGTCACTTTGCCGATTCGTCTGTAGACAAAGGCCGTTTCTTCGGTGTTCAATGTGTTCATGCTACGCATGCTGGTCTGATAGTCACCGTATATAACTTGAAGTTCACTTGAAGTGCAATACCATTTTTTTTTTGTAATGGCCGGTTAGTTACTGCCAATGAAAATATAGCGTATTTAATAGCCTCCTGCTGATCCATGAATTATGTTACTATTACTACAGTCTAACCATTACGCCATATTGTTTTGTGGGGCTTAGTTAATAAGTTTTGCAATTACGATTATGCGAATATGAATAAACAATCAAAAACAAAATGATTTCGACAAGGTTGTGAGCGTTGATGTCTGATGTATGAGTGATAGATATTTGTCATATTTCAACTAGAACCTAAGTTGGTATGAACGTTCTTATTAATTCATCATAATTCATGATCATCTGCCAAGCTTTATCTGACTATGTTGGGTTGGGCTCCCAGTCTGGTTGAATGCAGTTGAAAACCAGAATTTTATAAAATGTAATAAGTAAAATAGAATGGATTTTTATTTGCATAGATCGTGTTTGTCAGAATTGAATTAACATCTTAAAAGAACAAAATTAGCTGAAAAACAATTTGCATGAATTAACTTAACGCTTAATTGTCAAAAGTAGCTGAACAATATTACGTCCAAAACATCTCAACGTCTCACATTACAAATATTTACAAAGCGATTTACATTTATTGGTTAGGTAGTTTTTCAAAATATGACTCAACAAATTATTATAACCACTTCAATGGTAAATCTTGTACAACTAAAAAAAAGCATAGCATAGGACGATGATTGTCAGTAAGTTTGGAGTATTATGAGAAGAGTGTAAAAGTTATGTGTGTTTAACTTATGTAATTGGCCAACGGACGTTTTATGTTAATTATAATAAATAAATAAATAAATAGTGTTAAGATGCTCTGTACATAATATTGTTCAGCTACTTTTGACTATTTAGCGTTAAGTAAATTCATGCAAATTGTTTTTCAGCTAATTTTGAACTTTTAAGATGTTAATTCAATTTTGGCACTAGTCTTGTTAAGCAATTTGTGTATGAGTAAGCTAAGGTGTTTATGAGTTTAGGAAATATTGATGTGGTCATCGACTTTTGGGGCTGAATGTACAACATAACACGTCACCTTCGTGTCGCATCAGATAAAGAATGTAAATACACACATCAAAAGTGTCTAGGGATCAAGCATTTTTATGCGGATTTCTTGAGATTGAGATGTGGCTTTGTAATAAATTTATGATTTTATAAATTTATATGGATCCTTTTTGGTGCATTTCATAATTTGAATCAGGAACTGTGAATCAAATTCGAGTAAAAGATGAAAATCAGTTGTCAATATTTTCCCTATAAAAACATACAACGCATTGAAGACATTATTAGTGCTACTGTTTCCCTACTACTGATTAAAACCAACGTTATTATGGAGCGGCGACGTCATTTAAGCAGGGAAGAAATGCTCAGAGCCGTGGGAATGATAGAAGCTGGTTCCCGGCAACGTACTGTGGCTTTAGCTCTGAATACAAGTCAGAGTGTTATCAGTCGACTTTGGACACGTTACCGAAGCACTGGTACCGTGGCTGAGCGCCATGGAGGACGGTATCGCTGCTCCACACGGAGACAAGACCGATACATTCAAATCTTAACTCGAAGAGCTCCAACAATAACCGCCATGATGTTAGCCGTGAGGCTTCATCACTCTTCAGGGAACTTAATTAGCGACCAAACAGTCAGAAACCGCTTGCACCTTGTGAACCTTCATTCCCGAAGACCGCTACGGGTACCACCTATAGCAATGCACAATTGTAGGATTCGATATCAATGGGCTCTTGAACACAGAAATTGGGCAGAAGAACAATGGCGTTTCGTGTGCTTTTCTGATGAGTCTCGTTTTGGTATGAGACCGGATACAAGACGTATACGACACTGGAGAACCCCTGGACGCCAACAGCGATTAAAATCCTGCCAGGAAGTCCATCCTTATAGTGGTGGAACCATCATGGTATGGGCGGGTATTTGGATCGGCGGAAGAACTGAGTTGATTTGGATCAGAGGCAACCTCAACGCTCAAATTTATGCTGAGACGATTGTATCAGACGTCATCGTTCCTCTACAAGTGCAAATCGGTCCCTTATTTCAGTTAATGCATGATAATGCACGACCGCACACCGCAAGAGTTGTAAGACAGACTCTCGCCGCAGCTAACATCAATGTCCTGCCCTGGCCTGCTCAGTCGCCAGACTTGAACCCGATTGAGCATGCATGGAATATGCTACAGAGAAGAGCTCTGCCGAATATGGAGGGTATCCAGTCGCAAGAAGACCTTTTTTTGTTGTTGCAACGAACATGGGCGGCCATTCCACAGCGTGATTTGGATGAACTCATTTTGAGTATGCCAAACCGATGTTCTTGTGTTGTTAGTGTTCGCGGTAGAAACACGGATTATTAATTGTTTAAGTTACCCAATAAAATTTTAAAGAAAACTGTTATTTCAGTCTTTTTTTCGAACTTTAATGTTAGTGGTTCAAATGTCAAAAATCCCTTTATTAGGAAAATGGCAAATTTCTTTATTAATGCAAAGGTGACTTGGTTTATCGTTACTGTGACAAACGAAAACACTTTATTTGATGAATCCTTAAAGAAAATTTTAATTAATATCAATCAGGAGAAAAGTTATTGCAAAAATATATGTTGATCCCTAGACACTTTTGATGTGTGTAATAACTATTCATTTGAGTGAAGGCGTGCAAACGTCGCGTCGCCAAATTAAAAAGTTTACATTTAATTATACGTCACTGTTTACTATAACTACTGGTCTAGAATCTGTTAAAAGTTATTTAATTGTTTAACTGTCTCGTTGGCCTAGTGGTTGTAAGCATGAGGTCCTAGGTACGATTCCCGTCTCGGGCAAGATACGTTATTGGGTTGCGACCCGGAGTCAGGATTTGTTGAAAGCAATTGTTTATCTCCCTATGACATAGGACTTCCAATACTTGCAAAATGGTGTTGGTCCTATAAATACGCCTATGCCTAACCCTTTATTACAGGCCTGATGTTATGACGTTATCTTATTTTGTAAAAGCTTAATCGGTAAGCAATTAAATTCCTAATCCATTGCTTGATTTGTTCAAGAAAATCGTCTTCTCAACAACCGAATAACGCAATGAATTTTGTTCAACTGTCAAAATGAATGGTATGACAATTGTGTGTGTGTTACAAAATTACCCCGCCGGTTATAGTTTAATTATTATGTAAAAATAAGCTCACGATAAATATCTAAAGCGTGTGTTTTTAGGGTTCCGTACCTCTAATGGAAAACGGAACCCTTATAAAATCATTTTGTTTTCCGTCTTTCTGTCAAAACCCTTTAATACGGGAATGCGTAGAGATATCAAGTAAAAAATAAACTTTATACTCAAGTATACGGTCCTTGGTATTGAGGAGCTTGTGGCTAAATTATAACAGCCGCATGGGTCGATCGAAGGTTAAGCTACGCTTGACGAGGTCGGTCCGTGGATGGGTGACCATTTATTACATACCAAGACTCCTCCGTGCCTCGGAAAGCACGTTAAGCCGTTGGTCCCGGCTGTCATTTGTAGATCTTTGACAGTCGTTACTTGTAGTCAGAAGCCCGAAAGTCTGACAACCAGTTTAACCAAGGGGTATCATGTTACCCAGTTACTGGGTTGTGGAGGTCAGACAGGCAGTCGCTCCATGTAAAACACTGGTATTCAGCTGCATCCGGTTAAACTGGAAGCCGACCCCAACATAGTTGGGAAAAGGCTAGGCAGATGATGACTCAAGTATACGGTCCCATGAAGTTATGTTATATCAAACTTCTAAGTTTACGTAAAAAAAAGATACGGCCGTATATCGACGGTCTCGAGGGAATCAAAATTCTTAGGGTACTTTCCGTAGACCTACAGCTATTAAATTTGGCAAGAAAAATCGTTATATACCACATATACAAAAAAAATATCAAAAACTATACATTTGTAATTAAATTCATCCAAAAAAATCTCGGAAAAAATATTTTTTTATTTATCCTACATACGGAACTTTCGGTGGACGAAACTGACTCGCACTAGTCCGGTTTTTTTTATAATAAGCTAATAATGCCTATGGCATTAAGTCTGCCTCTGTACATTGTGTGCTTGAAGTATTAAATAAATAAAAAACGCAGTTATTATCCTTCCATTGGATAACTGTCATAATATTATCATAGATTATTTCAGATCCTGCATTTGTGAAGTCTGGATGCAATGTACTAATAAAATAAACACCATGTTCGTAAGTAGGTATACCAAATATATATAAATACTAGGAACAAAGACAAATTTGTTATTTAATCTACCAGGCTGTAGAATATAGGTGGGTCGTCTAAATGCCAATGTAGGTACCTATACGTTTTTACAATAAACTTCCAACCCATATTCAAGATCTAAGCCTTAATGTAAAAGAGACTGTCACCTCTGAGTTTCTTTTGGTGTTTCTTCTCAGAGTAATCAGAAAGCGAAATACCGTCCTCTTCTTTAAAAAAATGACATGTAAAAGTGTGTATAAGAACCCATTTACAGAAATAAATGTCATTTATCATTTAAGTGTTCATTTAAAAAAAAAAAAAAACTATCTCCACTCATAAAAAGAAGAAAAATCTTCATAATAATAAAAAAAAAACACATAGCCTCTTCCTTTAATTACGCTGAATCATTTAATTATATCCAATCCACCTTTATATCCGACATAAATAACCCATATTCAAAACATATCAATAACTAACAAAGGAAAATCGAATAATAGTAAAACATAACTGTAGCACGCCCACAAACAACTACCAACCCTAATTAAATACACACATACGCACAAACCCTACTTGCACACACATAAGCCCACTGCACACACGCACAAGAACACAGACGCACACAACTTATTAACACATCAAGTCGGTGCAACGGTACTGTGGGGAATTATTTTTGAGCCGCTTAATAATGGAGTCATCATTTCGTCCATGACAGCTTCACACCTTGAGACTTGAGACGTAAGGCGAATTGACTCTCTTTATTATACTCTCGGGCTGTTTTGCTTTTTTTTTGTTTTTTTTTTATTCACTCCATGTTGGGTTTACGAGCGCGCTTTGTGAGCCAAGCCGCCGCGTGAGAGGTGTTAAACAGACTGCGGTACAAGATAATCTAAATTGTTATATAGCTTTAATGAATTGAACGTAAAAATAATTAAGATAATGAACTAAGTTTAACGATTTGTTAAGAATGGTCGACAAGTTGAAAAGATAATAATTTGATGCAGCAATAATGCCATTGTTGTTATTGATTCGGATTTAGATTTTGATAACTTTGTTGTACGTTTTTCTCTGTTCTTTATTAAGAGTTTTTACGTTTCATTATGATAGATCAGTGTTATTCCTTTTTTTTGCGTTATTTTATTATAATCTAATCGAAATATCTCAGAAGCAATAGCAATACTTTATTGGTGAAGTTCTTCAGAAAGGTACGGTGTGAAGTACTCGCAACTGGCGGCGTGTGTGTATGACAACATGTATGAATGTGAACTAAGCAAAGAAGTATGTAAGAATTGTGGCATACTTATGGCGCTCTGAAGTTTCTGCCTAACCGCATGGGAAAAAGGCGTGAGTTTATGTATGTATGTTATAGCAATATTTTTCACTTTTCGTTTTAAATTATCGTTGAAATTAAGATACTTTTAGACACCGATTTTGTTATCAACAAAAATGTCCATATACTTCGGAGAGTACTTACTTATTAATAAAAAATAATAAACAAGAATATCCAAAACTGTTTCCCCTTCCAACATCTGCTTGTTATTTCAGTTATATTTTACGGTGATGGTTTACGGCTACAGTTATGGCCGTCTGCCACAATAGAATTATTAAGGACCTATGGTATCGGCATTCTACCATATGCTGGCTATTTTAGAAGCTAATTATCGTACTAAAACCGTGGAAAGAAAAGGTAATTTTGTGAATTTGAACAATAATCAACAGGCAATCTACTTATTCCGCAAAAATCAAAAGTGACGTGAACTATCAATCTCTAAAAAAATATTGCTAAAATATTGTTTAAACCAATAATGCAAGAGCTGTCTCTTGCATTATTGGTATAAGATGTCTTCGCCCTAGCTTCACTTGCATTTTCACGCGTGAATTTTATACTTAGAAAAGCACTGCAGGATTATATTTTCTTAAGAGCTAAGTACTTGACAGTTTTCTCAAATAGGGAATAGGTATTCACAAAAAATCTATTAGTTGAAAAGTTTTTTATTTTTTAGGTCTCTCACCATAAAAATTACAACTAAAAAAAAAATACAGTAATGTGAAGTACGCCATATAAGTTATACTTTATTCAGACTTAGTATATCTACTAACAATATTTTATCCTGAAAACGTATATTATTTATACGAGTAACTCTAGATATTATTACGTAAAGCGCTCAGTTTCTTGTATAGTATAAACGATAAAACCTTCATTTTAATTGATTAATTATTAATTTTTTTTAAGTTTATCTTAGACATCATTGACATCGGTGAAGGAAAACATCGTGAGGAAACCTGGAAATATAGTTAATATAAGTTTGAAATCGCCAATCCGCCATGAGCAAGCGTGGTGATCAATGCTCTAGCCTTCTCTGTATGAGAAAGAGGCCTTTGCCCTGCAGTGGGACAGTAACAGGCTGGTATTATTATTATTATTATTGTTGTGTTTTGAGAGATTCTATGTCGAAAATCATAAGAAAATTCAACGAAAGAAAGCTGTTTTACGGAATAGGTACAGCTTGTATCTTAGTCACATAAGATACAACCGAACCGTGTTTTATCATTATGAAGTCTGTATAATATAATTCTGTTTAGAAGATTTCACGCGTCCTCCAAACATTTTTATCTTCAGATTAATGCTTGAAGGTGCCCGAAAGTGCCCGAAGGTATCCGAAGGCGTTGCGACCGGCTAATCGGTTCAATTGTTGGAATCAATAAGGCACCGCTTACAATCGAAGATCGTTATAATATATTGTGATTCAACATCGTGTTTCTTTGTCAACCTTTTTACTCGCCGACGATTTGTTAGGCTTTCAACTCGACCAGCTGACTATGCCGTTGTAGATTTGTATAAAAAGGATTATCTATTGACTTTTAAGTCGGTTTATTTAGTAATCAACAGGTTTTATCAGTAATAGGTACTATAAAGCCGGTCGATTCAGTAAAAGTCACCAAGCGAGAACTTGGAGTGAAGTGAACTGTCAATTGAGTTGACTGGCCTGTTGGTCTAGTAGGTAGTTAGTGACCCTGACTGCTATGCCGGAGGTCGTGGGTTCGATTCCCACCCAGGACAAATGTTTGTGTGTTGTGCACGATTATTTGTCCTGTATCTGGGTGTAATTTATCTATAATATGTATGTATTTAGAAATATATAAGTATAAAAGTAGTAGTAGTTGGTGGTTGGTTGGTGGTGTAGTAGTTGTAGTATATACAGGGTGTAACAGAAAGGGTATATACATCGGAAAGGCACGGATTCTCTTGGTGATAAGAAACAACATGGCAACGTTTTTATACATATACATACATAATTGTAAAGTTGAGCCCGCCCGCGCCGTCGCGCCTTCGTCGGTTAGGCAGAGCCCGATAGGTCTGTACTAGGCGCGCAGAACCCGAGATAGATATACTTGAACCTTGCCGGACAGGATTATGACCCTCATAGTGCGGTGACACGTTTGTTATGATTATGCATTTAATAAACTGTCGATATTAAATAATATCGTGAAGTTTCAAAGACATTAGTTGGGAGCTGATATTTTGAGGAAAGACTCATTATTAAATACACTATTCACCCTGTTTGTATGTATATACCCTTTCCGTTACACCCTGTATAAGTATGTTTATCAGCTCAATAGTACCCATAAAACAAGCTCTCAAGCTTAGCTTGGGACTAAAATATGGCGTTGTGTGAAAAGTTGTGGAATTTCATTTATTTTATTTTTATATAATTCCTGGTATTAGTGACATTGTGACAGCTCAGTTTAAGTTCAGTTCATGAACATTTTTATGATTTTTAAAGAATAGCGTCATTTGCACATTGGTACAATTATTTGTACAGACGGTACCCAAGGTAATAAAAATAGTCATTTAATAATGATTGACCAGAGCCCCTAATTCAAAGTAACCCACAGATACAACCTTATCTGCTTATGTGTGTCGAGTTGTACCTACAAATTTTTGAGATTATATTTGTTAGCAAGCAAATCTAATAAGCCCAAATGACCCGAATGATTTGATTCCCGAGTCTGCTTTAGCACGAATTCTTGACATACCTACGCGTAAAGCGAAACAAACTATTTTAAAATTTGAAATACAACAATGATGTGGAAAGCCCAAATAAGTACCACCCATAATTATAAATAAAGTAATAAAAATAAACTTAATAATTATATTTGAAACGAGTATTTTAAGTTGTAAAGTTGTATTCAATGCATTTGAGCTAAATTCTTGATGCAACCGTAACGTCAAACGTATAAAGGGTTCAGGAACGTAAAATAATTGCAATATTAATGTGAAACAAATTGCGAAAATAAATCAAAATCCAGACAGCAATTTCCGAGATTACACCGAACATACACGCAGTCTTGTTTTATAATAATTTTATTAAGTTATTAAAGCTGTTATTTAGCATAATTACAAGCAACCACGATGGATTAGACAAGTCTTGGGAGTACATACCTAACTATACGGAGTGCCAATCTAGTTATTTCTACTTGGTGTGAGAACCAGTTGGAATATTAATAACTGGCTTCAACTCCACTAGAGTCTCGTTAGGTTTCACTTATCAACGTTAATAAATAAATCTGTTGGTACAAGGTCAGACACTCCTTCATTTTATTATTTGCGATGCGCTCAGCTTGCGAAATTAATGTTGGCGAATTTATAAACGATGTGGATAGGTACAGGTACAGCCGGTGGATTCAGTAAAAGCCACCTCGTTCAGTGAAAACTGGAGTGAAGTGAACTGTCTATACATAATTATAATGGTTCTCACAAAGTGTCGTGAGGAAATTCGGCGGCAAAAAAATTCTGACACCAGATTAGTTAATAATCACACGATAAGTAGATGGACCGAGCAGGGTATAGTCTATTAGTCAAATTTGATAACATATATTTGTATTTATTTTATAATAAATTCTCATAAAGGTTTCCTTATTCTTAGAAGCGGTTGAGACCGCGGCGCACATCTAGTTTCTGTTAGCACGAATAACTTTCAGATGAAAAACAAAGTAAAACCCACCAACTTCTTTCACAATAATTACATTGATTAACGATAAATTAACATCCAATTTGTATTTAACACAGAATTAATTGAAGATTACTCGCATGATTTGCATCAATTAAAATTATTAACATACCCAATTTGAGTAAAACATACTTAAACATAACACTTTATATGGGAACTCTTGCGGCCTTACAAACAAACTCAGCATCTACATACTTATTGATAGCAACTTATTATCCATTTATTTATAACAGCTATCATCGTATTACTATTAATAATTTATTTTCCATCTTCATGTAAATTGCTTTCCAATATTTAATGTCAAACAGGATTGAGAAGTGAGAACCGACTAAATAAGTACAGATTCTACCAGAATAAATGGGACATCAAGTTTGTACGCTTATTCCCCGTATGGGCTTAATACAAAAATGGTTAATACAAACGTTATGTCATTACATTATGACGTGTCGTGTGGACGATTTTTATTACGCTTGCGCCGAAAGGTTTCTGATTATGTCATTATTTATAGTGATAGAGAAAGTGTGGTGTTGATGGTGACCTATGACTCCAAGCGATAAGTTAGGATGATGTCTGTACTTTCTGTACGCTGACAAATTAACTAAGAACATGTTTTGCAATGAGACTGTAAGGTTATGTTTGATATGGTGTTGATGGGTTTATATAAAGATTATTTGGTCGCAAGTGGAAGCACTAAGTAACTAAGCAAGTGTAGGCACTTAGACTCAAGTAACAACGTGTCGTTTTGTACCAGAAACTTTCACCGTGTTAGAAATATAAAGAAGATGAGGCTGGTATCGATCAGTCCTTTTATCTCCTCGGTCGATTTTAATTTTGACGTAGAAATCTGCTGTTGCCAGCACAAGTCTTAGCTGGTACATCATTATTAGGAGAAATATATTATTACGTAGATATGTATGTAAATATAGTATGCGCGTATAGCTTTGACACAACAAAACGAAAAGCAATTAACAAAACACATAAAGCGTATTAATTATTCGGCCACATGTGTAAACTTAACAGCAAAACTCAAACAGAAAACGTAATTAGCAATAAATTTAATATTCAATTACTGTAGCCAGTTAATTAACTCGTAGCCGTCATACAGTGTAATTTAATTATGTCTGTCTGTCCGTCTGTGGCGTTGTTCGATGCGTTTGCGCACCGTAGTGTTCTTTATGCAGACATTGTGGTTTGTTTTACGTGACTTCTATGAGTAGTTATGGGACATACGTAGGTAAGTTAGAACTACATATGTTCGCGTGAATTTATTTTTCAAATAATAAAACCTTTGTTTAGTTTGGAATTTTAATCGGGTTTGGTCCCGGTAATTACGTGGAACAGTTTTGCAGTTTCGATTCCGGGGCCTTTTTGTTTTCTATTGTAATTGTATGAGAAAAATTTTCTACTCATTTTGTTTATATTGAGTAGAACTAGCACGAATAAATGTTTGTAATAATAAATAATAAGTATTCCACAACTTTTCACACACCGCCATTTTGTCCCAAGCTAAGCTTGGGAGCTTGTGTTATGGGTACTAAACAGCTGATTAACATACTTATATATATAAAAATACATACATATTATAGATAAACTACACCCAGACACATAACAAATTAGCGTGCACAACACACAAACATTTGTCCTGGGTGGGAATCGAACCCACGACCTCCGGCATAGCAGTCAGGGTCACTAGACCAAGAGGTCAGTCCGGTTAAACGTAACGACGTTTAAAAAAAATACAACTATCCTGTATTTAATCGCGTAGGTTTAAATATATGCGGCGAGCATAATTATTCCAAATAAACACCTCTTTTGAAATTTGATATAGTTAAAGTCTGACGTTAGCAATTTAAGTATCCTTTGCTTTAAGTAGGTACACTCGTCGTATCTCTATTCCGTTTTTAATGACATACAAACATTTCGATGACTTGGCTTATCTTCTATCAGTTTCAATCTGTCAAAAATACGTCTTGATTTCCCCAATTTTTGACGTTGATTGTCAAAAAGAAAAGACTAGATTTTGAACGATTTTAATTACGGGAATTGTCGTGCAGCTTTCAAATTCTCTCACTAAACTTCGAAACAACTGAAAGCGTGCATAAAATTATTAACTTATTTATTTTTTTGTGAGTGTTACCGGGTGAACTTTTAATTAATAAAGGCGATACTAATTATAATAAAAAATGACGTATTATAATTGTCGGGAACACAAGACGGTGCGAGCACGCTCGATGGCAATCGTAAAAAAGAGCCCCGCCTCACTGGGTGCACAGTGTGCTACGGGAGAGCGCCCTGGACAAAATTTTACACAATAGGCTAGAAGACTAAATTACTAATTGTAATAATGACTCATTACTAGTCCTTTATCTAGAACTAGACAATATTAGACACATACCTAATATTTTTCATGATATAAAAAAAACGGCTAAACATTAAGTCAAAATGTCGAATGACGTCACGAACGGGTGTTTTTTTTAAGTCGGTTTTATTTTTTGCAAAAAAGTTATTATATCTATATTTTATTTGAATTCTAACAAAGCAAAGTTACTTAATAGGCATGACGCTGGTGTATGAATATCAAAGTTCTATCATTTATTTTATTAGTTAGATAATGAAAAATAACATACAATTTTTTTTTTGGGAGAGGAAGCTAGCAACGTCATAATAAATAATAAAAAAACGACATGTAAATAAATAAATAAATAATAAATAATTCAGAATAAACTGTACCTATTCGTGATGTCATTCGACATTTTGACTTAATGATTCGCCGTTTTTTTTATTAGTGTTTTTTTTTTAAGTCGGTTTTATTTTTTGCAAAAATGTTTTTTTATTTTTCCTTTTTTAGTTGTTCCTGTACAGATATAATCCATGAATTTATTTTATATTGTTAATTGTTAACAATACATGTCATGATAATAGGGTTATCCACTTATCCCTAATAAATGAAATAACATACAACTATCGAAATCTAGGTATACTGTACACATTTGCGTACTCCTCAGAGCGTACAGGCGTGATGATACGTCATGATGTTGTATAAACAATAAAAAAAAAAATGATTCCAGCAATCACGACACATTTGCCGTCTATTTTTGAAGAGTTCCGTTGTATATCTCCGAAGATCAGCACCAAATCTTCACCAAATTAAAATAAGACCACCCCAGGAGTATATTCTTTCAAATAAAAAAAGAATTTTGAGAATCGGTTCACAAATGGGGGAGGAATCAGGTAACATACATAAAAAAAATACATACGTGCGAACATAGAACTTCCTCCTTTTTTGAAGTCGCTTAAAAATAGACCAGGCCGTTACTTAAACAAAACACCGGTCGGTTCTTCTTATACAGATAAAGCACGAACCTTGATCGCCACCCTTGCTCGAGGCGTATTGGCGATTTTAGAATTGCATACCTATTACATAAAAGAAGTATGTAAGAATCGTAGCAGATGGCACTCTACAGTTTCTGCCTACCCATTTGGGAAAAAGGCGTGACTTTATGTATGTATGTAATTATGTATTACCTAAAAGTCTCCTTTAAAGATTTAATAATACGTGTAATAGGTACTACAATTTTAATAACACACATAATCGGCTGTTTGTCAAAATTTTAGTTTACAGTCCCTCATCTAGATTACAAAAAAATATTCGACACAAATTTTCTCTTTTTTCACGTAATGTAATAATAACGGCGATACATCGAGTCAAAACGTCGCATAACGTCACTAGCCGGTACAGTTTATACTAGATAATGACGTTACAAGCCCCCTCTCCTCAACTCCTCACCAAGAGTAGTGGAACTTTAATGCGCTTAATCTAAGCAGTTTTCCATCAATTTGAATAGAAAAAAATACGTGTCGAATAATTTCTTGTAATCTAGATGACGGACTAAAAACTAAAATTTAAAACTCCCAAACAAATTTTTGTTGACATTTTTTTTGCGTCTGCCTATGAAAAATATCTAAAAGTATAGAGTTTGAATTTCTGAACAGTTTTTTCTTTGGTTATACTTTTATAGGAAGTCAGGAATTAAAGATATTTTATTTTTAAGTTTTAGAGGTTAAGACTATTTAAAAGGATATGTCCGCTATAATCTTAGCACAAACAATCGTGTTTATTTTAACATTTGTATTCTGATGCATACATGTGTAGCAGCACGTCCGCACGCAGCTTTAGCGGCTGCTAAACATGCATTTCCTAAGTATATTAATGCATTATGTCAAGCCAATCATTTTAAGCAACTTGACTAAGATTTATATTACATGGCAACATTAGAAGTATAGCTAATCCAAAAGCCATGAAGTCAAGCCAGAAAGAAAAAAAAACACAAAGCTATGATTATTTATTTCATCAACAATCTAGTCAATTAAGCTCTTAATTATAAAGACTTTTTTCCAGACTTTGATAGGCCTTATGATTGATTTGATAAAACTTAGTAAATTATTTCGTCGGTATCTATTACGGTGACATACGTAGACGCTTAATAATTTCATCAACAATTCCCTCGCCGGTATTCTTTACCTATACCTACAGAAATAAAGAAAAATGTACTATTGTGTAGACATAGATAATCAACTCAGCCTATCAGAGTCCACTGCTAGACATAGGCTTCTTTCAAGTTTTCTTCTTTCAATAAATAAATAAATAAATAAATAAGTTGCATCACAACACTTGATCTTTAGCCTTTCGCCTCCAGTTTGTCCAACGACCATGCCATGCGACCAAAAATAATATTTGTGGTCTTCAGTCTACTTTACCAGCTATCGGTCCTTCTGACGACACGGCTGGCCATTGCCATTTTTGTTTGCTAACCCTGCAAGCAATATTTAGACTAGTGAAAAGTTTTATTAAAATGGCTCTGCGTTTGAACCAGAAAAGGATGAAAGCTACTCAAAATTAAAAGGAAAATCGGTTCTAATTATAATTATTTAGAGGTATGAGGAACAGGGTGTAAAATTCCTCATCTCACAAAAAAAAGGGATCCTCCGCAGGCGAATGTAGTGTCTGGTGAACAACTACTTACCGACGGTTGTTGTCGAGAACTTGTACAGTCACGAGTAATAATTTGACATGTACTTTGTCACATTTTCTAAAATATCTAAACTATAGATAGGTACCAATTAAAAAACATGTGTACGATATTTTCTTCTAAATATAGGAAATGTGGCAATGTATACATATCATTGCTCGTGACTGTACACCTTCAAATCGTGCTCATAACTTTAACATCGCAACGTGAGATTTCAGTCTTTTAGTTCCGTATATGGCGAGATAGATGTCGCTACAATTACTATATTTTATAATACCTATTATTGTTGTTATGTTCGTCTGTCTGTCAGAAAGCTGGTATCTCAGAAGGGTAAGTTGAAATTTTCACAAAATTTGTGTTTGAGCTAAACAAACATACACTCCGCTGGCAGACTCTAGACACTGAAAGTAATATGGTTTCGATGGTATTCTTTGGATACGGAACCAATAATATAATATCACATGCAAGTTAAATTATGTTATTAAAAGACCCCAAAATAATTTTGACCCGCAAACTTCACATCGCTCCCACAGTGCGCCGGCAACATCGGCCAATTACATAAAAGCGTTTCATTTGCCGCTGCAAAGTGTTATTGTGTGACCCCGCGCGATACCATCGACCATGGTTCCATGCTGATTTACTCCACTTACAACCATGGTTTAAATGAGGCATCTCGAATCTCCAAACCCTTCTCGATAAAGCTGGTATCAGAAGGACGAACACTTAAATAAAATGCTTAAAATCTAGTTATTATCTTATTTCAACGGCAATCATAATGCGAAAAACGTGTAATCAAAATGGAAAATTTGACGTTTTTCTGACAGACCCTGAGATTAGAATGCGAAAGTTCCTTAAAAATTCGACAATTGTAAGGCAAGACAAGACAGAAAAGGCAAGACTTAGGGCGAGACTCCACCAAAGCGGAGACTAGAAGAGATGTGTTTTACAACCAATCAGCTTGTGTCATTTTGACCGCTCAGTGCTAGCTTCAGTACAATACAATATCCTATTGTTAATTACAACACATCTCCTCTTGTCTCCGCTTTGGTGGAGTCTCGCCCTAAAGCGAAGAAGGTGCCAGTCGACAAGAGTCTACGATGCCGAGCATGATTTCTACGATAAATCAGAAGAAATGTTTCTCAAAACAATCTGTGACTTAGTTGATTCTTCCGTCGACGAAACCGTGTCTACAGTGATCATGATAATATGCGTTGCAGCAGTTTTGTTCTGTAAAAATCATCCCATAACAATGTACGAGAAATGAAGGCGAAGAGCTGTCATTCCATACTAATGCTAGGCATTAACAGTTCACTTAATTAAAAGTCGCCCCGATGTTTACGAAATCGCATGAAGTGAAGGCGAATTGAGCTATCATTCCAAACTGATTTTAGAATTACTATGACCTTTATTTGCCTTCACTTCACCTAAATTCTCACGGGGTGATTCTTACAATAGTACTGCCGGATTGAATGCAAGACTTTATGACTACAAAGAAACGGACATTTCGCTTTGCATTCAAAATTTAAAAGGTTCCAGGATTAAATCAAGGTACAGGATAGAGCCTTCCAGTATCTGGCGATCCGAGAGTGAGAGATCCGAAACAAATGGTCACGTATACGCTGTATTAATTAATGAATGCTATTATTCTTGCCTTATCCAGTTCCAGTGCAGTCTTTGACGTCAGTATTGTTTTTGAGGCAAAAGGCCAAACATAGGGGCAGTGGTACTTGCTGTTTGTATAGTTTTCCGGAGAATTTGGAAAGGAATATGTAATGCAGACACATTAATTACCTTAGAACCTCTTATTATAGCACCTGGTGGTAACAGGCTCACCCACTATGCCTCCTCCTTGCGTTGTACTCCTCATTGCTGAGGGTCGTGACCTCCATGCTTAATCACCTTTTTTTCACGATGTTCCTCCATCTGCTTCTGTCTCTGGCGGTGTGAAGGGCATCGTATACCGAAGAGTGGTGCTGATCTGGTCGGACCAAACGTACTGGGCTGCGTCCACGAGGCCTTTTCCCATTAATTTCACCCACTATGATATGGGCGATAATCACAACTGGCTCAATGTGGGAATACTGCCGGTACACCTCTGCCTAACCGACATGTCTAGAAATATGTCAAAATAATGAAACCGTACAACAGAATTCTTTACCTTATAAAAGATCAATTCACAATTGCAAAGCCTCACAATTCTTTACGCATATTTTCATTGTTTAAAAAAGAGCCAAGCGTCTCGGAAAATCGCGTGGATTTATCACAATAATGAGGCGTTAGGAGAGTACCTTTAATAGTTTGTTAATCGTGGTAACGCCGACATAATAAGCGCACTGCCGGTACTAACAGTAACAATGAAAAATAATAACCAACCGGTGTGATAGCGGCCGCGGCTCGGGCGCGATTAACTGTTTCTGCTTTTTGTTTTGAAGAATAAAAGAAATGTGTAAGAAAATTATAAGGAAATGTTGAAGTTCACTAAATACACGGGTCAGTGTTTCATTGTGATTTGTTGTGTGCAATTAAGTGAATAGTGGAGTAGGTTAATACGAGTAGTGCCAATTCCCTACTTGATAAAATAAAGTTAATTTAGGCTATTTTCTCACCTATTCCTCTTCTATACATTATTAAGAGGTCAGAACATTTTCAAGAGCTGTCAATTTAAGTTAGACATAAATTTTTCACACTGACATTTGTAATTAAGTAGTACACTGTACATTTCAAACACATCCACCAAAATAATTTAGTTTGAAGAAAAAACAAATTTGACATCTTTGAATTAGTTCTTATCGGTCTCGTATTTTAGTTTAGTTTTTGAACAAGGATATCAATGCCAATATTTGTAAGTTTGCGGTAACATAATTTCAAGACTTAAGTTATTTTCTGGCAGATGATGACTGTGACATGTTATTATGTGTTATAAATGTTTTGAAATTAATCGAATCTACACTTCTTCATGCATGTTTGTAATGAGTAAACTCAAAAACAACTGTACCGATATCAAAAGTTCTTTCTCTATTGGAAAGCTACATTAACCGTGAGTAACGCAGGATACTTTTTATCCCTGAATTCCTAAGAGAACAGGACCTACGCGCGTGAAACCGCGTGTCGTCTGCAAGTTGAATTCATAAAGAGCACACTAATCTAATACAATTAAACAAGCAATTCTTGTATATGTTACATCGATTTTCATGAAATTTTGTATGCAGGGGTTTTCGGGGGCAATCAATCTTTTTTTATTCATCCAGGTACTTAATCATAAGACAAAGGAGTTTAGTACGAAACATTAAATGAGATCATGCCTGTATTCCGCCAAAGGGTTAGAGGTGTACCTGGTATTTCGCCAGTTATGTTCAACTTCCATTTAATAGGGTGCGAGCCCATTGCTTTCAACCGGACACACATAGTTGCTACTGTGAAATTCCTAACGGATTGACCCTTAATGCTTATTTCACGCTGATATGAAAGTACCGTAGGCGTTATTGATGAGTAAAAATATGAAGTGGATAGCATATTTAATGGCTTATTGAGGTATTGCACTTCAGTTTAAGTGGAAATAACTACTTAATTGAAGCCAGAAGACAGACCCTGGCAACACCAGGAATTAGTCACGGCCTGTAAATGAAAACATATAATTTTTATCACCCGTAATACGTTTAAATGCATATTATTATTTTGACCGATACAACTTACCTTTACGTACCTACTTAACCGGCCAAATTATTTGCGAGCAAGAGCCGTTTGAGTTTCAAGTCACGCGTGCGCATGCGCAACGTTTTACAAAATGGTTTTTAATGAAATTTATACATCATCATGGTATTTGTCCATTACTTTTTATGGGCTAAAAGAAAGTGTTGAAGTATGTTCGATGTATCCTTATATGATCGCATCAAATTATGCTGAATTCTGTCTGAATTTAAATTGGGTTTGCATTACCGATATATTCTTTATAACTTAAACTGTATATGGACTAAATAGTGTCATCATCTGCTTGGTATTTTCCCTATTATCGGGAAAATGCCTCGTCTGGTGGGGAAAATGTATGGTCTTCCCGTTTAACCAGATTTACCAGACCTATCTCATCATCTGGGTTGTCCCAGTGTCTTGGTAACACGATGCCCTTCTTAAGACTGGTTGTTAGATTTTCTGACTACTTCTCATCATCAACTGCCAAAGATCTACAAATGACAGCCAGGACGAACAACTTAACGTGCTTATCGATGCGTGCTTCAGTCTGTAGGATTATGTATCGAATAGTCTTCTATGAACCTTAACCTGCTAAATGTTTTACACCTTTTTTATGGGAATTCATCATATGACTCCTCCCGCTCTGGGAGAAGCACGAGGGAGTGTCAGACTCTTACTGACTAAAACCCATCCGTGTACCCTAATGCCTTTTGTGTTCCAGGGCCTCGGTGACTCTTTTGAACAAATTTCGCGACCTACGTCATACACCTAAACGAGCGCAAAAAGAGTATGTAGGCTGCGTTTTTATATATCTTGTTATTCATTTATCCAGGAAGTAATTTTCTAAACAACAATATCACCGTATATTCCCACCTCAAAACGTTTTACGTCCGTAACCATCTCAGCAAGATGCGCGGTTTAATAAATAATATAGTTTAGGCGTGCAATCTGCGCGGTGCACGGGAATACAAATGGCAGGGCGTCGCAGCCACGCCGCTGCGCCGGAGCAGATGCGCGATAGCGACGCGGTGCGCAGCGCGGGTTTGTTAGAGAATTTTATATGGGATTTCTGTTATTAATGGTTTATTAAATTAGAAAATATGATTTGGTAATAAAATGGGTAAAAAAGGAAATCGTTCGTTGTGATGAAGGTTTTAAATTTAATTTGTGGTGTGTTTCTATATATTCATAGCATCAATTCTAGCCTAGCATTTTCCGACCGGCGCCAGCGGGCGTCGGGGTCGACCTCCAGTCTATTTATTTGATATATTTACTCATATCGTAGGTAAATCAAGCTACCTCAAAAATACTTTTTGTGGTAGCTTGATGTGCTGGCGTCTGTACTATCTACGTATATCGTAGAGCTTGCCAACCTGCCTTGAGCTAACGTGATGATTGAAGGTACAGACGCCAGTACCCCAAACTGTAAAATTTTCCCATTTGAACATGAACATGTGATTAGAATAAAGTTGAAAACCTATCAAAGAAATTTAACACATTGGGGAGGCTGATGTGCTGGCGTCTGTACAAGTCTAAGATGGGCCGAAGACCGTTAACTGCACGGGTTTTTATGAATCTCTATGCTAAGAAATTGACTCTGTGTGCGTTAGTACTAGTTTTGCAGCTCTGGTTGCAGCCACAGGCTGCAGGCTGCGCTGCTAAGTTTGACCATAACCACCCACTTTGTTTTTCATTATCAATGGGGGACAAAGTTACCCTTCCCTATGAGATAATATCTTAATCGGCAGCTAATCACAATAAATTGACTTATTACAGCCCGATCTAACACCAAACACGCTTCAATTACCAATCAAAACTCGCCAATAACCGCACAGTATTTAGCGCTGGCAACACAAATCACGGCGTTAACCCCTCCACTGCCGCGGGGGTATTTATCGGCACAATAAACTTGCGTAATTTATAACAAGCAATAACAATGTGTGCTGTATCTGAGGGGTAATTTCTCAAACGCACACCTCGCCCGTAGCGGCGGCTATCGGACAAATTAAATAGCCGTGTACGTCCGTCCAGGCCGTCCGGACGAACAATCGGTAGGCTCTACTCTTATTAAATGATAAGCCTCGTAATATTAATGTTATCGTGCAGCGCTAGCGGAGGGTTAAACTGTTTTGATTTTTAAATTGCCGTGTTCGTATTTTTTTGACGGGCGTTTTGAAATTGGAGAGGTTTGAGTGTGTTGTCATGAATGTTATTTGACGGTGTTACAAAACTATTTACGTACAAGTCAATAATTGGCTTGAACATCTAAAACACTATAATTTATAAGTATGTTTTATGTTTTGAAATCTGCTGTGTTGGATTTTGTACTTTTAGAGAATAAAAATATTACCGAATAATAAATACGAAATATCGTGTTATGTAGCTGGTACACAAAATAATAAAACACAGAACGAACATTTATAAATCAAATATACAGACGCCAGCACGTCAAGTTACTCCAATGTGTCAAATTTTCCCAATTGAATATAATCCTTATTCCGTCTCTCATAAAGTTGAAAAACGATCAAAGAAATTTGACACATTGGGGTAACTTGACGTGCTGGCGTCTGTACAATGCGCCGTCTTATCGCACAAGACGATTCTGTCATAATGTTGGACAAAATTTCACGAAATAACCTCATCTTTTGCTAAAATTATGCACGTCCCGTTATTTTTCACTGTGGCCGCACATTTACATAAATAACGTAGGACAAAAATATTCTAATTATAATTTTAAATACTACATAGTTCTAGACTCCCCGCATCCTATTATCCTCAAGTCTATAAAGCCTTTTAACTCTGCGACATCAATGTCTAAACATTCCCAGTTGTAGAAACTTGAGCGAGGCATCTTAACAACTTACTAACCTTTACTATTCCACCATTCCGTTAATACTTTCAACTCAAAAGGAATAAATGTCGATTACTTCATTAGTGTTATGAATAACTTAAGTAGAACCAAAAGACCATACACAAGTATAAATATAAACATCTGTCCGAGACGTTCCAATTACCATTTGCAAGTCATTACACATAAATACAGCGGTTAATCTCGCTCCAAGATAATTAAGGACTTAATTAAATTACGGATCAAATCAATTTGTATCTTACGAGAACTAAACAGAAAATTTAATTAGCGATACGCCACAGAAGAAATGTCAAAAAGGTATTAAGAAAAAACGTAAAAATTAATGCGGGCGCGCATACCTGAGCAACCGGCACCTTGTGGCAAATTGAAAAGGCCGCGCTTGCTCTCCGGGCTAATAATAAATTCTCAAATAATAATAATTCATAAATAATAATCGTGGAAGAAACAAAATAAAAATATTATACACGTCGAAATAATAAAGGATTTGCCCGGGAAGCAGTCGACACGGGTTGACTTTTGTTGAGGATAATAGCGGCCTGATTATAAGAATTCTGATTTTACCTTTCAAGTTATGAACTGAAGTGTACAAAAGTATATAGGATGTACTGAAGAATGTTATGACGCATTGTTTACATATTTACGCCCAAACATGCGTTTGGCTAACACGTAAACGCAGAAATAGCAGGTTAGGTCATGATCGTTACGTTATTTTTATCTTTATCATAGCGTAATAGCCAAGTTAGTAGCAGGCGCGCTATAATCAAGCCGCATAAAGGCGCCAGTGTGCGCCGGCCCGCCGAACATAAAATTGTTTTTTCGTCCAACAGCTATAATTAGGCGATGCGTTACGTTTTTGTTTGGCCCACATTTCCCGATCCTCTAATTTTTGTGTTTTTTGCCGCTCCTTTTGTAGTCGTTAATATGATTACACCGTTGGGATGATGGCTTCATACGTGTTTTAGGTTATAACTTAATTTGCTCGGGTTACTTATTTGTTTTTTTATTGTTGTCCGACTTCCTGAGAGTCTGTCGTGTGTTTTTTGCGGCTGGTCGTTAGCTTGGAGGTGATTGAATGTGATGGTGGGCAAATTGTGGGTCGACTCGTACCGTCGCGTCGTGCTGTCAGGCCGTCCACGTCCCGGCGTCACGTATTTAGTTTGATTCGAATGTTGACTCAGTGTGTCGTAATTGGATCGTAATCTGTTAGCAGAACTTTTTGCTCCAGATGATTGCGTTCTCGCACTATCACGTACACTCAAACTTACGATGATATTGACCGTTTAGCTTATTTTGGCCGTAAATTAATTTCTAATGAGGTAGGCAGGCGGCGGGGCCGGCGCGTTAGGGCTGAGAATGTCTTAATAATGTTTCGTGTTTGATGCAATCAAGCGGTTAACGCTTCCTGCAGCGCTGGTAAACGGCTGAAGTTACGTAAACGTTTAGGTTTAAACACCTATTTGAAGCGCTTTAAGCTTTACTTCCCCATTGAAAGTGTTCTAAACATAATACCTGAACTTCAGAACCTGAACTCCCATATCCTTTCAATCCAAACCTTCTCCATTCTGTTCGGATACACACAAAGCTCTCGAAAAGCAATATTTCGTCCTCAGTTTTGCATGAAGCGCTGCACCGGCTTCACAAGTCAGCGGTAATGGCGCGGCGCGGTTTGACAAGTAAATTGAGCTTGGACGTGCGACGTGCAAATTGGTCGACACCGCCTGCACGCAACTTGCCTTTCGTGCTCGTGCGTGGCTCACGGAGTGACACTTGGGTAACACGCCGCCGCGCCGCCACGAAACACTAGCTTTGAGAACTAAATTATTAATGGAAATAGTTCTCATTATAAAATTGTGAGCAATGTGTTTCTAGCTTTATTTAATTTTGTATTTTCCTTTTTTTCTGGACTAGTTTTTCGTTATGTTTCTTTCTCGTGTTGGCGGACTTATGCCTGTTTTACTAACACTAGGGAACAACTAAATTGATATAGTATCTATAGTTTAGTTATATTAATACGCGGGGAGTCAGAGTTGCAAAAAGCAAAAAGGGTCTAACTTGAAGTAACTAGACGTATTCTAGTAGGTAAATACATACGATACGTGAAGCAAAAACTTAGGATCCCTTTTAAGATTATTGCTGACACGAAGCAGTGTTGGTCATTAAATTATATGGAGTAGAAATGCAGTACGATTATTATGGTCAAACTTTGACTAAGCTGATCAGTTATCTCAAAGCACAATGATTTTGTTAACAAACATATACAATAGTGTCAAGGGCTAAGTACATGAGTTAGTTTAAAAGTTATAGAAAAACAAAAGGGTTACCTCACACTAGGAATTTCTTCTGTAGGTATCTATTACAAACATTTACACTCACTTACACAAACAGCCAAACCTGGAACAACTACCAGTGGGCTTTACTAATATTATTTTGTTCAGCGCAGCAGCCAAAATTGCTAGTAGATAACAAAACTTACGTAGGTATTAGGTATACTGAACTTACTTATCATGACTTTCCCGGTGTGTGGCAATAGACGTGCCCCCCCCCTATTACACGGGACTTGAAGATAACTGGTGAATGTGTGAGTTCTACAGGTACCTATACCACCACCTAACGCCATTGAGAAATCTTTATGGTCTATTAAGCACATAAGTAGACATTGTTTAGATTATATTAGGTAATTTAAACTAAGTAGTAAACTTGAGGTAGGAATTAGAAGATTCTGAAATTATAAACACAGCAGGGTAACCAACTATATTTCAAACCATTATGGCGGGATGGAATTTCCTTATTGATGTCGTGACTCTGTCAAACTCTATCGCCATGTTGCCAACGGCAGAGCTAACTGCTGCCCTCGACACGACTCGAGGGCAGTTCAACTGACTTCTATACTCAGAGAGCTAACGACGACGGGTGCCGGTGATTTTTGAAGTTGGAATGTCAACGTCCGCGGTCGACGCATCAACGGTTGCCGCCGAGTCGTACCGACCGCGACCGCTGCAGTTCCCTCTGCCGTTGGAAACATGCCACTCGTGTGTAAGAGCTCTAGAGTCTGATAGAGCAATGCCGTCAAACAGCTCTAAGGCCTGGCGCACGATGGCGGCACGGCAGAGGAACCTTCGGCATCTCTAAATGTAAGCACACACTGGCGGTAGATATTGTCTGACATCCTTAAGTACGCTTCGACGTTCTTTAGCATATCCATGCGTTCGAACATCGAACTCGCGCTTAGTTTTTTCACAATATTAGTCGTCAACGAATAAGTTAGGTACGTTGAACAGTGGCACATTTCGGCATTGACTACGCTAAGCTAGCAAAGCTACGTGCAGGGCCGCGGGGCGCTGTCTGCCACGGTATCCCGAAGACTGCCGAAGCGTTCCGAAAGCTGCCTACACGGCATGCCTACCGGCGCACCGCAGTACTGACTACTGCAATTGAAATTTTAACTTTATTTCCATACTTTAAGTTACATTTTTATTCCTAAAAATATCTTGCCATGCCGTATCCCCAATGGCGGGGGGCGTTACTGACTAAAATCTCACAGCTGCGCCAGGGGTAGCGGGAACGGACGATTCTTCCTAACCCCGAAAGTATTACGAAACCATAGTCTAGCGTCTAAAGCTCACGACGCTTATTTAGTAATCATAGCACGCCTACCTAATAGACCGACTAAATAATTACAAAAAAAACACATAATATGCGCCACAAATACCTTAATTATTACTCATGTAGTGTACACACGATGTATAAACCGTACAAAATCGCTTTCCGTGTATCTAAATCAATTTTATTGGACTACAGCACTTGTTATCTAATTATACTTTACCAGCTTACAATGCGACCAAACGCACTGAGCTGTGCTTTAAGAGAAATTCCTTCAAAGCGAGGGTTCTTTTAAAGTGGGTGCCTCTCTGCAACGCCCAGATATACTGACCCCTGTATTGAACTTAGTTCTTGTAAGTTAAGTGTCTTGCTATATTGGTTAAACGGTCTACTTCGCTTTGTATGATAATTTTTAAAATCGACTGCGGCGATGAAAAATTGATTTTGGTTGATATGCTTTTGATTATACGGTTGGCTGTCGTTAGATACAATTATTTGGATACAGGTATCTACGGGATTGTTTTAGGGTTATGTTAGTATTGATGATGATAAAGACATTATAGTCTGTGGTTGAGGCGGCCAGTTTTTTCAACCGACTTCGAAAAAGGAGATGCCTTGATCGACTGTATTGTTTTTTTTTCTTCTAAGATGCTGTGCGATTTTAAAGAACGTGTTTTTCTACTGTTTATCGAAAGACCGCTAGTGTCTCTTTGTGTGTTTTTCATCTCTGTATAGTGTATTGTATGCTGTTAAAATTGTTTATATTTTAGCTTATTGATAAAGTATAACAGCTTCGTGTTTGAAGTAAAAATATTTAACCTGGGACAAATAAACTTGTTTTTTTTTTTCGTTCTGTTGATAGAGAACAACGCTTTAAGAAACCAAGACTAAAATTTAAAGGAAGTGGCATTAATAGCTAATACTAGCCAGTTGCTGTCCCACTGTAAGACAAAGGCCTCTTCTCATACAGAGAAGGCACGAGCATTGATCACCGCGCTTGCTTATGGTAGGCTGGTGATTCGACATTAAAATTAAAAATAAAGTTTTTAAAAAACGTTAAAATGACTATTTTATTTTTAAATGTTACACGAAAGAGTTCAGTTTGTGTGTCTGCAGTACTATTTTATGAAAATGCAACCCTGAAAATATAGATAAAGTGTCCTACCAAACCAATTCCGCAAGTGCTAAGTAAGTGTCGCTAGGATAGTTCACTTCACCTAAGTTTTCGCGGTTAATTCTGTATTTAAAATTAAACAGTATAACAAATAATATTAATAGTATAACTATTATGTACACAACTAAAGCGTAATCAAACAAAAGATCAGTAAAACAATGACAAGGCATCAAAAATTTATCCGTATCGCTGTCAACGGGAAACGTGCCCAAAAGACTGGCCGCATTGCCACGTTGTATGGCAATGCTGAGTCTCAGCTGAGTGGGCACTTTTTCCGTTGACAGCGATACGGATGAATTTTTTGATGCCCTATAATTATTGTTTTGAATGCCTGACCGAAACAAAGGTCAGCCCTCTGGTCACGTGAAGAGTCGACCAACCGCTTGGCGATGTCCCGGAAAAAGTATTATTATAAACCTAGTTTTTGTTTTCAATTTCTCATAATTATGTTTGTTACTTTACTCACTGAAGAAAAAATCAAACAAAATAAGAGGCAAAGGGGACCTACCTACCAGTAGTATTTAGGTACACCCACATTTCTTCAGTTGTTTTTAACTCACATACGACAGCGAAAAGGAATACGAGGTGAGTCTATTGCAGTCAATGAGGACACATCCTGATTCTGGGCTGCTGGTGAGAAATTCCAGTTCGAAAACTTTAATATCGTTTCCCCGTATCTTATCGTGAACCCGGAACCACTAAAGAACCGTCTGAAGAAAGGCTCAAGGAAAGCAACAGGTAGTTCCAGAAGTTACCTACTTCAATACTCAATACTCAATACTTTATTGCATTCCATATTATGTACATAGATGGTTTAAAATATTTTCAAGATCAATATGGACCCTGTCGGGCACAGCAAAGTTAGGAGAGAGGATGAAGATGACCTTACCACGTACAAACAAACAAAATCTTTACCTTTATTATATTAGTACCTACATGATATGCAAAGTTAAGCTGTTTACACACCAGACGTGACTGCGGCTGTTGTAAACGACAAAAGTACTCCTCGATCCGTCACGACGCAGGAGTTGCAATATCTGTGCCCAGCGGCCCCTACTTAGATAAACGATTCCTTTGTTAATAGCATAATACCAATACACAGTCGTGGTTTTGGTTACAATCATGCTTCCGATGGAAACAATAAATAACAACACAATTTCAGCAAAATATTTAGGTACTAACGCTATCATTAAAATTTCCTTGAAAGTTATTTGGGTAGTCAGACGGTTTAGGAGCATTTGGTCAAAAGCGCAAAATGACAAATGGGTTGCAAATTGTCAAAAGAGCAGAATGACAAAAGCGCATAATTCCAAAGTTTAGTATGACAAAAGAGCACTTTGTCGAAAATTCTACTTCAACGCGTTAACTGTGTTTTGAGTCAGACATGCAGTGAATATAAAAAAAAAATATTCGAAAAAATTATATGTAGGTATTTTAAACAGATCATCATTTCAAATTATTATTATTAAAAACTAAATTCATCTCCTATTTTAAACGCTTTTGTTTAAGCAATTATTTTAGCAGTATTTTTTCTTTTGCAAGCGAGTCAGAACACAGTTGACGTGTTTAATTAGAATTGTCGACAAATTGCTCTTTTGTCATTCTGAGCTTTGGACTTTATGCGCTTTTGACATTCTGCGCTTTTGACGATCTGCTCTTTTGACAATTTGCTCCTAGACGGTCTGAATTGTGAAAGTCAGTCAGAGTTACCTAGTTGATTCCCACTCAAAATAAATGTTTGTGTGATGAGCAAAATCATTTTCTTCTGCGTCTGCATGTAATTTACCTATGATATGTATGTATTTTCAAATAAATATGTATGTTTATCAGTTGTCTAGTATTCATAACACATGCTCTGCTTTGCTTGGGGCTAGATGACGTCGTGAAAGTTGTGGAATTTTTTATCATAATTATTATATTAACATAATTGGCAAAAGTGTTGATGTTTACACCTATCCCATTATCTCATTGCATAAACATGCGAGTCACGCCAAAGCAGGCCAAAGAACCGATATGCCACTAAAAAACTATATGAATAACGTACAAGAACACGTAAGGCCGGTAAAATATCAATATTTCATAGTATTTTTCTTGTGGTTATTGGTTCAGCAAGTGAAAATGGTACGATTTCGTGGCGGCGCGGAGGTGAGGCAATCACTTCATTAATGGTACCGCCGTCTAGCGTGCTATGCAGCCTGGGTAGGGTGACCATACCCAGGGAAACACACAGCATAACATCATATAACATAACAATAACAGCCGGTTACTGTCCCACTGCAGCACAAATGCCTCCTCTCACACAGTGAAGGCATCCTTACCACGCCTGTTCAAGGCAGATTGGTGAATTCTTACTTATATTTGCCATAAGTCCAGGTTTTCAGGGTTCAGTTGTATACCTAACTAAGGCCATGCTGTCTCTGAACGTCGTGAATCATACATGAAACTACTGAAAAACTCAGTATAGTAAAGTAAGAAAAGTAAACTCTTGACCCCAATATAAGTCTACTCGACTTAACTTTGGAATACGATTCGTGCTTCGGCTATTACATAGCCACAAGTTCTTTGCCACTCTCAGCTCCAGCCACTAAGTCTAGAGCCACATAAGCTTTTGTAATCAACAACGCTTTCCATAGCAAAGAAGTCTTTTTCAAAACTATTTTTAAGGATTTTACAGAAACAAAAAATAGTCAATCCATTTATTTTAATTACACTTTTATCCAGACGTTTAATTGTCAGACTTACAAGAAAATTATATTTAAAAAATGTTTCTAGTTGCACAATCTAAAAGATAGTTTCGTATGGAGTAGAATGGGAAAGAAACTCCTTGTACTATTCGTTTCAAATGAGAATAGGAACGTCAATGACCTCTATCTGTCAGATGTCACTTGAAAAGTGCGGTCTGCAACGAAACCCTTATTCACGTATATTTTTTTTTATTTTCTTGTTTTACCGAGTCGCCGATATTCAAAATGAAAAAACGTGTTAAATGAATTATTCTTGTGGACCGTACTTTTCTAGTGACATCTGACAGATGGAGGTCATTGACGTTCCTATTCTCATTTGAAACGCAAAGTACGCTTGAACTAACTGATCTAAACTACATTTCGTCGTGGATAGTGCAATTCCGCATAACTACAATTGTTAAATACTGCGAATATACACCTTCGCTGACTGTGATAAGGTGTATATTCGCATTATTTAACAATTGTAGTTACGCGGAATTGCACTTTCCACGACGATTTGACTTTAAACAGTCTCCGATATTTTGAACGTGTGCTTATACTACACCTTCGTATTATAGAAAAGAATGGAAAATTGTGAAAAATTGCTTCTTGTTAAGTTAGGCCGGTGATCGTGGGCTCCGATACTGCTGCGGGGGAACTACACTAATCATTTCTGAACATTTCCCTTTTATTTTTCATGGGAAACGCGCCCCATGAAATATAACCTCATTATGTTTATGGGAACGTGAATATATTTAATGTGGGCCGTATAGGTGATGGTAGGTAAGGGTTGTTTGGGATGGTGGCTATAAGGCTATGGAGTATGCAATAGTATATAAAATTCCATAGAGCAGCGTCAGGCATTTATTTTCTACAATTTCGTTTAAAACTATCCTGCAGAAAAAGAAAGAAATAAAAAGAAAATACTTATATTGGCAACAGCTGGATACACACACAGTAAAAACATAATAACACAAAAAAGTGACACAAAAATGGCATGTCTCACGGCTGCGCCAAACGGTTCATTTCAGCGGTAATGCCAGACTAATGCTGAGATGATGCTAACGCTGATTTTCAAATGCACCTGTAGCGGATTATCATCCCCACAAATAAATATAGCACATAGGGTACTTAGCAATATTTAGTACTAACTAACCTTTTATATGTACCCACTATTTACCAACTTTTGTAAGTGATTTTTGTATATAAGACGTCCATTTCTAGAAAAATATTCATTCCATATTTAACCTGCATCGTGTGTTTTACTCCTCATACCTGTGTACCTAACACACCTCTAGGGACAAGTAACAGATGAGTAACAATTATCAATATACGGGCATTTAATACATAAATAATATTTTATATAATTATATAAATAGAATGTAGCTTAAAACCTCATCATCATCTGCCTAGCCTTTACTCAACTATGTCGGGGTCGGCTTCCAGTTTAACCCAATGCAGCTGAATACCAGTGTTTTACATGGAGCGACTGCCTGTCTAACCTCCACAACCCAGTTACTGGGTAACACAATACCCCTTGGTTAAACTGGTTGTCAGACCGGGTTTTGGACTGCCCGTAGCGCCGGTCAAAGATCTGTAAATGACAGCTGGAACCAACGGCTTAACGTGCTTTCCGAGGCACGGAGAAATCTTGGTGTGTAATGAATGTACACCCATCCACGGACCAACCTAGTCAAGCGTAGCTTAACCTTCGATCGTTCCGTCCACAAGCTCCTCCTCTTATACACTATATTTGTATCTGCTACAATATTTACCATAAAGTTTGTAGCTAAACCTTCGATCGACTTTATTATTATTTTAAATATATAAAAGAAGACGATGAAGGACATATATAGACCTTATTGATGAGGTTCTTCAGAAAGGTCAGATGCGTCGTACTCGCAACCGGCGTGTGTGTATGACAACATGTGTGAATATAAACGAAGCAAAAGAAGTATGTAAGAATCGTAGCATATGGCGCTCTGTAGTTTCTGCCTACCCCCGTGGGAAAAAGGCGTGAATTTATGTATGTATGTGTAATTATATAAACTTCCCAAACACATGGAAAGCCTTAAGTATAAGTCATAATACCCCTGAAAGTCATATAACAAATTAATACAATTTCCTGTTCAGACATTTTCATTTTTGTAACATTTTTATCGGCGTACACATTTAATTTCCTGTTGAAACATAATTAAGTTATGCCGTTTTTTCATGTAAAACACTTTTTTCTTCTCGGAGTCACGATATATTATTTTCTATTAGGAATATGAGAATGGCCTTTTTTTGAGTAAGTATGATTTTATTCTTCTGTTTAACATAAGTAAGTAGTAAGTTGTGAATTTGAATCTTAATGTGATCTTAGAATTATAAGTTTGATAACCTTATAAGTATTTTTTGGTATTTTGTATTGTTTTATTTGTGTGGAATGGGAACGTAAATCACTTTTTCACGAAACAACGGAGCTCAAAATGTTTTTATGTGACTTATGCTTCGTTTTAAATAAAACAAACCTACTATATACACAGGAATATTATATGTACAAGCGGAAATGAGAATTTATATCAAGATTTCAGTAAACACAATGTTATACAGATGTCCTATCCTATCTACATGGCTTGTAACATGACCGGAGTTTCCCAATAGCCTATTTGATTTTTTTTTAGTTTTTAGTCCCTTATCTAGATTACAAGAAAATATACGACACGTATTTTTCTTTTTTTTAAATAGATGGAAAACTGCTTAGATTTAGTAAATAAATAATAAATAAATATTCCACAACTTTTTCACACAACGCCATTTAGTCCCAAGTTAAGCTTGTGAGCTTGTGTTATGGGTACTAAACAGCTGATAAACATACTTATATATTTCTAAATACATACATATTACAGATAAATTACACCCAGACACAGAACAAATGATCGTGCTTATCACACAAACATTTGTCCTGGGTGGGAATCGAACCCACGACCTCCGGCATAGCAGTCAGGGTCACTAACTACTAGACCAACAGGCCAGCAAAAGTGCATTAAAGTTGAGGAGAGGGGGCTTGTAACATCATTAACTAGTATAAACTGTACTGGCTAGTGACGTCATGCGATATTTTGACTCGATGTATCACCGTTATTTTTTGATTAGGTACGTGAAAAAAGAAAAAATATGTGTCGAATATTTTCTTGTAATCTAGATGAGGGACTAAAAATTTTTTTTTTTTCAAATAACCCATTAGTAACTTTTTATATTTACTTTAATGTGAGGTTTCAATGAGAAAAGTTTTTAATTTTTAGGGCAAAATCTCAGAAGGTTTAATAGATGATGACTTTTGATGTTTTTTTTTACAGTATTAAGCAGAATAACTTTACAACCCATTTATTATGTTAAATCTAATATAATATTGCAATTTTTCTGAATAGACCTACGACCGAAACCGGCATGTCCTAGAACCAAAAATTCGAAGACATGTGACATCTACCAATTCGCACTGGGCCCGAGTAGTAGATTATGGCCTATACGCAAAATACGCGCTTTGACGTGGAGTTGTGGATACCAGCCCGGTATCTTTAGACCTACAAAATAAAGCAGAGTAGAAAATACACATAAAAAGAATAAGTGTATACAAATTGTTGTATCACGCCTAAAAGCGTCATTAAAAATAACTTTTAGTTTCTCTTAATGTTCAACTCTGATCAGATAAGGGCAACTCCACGCGGGTGAACGGGCGATCCTGCAATTATAAAGGAATTAGCCCAAAACAGCGCCTTCAATGGGCATAAATTGATATAATAAAAAGTAGTGTGGTTAGCGTTGACGCTATACTAGGGTTGCTACTTACATGCGTACAAGATTTAACTTTACCTTCCATGCTGTTAAGCAGTAATAAGATTTGAAAATTAAATTGGCAACAATATAGGTACTAACATATAACCAACAATAAAAATATCTTAATATGATTTATGACATCAAGTATATTACTGTGCACTTATCTAAATAGTTATTGTGTTCTCCTATTATTTTAATTTAGTGTTAATTCCTGATATTGATGATTATTAGGCACTGAATTAAGTTCTTTGTATTGTTTCGTGTAGTTATATGGATTAATCGAATTTGATCAAGTAATAGTTAGCGAACTCGATAACGTCTTGCAATTTAATGTTCATAACTTAACCTGGCCTCCATAAACCTACACTAGAAAAAGAAGATCAAGTTTGGTTGCCACAAATAATATAGAATTTATAAAAACGTGACTTAAATATTACGACCTCGTAATGTTTTTGTTCAAAAAACAAGTAAAATTTATTTTAAAAATTATTCAAGTAAAAGTATAATTATGTACCACAAGGGACGTGCATACCATAACCAAAATAAATAGATTAAGCATTCAGTTTTCGAAATATTGAAATCTATACTTATCAATATCGTTATACTTACGTGACTTTGTTTAGGTCCCCTGTAATTTTAATGATAGCGACTTAAAAACTCATAATATAAAATAATCTTATTTCGTCCGTTCAACCCTAGCTTGAGGTGTCGCCCAATAATCAAGTGATTACGTTAGAAACGCGTGTCGCCGGCCGCGCGATTTGAATCTACGTTTCGGGCGATCATTAGCGCAGTGTGGAATTACCCTTATTCGTGTCCCGATTGAGACATTGCGTAATTATTGTGATACTCTGAACGTTTTAGTAAGCTTTTTACTGTAGATCCTTATGGGAAAATTGCATACTTATATATGCAAATATGAAATGCTTGTAATGTTAAATATTGTTCTCGGTGGTAAGAGATGAGGTTCAAATTAAAATTTTGATTTTTTATATCTTTCATAACATATTAAAACCATTCCATGGCTCGGAAATCTTATGAAACCGTTGGTTCTGTCTGTCATTTTTTTTAAATATATAATAGGTCTACTCTTGAACGCATTTCTAGATCTTTGGAAATTAATAGTTCCGTAAAAACCCCGAAAGTCCGGCAATCACTTTAATCGTATAACCCAATCACTCGGTTGTGATAGTCAGATACGCAGTTCTTCTTCTCTTCTTCCACCTATTGTCAGCGTACAATAGGTGGAAGATGGAAGCGGCTTTAATCCCGGCTATTGTCAACTGAGCTTCTTCCACTTTGCCCGATCTTCAATATCCTTTTCAGTCAGGCCTTTGGCTTTCATGTCGGACTTGACGACGTCCAGCCGAGGCGAGGGCGACCACGGGGCCTAGCCCCAAGGACAGCCATATACATGCATCTCCGACCAACGTACTCGATAGGGCGGCGCATGATGTGATGGCCATACCATCGCAGACGACACTCTTGTAGTTTTTCCCCCACGGTCAGATACGCAGTTGTTACATGTAAAACAATGGTATTCAGTTGCATCCAGTTAGGCTAAGCAGATGATGACTATTTCCTATGAAAAACTTTACGAGCCAAGAAGATCATCGGCAATGATGCACTCGTTGAGTCAAAACTTCAAAGTCTTGAGCATCGACGCCGAGTTGCTATATAGCCTGTCGGTTTTCTATCGGTTATATTTCGGAGAGTGTGCATCGGAATTGCACGATTTAATTCCACCAAGCCCTTTCCATCATCGGACCACCATGCAGACGTACAGCACTGCGCCACCGGTACATGGTAGATATCCCAACCATACGTACTAAACGCCATGGAAACACATTCATTGTGCGAACAGCTAAAGAGTGGACTTCCCTCCCGGTGCCGGTGTTTCCTGATAGCTACAACCTAGGGGTCTTCAAGTCAACAGTAAGCAGATTGCTTCTAGGCAAGTGTGCTTCATCGTCGACCACATCATCGCTTACCATCGGGTGAGATAGTGGTCAAACGCGTGCCTATCAGTAATAAAAAAAAAAAAACACTTTTTCTTTTTGAAAGCTTACTAGCAATGTGGGTTGCACAATTGCACAATACTAGTGGTATTTTTAACCCTTCCAACTAAGCTAAATAAGCCTGTGGTTGGAGTGGGTTCATGTCAATAGTGCAAAAGATGGCTATCGAATTCACGACCTCTCGATTGCCAGGCCGACCGCGACGCCTTGGCCATTGGACAACGCCGCTTCAATTAATCATTCGTACATTTTTGAGATTAGATAAAATGAAATAACATACTAAGACTGATTTATCATTTTACTTCCTCATAAAGTTGTATTTTTACTTTAATTGTCAATCAAAATCCAATTCAAAATTCATATACTGAAATTATTCTGAGAATCATTTGAAACGTCAAAAATTACTTCACCACTTCCTACTGTTTTTGCTGTGAAGAAGAAGTGGTGGAACAAACTCCCCAGCAACACATCTGTCTGATTTGTTAGAAGAACTTGAACCCATACAATAAAATGCCCGAAGCTAACATTCAGAGAACTGAAACTTCAATCATTACGAAACTAAAGATAACATTCATTACGATCATTAGTAAACAATGACAATTAAACAACAAAATATTCCAACAAAAAAAAATACGATACCAATTAATATAATTTCCCTCAGACATATTAATTGCTTACCCCGACTTAGTAAAAAGATTAATGTTGGTGATAAGCAGGCTAAATGAAAAGCTGGCCGAATTGAATCATTTGGGTATGAATGCCTTCATTTGCATACACTATAATTAGTGGTTAATGCTGTACCACTGTGCTCATTGGGGCTTTGGTCACTATACAAAGAAGGGAGAGAAGGTTCAGTATGTTGAATTGGGTAT
This sequence comes from Euplexia lucipara, assembly GCA_921972225.1. Taxonomy (NCBI): domain Eukaryota; kingdom Metazoa; phylum Arthropoda; class Insecta; order Lepidoptera; family Noctuidae; genus Euplexia; species Euplexia lucipara. The sequence goes on from OV179151.1 coordinate 6,300,591, forward strand.
TCAGTACGTTGGATTATTCAGTACCTATATACGTTGAGTTGAATTTGTTGGCTAAGACGGTACTGTTGGCGCAGTGGCTGAGGGACTTCACGGGTTGCGGTAGTGTCTTCTGTTCCCGTGCCCCCCGGCGCAGGTGTGGAACGGAAAACCGGGGTGTATTTTAGTCAGAACGAGGCTGACAGAGCCATTCGCTTACCCCGGGGCGGAGGACATTCATGAGGTGGAAAATAGGAAAAAAATAGGAACTGCGTGTCGCAGGTTCTATTTCCATATAGAACAGAGAATTGTACAGTTTACAGATCCGAGTCTGGCTGTTTGTGTGACTTTAAATAAATATGGACGGTGTTAGCACCGTCAAAATCGTAAAAACATGACCCCGAAAAGTTTAATATCTAATCTAAAAAACATTTTATTTCTTCAAAAACGTACTAATTACAATAATAATATAGCAAGCTGCGCAGCCTAAGAAGCTGTTTGCTTATCACGCTACGTGTAGCACGCTACGTAGCGTAGCACGCTGCGTAGCGGTAAGTAACTTTCGTGTAGCATGCTGCAGAACGTTGCGTAGCTCTTCGTGTAGCACGTTGCGTAGCATTGTGTAGCGATTCTACATTGTAACTCTTTGCGTAGCGATAAGTAGCTCTCCGCGTAACACGTTGCGTAGTGTCACGTGGTTCTACGCGTAGCACATTGGGTTTGGCAACGCAGCTTCTACGCGTCTGCAAACATACTATTAATGCATCTTAGCAGTCAATCTAGGTATATTGGACGTGAATTAGTTTTAAAACGAGTTTGTTATTTGTATTATTTTATTGATTATGCAGGAAACTTAAATTGAAAGACTTAATAACACTTTTTTAACGTGGCACTAATCCAACTAGGAAATCTATTTATCTTTATTTATATTGAGGATATATGCCTATTATTTGTTGCTATTATTTTGTATATCAACTATTATAGGTACTCAATATATGGATTATATGTGGTTGCAGCTTTACAAGCCGCGGGGCACTTTAGACTACTGTTTTTACACGTACATAGTAACATGTACAAAAATTCGATCAAATAAGATAGAATTTTTGTTTATTTTACGCTCCATGACTCAACTAGGCCGTATGTGTATTAAGAATAATAGAAGTAGTAATATTCAAGGCGGTGTACATGTAATTTGTGGCCGCAATTAATGTAAATAACTGCGTAATACGAGTTACGAGTAATAACAAGACATTTTATTTGATATACATTGTGTTCAGGCGACGTTAAGAGTGTAAAGTGTGGAGTAATGGCTAGTTAAATGTTGGCTTCGGCTTAATTATTATATACTTGGTGGATATATGGGCCTAGAAGCAATTTATGTGGATTTAATTAGTTGTATCCAAAGAGATTTAAAATACTATAGAGCAGGCATGTCAAGGAAATGTCATAGAAAAACTTTGATCCCATGTCTCTTTAACGCCATCTATAAAAATATATGAATATTAGAGCGGCAGCGGAGCGTACTACAAAAAACTCATAGACTTGTATCCAGCAGGACACTCTTTTTCGGACGAAAATTTTGTTCGTGATGTCCGGTCTATAGGTATTGAATGTCTTTGGTTGTATCTCTTGTCTAAAGTTTATGATCTACGATGAAAACAGTCAAAGAAGTATGTAAGTAGTTGGCGTTCTGTAGTTTCTGCCTACCTCCATGGAAAAAGGCGTGAGTTTATGTATGTATGATAAAAACAGTTGGAAAGAAAACGTTTAAAATTGAAAAAAATCAAGCCTGATGATTTCGAAAAGTTTGGCAGAGGTACTATATCTGTAGTAGTTACACCCACAATTCGTGTCTAAAGACGCAGTTGGGGCACCGATTGTCTGCTGCGACGTGTGGTTCGATTCTCGCACGTAATAAATATTTGTATGGCCTACCTACCGGTAGTTTTTTCGGGTCTGATTGTTTGAGTGTTAATATAAATATTAGTAAACGCACCCACGATGCAATAGAAGTTCCAAGTGTTTTTCTCTGTTACAACACTGTTAATGTCTGTGCAGAATAAGATTAGTTTTTGGTGGATAACAAATGATTGTCTGAGCCAACAACAATCATTACTGATTTAATCTCCCGCGTTTGATGGTCTATGTATCTAGAAAGAAAGAAAGAAAAAAAGATAAAAGAAGAAAGAAAGAAAGAAAGAAATAAAAAAAGAAAGAAAGACAGAAAGAAAAATATTTGAAATCAGTCATTGAAACACACAATGATTTATAAAAAGATATAAAATATGGAAGATTACACATTATACTGTGCTGTGTGTCTCACGGCTGCGCCAAAAAGCTCCATTTCAGCATTCATGCCAGACAGGTGATGCTGTCTGACGCTGGTCTTCCAATGAACCTTGAGGGGGTACTAGGTGACGGAAAAACCATTGGGAAAAACAGTTTCAAACATAATATGTATATAAATAAATTATAGAAAACGAGTAAATCAGTTAAATGTGTATTCACGAGGTCGGTTATACATAAATGTAAAAAATAAATATAATTATATTGTGATAAAAAGATAAACTGGTAACGATAAATAAATACGGAGATCAACTAAGACAGCCTAAATATTTTTCTAAAAGAAAAAATGTGTACAGTATTTTAGTTTTAATATAAAAAAAAAAAACAACTGAATAACTATAATAATTATGAGTTATAATAACCACTAAAAATATAAGTACATATGATAATGTGTGCAGGCTAAACAATACACAGGACATGTAAATAAATAAATAAATAAATAAATAAATATTCCACGACTTTTTCACACAACGCCATCTAGTCCCAAGCTAAGCTAAGAGCTTGTGTTATGGGTACTAAACAGCTGATAAACATACTTATATATTTCTAAATACATACATATTATAGATAAATTACACCCAGACACAGAACAAATGATCCTGCTCATCACACAAACATTTGTCCTGGGTGGGAATCGAACCCTCGACCTCCGGCATAGCAGTCAGGGTCACTAACTACTAGACCAACAGGCCAGTCAAATATATCTATCATAGTACATACAAGTCCTGTACCACCTACATTAGCATAACAGTGGTGTCTCTTCCATGAACACCAATATGAAGAGTTGAAATTGACATGCAAGATATAATAAAATCAAACTTTTGTAGAGCACTGTTTAATTTTCTAATGTTTGAAAAAAGGCTTAATGTTATTTTTGCATTTTCTTTTAAACTCACAATAATCCACGTTAGAATATCGAGGTTAGTCAACCAGCAGTCGTAAAATTAATTACTCGACCATTGATATGAATGTGAATTATGTGTCTTATCTCCACTCTTCCAATTTGCAATATTAATTTAAATTATGACGTGCAGTAAATTATAATATTAATATTAGAATATTAATTTATGGAACGAAGTTAAACTTATTAATGTGCGGCCATTGGTCATATTATTATGCCTTAATTTTTGTATCACCTTTTTTTTCTAGTTGCTTAGATACTTAATTCATATTTTTTTACTAGTCAAGAACAGTTTTTAATGTTCTATGTCAAAATTAATGTTTCTATTAATTTGTTAGAAGATTTCGCCACCTGTTTCTCGTGTTGAGAAAACTTCGCTAATGCTTAACCGTTGGCAGCTAACCAGGTGGCCACATGAAAAAAAGAAAGAAAAAAGGCACAAAGAACATACGTGCATATCGCAAAGAAAAACCTGATTAAAGGAATTACAACAGGAAGACTAATAATTGCTTCATAGTCAGATAAAATAATTGTATATCACCTTAAGTTGGATGTCAATTGCTTGTCATGAAACGGGTGTCAAGTTGTATTCGTTGAAGTGATAGTCAGATAGTTTTAACGGTCAATTATTTTATTGTTTATAGAAGATTTTATTACTTAAACTTTCTTTACTTAAACAATTAATTTCTTTCACTTAAAAACGTTGCAAAGCTATTAAGTCACAGAAATGTATTGTTTGGCGTAAACAGTGGAAGGTTTATGAGGTAGGTACTGTCTGCCCAGCTAACTTTACCCCCCTAGGAGAAGACCACACACCCTCTTGTTTACCTCAACTATCATAATTAGAGAACCGTATTGCCTCAAATTGAAAACCACACGAAATAACACTTTACCCATAAATGCAGCTATTTTTTTTAACACCAAGATGGCGAAAATCACACCAAATGAGCGCCAAATGCGCCTCTTAATATTAAATCCCGGCAATTTACCTAAACACCCGGTTATTACGCACTTCATCCTCACCGCGGGTAATATGTTATACGAATGGGTTATAATAAAAGAAATGGCTAACGATGATGCGGGCAGTGTCGGAGAATGGCTCGCTGTATCCATTACTCATGTGAGATAGATTGCTCCGTGAAAGTCCGAAAGTAACTGGCCGGTAATCAGTTTTAATCTGTGCAATGTAACTGTTCTGTCGTATTAGCGAGAATGTCAGTGCGTTTATTTTTTAGAACGAGCTCAGATTATGGTTTTTTTCTTTGGGCACTGTTTTTGTAACGAGATGGATTGCGTAAAGGCTAATTATTATATTTAGCGACACGCACTGAATAATTCTAGATAAGACAAGTATTTATCGTATGATTGAACTGTTTTGGATATATCTTTCGCCGAAGTTTTTCCAATATGACCTTCTTAATTCAAACTACCTATTAAAAGTCTTCAGTGGCCATCTACAAACGTCTTCAACGAACGGTCTGGTCTAGATAAATACCTTTAGGCCAAATTATATCAGAGAGACAACACCCATATTTATAAGAACGATTCTTTTTTTGATTTTGATAAATGTCACTTAGATGAGACTGCGACTAGATTTTGAATGTTTTAATTAAGGGAATTGGTATTCAATTGTTTGTCTACATATATACAGAATCAAGCAAAACCTATGCTAACTAGGCTAACTATGTAAGTTGTTAAAAGAACGAAATAAAGCGAGTGCCATTTAACATCTCCACAAGTAAGTTACAATATCAAAATAATGAAAATTATTAAATACTTGATGTTAAAGATTACTTCACACCGGCACAACATGATTTTTAAGTAGTGTAGTTGTGTTAAATACTTCGATACTTATTTCTTTTGTTGACGGTACACGAGCCTGTCGTTGTATTGTCACGAATGTGTCACGGTTGTCATCCGTCAAAAGTAGCCGATTTTTGGAAAATAAAATACATAAAGTAGTGTTGAGGCATGAGCCATCGGAATTGGTATCGTTTCGGTCAAATTATTGGTGTCGAATTTATTATTAGCTCTGATGTCTGAACCAGGTTTTTGGCGGAAGAGCTAGATGCAGAGTTGTTTTATTGCAAGTAGCACGTCACTCGCGGGAATTTCGTACTTTTCCTATGGAACTTTAGCAAACCAGTCCCGTCGTAGTTTTTAAAATAAAATATGTTAATAAGTGATAAATTAGCTTTCTAATGCTGAAACAATTTCCCAAATCGGTTGAGAAGTTTTTGAGTTAAATCCCTACAAAAAAAACTTTTCTCTTTATAATAAAAGTAGTAGTATAGATAAGCTGATATAATGTAAAGCTAATACGAGCCTAATGTGTTCGATTCCCTCCCGGAACAAATACCTACTTGTATGGCCTACAGCCGGTCAACGCAGTAAAATCATCGCGTGAAAACTTGAGCGAATTGAACAATCAATGCCTTATAATCCTATGGAATGACAGCTCAATTTGCCTTTACTTCAAACTTTCACGGGGCGATGTTTACACGTTAGCACTGCAGGTAGTTTTTCCGGGCTGAACGTTTACGTGTGGACGTGAAACAGAACACATACTTCCTCATTCCTTATTTCTTTCTTCCTAGTGTGGGGCAACAATTAGTTTAAAAAAAGAAAGAGATACATACTATATATAGATAATAACACATTCCTTTAATTAGTTGCTCTTTCCATGTCAACCACTGAATCTAATTTGTTAGCTACTACTAGCTAGTGTTCCTCATCTAAGTGGAATTGAACCACAAAAGCTTTAAGTATAAATGCAAAAATGGATTGAATCAAAAAAACGTTAGATCAACCCCTTTGTCATCATCACCAATCTAAAGTTGTAAGGCCTCCATGTGTTACCTACCTTATTTTCTCTCACAGGGAAGACCACAGTAGCCTGAAGCACAATTAATAATTTGGTACTTACCTGGGACAAGGCACACAATGATAGCAGACGAAACGCCGGGAAGGGACGCCCTAGAGGGGCATACATTGACCTTATTGGTGATGATCTTCAGAAAGGTCAGGTGCGTAGTACTCACAACCGGCTTGCTTGGATGACCAGAGCATGAATGTAAATGAAGTAAAAGGCGTATGTACCTAAGGATCGTAGTAGGTGGCTTTCTGCCTTGCCTTGCCCACAAAAAAGAGAGGCGTAAGTTTATTATTTAAGCACACAAACACACAGAGGCGGATTTCTGCCACAGTCATTTTCTAATAGTCAGACATATTGTGTCTATTGCAGAATTCCATTATCTCATGTCGATCAATGAACGTCAACGGTCTGACATAACGATGACGAAGCACGCGCTTGTTCTGATTATCTATTAATCCGTAATTATATTGTAGTGACAGCTTGTTAGTCTCCCGATAGGGTATCTTTTAAGAGCATCGCAATTAGCCAATGTTTTATCAGTATTTCGACATGACGTAAAGTTTATTTTTGTAGATCAATGCTAAAACGAGAGAGATTGGGAAGGCAATTAAGTTGCGATGCAAACGCAACTTAATTGCTACACTAGTTAAGGTATTATGACTTATGCAGAAGTAACGTTATTTAGGCGGAATATTTATCAATATTACCAATTGACAATTTGATTTGACAAAAAATAGGCATAATTGACATACACATTAGTGTAATAATGTATTAGTATTTTAACAATAGGTACATTTAGTATTTTTCTGTCGCACAAAGGAGATTGTACATCTTTAAGGTACATTTTTGAGGAACTAATTATTTATTAAACGGGCTTACCGTATTCAGCCAGCAATATAGTCTATGATTTGCACTGGTGTAGAATTACGAAAGCATTGGTAACATCAAAATCTATTTTTTTAAACCTACCAAATGCAATAATTTTAATAAAAGAACCAAACACGAGTCTGTAAAACAAAATAATTAAAAAATAAGTTCATTTTGCGGCCGCAATTACACGGGGTGTCGCATATCAGAGGCGGCGAACATTTGGTAAATAATTTGTTCACATTTAAAATTATTAACGCGAAACCATTCGTCATGGCGGCGTGGAGGTCTCATGGATTTGTGGCGATGATTTTTTTGACCATATGATCTCCACAGTTCACACAAAACAAAAACTCAATCTCCTTTTTTTCCTTGAAGATAAACGTCGGTTTTTACAAACTTAATCAATTTAATCTTTCGTTAAATGTCATGTCAACTTGGATGATTAGGGTTGAAAACTGCGCTGCAAAAGTAGTGTCATATCTTGAATAATTATATTTCTTCCTCTGCTTCCATTGTGCTGTGAGCATTGTCTTCTGTGTACCTCTTACCATATATGCTAGGGTCGGCTTTCAGAATAATCAGATATCAGTTGAATACAATTCAACGATATATACCAAGCAATTTCTTTCAGCTATTAAATGACAGGGTATATTTTTCAGTCAAGCTGTATGTGGATGACAAATTTTAATTTTTATAATTTATATTTTTAAATGTATTTTTTTTATGCTATAGTAATACTTTTTTTGAGATTGTGATTCTGTGTTTTCCTATTTTCATGACATTGTTCCTATTTTATTAATAAATAATAATTCCTAATTTGACATGCATATTTTTTGAACATTTATAATAACTTAATAAACTTGATTTTGTATGCCTATCGGCGGAACATGGTTTGCACAATTGACATCTACATTGAAATACACCGGTAATAATTACCTATGTTCACAAAATAAATGATTTGATTTGTTTTGATTTGTATAGCTCTTGACTAAAAACAAGGTAGTTACTGCAAAATAAAAAGAAACATCTTCCCTTCTTTATTGCACTTAAAATCCAGAAAGGATTGTATCAAATTTCATTAAGTCATGAATACTGTAAAACAAAATCTAGATACTGTTACCTTTAAATCTGCAAGCTCAAGAAGCAAAACTTCTTCTTCTTTTTAAATTAGCCATAAAATATGATTAACATTTTATTGCACCAGGAAGAAATTAAGTCCTGAAAGCTTAATTATGTGTTCACTATTGATGGGTTTGTAGTAAAACCGTACATATTTTATATTGTCACCTTAGACTTCAAAATCTTAGTCGTTCGGTGTCTTTGTACCTACTTAACAAAATGGCTGTTTAACACCTTGTTAATGACACGTTAAATATTTTGTTCAAATTATAAAATCACTGGCTGGTTAAGGTTTGCGAGAATTCATTTGTTATGAAATTACGTTGTTTCCCTTATTTTGATAGTTACCGCGGACAATGTAAATTATAATGGTTGGCGACGGCCGCTTGTGGCTAGAACAGAGCATAAATACGGTCTACAACTCTATTCTCGTTTCGCTTTGTTCACAAGAAAATGACAGTGACAAAAAAGGTTTATCGGGCATTTGAAAAATGTTTGCTGTGGCTGTTCAATAATTGCTTAACGCATCTAATAGCCGTCTGGGTCAGCGTCGAATGAAAAAAAAATACAAACATAAGTGTGTTTAATCGTGTTATATTTTGATTCAATAAATTACTCACGTAACATACCTTTTTACATCTTACATACAGTGTGATATTCAATTTACATATATTCGTTTTCCACCTTTCATTCGTCTATATAAATATAAATTAAAACTTAATCAATATATTTTGTACCTAAGATATTGTTTCCGACTACAAAAATGTACAGTTAGTAACCTTTTATATTTATTACTACACATTACTTTCATTATAAATCAAAATTATAACACAAATGATGTGGCAAAGAGAACTTAGTACGATTGTATGTTCTTAAAATTAAAGTTTAGGTTGAGAATTAATGTTGTTCATCCCTGAATATATTAAAAAAATCACTGTTTAATATTTATTTTAATGTTAAAGGTGATTGACAAAAAGTGAAGTAATGCGTTACCATTTTTACGATTCCCTGGCCAAATATCATCATTTAAAAATAAATATCAAAAAATAATATTATTATACAATCTTAATCAGAGAACTGCTATGTGTAAGATATACAACTTTAAAATAAAAAAGAGATCAAGATTTTTTTTAATTATTATCAGAAGGGTATAAAGCTTATCAAATGTGAATTATCAGGATATGCCGATTTTAAATTGGTGTCAGTAGGTTATAGCTGACAACAAAATGAGCCGACGTCAAATGTCAATTGTTGTCAAATTACCAAATGACAATTATAACAAGTAATAAACTTTATTTGTCTTGATATTTCCATAACAATGTTGAGAAAAAAAAAACATTTTTATAGGTGTCAGTTTATCTAGGGGTTATTTGATTCTTAAATTTGAATGTCACTTCATTGTGGATAACAGTGTTTTTCTTTTAAATAGAATAATTTGAACAAATTGCTTTGTTCCTTGAACAGTGTAATTTGCCTTATCAATTACTAAAACAGTTTGTTTATACAATTGCCACTTTGCCAAATAAAGCCCCGGGTTATAGGTATTATTTTTCTGAAGGCCAATTCCTGTACCTAATTAAACAAGTTCAAAAGCTAGTCGCAATCTCGTCTCGTCGACACTAGCTGTCAAAGATGTGGAGGAATAAGACATATTTTTGACAAATTGTAGAATACGAACGTTCAAAAATACGGGAGTTGCCCTTCAGATTATTGTTTTTATTCAATTCAACATTGCTGTTTCTTCAATGGCTGTGTTAGTTGACGTAAAATTGTCGTATCCCCTCAATCATTTCCCACTTTCCGATTTTACCGACGAGGGATTCATAAAAATGTTCAATAGAGTTTCAAAGTAGGATAATTTCACGTGCCAACGGCTCGAGACAATAACTGCGTGACCAATCGGGCTGCACATTGTTATATACCTATTAAACTCACTGCGGAGTAAGTAAAAATGGCAATAAAGCGAGCGCAGCCATATTGTTTTGCTAATTGGCTCTCTTATCGGTCGTTACGCATTATACGTTCATTAATTGTTGTTATTTTACGACGAAAGATTGTATTTCTTTCGCCAATAGTATTTGCGTCGCCATCTTTATTTGGCAAATGGATTTATTTAATTAGTTTTTATGACTCTATTGTTCTAGTTCGTGCCCGTTGTACCCGCAGTTCATAAACTTATGAATTCGCATTTATGATAAATAAAAATGCATTTTGTAATATAGATATCCTTAGATAAGTATATGATTATTGTTATGAATAACCCTTTAAACAATATGGTAAATTATTTAAGTGATTTTGGGCCTTATCCTTTGTGTATTGGTCAATTGACTTTCAAGGGCGTGAATTGTAAAATTTTAATACATTTTAAATCAGAAATTTTAATATTAAGACCTGTTTTAGTTGTCCTAGTTAAACTGGTAGTGAAGTGTCCCATAACGTTGACAATTCTGTCAAAGTCAGCCCGCGTGAAAGATAGGTGAACTGAACTGTCAAATCATACTATCATTAGAATAGGATAAAAGCTCATTTAGCCGTCACTTCAACTACATATTTACGTCGTGATTTTTACAGACAAGCACTGCAGGTGCAACTATGTCAGACTGTTATCATTTTTTAAAGCCAGTCTCGTATCATGTACAAGTATGATGGTCGGTTGGTAATTGTTACAAAGTGCTTCTGTCAAGAAATTATACAGTAATGGCGTCTTAATTAAGTTAATCGTTCCCGCTTCGTGTAATGGACCAAACTAAGTTTGTGTTTCATTTACATGAATGGGACATAACTGTAAAAACAAGCTGTTTGTAATTGCAAAAGTTTTTAAATACTTAAACCCATTGTTGGAACATTTTCATATGAACACTGATTTCCAGCTTAATTCGTAGTGATTTTATATTATTTCTCGTAATTTCTAATAGACACTATATCCAATTCATTCGCCATTTGGCAAGTCAACAAATAAAATTTGAAAAATTGCAAAAAATAATAAAATACCACATCATCAACAAACGTCAATATAAAATTATTGCCCCGATTGTAAAAGAAAATATATTATACATTAAAGAAAATAAATATAGATAATTACTATGTACACTACTACCTATATAATACATTGCCTAACTCTAGTATTCACACGAGATATGTAGGTATATGGTACTCATCAAGTCTTTACTGAAGCCGATTACGTTCTAATGATAATAACAATTGTTTAACTGTAAGCAAAGGAACATCTCTGTAATGCCTGCAGGGCTAGTGTATGAGTACAACATCGTATTTGCCAACGTTGCCACATTCGCAAAAATTAGGTCCCGAAGTATTTTTCACCTTAAGTTACTAATATTAAGGTCCATGTTCCATCTTGCAACGATACATACACTCTTCTTCCTCTCAGGCACAGCGCGAATTTCACTGATGCAGTCCACACTATCCGAGAGCCTCTTAAGACACAAGTAACAGTCACTTTCACGTGTTAAGTAAAGACTCTATGCTGAAAGGATTATGCTTTCTTGTTCCTCCGTTTTTCGACAGGTCCTGTTCCGTGGCGTGGCCTCCACCGCTTAGGTCTAAGGAGACGGCTCGACCGGAGTCAAAGTCAAACTTCTCAAAGTTCGTACTGGCACCACCGAAATGTTTGAAGAAGGAGGGCTGAGGGTCGGGGATTGGGCTGAAGTTCCGAGCGGAATGCCCGTCAGACGTTGAGCTGTCTGAGTTGTTCATACCGTCGCCGCCCGAAGGTGCCCGAAGTCTACCGGATAGAGAGAAATCTTCGGGTCCTGAATCGTGGCAGGAGTCGCCTCCAACCACATCGATCATGCTATCTTCTCCTTCGCCGTCTCCGTCTGAATCGGAGTACAGGCCGGTGTTCTTGTGCTGCGCCAGGTACTCAGCTTTCAGGGCTTCTAGGTCTACCGCGATGCCTTTGGCCCGCAGTTTCCTTGCTTGTCTCTCCAACGCTTTTGCCAACTTCTTTCTTCTTCTCGCCCTGTTGATAAAATCGATAGGGCCCAATTAGTATAGAATCTATAGCCCAATAATTAGGCTCAATATTACATTAAAATTAATTAGTTTGTTTCGATTGAAATACGGGGTGGAAAGGGACATCGACGCAAATCTTAACACCATGAGTTTTGTACATGTTTATGGACCATTATGGTGAAGTTTTTGTTGGTCTTTTCTTTCTTTAAAGAAAAGACCAAAAAAAACTTGTGTGTGTGTGTGTGTATTACTCTTTAGTAATAAATCAGGACAATAACATTTTTACTACCTAACCCAGTGAGATTTTCATTTAAAACGTAAATACTTAGGTCACCCCTTTCTTTTAAAATCGTGTTGGGTCAGATCGAAATTATGATTTTTAATAGTTTTTTTTTAAGTTTTAAAGTCTTGAATAGAAGAAAACGGAACATGTGAGGAGGATGTGAGGTTCAGGATCTGATTCTGGTCTGATTTAGGTTCTGGATTTGCATTGGACTGTAATAAACCAGGTACTATACTATATCTATACTAATATTATAGAGGAAAAGTTTGATTGTTTGTTTGTTTGCATTGAATAGGCTCCGAACCTACTGGACCGATTTGAAAAATATTTCACCGTTGGGAAGCTACACTATCCCCGGATGACATAGGCTACTTTGTATCCCTGTACTCCCACGGGAACGGGAACAACGCGGGTGAAACCGCGTGAAATCTGCTAGTAATAATATAATTGACGTCGTAAAATTAGGTAGGTATGACAAATTTCAGAGACATAGTAACTAAATTACCTATAGGTATTTATTAAAAAAATCCTCTTCTATCTCAAACTTTACATATAATAGGCAAGACTCAAAAATGTAACATGATAAACCATTGATTGCAATAACTCTATTTAAATTTTAAAATATTAATTTAAATTTAATCATGTACTGAATTTCTGGTGTCTGGATACGTGTGTCAATATTACATCCATCCTGTATATTATTTCGATATCCGTAAATTTTGTTATGTATCACAGACAAAAAGTTACTGGTTTTTGTAGATGATCAGCAGGTTTTATTTTTATTTTATTTTTATTTTTATTTTAAGTATTAACTTCATGATTATTACTTTTTTTTAATAATCAACTTTGGATTAAATAATATGTAAATATGTGAGCACCATGTATCTTTCAATACGCTCATACAATTACCAGCCGCGTTGCTTATTTTATATCACCTATCTCAGGATAGCTGTTTTTTTTTTCTCATGGTACATCGTCCTCACATATAATCTGATTATGTATACAAATATTGTAAAATCTATTTTAAAAGAGTAAGTATGGAGTTTCTTGCACATTCTTCTCCATACAAAACTACCTTTTGGAATGTACAACTAGAATCATATTAATTTAATTTATTTGTAAGTATAACGTTCAAAAGTGCCTGTTTTCAGGCCTAATTGAAATAAATTATTTGACTTTGACTTTGGTAACTGACGTATAAAACAATGTTTCATAATAATTTTAGAATTAGAGTAATCATGAGAGACACTGTCACTTTTATTTATTAAACACAGCATAGCTGATGACATCAGCCACAGAACTGCACACGACCCTGTGTGTCACATTGTAACCTTTGCATATTTTTAATTTGTTTATCTTTTAATGTTCTCTTTAATTTACTTGAACACAGTTGATAAAACACGATTATATTAATCACGAAATAAAACAAAACCTTTAAACAAATTACCTACACTAGTTAATTAATCAAATTCGCACGACATTAAAAGACAACGGAAAATCAATCAAATAACTGCTTTAAGATCAATGCAAGATAGGGGAAATGATTTTAAACACTTTTGTAAATAAATGACGTAGACTCTAGAAATAAATGTATTGACATTTCTAGAATTCGTATCAATTGACACGTTTTGGTGAGGTTTTGTGTTCAATTGGGAGGTCAGATATGAATTGAGCTATTGAGTAATGCACTATAATTGGCATAATTAATTTAATTGTACGATATCCTTGCTTATTATAATAGCAATGGCATCTGTGATGACTTCATACTCTAAGTTTTTGTCTTCAGCTCTTAAATTTAACATTACATAAAGTCACGCCAGCTATCCCTGAAGGGTTAGGCAGATGTGTACAGTAGTACACCCACATTTCGCCAGTTATGTTAAAGTTCCATGTAATAGGGGCAAGGGTTTTGCCATCAATCGGGCACAAATCCAGACTCCGGGCTAACACTGAGAACTCCAGATGGAAAAGCTCCTTAACGCTTGGCTCGACCCGGGGATCGAACCCGGGACCTCAGCAGTAGACCAACGAGGCAGTCTCTTGGGAACTGGGATCTACTGGAGAAGTAAAACTACGTTTTGCACATATCTCACCTCTCCCTGGCTCTAAGCTCGTGGGGTGGAATGGGCTCCCCTGAACATGACTGGGGGTGTGCGTTGTGTGCCGGTCGACCTGGTCCCTTCTTCGTATGTTCCTTTTTACGCCACTTCGCCCTGCGGTTCTGGAACCACACCTGTGTGACAAAAGAAAGGAAGGGGGTTAGAAGATCATACACATGATAATATACTGCTGTAGTTCAGAACATCAGTAGTAGTGATGGTCTAGTTGTGTGACCAGAGGGACTGCCATGCAGTGCAATGGGGGACCCTTGAATTTTCAGATGTCATATGGGTAATGTCACTTTCTTCAAAAACGCGAAGGAAAACATCGTGAGGCAACCGACATGCCTGAGAGATATTTCTTGAAAATTGTGGCGGTAAGTCAGAAGCCTATTGTGGAATATTTACTTATTTCAATTCGCGTTTGATCACTATCTCACCTGATGGTAAGCGATGATGTGGTCGACGATAAAGCACGCCTGGCTACAAGCTACCTGTTCACTCTAGACTTAAAGATCACTAGGTTGTGCCTGTAATCCCGTCCGGAGAACTTTTTTGCTAGTCACGTTATTGTGGCGGCATCTATCTTGTCACATACAAACTAATGACCGATATCCTACATCGCGGTATTAGAGCTATCCGCGCACTTTGAACGTATACAAGTTCCCGACAACAACCGTCGGGCAGTAGTTAGCCCACCATTTTTTTTTTTGAGGGGTGGTAAATCCTCATGGATGTCCCCCGCCCGGGGAGGCGGAGGGGTCAGTCAGACTCTTACTGACTAAAAACCACCCCGTGTTCCTTCTCACACCTCCGCCGGGGGTCACGGGAACGGAACATACTTCCGCGACCCCCGACTGGTGTCAGCCCCGCAGGCCTCGCCAAGTCAGCGAGGGGAGTGAGGTGTTAGACTCCCCTCGCGACGTCTAAGAGGGGCGCGCGTGAACACGACGCGCCGCCACCTCGGGTCCATGTACGTGGGGGCGGCGGACATCCCCGCGTCCGTCGCCCTGAACCCATTCAGGGAGGCTGGAAGAGGGCGTTGTCCGCCCTCCGCCTGCGCCCGGTGCGTCTGCTGCGGGCCGGGTGAGTGGAAGTAATCTCCCTCTCCCTTTCCGCAGCCTCCTTCTGCGAGATGACCGTTTCGCAGAAGGACACCACCGCGTCAGTAGTTAGCCCACCAGACACAACACCCGTCTGGTCGGAGGATCCTCCCTTTTTCAATGGTGGATGAGGAACTTTACACACTGTTCCTCATACCTCCCAATTATAATGTAAGATGGCATAAAATAGTGAGCTTATTCACTCCTCGCTCTCATTAGTGTAAACACCTGAAGGCCCAACTACACTTGCCCTACTTAGTTCAATTAATTTTTATTTCCGATGCATACTTGTCCAATCAGCTGAACGGATCCATAAGCATGTCGTATAAACCTTGGTGTTTTTAAAGAAAAACTCAATTGAGCTGAATTATTTAGTCTCTAAACAGGAAAAAATGGTGGTTTATAGAATAACGAACTTTGAAAACGACACAAGCAGGTGACCATCACGATTGAGTTGCAGTTAAAATGTCACGACAGACGCGAGTCTGTAAAAAAAAACATGGTTTTCATGAACACAGTTCAGCCTGAAGGTTAAATATCAGTAAATTGTGTAACATTTGTGCCAAAAGTACCGAACACAGCCGATTCCGTTAATCCGTCTGTCCGAATCGCACGATGGTAAGACGATCACGATTATCGATGATCTGTCATTTTTTTTTTACAACACGAGAACTTTTTTTTTAGTAATAAATCCGTTTTTGGGTAAACTGACTTTGAAAAATGGCGAGAATATTTTAGAATCCCGTAACTGTCAAAGTTGTCTTGGAGTTATAATTTGCTTATTTTTTAAGGGTACCTACTTAGTGTACTAAATATCCTTATTACTTTTGTCATCAAATCAGGAAACGATCAAATTACCCTAATAGTATCTGTATTCTTATAGCCATACTCATAATATCAGTGTTTTGTTTAATTTTTCAGTATAATTAAAATAAATAAAACCCGTAGTAGTATCGATACAGCTATGATCGACGCGGTCGCGTCGTGTACTTAGTTACCAACTACCCTCTTATTAAAACTGTTACGAAATCTTAATTTGTAATTTTGTCATTGTACCTACAGACTAACCCACTACGCCTATAATATTGGCTTTATGTATTTTAATTACTTACGGCTTGGCTGTCAAAACTGTGACGGCCGGCTCAATCTGGTTATACTTACTTAGTATTGTATTTTCTCTGTAAGTGATTGTGTAAATCTTTTAAGAAAATAACTGTCTAAAACCGTAAACCGTGAATATAAACTTGTGAAATTGTGTTGAAGTGTGTGTGTGAGTGTTTGTGAACGAGGAAGACTGACGTGCAGTGATACAGTTTTCACCAGTACGGAGGCCAGTGTGAATTACCAACAAACAACTGCAAAACGTACACAGGTATTTAAAACCATAATTTGTATATGTTTCTTTAGACGCTAATCACAGGTTTGTTGGGATTTTTATGTAAGGTTTGTTCTTTATTCGATCCAATCATATTTAGTTTTACTACTCATTGAGTTGTGGAATTCAGACACTGGTACTTAGGTGCATCCAGTTAAACTTCAAGTTGACCCCAAAATTAATTGAAAAAGATGAAGACTGATGATCCTTTAGTTAGTTTAAGATAAAAACTACAATTTTGGTAAAATCAAAAAACATTTTCAAAGATTTCATAGTCATAAAAAACATTTTCATAGATTTCGTAGCTAGTAAGCTGCCCCGGCCATCTTCGATCCATCTTAGAGCCAATTTATTAGTTTTTCACGCAGACACAACAGAAGACACGATGAAATTTATTCATTTTTATTATTTTACGTCCTACTCTCGGACCTACTGAAAATACACACAAAATCTCAGAAAAAAATTGGTCAAGCCGTTTCGGAGGTAAAAAACACTATGATACGAGAATTTCATATTTTAGATCATTTTCTTTGATTTCGTAAAGAACCTTTCAACTTTGTTTTCAACCACAAAACCGGGTTACAGGTTAACAGCATTATAAGTAGCATTAACTGAGATTAAATACTTAACCGGCATCTATAAAAGGTTAGGAGAGTTATCTTGCCGCACAAAGGCATGTAAAGTGCCCGCGACCCGCCAAGAATTGAGACGTTAAATTTCAATGCGCCTGCGCATTTGCATCGTAATACCGGGCAGGCGTGCGCGTGCATTTGACGCGCTGGATATATCATGCTATCTTTTGTGATGTACGAAACATTGTAAGTAGGCACTTTGATCGTTTACTTTATTTTGTAAATCACACACAAATAAGATCCATAAATAGTTGATCGTATTGTCTAACCAAGGATATCTATGTGTCTAACAAATCAGACTACAATGTTTATTTATTTTATTTTAGGAAAACCAAACGGTAACAGAAAGAATAAGTCATAAGATCTTATATATTAAATTTTCAGGGTAAAACAACAGTTACAGAGGTCAGTACATTGAAGGGTGGATAGATCTAGACCTCTTGGTCGCACGGAAAGCTATTTTAGGCTTTAAAACCATTCAACACATACCGGGAACCCTTTGTGAGACAGAAATTACGATCCCAGTTGTCATATACAAATCTTTACCAGTCGTTGCAAGTAGTCAGAACATAGAAAGTCTTTTCTGTAAGAAAGAAGTTGAATCGTAAGAAAGAAGAAGAAAGTTGGATTGGAAGCCGACCCCAATATAGTAATGTAGTTTGGAAAAGGTAAAGAGATTTATAATGCTAAAAACTTTTTTACAAAAAATACAACCGACTTAAAAAAAACACTAACCGGTGTAAAATAACTGTAAATTTAAGAGTCTGTGGCTTTGGTGGTTTTGTCTCATTAGTGATTGGCCACGGACTTCCGAATTATAGTTATTTTACACCGGTTAGTGTTTTTTTGAAGTCGGTTGTATTTTTTGTAAAAAAGTTTATATTTTACAATTTTTAGTTTTTATTTTTATGTAGATGATTCATTATTTTCCATTACTTTCAATATACCACACAAAGTAATAAACAGATTTCGATGAAATCAAAAATAAAATTTCATGAACAACAATGTTCATAAAATGAAAACTACTGGGCCAAACTCCATTAATTTTTTATGAGACCAAATGGCAACTATTCCGCATCGAACAAAAAAAGAACCACGTAAATCGGATCACTAATCTCGGAGTAATCGGTGTACATACATAAGAATGAAAAAAAAAAACAAAAACGAATTGAGAACCTCCTCCTGAAGTCGGCTAAAAAGGACATGCAAAGAATTGTCATAGATAAACTGTGACCCCATGTCTCAGTAACGCCATGATCTAGTATAATATAGCAATATTGGAGCGACAACGGAGCATACTGAACTAGACTAATCGACTTAAGTCCACTAGGACACAGGTAAGTATAGGATGTCAATTTTGTTCGCGATGACCCGTCTTTTAGATATTAAAAGTATTGAATGTCTTTTGGTCTCTAGTCTATACATATAATAAATCTGTAGAAGTAAAATTTCTGTACATTGAAAATATCAAAAAAATAAATAGCAGGGGGTGTTACTAGACCGACACCGAACCCAAAAATATGATTAAAAAAATTTTTGTCTGTCTGTCTGTCTGTCTGTCTGTCTGTCTGTCTGTATGTTCAGGTATCACGCAAAAACTACCGGTTCGATTATGCTGAAACTTGGTGTACTTATTCTTTAATATCCTGGGCACAACACTGGGTACTTTTTATCCCGGAAAAGTATATACAATAAAAAACAAACTTAATTTTGCGGTTCGATCCCTAACCCCAACTACTGCACCAACCGCAAATAATAAGTTTGTCGTAGGTTACGTCACCCGCAGTGGAGTTCACCAAGGGGAGCTGCACGCGGCTTAGATACTATAATATTTTATCTTAAGATACAATATAGTTCGCCATAAAATTCAATGAACTATCACACACTACTAAGATAATTAATAATACTTATAATAAAACTGTACAGGAGTCAATTCTGTACATTGAATATAATAATATATTCAAAATTAATATTGGAGGATGATTGGTGATCGATACTGTTGCCAAAAATGCAATCAGTAAATGTTTTGTCTGTCTGTCTGTCTGTATGTGCACGCATAGTTCAAAACTATTATAGGGATGTTTACCAAACTTGGTACGGTTGTAATTAAGGGCAGGTTGATCTTAGTCTTAGTTGTTTTACATGGTCAGTTGTACGGCGCTCTTTCCCAGGTCAGTAGTTCCAGAAATCTTTATGCATACATACCGGAAGGAACAACGTTGAGAGTAGTCTATCCGGAAGTATTATGCTAAAATTATTACGTTTATATATCAACGAACAGCCCAAACCTCTGGTATTAGAGACATGAAACTTGAAGGGGTGTTCTTAGTGAAGAGTAAGTATCCACTAAAAACGATTTTTGGAAATTCAACCCTTGAGGGGAAAACATAGGGGCGGAAGTTCGAAATCCACGCGGGCGAAGCCGCGGGCAAAAGCTAGTTACTAATAACTTACTATTGACCTTATACCTATAGCATATCTATCTTTTATGGCTCCGTGATCATCTGTTCGTGTTCCCTCTTTTATTTTGTCTTTTGAACACTTTCTTCCAGCTTTATATCTTTGGGCTTTAAAAATTTATTTCTCAAAAGAATTTAAATAAGATTTCGCGTTTAATACGATGCTTAAGTGATTATAATAAATTAATACTATTTGGTACAGGTTCCGCTGGCTAGGGTATTGGAGACATTCCATTTTTTTTATGTTACTTCAAATGCTAATTATAACCAATTCCAGGACACAACCCTTACCATCAGTAAGAGTATAGGGATCCTTGGTGTCGACATTTCCAGCGACGTTCAGTTCCGAAGTCACTTGGAAGAAAAGGAAAAAAGAGCTGGCATCCAAAAAACTCGGTGTGCTTAATAGAGCGAAGTGGTACTTCACACCGGGGCAAAGACTGCTGCTATACAAGTCGCAGATTCGACCCCGTGATTCGTATGGAGTACTGCTGTCATCTCTGGGCGGGAGCACCTGGGTACCAGCTTGGGCCCCTTGACTCGGTTCAAAAGCGAGCTGTGAGACTCGTCGACGATCCCGTACTCACAAGCGGTATTGAGCCCCTAAGTCTTAGGAGAGAGAGACTTTGCCTCCCTATGTGTGTTCTACCGGTTGTATAATGGGTTGTGTTCCGAGGAATTGTTTGATATGATGCCCACGGCCACTTTCTATCATCGCGCCGCTCGCCGTCGACAGGGAGTTCATGCTCACACACTGGAGGCGAAATGGTCTCGTACAGTGCGGTTTCAGAGGAATTTCCTCCCGCGTACACTTGGATTGTGGAATGAGCTCCCTGCCGAGGTTTCCTCAGAGGGCTACAGTATGGGGTTCTCCAAAAGGGGAGTAAATAGGTTTTTAAAGGGTCTGCAACGCGCGTGTGGCGCCCCTGGTGTTGCAAGTGTCCACAGGCTACGGTAACCGCTTACCATCAGGCGGGCAGTAAGCTTGTTTGCCACCGTCGTGGTATAATTATAACCGTTGCCTCCAGAGTCACCACTGATTGCATCATTGTTTATCATTAGGTGCGATTCCAGTCAAGATAAGAGATATTTTTCGACGGCAGAGGCCCATGGGCGCCATATTAATAATAATAATAAATATTCCACAACTTTTTCACACAACGCCATTTAGTCCCAAGTTAAGCTTGAGTATGTTTATCAGCTGTTTAGTAACCATAACACAAGCATGTTATGGGTACTAAACAGCTGATAAACATACTTATATATTTCTAAATACATACATATTACCTATAGATAAATTACACCCAGACACAAAACAAATGATCGTGCTCATCATACAAACTTTGTCCTGGGTGGGAATCGAACCCACGACCTCCGGCATAGCAGTCAGGGTCACTAACTACTAGACCAACAGGCCGGTCAATATATATATATATATATATATATATATATATATATATATATATATATATATTATATTATATAAACTTTGACACGAGGTTAGTTACTACCCACACGATAAGAACAGACATTCACCATTATCTCCTTTTGCATTAATATCTTACAAGACACATTCCTTCATTTTCATTTGTCCTAGTTCATAATATCACTTACCTATAAAACAGTCACTATAATATGAAATTAAATATTCACGTCTTCTATTTAACATCTTTACAGACAATTGGTTAACTGTTTTAATTACTAACGATGAGTACCTTAGACTCGTATTTATAGTCAAAAGGTCCCCAATGGTGATACTAAAATACCTCGTAATAGGTATAGAATTTAATTATAGCTGTAAAATTAACTTTTATTACAGGTCAACGGGACGGTCGGACCACCGGTAAGTAATATCGTAGTGACCTAAGAACGTACAAAACATTTGTGCAGCGTATGAAAAGGAAATCTTAAGAGTCAATTGTTTATGAATAGTTTATTAGATAATAGTGGAACTGAAGAATTTAATAATCTCTCTCCCCATTGTAGTATTGGCATAAATTGTAAAACTTCTGCATACTATGTTTTACGTCTAGCGGACCACTGGTTGGGAACCATTGCTTTAAACAGATTCAATAAAAAAAGAAAAGTATAACGTAGGTTCGTTGGGGCACGGCCGGGTCAGTTTTACGAGCAACCCATCGCTTTTTATTGCGAAAGGCGCATAATACGCTTGCGGTCTCATTCGTACCCATCCGGATTTATTTAATAAAATTATAACATAACGCCTTCCAGCGTCGGATATAATTAAGAAGATAAATATGAACGATATTAAAAACTGATTCTCTTTATTTATCGTCCGTAAAATTGGGTGAGAAGTTAATTCTCGCTAGTGGAAGTTGGTATTAGGTATAATTTCGTGTGAGATTTTGTAAAAATTGGCGTTAAAAGATTGGTTCAGGTGTGTGTAATGGGCGATGTAGACTAATAGGTTAACAAACCCAACGCAAACTATAGCAATGCGAAAGCCTTAAGTTCGCATTAAAAACTTATAGCTTCGAGCATCTACCCAAACGTGTACATTGTATAATATTCGTTCCTGGCCTGATGCTCGAAGTGCCGTCAACATGCAGAATCCGCCTTACAATACATTACACGTTACATGTATAGATCCAGTTTTCATTGAATTTGTGAAGATTTGACAGCTGGTGGAACAAATGTAGGTATTAGGTTACAATGGTTCCGTCGGCTATTAAAACCAACAGCTGCAAGCGTTTATACCCAAACGTTACATGCAAAGCTCGTTTCTGGCCGAGCTTTACGTGACGTAATACTCGAAGTGCAGTCTACACCCAGAAATCGCCTTACATTACATTACACGTTACGTCTGAATAGTGTGAAGATTTGACAGCTGATGGAAAAGTACGAACGCCTGCCCGAGTGATACATGTAATCTAATCTTTATGCTTGCCCGAGCGTTACATGACGTTAAGCTCGAAGTGCCGTCTACACTCAGAATTCGCCTTACATGACATAACATATCATATGTACATAGATAGATGCAAAAATGTCGTTTTTGTGAAGATTTAACCCAGAAAAATACAAATCACATACGTTACATACGTTTGGATTTAGCTTCATTTATTTTTGGTGAAGATTTGACTCAGAAAAGATGCAAAAGTTAGAAATAAAACGACAAATCATTTTAACTCTGTTATAAGTTCTGTGTATACCTACATAATTGTGAACCCCAAAACATGTACAGAACTTATAGAAATCAGATTTTGCGACGATGCCTTATTCATCATTACCAAAACATTTGAGGAAAGGGGTAGAGAGGACATACGAAGAACTGTCATAGAAAAATTGTGATCCCTTGTCTTAGTAACGCTATCTAGCGTAATATAATATAATGTATTTTTACTTTGAAAGTATATTATATTTTTTCTTTTTTATTATTGTGAATGTAAGGACTATGTGGATTTTTTTTTTTAGATTATCTTTTCTAAATTTTTTTAAGTTCTTTTATTTATTTATTTTACATTTTGTTTGGCAGTTTGAGTTCTTTATGGGACCAACCAAATGTTCTTTCTTTGGTATTGTTCGTCGGCACGTGGAGCTCCTCAAGTTCCGAGTTGAGCTCACGATTACTGACAAATTCTTGCACTGACTGATCTGGTCCCCTCATTCTGTGTGGTTCTTTCCTCAAAAGACCATCTCAGACACTAATCTGCATGGATCTTACATGATTTGACCAAGATAATGTCTGGACTTTAAAAGAGACTGTGACCTCTGAGTTTCTTTCGGTGTTTCTTCTCAGAGTAGTCAAATAGTGAAATACCGATCTCATTTCCTAAAAAATGTGACGTGTAAAAGTGTTTGTAAAAACCTATTTACTTTCGTATTTGACCATGTAGAATTTAGACTATTTTATTGAGCAGTATTCTTACACGTGTTTTAAAGTTCCTAATAGAATGTAATCTTTCCATGAGGTCATTGTTTAATACTTTCTAATTAGCTATTGATAAAGCTGAATGCGACATTTTAATTCAAATCATTTATGTACATACTTTTCGTAAATAAAATAATTTATAAAACAATGGTCTACCGTTAAGAATTAATTGTATTAAAAGTAAGCGAGTAATGCTTTTTATTTTTAATAAAATTTACTATTAGAGTTGCAATTATTTAGGCACTAATGGCTGGAAAATCGATGATTAACATAAGTCAATTGTTTTAAATTTAATGATAAAAGAAGTGTATTGCGCAATTGAGATGATTTAGATGAGGTTGGAATGCAATTCCTGCTTGTCGCCGTTAGTAATTATACAATTAATTTCACACATTCATTAATTTATTATGGAAGCATCATCTATCAATTCGCACTGTAATGTACCTGTGTGGTACAACTAAAATATTATTTATGTAACAAGAACTAAAAATCGAAACAACAATTGTTTCTCCTTATTTACTATTGATTTGTAGCAATTTTGGCCCGGCGCGAGGGTACAGCAACTAATATTTAGGCAAGCGCTTAAAAGATTAAAGGTCAGATAGTGATCTGTAGTGTCTGCCTACCCCCTTTGTATGTTACAACAGATGAACCATAATCAAACTCAAAAGAAAATTACCACCCAAAATTAAAAGATTACAGCTGAACCACACTTTTAATTAACCCTTAGAAACGAACGTCTAATCGAAACACATTGATTAGTCGGTCGGTCGTAATGACCCGGTGGGTAGTTCCCTCTGCTAATGAGCCACGTATATCCACCCCTTACACCCCCTCGCTGGGTGTGTCATTAATATGGGGGTGAAATGGGGAGGGACCTCTCTGATTTGTTTTTATTTTTGTAAGAGTTACGTAGACCGATTGATAGATATTGGTTGTGTGTTTAATTTATGTAATGGGCTTTTGATGGTTTTTATTTTAGATTTTAAGGGGTGTAAGGATTTTGTTTGTTGATTGAACATTATTAGTTTATTTAGTGTTGTGTGTATTGTATGTATTTTACATTAATGCTTTATTATGTTTGTAGTCGGCCACTGTTTATTTTTATGTAGCTAATAACACAAAAATATTTTTTAAAATTAATATACCTATAGTCATTGCTCTATATTAATTTTAAAAGAATAATTTTTGTGTCTGAGTTCACTGTCTGTCTGTCTGTGCCTCAAGCAGGGTCTGAGGTAGGAAGACAGTTAAAATTTTCACAGATGAAGTATTTACGTTGCCGTTTATTGCTAGGGACGGTACGGAAACCATCGTTCGCGAGTCCTACTCGATCGTGGTTGGTTTGTTTTAATTAATTCAGGCACATAAATGGTAAGCAAAGAATGAAAATAATACATAAGTAACTCATTTCTAAGCCCTTCCATAAAATAACTATATTAAGTTTAAGCTGATTTTTACTATTATGTGATTACCATGTAGCTAAATAATTACTCGTGACATAATTTACAAAAAATATCCATCTCTGCCTAGTAGGTGTGTCTGTGTTTTGATCTGACAATTTTACGAGTATTTTGTATTATTATTTGTACACCAATAATGGTAGAACACAGAGATTGTAATTTTATCTGACTTTAACATTTTTTTACCTATAGACACAAAGAAAATGAATTGAATTGAATTAGTATATTTTTCTTCACAATAAACTTAGTAAGAAATACCTAAAAACCATTTATTAGGTGACGTCACAGAGACATTGTCCCGTCTTCCCCTACCCTGGGGTGTAAGTAAGACGTTTGTGGTGTCGATACATTGACTTGTCATCCCTCTGAGGGGAGAAGTTATTTTGTACGCCCCACGCACTTTGTGGGGACTTAGATTGCTATTGGTGTGGTATTTACTTTAAGATGTCTCTCAAGTATTATTTACACATTGAGTACTTACAACTTTGATATTATGTCAATTTAAACAACAAAAAACCGTTGAAACTAGAATTTAACACAATGTTATTTCCGGTCCTTCGAGCCGGATGAGTATGATTTATTTACTTACATAATTTTTCTTATGCATGAAAATGTGTTTTAAGTTAATTAGACTTTTGTGTAATCGAATCTCTTATTAGTAAAAGTGAAAGATAAAAATAAAAGAACGAAGAAACAACCCTGTAGTGACGTCATTTTTTGTAAAATTCTGTGGGAAAGAATCGGTTACACGTTCAGTTCAAGAAAGAGATTTAAACGAATGTGCAAATAGAGAATTCACGTGTATTAAACGCTGGCATCCCTTTGTAGGGGTGAAAGAGTAGGTATGCTGTTTCTGGCTTGGATTTTTACTATGACGTGAGATTTTTGAAAGTTTCTTCTAGACACGACGACTGACGTCATAGTGCGGCACTGTAAACACTATTTTAATGTCACAGTGCACAGTTTTATGGTGCTGTAAACATTTTATAACCAATGAAAATTTAATAAAATATGTATTGTAGGCACGTAACTAAGACACGTTTTCATAATTAAACGACATTTTGTATTTTACTATATTTTTTGATAAGACACTGAGATATTTCTAGTAGATTTTCATATTACTCATAATATGACTTATGTTATGTAGGTACCTAACCTAGGAATGGATTGTTGGCGAAACACTTGTTAGTATTTATTTCAAGTCATGCTTACAAGATGACTTATAGAGGCAAAGTAATAAGTAATTTCCGCATGGGTCTATGAAGGTTAAGCTGCGCTTGCCGAAGTTAGCCCACAGATTGGTGCCTAGCCATTACTGTATATTGCTTGAAAAGAGTAAGTATAGAGTTTTTTGCCAATTCTTCTCCATACCAAACTACTTTTTGGAAGGGGCAACTATTAAATCATTTTAATTATATTCAATGTAACTTATGTTTGACGTTCAAAAGTGCCTCAAAACGGCCAAAATGGAATACCTAAATGGTTTGATTTTGACATACCAATAATTACCACGCTTGCGCAAGGCGGATTGGCGATTTCAAAGTTATATTAACTTACTTACTTTAGGTTCTCTTTTCACCGTATAAGACAAACTTAGATAAGACTTGAGAATTGAAAAAGTCACGTAGGTACTTTACGGAATTTTGAACCACAACCTCGTGCATTAACCACTGGTCTAACACGACACTATTAACATAAGCAATGATTAAATAGGACTTTGCAATCGTTCATGTTTTTTACGCAGTCTTGCTACAATCATTCTTCCTTCAATAATATTCTATAGACTAGGTAACCAGTTCACCTTATCCATCCCCAATTTATAACCCAATACATTTGTTGCTTTAGTCTGCAATAGTCCTGCACTAGTCGTAGGTATTCCATGGATGAATTTGCATAATGCATACAGGGAAAATCTGCGATTGGTACCTCACTTCATTAAAAACAACAAAGGGCCTCTGCGAGTTGGCTTCGGCCCCTCGTACGCCTTCCAAAGGTCCGGAACCTAAGGGTTCCGAGAAATAAAAACTACATAATATTCCACAAATTTCACAAAACGCCATATAGTCCCAAGGTAATCGTCAGCAAGCTTGTGTGTTATGGGTACTCAGCAACTTATAAACATACTTATTTATTTCCAAATTCATAGGTACATATTTTACATAAACAACACCGACACAGAACAAATGATCGTGCTCATCCCACAAATATTTGTCTTGGGTGGAAATCGAACCCACGACCTCGTGTATAGCAGTCAGCCCACTAACTACTAGACCAACAGGCCAGTCGTTATTTTTTTCAGTTAACGTGTAAATATTCCCCATAAAATTCTTTACAGTAACGATTGCTGTGCTCACAGAAAACAGTTTGTTTCCAAACAAAGTATTTCTGGTACAAGCAGATTTGTAAACAAACTGGTAAACAATTCCATGAACACAGACTGTAAGGTTTCAGCGCTGTATTTCAGTGTTTCGCGCTGTCTCTTTCCTTTCAGCACACAAATTGATATCCAATAAGTATGTGTGACAGAGACGGATATAAATATCGCAATATCGTTCTGAATTGCCAGCTAAGCGTTTTCAAATAGGGTTGTCTTCCGTATACAATCTTGGGTTCTTTTGACGAATATTAATTGAATTGTTGAGAAACTGTGGCATCCTGGTAAGACGAGACATATCATATCCCGTAAAGATATATGAAAAGGTTAATCAGCAGATTATCGTTTGTCAAGGATAATTAATTCATGCATTTTTTTCATTCAGGAGTTCAAGGCAGATAATATTTAACACAGCGCCGTAAGTACTGATAATTTACATCGAAGGGTCGGCACACAAATTAATGAATGAACGTAGATGACAACTCGGTTTTAAACATGTTTAATGTATAAATTATACAGTTGTCCGTATGTGAAGAACTGCATTTCATTAGGCACAGTAATTACATTAAGGCCATTTAATACGAAGCAAATCTTGTTTGCCAGTGAGAAAATTATTCATGCACGATAATTCACCGCCTCGGGAGCAACCCTGTAGAAGTCTCATGTCTATCTTTTACCGCTAAGCCTACGGCGGTAAAGTCGGCTCATGTTTGATAGCGACGAGCGCCGAAAGGGATGGAAGGACGCGTCTCGCAGGGGAGCAACAGAGACACACGACACTCCTTAAATTTTATATTCTATCCGCATTTTGTCGCCTAAGCGTTCCATTTAGTGTTCCATATTTAAACCTCGCGCCATTCTTTTTTCTTCCCAACCGAGCAGAGAATGTTACAAGATTTTCTATTTTTTTTACTTTTGGGGTGTACCCAGCCAGCGCCGGATGTGTGTGGAATACTGATGTGTGCGTGCGACCGCCGACGCCCTGTTAGGGAATGAAATTGGCATATAAATGTAAATTTTATGCTATGAATTTTAAAATGAAGTCGATACTTCCGCGCTTACGGCGGAGCGAGTGAGCCGTTTTTCGCAAGTTTACGTCAGGCAGGGATGAAATTAGATTAGAATATGCCACTTTCGGTAAAGAATGGGCTTTTAACGTCCTTCGTGAAACTCTTACGTTATGTAATGCCATAATTACATTTGCCGTCTCTCCAAAACCCCAAAAGCTTTATTTAATAGTTGAATAATGTTCTCATGTATTTCACATAAGGAGATGTTTTCAGAATGCTACTAAATTACATTCTAGTACTACTCTGTACCTTATTGACATTCATGCTTATTCAATTAACTTTGTATAAAATCAAATTTCTAACACACAATTATTTCACTTCCTTATAAAAGGAACCATTGAAACCTATAAATCGAAGTCAACATTGCGATACTACGATCAGCAACTCGGGGCGTTGAATGAACCAAAGAAAATACAGAAATCAAAGAAGAGGAAAAAATCCACTTTACAGACGCAAACAAGTCACTTTAACTTTATTGAGCTGTAATCGAATTGTGACGTCCCTAGGAGCGGACACACGGACGAGGTCGGAGCGGTGCGATCTGCAGCCATCCTTATCTGACCCGCCCATTTAAATCTATGCTATTCAATCGTGCCGTCTCGCTCGCGTCCCAAGGGTGCCGCCAAGATTGCAATCTTTTGATTTATACCAACTATTAGGAGTGGTGCGGGATAGTCTGTCTCTCAGAACGAGATCCGCCGCGATAAGTGTTGGATACAATCGACGTTAGTACTGATTATAGAAATGGATTGATTTACTTATGCATTGTTTAGAGAAAATATTGTGTTGGCGTGAATACTGTGTAATAACACAAATCAAAACTTTATGAGCTTTATCTTTTTATTGTTAATATTGTTTTTCGGAAAAAATCGGGTTCGAAATATTAAAACTGTTTCTAAGTGATAATCTCGAGGTCACTTTTATCAGGTCATAAAGTAAAATAAAATAGATAAAACAGGATTATTAAATCACACAAACGCGTGTTGAAGACGAAGACAATAACAAAATAGAAGACGTATTACTGAAAAGTAATAAGAAAGGGTTTATATTATATTAGTTTTCCGTTCAGAGGTAAAAGCCCAAACAAAATGCCATCAATTCGTATACGAGCAAGGGTTGGCCGCAAAACGGCGTCCATTCAAAACTGTATTATCTCAAGTCGAACATTATTTCGGATCCTAAAGGTTATATAAAAAGCGGCGAACCGCGCGGTCCCCGGCGGCCGCTTAGCCCCGGAAGGTTTGGGGAAAATAAGGGAAATCGTCCCTCATTTATATTGAACGAAAACCTTCAGCTTTTTACCCTTATGTACCAAATACCGTACGTCGTGTTTGCTCGTGTATTTTCCTCAAAATGAGATAGGTTTCTCCGTAACGTTTTGGTTTATTTTGATGACACGATTATTTTTGCGTTAACTCTGTCCGTATTTGGCAGTGTTATTACAAGTTCTGGATGCGATGAGATACATGAATACATCATCTGTTCGTGGTTTACTTTTATTGAAATCCTACTAATATTATATACGCGAAAGTTAATGAGGATGGATGGATGGATGGATGGATGTTTGTTACTCTTTCACGTAAAACGTAAAAACTATACGTAATGGATTTTAATAAAATTTGGAATGGAGTTAGCTGACACTCTGGATTAACACATAGGCTACTTTTTATGCCTGTATTCCCACGGGACCGGGACCTACGCGGGTAAAACCGCGGGACGTCTGCTAGTCTTAAATACGTGTTACTATTTTGACCGTTCTGGTTTAAAACTGACTTATACTCCAGCAGTACTTACTTACACTGCTTCTGTCGATTACTTAAAAGATGTTCCAAAACACACGAGCCTTCGCCTTCCGCATTGTGTCCTTTCCTAACCGTTTTAACCTAGCCTTTTTGAGATCGAAAGCCTATCTAGACTTAGGCACCCCACGTTACACTTGTCTCGTTTGATTATCGCTTGGTTCTTCAAGAAATATGATTTTAGCTAGTTAACAAGTCAAGCTATGTCGGTAATTCCAGTTCTTCTATTTTTTTTTTAATAAATATTCCACAACTTTTCACACAACGCCATTTAGTCCCAAGTTAAGCTTGAGAGCTTGTGTTATGGGTACTAAACAGCTGATAAACATACTTATATATTTCTAAATACATACATATTATAGATAAATTACAACCAGACACAGAACAAATGATCATGCTCATCACACAAACATTTGTCCTGGGCGGGAATCGAACCCACGACCTCCGGCATAGCAGTTAGGGTCACTAACTACTAGACCAACAGGCCAGTCGAAAGTCCATTAAACTTCGGGAATAGCTTGGTCCAGTTTGAGCTGAGCGAGAAGGTTACTTTGCTTGTCCTGGATGGGTAACCATTTAACATATCAAGACCCCTCTCCGGCCTTAGGAAGCACTCTAAGCTGTTGGTTTCAGCTAGCTGTCATTAGTAAAATTTTGGCCTTAAGAGTACCCTAAAATGTCTGGAAACCAGTCAAGCCAAGGGTATCTTGTTATCCAGTTGTGGAGCTCACATAAGCAGTCGCTTTATGTAATACACTGGTAAGGCAGCTGCATACGTTAAGACTGGAAGCTGACCCAAACATAGTTGGCAATAGGCTACGCTGATGACTTCTTCGAACTTGCTCGTCTACCCCTCCATGGTTATTATCAAGAAAACATCTCAATCCACCAATTTCCGGCCTTTACTTAGATCTGACAAATCAGTAGTCTAACTCCGTACTAAACCAGATTCGGTGCGTAATAAAATTAGGCTATTTCGCTATGGTAACAAATGCTCCATCGTAAAGCCACCCGCGATGGATTAAGACGTTAGGTGTGAAACCGTTGCGTCGGCTTTCGTCGCGTGCTAAATATACAACAGGCATATAGCCGACAAACTTCAACTACAAAGGACTGAACGCCATTTTAACACCGAAGCGAATGCTGATCGTCAAAATGTGTCGTGTGATTTTGTATACTTTTGGTATAGACTACATACACTTCCTGTCTAGAATGTTTTGAGCTCTTTGGTTATTGTTGTCTTTGGGACGGTGGCTTTGGTATTATAAGTATTTAGTCATAATTTAGTTTATGCATGTCTTTACATCTTGAAAGAAAGAACGAAATAAAAAAAATGCAATTATTGGTAATACAGCAAAATTAAAAACCTTCCGCCGCCTCATTTAGGTTTAAAAGATACCTAAATTATTTATCCCTATCGAATTATATTGACATAACATTACATAACGCCTGTTGCACGGACTTTTTGAAAGTCAAAATTATTTAAGACAGTCGCCCAAAAAGTCCACCCCTCGCCACTTCTTAATGTTTTTACTGGGAGAAGGCATAGCAGTCTCTACATTGAAATAAAAACTTCAATTATATTAGCTATATCTACATAGGTAAAAGCTAGGCAGATGATGATGAACACATAACATCACGCCTGTAATCTTCAAAGGATTAGGCAGAGGTGTACCTGTAATAGTACACCCACATTTCGCTAGTTAAGTATGTTGGAGTCCCAATAATAGGCCTATTTCCATCAATCGGGTACTAATCCAGGGCTGCTACTGAGAAATTCTATCTGGAGTTTCTAATAGTGTGCATGTAACACTTTGCCCGACCCGGGGATCGAACCCGGGACCTTATGCTCAGCAGTAGCACTTGCGACCACTAGACCAACAAGGTAGCCCAGTTGTCAATGATGATATCAAACACACAAACACACAAAAACAAAACACACACAAAAACAACACACATCTACACAAATAAAACATTTATCGGAAAATCTTTTCCGCCCCAAATCACACAGAATCATTAAAATCTAAATTTACTTACAGCAACTCTGCTCTCTTTAAGGTCCAGCCTCATAGCTAGGGCTTCTCTCATGAACACATCAGGGTAGTGTGAAGCCAGGAACGCCCGTTCCAGCTCCTCAAGCTGCCAGGAGTTGAAGTTTGTCCTGGACCGTCTCCGCTTGCCGCTGTCTCCATCATCGTCGCATACGCCACCTGCGTAAGAAGGGTTCTGGTTTAGGGATAGGTCTAAACAGATGATTAATATTTCCTTTTTGATAATTTCACTAGTAATTTTGAAGTCAGGAAACTCTTAGATATGGGTTGATTTAAGAGAAGGGAAACAACTCAAGAGTTGGGAAGATGAGTTAAAGCTTACAGCGGGCCCTCACTGGAGAAGGGTTGCCAGAGATAGAACACAATGGAAAATGTTAGAGGAGGCCTTTGCCAAAAGGCACACTGTACTTAGAGATATCCTCTAAAAGAGGAAACTAACACTCCAAAACAGAAGGAAGTACCAGTTTGTTCACGTTTAAAGTGATGGCACGTGAGCACATTCACAAGGAGTTGGCAAACTTATCTTAAACTTAAGTTAGCAGATTAGTATTTCTCCAGTAATATAATATATTATGTCAAGAGTCACCAAAAAAACAAAGGTTAGGTTAGAATGCAACAGAATAATTAAGTTAGCAGATTAGTATTTCTCCAGTAATATATCTTTTTTTCTCTTGACATCGCTTGTATTTGGATGTTATATTATTATAATATGTATGTATCTATGTATTTATTTTAAATTATTGTTGATATGTCTTTATAGTTTTTGTTATCTTCTTGCGCCTACCATGTTCTGTCTCTGCATCACCTTAAGGTAGACTGGTAGAAAATGCCTAAGGCATTAAGTCCGCCTTTGTACAGTGTCTTTTAGTAGTGCATAAAGTTTTAATAAATAAATAAGTTCAGGATAGAGGGCTTATTGATTGCTTGAAGAGAAGGGAAAGAACCATGGTCCTGATGTGCGCTAAAAAAATAATGATAGGTACTTAAATACCTATTTACTTTTTGATTGTGTCTCTTGTGATTTTGAAGTCAAGAAACTCTTATGGGTCGGTTGAGGATAGGCGCCTTAAAAGGACATACACAAACCTTAACGGGCCGTGCATAAAATTCGCTCGCTGGAGTTTAGGTAACATCATTGCGATGCTATAGTTGTGTGTACAGTTCACGAACACACGCGTAAAGCTCGAGCGTAGTGATAGTTTAAACTGTTTTAATATTTTATATCATATTTTGAGTTTCTAAGTAAATTAAAACGGTTGAGAAATACATCTCCATAGACTATATACTGGTGTTGGTAAGATTTTTTAATTTTCAAAATCTATTGTAGTTTCTTGTAACTAAATGATCAAACGTCAGTCTCGCGTCATTTTTGGGAAAACATGTGGGTGAATTTTAGTGATTTTCCATGAATACGTAATTTATTTCCTCAACATGCAAAGCAAGGAACTCGTCTTTTCAAATCACAAATAGGATTGTATAAATTCTTCTCTTTCTCACAAATAATGATTACAGTTGATCAAAAGCAGTCGATTTCAGGCACGGCCCCTTAATGGTGATGCCCTTTAGAAAGGTTAGGTGCGTGTCATGCGTAATACTCTCAACCGGCGTGCGTGTATGACTAGATGTATGAACACAAACGAAGCCAAAGAAGTGTGTAAGCATAGTACGCGATGGCGGTCTGTAGTTTCTTACTACACCCAAACAGGATGAAAGGGTGAGTTTATTTGAGTTTGAATTCTTTCATCGTTAGGAAGATACACTATACCCAGGTGTCATAGGCTACTTTTCATCCCTGTATTCTCACGGAGCGTGACGACCGCTAGTATAATATTATATACTTATAGGGCTCTATCATTACGTCGAACGTAAACATTGCCAAGCCAGTACAAATAGATACCTATTAATAACAATTTTATGACAAAAAACGGAGTATTCCCGTTTGAGCACCTATTTATTGAGCACCTATGCATTAACTTTTGGGAAATGGGAATACCTTTGGTGCTAAATGCATAGGTGCTCAAAAAATAGGTGCTCAAACGGGAATACTCCCAAAAAACAATATGTTTGGCCTCAAACTAGGTAAGCCTAGCTGTATCTTATTTCGGATCATTAAACCCATGAACATGAGACAAATGCTAGACATGTTTTTAAACTTTCCAAAACTTATAATGCTTAGCTGAAAACTCAACTTTTATCCATCACTGCTTTAGACCAGGCACGCTGCTGCCCTAAGACGCACGCTTCGGAGAAAATTAAGTAATTAAGACAGATAAAGGCACCGCCTTCTCAGATCTAGTCATCAATTTAACTGACACAATGCCTGTCCAGACTTTATGTAAGTTCTTAGATTCATAGAATTCTTGGAGATCAAAAAATAAAACTCAACTCTCCTTTAAGGAAAGACACGAACACCAGCTCCTATTGAGTTAGGAGATAAATATATAAACGTATCAATTACCTTTGATCATATACGGACGGACCTGTACGGACGGACCTCGTAGCAGGCAATAAATATTGCTATAGAAGGAAACACTTGTAAGAATTAAATTGAATTTGAACGTCTGCCCCATCGGTTACAACCTTGCTATTACACAGAAGTACCATCATCTAAAACTCACATGACGGTGGAAAGGGCTCCGTCCCATCATCGTTAAAGCATAACGAGCAAACTTGAAACATTTCCAATCATCAGAGAAGCAGGATTGAAATGAACAAGACATAATCGTAAAAGCCTTCGTGGTCGGAACAAAGTCCATTCAGCCAATTCCTCCGCAGTTAAACAAAAGCCGCGACCGGGGGCTCATAAAAAAGAGATAATCTCCTACAAAGCGTCAGAGCAAGTTTTTGAAAATAGAATATAATTTCTAATTTTATCCCGGTGATTTTAATTAAAAATGGTCCCGGGAGAGCAGGACGGCTGCACGCCCGCCGCCTCGGGTTGGAAAGGGACAGCTATAAATTACTCGCTCGGTCCTCCGAGGGGCTAAATAAATTAGAAGTGATTAAGAGGAACGCGCTTCTGTTGTGCGTTGAATATATCGTTGTTTTGTTACTTTTATTATAATATGGTAAAAGAGGTTTTTACCTTAATCGAGTAATGAATATGAAATAATCGAAATTAAAAACAAAAGCAGTTCCAGGAATAAACAACCTATAGCACCCACAGAACAAATCATATGTAGGCATTTATGAAGTGTCATAATTGCCATTTTTTTAATTTTATTTGCAAATACACCTCGACAAGAACAGAATGTTTTCAATTAATTCAGAAATCACTTGCCGTTAGACTAATTTAGTTGTTTTTACTTGTCAGACTGCCGATACGTTACGTTGTCGCCTTAAGAGAAAAGGCTAAATTACGCGTGTGGAAGCGAGACAGAGGCATACCCCTAATGAGAAGAGTGAAGGAGACGGTGTCGGTTATTGTATTAAAACAAACGACCGCCTTGGGCCCGCAGACAACAGTTTTGGCGCGCTTTAATTTAGTCCGCTCAATGTTTTAATGTCACAAGGGAGGGGCTCGGGGGGGACTTACTTAGTATCTATTTGAGGGCTGTGTAACGCGGTTTATAAATTCGTTGAGTTAATAATTCTACTACATTCTGTTGTTTCGTTACGACACCAAAATAATGATTTACTAGGTTTTTCTCCGTCATCAGATTCATGAGTAGAATGTTGAAGGAATGTTGTTTGGCACTGAGTTTTTTATTTAGACAATAATAGATTTAGCATAAGTACCTACCTAACAATTTAAGAACATTTAATTCAATACCAGAGTTCAAGAAGAAAATATAACAATAGATACTAATAACAGCAAACGACCACAATCCAAGCAAAATTACGACGGCATAAACAAAACTAGAGCTCTTCTCAAAGACAATATTTTTATTTTATTCATAGAGAGACTATCGCCGCACGACATCGCAGACCGAATTAAATGTTTCTATTCAATAAATGCGATTTTATTTGTGATGCCTTTTATATTTCTATTACGGAAACAGTAAAGGGGAATTGATACTCTATGGTAGCGGACCTCCTTGTATTACAGATAATTTATGACTTATATTCGCAGAGATTTTTATCTTTATCTATGGTTCGCTTGATTGCTTACATTGGCTTTTGCACTGATTGTAGTCATGTTTGGGGACAGTATTACATTGGATAGGTACTGCTGAGCCAGGATTTTTGTGAAAGACCTTTCATTGGAAGGTTCAGATTTTCTGTTTTCACATAGGTACCTACCTACACTTCTTAGGCTTCGTCTTAAATAAAAGTGAACTGTTACCTTCCAGGAATTATTAGGTAATTACTTAGTAAGTTCAGGTTTGTACTAACTCTAGATAATTAGCTTACAATTTAATTAAATAAGTAATAAGGTACCTAAGTAAATGAAATATGTGTATTTTAGAAGTACCTATCGCTAATGTGTTACTTTTACTAGACAGTAACGCACTTTTAAAGACTGTTTTTCTAATCTCATAACATAACATTCCATGAATCTTCATTTCATCTAGCTATCACTTACGTTATAGCCTTAACCGGCAGTCTTAACTTTTATAGCTCCAACCATAGACAAAGTTATCGTTAAGAATTAATAAAAGTCGTAAAGTAAAACGAATTAAATCATAAAATAACCAGTAAGGAGTCGTTGAATGCAGAGGCAGGCGCGTAATAAAGATTGCGCGCGCAATCAAAATATTGGACGCATTGCTTTATAATTTCATTATTCCAAGAATCAATCGTTGATCGAAGGGCGGACTTGGGTGTAAAACTTTACTGGCAATAATGTCCCGTTTCAACAACATAATCAGAACACACAGTTATCACACAAGCCGATAATTTCTTATTACACTTCACACTAGCGAAGAAATCATTTTCGAGAAACAAATTAAAATAGTCGCGGCCATTTTCTTCATTTTCGT
Organism: Euplexia lucipara; assembly: GCA_921972225.1. Classification (NCBI taxonomy): domain Eukaryota; kingdom Metazoa; phylum Arthropoda; class Insecta; order Lepidoptera; family Noctuidae; genus Euplexia; species Euplexia lucipara. Next base: position 6,338,169 of record OV179151.1, read on the forward strand.
GAAAGTGTAATTCAAAATTGCGGACATTCGAAGTTCGTAATTGGTTAATCGCGCTCGAGCTGAAATAGCGGGTTCGGAGCCCGAAGTAAAGCCGAATATGGTCGAAGTTATTGCATTGTGATCTTAAATTGGAGGTTACTCTGATTCAAGGTGTAATGATACAGATATTAATGGCATGTCTTGCTTGTTTCATTTTAAAACAAATATAAGAGCAACAGCGGTAATGGGGGGCTCTGTACGGTAATGTGTTGTTGTAGTTAATTGTTAGTGGGTAAATTGCCTCGCGGTATTTACCGCCTTACGCGGTAATCGCATGTTTAAAAAAAACGGGTCTATTTTGCGAGTCACGGTGTTGGTTTTTTTCCAATAATAGCTTAGCTTTTATAATAAGCTCCAGGTACAACAATACGGCTTAAAAATTACCTAAACCGATGTCTTTTTTACAGATATTTCGTTAAGTATTAGGGATCATGTGGGGATGGATGTCTTCATTGGAACTTTGCCGGTGGGGTAACCTCTCCTCTCACTGTAATTTGGCTTCGATCCCGAGAAATTAATTTCCGAAATCACCGGCAATAATAAAGTTATAATTTTGAGCGAAATAGGCGGTTACACGCCTCGTGGACATATCGCAGGGGCGGACTTGAGAATAACTGCCAAGATCAGGTACCTAACGAGCTTTAAGGATGCACGTAAATACCTAAGTACTTAGACAATGAGAAAATGTGCATTTTTGGTTACGATTTATCGTTATTTAGTTACATCGATGAACCAAAAGTCATTTACTCAAATTAGGCTGAGGATCAGTACTTCTTAAACGTCAATATTACTTATGACAGTCCCCCAAAAAACCTGTCCTTCGCCACTTCCTTATGTTTTTGCTGGAAGAAAGAAATGGCGGAACAAACTCTTCAGAAACACGACTGTCTGATAAGTAAGAGTCATGGCGCTCTGGTTGGTCAAAGCTTCAAATATGTGTTTTAAAATAACCTGAAGAATTGCTCGAATTAGTAGTGAGTAGTGTATTTATTTATTTTATTTCTTCAGGATAACAAACAATTGCGAATTGCAATTTTATCATATTGACAGAATATGAATATCAAAATATAATTAGTCCAATAGTTAGATTAAAAATAATACACAAGTTTTTTTTTCTTTTTAAAATTTATGGAAAACTATACTTACCTACTTAGATTACGCGCATTAAAGTTGTGGAGAGGGGTTTGTAACGTCATTATTCGGTATAAACGGTATAGGATATAGTGACGTCATGCGACATTTTGACTCGTATCGCCGTTATATTTTGAATATGTAAAAAAAGAAAAAATATGTGTCAAATATTTTCTTGTAAAGATTAGCGACAAAAACTAAGATTTTGTCAACTGGCCTATTCTAGAAAACAATTTGACATCTAAAGAAGGAACATAATACGAACCGGTCTAAAGATAATTATGTTTGGTATTCCACGTAAACTAAAAAAACTGTGAACATTCTCTTTTTTTTATAAAAAAAAAAGAATATTTACGATGAAGTACATCCCTGTCGCATTGGATGAAGACATTGGTTTCGAAAAGTGGCTTCATTAGCGAAGCTGGCTGAACGCTGGGTTCCGCGAACCGACCGGCTCGGAACGACTAATTGAATTTATGCATGTCGCGGTTCAAGTACGCCCTAAGAGTATTTTGAAAACATCTAAGTTTAATGGTGAGCGAGAGGAATGTTCTTTCTTTCAATTCAAAAACTTTTGTGATATGATCTACTGAAATGCAAAATAAATTTAAATAAAAGCGATTAGAATTTAGATATAAACCTACCTAAGAATAGTGTGATATTAACGCGATGATGTCGTAAAAGTGGTCTTCATTGGTAGAGGTACACACGTTCAGTTGCTGTAAAGCATCTGTTATGTCGTAGATATAATACAGCATGGGTCTAGATGGTAGGTACAGTAAAATTAATTTAATTAATTTCAAACTTAGTTAAGGTACTGGCTGGGAGAAATTAAAAAACCAAAGAAAAAACAGAACAATTAATAACATAAAGAAAAACTTTTTGTTGAATTTCATTATGTTTTTTTTTCTAATTTAAAGGAAACAGAGGTGCGCGCGCACTTCGGCCTAGCGTTTCGGAGAAACTGACCACTTCAAAGAAAATATCCATGTAGGTATTGTTAACTTATGCCGTTATTACTATGTCATAAGTTTATCGTGATTATATTGTTGTATTTCAAACTTTTATTGCCAATTAATAGGCTTTGATAAATTCAAAATACTTGTATGCAATAACATGATCATTAAACAAGCCATCAAGATATGGAATTAAAAATATTTTTAATTGCGTAATGGTTTTTAATACTAGCAACAGATTTTATGTTTTAAATCATAAAATTAAATTAACGTTCCACTTTCAATGCTATTTATAATAAAATAATTTAAAAGAGATAAACACTTGTGATTTTATAACTCATTTTATCACACTTAAAAAAATAAAAGTCTATGGTAAACTATTTTATTGTCCATGCGGACTTTAGAATAGTTTTACAAATAGTAGGGTAATTGTGTTACCTATATCTACGCTTACATTAGCAGCGCTACTAGCATCTTGACAATTCAATACCTTAACTAATTGCGTTTTATATGTTTTCGAGCGGACGAGATTTTTTCTAACATTTCAAACACTGGCTTCTGCCTGAGCAAAGTCTCAGGCAGAAGCCAGTGTTTGCATTTCATGTGCATTAAACCCTAGGTTGGGTTACAAAGTCAAATTAAAACAAAAATAAATTTCCGGTGAAAATAGTGAAACTTTCTACTAGTAAAAGAATTTTTAAAATCGAATGAGTAGGTTCGGAAATTTCTCCCCACTTTTCTTCAAACTTTTTCCTCTGTATTGTATCAGTTTTGAAGATTGGATTTGATTTATTCAAAATTAATTATAACTTGACAGAAAGCAATATGATGCTGTTATCCTCCAATAATCAAAGTGGAAGTCGAAACTTATAATTTCCTTGTCATTTTGCAAATTTACGATTTACCGTTTTTCCTACAACACAATTAATGCTAGCCTTGCCCTTAGTTAATTGTCTCGTCTCCGCGTTTGCCTACCACTTATAATTACCAGCTACTGGCAAAAAGGAGAATTATTAAAGGTGACTTTTCATTATTAGCAATATACATATCATTTAAGCACATTAAGGCGCATTAAGAATAAGAACGGCTCAAGTCAATAGGGTAGCATTGTTACTTACTTCCTTTTGACATTATTAATCTAAGTGGAAATGGAAATTACGGTTCTTGGACGTCTTGTGACTTTTAGTTATTGTAAAACGGTTTGTTGAGCGTTTTATAATAACGTAATTATTATGTTATTTGCATCTATTAATAAGATGAGTTTGCTAGACTATTTTAACGAAAGACACTTTGAAACAATACTTTTTTGTGTCTAAAGAGGGAAGAGCAAGTGAATGATTGTGTCGCTCGGCAATAATGTGGTTTTTAACGAAAGGATTTTTGGGTCCGTAATTTGGAAGATAATAGGTTTTTTCCACATTGGTGTCAATGAAAAGCAGATTTAATTTGTATTCCAGTGAAAGTTTCTAGATTATTTTTATTGAAGATGATTTTTTAGCGCAGTAAGTAGGTACCTATACCTAACTTTATTTTACTTGTTAACATTTTTTACAAAAAAAAACAAAACATGGCATTCAAAGGTTTCTCCATATCGCCGACGATATTAATGATTGATTTCTGAGAAGATATTTTCTAAAATTTGTTTATTTATTTTCAATAGCTTTATAAAGCCATCCAATCTAGCAAGCGAATTCCACTTCAATTTCCTCTCACTCAAAGACCAACAAAGCACAACAAAAACCGAGTTCCGATTACATCAGCGTTACATAAACATATTTTTACATAAAACTGTGAATAGAAAACATTTTTCACGGTATCCTCGACGTGTAATATTTCGTGGCACATCTACCTGCCGGATCATATCGCCCGCGGCCACCTCGGGTTTCGAGATTGAAACATGATAAATTGATACTACTATACTTTATACACAGTCGTTTCAACCGCTATTTTGTGCCCGTGAAAATAAGGTGTAATAAAATTTTAGTATTTTACCAAAACGATATTGATTGCTGCGGACTTGGATGGATTGAGGCATATTTTACTTGGTGATCAAGATTTGCCTGTAAGAATTTTCTTCTTGGATTTACCGGTTTCACCTGTGGGCAATTAAAGAGCTACAGGTAAATTTATTAGGCATTAGTTTGTAGACATTGTACTACAATTTATAATTTTATAAGTAAAAAACTAAATTTGACGAAGCTAATAAATTAACACACAACCTTTATTGATTCCGAGCTGGTACGAAGTTTGCTGGGTTAACTCATTCAGAATAAAACGTCCTAAAAAGTGTGAAACAAGAAAATGTTATCTTAGAGGATTATCCAGTGGGCAAGACCGACGCTTCTAACGATACCTCATTTTTCAAGTTATTATAAGCAGTTTAGAAGTTTTGAGCGAGCAGCTGAACATACATACATACATACATCGTGGCCAAAATTATAACCGTCTTTTTTGCATCTCCGTAGTCGGGTAAAAATAGGATTCCTTTCCTTCCAATATTTTTGCATTCATTTAAAACTTTTCGAGGTAAAGAACGTCGTTATTCACGATGTATCTACTCATGCTCGTGGTGGTAATGAAGCATTTTGTCACACGTTTACCGCCGTAACTATTACCGATTTACGAAAACCAATTGGCGAGCGTTCATAGTTTGCGGTCTACGTGCAAATTGACGGTACATTGTCGCGAGCTCTGGCGGTAATCAAATAAATACTTCACGGATTCAAATACTGTACACGTAATTCAAGGTGATTTAAGTAAAATTTATGTAGTCAGTGAACAATATTGTTAATTTAAATAAACGTCTATTTACGTCTTCTGAGCTAGGGTTTTGTCAAATAGTCTAGTTTTGTAATATTGCGGTGGCATACACTGGCCTGCAAAACTAAGTAAGTAGGTACTATACTTTTAAATAGTTTTTTGTAAAATAGCTATAGAAGTTACAGATCTATATCTACAGTATAAAATTTGTATTTTTGTGTGTGTGTATGTTTGTTATGAATAACCTAAAAAAACTACTGTCCCGATTTCAAAAACTTTACGGGACGGAAACGGAAAGTACACGGGGGAAACTGCGAGATGTCTGCTAGTTTAGAATAAAAAGATTGATACTTACTTAGTTTGCAGTCCACTGTAACCAGGTAGATCTGTAGTTGTCAAAAGTTTTCAGCAGTTCTGTAGAAATCACCCCGTATACTTAAATGCAGGTGAAATGAAGGCGGATTGAGCTATGATTGGCACAGATTGGCACTGACAGTTCACTTTTCTTAAGTTTTTACGGGGTATCTTCTCGGTACTGAATTCACCAACTTTTCATAATGTTTAAACGTACTGTAATGTTTTTACAACTTCATTCAATTGAACGCTATTTCTTCTTAGCATACCAACGATTTATCAAAAGTTTCAATCAAATAAACTCTTCAAAAGATACAAATTATTGATCCCAAGATATGACTCCGTCTGTCTGGGTACAAAACTATACAGTATTATCTTACAAGACTAATGTGTTTTGGGGAGATCCTATAGTTACGTCATCACCAAAAGCCAGCAGGAGCAGCCAATTTATTGTACGCACAGCTTACAATACACCGCAATAATTATTAGGGGATTACTCCCCAGTGACTTCCCGCGTCTCCTCCAAACATATCGACGCTAGTGATGCGCCCCAATTTATGAGGTTACCGGAATTTATCGATAAATCCTGAACCAATACTATCATTATCAAGATATAAAGTATAACGACTGTTATACCTTGGGGTGTGAATTTAAAAAGTAATTATTTTGATTGGACGTCAACGTACCACGGCTTACGAGGTATGTCTTACTTGACAGGTGGTGCAAACTACCCTGAGTGCCGACATAATTATTATGTAGAAAATGAGTTCAAACATTGTTTTTTGCAAGAACGTTTTTTTTGCGAAATTAATCATCTCTTAATCGGTATATCGTTTATGTTTAAATATGTATATATGTTACAATTTGTATGGGGCGAAATTCCTGGGGTATAAACGGGTGTATATAAGCAATAACATGCCGATTGACACTTGTTCTTGGGTACGGAGATAAGTAAAAAAATTAAAAGAGTACCTAGGTAAGCATTGAGTTACTTGCATATTTTCCCCAAACGATCTACCTTTTGAAAGAGGCAATTAGATTATTTTTATATTTTATTTAACTGGTAAAGTTTTAAGATCTAAAGTGTCTTTTATTGGTCTAATTGAATAAAATTGTTCGAATTAGGCTTTCAAATAGTGAAGGTCAAAGTTACTTTTATGTAAGCAAACTCATTTTTATGGAAACTAGTTTAAACTAAACGTCTACGCCAACTTAACTTTATTGTTGCACGCGCCCACAAGTAGGTACAATGTATTGTTGTGTTATTGTGTCCCTAAACTGAGCAGGTACTGTAAACGGTGATTTTTCATTACAAGAATAAAAATCATTTTCTAACAACATTTTTCTTTAATTCTACAAAGTTACATTGTTCTTTTGACGGGTTTATAATGATAGGTATTTCACGACCCGTTAATTTATGTGAACTTTTTGGTAAAATGATAATTAATGAAAAAGAGAATTAGATTCCTCTGATGATTAAGATAGAATATAGAACACTGTTAAGTTTGAATTTTTACTATAGATTGTGATTCAATGACATCCTTGAAAATGATTGAAAATTCAGAATAAAAAAAACCAACAATTTTTAAAATTGTGCTGTTTAAAATATACCTACTTATGTTGTTACAGGAAATGTTAAACTTGTTGGGAGTAAGTCGGGAAAAGACTAGGCACATGACAGTAAATGTTAAACTATCCAAAAATCACCAAATAGTTTATCCTCTGTTGGTATGTATAACTAAGGTTATGTGTAAGTATAGGTAGGTATCTACTTAATCTTGGTAAGAAAAACAACTTAGAAAACAGATAAACCATTTCTTTACTTAGTTTCCTTATTCCCTTGTATAAACCAAAATATTATTATCCCGTATCATAACATCACTATTTTTTGCGTACGAAGTTTCTAACTTCGGTCCTACATTATCTGTGGCGATTCCCGCGAGGGCAATAATTCAGCCAAGTCAGTTTGTTGTATCTGTGCTCGACTTATTTAATCATCTGTTGTTGGCTGCATTGGCCAAACGTAATAATTACTATAAGAGGAAAAGTTTGATCTAATCTTTCGCTGTTCCTACTTAGGACTAAGCTGTTATCTGAAAGTTTATTAGTTTTCACAAACACATTAGTTAGGGAATCCTGACCTTTTCTTATAGACAGATAAACCATAAGCTTGCTTAGTCCCATAGGTACATATTACTGGTCATTTGCGGAATAAATTTATGTTTTTTTTCATGGTAGGTACGAACTTTTTTGCTATAGGTAGGTACTTAACCGTTACCTACACTTTGATAATTTAAAAACTTGAAAAAATGGCCGAACTTAGACGCGAAGAGACCTAAGACATAAAAGTGAGAACAAGCCCCATTTATGTTATCTATAATTATGTATTATTTTTGCCTATAGGAAACTCGCAACATGCTACAGAAAAATCTTCGTTACTTCGATCTGTCGTACCAAAAATAACACAGACATCCATTTTCTTTACATAGAGCAGCTCTGTGTCATAGATAAATTATCAGTCAAAGCTCAGACAATTAATATCAGTTCCAATTGACCATAACCACACTTAATGAATGTTTTCAAAGCGAACATGTGTATTTTATTAGGTAATCTATGGTGGTTGCTATTATAAAACAATGGTGTTGTCCCCGGGGTGCGATAGATCAGGCGCCCGCGGCCCTACCGACTGACATCACAGTAAAGTTAGGAGTGCCAACTGTCAAAAACGATAATGGGATTCCCTTTTTTTGAAAAAATGTTGAGTAAAAAGGTTGCATAGACTGTTTCAATATTGTTCAACTCAATGTTCGAAGTCTGTATTTGAGCAGGCCAAGCATGAATATCGATTCTATTATTGATGGATATCATAAGTAAATACCAATGTCTAGTAAAATCCTGGTGATATTCAATAATCCTTAACTATCAATGTAAAATTAAATTAATTTTTTTACATCAAAATACAATGAGAAGTCTTTAAAAAGTTAAGTAAATGCTGGTTAAAAAGATTTACTAAACAAACTAGATTTTGTGCCGTTACTAACCGGCCCGTCTTGCGTCTTAGTTTTTATTTTAATAATAATAATAAATAAATAAATAAATATTCCACAACTTTTCACACAACACCATCTAGTCCCAAGCTAAGCTAAGAGCTTGTGTTATGGGTACAAAACAGCTGATAAACATACTTAAATACTTCTAAATACATACATAATATAGATAAATTACACCCAGACACAGAACAAATGATCGTGCTCATCACAAAAACATTTGTCTTGGGTGGGAATCGAACCCACGACCTCCGGCATAGCAGTCAGGGTCACTAACTACTAGACCAACAGGCCAGTCAAAGGTACACACATCAAAAGTGTCTAGGGATACATATATTTTTGCAATAACTTTTCTCTTGATTGATATTAATTAAAATTTTCTTTAAGGATTCATCAAATAAAGTGTTTTCGTTTGTCACAGTAACGATAAACCAAGTCACCTTTACATTAATAAAGAAATTTGCCATTTTCCTAATAAAGGGATTTTTGACATTTGAACCACTAATATTAAAGTTCGAAAAAAAGACTGAAATAACAATTTTCTTTAAAATTTTATTGGGTAACTTAAACAATTAATAATCCGTGTTTCTACCGCGAACACTAACAACACAAGAACATCGGTTTGGCATACTCAAAATGAGTTCATCCAAATCACGCTGTGGAATGGCCGCCCATGTTCGTTGCAACAACAAAAAAAGGTCTTCTTGCGACTGGATACCCTCCATATTCGGCAGAGCTCTTCTCTGTAGCATATCCCATGCATGCTCAATCGGGTTCAAGTCTGGCGACTGAGCAGGCCAGGGCAGGACATTGATGTTAGCTGCGGCGAGAGTCTGTCTTACAACTCGTGAGGCTTCATCACTCTTCAGGGAACTTAATTAGCGACCAAACAGTCAGAAACCGCTTGCATGAAGTGAACCTTCATTCCCGAAGAAAACTGTTATTTCAGTCTTTTTTTCGAACTTTAATGTTAGTGGTTCAAATGTCAAAAATCCCTTTATTAGGAAAATGGCAAATTTCTTTATTAATGCAAAGGTGACTTGGTTTATCGTTACTGTGACAAACGAAAACACTTTATTTGATGAATCCTTAAAGAAAATTTTAATTAATATCAATCAGGAGAAAAGTTATTGCAAAAATATATGTTGATCCCTAGACACTTTTGATGTGTGTATTTCAAGTTCAGTTCAGTCAAGTATTTTAATTGTAATGTTAGATATTTGGAGTGTTGATACCAAATACTAAATGAAAAACTATCAAAGGTAGGCAGCAGATAGTAGCCTAACAGCAAGTAAAAGCGCCCCTGCCGATATGAGCAGAAACTTTGCCCGTCACCCTACCAGCAGTCCAATTGCGTAACAAACTTTGAATCTCATTCGTGGGGTTTTGGCGAAATAATATCATCCGCACGGATCGATCGAAGGTCAAGCTACGTTAGACGAGCTCACTCTGTGGATGGGTGATCTTTTATTATTTGTAGATACACTTGTTATGTAGATCCATTCATCCTACGAAATACGCGTTAACCCGTTGCTTTGTCAAAGATCTTTGAAGGTGCTCAAAATAATTATGTAGTCAGAAACCCGAAAATAACCAAGGGTTATCGTGTTACCTATAAACTGGGTTGTAAAGGTCAGATAGGCAGTCGTGCAATGTAAAGCACTGGTATTGGGCTGCAAAGATTAGTCAGTAGCTGACCCCATACCTACTAGAGAAAAGACTAGGCAAGAAGTTTTAATCATAGGTATTCCGAAAGATGAGTAGAAGATATTTCGACGAAAATCTAAAACAGTTGCTGTGTTAATAATGTTTCATAAATATTTTTCCTTACTACGCTGTAAGGAAAAATATTTATGAAACATCATTATTAATAACGCAATGTCAAAACAAATGCCATAATTTTCATTGTAAGTGTATGTTACGGATTATGGCTGCATTTATTTTTATTAAGGTGTCACTACTGTGTTGTGACAATCTGTCAATACAGTAGTGTCATAATGTCACTAATTATGCAAAGTTTTGACAGGTTGTCACTTTACTATTGTGACGTTTAGTCACTAATTGTGTACTTTAAGTTAGTATTGTGACTAAAATGTCACAAATTATACAGATAAATTAATATGTTATCTGTCTAGAGACGTATTTTAGTGGGTGTTGAAGTAATTTACGTTGCTATTTACGTACCTATACATCGGCAATTGACGTTGTTTAGTAATCAGTATTTATTGTGTATTATAAATGTATAAGTGACCACTGGTTATTGACAATACTCACCTATTACTAAATCTGTAGGTACCTTTGATAAACCATTTTATAAAAATAAATAAACATACACGTATCAAATTTGAATGCTTAGGTAGGTATGTGAATGCAAGGTTCATATTGCACTTAGAGTCTATAATCTAGCTAGGGTAGAATAGATAAGAATAAAATACCTACTCTTTATGTACAGACGCCAGCAGTTACCCCAATTTGTCAAATTTTCCCAATTGAATATGAACCTTATTTTGCTTATCATAAAGCTGAAAAACGAGCAAAGAAATTTGACACATTGGGGTAACTTGACGTGCTGGCGTCTGTACACCAAAAAATAACTTACCTACATACATTATTAAGTATTTACTGTTTAGATTTATTATAAACTCATGATGTTTATAAATATCGGAGAAATACCACTCTTTTCACATCGAATAAACATGAAATTTAGTGCAGTCCAAGTCTTCTTATATATTTATGGAATCAAAGAACATTAAATACTACTACATAAACCAATTTTTTATTATTTATTTTTTCTTATCTGGCAGCACTGTGGCGTCAGGTCCAACCACCTGTCAAAATTCATACACGATTTGTATTTTTCGACATTTTTTGGTTTACTTGTTCTTAAAAACGTTACAAAAGGAAAATTCTTTTCTAAAATGCCACAGTGTTGTGCAGTACCTTTGTGTGCAAATAAAACATAAGTGACATGGACACCTGTGACTTTCGGACCTCTTTGAGCGCAATCTTCAGTTCGGAAACCTTTCTCTGACCGTAATCCATAATAAAATCAATAACACTTCCAAATACGTAGAATTTCTCTAAAAAAATATAGTTTCGGTAGGAATCTGTTCTATCTGACAGCTGTTTGGTAAAAATATCAAAAACCCTCATTGTAATTAAATTTAAGTTGCCATAATGACATACCTAGTTGTCATTCCAAACACAAGACTCACTAAAACATTGCAAAGTTTATAAAAAAAACTAATTTGACATTTCTAACTTAAGTATTTCTTATCTGTCACTGTCAGTCTCAATCCCTTTCAAATGCATGTAGGCCAGTAAGAGATATATATACCTACTCTAATTCAGGTTTAGATTGGTAAACAAAAAAAACAAAAAAATACAAACTATCGCACTGACTGAAAATAAATATTACGAAAAACGAATAGGTACACAGTGTATGGTGTGCGGCGTCTCAAGATTGCACCAAATGGGAGTCCAGCTCAGCATGTGCCAGGCAAATGTACAGACGCCAGCACATCAAGTTACCCCAATGTGTCAAATTTCTTTGATCGTTTTTCAACTTTAAGACAAACAGAATAAGGTTCATATTCAATTGGTAAAATTGTACCTGTCACTGATATTCGGATGGATCCGTGCAGTGACGTTCCAAAGCAGGCAAGAAAACAAGAAAAATTGGTGCATTGTGCTTTATTTAGTTTAGTTTTACGAAGAGAGAATCGATGCCACTATCTACTTAACTAATTCACCAACACTAGAGCGTTGTTTACTAACACATTAACCCTTCGCCCGCGGAGGGCCCGAGACACAAGTAGTACAGCGGTCTCGCGGACCACTACAAAAGGGACATTATCTCGTGACACTACTTCGGTACAATTTATTTGTATTATTATCACTGCTTGTGTGGGGAGACTTGAGGTCTGTCCGTCGCGATAATATCTTAATTAATTTGATGCGGAGATGTAATGGTCGATGAGTTATTTTTGTGTTATGACGTGAAAAGAGATAGTGTGTTTTGTGGTGTATTGAATATAGACTTCCGCTTGGCAGATTATGTGACCGAAATGATGTGATGTTTGTTTTATAAATAACTCAGTACCTATTTAATTAGTAAACCAACTGAACCAATCTTAGTTTTATAATCTACAAACGCGACGTTATATCAACCTTATAAAGATTTATAATACACCGTTACTTTTACTGTCAAAGTCAAATATAATTTATTGTAATTAGACACAAAAAGACATTTATTAACGTCAAACCTCATCATCACCATCACCATCATCATTTCAGCCAAAAGACGTCCACTGTTGGACATAGGCCTCCCAAGCAAGCAAGCAAGTTAAATAAATTAAGTAAGTAAATGATTCTAGTTGCACTGAAATTATTATTACCTAATACTTATGACTTATGACTGTGTATTTAACGAATTTCTTATCTCTTAAACGTTAATATAAGATCATACCGTAAAGTTTCATCCAGTAGTATCTGCAGTCTTACCACTCATTTTTCTATGTTTGAGATTGTCTTAAAACTCTGTGTTTAGTTATGAGGTGGAAATGTCAATCGATACATTTGCTAATTTATACTCAAGCTTTAAAAAAATAAAGCTAAATCTATACTGCTGCTAGTTGATATTTAATTGCCCAATTCTCGGAGAAGGTTATCGAACTTCGAGTTACGACCTTAAAGAACGCAGCTAGTCTCCTATGAAACTTACCTCTATGAAACAAAGAAACTATCTATTAACATTCTGCTAACCGAAACCAAACGGTTTCGGTTAGCAGAATGTTGATAGAACCGCTCTTGAAAGTTGGCTAGTACTTCTTCTTAAGAATCTTTATTCACCTAAAAGTACAAGTAAGTAGGTACATACCTACCTAAAACTGACCAAAAATCCTAACGGTCCTTTAGACCCCTTACCCATGTCGTATTTAAACATTGCACGCATCGGGCGTGACGCGCGGGTTAATTTTATGCTACATTAATACAGTGGAGGGTTGCAGCCACTTTTTAATAGGGTTAGTTATGGTGCGGGGTCTCTTACACCCCCGCGAGTTCTCAGGGTTAGCAATATGTTACAGTCAATGGGATTATCTGCTTGTTTTGAGATTAAATGCATTAATTCTTGGATAAACAGTTTGAGGGTTTATTTGTACTTCTATTAGGTTATTTGCTGTGGTTTTAATAGGGGAAATCCTACATAGAATAATCTTGATTTTTATTTCAACCTAGCAGTGGCGAAGTGCTGGAGGGTTATATGCGATCACCTGAGCTACCGTAAGCTCGGTAACACTTACGCAGAGCGCGTAAATAATAAAGTTTATACTGCTACCTCCTAATTTTAATATTTTTTTTTTATCTTTATAAATGAAATTAGTACAGACACCAGCACATCAAGTTACCCCAATATGTCAAATTTTCCCAATTAAATACGAACCTTATTCTGTTTCAAGTAAAGTTGAAAAACGATCAAAGAAATTTGACACATTTTTATTTATTATTTATTTATTTATTTATTCACCAACTTATACTTACAGTTTAATACAACACATATAACTTATAGGTCTAATGTAACATTGGGGTAACCTGATGTGCTGGCGTCTGTACAATAATTTCATTAGTTATTGTAAGTTCAAATTACGAAATACCTCTTGTAATAAGTTTGCAACCATCAATATTTTGTACATAAAGGTGATTTTAGGCTGTGAAAGTGTTAACTTTAATACCTTGTGTAACTGTATCTTATTTTTAAGTTCTACAGCTTGTACCTATACCTACCTATGTTTTTAAAATTAATAAAGAATTTTGACAAACAAACAAACTATTGACTAATGCCAGCCGGAGTCGTGTATTGCCAAATATAAGGCATTTAGGTACACCAAAGGTATACGAGTACACGGTGGTAGTTAGACCGATGACTTCAAGTGACTTCAAGAGAGACAACAAATAGTGATACGAATACCAAGATGTTGTTGTCCCTCTTTAGAAAATTGTCCCCTCGCTACCGCAACCTAGAGGTCTTTAAATCAAGAGTGAATAGGTTACTTCTAGGCAAGCGTGCTTCTTAGTCTACAATATCAGGCGAGATAGCGATCAAACGAGCATATCAATAGTAATAAAGAAAGTGTGTGTGTTCACGCGATAGAAGTTACGAGTCTTCGGCGTAAAAAAAAAATATCTTTCGCGTTACATATCTTACGTTTATAGAGAAAACGACACTAATAATAGAAAAAAAAACTAAAATGTTTACCTACTATAGCTTTCACTAACATCAGGGTGTAGGTTCGCATTGTAAAAACTTACTCTCAACATTTTTCCCTGACGAAAAATGATGAAACTTCTCCTACTTACTAGCAGCCCCGGCAAATTTCGTTCCGCCTTAGAATCAATTTATTAGTCTTATTTAGTTTTCATTAGTTTACATCCTATTCCTGAGAATAGGATGTAAACAATGTGAGCCTGAAGCCTGAGCTTACTGAATATAATTATACCTTCACACAAAATTTCATAAGATTCGGTCAAGCCGTTTCGGAGGAGTTTTGTTACAAACATTGTGACACGACAATTTTATATTTAATAACATAATAAGTTTAATAAGATAACAACAAATAGATCCAAACCAATAATAACTACTAGGTTATACTACTTTTTACAAAGCGAGTTTCTAGTGCGATCTTATTTAAACATTTTGTGTTCGATAGAATTAAAATGACAACTGTATATATATAACCTAACCTAACTTACCTATAGCTTCCTATAGCTAACCTAACTACCTAACCTAACTACCTTACTGAAATGCATTGATTTGAAAAATTCTGAATTCATAATTTAAAACTGAACTACCGCGCTGCGTGGCTCTATGTTACATACAATTTATATAGTTTTCTCGGTCTACTTTAATTAAAGTCCAAACAGTAAAAATGCTTCTTTTCTTTTCTTTAAAAGAATTATTGAAGTTCGTCTCTGTCTACCCTAAAAAAAGTCTATTAGAACTGTTTGCCTCTTCGCCCGAAATATTACAACAACCGACCCTAATACCTTCTAACGCAAAAAAAAACAGTTTCAAATAAAAAAAAACCAAGTCAATAAAATGTTCTAACAAACATTAAACTAATAAAATTATATTAATTTATTCATAAAACGTACTGGAGCGTGAAATTAGTTGTTTGTTTTTTTTTGTAGAAGAAATAACCTCGTGGGTGACATTTTTTTTGATGGTCCCACGCAAAAAGTTGCCAACTCTTTTTTAAAAGGTTGAATCGATTCGTCACAAAACGGAAAACAATAGAATAGTAACAACGAAATATTTGTTTCAAAATGAATATTGTAACGCTAACTGGAAAAATATTGGCATCAATACTTAAGCGAGACAAAATCATAATTCATTTTTTTTTTGTTTTTCACAATGTCGATGTCCAAAGAGATTTCACTTAATTTCATCATAATGATACGTTGTCTTTATTACTGTTTATAAAATAAGTTAAACTACAGCTGCACTTATTATTAACCTTGATAACTTGATGAAGTGTTTTATGATTGTTAATTACAGACTAGAGTTGCCGAGAATATAAAGACAAGAAGCTGTCATATTAATTATTAAAAAAAACATCTCTCTTAAGAAAAAAAACTCAATAAGGCTTTAAATTTCTGGAATTTCTCAGTTTGTAGCTAAGCCCAGAATGTGGATTTTTGTACCAGATTGACGGCTGGGAAGAAGCTTGCCTTCTTTTACATGGGACTTACCCACAAACATTGTGTGATGTGGATGTAATAAATACTTCTGGGATTACAGGCGTGCTGTTATGTTGTTATATCTAATAAAGATGCCGAATTATTAACCTAAAATT
The DNA here is from genome assembly GCA_921972225.1 of Euplexia lucipara. Lineage (NCBI taxonomy): Eukaryota > Metazoa > Arthropoda > Insecta > Lepidoptera > Noctuidae > Euplexia > Euplexia lucipara. The sequence continues at coordinate 6,354,309 of OV179151.1, forward strand.
ACAGCTGTAAACCGATTCCTTTGACATCAAGGCATTATTTCCGCCCACGGGGCCAATTTGAAGCAACCAAACAACCAATAAACCACGAAGTTAGAGGACATATTGGCAGAAAATCACACAAGTCTCCCGTGACCAATTTCCAGAAGGGGTGAATGGGACAAAACGGTGCACTATGAAAAAAGTAAATAGTAAAAAAGCGAATCGAATTTGACAAATGCGTGTTTTGGGGCACGCGACGGACGATTCGCCACGCGTCGCGCGCCGCAAGATGTGATGACGCGACTCTATTTTTGGGTGTAATCAAATTTTAATGGGCCTTTGTCACATGGTGCTTATTACGGAAATGGCTGTAAAAGCTGTTAGAAATGTCCAGACAGCGTCGTTTTGCACCAACATTATCACACTTTGAAGTTGTAGGTACACAATTAGTGAAAAGCTTTACAATGAACGGATTAAAGTGACACATTAAATTGTCGTTATGCAAAATGACAATAAAAAAATCGTGTTTATTCTCGGTAATACACAGTGAGTACTTCATTACTGTATCAATTTAAACAACAGCTGTTCGGTGGCATACGAAGCTCAGTTCCGAAAAACATGGCATCTTTGGTTTTATTTTTAACGCGAGCTCGTCACTCCCCTTGCGTTGGGTGTGTGGGGAAATGACCCTTGAAATTGGCTCGTACCCGACTCAGTTACATTTCGCACACCTTGCGACTGCCCGACGACTTGACTAATAGGCCTTATTACCAACATTTTTGGTCTTTTGTCACTTGTTTTAATGTAATGACGTTGTTTTTATAAGCTTGAGTAAGACGCCACGGCGCGATGACAACGCTTTCCCCCTCGAATTACGTGACTAAGTTCTTATTTTAAATTAAATTTTACGGTTGTTAATTTTGTGCAGAAATAAATATAGGCATAGGTACTTACTAATAACAGTTAGTGTAGTATAAGTCTATTAAGATTCATACATAGATAAATTATAGTCAAATTATTATTGTTGAACTGGAGCGATTTTGTTTTTAGGGTATATTAAGTATACTTCATTTCCATTTCTCTAATTTTGTATTTCCGTATTCGAGAAGAGGTAACCTGTGTATCGAGAAAAGTTATATAGATTATTATTATTTACAATAGACATAAGTTAAAAAAGGTTATTTTTAATGCATACTTTGTAACAAAAGTACAGTAAGCATGTTTAAATTACAATCTAATTATAATTTATATTATTTTAATTTTCACTGCAGCTGTCACTTAGTTTTAACCATTTTTTAATAAATTATGTGGATTTCATATAACTTTTAAATGATAGTTAAAAATGGTAGTGTCAATGATAAAAACCTAAGAGAAGCAGGGATGATCAATAGGTACATGGAATGTTATTCGTTTCACTTTTATTCAGAGCGGAGCGGTGTTACAGATGCGGTATTACAGAGAGCAGCGGTGGCCCAGTGGTGGCGGCCCCGACTTACGAACAGTAAGTCGTGGGTTCAAACCCAGGCAGGCGCATTACTTTGTGTAATTTATTTCATTACCACTGCTCTCCAAAAAGGTGAAGGAAAACATCATGAGGAAACCGGCATGTCCTAGATCCAAAAAGTTCGAAGACATGTGACATCTACCAATTCGCACTGGGCCCGCGTGGTAGATTATAGCCCATACGCAAAATACGCGCTTAGACGTGGAGTTGCGGATACCAGCCCGGTATCTTTAATCTTTTAATCTTCACTTTTATTCTTCTAAATTTAAAACTAAAAATGTTTTTATTTATCTTTAAAATAAAATTTTCTACATTCATGCTTCTACGAGGAAACATAAAACCTCAGTTGCCATGACAACCAAATAACAGAAATATATCTCTATTGAAACAAACTTTCCTCTAAAGCGACTTAAAACCCACTATATTATAGAAACTCCTTATTTGCTAAGCTCAAGGGGCGAGTATAGTGTAATTTATGCGTTGCTCCATTGCAGCCGAATCTCCCCTTGCTACCAGCCCTTTATTGATGTACTTTTGACTAGTTCTGATTTCTGTTTATTAGTCCATTTAGCTATGTTATTGTTGTTCGTTTGTTTTTTCCATTAAAATTGTTTGTTTTGTTTTATTTATTGAGCAATTTATTGCCCGGTTTACACGATTGTTTGAATGAGTTGTGTGTTGAGTTGTTGTGGTTATTAAGAGTTTATTGTAACGGTTACCCTACCTACTAGTGTAAATATGTGATTAAAATATATCACAAAATATTTTTCTTTAAACACGGGAAAAATAAAATAGAATAGACAATATTTTTGATAAAAAATATTCTTGTTAAAATAAAGTTCAGTAAGTATATTGCCTTCACTATTTCACATAAGTACAAATCCAAGCTTTAATGCAATGCTTACCTACATTTATAACAAAATAAAACCAGTCATCAAGTATATTGCAAGATATTGAAATTGATTTCCTGCCAGCATTTCCAGACACAATCATTTCCCAACAACAAAAAAAAACACATCCTTTCTCGCCTTTAAAGCAAAACGACTTTTCATTCTCCGTTCAAAAAAAGAATCGATTACTTTTACCTCAAGATCATTTCAAACAGAGACTCGATATGCAATACCTAGACAATTTATTGTTTTCAATCGACAAAAAAAGAAGTTTAATTCTACGTTTCTTGTCACATGGCCAAAAATAGATTACGTAAATTATTATTTAAGATAGCAGCCATTGGATAAACCGTTCTTGACCAAGTTATCATGTCGGAATAATAAATAATTTATAAAATATTTTTTTCATAATTTTATTTTAGAACATAATAGAAAGATGAATAAAGGTAGTTAAGTTAAGTATTTGATGTGTATGATTGTGTATGATTTAATGTGTATGGTAGGTACCTGTTCAGATGACAATAAATAGAAGATGTATGGAAGCCAAATGCTGCGCCCACTCCGTATACAAAGAGGTCTTAATTTATTTGAATGCTAGTTATCACAAATACCTACTCCTGTTTAACAATATATTTCTGCGGTTCTCCTGCCCCTACTTACAATGTTGCAACAAAGATAACTCACATACAAAAATACGCAGAGATAACGCAAAATAAACTCAAAATAATATAAGACTAAGTTCATCTTATAAAATGTCCCGGTTCATTATTTGAATAATTCATCTCGGTTTTTATAAATTCACACTCCTTGTAGGCAATGTTTAAAAATAAAATACTTACCGAACAGAAAATCACTCGCACACCTTCCATATTTACCTGATGAAATATAGTATTATGGAAGATGTGATGGCTCAGAGGTCAAGGTTGTGGTCCAAATCCGGGCAGTACCAATGTGACTTTTTTTATTCATAAATGTACTTTCTAAGTTTATCTTAGACATCGTGAGGAAACCTAGGCTTATAAGTAGTTAATTTAAGCTTGAAATCGCTTATCCGCCGTAAGCAAGAGTGGTATATAGGTACCTAATCAATGCTCGTGCCTTCTCTGCATGAGAGAGAAGAGACCTTAAGGTATTTTTATTTTAGACTTTAACTTACTATTAACTTAAAATAATTTCGTGGATATTATGCTTTTAAGGATCAACTATAAGTAGGTACCTTTATAGTTTTTAACTGACTTTCAAAAAAGGAGGAGGTTCTATGTTCGTGTGTATGTATTTTTTTTTTAAACACTTAGCTTACTTAGCATAGGTACATGTCAAACTTGAAAAATGTACAAACTCTCATGAATGTCATTAAATTAATTAAGTATTGAAAATAAGAAATGGTAGACATGTATTTGATGATAAACGGAATAACTTCTGACGTGTGCTTAACACGTCAGAAGTTATTAAATCTGGGTTCACGGCTTTGTACGAAACCTTTCACAGCAACTGACAGTTGTCACTTGTGTTTCTCCTTAAAAAGATGACTTCATCAAGCAACGTGATACACACATAGACACTTTAAATTAGGAGAAATATACTTAAAACAATAAATATCAATTAAAATTATTACAGATGCAATAAACTGGTCACTTATTTTATTATACACCAATGACAACAGCAAAATACAGTACTTTGTCACAATATTTGTTCGAACTTATGGCAGATATCTAAAGCTAAGTAATAGTTGTAATAAAACCAGTATTGCCTCGTTGGGCCAGTGGTCGCAAGCGCTACTGCTGAGCATGAGGTCCCGGGTTCGATCCCCAGGTCGGGCAAAGTGTGTGTGCCCGGAGTCTGGATTTGTGCCCGTTTGATGGCAATAGGACCGCCCCCTATTACATGGGACTCAAACATAACTGGAGAAATGTGGGTGTACCACCAGGTACACCTCTGCCTAGCCCTTCAGGGATTACAGGCGTGACGTTATGTATGTATGTATGTAAAATCAGTATAAGATGGTCCCTTAGGCCCGGACTCCACCAAAGCGGAGACGAGACGAGCGTAGTTTAAACAACCACACATCACACATCTCGTCTCCGAGATGTGTGAATAACGAAATTCCATTGGTTGTTAAAACTCCGCTCGTCTCGTCTCCGTTTTAGTGCAGTCCGGGCCTTATTGTGTTCAGGAGTGTCCTCGGTCAGAAAGATAGACAGAGCCTTAGTTTTTTTCAATCGAGATTTTGTATAATCAGACAAAAATATTCAGTCCAGAATCCTGAAGAGATCTCATGGTTTCTGTACCTATGTGCGTCCATGGCACATCTACCCTGTAGGATACAAAATCCCGATAACAACCGTCGAGCAGTAGGAGCCAACCAGACACAACACCCGTCTAGTCGGAGGACTCTCCTTTTTTCATGGGCGATGGTGAACTTTACACCCTGTTCCTCGTAGGTACCCCAAGAAAAGTAAGGGGATAAGGTCCTCACGTTCAGCAAAAGGGCTTGTGACCACTAATATGACCACCGAGGTAAGGAGACGGTATTATATGAGGAAACTGTGATTACTAAGATAAGTCCGACCGAGTCCGGTTGACTGGTAGAAAATGCCTATGGCATTAAGTCCGCCTCTGTACATTAGTGTGCTTGAAGTATTAAATAAATAAATAAATAAATAAGTCCATAGCCCAAGCGGCATCCAAAAAACTCGGTGTGCTTAATAAAGCGAAGTGGTACTTCACACCAGGGCAAAGACTGCTGCTATACAAGTCGCAGATTCGGCCCCATATGGACTGTACTGCTGTCATTTCTGGGCGTTTTTAAAGGGTCGACAACGAGCGTGTGGCGCCTCTGGTGTTGCAAGTGTCCATAGGCTACGGTAAGGTTAAGAATACTAATCTGTTACTGTTCCACTGCAAGGCAAATGCCACTTCTCAAATAGAGAAGACTTTAGCATAATGATGACCATGCATGTTCAAGGTGGATTGGTTTTTTTTTTTTTTTGTTATTGTAGGCACGCGTTTGACCACTATCTCACCTGATGGTATAGCGATGATGTGGTCGACGATGAAGCACGCTTGCCTAGAAGCAACCTGTTCACTCTTGACTTGAAGACCCCTAGGTTGAAGCTATTTTTGAATTATATTTAAAAACAAAGTTCTCCTAAGATACTTAAAGTTTTTAACAATTGCATTTAGTAGTGATACCGTAATGAGACCATGCACTTAAAAGTTATGTTTAAAATAGGGCTTGAAATTTTATAGGCCTTTTTTTTGTCTGCGGTCAAAAAAATACGCAGTTCAAGTGCTAAGCACCGGCCATACATTTCCAAACCTTGGTGTAAGTGGCCCTAAACTATAAGTCTGGGTTTCTGTAGTCTAAGATAAACTTAGAAAGTACTTAACTAGATATGAAATGAAGAAATCACATTGGTACATAACCATAATAAGCAAAAATAATAACAGTCAGCGAACCTCATTACATATCAATTCATACTATCTCCCGAACAGCGGGCCATACCAAACATTTCACACGTGATCATCTGTTATTTATTCTCTGAACACAAAAAACCTATTGATATTTCTATTACTATAACCGACAAAAAAGTTTGTATTCAAAGAGTCTGGAGTATGCGTCATCGACAAAACATTTAACATCCTAATTTCGTGAGTAACACCTCAGGGCTAGAGCCGACAAAAGAATCGATAAGTATCTCGATACAGTCGGTATCGAGTGGTATCGAGAGGACGACTCGCCCAGCAGGCGGCCGCGGCGACCAACTAATAACTTACATTTGGATTACGCTCGTTAGCCTCTTAGCACCTTACCCGACGTTTATTTTTTATTAATACAAAATTTATTCAAACGAGCCTCGAGAATATTTCGGGAATAATGCCTTAATATTATAAAAAGCAATAAGTTATGGCTAGAAGGATAAGTGTATCGGACGCGACAAGATCATTATTTATAATATTATTTGTTCGTTTCCTTTTAATCTGGAGGTCAGGTTAGCGTCGGAGTCAACACGCGTTTAATCTAGCTATTATATTACTGGCTTACAATATGTTATAGATGAGCCATCGGCCTTGTCTTGATTGCATCTTTATAAAATTGAATGAGGATCAGTCTGGTGATGTCGTTAACTCATAATCGAAATTGACAGTTCATGTCTGAATCGATTGGCGAGTAATAAATCGATAGTTTTTATATCGAGTCGTCGTGACGAGCTCGTTGCAACTGTCGCTGGCATCACGAAGTTAATTTGTGACAACATGATAATTATTAAAGCATGAAATATAGTACTAAAATGGAAAGTTACCGTGATTAATAAGAAGTTTACGCTTCGACACCCATTTGTTGTTGTAAATTGATGATAAGTTTAATTAATTAACTGTATTGTGGTACAAAATATTCTCTATCTATCTGCATGTTGCATAATTCTGTACTTTATATAAAGACTCGATACTTTAGATTGATATTAGCATATATTTTAATAATCGGCTTACCAATATGAATACTTATTAGACATAGGATTTCTGTAGAATGTTGAACATCAAGCCGCTCAAAATTTAGTAAAGAATCCTGCTGCTTTTTATCCCAGGAACACAAATTATTGATTAAATAATCAATAATTTGTGTTCCTGGGATAAAAATGTCCACTTAACAGTAATCTCTTTACTGAACACGAATGTCATGTAAACAATTGCTCACTTGCTTCAAAAACGGGGAAAAGAAACGCTTGAGAGATATTTTTCTGCGGCCATCCGCAGCATAAAAACTCTAAAACCAGGTTAATCACTATTCACAAAAAAAAATAAGAATATTGAACATATTAAAACCAATTGTATTTTGTTCACATACTTAGATCAATCAAATTCCGAAAGAAACGTACAAAAAACTAAATCTATTCGTATGAGTATCATCATCTTGTACCGGAAGATTCTATCACGCAAGTCCCAACACAATTCATCACAAGAAACAATGACTTCCACACATCATACAAAACAAAACACGACCGTAATTATTATGAAAAAAAAGTAAAGGAAGTTACTATATCCATAATATTTATTGTATTGAGCTCCCTACATCTTTTTATATCTAGGTAAGAAAAGTGCTTAAGAACATGATTGTAACACAAAGGCGACGGTGTACCTACAGGAAGAAAACCATATTCAATAAAGAAAAAAAAAACATCTTCAATAAAGAAAAATATCAGAAAAGAAAAAACAAATAATATCTTGCATTGTTTGAAGAGTTGCGAGAAAATTATTAGCTGAACATAATGAGGATAGAGTTTCTCGGAATTTGCCGTTTTAACGGCAATACATCATTGGTTAATTACAAATTGATTGTTATTAAAACAAAAGTGTTCGTTATTTTCTACGATTTTTAAGAGGAATTCTAATTGGTCACGGAAATTAAAACTGGCACTACCACGCCAATTTCAAATAATTAATTAGGTACACGATGAAGTAAAATATTGACAGCAGTTATTTTTTTTTTAGTGATTTATTTTTTTGTTAATAAATAAAATTCTCTTGTAGACATTCATCTAAAACGATTTCTTAAGATTTTGGGTAATTTAATTACCTACTAGGTATATCTAATAAAGAAACTAATTGAATTTATTAAAAAAAAAACAAAGTAAAGTCAAGTAGGTACCTACCTAATAAATTAATCATTTTTTCATAAAATAATGACAAGACAAAAAATAACGAATTCACACTATCTTTGTGAAACTGTAACAAAAATTATTATTCATGGATGTAAGCATCTTAGTTGATTACTTTTTCTTATTGTTAAGAGTGTAACTTTCACAAATAAAACCTGAAATATGACTGCTTTCACTAGAATTAAGTAAGCCTCATTTATAACCATAATGTTTTGAGAAATATTTTACACGAAAAGTAAGGAAGTTGAGGAAGATATTTATTATTTCCTTCAGTGTACAAAAGTCTCACATCTACCAGAGAAGGTTGTTCTTGCGAAAATATTGAAACACATACATTTTAACATTAAATTTTAAATAAAACTGACTAAGTAAGTAATCATTTACGTACAATTAATGATTGATGAAGTTACTAATAAGTTATTAATAAACCAAAAAAGACTCTTCTATTTAAGAAAAAACGGTGTATTCAATTAAGTACCTAAGTAGTATATTCCAGTGATAGATATAATAAGTTTATCGTAGATACCAGACATGGCTATTTGCAAATAATATGTACAAACAGGATATCGGATTAATTAATTTACATTTTAATAGCTAGCAATATCTACTGATCTCGTTTCATTATTAAAATGTCAATAATGAACCTATTTACTACACTAGGTAATAAATAGCACAAGACAGTGTAGACTGTGGTTTTCGTTTTAATATTTAAAAGAGCAGAACTAAGTACTTACATATGGCGCAGTGGTAAAAACTAATCAATCCGTCAGGTTTTTTAGTGTTTTTTTAGCTATTTACAGTATAAAATATTTTGTTTTTCATTATTAGAGACAGTATAAAATATTCAGGCACAATTTTAAATCAGTGACAGTGTAAAATATTTTTTCACAATTTTTTAAATAGGTAGAGACAGTTTAAAATATTTTATCACAATTTTTTAAATAGAGACAGTACTAAATATTTTGTCTCTTTTTAGAGCTTTCTTTTGGTTTCTTTGTATTGTTTAATTTGGAAACTTCTTTATCTTCTATACCTACTTCTTATTACATCTGTCACATCGGTCAGCATTTTGTTTTGTTTTTGTGGTAAATTCAATAGCCTAAGTTAAGCAATTCTAAAAAACATTCCGTCATGTTCTGGTTGATTAATTGAGCTTCCAATTTCACAATTTTGGTCACTAATTAGATTCAATTTGTTTCTTATAAGACACTATAAGTTAACCTACCTTTACTACTAGCACCATCCTCATTGGAGTCCTCACTTGGGGGCCCATGCGGGGCCCGCGCCGGCATCGGGTGAGGAAGCCTTGGGCGTGTAAGGAACGGTGGTGGGACCCCGAAGAACGGCAGGAACGGCGGCCACGGCGGCCGGGGGGCCAGCTGCGCCGCCGCCGCCGCGTACAGCTGCAGCGGGGCCGGCAGCCCGCCCTCCAGCACCATGCCGCTGCCTTCCCGCCTCGCACCCGATATCTTGACCACAACGCTCACCTACAAACCAACCCCATTATCTAATGTCATTTTTAAAAACACCAACTTTTTTTTTTCTTGAGTCACTACGCAGTCAAAGCACTAACACAGGATGCAACACTGGCGCGCGCGTCGCGTACAGTCGGTACTACGGAGTGCTCGGGCCTCCACGCCGCGCCCGCCACTGCGATGGCGCGGCCAGGGGCGGGGCGACCTCCCCCCCTACCCCACCCCCACCACCACACAAATTAATTCTCCGCCTCCTTCATATCATAGATTTATTTCTCCGACAGTACATCGCACCCGCTGCTAAACGCTTTCAAACCTTATGCCGTGAAGTTACAGATCTGTATTGAATAACGGCCCATAAATTAAGGGACGGCATACATTGAATTAGCGGTAACGTAGGCGACGCGTAGCGGTAAGTTGAAATAAACCTTATTTATATAGAGATAACGTTTGTTATCGTGGAGTAGGTGCCCCAACATGGGATTTATAGGGTCGCCATAAGTTTGCGGGCCTGTGGGGTTGTCATAATCTTTTTTAGCCGCATGGCGCGCCGCCCGCTATACAGTGACATGTAGAGAGTATCGGGAAGGAGTTATGTTATGGAATGTTACCGTAAAGGTTTGCGTTTTGCCATTGCCCTTTTAGGTACTCACCTATACACTTATGTTGTACCTTAATATTTGACAGTAGCCAGCCACAAATAGAGCGTTATTTCCTAAAGTTTAAAAACTTAATTTAATTCCGGAACAGCTCCAAAACTCATTTACAAAATTATGATTGATACTTATGTGATCTAGGTATTCTACCGGCCGAGATGAAAGGTGTTTATTATCTATAATGAACGAGAAAAAAATAAATATATTCATAGGAATTGTTCGGAAGTAATAACGGGTTATATTTTAGATTTCACCCATTCTTTTAATTTGACAGGTGATTGTGTGATGGGCGAGCAATCAACCGCTGAGCCGGCAGACACAGAGTTCAGAGAGACGCGCACAATAGTGTTGCGTGAAACTAGATTACGACGCCTCCCATAATCGCTCTAATGACGGACAAACTATCAATCATACAAAATTAACACGTTTCAGATTATATTTTTGACAGTGATGAATCATAAGCGACCGAAAGGCAATCAATTTCACAACCAATTCCTTATTCCATTAAACAAAAAAGTAATAACGTAATTGACATAAATAATAATAAAATATGTCAAGACAGCGTAACGAGCGTTCGGACGCGACATGACAGCTCTATCAGGAATCTGGTACTGAGTGTGGTGGGGGGCGTAGACGGCGGGTAGCCACGCGCCCATTGGCGGAGCGCCGCGGGGGAGGCGGGGCCGGGCGGCTCAGCCTTGCATGAATTTAATTAGTGCGAGGAGCACCTCGGGCGCATTAGGAGCCGCGATGGGCGAAGCAATAAAAGATATAAAGGAATGAGTATAAATTAAAAGTTAAATAGAGAGCCCCGCGAGCGAGCGAGAGGGTTGGTGCCTCTCGCTCCCCCGCCACACTGCTCGTAATTGTTTGACGATCTTATTAGTATCAGTTAAATGTCGTTCTCTCTTTTTCTCGCGCGAATTTAATTACTTTTTAATTAGAGCGTCGGTTAATGAGAGTTTTGCAGGATTCGCTCCGGGCGTTCTGTTTTCACCATTGTCATTTTTGCGGTTTAGGATAATCGGATTATTGATTGCGTTCTTCTCACGTTTTAGAGATAATACTTTGGCAATTTTGCAATTTATACCGCTCATTCTCTTAGCTACTTAAAGCGTTACTACAAAAGTATGGCATTTTTCAATTGTACCTACGTTGTTTCTAGAGGTCTACTCTTCTTTGTTTTCTTTTTAATATAAATGGTGATCATATTAGGTATGGCATGATGGGGATGATGACAAAAAATGCATATATCACCAAAACCTTTGCGGTATTGCCGCATGTGACGACCGAAGAGAAAACTATAGGATTGCCAAGATCGACCGGTCTATGGCTGGGTAAGCCTATTGCATACCCCTCCGTGCTTTGGAAAGCACGTGTAGCAGTTGGTCCAGTGCCATTTGTAGATCTTGAGCAGTCCTTTCGGGTCAGTTAGTTAGGTAGGTATGAGTTAGTTAGTCAGATAAGTAAGTATACCTACAGCCAGTCTTGCTTCGAGGTATCGTGTTGCCTACTTTTGCAATTTGACATAAGTACCTATTCAATTTGCAATAAAAAAGTAGGTACCTACTTAGGTACAGTCGAGTTCATTAATATATTGGCCCTTTCAGGCTTCAAAAATATATGAACGTCAAAAAAAAAACATAATATTGTGACAACTATAATAAGCATCGTTAAATTGTGGTCAAGATTTAGATTCATTATTAAGTGACTAGTTTTTCTCAGTAACATGTATACGGCCAAAAGCACATTATTATATGAATAACATTAAGATCATATTATCTGAACATTGTAGGATTCACAATTATGTATGCACACATGAAATGGCCATGCTGTACGAAAAACATACGGCATTGAAAGACACTCATTTTAAAAACAAACGCAAACGCGATGAAAACAATGGAAACTACTGTCATTTCTGTAACAATGTATACTAGATCTTATTTGTTCGAGCAAATAATTTACTTTCCCATGCATGTAGAGATAATTAAGAAGCTTACCCTGCTCAGATATTATAAAAGCCAATACTATATTTTTGAAAAGGGTGATCACATATTATTGCCTAATGCACAGCATATATTATTGAACCGTTCATGTACACATATTATTGAACTGTTCATGATCACATATTATTGCACAATGCACAGCATATATTATTGAACCGTTCACATGAGGACATATTTTTGATCTATAGGTTCTATAGAATTTATTGAGCTTTCCAACGCTCACAATATTTTGAATCCTTGACAGTGCCAATATATTAATGAACTCGACTGTAGGTACTTAAGTAGGTATCTAATCTCTAAATTTCACGATGACAGCAGTTCACAATTATTATTCCGGGATTCTTTAAGTGGTACTTACCTATAACTATACTCAACGTACCTTTTTTAATCTCTGATTACGTTTGGTGATGGTGGTGGTGATGAGGCTGGTCACTTAAGTAGGTATCTACATTAGAACTGATCCTCAAATTCAAGAGCCTAATAGCAAGCTATAGCAAAAGTTGTGCCATGGACTCTATCAGAGGGTTGATTGTATCCTGAAGGATCTGAAAGGAATCAAATCCTAAAGTAGCAATAACCTATTTTTTTAATATTCCCCACACTACTAGGTAATTACTTACTTCTGTGTCATGGGTGCACTTTCAAACATTTCAACTTACATACAACAACTAACAACCAACTGCAGGACATGGAGCGCAATCAGGAGCTCAAAAAGGACTCCAACCATATATTAGCCATAGACGAAAAACTTCAATGTACCTATTCATCGTTGAAGACCATCAATGTCCATAAGCAGACTGAAGCGAAGATCCTCGTAGAGAGGTTGTATAAGAGATGAATGGCTTACGATAACATAGGGTCAACATTAGACTGCTATATTAAGCTGATGATTATATCACATTTGAAAAAACGTAGACGCCGCGTAGACACTGTGAAGTTTGCTCGTAGACAAGGCGAGGATGCGTAGGCAAAAGTTCAGGCTTTCGTTTTCATTTGACGAAATGATTTTCGACGAGGAAGCACTAGATAAATACCGGTAGTGTTAGTGCGTTGATGAAAGGAAAATATTACGACTTCATTATTAAATGACAATATAAAAAGATTCAGCGAATCCATTCATTTAAGTTTAAAGCAGAAGGGTTAGGGTTGCCCGCTAAATTTTAATTTTAAGTAAAGTTATTTCGCAGCGGCGCGGCGCTGGTTTTGAAATAAAAAAGCTCATCATTGTTATTCTGTAAAAATCATCATGTGAAAACGTAGGTGAAGCGAAGGCGAATTGAGATGTCATTCCATACTTATGGTAGACATTAATAGTTTACAGTACCTACCTACACATTTAACACACCGGCAGTTTTTGTTGTCCAACGACAATTTATAGACATAGGTAGGTACCGGGAAAAACAGGGTGGATAGAAACACAAGGGTGAATAGAAACAAAAGTTTGAGAAGGATATGCACGTAAGTTAAAACTTGGTTGTTAACATACAAGGACTGTAGTGCTTTTAAATAATTGAGATAAATAGTTTCGACACCTTGTTAGTATCAAACAATATTAAACTAGCGTAAAAATACTCCTTAAAGTTTTGTTTCTGTTCACCCTTGAGTTTCGATCAACCCCGTTTTACGGTAGGTACCTTAAAATCTTTCCTTAAACAAGATGCTTTAGGTATACCTACCTACCCTAGCAGTCGGGGGTCTCGGAAGTACCTATCTTCTGTTCCCATGACCCCCAGGGCATGTGTGAGACGGAACACCGGGGAGGTTTTTAGTCAGTAAGAGTCTGAAAGACCCCTCCGCTCTACCCGGGGTGAAGACATCCATGAGGATATTCCATCCCGCATCAAGAAAAAAAGATATTCCCTGACTATCACCTAATTGATTACCAGAGTATCTACTTATACCTTAATGTGGTAGCTAATTTTCTAAACCAAGATGCTTTTACAATAATTGTAAAAAAAATAAAAATAAAAAATATTTTTTTTTCATATTTCAGATTACATTCAGATGTGACGTGACAACTATAGAGCTGTCACGTCACATCAGAACGCCGTATTTTATTTATTTATTTATTCCATTATTTTATTGATAGCATTATAAAAAGAAGCTCGTAGAAGCAGGAATGCAAACCATTTTATTTTAAAAATAAGTGAAAACACTTTTTATTCAAATTGTTTTTACTTAAAATTTAGAAGAATAAAAGTGAAACGAAGAACGTGTCCATGTATTGTCCATCTTCTTTAAGGTTTTAATTTTAGAAACCTCAAAGAACCAGGGATGTACAATGAGATTAAAATTGTAGTGTCAATGAAGACACTACAATTTTCAACTAAAATTAAATTAGAACACAATGAAATACACAAATCATTTATTAAAATAAATTGTTAAAATTGTTAAGTGTGACATCTGCAGATTACTTATAATAATTTCGGTGTCTATCCTAATTGTAACATGCTTAATTAATTGTAAGTACTTTTGTTACAAAGTGTGTATTAAAAATAACCTTTTTTAACTTCTAAGTATCTAATGCTATTGTTTATTTTGTAGGTACCTATAAGTAGACATCTGAAAGAATTTAACGACAATTTTGATTATATTACTTAGTTCTCTGCTAGATTTATACCTCTGTGAGTACCCACACAAAACTATGCGGAACCTAATAGGTACATAGGCAAGCTCAAAGGTAAAGTCGAATCTTTAAGTCAGTTCCATAAAGAATGAACTCTAGACCAATTCACAAGTCGAATAACATCATCATCTGCGTAACCTTTCTCCGACTGTCTTGGGATCGGCTTCCAGTTTAACTGGATGCAGCTGAATACCAGTGTTTTACATGGAGCGACTGTCTGTCAGACCTCCACAACCCAGTTGGTAACAACAACCTTGGTTAAACTGGTTGTCAGACTTTCTGGCTTCTGTCCACCTGCGTAACGGCTGTCAAGGATGTACAAATGACTACGGGTCTTATGGCTTAACGTACCTACTTTACGAGGCGCGGAGGAGTCTTGACCTGTAATGAATCGTCACCCATCAATGTACCGACCTTGTCAAGCGCAGCTTAAAATTTAATCGACCCGTGCGGCTTTTGTTATTTAGCCACAAGTCAAATTCCATATCGATTGATCCAAGCGACATTTTTTGCGATATTGAGCTATATACATATTTGGAATCAGCAGCTTTTTCTCCATCGTATGAGCCAGGTTTCAACTTTTTTTACCACTTTTTTGGCGCTTCGCATCCCCAGCATAATCAAAAGGCCTATCCATATGCCACAAAATAAGGCAAACTTGAGGACTTAAGCTGTTTTGCATTTCGAACTTTAATAACGTGTGTCGATTAAGGCATTTGAATTTTTCGCCAAAGTTGAGGTGTTGTCGTTTGGCCTATTTTGCAGTCAACTACATTAAATAAACTGCGTCGCTTGAACCCTTTTCAAATCAAATAAGATCATCTTAATTATGCACTTCTTTGCCAACAAGAGTAGGGTTATATATTATGAACAATTGAACATGATACATTTTAATTCCTTTAAAGGTAAACAAATAACCTAACATATTCAACCATACTTCACCACATTCATCACCAATTTCAGTTTAGATATCAACATCGCGAGCATATACCTCCGTCTCGCTCTAACACATGCATCTTGCATATCTCCATCTCTGTCTCGTCATTAGGCGGGCCATGCACGCGCACATCGTTACTTCTCATTATGTCGGGCTTACGCTCGCCCGCGTTATGTATTGTCTGGCGGGGAATGGGCCGCTTTAGTTGTTTTATTGATGTAGCATTGCAAGGGTTGAAATGTATGTGTCTATTATTTTATGGAATAACTTGGGTAATGTGAAGACAGTATTAGTAGTGAAGGAAATAAAGATTATCTTGAGACTGCAGACATTCAGTACCCACCTGTATGTCTATTTTGACTAAAATAACAATACAATAAATCCTGTTTACTTCTCTATCAACAATACCACTGTTTAGCAGATATATCTACAATTAGAACACGCCAGATTTTTCAATAGCAGTGTTAAACTCAGCTAAGAAACCGTAGCAGTTAAAATATTCTGGGACATAAAACTTCGAAAAACTATAAGTAGAAGATTTTTATACGAAAATGAATGCAATATTATCTAACACAATATGGTCATGATTTAACAAATTCGTCACTTAATTTTCGACAATGATAGGAAAATTATGTCGTCATATTTCGTAGCCCGTAGCTCGTAGCACACTACGCTACTACGGAACTACGACTACGCACAAAAACTATAAAATAATGTTGATCACACACTGATACATTTTTATCGTAACCCTATTTTTGTACGCTACGAGAATATCTAAAATAATGTGCGTAGCAGCGTAGCGTGTTACGGCCTACCAAATATTTTTTTTTGTCAATATTTAAGTAAATTGTAAAAAGGCGTGAGTTTATGTATGTAGGTATGTACATTTGTATAAGTAATCGTTGTTTCTGGGTTACTGATAAGTGTTAGCTAGCGATGAATATTTCCTATTTACTTATACAGAGTGTGGAGTTAAATGTGAATGTTGATTACTCTTTCATGCTAAAACTAATAAATGGATTTTAATAAACGACGTACGCGTACGATCTGCCCCGAAAAACTTCGTACCTACTAACTTAGGTTCAATTAAGTATTTAGTTTTTATTAGTTGACGTCCTATTCTCAGAGCTAGTTGAATATACACACAAAAATATGCATAAGAATCGGTTAAGCCGTTTTGAAGGAGTTTTGTTACAAACACAATCACACGATTATTTTATACAGGTACTAGCAGTCGTCCCGCGGTGTCCCCCGCGTAGATTCCGTTCCCATGGGAATACAGGGATAAAAAGTAGCCTATGTCTTAATCCAGTGTGTCAGCTAACTCCATACCAAATTTTATTAAAATCCATTCAGTAGTTTTTACGTGAAAGAGTCACAAACATCCATCCATCCATCCTCACAAACTTTTACGTTTATAATATTAGTAGGATTAGAAGATTTATTACATTTATTTACTTACAGGCGGATGAACAATTACATTTAAAATTACTGGACCCCTTCAGTAGGAACCCTGATAGCCGGATACCCTGTGTCGTGAAGTCCAGTCTTTTTGATCGCAAGATTCTCGATGTCAATTAGACAAAGAAGATAAGATAGATTAAGTCTAATTGTTAACTTCTAATATATTTGAGTGCCTGTGGAAAAGAGTGAGAGGTGTGTATATTAAATAATGTGTGTAAAGTGTTATTACAGGGAGTGTAGTGGACATAAAATTAGTATCGGTGTTATGCTGAATCTATTATTTTGTCAGAGCGAGTGTAAGTCTTGTAATAGATTCACATATCAAATTATAATGACATCATCAGGGATTGTGTAAATTGGACAATATATTATAACAAACAAAAAATACAAATAAGTTAGGTATAATTCTGGCATCTGCGAGTTAATACGGGCGTGAGGTGCGGCTACAGTAAGAGTTACACGAATATGCAGAAGAAACTGCAGGGCACATATAGCAGAAAATAAAGCAAAGTTTCGGGAACAGGCACTCATGCATAAACTGAAGCACACCCTAGAATAATAGACGCGTATCTCAATAAAGATTGTAAAGACAATTTTAAAGGCTCTTTGTCATAAATAGAAACTACTATAAAAGCCAAAAGACCACACGTCAATTAAAATAAGTACCGAAAGTACTTATGGTACACAGATATCATAATCTTTACAATTAGAAACGCTATTAAGATAATACAGTGCTGTGTGAACTTGTGACTATCCATTTTATTAGCTTTAATAAATGAGTCTTAGATCTTAGTGTCGTAACATGTTTTATGTGTTAGGACCACACAAGTCGACATGAGCATAATTAAAATAATTATACTGTCGTGGAAAACAATAATATTGAACATGTTTTTCTTATCAGGAAAACATAAATCAAACGTGTTTATTAGACCACCCATTTGTGTCTGGGAGTGCCCTTTAGGAGTGTAAACTAGTGCTTGACTGCAATCCCACCTGATCGCAAGCAACAATGCAATCAATGTTGGTGAAGTGCGCTAGTTTATTAAGAGCGTATTCACTCTAGCCTTGAAGACACCTAAATTATAATCGGACGGGAAAACCGCAGCACGCCAGTTGTTCCAGTCCTTCGAGATGTAAGTACGCGGTGTGAACGACTAGGAGAAAGGGGCTAAAAAAAGATTTTGTCCGGATCGTAGAGGTGCCAACGATGTAAGGGTGGACTCTCGGCGCACGGGTTGTCCGATGGCGGTCCTGTCTACATATTCAGCATATAATGTTCCCACTGCTGGGACACAGACCTCTTCTCTGTGAGAAGGAGTGGTCCATAATATACCAGGCTCAGTGCAGGCTGGTACTTAGATGCCTTCAAACTTTTGGTTGTTGGGACATGCTGGTTTCCTAACGATGTTTTTCTTCATCGTTTTGAGAACCATGTTCTAAAAATTAGCGCCTACCTGTGACCTTTTTACTAAGTTCTGCCGTTACCTCCTGATGCTTTTTTTTTCACTTTGCGCTGTCAAAATCATGACCTATATCTTATAAATTAGTTTTTATTATCGAAGTGTTTATTGAACTGTGCGTTGTCTGTCAGTGAATTTAAGATGATAGCTCACTAACTCCACCTAAGTTCTCGAGGAGATTATCACAGAAAATCACTGGGTCGCGTTCTGTATAGTTATAGCCCACCTTTATAGAAAAAACGCCAGAGTTTGTGTACCAAATAGTAAAATATATAGTATTAACTGCCAATAGTTTCACACAGATAATTACATACGACGACGTTCGCAGGTTTATCAGGTGAATGCAATCAGTTTACAAGCGGGGTGCGGGGTTCTAGGAAGGGGTGAGAGGAGAGGAACAGGCTTTTGATTGATGATCTTTGGGCTTGTCACCACTGAGGCGAGAAGTAGCCAATATGTGGTGGAAACTAAAGTTAGCAATAAAGGATTGAGTAGGTATATTTTTTACAGTAGGATATTCAACTCTCAGCGCCTGAGCCCAAGCTAAAATTTTAACGGTGCGGCTTTCGTAACCAAACAAATTACATATAAGACAGTCCCCCAAAATGCCCGCCTTTCACCTTTTTCCTAGTGATTTTGGAAGAAGTGGCGCAAAAAACTTTTCAGATTTCAACGTCTCGTCTATCTTAGTGAAAATGTGCATTCCTCCCGATACTATTGCAGCTGACTGTACCAACACAATCTCAACTCTTCCGATCTCCTTTCCATTTCCGTCCGTCACGTCAAAACTGAAACTTTATAAATATTGATAACGCAAGATGGATGGTCCGCACGCGCGACTCCAATTGATTTAAAATTAAATACACAATGTTTCTCGATGATTGATGCACATCACGCCTGCCTGGGAACGGGTTGGGGTACCTTGCTAAATGGATATTTTTTTTGCGCATTTCTATATGGTCCAGTGGGCACAGTCATTAGGCAAGGGTTTGAGGGAATCTCGTTTAAATTGAGCTGAGATGTTGTTTTGAATGTCGCGTTCTGTCGATGTGGTTTGATGAATTGTAGGTGTAGGTTTTGTCCGATATTTCGTCCGCTTGTAGGTCTACTATACCACTTAACATAGTAATATGTTGTAGGCAGTAATAAATAAATAAATATATTCCACAACTTTTTACACACACGCCATTTAGTCTCAAGTTAAGCGTGAGAGCTTGTGTTATGGGTACTAAACAGCTGATAAACAAACTTATATATTTCTAAATATAAATACATATTATAGATAAATTACACGCAGACACAGAACAAATGATCGTGCTCATCACACAAACATTTGTCCTGGGTGGGAATCGAACCCACATCCTCCGGCATAGCAGTCAGGGTCACTAACTAACTACTAGACCAACAGGCCAGTCATAGTAATAGGCTAGGCACTCGACGATAATATAACTTTTCTTGGGACTGATTTTTCAATAGTCAGATGACTTTCATCTGAATAATAAATGAGGTGGTTTGACAATATTTTCCGTAAAAATCTTTCAAACCGTCGTTTTTATTTCTCAGTTTTCAGTTAGTTGACCATTGGAAAATCGGCTTTTAATTAAAGAACTTAATTACAATGCGAAGAATATTTTTAGAGATCTACATACAAAGTTACAAATACATTTTACCTAAACATAATATTTTAAGGACTATAAATGTTACATGCCTGTAGGTACTACGTTAGATAAACCTGTATCACAAGCGACAGGAGCTCATTAAGGTTGGTAATTAGTAGGTACAGAAGTACCTATAGACTAGCTGTACTCCACTGATTGGCCTGCAATGCTATTCTGAAAAGTGTATTTGCAAAATCACTTCTCCTGAATCCGCAGTGAAATCATATGAAATTAAAATTTCGCATTCTTAAATGGAGTGATTTCGACACTGGCGCCACCAAGTGAGACCGACTAAAACGGGTGAGTATTTTGACGTTGACATGTGAAAACTGAAACTTGTACAGGCGACTTGAGGAGCGTAGTAGGTACTCAAGTATGACTTTCGAGATGATTTGCGAAATGACTTTTGAAGTGCTTTACCATTTACAGAACAGCACTGCTGCTCCTAGGGGTAGTAGCGTGATGTTATATAGCCTAAAAACTTCCTTAACAGTTGAACTATCAAATGTAAGCGTAGATATATTTTCGAATTGTATAACGGTCAAAAAGCAATGAAACAAATAAACTTTTTAGATTTATTGATTTAGTAGGTGTAGATTAATTTGCTTACACCACACTTTTATTAGGCAGAAACTACAAAAAAATCTAGGTTTTCCAACTTACTTGCCCGTAATACGTCTAATACGTCTGTAATACGTCTTCGCCGGAATACTCATATCCTGTCCCTGCTCTACAGTATTCTGTTTAATCCGAAAACCCCCAATTATCTTAAAGAACGTTTCAAGTTCCTTCATGACACACATAATAGATATCTAAGGTCATCGGAAAACTTGAGTCTAGATATGCCCAGGCACACCACTAATTTCTACGGAAAATCGTTCACAGTGGAAGCTGTACGGCTATGGAATGCTTTGCCTGTGTCAGTGAGGCAAGCTCAGACAT
Source organism: Euplexia lucipara (assembly GCA_921972225.1). Taxonomy (NCBI): domain Eukaryota; kingdom Metazoa; phylum Arthropoda; class Insecta; order Lepidoptera; family Noctuidae; genus Euplexia; species Euplexia lucipara. The sequence goes on from OV179151.1 coordinate 6,375,563, forward strand.
TACAATCGTTCAAAAATTTGCTTAAAAATTATTACCTCTCTCCTAACACGTCTTAATATAATTGTTCGTCACTCTGTAAATGGTTTGTATTTATGTATTTATTTTATTTATTTTTTTGTCTTGATAATTATACTTATTATATATGTATATTCAAATAGTCTTGTATGGTATATATTTATGTAAATAGTACACCACACACTGCCTACTCATCTTTTTTCCTCCACTATCAAGTCCATCCAAAGGTTGTCTGTAAGAGATCGCTTTTATCGATAAGTCCGCCCATTGTATCACCGCTTGTAGCCCTTAAAATTATTATTTGTAAGTATTATTGGTGTACAATAAAGAGTATTTTATTCTATTCTATTCTTACTTGATGAAAATCATTCCTGAGTTTTTGTCAGACACACACACACACATAATTACACATTACATAATTATATTTTACAAAATCAAACCTAATAATTACTAAATTCACGTAGGTACAAGTTCAATTTAATAAAAACAGTCGAAAGGCGAACCTACATTTTAAAGAGACCCAAAAATAAAACCTCATTTAGCATTACGCTCAGCAAAAAGCCTGTACAAATTAAAACCCATACATCAACTCCAATAAAACCATACCCAAACACAAACATAATTAACTGACATGAAGCACAGCCACTCTACTTCCTGGAGCAAGTCAAAAAGCGGCCAGATTCATAATCTTGTTAGCACTCAAATTTGCATTAATTAAGGCGTTGAGGCCTCACAGTTGTGTCTAAACTCTCTGAGGTGGTGGTGGGATGGGGGTGGGGAGTTAGATAATATTCAAATGGTACATGTAACGACGCGGCTGCCGCTTGAGCCCCGCCGCCCGCAAGCAATATAGATGGCACAGTCGCGGTGACAAGTGTTAGGGGTTGTATTATTTTGCTGGCCTTACATAGACTGAAATAATTGACGTTTTGTGGTGACACGAGGCATAATCTGCTATACGTTGAAATGGAGAATGTGTATCCAATTTTGTGGTTTAAGACCATCTCTCCCATCAGCAGATCTAGAACATACCTTTTTCAAGCAATTAATAATAACTCGACACTAATATTAATTTTTGACTTTTAATACAGGGAAGTGTTTAGGGTCGCATAATTTTGCAGGCTCTACATAGACTAGAAAGATCCGTTTTTTGGGGACACCAAGCACATTCTAAAGCAACTACATGTGAATGACTTCATTTTGGTTAAATTCGAGAATATCTCTTCCAACAGCATGGCAGAACTGTACAATACCCCGCTCAGTCGTAATTAAGACATTGTGAAGAGGTTGGCAATCCGAGTTTAATAAAAGAGAATAGAATACTCTTCATTGTACACTATTAAAACTTGCAAATTACAACACGATACTAATTGAAAGACTTGACTCTTGACTTTTAAAAATATCCATCACCATGTTTTAGTTAGCTTGTTGAAACTAGCCTACTTCAAAGAGAACAGCATGTTCCTTTATGACATCTATCTATAGGTATTTGAATATAGAAATCAGTCTCAAAAACCTACAAAAAAGTTACTAAAGACTTACATCACTAACTAAATACGAGTAATTAAATATTTTCAGTAACACTTTTGTTCTCCACAGTACACGAGTGAGAGCACTGAGGGTGCGCTCGACAATTTCCTCGTCGGGTAATTCACTAGGATTTAATTTAAATTAGTTTTGGCTTGGCTTAATAGCTTCCCCCTATAGGGGGGCGGTTGGACGTGGCGCCGCTCCAAACGATGTATTCTGATGTTCAGATCGACTGCCTTTTAGTTGTTGATTTTCCATAGCTGTTCAGCGGAGCTGAAAATAAATAAAATAATATTTATTTATTTACGGCAACTTATTTTTTAAAACTATTGTAAGTAAATAAACACAAAAAACAAAATGAAAAGGTATGATAACAAGGCTAGATTTTTGTTTTTAGTCCGTCATTTAGAATAATATTGGATAAGTATTTTATTAACCGACTTCAGGACAAGGTTCTCAATTCGGTTGGTATTTTTTTTGTTCCTCTCTCTAATCTAATCAAAAAGTATCGACGATACATTGAGTCAAAGGGTCACATGGCCAAATTACGACGTATTAAAAAGTTTTTTCCCAACGTTTTCATAAAGGACGTACCTATAAGTAAGACGCGTACTCCTGTACGGCCCAAATAAAATGTTGTTTTTATACCTTGAAACCATGTCTGGGTTACGTAATTGAATATTTTTAATAGTCCTGTTTCGTTGCCGACTTTAAATTGTGGTTTTATAACATTTGAGTCAAGCATCTCTTAAAACTCTTCTGTATCTCTTTGTTTAGTTGAAACTATTTAAAATTGATATTTAGTTTCTGAGATTCCTGATCCTTATATTACACACCATTCATGACTACTCAAAAAAAAAGTACCTACGTCATAAAATTTATGAGAACACAAAAAAAAATGTTTTAAATTCATCTGCACCCCCAATATAAATCAAACTGCCATCACTCCTTCGACACCCATCGCATCTCGTCTCCCAGAATACAGCCGTTTGAAATTCCGTCGGTAACTAGAGTGGAAGTCGCACACCCCACCTAATTATTTGTGTCGACTTTAAAACGCCACCAATTATATTAACGCCCCGTTACGCTTCGATAATAACTACTGCTAAAAGTTTACTTAAGTATTAGTAGGAATAAATGATCAGAGATTTTTATAAAAATAATTAATATCCTGGAAGATTATGTTGGGGTTCTTGGGTATTTAGTCACTTACGAAATAAAAAACACAATCATACATAATACATAAACTCACGCCTTTTTCCCATGGGTGTAGGCAGAAACTACAGAGCGCCGTATGCTATTACGATTCTTACATACTTCTTTTGCTTCGTTTACTTTCATACATGTTGTCATACACACACGCCGGTTGCGAGTACTAGGAAAACTTGCAATTAGGTGCCTAGGCACCTGACCGATAACTTAATCATAGGTCTGAGATTGCTAATCAGCCTTGAGCAAGTGTGGTGATCAATGGTCGTGTCTTCTCTGTATGAGAAGGGGCCTTTGTTTTGCAGTGGGACAGTAACAGGCTGCAATGGTATTATTATTTTGATACGCTTACATTTCTCGGAACCCTTGGGTTCCGGATCTTTGGAAGGCGTACGAGGGGCTTAAGCCAACTCGCAGAGGCCCTTTGTCGTTTTTAATGAAGTGAGGCACCAATCGCAGATTTTCCCTGTATGTATTATGCAAATGCTCCCAAGGAAAACCTACGACTAGTGCAGGACTATTGCAGACTAAAGCAACAAATGTATTGGGCTATGGGTTAGGAGTGGATAAGGTGAAATGGATACCTATATACACCTGTATTATTATTATTATTATAATAGGTCTAATGACCTTATCCATTTTAATGAACTTATATCTACGATTTGGCACTTCTTAATACGACAATAAATAGGTCTACGTTTGAAACATTTGTCAATTCTTAAAACCATTTATTATTTGTACAAATCTTCCTCACACAATTAAAATGCTTTTTCTAGCTCTTTTAGTAACAACACGCTATTGCGCACGTTAGAAAAAAAAACGACAATATAAAGTCCAAAACCATCAGAATACGAGACCCACCACTGAAAACCACCCATTTCTAAATAGACAAGTGCCTTCCCGCTCCCACCTAATTATTTGCCTCTCCTTTTAAACGGCGACAATTATATTACCGCCATGTCGTATTTAAACATGCTCAAATGTCTGTAATAACTGTTTGTAGACGAAACTTTACTTAAGGTACACTATATTTGAATGGTTGGGGTCATTTTGGACCTTAATATGGCGGACCATGGGACGAGTTAGGGAGTATAATGCTTTCTACGTCTTTGAAAGTTTGAAGGTGTAAACAGACATATCAACTGGCCTGTTGGTCTAGTAGTTAGTGACCCTGACTGCTACGCCGGAGTGGGTTCGATTCCCACCCAGGACAAATGTTTGTGTCATGAGCACGCTCATTTGCTCTGTGTCTGGGTGTAATTTATCTAGGTATAATATGTATATATTTAGAAATATATAAGTATGTTTATCAGCTGTTAAGTACCCATAAAACAAGCTCAAGGGACTAAACCGTTTCAGCTTTGCTTAAAGTGACTGACGATATTAGGCGTGGTATGGAAGATACGAAGGTTTCTGTTTTGGTTTTAATCGACTTCTCTAATGCTTTTAATACCGTCAGTCACGAAGTCCTTTTATCCATCCTTTCCTATCTCATGGTCTCTTCCGAGTCGGTTGAATGGTTTGCATCATATCTTCAGGGGCGTCAGCAGTCAGTTCATGTTGGGGACTCTTCCTCCGCTTGGTGTGACCTCGAAACTGGCGTCCCTCAAGGCGGCATTTTATCTCCACTGTTATTCTCCATTTTTATTAATCTTATAACCACTGAGCTTCAGTGTGCGTATCATCTTTACGCTGATGATCTACAGCTCTACTGTCAGGCAAGTGTTGACAACATTTCCTTGGCGGTAGATGAGCTGAACCGGGATTTAGATATCATCAAGGACTGGTCTAATCGATTCGGGGTGGCGGTTAACCCTTCCAAGTGCCAAGCTATCATCTTGGGGAGCTGCCATAGCATAAGGAGGCTGAAAGGTAAGTCTGTGCCACCGGTCATCTTTGATAATCTAAGCATTCCGTTCCGCTCTGACGTCAAGGATCTGGGTCTTCATGTTGACAGTTGCCTGGACTGGCATAAGCAGGTTGCGACTGTCAGTCAAAAGGTCACTGGAACGTTGCGGTCGCTATACCGATTAAAAAATCTTCTCCCGCCTCACATTAAGGCACTGCTTGTACAAACCCTTATCTTTCCCATAATTGACTATGGTGATGTGTGCTACTATGACCTGAATGCAGACCTTCTCAATAAACTTGACCGGCTTCTAAATAACTGCATTCGATTCGTTTTCAACCTACGTAAGTATGACCACGTTTCCGCGCATAGGGCACTTTTAAAATGGCTACCTATCCGTCAGCGCAGAGCCTTGAGGGCTTTGACAACCCTTTTCTCGTTACTTAACAATCCCACTTCTCCCTCTTATCTAACCAGTCACTTTCAATATTTATGCTCTGCGCACGCTTTGAATCTTCGGTCCACGAATAATCGTCTTCTACGATGTCCTTCTCACCGCGCTGGTTTTATTCACTCTTCCTTCTTCGTCCAGGCGGTTTTCCTTTGGAATGCGCTCCCTCTGAACATCAGGATGGCAACCAGTCGGTTTACATTTAAAATAAAAGTTCGAGAACATTTGCATAAGATGTTGGCAGGTTCATCACCGAGTTGATTGGCACTCAGATTGGTTGTTCTTTATAAACGTATTTTTATCTCTGTTGACTATATATTTATTTTGATTAATTATGTATGTATCTGTGTATTTATTTTGTTTCAGTATGTATGTATCTGTGTATTTTTTATTTCTTTCTTTTTTTTTTTTTAGAGTCACCTTGTCCTTAATTTTTGCCCAGTTACACCTACCTTGTTCCATCTCTGTACCACCTTAAGGTAGACTGGTAGAAAATGCCTAAGGCATTAAGTCCGCCCTTGTACAGTTTTTTTTACTTGTGCATAAAGTTTAATAAATAAACGGCGTTGTGTGAAAAAGTTGTGGAATATTAATATTGGTACCATGAATTCCCTGGTCTGTTGGCCCAGTGGTTAGTGGCCCTTACTGCCATGTCGGAGGTTGTGTGTTCGATTCCCAACGAGGCAATTGTTTGTGTGATGAGCACGATTCTATTGTTCTATGTCTGAGTGTAAGTCAACTGTGAGTTGTAAGTGTTTGGATATACGGGGTGTAAAAAGACCCTTAACGTTAACGAAAACTACATATTCTACCCATCACTGGGATAGTTTTTTTCTTCTCGAACATACCTGGGAATTCACTGGTTTTGGAGATGTTGAAAGTCAAAGAGCAATATTTTTTTTTCAAAATTGTATTTCAATTATCATTAGTAAACTTTCTTCCGAACAAACATGATCAAAATTATCGATTTTTCAAAACAAATTACGCATTTGAAGTTACAAAAATGCAATGGATACTAAGCGGGCCGGTCGGGTCAACGACCAAGCGCGAGTGGCCATACCCTTAGCTGATCGAAAGTTGCGTTGCGTTGTCGCGCTATACAATGCGCGCAATGAAAAGCATCTCTTTTTTGAAGATAAAAAAAAGTATTTTCCCGTCATTATTTTTTGGTTAAAGTTACTTAATTACCTATATGAACAGAATGTGTGGTTATCGGCTATGTGATCGGTCTTTTTACACTCTGTAGGTATAAAAGTATGTTCTTATTTAAATTGAAATCGATGTGCTTTCCGAGGAACGAAGGATCTCAGTATTAAATGGATGATCACCCATCCACGTTCCGACCTCAGCAAGCATAGCCCAAGCTTTGATTGAACCCATGCGGCAATTATTATTTAGCCACAGACTCGAACAAGCTTCTCTACTATTTAGAGATAATGGCAGTAAGGTTTTGGCCTAGGCAAGTGTCATAAATGCCTAACTAGTGGCAGGTTGCCAGCCACGTCGTCAGCTAATCTAAGCACCGGAACGACCCTATTATCAAAGTGATAGCTTCTCTTAAACTTTATATTAAGGATGACCATAACATGACGTTTTGTTGTCATACGTTAATGCTTGGTTCGTATGGAAAGTTGTGACTATGCCCTCGCTTTATGTCCTATGTTCAAGAATGAGGCATAGGCATATTAATTTAATTCAATTTAATTTAATTCTTAACTTTAATGGTCATTTGTTTTAATTTTTGATTTTAATGTTTATTTACATGATTTTAGTGTTAATTTTAATTTATTTCTAATTCTGGTACTCATGCTGTTTTTTAATGATATTTTATTTGTTATTTATGATGTTGTTACCCAATTTTATTTTATTTACTTTGTTTTTATTTGAAATCGACTGTATGGATATATAGTTATCTGAAATAAATGAATTTTAATTTTAAATGTTTTTTTTTTATAGGTTTGTTTATAACTCAACCAACATTTCACAAGTTATGTAGACATTATAGTCCCATGTATAGGCGGATTTGTGCCCAGCTGATGGCAATGAATGTGCCATTGCCCTCAGTCACAAATCTAGGCTCCAGCCTGTTACTGAGAACGTCCAGATGGAAAATTTCAATAATTAGACTACTCAATGAGGCAGTCAACATTTTGTTACTGATACCCAAATAAGACATACGACAGCTTACTAAACAGCAACGTTGACGGTGAAGAACAGAATTGATTACAAGTACCTACAAATGTAATAAAATAAGCTTGTATAGTGTTAGTGTGTGTTTAGTGTAGTATAGTGTGTAGTGTATGTATTTAATATGATAAATTTAGTTTAAGTTTTATACTGTTAAATTCCTATGCGTGTCCCAAATAAACATATTTTCTTTTCTTTCTTTCTTTCTTAATGTGTGGTATTTTCTAATGGATTTATTTCTTGCAAACTTTTTCCATAAAGGTATTACAATTAGGTATCTACAACAATAAAAAATCAAACAAAAATGTCTATTTGCAAGGAAATACCTATGTCGCACAATAAGGAAAGATCTTATGTCCTAAAAGCCATAGTAGGTATTCTGCCTGCAAGCATGCGTGTTATTAAGTAACATGTCTTTTTTATCATGCAATATCATTAACAGTAAGTAATTAGACTCTTTGACGAGATGCATAGACAAATACTTTACCAGTATTTTTTTTTTAATAGTTAGATCGGTAGATGATATACTTATTTATGTACACAAACACAAAATACACACAAAAGTAAATACCTAAACATAAAACAGCACACGTAATAAAATAATAATCAACAAACGTAATAAAATGTTTATTAAAATTCTTGTAATAACCCAAGTAGCACAGATAGCTGTATAACTACTCACTTTTAGAACTATTTGAAACTCTATGCGTATTAAGACTCTTTTAAGAGTACACTGGTGATCCTACAGGTGCATAATAGCTATCAGTGATATTTAAACAGCTTAGGCTGATTAAGAGCTGCATTAAGGCTGATTAAGACCGACAGAACTAACATTAATACGCTAAGAGTGCTATAAAGGTATATTTTCAACGACTCTATTTAGCTTTTAACCTTTTCTAATGCCTTAACCGTAGTAAGGGCTGTTTAGTGGATGTAATTACGCCAAATGCTGTATAAGAAGGTTTTTGTGAACTCCTATTACACTGACTTTTTAAAGGGGCATATGTGAACTATTATGACGTTAATAGCTGTATATTGGTTGATTTGTGGCCCTTATAACAGCTTATTGCTGAATACGTCTACCGCTAATCAGCCTTAATACTGCCATTGATATTGTCTGCGTAGCGGCTGTTTAAACATTCACTAGATGCCTTGCAGCTGCTTAGAGACTCACTAGTGTATCTAATTAACGGCTTCGACTGTATAGTGGTTCACATAAGTACCTTAAATCAGACTTTAACTGAATAAAAGTAACATGTGGTACTGTAATCAGTCAGTGTCTAGTTGATGATGGCGATTATCTGACGTATATATTTTATTGCTTTATAAATATGAATTCGACTTATTCGCGGAAAATGAAAGCAAGAACAGGAGGCATTCGAAGAAAATTATCAAAAGAGTACCAAAGAATTATGAAGACAGAAGAAATACAAACTTCAAGTCGGGAAGTAACGCAAATCGTGACAAGTATTTTGTAACAGGATGGTTCCGTACAAAATATTAGTTGCAATAGCTCAGAAGATGTTGCACATTCAACAAATTATGTGTGTCCAAGTTCTTCTTCCAGTAACCTTGGTGATAATATTAATTGTTCAATTTTAAACACCGGCAATTATAACTCAAAAAAATATCGAGTTCTGAAGAAGATAGCGATGATGTGAAGCACTAATTGTTGAGAAAAAAATTAGAATATGGGCTGTAGAAAAGAGTATTAACCATGTTGCTTTAAAAGATCTAGCAGCAATTATCGAGACTTGATTCCGCAAATATTACCAACTGATCCAAGGACAATTTTAGCAACTCCTCGAAATGTCAACAAAAAATAAGTCGAAGGTGGGGAATACTAGCACAATGGAATAGCCAATTCTGTGATTAAAATTTTGAATAGTTGGGATGAAGCTCTAGACGAAATTTCATTAAATATTAATTTTGATGGATTGCCAATATTTAAAAGTTTTAAACACCATTTTGGCCAATTTTATGTAACATCCACGAAAATACTGGCCTGGAAAATAAAGCCATTCATTATTGGTATTTACTTTGGAGTTGGAAAACCAAAAAACTTGGACGGTTACTTAGAAGCTTTTATTAATGACATGAAAACAATTTTGCTCCATACTTTCTTATTCAATTTCTGCCTGTTGGTACGATAACAAATTTTGCCTTTTTAGATCATAATTCATTTTCTTCCAATCATGATTCGGCTTCGAATGTTCGTCCTTGATCAGCTTCAAAATGTTTTTATTCTTTAAAGGCTGGTACAATGCTCAATCGATCACCATCCGGTTCTGAAGTACTAACGATCTTAAAAGGCATTATTCTGTAATAAAGAAATGAAACAATCACTTAGTTATAAGAAATAAATACATAACTTGTACAATGGTATCATCTGGGTAGGTAGGTAGTATTGTTTGCATAAGCTTTTAACAGTTCGTAGGTACCTGCTTGTTTATGTCAATCGTAAACGTTATTGCGAATTGAGACATAAAAACAGAACTAGTTGTAGGTACAGACGCCAGCACATCAAGTTACCCCAATGTGTCTAATTTTCCCAATTGAATATGAACCTTATATTGTTTAACATAAAGTTGATAAACGATCAAAGAATTTTGACACATTGGAGTATCTTGATGTGCTGGCGTCTGTACATTAAAAGAGTACGCAACGTTCCTTCCGATCATCCAGGAGGCAACGACGACAAGCAACTGGTGAACGTGCGTACTGAGAGCCAACTGAGCACTATAAAACAGGCGCATCTAGCGCGCGAATGACAAAATTTAGAATATTATCACATTAACAATTTTGAACTAGAAGTTATCCATACGGTGGTTTTAGAAATAATACTACGAATCCCTAAAGAGTCTGTTTAACAACTGTTTAATGCTTCACATTATGGCTAACGGTAGAGCTTGTGGACCATTAAAAGTTAGGAAAACAGCTTATAGCTTCATACAGTTCACATGTGTAACTTTATTCAGTTTTTTGCTGATAAACAGTACACTAGTGAACTATTACACAACCTTTTGCAGCAAATAAGAGTTTTAATTATTCACGTCGCTGTTTAACATTATATTGTATAACCTATAAATATACTGATTATTTTTTCAACTTTTATGATATTTTGTGTATGAATTAGGAATGTATTATATTAGTTTTTACTTCCTGATACCATTATAATAACTTTTTATCTTATGATTCTCTTCAAAGCACCAAAACTTATTTATTCAAGTTTTCATCACGGCTTATTTATATGATAAAACTAATTAAAAACAGAAAATTTTCGTGGCGCACTAAAATTTTGTTAGACAATACATATATATAATGTCAGTGAAATTACATTCCCAATCATTTTTCTTTTAATAATATGTAAAACAAAGTACTTACCAGAGAATATGAATATAATATCCACAATTAATACACTCCACGAAACAAGTGTTCAATTAAATTAGCAGCTTGTAGAGTTATGTTTTCTTCTATTCTTCACTTTTACACTGGTCGCAAGCAGCCTTTCCCGGATTAAGACATCTTTTAAGAGCGTAGATGTGACATATTTACTGAATAAAGAGTAATTTGTGATCTCTTAGTCAGTCGATATTCAGCGCACAGTACTGTCGTTACCCTTCATAACACTGTTAAATTGCTGCTACACAGCTCCTAAGCAGCACCGTGAACTTAACGCTGAATAATTTGTGCCCATTTAAGAGTTATAAGAGCTGTATACGGCCCTATACAGCTCTTGTGTAGCTTTTTTATTCAGCTTTAAGCATGGTGGGAACCGGTTATTCGGCTGATAAGCAGCTTAGTGTGCTACTTGGGAAGCGGCTGCGTTCCATTTTTAAATTCCCAATTTCAATATTTAAACATTATTTCGAACACCTAACCCTGCGTTTGCCGACGGGTCCGTGTCGTGCCGGGTTCGTATCATCCCGGGTTCATTTAGTCCCGGGTCCGACAGATGCGGTCGTTACACGTTATAGTACGTCCGGGAGACGCTCTCGCGAGACCAGCCGGTTATCATCGCACTGTGATTATATCTACCAAGTACTTACTGATTTCAATGATGGTGGAGACTTTTATGGCGATCGTGATTAATTATTTAAGAAATTTTGCTTTGGTTCATCTGTTGTTTAACGTATCTTGTGGTTAGTCGATCCAGAGATAATTAAGTTCATCGTCTTTCTATAGACAGAATCTTAATAACAATTAAAATAACTTTTTAAGTAACTAATTCTCGGTCTCTTAAATAAACTATTAGGAAGAAAAACACTAACGCTATAACACAAATCCACAAATTTATAAACACCGTAAAATCAACAGTCTTGTTTAATATCAACAGCTCTATTAAAATATACGTTTTTATAAAACATATAAAAACACGCGTAGAAGCGGAACTTAATTTAGGAAATGAACTCACAATCGCCCAATATATTTTTACGATCCATCCATCAGTGTTTATCGCCACATCATTGTGACGTTTGCTCGTAACCCTAAACGTTAAAGACGCTTCGTGTTATAAAATAAAAGATTCAAAAGAAATGAGAATATAACTAGAACATTTTGTTATTCATTTACAGTAAATACAAAGATTTTTGTGTGTAGAATACGTCTTTCATCTTAATCCAATAAAATCTTTTGACACTGACAGTATTTTGACAGGAAAATATACAACCGTAAGCTCGTGGCTTGTTACTACGAGGGTAGGCAGAAATACAGGACTCCACGTCCTACGATCTTAATACACTCCTTTTCCTTGTATTATGTTAGAAAGAAAGAAAGAAAAGAAAGAAAATATATTTATTTGGGACACGCACAGGAATTTAACATTAAAAAACTAAAAATAACATATTAAATAAAAATTAAAACAAAAGACCTGTGCGAGGCCAAAAAGGCCCCTATCTCAGCACAATGCCACGATATTTAAAGAAAAGCAATAAATACCGCAGCGCTGTTATTCTGATAGGGCCTACTGCAATGCCATGAATACATTAATGTACAATAGCCCACAAAGAGGCATAAATTATATATAAATAAATAAGAATATAAATCACAAGATGTTCACACATCTCTGGTCATCCACATCAAAACATTCTTCAAAACATCATTATTATGGTTAGTGTGTGTCTTTTTAGCCTCCTAAGTCCTAATGTGTCTGCTGGCGTTTGCAATAGATTTAATTTGTTACGTAACATTAGTTTATGTCAACTACAACATATTATTACAAGTCAACATGCCACCCCGACCAATTAATCGGAAAACCTATTTGTTGTAGTATGTGTATTTAGCAGATCGCTACCAGTAGCCAAAATAGACCTACTGATCCATCTACCAAAAAAAATTCAATGATTGGAATCAAAACTAGAGGCATACCCAAATACTGTTTACGCAGTACATTTTACAAACAGTTTTTAGTAAATCTGTGTATTCGTCTTTACCTACCATGCCTGCTGCACAGGAAAAAAAGTGTTATATTTACAAGGTCAAAGACAAAATAGGTACTTAATTGAAGACAACCCAAAACCCCTGCTTAGTGAAATTTATTACTGCGATAGTAAAAAAAATGTAACACCGTAAGCCTTACATTTCGATAACCAAATAACCGAATAGCATGAGTGACAGGTGTCGAGTTAACAGCTTTTATTACGCTAAATAAAGATTTAGATAATACATTTCGGTAACCGCTAAAAGAACCATAAACAATGGTGCTGTCTGTTACCACGACACCATGACACATGTTTCAATTATTCTTATCAGTTATCTCTCTTGCACCGCATTTGGCCCATCTCTATTTATAAATATCAATAGTAATCCATTGCTGGGTTTTGTAGTATTTGTTCTCAAAGACTGCCGTGTAAAGCGACAACGGAATGTAAATAAACGGGGGTCGTTGAACGAAATTTCAATAGTGTACCGTTTAAAAGATTATCTGTTCGCATTCAGCCGCAATCGAAACCAACTTTTGTTGTAATAGTCACATCTGGCAAAATACTCGGTCCCAATGCGGTGGGGTGGGCCGGTTCGACCGAGGCGTCGCAAGTCAAGGGTTACGATGACATTGGTTATTGTCCTCTCAAATTAAAAATGTTACATTATTAAATCTATTAGTTAGTGCATCTTCATGAATGGGTTATTTTGTACTATGGAAGAACGAGTCATCATGTGCCACTCACTTTTTCTTAACTATGTTAGGGATGGTTTCCAGTCTAACTATAGGTACCTACTCCATTTATAGCATTAGAAAAAAAGGCTCGTAGAAGCAGGAATACGGAACATTTTTATTTTAAAGATACTTAAGTGAAAACAGTTATTATTCGAATTGTTTTATTTTAAATTTAGAATTATAAAAGTGAAACGAAGAATGTGTCCGTGTTTTGTTCAGCCCTTGACATTGTAATTTTCAACTAAAATAAATTAACATAACTAATGAAATCCAAATCATTTCTTAAAATTAATTGTTGCAATGCATTTAATTGTAACCAATAAATTAAGTGTGTCAGCTGCTGTGAAAATAGATTATAATAAATTCTGCGTCTATCGTAATTGTAATATGCTTGATTGTGGATACTTTCGTTACAAAGTGTCCATTATAAGTAACCTTTTTAACTTCTGTCTAATGCTATTGTAAATGGAGTTACATAGATGTAGCTGAATGCTCGTAGTTTACAGAGCAACTGCCTAACTGCCTTCCACAACCTAGTTGCAGGGTACCTTTTTTTTCTCTCCCTTTCCGCAGCCTCCTTCTGCGAGATGACGTTTCGCAGAAGGACACCACCGCGTCCCAGGACTCGACGCTGCTGACCATCCTCTCGACCACGGCCGGCAGCGACAAGTCACTGCCTACTCCAGAGACGAGGGCACGGCGCGGCTCCTCCCAAGCGGCACACTCTGCCAGCGTATGCCGCGCCGTGTCCTCCCGACAGTCGACGCAGTGGTGACACCGGGGGTCCGGCCCTGTTTATGCGACACAGGTACTTCCCGTAGCTACCGTGCCCGGTAAGTATCTGTGCCACCCGAAACGACAGGGAGCCGTGCCTCCTCCCGAGCCAGCGCTCGAGCATTGGCCGTACCGCCTCGATGGTGACGAGGTAGGGCGTGAAAGCCAGTCCCGCCATTCCGCCACCAGGACCTCAGTTGCAGGGTACCTACCATAATACTTTTATTTAGGTAAGACCGGTTGTCAGACTTTCGAGCGTGTGATCACTCAATAAAACTATCAAGGTACAAGAATTACAGCATCCAGCTTTTACTCACCATTCATCATTTATTTCTAGCCTCAGTTAGTAAATCTTTCATTCCATCTAAGCCCTCTAGAGCAAAAATCGTTTCAACCCTTAACACGAGTACATACATAACAGTTACGTGTCCAATTTGTATTCAGATCATGAGTTCGCGGCCTTAGAAGCGCAGCGACGAAGAAGAAGAGTAAAAAAATAATATATTGCCGGAAAAGCGCGCGAAAACGATGAAAAATGGCCGCCATGGCCGATTCGCAGCCCGTGCTCAACGTCATTAGTTGGCGGTCGCTGTAAATTTTATCTACGAAGAAAACAATGTTGGAAAAAATGTGGTAGGTACGTATAAGACCGCAGAGTTTTCTGATGCTTTATGGAAGACATATTGTGAAGAAATGTGGTATAAAAACTGATCCCATGTCTCAGTAACGCCATCTAGGATAATATAGCAATATTGGAGCGGCAGCGGAGCGTACTGAGCTAGACTCATCGATTTGTGTCCACTTAGACACAAGTATCCGATGAAAATTTTGTTTGTGTTGTGCGGTCTATAGAAAGTAGGCAGATAATGAATGTCTCTGTGTCACAATGACATATACGTACATATAATTATGTAATGGAAGAGTAGTATCCTGATATTTATCAAATGATTGTAGTGACTGAAACGTATGTGCCTAGTAACTATGTATGACTGATTTTTGTTGTTCCTGTCTTGTCTCTTCGATGTCTGTATCAGCGGGCTGTATCTCCATGTACAGCCGCCAGCACATCAACCTTCCCGTTCTTTGATAGATTTTTAACTTTATCCTAAACATAATAAGGTCCATGTTCAATTGGGATTTGACAGTTTGGGGTAGGTTGATTTGCTGACGTCTGTAAGTACAGTATTAGATAGACAGTTGACATTTTGAATTTTGCTCTTCAACGCATAACAGCAAATTAATCACGAAGGCTACAGTCACATATTGGTTACATTCATGGTTTTTGTATTTCCAAAACATAACATTACGCCTGTCTATTTAAAGATTAATGTTTGGAAAGAACTTCTTTAGCAATTGTAAACCGATTTCAATGACTCTATCAAGTTTTAAAAGACTATTATTTAAGGCCACATACCACATACGAATACCTAAACTAAAAAATACAAAATCAGTCGGTGGCCCTGGCCAATAATGAATGAAACAAAACCACCAAAGCTTGTAGACTTATAGACTTCCGAAACTAGAGTTTTTTTAGGTGTTACTCTTGTTAGTGCTTTTTCAGGAGTCGGTTGATTTTTTTTTGTAAAAGCGTTTGTGAATTTGACCCACTCATAAATGTACGGCGTTCTAAACTGCTAGTTACTTTAATAAATCACAAATAAAACTCTGACGTTTAAAACACTGTCTCATCAAATTTCCGTAAACTAGACAAGATTTACTAAAAACTTTTAAAGTTGAAGTTCCACTTTTATAAACTAGAACCGTTCATACATTCTTATAAACATTTTACACCAGCAAAATCTCGCAGGCGTTGTTAGTTTGTTACTAAATCCCACTAGAGGGCGTGCCGGAACTAAGTGGCTTTTCATTTTCCCTCCCGCAACGCATTTTATTTATATTTCATCGCCAGCGGCACCCCGATATTATATCAGCCATTTTGTTCATTTTTATTGCACTCGCACAAATGCACCTATTATTTTTTATAGAATGTATACCTAATGAATATTCTGTAGGTGGGGTGTGTACTTACATACGTAATGTAAAGAAACATTACATGATAGTATTCCTACAGCCCGTTAGTATTATGTACTTACTTACCGTATGTAAATATTAAGCTACGCTAAGGAAATAGGCCATAGTACTTTAAGCGTACAAGTTCAACCGTGAATACCTACTTTCGAATATCTAAGTAGCAGTACCTATTAATGATATTAAATAAATAATATTAATAATACCAGCCTGTTACTGTCCCACTGCAGGGCAAAGGCCTCTTCTCATACAGAGAAGGCTCCAGCATTGATCACCACGATTGCTCAAGGCGAATTGGCGATTTCAAACTAATATTAACTATAAGTCCAGGTTTCCTCACGATGTTTTTCCTTTACCGATTTCAATTATGTCTAAGATAAACTTAGAAAGTACATATGAATTGAAAAAGTCACATTGCTTGCCCGGATTTGAACCACAACCTCGTGCATGAGAGGTAGGCGTTTTAACCTCTGGGCTATCACGACAGTAATGATATTAGTCGTCTGAATCATCATCTGCCTAGCCTTTTCTCAACAAGGTATGTTGGAGTCAGCCTCCGGGTGATCACTGGGTAAAAATGTTCAATGATTACTTGTCAAACAGCTTATAAAAAAAAATATATAAAAAAAAATATAAACATTCCACAACTTTTCACACAACACCATTTAGTCCCAAGTTAAGCTTGAGAGCTTGTGTTATGGGTACTAAACAGCTGATAAACATACTTATATATTTCTAAATACATACATATTATAGATTAATTAGACCCAGACACAGAACAAATGATCGTGCTCATCACACAAACATTTGTCCTGGGTGGGAATCGAACCCACGACCTCCGGCGTAGCAGTCAGGGTCACAAACTACTAGACCAACAGGCCAGTATAGTAAGTTATAAGAAGTTTCGTGTTAGCTTTCATCAGTGTGTAAGTATCTAGGATGAAGACATTCGCACTCGCAGAGATGTGACGAAGCGCACCGTATACCCCGTTTGATAGTCATCGTAACTTGAAAGCCCACTAAAAGTGCAATAGGTACCATTTTTTGGAAATTTTCAGGCCGCCAGTTCGTCACTGACAATGATAAAAAAGCCAATTCCTACTGAATTGCTGAACGCACTAACGGTTATACAATATCCCTTGATTTGTATTTGTATTTGTATTTATTTGGATCTCCAACAAAGATTACACCTTACACGCTAAAATGAACAAAGTATAAATAGATACAATTCCTTGTGCATCTTCAATTAAAGGAGACCACAACTTGCGTTAAAATATTAAACAAACAATTATTTTATAAACTAAGGCAGTAAAGTAAAATAAGCGATTCGTAGTAAGCTATATTATTATGTAAAAAGAACAAAGAAAATTAAATTGAAAAATTATTGAGCTGAATGGTAAGCCAGGTAGGTCAACACTTACTCAACGTTAAGTTTTGAGTGTAACAGCAACTTAAATTTACCTAAGGTGTTGGAGGAAATGTCTGTGTCGTCGGAGGAACATGATAGAGAGTTAAACTGGTTGTCAGACTTTCGTGGTTCTGACTACCCGTAACGACTGTCTAAGGTAGTTCTAAAGTAATGGTACACACTCTTTAAAAGTCCCAGTACCTAAACCTTACAATAAAATCTATTTTTCAATCTATTTTACCGTGTAAACTTACTATGCTAACTTGAAAGCAGTCACAAATCTAGCAATCTCAGCGCACGCCGCGCCGCTCATAAAATTGTATTGAACACACGTTCTGCTTACAACGCTTGTGTTTTAGTAAGCCGATACGTCTGTATCGATACCTACTGAAGGGTGGGTTTATGTGCTAAGTAATCATTCTCTTTAGTATATTTGGAAAGAAAGGTCAAAATATTATTTAAATTAGGATAATTATGTTTGAAAAAGAAGGAAAGGATTTATTCGTTTGATTAGGATTCGTGGCTACATAACTAATATTTAACGACTAGCAAATTCATACACACGAAATATGCGAATAATAAAAATAAACTTGATTTTTAGTAGTTCCGAAGGAGCGATATACCTAAGCACAGCTGTTTTAACTTTCGATATTTATCGATGTCGTTCTCAGTTTTGGGTTTCAGGGTTCATATTGTTGTTTATTTGTATTTTTGCGTGTTTTAATCATCTATACATGGATAATAAACAGTGTACTCAGTCAATTTTACAAGTAGGTAAAAGTGGTTAAACATGACGTGTACGATGTGTCCCCATTCGTTTTACACTCTATTTCTGTTAGTTAACAATTAAATTCAATTTGCTAGATTCAAATATATTCTAAAGCTTGTTCGTGCTACACTGTCACATACATTGTCCCACTATTTCATCTAGTCATAGACTATCAACATCGTGCCCAATCTGTCTCCGTTTGACACAACGCGATCATGTGAGCCACTGTCAATTTGGTTTACTGTACAGCTATGTACAGACATCACATCAAGCGACCCCAAACTGTCAAATTAATCATGAACCTTATTCTGTTTGCTATAAAGTTGATAAACTATCAAATAAATTCGACACATTGTGGTAGCTTAAAGTGCTGGCCTCTGTACGAGTTAGAACATACATAATAATTAGAGCGACTTAACAAATAGGTTTTCTCAATTCTCATTCTTGATTCAATTTGATAGAATTACAGTTTGAAAATGTTCAGTTTAGCTGTATTAATTAATGTTTTTTGTAGAGCTAATTTCTATTAGAGGACTGTGAATCGATTTCCATGTAAAGGTTTTACCAGGTGTAAAATTAATACAAAACGTTAACTCAACGCATCATATTTTTCTGAACACCTTCACTTTGAGTCACGTTGACATAAGAATATGACCAGACTCATTGGCGCCAAAAAGAAAAAAAGACAATCGTACTGGAGTAAACTCCAGTCGTGAGTCGGAGTTGACACCAACACAAACACACACTTTTTTTGTGTAAAAACATTTACTATTTTATAGGCAAGTAAATAAAACCGTACAAAGGCTGAATGGTAATACTGAGATCAGCAGCTAGGCCTGCTGATCTCAGTATTACCATTCAGTCTATATTCTATTTCTATTATAGAAAGAAAATGGCGTATATGGAATCAGCTGTTTGTCAACTGTCAAGTGTAGGTATTTAATTTTTAGCCATATTACAAATTCTACTCGTTAACACTTGACAGTTGACGAACAGTTGATTCCATATACCTACGCCATTTCCTTTCTATTGTCGCCTTATCGATTACGATAGATAATAGAAATAGAATTTGTAATATAGCTAGGCCTGCTGGTTTGGTAGGTGCATTATAAATATTTTGATTAAATTATAAATATAAGAATAAAACAAGAACCAATTATTAAAAACTTTTTTCTTTTCTTTTTTCTTTAATTTAGTGCCAAAATCATCAAAATCTGCGAAATGGCAATTGGTAAATTGTATTGGACTTGTAATTCGCACAACTCAAATGCATGACGACACAGTTGGCGAAGTGACTGAACAATTTGCAATTGCGTTGCGTATTGCGGGTTCCATACCCTCACATATATATACCTACACAACATCATTGTTTCTGAAAGAAAGAGAAATTCTTGGTGTGTATCTTTCTTCAAAGAAATTTTAGTCAACACTACCAACTCCAGAAACAAACAAATCATGTTGTAATTCGAAGTTCCTTAACAAATCACAACCTATAATAGTTATTTTACACCATTATGCAAGCCGTGCCGCTAATCCTTTTGTCTAATTTACGACTATCTGATATCAACAAACGTATCTCTTGGATCAATCAGTAATTAAAAGGGAGCTCTGTGTACAGTCGCCGACGAAAGTGCTAAGCCTGGTTCGTCCCTCGGTGCAAACAACACGCGACCGACACGTGCCGTCCCATTACATACACATTACGGAGATATTTGGACTATTACCGGACGGTTATCGCGTTATCTTCGGCATCGGATCATCCGGGATTTGGCGGAGTCTGGGAAACTTACACAACTTATGTGTACCATACGCTTCAAGTTACTGTTAATTCTAAAGATATAACAGCGTTAACGACGCTTAAAAAACAAATCAATCACGTTGTGCTTTTAATTTATTGCAAGGCCAATTAACTACTGCGATTGTATGACTCTATGTACAAAAACGTGTTGAGAATTTATACTAAGTACTACGCAAAAAACGTTACGCTATGTAAACACACGTTTTTGTCGAGCAAGGTGTTATATCTGACGTGTAAATCATTATTAAATGTTATAACTTATATCAGCAGAAATATCCTATATAACACAATAAAAACGACAGTCATAACACCACTTTAATAAGAAACATTGCTTCCGATCCCCGACACCATCAAATTACAACAGACGAAGGGGAGGACTCACTTAAATATGAATCATTTCATTATAATGCCGTATTCAATCCGAGTAAACCTCACTTCATGTTGTTATTACAACAAGGGGAGCGTACGAACATAAAAATGTATTATACTCGTGCACACTAAGCCCCGTGGAGACGATAACTGACACTTAATACCATAGAGCGTGACCGCATTACTCTGTGATCTATGGTCCGCGGAATCTGTGAGCGCAACTTTATCTATGAATCGCCACCGTCGAGCTGTCAAAAATTGGAGGGAACCGAAATCGGTTTTGCGCAAAAGTGTACTTCGTAAGTCTGCAAAGCACTTTGTTCCTTAATTCTTCGAATTAAAATGCATATTCGGGATAGGGAGGGCTGATTTTTTTGTTTTATTTGTTTACATGCGAACATAATATCTACATGTATAGGCGCAAGACAGAAAGTTGAATGGTTTGTTGTTCTTTTCGCTGCTTGACGAGGGGAGGCCGAGGTTTTATGGGAACAGCAAATTCGGCACGTGTCAACCGATGGAATTAGCAGTAATACTTGCATTAATAAAGTGTGAAATTGCCACCGGCGGCCGGTGTTTGTTATAATTCTCTATTAGGCATTTTTTGAGCGTCACCCCCCGGGAACGACTGTAATAAGCCGAATTGGATTGTTCTTTTGCGGATTAAGCGTATTTACAAAGTCTAAGTCCCCTTACTTGTGGCGGAAAGTCATTCATTCGTAATAATCAAACAAATTATCGAGAGTAGGTAAATTAAGGTGACTGCACTCATTCGGACTTGCCAGTTAATTGAAGATTTTTTTTAATTACGTCAGAGGTACGCGGTGGCGTGACGGGTGATACCCGGCTACAATGGCCGAAGCGTTGTATTTAATTCCGGCGTGGTTTTACGGTCACAGCATTTTATTGATTGCTCCGGCCAGTGAGCCGCGACGCCCCGGACTGGATAAACAAGGGCTAAAAAAATAATAAAAATAAAGATGGCGAACGAAGCACCGCCCCCCGCTGCGACGGTGGCTACCGTTTCCAAATGTCATTCTCAACCGAACCAAATGCTGTGGATAGTTCGATCAACGATAGTAATCGATATCGATATGTCTAAAACCAGGTCTAAACGTAAAGGATTACCTTCCACCATCCTTGACCATCCACGAAGACTGGACAAACCTAAACCAAATAATTCATAGAATATATGACACAAAAGTAAAGGTTACAAAGAGTTGAGAGTTCGGAAAGTGCTGTGAAAAGTTTAAATCTAAAAATTGTTGTTCTATAATTGTGACGGCGACTTCGTGCGTGTAATATTTAATGTAGGTATATACTATCAATGAAACAGCATTTGTCTTCCCATAATTGTAAGATTTATAAAACTGCGATGAGTTTTTGAGATAATGTCCTGCCTGCGTAGCATGAACACCGAAGAAACGGCCTTTGTCTACAGACGAATCGGCAAAGTGACAGATTATATAGACATTTCTTTCGTCTCGAGCATGACAATGTCAAGAAAGATGAGAAGTTATAATGTCGATTCGTCAGTAGACAAGAATCAACAATGCCGAGCATGAAGTGCGTACCTATTTTCTCCACTTTTGACAGTTCTTTTCGAAACATTTCCTGTCAACAAGTGTCAAACAGTCTTCATCAAATGAGACCTAGACAAGCAATCTACACCTCTAGCAACTTCACAGTTGCTATAGACAGCATGTAAATTTCTTTCTCTACGTACAAACGCTTGTCGACGAGTCGCCTCATGCTCGGGTAGAAGAAATGTCAAGTTGGACAGAAAGAAAATTGTCGTGTCTCGAAAGAAAAGAAATTAAGTGTTCATGCTACGCGGGTGGAACAAAACTTAAAGTTTCGTCGACTAATTGTTGACTGAACATTTTACACATTTCTTTTCTGCATTCCTGACATAGTCATGCTCAAAACAAAACAAATGTTTCTACAATCTGTTACTTTGTTGATTCTTCTGAAGACAAACTCTGTTTCTGCTTTGTGGTCATGCTATGCGTGCAACAATCGATAAACTGTCCCAACCCTAAAATGTTCCACAGCCAACCGAAGCAGTAAATCGATCGTATTTTTTTTTCAGTCAATCGTCTTTCAATTCTAACTTTGGTGATATCGTATCGACTTATTCAATTTCGAGGGGCATTCGCATTTGTCGTGGTTCGATCATTTCCTTCGATTTTTTTACGGCATCGATGTCGATAGAAGCATCGTCCGATTGGTCACGCGCATTCCTTCAATGTTGCTGATAGAATTTTCTTACTGCGGGATCAGGTGCATAGCAAGCTCACGAATACTCACGAAGAGCCACGAATACTCACGATGTTGCTATTTGAATGTAGGTAGTAGTAATCTACACAAACATTAAAAAGAGGTGAAGATGACCGACGCCACCGCGACCGCGCGTAATCGCTACTACTAAACATGAGGTCCCGGGTTCGATCCCCGGGTCGAGCAAGGTGTTAATGAGTTTTTCCATCTGGAATTTCTTGGTAGCAGCCTGGAGTGTGGATTTGTGCTAGGTTGATGGCAATAGGCTCGCCCCCTTTTACATAAGACTTTAAAAAAATTGGCGAAATGTGAATGTAGGTACTACAGGTAGGTACCTACACCTCTACCTAATCCTTCGGGGACTATAGGCGTGATGGCAGTAATTAATTACGATTAATTTCTTTAGGGTATTGTTTGTGTACCAGCTCGTCATTATTTTCGGCGGTCATTTCTTTTCTTTAGAGGATGTGCAGAGTGGTATTGGCGTACGATTGGGTGGGATGGTCTCTCCTATATAATTATAGTAGGTCAGACAAGGTTATTGGTTTGGTAGGTACTTCAGCAGATACTTGCACATTTTTACTCTTTTTGGAGCTTGTCTTTTACATGTTTTTAAATGGATTAGACTCGCTCCAGGAGAAAAACTATTTAATATATTTCACAGGTTGAAACAGAAATCGTAAATGTAACAGTGGCATTGTTGTTTAAATTGCAGGTCACACCTAGAATACACGTAGGTAGTACATACCATACATACCATACTAGCCTACTACATACAATACAATAGGTAGGTAGGTACTTTGTTTTATCTCTGAAGGCAACATTTTTTTTAGCGTTAGTCTTGATAACAAAACTATTAATCTATTACTAATTAAAAAAAGAAGACAGTCCCAGTAGCATCCAATTCCCAGACCATCAACAAACAGTTTTAGTAATCATTTCAAAAATGTCAATCACAAAAAAAAAACAAATTAAGTAATAACGTAAAAAATATATAATCATTGGTGTACAATTAAGGCAGTTATAGACTCCCCGAGGGGTATATCAATTCCATGTATTTAGCACGGCCGCGGCGGTGTTGTGTTGAAAACTATTAATTAATGTGCGCAGGATTCGATGCCCCGTCGCGACTGATCCTGCGCACCGCATGGGGCAGCCGACGTCCTTGATTGTAGGAACACTATGTATACACGGATTAAAATGAACTTCACACCTGCGCAGGATTCTGATGATTAATAATAGGTGGCTTTACAAATTGGGACAATAATTTGTGTCTTTCGAATGCTTAACTAGGTTCGGATATTTTTTGGTGTCACCCTATATAGTAAGGATATAAATAATTAGCATATATATTATATAACAAAATAAATACTGAAGCTCATTTTGAAAATTTTAACCAAAGTTTGTATCACTAGTCGTAGCTTCATGGTTAAATGGGCTATCTAGATAACAAGAAAATAATCGACACATATTTTTTTCTTTTTCAAATTGGTGGAAAACTGCTTAGATTAAGCACATTAAAGTTGAGGAGTGGGGGCTTGTAACGTCATTAGCTAGCATAAACTGTACTGGCTAGTGACGTCATGCGACTTTTGAACTCGATGTATCGCCGTTATTTTTTCATTACGTGAAAAAAGAAAAATACGTGTCGAGTATTTTCTTGTAATCTAGACGAGGGACTAAAAACTAAAATTTTGTTAAGAAGCCTTTTCAAATTTAAAAAAAAAAATGTAAATGCGATTAACAGCCCACACATTTGATATGAATATTTAAATAATATATTAAAAACACAAGCCTATACAAGTGTACAGGGGGTCGAGTCTGCTATTGCAATCGTGTCTCGATGACCGGTCAATGATCGATTTTTGACGTATAACGTCAAACTTATGACACATTTCCCATACAAAAACTGTCAAAGTTGTCAAATATTCCATCAATGACCGGTCATTGAGACACGATTGCAATAGCAGACTCGAGCCCCTGTTCTGCTGAGAAGGCACGAGCATTAATCACCTTGTTTGCTCAAGTCGGTTGGCAATTTTAAGACTTAAATTAAAGTCTAGGTTTTGTCACGATATTTTCCTTCACCGGTTTCGGTGTAATCTAAGATAAACTTATAAAAACCACAATTTATTTGAAATGTATTGTACTCATGTTTTAGCAAATAAATGAATATCTTATGTTATCTTATCTTATCTTAAACAATCTACATATGTATCGAAAACATATTCTCACATTCGTTTGGACTTGCCCGGATTAGAATCTACAGCGACTCGTGCCCGAGTGTCGAGGCCTTAACCACCGGGCCACCACTTACAAACTATCTTCCTTTATTCCTAAACGTATGGTATTCCTACCATCACAATAAACCAAGTTCTTCTCCCAATTCCACAAATTGATTCAAAAGTTATTTGGTCCGTATCAAATGAGGCGTTCTGTTAGAATTAATGCTGACATACCTTTGTCATTCCAATGAAGGCGAGATCAAACTCGGGGCCAGTTATAAGGAATGACAAATGATATTCCTTTGTGTAAATGGGTTCAAAAACACTTATACACGTCGTAAAATAAAATATATAAATTAGAACTGTTTTAAGGTCTATGTTAAAATAAATAAATACTCCACAACTTTTACTCAAAGCCATATAGTCCCAACCCAAACAAAGCAGAGCTTGTGTTATGGGTACTAAACAGCTGATAAATATTCTAATACTCGTATATATATCTAAAGACAAACATAGGTATTAAATAGATAAATTACACCAAAACACATCATATGATTGTGCTCACTAACCTCTCGTATGAACGTACGCTAGACACAATTGCATTTTAATTGTGTCTGTAAGTACGGCATACGAGAGGTTAAACAAACATTTCTCCTGGATGGGAAATGAACCGAGTATGGTTTGTCTATTTTGGAGGTATGAGGAAGTTCCTCGTCCACCATTGAAAAGGGAGGATCCTCCGACCCGACGGGTGTTGTGTCTGGTGGGCTAACTACTGCCCGACGGTTCTTGTCGGGAACTTAATACGTTCAAAGTGCGCGGATAACTCTGATACCGCGATGTAGGATATCATCGGTCATTAGTTCACATTTGGCGAGATAGATGTCGCTACACTATTTTAAGGTATATGTTTATTAGCTGCTCTAGAAGTAAACACATGAAATAGATACAGTAAGTAGCCTAATAGTATCTAAGTACGTAAGACAATTTCATTCATAAACTAACACATTCATAAAACAATCTAAGAATTACAAATACAAGTCTATCTTCAAAACAAAACAACATCCCAGATAATATCCCACTTGCATTGCAACAATTCATCAAGCAATAATTTCGCAATCAATAAATAAAATTAAACGTAGGTGCGATAACTAGATCAAAACAAACCGTTCCTTTATCAATCTACTTTTAGTTTAACATATTGCAAAGGGTCTGTAAGTCAATGGAACGGAAGCTGCAAGCCTCTTATATAGGACTTGATAATGCAAGACTGGGTGTGGAAGAAATTAAACCCTAAGCTGTACAAGTTATGGTACAGTTTGTTCTGATGGAGACTCGAAGTCGCTAGTGTTGATGCATCAGAAGTTTTGACTATCGACGGATCGTCTTGTATTGATAAGGGTTTTTAATTAAATTTGTTTGAATGTGATTTATTTGATGTATTATGGAAAAAAAAGAAAACAATGACTGGCTTTTTGGTGTAGTAGATCTCTTTGTTGTCCGTGATGGAATGAAACCCGCGAAACGCAACACAGCAACCAATTGCTCAGCTGCTCAATATTTAGTATTCTATCTTTTTATTGCTTTTCATGTGTAATTAATCCATCTCAGTTGTACAAATAACATATCCTGACGATTCTGATGATCTTGGCACTAGATTCAAGAAAAAAGAAAAATGTAAGTATAAAAGTATTTGTTCTTGTATTATACTCGTATCTACTGTATGATCATATTGCACCTACTAAGCCCGAGGTTCAGCATCACCCTAAGGAAGGTACACACACTGGGAGTAAATTTAATGCCTAAGGTATTGAGTCAGCCTTTACACAATGGCTATACAAAGTTTATTTATATACGTAGTAAAATATTTTAGCACATGTTTCTATGCCAAACAAAACAAATATTGCCTTTCTTTCATTCAATTTCTAAACACTTAAGTATTCCGTGAAGTGACGCCGCCCATAAAAGAGAGACAGTCCCTGTGAAAAAAGGCAATTATTATAAAAATAATTACTTTTTCATATCTATATTTGTAGGTATTCCAATGATAAACTACGCGCTACAGTGACATTTAAAACGCTCAATTTTAAAGAAACAGGCATAGACAATAACAAATGGATGGGCTTAAGTAACATTGTTATAGCTTATAGCCCATTTCGCAACTCATTTCACATTTGCACCTTGATCGATAATTTCAAAAGATTTTATCGTTTAAATAAACTGACAGTAGCAGGTACTCATTTATCAATCGTTAATTAAAGCACCCAAAACATTCACACTCCTCTCAATTAACAAGACCTATAAAGATAAAATGCTAATTTTTCACCTTCACACGCATCTTTCACTTAACCCATCCCTTTCTCACAACAGAATTTTGTATATTCCCATCTCTTTCCATTACAAATGTTTGACACCTCTCCTTGATCATTTTCAGTTGTTGCTGATAATTTTTAACACGTTTTGTCCATCTCTTTCACACATATAGAGCTTTTGTAATGCTCTTTCTCTCTCTTATCAAAAACAAATGAAGTTCGATAAATACAAATCGTCTCTTTACATTTATTCGAGAATGCATTGAAGTAATATTTCGGCGTTTATTAATCTTGTTGATGACTTTATTCTCGTAAAGGGTAATGTGTTGTTAAGGTCCGATTATACCAAGGTACGGGAAAATACACATTGGTATGGCCTTTGCGAGCGCTTGAACTGTTATTTTGTGTACTTTTATCTCAGAGTAAATTTAGAACGAAATTACGAAATATCTACTAGCAATTCTCAAAGAAATAGTAAGCTTACATTACTTTTACATAGCTCCATTATTGTATCTTTGATATGTAGGTACCTACCTATAACTCTTGAACACGTTTTAAATAGCAGTAAGTATATTGTCAATTTTAGGTTTTTTTCTAACATTTATTTAACTTTACAAATCCATTGACAGCCTGTTAATTTTCTAAAAACAAAATACTTTGGCTCATTCTTTGATATTTTGACAAAAAAAAATAGAGACTAAAAATTATCCACAACCTCGCCTTAACTCTCTTAAAGAATGTAATTATTTCATTACTTAACACCTCGAAGGGTTGTTAATGAAAATATACAGGTATCTTTATATCTGCTTACCTACTTATTTTCCTTTTTTGCTAATCAACTTTACAGTTGTTGAGAAACTGTTGTTCTTTTGTTTAAAAGTCTAATTGGTACGCGTTAGGTAGATACTAAATGTATGCAATGTCTTTTAATATTACAATTTGTATATTGCAAATGATGTTTTGTCACGGATCAATTAAGAATAAGTTTTATTACTGTTAATAGTAGTTGTTAGATTACGAAGTGTGGTTAGTTTCTGACTCTACGAGTCACTGTCATTCACCGGTGCGGTAGGGTTTTATCGCGACAGCATTGATATAATTATTTAATAGGTAGGTATATGTACATTCCTATTTTTTTTATCATTTCTTACCCCAGACAAATAGGGTTAATTCAAGGAATGTTGCACAATAATTTGACTATAATTTCATGTTACTGTAGATATGAACAACTGAATAAAGTTATAAACTTTACAAATGTGCAGCCAAAGCACATTATTCATGAAGAAATACAGGATATAGACATAATTTCACAATGTAGGTATATGAAATAATTTTGAGAACTAAATATTTATAAAATCACATAGTCATGTTTATTCATAACAGCAAAACAATTTACATAGACTTACCTTAGAAATAATTAATGCTAACTTTTATATAGCATCTACCGCATCTGCTTCATCTTCTGAACTAACTTCGTCTCCAAATTCAATATCCTCATCCAGACCATCGACGGCGTAGACCACTGTCTCATTGATGTACTGTCTCTGGGAATTCTCCATACGTCTTCAGCATGTGAGGCCAAGTCAGAGGTCCATGGACACTATGGACAGCATTAAAACTCTGAAACTAGGTTGGGTTAGTTACTAACTGCACGAGAAGAAGAATAAAAGAAATTCGCACGGAAAAAATAAGTAGCTGTTTTGGCCTCCAGGCCAATTAGACCGGAGTATACTAAAATGGCCAAATAACCCCCAACGCCAAAAAGTAAAGCTCACATTTTAAAAACTTATAAATACTCCACAACTATTTACACAAAGCCATCTAGTCCTAAACTAAGCTAAGAACTTGTGTTATGGGTACTAAACAGCTGATATATTTCTAAATACGTAAACATTATACATAAATTACACCCAGACACAGAAGAAATGATCGTGCTAATCAAACAAAGCATTTGTCCTGGGTGGGAATCGAACCCACGCCCTCGGGCATAACAGTCAGGGTCACTAACTAATAGACCAACAGGCCAGTCGAAGTTAAAAATAACATTTTCCTATCGTTTAGGCATGTAATTTTATGTCGCGTCTTATATTGCATACACATAGCGGTCAAACTTATAACACCCCTCTTTTTGCGTCGGGGGTTATTGTAATTGTTTTAATTGTAAACGGACTCTCGAGGCAAAAAGAGTTTTTAGGGAGTACCTAAATAACATAGAGTGGACAAAACCACATAAAACCCACATACAATAATCGTCACGTTTTGATCTCGGGGCTTAAGAATAACATTTTTCTTCTTGGACATTTTATGTTATTCCTACTAGTTTTGAACGTAGAAAAAAATTACAAATATCGCTTGTGGCACTTACTACACGCCATTACGGCTTTGTCTTTTCGGAGGGAATCGTCATCTGCGCCCCGTATACTACTTAGCGGAATTTCTTAACTCACAAATTAGCGTTAACAATTTTTTCTACTCCTAAGGCATTGCTATGCGAGAAAAAAACAGTTCTAATAAACAACTAATTACCAAGTTACCGGCCTACCTAAGTATTCTACCAAATCAAAATACCATCCATCACTCATCACCTAATCTGAACAGATTGTTTACGCGATCGCACATTATTTAGGTCGCATTGAATGGACAACTGAATGGACCTGATAACACACAGCTGTGATTCAATGAACATGAATAATAATTAACATAGTGTTATCGATTCGATGCACAAATCATTAACAGTTCTGTTTTATTGTCCAATTAAATTTGTCGGGATGGCGGTAAGCGGGAGTGAGGCAGTCAATAATAATTATTTGAAATCCGTAGTTTCCCGTAGACCAATGGCCGCCCTGTCTTAATCTCTCCATCTAAGACTGCTAAGAAAGTCTTATATTCATTGACTTCCTTGCTCACACAAACATAAACAGGGTTATTTTTCAATGACCGGCCAAATTTTCACTGGGTGTTCTACCCATGAATATGAACAACTTTCACTATGGGACCGACTCTGAAATCCAAAAAAAAATCAGCTGTTTCATACATTTTAGTCGAGTAGGTTAACTTTTGTATGAAGCAGCAAATTTTTTTTTCGTGATTTCAGAGTTGGTCCCATAGGGAAAGTTGCTCATATTCATGGGTAGAACACCCTGTGAAAATTTGGCCTGTCATTGAAAAATAACCCGGTATAATTTAGGCTTTGCGGTCTTTTCTCTCCAACTGGGCAAGGACAGACACGTTTATGAATAAATGAACTGTTGATTTTGTGTTAAAGTTTTTTATTCCTAATTTGTTTCCTTCTATTACCATCCTTTTCTTTAGCTGTCAGCCTTAATACGATTATAATTTGTTTGTTTTGTATTTTGTATATTGAGGCCAGCACATCAAGCTACTCCGATGTTAATGTGCCAAATTTCTTGGTTAGTTTTTCAACTTTGTCGCAGACAGAATAAGGTTCATGTTTAATTAAGAAAAAATGTCAGTTTGGGGTTTTTTGATGTGCTGGCGTCTGTGTAAACACTTGTGCATTATCAATAATCAATTATCATTTTATTTGTATCATTTAAAGGTAGTAAATACTTACAGTTCTTAAATTAAAGTTATAAGTCACTAAGGAGCCAAGAGATGTACAAAAATGGCTGCTTGCGAAATAAAAATTTTGTAAGTTATGTTTTGACAAAATACTTAGATAAAACTACACATAAACTTGGTGCACGCCTACATAACGCGTTGATGCGCGGGCGCAGTGATGTCAAAGGAGCTGTTGGTTACTGCCAAGTTATCATAATTTCGTATTCGACATCTCGCAAGAGGTTATCAGCACACAGATCCTTTCGGACCGCTGTATCCGTTCCTAATGATAATGCTATCTACTATAAACGCAACTACTAGGTATTCGGTTAGTAGGTACATGTTTGTTCGAGACATTTATTTGTCTAGACACTAATTTTGTGCTAAGATTAATGAAAAATGAAAATTTTCCTTTTTTAGTTTACAGGAAGATTTTGTGGCCAGTGCGAGCTCTAAACAGGGCTCTTCTGTAAAAATGACTACGATTTATTTACGTATACGGATTTACGTAGTCATTTTTACAGAAGAGCCTAGTTTAGGTGTAGGTGAAGTGAAGGCGAATTGAGCTGGCATTTCATACTTATGTTAGACATTGGCAGTTAACTCAATTTTCACGGAGTGACTTATTGAAACGACCGGCTGCTTATTTGGAATATTTTTGAACACAACTCGTTTTAAATCCTAATACACCTATTTTACTCTGATGTTCTTCTGAATTTAAGCTGTATTAAATCATGTTTTTTTTTTCGAGATTGATTTTAGTATTTGACCTTGTTATATTTTAAAAGAATGAAATTATTATTTTTGAAGGACTACAACAGTCTGAAAACCAGTTTAACGAAGGGGTATCGGTTAACCCAGTCATAGAGTTGTGGAGGTTAGGTAGGTAGTTGTAGAACACTGATATTCAGGTTCATTCTGTTAAACTGGTTGACAATCCCACCACAGTGGGGAAGACCTTAGGCAGGTGATGACACTTTGATCTTAAATTATTTCAAAATCTATTAATTTCTATTTTTCACACCATGGTGGCTTATTTTTTATACTTCTTAAAAACTGTAAACAAAGAACAGACGCCAGCACATCAAGTTACCCTAATGTGTCAAGTTTTCCCAATTGAATATGAAACCTTATCATGTTCGTCATAAAGTTGAAAAACGATCAAAGAAATTAGACACATTAGGGTAACTTGATGTGCTGGCGTCTATACAATATTCTAAACGCAAGCCACACCGAGCCACGTCACCCAAGTAATATTAGTAAACGCACATACTTAAATAGGTAAGAAGTTACATTCTACTCACCATTTCAATGTTAACGACATCATTAATTTTATTGGGCAGTCCACGGCCGCGGCACTTGTAACCAGTGCTAACTTACTCGTGTTGTACAAAAGGCGTACACTTTACGACAAAACTCTAAAGTTACAGCTAAATAAGCCTTCAAGGGGTTGATGACTCGAGCGTTATACAATTCTGGACTATCTTAACATAAGCCGCTCTTTTTGACGCCCCACCGCATAGAGACCTTTTAACATAATGTAGTATACTTCTGTAAGATGTCATTTTCCTCCTTTATGTTCGACGATTTCATAGCCATATGAAGGCTTAAACAGTTTCCTGGTTTTAATTCTGCGATCCTGCTCGTCATTCTAGTAGATGGGGTTTTAACTCTTATCAAGTTTTCACAAAAGCCGAGGAATAATCAGTTTACCCTAATCATCTTCATCCCATACATTCTAACCACCCATACACATAAACCCACACCTCACACATCTTTACCCGAACACACACTTGCACCTCAGCACCTACTAAAATGCCCATTTCTGGCCATTTTTCCTCATTTATGTAATAAATTAGTAAATTAAATATTGTTATTACCAATGGTACCAAAAACCGGTTTAATTAACTGCACATAGGCTATTTATCCCAGTATTCCCACGGGAACGGGACCTAATCGGGTGATACCGCGGGACGTCTCCTACCGACATAACGATGATAATGATATTGGTCACAAAACAAAGAGAAAAAGGAACAGCTGTTTCCTAAAGCTTCTGCTTGTAAATCCGCTGTTTCCCCAGCCCGACATAGGTATAAATCGGACAGCGTATACATCGGCCCGCGGGCTTTTTGATCCGGCGCGTTCGCTTTAAGTTATGTGTCCCCAGTGAGCAGGCTTGTTGCCCATGATACATGCGTTTTGTGCGGGTGTGTTCGTGTTAGTGTGTAAACATGGAAATTAAATTGTTATGTGTGTATATGTGTTTGTTGTGTGTGTGTATTGCTGTGTGTGTGTGTGTGTGTATTGTGTGTGTGTGTGTGATCAGTGGTTTACGAACGTTCTTTTGTTTGTTTCAGTTGGAGATGTGATGATGGTGTGGTGGCAAGAGTGGGCTTCATCCCATTCTTCTTCTCTTCGTATGGTAAGTGAGTAAATTTGGTGAGAGAGTTCCGTGGTGGTGGTGAGAGTGGCATTTGAGTTGGCGTCACATGCCGTTGAGAAATATCACTCAGGCATGTCGGTTTCTTCATGATGTTCCTTCACCTTTTTAGAAGCAAGTGATTATTATACAACTCACAATAATGTGAAAAGCTAGGGTTTGGATTATGAATTGACAGTTTGGTATTATGGAATAAGAATAACATTGAGTCTCCAATAGAAGAAAAAATATAGGCTGCATGCATTGTACGCAAAGAGAATAGAGAGGTCATGTGAAGAAATGTCATAGAAAAACAGTGAACCCATGTCTCAATACCATTATTGGTGGCGTAGCGTACTAATATACTAAAGTAAATTTTCCAGTAAATTTTCATAACAAAATCTGTAAATTTTGTTAGTGATGTCCAGTCTATTGTATTACAGCGCAAGTAGGTATTATAGAATAACAGCGCTGCGATATTTATATTTTTAAATGTCGGCTATTGCTGGGATAGGCGCCTTTTCGGTCTCGCACAGGTCTTTTTGTTACTATTTTTTTTATTTTTGTCTTTAGTTTTTTAATCATTTCTTTTGTTTATCTGTATTGCTGTTCTTTTGTTTTATGTTCTGTGGCTGGACGCAAAGAAAGAGAATACAATAATTTATTTCTTTCTTTGTTTGATTGTAAGTGTGAAAATAAGAAAACATTTCAACTTCGTGTAACTATCAAAATCGCACAGTATTCAATCACCACGTTTTATCGATGCTTGTTTAGCAGACTAGGCGTACTTACTGTGTTATATTTTTCTGACTGAGACAGAACTTGCCTTAAGAAAATAGCACACATAGAGCCATTCATTATTTACTAAGAAGCTCACACTAATCGGAATCGTAAAGTACGCGTAATCGCCTCGCCTTTTTTTATTTCCTAGTTAATACATATGCTACTTCCTCTAAATTCCCACACATAAAAATATTAAATAAACAGTTAACATATCAATGTTATCACCACAACCAAATCCGAAAAATTGTAAGTAACAAATTGGACTTCAACAGTAATAGTTTGTCAAAAGCATGAAAGAAAGCAACAAACCTATAGCAGTTTATGTGATTTAGTTGTGTTACGAATAAAGTAGAAACGGTGCCATAATACGATAAAACTATTGGTATATTTCTTGGCCATACATCATGTTTATGGGCCATTCCGCCGGTACATTTCGGCAATTTCCTGAATTATTATACACCGTTGTGCCGAACTGTAGTTCTATTACTTCTCCTCTGATGTATGCTTGTTATTTTTCATAAATATAAATGTCTTTCTTAAGTAACGTTGTCTTTGAAAGTAACATATTAATACATACCTACATACATAAATTCACGCCTCATGAGGGTACGCAGAAACTACAGAGCGCCAAATGCTACCTACGTTTCTTTTATAGGGTGACTGGTAATTAGTGACCGGTACTTAAACACGTGATTGTACTCGTGAATACGAATAACTTTCCCAAAGGAACTTTTTTTATACTCTTTAACTTTCAATTATTTTAGTTACGTCAGTAAGTACTGCAGGACAGGAGCGGTGGGGGTGGCGGGGGAGCGTGTGACGCTATTACTACTAGTAGATTTAGCTCTTCTTCGAGGTCAGAATTTCAGCTGATAGATCGTGCCGATTCGTGCCTACTGTGATCGATAAAAGGCGCGCGCGCGGGAATTTCAAACAGCGTTTTTGTTATTTAATTGTGTTGTAACTTATTGTGTATAAAAAAAAAAATTGGGGAAAGTTTATTGAAATCATTAATACAATCACGTGTTTAAGTATCAGTCACTAATTACCAGTCACCCTATATATCTACTTTTTTTTTGCCTCATCTACGTTCGTATATGTGACCTTTCTGAAGAACCTCGTTAACAAGCCCTTGTACAGTCAGCCTCATAAGTCGATATACATATCCATATTTCCTAAACTCATGAACACCTTAGCTTACACAAATTGCTAAACAAGACTAGTGAATTTTGAACCTTTAAGACGTTAATTAAATCCTGGCACTAGCCTTGCTTATATAGCAATCTGTGTAAGCTAAGGTGTTCATGAGTTTAGTAAATATGGATATGTATATCGACGCACGCAGATGCCCCTTTTTTGCAATGCAGTCGCTCAAATATTATGAAGCTGCTCATTTTGTATTTTAAGTAACTCAAATTAATGTTTGTAATATACTGTTGATTTTTCGTCACTTACAGTCAGTCGCTCACTTAGTAATTATATAACCCAAATTAATTAATTTTGACACTTAAAATTGTAATTTATAGTCACTCGTTTTATTGCTATAATAAGGCAAAGGCCTCTTCTCATACAGAAAAGGGACGAGCATTGATCACCACGCTTGCTCAAGGCGGATTGGCGATTTCAAACTTATATTAACCACAAGTCCAGGTTTCCTCACGATGTTTTCCTTCACCGATGTCAAATGATGTCTAAGATAAACTTAGAAAGTACATATGAATTGAAAAAGTCACATTGGTACTTGCCCGGATTTGAACCACAACCATTACCAACAACCAACCACAACCATTTATTATGTAAGTAAGTAATATTTATTTACTTAAGTAATTATTTATTTTAAATCTTAAAACAAACAGTGCTGGACTGTTCTATTTTCTGAAATGCCTAATACAAATTCATGCGAAAATCACTGGGTAAGTATTTTCCATATAATGTCTGTTGACAAAGTATTATAAAAAAGAAGCATATTTTACCTAAAAAAGTGGTACAATCCGATATCTTATTATTTAAAACTGACATGTCAGTACCTGATTTATTTGTTTTCCTTTAAAAGTATGTTTATAAACTTCCAATGTCCTCGACAATGACAAATAAATATCGCAAAGTCGATAAATTATAACAATTAGGGATGTGACATTAATTCGATACGACAATAAACATATCATTTCGGTAGCTTATTCGACAGTACCTACTAGGTATTTGTATTTTACATTTTTGATGGATAAATTATTTTTTTGTACCTGCGACATACTTTTCGAAAACCATAAAGTAAAACTAACTTACGAAGAAGTTTTAGTATATTGTTGCTAAAACTATGGCACTACACGACGCTAGGTACAAGTGACTGAAGACAGAATTTTCAGAACGTCAAAACTGTATGACAATCCCCCAAAAAGCCAGCCCTTTGACAGTCGTTACGAGTAATCGGAGCCTTAACGTCTGACAACCAGTTTAAGCAGCAAGACCAAGTATTGTCATCTGCCTAGCCTTTTCCCAACTATGTTAAGTGCGGCTTCCAGCGGCTGCCTGCCTGACCTCCACGACCTAGTGATTGGGTTAACACAATACCCGTTCGTTAATCTGGTTACCAGATTCCGGGCTCTGACACTTGTAATGACTGCCAAAAGGCTGGCTTTTTACAAATAACAGCCGGGACTAACGGTTTAGCGTGCTTCCTTGACACGGAGGAGTCTTGATCCACAGACCGACCTCGTCAAGCGTAGCTTAACCTGCAATCGCTTGTTTGTTTGTCGGCTTTTAACAACTAAACGGCTAGGCGGCTGAACGGATCGCTATGAAATTTCGCATGGAGATGGGCATAGCATATCATTCGTCTCAAAAAAGAATGTGAAGAAAATTCGTTTTCTTAAACATTTTTATAATTAGTTTATTTTGTTTATTTGTTAAAGGCAAACCAATAGCTTCTGTTTACAGCATTACAATAGAATAATAGTAACAAAGCATCAGTATTATACAGTCGCCAACATTCAAGTGATTATATTTCTTTTTAATTTCGTTCTAATTATTTTTGATGACATGTATGACAGACAACTGTTACAAATATCTTCCCAGTCCGTTATCAGGAGACAATTTGACATTTGACAAGTCTTAAGCTAAAACTAAGAAGGTAACATAACACAACATCAATTGATT
Source organism: Euplexia lucipara (assembly GCA_921972225.1). NCBI lineage: Eukaryota > Metazoa > Arthropoda > Insecta > Lepidoptera > Noctuidae > Euplexia > Euplexia lucipara. Next base: position 6,412,840 of record OV179151.1, read on the forward strand.
CTGAGGCGGAAAAAAGTTTTCCGGGAAAGCTTATAGTTTTAAAATCTTTTAAATTGACTTTACTTCTACATCAAGCATTCGTACTTGGCCTAAACACCGTAACCCCACTATTACGTGTGACACACAGCCCTATTGAAAAACGAAATCAATAACAACAAACTTCAGTTAATTCAATATAATAATTAGGCAACTGGCGACAGAGTGACGATAACGTCATGTTCCACTAATATTGAACACAACAAGCCGGGGTCAGGGGTCCGTAGATAAAAGTCTTGTATTAATTTGCTGCCTCAGCCGTGACAGCGTTACTCACACTCTTTAAATAGATACCGAGATTGTGAAGTGTGAAGACTTAGTATCCGACTGTCCCAGAAAGAGGGTAACGTTTTTGTAGAGCATGTATGTAGGTATAAACTCACGCCTTTTTCCCATGGGGGTGGGCAGAAACTACAGAGCGCCATATGCTACGATTCTTACATACTTCTTTTGCTTCGATTACATTCATACATGTTGTCATACACACACGCACCTGACCTTTCTGAAGAACCTCACCAATAAGGTCTATGCATGTCCTTCTAGGGCGTTCCCTCCCGGCGTTCCCACTTACATCTGCCTTGTAAATACCTTTCGTTAGTCGCCGGCGTGAAAAGGCGTGAGTTTATGTATGTATGTATATATGTGTATGTAGGTATGGCGAAAACATTCAATACCTACTGTGGACGTGACATCAGGAACAAAATTTTCATTTGATACTTGCGTCCTGGTGGTCACATCCTGGACCTGGTGGACAAATCTAGTTTAGCACGCTCCGCTACCGCCCCACTATTGATATATTATGCAAGATAGCATTAATGAGACATGGAATCAGAGTTTTTCTACAACATTTATTCGCATGCCCTCTCTAATAATAGTAAATAAAATAATACCAGCCTGTCACTGTCCCACTGCAGGGCAAAGGCCTCTTCTCGTACATAGAAGGCTCAAACATTGATCACCACGCTTGCTCAAGGCGGATTGGCGATTTCAAACTTATATTAACTACTAGCTTCTGCCCGCGACTTCGTACGCGGATCCTGTTGCTTATGCCAGCGACAACGGGGTCGTCAAAATCGAACATCTGACGTCGAATTGTAAAAGCCCGGGGACGGCAAAACAATGGAATGCGCGAGACGATCCAAGACGTTCCAGATTTTTTATTTTTGTTGGTCAACAGGAAATGCCATCAGACTTAACAACTTTTGCTAAGGCGCCATTTTTATTATGTATATGCTATATTGTCGCTGGGCTTTAGAGTTCCACTACAGGTGCTCCAGATCTTCAAATTTAGTTTCACAGCAGAAAACACTCTTCACGTGGAATAGTTTTAGCAATGGCACCATTTTTATATCTCTTTTACTTTAGGTGTTCCATTTTCCAAAATAAATTATAGCCTATATGTCGCGTGACGTTCACGATCAGCGGTCAGTCGCGCATCTCCTTCCCCCACTTATCTCTAGAGTAGATGCGTATTTACGCTGATAACTCAAGCGTCATGCTTTTTCCGTGAACGTCTCCAACTCGCGAGACAGTGCATGATGTTCATGATCAGCGGTCAGTCATATATTCTTCACTGTTGTCTAGAGACCTGGATACCTGGTAGATGCGTATATACGCTGAGAATGCAGGCGAGCTTCGCGATCCCAAGAAGTTTCCACGGAGCGAGTTGCAACCTCATGTTGTCGAACAGCATCAAGTCCCTCCTAACGCTCTTCGGTAGATTGTTGGGATCTTATGATCTTTAATCATTTAGCACTTTTGGAACATTGAGAAAGATTTGACCTCTATCTAGGTATGGTTATAGTTTTATTGTGATGATACCTGATTAATTAAAATCTAAGTGGCTGCTCCCCAGCGTTACCGGGTAGGCAACCATGTAACAAAGATAAATAGAAAAGGAAATTAAACACTCAAATAACATAAGCCCGAAGGCATATTTATACGATAAAAAAAAGTGGAAGTTTTGGCCAGTAGAGTCTAATTTTCAATGATATAGGTACCATCGTCATCGAAAATCAGCCCTGAACTGTTCCCGCCTTCACCGCGTGGAGGTACATAATGTAATTTTATAAATATGCAATGAAATTAGTGATAGCTTTAATTTCTATACCAAATGTTTCTGATCTTCGATTTTTATAAGTCAAGAGGAAATGCCTATCAGACCGAACAACTTTTGCTAAGACGTCATTCCTATGTGAGTTATGGTGTAGCTGGGCTCTTGAAGTTCCACAACAGGTGTTCTAGATCTTCGATATTTATACGTCAACAGCGAGTGCTCATAAGGCTGAACAACTCTTGCTAAGACGTCATTCCTATATATGTTATAGTGTAGCTGGGCACTTGAAGTTCCACATCAGGTGTCTTCAAATTTATTGTCTCAGCAAAAAATGCTCATCACGTGGAACAATTTTTGCTATGGTACCATTTTTGTATCTCCTATAGTTTAGCTGGTCTGTTGCGGTTCTGCATCAGGTGTTCCGGATCTTCAAATTTATTCTCTCAGCAAAAAATGCTCATCACGTGGAACAATTTTTGCTACGGTACCATTTTTGTATCGCCTATAGTTTAGCTGGTCTGTTGCGGTTCTGCATCAGGTGTTCCAGTTTCCAGGATAAATTATAGCCTATGTGTTGCCCAGACTTAATATCTATACAACAAAAAAAAATTTTTAAATCCGTCCAGTAGTTCCGAAGATTAGCGTGTGCAAACAAACAGACAAACAGACAGACTTTTTTTTTTGGATTCGTGCTCTATTACTGTTTCTAAACCCCCCTCAATTATTATTTTTTAAATATATTCAATGCACAGACACAGTTTTTTTACAGTCTTATTATATGTATAGATGTATAGATAAGTCCAGGTTTCCTCACGATTTTTTTCCTTCACCGATGTCAATAATGTCTAAGATAAACTTAGAAAGTACTTACATGTTAATTGAAAAAGTCACATTGGTACTTGCCTGGATTTGAACCACAACCTCGTGCATGAGAGGTAGGCGTCTTAACCTCTAGGCTATCAAGACATAGTTTATTAAATCTCTTTGATGTATGGTATGTCTATTTCTTTGGAACTCCTGTAACCTTAAGAAAGAGAAAAAGAAGAAGAAAGAAACATGGAATCGGATAAAGCATACCTACCATAATCTGGGTACTTATAGCTGAAATAAACAAACTTGAAATCGCCAATCTGCCTTGAGCCAGCGTGGTGCTCTCACCACGCTCTCTGGTTCAATGCAGATTGATGATTGGCGCTTGTACTTTCTCTGTACTTAAGAGAAGAAGAACAGACAAGCTTGTGCACATAGCTATTCTTAAGATTATGGCAGTTTCATCACAGAGTTGATTGTTAGACAGATTAGTTTTATCTCTATCAACGTATTCATAACTCTCTTGGCTTTGTTTTTTTTTTATGGTTTAAGTATGTATGTATCTGTTTGTATACATATTTTTATCAAACTCTTATTTGTCCTTTCATGTTACTCTTTATCTTGTTACCTACCTTATTTTATCTCTGTATCACCTTAAGTTACACTAGTTGAAAACGCCTGAGACATTAAGTAGGTACGCCTTCGTAAAGTACATATAAATACATGAAAAAATTATATAATAATATCAAATAGAAACCTTTTCTTGCATTGGCGTCCCAATGACTAGTAGCGAATAGTAGTATCAGTGGCGTGGGGTTAATTTTCATAAAAAGGAAGCCGTCAAAAAATAATTCAGAATTTGTATCACTAATTGTTGTCTTTCTTGAAATCAGTATATCTAGGTACTATCCTGTATAACATTGACATGAATTATTGCCAAATATACTATAGGTACCTATAGTATATTTCGCAATAGGTACTAAAGTTTGGCTGCCATTATTCAATAGTTCTTCTGAAACCCCAAAGGGAAGCCTATAGGAACCGAGTTGAATGGACCCATTCCTTGTAGATGTTCCACACATTCGCACCAAGCGCTTTGCCTATTCCTTCATTATGCGCACAGCCAAGGAGTGGAATTCCCTGCCTGCATGTTCCCGAGTTCATATGACCCAATCTGTTTAAGTCGCGAGTTAATAGGCTTCTTTTGGGTAAGCTCGTTCCATCATCGACCTCATCTCTGACCGCAGGACAAGATTGAGGTCAAGAGTAGACCCATTATACATATAAACAAAAAATAAAACCGACTTTAAAAAAAACACTAAACGGTGTAAAATAACTCTAAATTAGGAAGTCTGTGGCTTTGGTGGGTTAGTCTTATTCATGATGGGCCACCGACTTCCGAATTTAGAGTTATTTTACACCGTTTAGTGTTTTTTTTAAAGTCGGTTTTATTTTTTGCAAAAAAGTTTTTATTTTTCCATTTTTAGTTGTTGCCATGAAAATATTTGCCATGAATTTATTTTACCTACATTGTTAATTGTTAACAATACATGTCATCATAATAGGGTTTTCCACTAATCCCTAATAAATTAAAATTAACATACCTAACTGACGAAATCTAGGTATATCGTACCCACCTGCGTACCCCTCAGAGCATACAGGCGTGATGATACGTCATTATGTTGTATAAACAATAAACATCCAAGCGATTCCAGCAATTACGACAGATTTGCCGTTTATTTTTGAAGAGTTCCGTTGTATATCTCCGAAGATCAGCACCAGATCTTTACCAAATTAAAATGGGACCACCTCAGGAGTATACTCTTTCAAATAAAAAAAGAATTTTGAGAATCGGTCCACAAATGGGGGAGAAATCAGGTAACATACATAAAAAAAAAAAAAAAAAAAATCCAACTTTTTAAACATCGCTAGGCAAGTAATGATATTTACTGAGGTACGAGTTGACACTCCCACTCAAAGTTACATCGGCCTCAATAAATTTACACCAGTAACCTCATGTCTTTGTCTTGCCGCGTCCAACGACGGAAGGTTATCACAATCTAATAAATAATTGAGTTGTCTTTTTTCAAGTAACCGCTGCTGATAACGTGTTTATTGAATATTAACGCTTCCGACGCAAAACAAATTCAAGTTGGATAGTTTTTTAGGGCGACCAAAGGTCAGTCGAACGGGAGTTAATTTTAATCTATTGTCGGGAAAATCATAAGATTGAGTCATTGCCTCCTTTTTACCATGATAAGTGTTTTAAATGGAGTAAGCAATTAATTTGTTTGTTTGATTTTTATTTGGGACGGATTCTAGTAAGGTACAGGAACAGAAATAAAGAAAAAACATTTATTTGACACAAAAGGCACACGGTAATAAATAGAAGCACAAAAAAGAAATAAATTTAAATAAATTATAAAAAAAGAAATAACAATACAAAATTAACTATATGCCTTGCGGCTGAAAAGTAAGGTTGCTCAAATAAAATCAAATCAATGATTACTTTGCAAACATGGATATGGGTACATTTAGGTAGTAGTATAATAAGGTTCTCCCGATTTTGCCGTCACATAGGCGTGCCAATACTTATAGAACTCATATAAAATAAAATTAAAATAAGGGACATGTCAATGGAATTATATTATTATACTCACACAATAAAAAGCTCGTATTGTATTCTTATTTTCATGCGGTTATTGACTAACTGTAGCGACATCTATCTCGCCACATACGAACTACTCAATGACCTATATCCTACATCGCGGTATTAGAATTATCCGTGCACTTTGAACGTACCTATATAAGTTCCCGACAACAACGTATTCGAATATTTGGCACAATCAAATAATCTATGGGATCAATGATAGAGCAGGAAACAAAAACTTTCTAAATCAAGTCACAATCACATTTTAGCGACAATCAATGTATAAACGTGTCAGAAACTTAGGTCGGGAAGTAAGAGCTCTTACACACTAGCGGCACGTTGCCAACGGCAGAATTTTTTTTTAGGGTTGGAAAATCCTTATGGATGTCCCCCGCCCCGGGAAGGCGGAGAGGTCTGTCAGACTCTTACTGACTAAAAACCACTCTATGTTCCTCCTGCGCCGGGAACCACGGGAACAGAAGATACTTCCGCGCTTGACGCTGCCAACCATCCTCTCGACCACGGCCGGCAGCCACAAGTCACTGCCGACTCCAGCGACGACGGCACGGCGCGGCTCCTCCCAAGCGGCACACTCTGCCACCGTGCCCTCCCGACAGTGGACGCAGTGGTGACACCAGGCGTCCGACTCCCTGTTTATGCGACACAGGTACTTCCCGAAGCAACCGTGACACAGGTTAACCGTCGTTTCGGGTGACACAGGTACTTACCGTACCTCTGTCACCCGAAACGACAGGGAGCCGAGTCTTCTTCCAAGCCAGCGCTTGAGCACCGGCCGGACCGTCTCGATGGTGACGAGGTAGCGAAAGCCTGTCACGCCATTCCGCCACCAAGACCTTGCGCAGCTGCGACCGACGTAACTCCATGTGTCGCTGCATCGACCGCTCGCCGCGCGCCCACATTTCCTCGCGCCACCAGTGCAGTGACGCTAATACTTTCGCCTCCAAGTCCCAGGGCGGGATCAGGAAGCAGCCATTGACCCGTCGACGACGGCCGTTGATGTTGAACTTCAAAAATCAGCGGCAGCCGGCGTCAGCTCTCTCAGTATAGGAGTCATTTATGGGCTGCCGCCGAGTCGTGTCGACGGCAGAAGTTGGCTCTGCCGTTGGCGACATGCCGCTCGTGTGTAAGATCTCTTAGACGTATTTTTGACAGATTGAGACTGACATAAGAATATAAAGTTCTTATGACATTATATAGGACCTACGTTCCTGCAGGGTCACTTGTAAACGCGGGCGGAGCTGGTATAAGCAAACAAAGACGTGCAGTGTTATTCTGTACTTAAATGGTAAATCACTTCGAAAGTCATTTCGCAAATCATCTCGAAAGTCATACTTACTTACCTACTACGCTTCTTATGTCACCTGTACAAGTTTCGGTATTCACATATCAACGTCAAAATACTCACCCGTTTTAGTTCGTCTCACTTTGATGCACTGCTGCAGTACACTTAGTGCCAGTGTCGATATCACTCCATTTAAGAATATGATATTTTAATTTCACATGATTTCACTGCGGATTCAGAAGTGCTTTCGCAAATAAACTTTTCAGAATAGCACTGCAGTTCCCTAACTAAATAAGACGTGTTCCCTGTCCGCGTGATGATTTGTGGCCAGTGTTGTTCTATTGTGCTACTATTGTGCTACTGAGCGTTACAACGTTGCTTAATATCTGCTTGTCCATCATTTGTTTGTTACTAGAATGTCCTAAGTACCTATTTTGTAACGTTAGATACCTATCATGTTGAACTGTTGTAACCGACTTCAAAAAGGGGAGGTTCTCAATGCGATTGGTATCTTTTTTACGTATGTACACCGATTACGCTGAGATTTATAATCCGATTTGTTAAATTGAAAAGGTAGTTCAAGCACACAAATGTACAGACATAGCATATGCCTTAGGCATTTTCTACCAGTCAACCTTTAGGTGATACACAGTAGCATTAGGTGCAATTTCAAATGAAAGTAAAAGGAAGCAAAATAATAATACATGTTTCATGTGTTTTTTCTTTAGTTTGATGCGGAATAGTTTCAATTTGGTCCCATAAAAAATTGTGCTTTGTTTTTGAAGTAAAACTTCTTTACGCACGCTTGACAGGGGTTGGCCTGGAAGCACATACCTACGACTTAAAAAAATAATGATCATATTTTCTCCGATTAGGACTTCATATCATGTAGGTACACATTTATTATCCCGTATACATCGCTCCAACTAGGGGCAAAATGCTGTTATGACTCGACTGCCTCGCTTATACATAGACAAGTTTGAAAGCCTGGATTCCAGTTATCCAAGATTTCCTTTCGTAATTATGTGTTGTAAGAATACTCACCCCTAAGTAAGTAAACAGTATCCGTAGAATGTGTATTATTTATCAGTTGTTATATTTTCCTTTTATTTTGGTTATCGTTCTATAACCAGCAACTTTTACTTTTAGCTACAGTATGTACCTAAGCTATGTTTTCCTCCACTTTTTAGTTTTTTATTATAATTTTTGGCTTCAGAACCTCATAAGACATTGTTACCATATCTTTAACGTTGTAATTAAAGCTGTTGAGTTTCTTATCAATAAATAAATAAATCTCATTGTTTAGTAAGCGTATATTATAATCCCACCAAAACATTTCATGTAAAATGTTGCCAAGACTACCACATAAGATTTGCCCTGTGAAAAAGATATCAGATCTCATGTAGAGCCAAGCTTCTGAATCTACACGACCAAGCCACTACTAAGCTACCGACCCTAACTTCACAATTCACTCAATTAGAGTTGTGGTCAATGTGGTCATGCCCACTGTGCCCACAACGGTGCAACCGCGATTGCTTCTTGAATTAAAAATTAATGCTTACGACCTATTCTCAGACAATTTTTGTGTAGGTACATTCTGTAAAATATGCACACAAAATTTCGTATGAATCGGTCAAGGAGTTTGGTATCAAACACTGCGACAGGAGAATTTTATATTTCAGAGATATACCTACATACTTTTAATAAGATGACAACTAATAGATTCAAAACAACAATAACTACTACTACTTTTTATTTAGCGTGTCTCTAATAATGTGTCGTTTAATAAACCTTTTGTGTTAGACAGAATCAGAATAACAACATATACATAACCTAACCTAACTTACGATACCTATCATATAGCTAACCTAACTACCTAACCTAACTACCTTAATGAAATGCATTGATTTCAAAAGATACAAAATACATCATTTTAAACTGAACTACTGCGATGCGTGTCTCTGTGTTAAATATAACAATATATTTGAATTAGTTGTAGTAGGAGATAATAATTTAACTCGATTGGTATGTCATCCATACATAAAGTACTACTTTGACTGGCCTGCTGGTCTAGTGGTTAGTGGTCCTGACTGTTGTGCCGGAGGACGTGGGTTCGATTCCCACCCAAGACTTTTTGACAATGTACACCAGTAACCGTTGACAATAATGTTTATGTAATGAGCACGATCATTATGTTCTGTCTGACCACAATTACAGTTATATTTTATTGAGCATAGAATTTATAAGTTCAGATTTCATGGTTTCCTTTCATTTAATTTATCAAGTTTGTTAGAGAGATTTCATCCTAATTATTGACCCTAACGATCGATGCAGATTCAAGATGAATAAAAATACAGCTGGTCGATTCTGTAAAAATCACGCCGTATAAACTTGAGTGAAGTGATATGTTAATGCCTTGCATTGGTATGGAATTACAGCTCAATTAACCCTCACTACGCCTACATTTTCACGAGGTGATTTGATCAGAATCGCACTGCAGGATGAAATTTTTACAGATTTTAGTCGGTTCGATTTCCGAAGTGGCAAGCGAATTTTCTAAAATCTTTGAATGCAGTTTTGTTTCCTTTTAAATAAGGGAAATGTTTCCTTTGAGTAAAATTGTCTATATACTTACAGTATTAAGAGTACTTTCCCTCCAGGTAGCATAGCATTACAAAATTCCATCCTGTATAGTATGGTACCACCAAAAACTAACAAGTCGCAACATCAAACGCGAATAAAATCGAAAATAAATAAAACAATTTAAATAAATTCCGTTTATAAACGGTCAGCCGAGTTAATACTGATAAAAATACGCTAGACACGTCCTGGCCAAATACCCGCGAAAATAATTTAAATAAAGAATGGTAACGGCATTGCAGGGCGGGAATGTATGCGCCGCTCAGTGTTGCCAACCGAATAAAAATAAATCACACGTGATTTATTTTAGCTGCGAAGTCACATGCTATGTTCCGGGTCGCTGCAGTTACGGTATGTATGACAACTCCCTTGCATATGTTACTGCATAGGATTTTGTATTCAAGGAAATGTTCTGGCGAATTTTGTTATTTATTTTCGTGAAGTTTGCAAGGCAACAATACTCTGAATATTTAACTCGGTTTTGATAATCCACTGTGGAAATTCGGGTTACCATTATAATGACTTCACCCTTTTACAAAGGTAACATAAACGCTAAACCATGAAACATTCTTTTTTTTACAACTATGGCTATTCCTCTTGCCTACCTTAACGACGACGGATGACGGAGCCATTCCAAAATTAAATTCAAATCATGCAATAGCATCACACCCTCCGGAAATTGAAGCAAGCGACGTCACTTGACCCGCTTCGTCAAACTGACAGCTGTCAAAACGCCAGCCTATAATATCTGGAGGCAAAGGCGTCGTCGCCGTCGTCCTCTGACCGTGAAGATTTCCGATAAAATGGAAATTAATATGAAATGAGAATTTTGTATTCAAGGTACATTAAATAGGACCGACTCCCTTTTAATGTACGCATATACCTAAATAGGATTATAGGACTTCTTACTACGTGTTACTTAGTTGATATTTCTATGTCTATATTGTCTGCGTAGTTAGAATGTTATTTACACTGAAGAAATCACAAACACAAAGCTGTTTTAATTACCCAAAGACTATTTTTGTTGATAAAAACAAAACGCTAACTCAGTAACAACATCAATTATTTTTGTAAAACAACTAACACAATACCTCCTTTGAACAATCTAGTTCAATCTTATGTCTTAAATCTCCAAGATAACTGTATAAGGCTCCACATAAAATAGAAACTTAAAAATCAATTCATGACCCTCGGGGTCAACTGGCTGAGATGAGGAGATAGGGCTGAGGAACGGGGAAATGCACCATAAATGGCCATCAGTGTGCGCATCGATATTACCAATAAATTCTTTGCTATATTTCCCCGTACCAATAGATAAGGCTCTATGATGTGCTCTGCGCACACGACTCTTCCTTATGCTCGGCTTAAGTAGAGAAGGCTTTCGTTTTGATGCGAAGTTTCGGAGTTGCGCACAGGCAACTGAGACATCGAGACTTTCAACTCCACCCGTTGCATTATTGACACCACAGATAAATAGGGTGGAAAAAATCGATTTGCCCTGAAGGGAAACCATTTTAAATCCTATAGATATATATTTAAAGGAAACATTGCCTTATTTTCAAAAAGAAACTACGTAAATTGCATTGACACATTTCTCAGCAGGCTTACCAAAACCGCTAATCAAACCAGCTGAAAATTAAGAAAATAAACACTCGCTATTTTATTTCACCAGTCGTGTTAAAGATAAAATTTCTCTAAGAAACCTTATGTCTTGTCGTAATAAAATATCCATGAAATATAATAAAAAAAAATATAATAAAATATATAGTAGGATATAAAGGAGACGATATTCGTGAAATTAAAAGCTTTGAATGTTGTTTCCCCTTATAGTTTCGCCATGACTGTCTGTCCGTCCGTCCGTCCTCGCTTAATCTCTGTGACCGTTTGCACTAGAAAGCTGAAATTTGGTACCAATATGAGTATCAATCACGCCAACAAAGTGGTAAAATAAAAATTGGAAAAAAATGTTTTATTATGGTAGCCCCCCTATATTATACAAAGTGGAAAGTGATTGTTTTTAATTTCAACCCTAACGTGTGATATATTGTTGGAAAGGTATTTAAAAATGAATAGGATTTACTAAAACCTTTGTTGATAATGTCAATAATTTTGGAAATAATCGCTACAAAAGTAAAAAACAATGTGTGTGTGTGTGTGTGTTCCCGCCTCTAAGTTTTGAACCAAAAGTTTAGAAAATATGAAAAAAATCTGAAATGTAAAACTTTATAAGGACTTTCTAGGAAAATTATTTTGAACAAGGGTGGAAACAACAGTTTTTGTACAAAAAAGACAAAAAGTTGTACAAAATAATTTCTGGACTAAGTTTGTAGTATAATCGTATATGCAAGCATTTTGAACACTTATTGTGATGGACGGGAAACTACGGAACCCTACTCTGAGCGTAGCCCGACACGCTCTTGGCCGGTTTTTGAAGTAAGTGATAATTATACAATGCGCACATGAATCCGTCACACCACTAGGCTATAACTGCTGTTACGTTGTACACTGCTGTATGGCGTTCACACATAGATTTTGAAGTAAAATTTTTCATCGACGTCTGGGAGAAATTTTCTTTATAAAGCTCGAGACCGGTCCAGCATGGAGTATTGTTGTCACCTTAGGGATGGCTCAGCCAAATACGAAATAGCCACACTCGACTCAGTAGAGCGCAGAGCCAAGAAGCTCATTGGTGAAGCTGGTGGGTAAAAAGCTTCATGCCCTGGCCCACCGCCGCAAAGTTGCATGTCTGTTGGTCTTTTACAGACTGTATTTCGGTGAGTGTGCTCTAGAGCTCCACAAGCTCATTCCACCATCTCCTTTGTTCCATCAGGAATTCAGATGCACTGCAGGATATCACCCATTCCATTCCATCTCTGACCGCAGGACAAGATTGAGGTCAAGAAAAGACCCATTGTATATACATTTTTTTTAACAATATAACGGTTTTTCTCTTACGGGCCATCTTGTCACATTTTTCCGTAACGCGCCATATTTATATGTATCTGTCTATGATACTGAAAGTCTTTTGCATAAACTTCATCTAATTTAGCTTAATTTAACCAATTTCTGTAAAGTTGTACTTAAAAGATAGATCATTTTTCGAAAAATGATGTCATAAAGAAGTTTCATTTCTTTACTAATATACACACATATTTTTTTCTATGACATTTCTTTGCATTTTTCTCCTCTTTATTATCATTAAATCTCTTTGCCTAAACTTAAACTGGTTCCTTTACAAGAAGTGGTGTATTTTCAAAAACTCTACTCCTCACTTGTTGGCCACTCCGTTGTAATGAAGACATACTGTACTGAGCCACGCCCTCGCTAAGCGGATAATTGAGTCATTATAGGTGCGCTCGCGCATACGCCGCTCTCGTGCTATCTGCGATCGGGCGATAGCGCCGATTCCGATCCGGCCTCGGGTACCGCCGCGCCGTGACGTTACTTTCTGACTTGTGACTATATCTTCGTTATACTGATTTCTGTTAAAAATTCTATGTCTTTATGGTTTTTAATTGCAAGGACCTATGTACGAAGGGTGGAAGGGACCACAACGCACATACCGATATTTTTTTTTATCTTTCTACCTGATACAAACCTTCTTTATCCTGTACTGAATAGCTGTTAACTCGGACTTCCTCTCACTGACAATTCTATCATCTGACTTAAGTCATGATTCAAATTGTTCATTCAATATTAATCAACATTTTGAATTAGGCTAGTAGAAGAAACTATTTTAATCCGATTTAAATATATTTTTGTTTAAATAAGTACAAATATAGCATAAACAATATGCCGACTGATTCGGAGGGATATGAATATTATGACCAAACGACGTTTAAGCCGCCTAAAGGCCAGGGTCCACCAAATCTTACGCCAATTTACGTTCTGACTGCTGTTTTTGGTGCAATCTTCATCATAGGACCGCTGCTTGTTAGGAAAGGACCTAATGAGGGGTAAGCCTAGAATCTTGGACTAGTTACAAGAATAATGGTTAAGGTGCAGGACCAACGGCTTAAGTGTCCGTTGCACCAGACAAGGAAAATGTATGGCCTGCAAATTTCGTGTGTTTTATCAAAAAGAAAAATAATACCAGCCTGTTATTTTACCACTGCAGGGCAAAAGCCGCTCCTCATACAGGGAAGGCACAAACATTGATGACCACGCTTACACAAGGTGTATTGGTTATTTTAAACTTATGTTAACAATAAGTCCATGCAAATGATGTCTAAGATAAGTTTAAAAAGTACATAGGAATAAAAAAATTCACAGACAAATTAAACTCGTGCATGAGAGGCAGGCTTCTTAAACCTCTGGGCTATCACGAGAAAGAGCGAAAACTCCACCTTAATTGTTTCTTTGGTTTTCAGCATAACAAGATGCTGTATTATGATATCTGCATTCTGCTGCTGGATATTGTAAGTTGCATAATCAGTTTTCACCATTAAGGTAGACTCAGACTCTTACTGACCAAAAACCACCCTGATGTTTTGTCTTACACATGCGCTGGGTGTCCTTCCACAACTCCCGACAGCTATATCAGCCCCGTTTTTTATGCTGGGTGGAGAATCCTTATTGATGTCCTAATCCCCGAGGAGGGTGAAGGAATCTGTCAGACTCTTACTGGCAAAAACCCTCGCGGGCCTCGAGAAGTCCAGTGGGGAGAGTGAGGTGCTTGACTCCCCCCGCGTCATCTAAGAGGAGTGCGCGAGGAACACGTGGCACCTCCTACTCAGGTCCATATACTTACTTGGAACCAGCTTTAGCAACCCTAAACTAAACGTGGAAGACGAACTTTTTGTTATTAAACCTTTACCTGTATAAAATCTGCCATTATCTCTTTCTTTGTCGGTGACACTCTTGGCAGAGCGGTCCTGATCGTCATCTTCCAGTAAGATTCCGGACAGCTGCGATCCGCCTCATGAGGTGAAAACATCTTTCTCTGTCAGTCGTGATGCGTCTGCACTCATGCAAAGGGCCACCTTTTGCTGACTTAATAATAATATGCTCGGTCCACTACAAAGGCGAATTGCTGTTCGGTCATACTCAAGATCTGCATTGCTATAAAAAAACACCACGTGTTTCTAAACGTGGGTGAAGTAAAGACGAATTGAGCTGTCATTCCATACTACAGTTACTAACACAGTTCACTTCATTCATGATTTCAGTTTGTGATTTTAACAGATTCGACCTGCTGTACCAAATACATGGTAATGCAACTAACCTTACTATTTCAGTTGGACAACTACGTATATAGTGCAGATGAACCCACTACTGGGTCCTCGCTTGAGTAATGTAACGTTAGCCTGGGTCGGATATAAATGGGTAATTATTTATTTTTAATATTTAATTGGATAGGCTACGGTTGCAGGGTGTCCGGTGAAACATAATATATAGGGTGACTGGTAATTAGTGACCGATACTTAAACACGTGATTGTATTCATTATTTCAATAAACTTTTCCAAAAAAACTTTTTTATACACAATAAATTAACAAAAAACGCTGTTGTAATTCTCGCGCGCGCGCTTTTAATCGATCACTGTAGGCACGATTCGGCACGATCTATCAACTGATAGTCTGACCTCAGGAAGGGCAAAATCTACTAGTAGTAGCGTCACACGCTCCACCGCTCCCGTTGTGCAGTACTGACGTAATTGAATCAATTGAAAGTTAATGAGCATAATAAAAAGAATTTTCTTTGGGAAAGTTATTCGTATTCATGAGTAGGTACAATCACGTGTTTATGTATCGGTCATTAATTACCAGTCACCCTATATTATATCAGATGAAATGCTGCATCGTTTTATTTAGCTTCGGAGTCTCAGATTGGTTGTTTACACTGAATTGAACACTGATTTCTTTAATAACAAATAGGTTCATTAGGGCTT
The DNA here is from genome assembly GCA_921972225.1 of Euplexia lucipara. Lineage (NCBI taxonomy): Eukaryota > Metazoa > Arthropoda > Insecta > Lepidoptera > Noctuidae > Euplexia > Euplexia lucipara. Next base: position 6,428,224 of record OV179151.1, read on the forward strand.
TTACAAGTTGGTAAAGTTTGCAAAAATCATTGATTGCACAAAGTGTTTGAACGTTGTGCTATCACGAATTTTTGCAAGAAGACATTTTCGATTGATGGATTTGAATGAACAAAAGGAATGGCCAATGAGAATGAGATGCAAATCTGTCATAGACTTTGTCATAAGATGTACAGACGCCAGCACGTCAAGTTACCCCAATGTGTCAAATTTCTTTGATCGTTTTTCTACTTTATGTCAAACAGAATAAGGTTCATAGTCAATTGGGAAAATTTGACACATTGGGGTAACTTGATGTGCTGGCGTCTGTACCTAACACGGGTGACATGGGCTGAAGGAAAATTAAGTAACTTTGACGTGTTTCAGGGTTTAGACGCAGAGTCAGTGACCTCACAGGAAGAAACCTCGAAACAATAACAGTAGAAACCTCGGGATTATTGATTAATTATATTTTATTTAATATAATCGTAAATTGAGTACTATTTCAATTGAATTTACTCAGTACGTTTTAATTATTAGCTTATATTAATTTAATTTAGACTAGTATGATGTAATAAACTACAGAATTCTAATGTTCTTTTATTTGTCGGTTTTTGTTGGATAGTTGTAAGAACCCTTTATAATATTAGATACCAGAAAATTCGTAATATTACTTAATACCTATACACTACAGTGAGCTACATATCGTGTAAAATTCTGGCGAAAAAACCTAAGGATTTTTTGCTGATCTGATACGCCTTTAATTGTAACAGTGTAGGTACTTTTTCTCTGTTATATTTTCCTACACCAAAACAAAACACAATCAAAAGTGGAAACACCAAACGAATTGTAATAGCATACGCCCCCAAAACAAATCTGTGGCTATCGCAAAAGATCAAAATAGCATTTGTACCGAAATCATTTATCAGCGCTGATTCTCTTTCCATTTGGCGGGCCCCGGCCCACACCGTCGCTTCGCAGTGTCATTACGGCGTAAGGACACGGTGACGCTCTTAGCGATTTATCTTTTTTTAACTGAATTAAAAGAGGTACTTATCGATTTGGTCATTTTCTTTAATATTTGTTATCTTAAACTTCTCTTTGTTAATCCCCGACGCAAAAAGAGGGGTGTTGTAAGTTTGACCGCTATGTGTGCGTCTGTTTGTCTATCTGTCTGTGGCACCGTAGCGCTTAAATAGGTGAACCGATTTAGATGTGGATTTTTTATTTGAAAGCAGGTTTCTTGCGATGGTTCTTAGACATGATTTATCAAAATCGGTTCAGTCGTTACAATGTTATCAGCATTTTTTGTGTTAGCTGACGTTGCAATTTTTTAAAACACCCATGTAAGAATATGGTATTCTTGGTCTAATGATGCATACAGGATATTTATAGCAGGTATGTCGTGTTTGGATTCGTTGTAACCAGTATTTGATTTTACATAATATAATGCACTGATGGCAACAGGATGAGCTGATGCTTCAGCTAGGCTATTCAGCACACCGTAGGTGCACTCTTGGCAAAATAATAGCAGATATGTCGTGTTTGGATTCGTTTTGTATAGCTCAATGCACTGAAAAATTGTAATAACTGAAAACTATATAAAAAAAAATTAAAGCAAGAATAAAAATTTAAAAAAAACCAACGCCAAAAAATAAAGCTCACATTTAAAAAGTTAAAAATATAATTTGTCTATCGTTGAGCCACGTAATTTTATGTCACAGTGGGGTACCGCTAATATAAGTACATACCTACTAGGAATATTCCTTACTTGGTTATTCCGACTATTGGTTTCAATATCAATCCATCTTTGCACGGATCCCTAATTTTATTTTTCTAAACTAACACTTGCCAAATTACTCCTTGTAACATCAGCAATCTCACTGTAAGTCCCATTAAAATCGGTCCAACTGTTTTAGAGATGAAGACGAACAGACAGACAGACGAAAAATGTCTTTTCGTATAACCTACTGAGTATTCTACCTATAATTTGGTAACAAGCTGTAGTTTTGTTACTACAAACAGACACTTGGGTTTTAATTATTTAAAAAGAAAGAATATTTCGGGGCTGGCTTTGTTCTTCTAACACAAACAGTGTTTGTTGCTGGGGAGTTTATTCCGCCACTTCTTGTTCCCAGCAAAAACACTAGGAAGTAATGAAGAGCAGGCGTTTTGAAAGACAGTCTTATGTAAATTTTGACATTCAAAAAGTGCTGAATTTAAATAAATGACTTCAGATAATTTGATTTTATTGCAGTTCCGCTACCGCTTATGAGTGTGATCACAACCGTATGTCTAACGTGCTCAGACTAATGTGTTTCAGGGGAATAACATGTTTGTGGGGAGCAAGTCATTAATACGTGTTGGCGACGACATTTAGATTAAAATTTAATATTTGTATTAACTGTCTATGCTTGTTAAGAATACTTAAATATTCGATGAATTGATAGATTTCGGCGAATTGCTTTTTACTTAACCATCCTTCTATATGCGCAATATTCAACTATATACAGACACCAGCACATCAAGCTACCCTAAACTGTCAAATTTTCCCAATCGAACATGAATCTTATTCTATTTGGACTAAAGTTGAAAAGCTATCAAAAATACTTGGCACATTTGGGTAGCTTGATGTGTGTCTGTACATAGTACGAAAATACTTACCCAAGTTACATTGCGAGAATGTCTTCCACAACAAAACTCCGCTCATCCATAAACAAAAGACCCTCGCCCGCCAATAAAATAGGTGCAATTACAAAAATCCCCAAAAAAAAAACTCGCTTTACAAGATCATCCCTTACGGTAACTCAATTGTCGCGTCGGCTCTTTACTCGATCTATTTTTTGCTCGACACCAGAATTTGCGCCATATTGCCAACCACCCCATCTAAATGATAATTCGGGGGCCCTTCTTACAATAAAAATTATTGCGGGCGGTTTATTTTATTACACTTTATATTGTGTTCGAATACCTACTCAGGGGTTTGCGTTTACGAAAGTAGTTTTTGACGCTAAAATAACCTTTATGGCGTTCTACTAAAGAATAGAACCCTTTTCAAATACTCGAAGGTGGAAAATTGTGTATGTCTGTCCAAACTTGTCACAAATGTCGTATTCGGCAAATGGACAGTGATTTCCCGTTTACCCTTTGACCAATTCGGTTACGATACGTCGTATTTACATTTCGTTGGGTGCGTTTCGCTATAAATTTTCTTTTTCAGTTTATAGCCAATAGGTTTCGGACCTATTTTCTAAGCCGTTGCGAGAATTACTTTATTTATTTAAAAAGTTTATTTGGTGATGTTCAAACAGGACAACAATAGAGACATCCCTACACAAGACTGCCATGGAAACGGGGTTTGTCGACGGAAGAATATACAAAATGACAGATTGTAGAAAGATTTCTACCGTCTTAAGTCTGATGTCAAAACTTAAGAGAAGCAATGTTTCTATTCTTCATAGTCGATAAACCTACAGTGTGAAGGAATAGTGTTCTATTTTTCTTTACTTTTCACACTACTTCATTCCCTATTGTCCCCATTACGCGACATCTCAGCTCAGCTCCACACAAGTGGCACTGAATGAAAGTTTTGGTAGTCACAGGCATAAGTATGTCGATATTTGTCACTACAATAATGCATTGTGTCACGGTAAAGATAGTTGTTTGTTTTAGAATAAAGAAATAAATTGTTATTATGTTATGTTAATCAGTTCAAAACAATTGTCCACCTAACAACGGTGGTAGGTACACCGTCAATACTGTTAATACGAAAACAAGACGTACGGCGCTTACCTAAATCTTGCTATCGTATAAACAGTATTTATTGGACAAATTACAAAAACAATAATAGATAATTATATTGTCAAAACTATAGTTCAACGCCATCTTGGAAAATACTGTTTTATTCACCAAACATTTTTCACAGTCCATCGTTCAATTTAGTCAAAAAACCTCCACTACTGAACATAGGCTTCTTCTAAACATTTCCACAACGATCGGTCCTGCGAATCCCACATCGACTTTCTGCGATTCTCACCAAATCCTCAGTTTACCTTGTTGGCCATCTAGAACTCTTTTGCTCCACCGGCAATCGGTTCTGCGAGCAATATGTCCAGCCCACTGCCGCTTATAATCGGCAAATTTGGCAATCCTACTGTTAATCTGTGACATTTTACACACATAATTATGGAATAACCTACAACAGATACTAATTCTGACTTTTTGTAGGACCTATCGTTCGGATCGGTCGGGATGGCACCATTTTATTCCGGACCGACTTCTTGTTGGACGTGTGCATTGGTGTCAAGTATAATGAATAGGACTACAATTCAGTGGCTATATTAAACATAAAGCTACTAGATATACTACCGATTTCCAGTGAGCTGATGTAGGCACTATAATAGTAATCAAACGCAAGACAAAGCCACCCCATTCTTATCTCCCTTTCAGATCGCAATCAGTGCCGCCATGTTGATGTCATTATGAATCAAATTCCCGCCTTTTTACTTTTTTTTTCCATTGGCTAGGCACCGGCGTCAGATCTCACAGCCGATAAGTTCTTTATTATCCTGGATGATTTTTTAATCTGTGCACCTACTTGGTGGTTTCGCATTAACGTATTGTTGGTGTGCTGTGGGGAAATTGCGAGGTTCTGAGAACAATGGCGTCGCTATGATGACAGACGCCTAATGCGCTGCGTGATTAACTGCCCTCGCCTGTAGTTAACTAAGTAATACATTCAGCTTCGGGAGCTGATAGTCTTTTAATTATTATTGTCATTAATAATTTGTTTTTATTTTGTCTCTGGTTAAGGATAAAGTTATGAGAATGGGTTATATTCTTTTTAACATACCTAATGAATGTTAATTAAACCATGGTGTAGCTTGTCTTGTTATGAAATATTCAGGCATTACAGATACCTACTGCATATTTAATCAGTATACCTAAATGGTGAAAAGATCATCTATGCACAAACTGATACCATGGCCGGTCTAGTAGTTACAGAGGCCAGCCCATCAAGCTACCCCAATGTGTCTAAGTAGTTTCTTTAATAGTTTATCAATTTTATTGCGAACAGAATAAGGTTGATGTTTAAGTAAGACAATTTTACAGTTTGAGGTTGCTCGATGTGCTGACGTGACGTCTGTACATGATTCTGAACCCCTAATCTGCTTTAATCTACTTGAACCAATGGTATTATAAAAGATGTAGATCGGTTACAAGCGATCAGCAAGCGACACGCTAAATTGTGGTTAACTAGCCACACTTGACTACTATGCATTGAAGAGTTCAATTGCCTGTCATCAAATTATACTTTATAAGTGAAAACGCTTGATTTATTACTAAAAATGCAAAAAATATTTGAGGAGTTCCCTCAATTCCTCGAGGATCCCATCATCAGATCGGGGTATTGATACAAATAGGACTAAGCTGGTAGTATCCCCTGGTGTTCCTGGTGTACCCTATCAAATATAAAAATAATTTTGAAAATCGGTCCATAAATGGCGCAGTAATCGCGTTACAAACAAACAAAAAAAAAACATAAAGTTGAATTGAGAAACTCCTTCTTTTTTTGAAGTCGTAAAAATGTAGATGAAGTGAAGGCGAAGTCTCAACCCTTCTCTTTCCGCTCACTTCTTACAAGTCTTCAAGAAGAACCGTATTTACAGAATCAACCAACCAACCGGCAGTTTTTTTTAAAAACCAGCTTACCTCGTAAGATAAAATTAAGAAAACAACAGCGGACTTCGTACTCCAGACGCTGGACTTCGAAGTTCGTACTCTAAGTAGCTTTTCCAATTTGAAACTCGTTACGGCCGAAGTCCCGACTCTTTTTCACTTGGACTGTTCGCGATTTATCGTCCAAACTTCGTCGGACCACGAGAACTTTGGTAAGAATGAAAATTGTCAGCGTTAGTTATTTATATGTTGTGGCTTCTAAAGGAAAACTTGTGTTTTACTACAAACTGAGCGTGGTGTTAATCTTTAAGGTTTTATGTAGGTAGGTAAGTACTAAGTCTCCATGGAATGTGATGGGTTATTTTATTCCACACGAATCTTCAACGCTTTTTCTAAAACAACAGTCACCGCTTACTGCTTATAACATAAGCTTAATGATAGTTCCGTTAAAATTGGTTTAGCAGTTTTGGAGAATGGACAATACAAACAGACCGACATAAAACAGCTCTTGTTTTGCCATTACAACACTTCAATTGTATGTATTTGTATGTGGATATAAATTAATATTTCATGATGTGATAGTGAACTAGAAGAGGTTTTTAATTTAATTTTATTCGCAGTTTCTACTATTTTCTTAATACAAATTAGATGATGAAGATGATGAAAATTACTTGGATTATTTTAGAGTAACAGCTACACTTATTTTATTTTATTTTTATTTTATTTATTCAGGGATAAACAGCTACAATAATATGTGCTTAAATAAAGTAAAGATAATACAGAACATTAACAATATTCCCACTACATTATCCACTACATTACAGCTCAATTATGTTTTTTTTCTAGTAAACATCACTTTTTTAAGAGATGCATTATGTATGTAGCTATCAATGAGTGTAGTAAGTCCCTTCCTTATTTAATTAGCAAGGAAATCGGTTATTTTATTAGACCTGCGTGACGTCATGCCATACACCGCGTTCCTGTATGTTATGCATCTTCTTCCTTAACGGTAGTTGGTAACCGATCTTCCTCCAATAGGTATTTAAAAGTGTCCATTTATCACCCTCTATTTATCAAAAACTTACCTATATTGCAAAATAAACATTGTCTATGTAATTATTTGAGCAGCACTAGCGGCGTAATGGCGACGCTTCCGGTGGGTCGCCATTAGTGGCTATTTCCTACCAACTTCCGGACCGGCAGCGCCACCTCGTGGCGGCTCCTAACAATCGCTGAGGGCGTTAAATGCTTACGTTACAATTTCATTCGAATTCGGAACGTAATGACGATGTTATCGGTTTTATAGGCTGAACGCTTGTAATGCGAACACAAATTGATACGGACTGGCTGCTAAGATTTTAAATTGGATTTGAAAGAAATGTTTTTTTGTCTGGATTTTTTTTCTTTTTCCACTGCGTGTGTGAACTACAAGTAGAATTATTGACAAAGTGGCTTTTTTTTTTATTCCGAGCTATTGACTTTTTGCGCTATTGACATTCTGCGCTTTGACATTCTGCGCTTTGACGATCTGCTCTTTTGACAATTTGCAATCCACTTGTCATTTGAAGTTTTGACCATATGCAGGAGCATTGTTACTTTCGTTGTTTACGTCACCGTTTCGGACTTTCGGACGACTTTTTAGCCGGTCGATTCAATAAAAGCCACCTCGTGAAAACTAGAGTGAAATGAACTAAATGCACACATACATAATCAATGCCTTTACTTCCTTTCTTTTTCACTTCCTTCCTTTCCTTTTGACCTGAAAAACTTAAGCTACTTTTTATCCCTGAATCCCAACGGAAGCGGGAACTACATGGGTTATCAATACTATTGGCATTTTCTTTCCCGTATCTTGACGGACTACTTTTAGCATTGTGAATTATTTGTTGAAACGATAAATATCATTATTATAATATTTAGGACATGGTTTCGAATGCGTATTTTCTAAAATAGCTAAGAATGATTGTTTTTTATTTTACAATTCAAACATTTCATTGCCCTATAAGAGTTAGTTATTAATTATTATCAAAAAATAAATATTTAAATGGAACCTACCAACCTAAATAGGTAGGTACCTATGTATTTTTGGTAAGCGGTTAAAGGATTATTATTTTCAAGTTGGGTGGCGCAAATATTGTTATCCCTAAACAATAGAATGATAATCGCTTCTTACTCTGAATTTGTTTTTAGCCATGTCACCTCCTTTTACGAAGTCTAATGATAAAATTAATGGTGTTGCCACACTAAGAGTTAAGTGGCGGAAGTACTCCCTTGTAAAAAAGCCAGGGGAACGTACCAACCACAGCTGAATACTTCCAATCCTCAACATTTTAAAAGCAACTCTATTATGAATAATTAAAAAAAAATACTGCCAGACGACTGACTGACCGAAAACTTTTGAGCTTTGCTAAATTATAACTAAATAAGTATGTATCATTAATTATGGACTGTTTCTAACAAAATTCAGTAGGTAACTATTTTTTACGTGCGCTCAGGAGTTTTTTCCTATAATAGCTCTTTTATATCTTATTAATTAAATAGTGCTATTTTCCTCATCTTAGAAGTGCCCAACGTGTAAGTAATCAAATTTATGAACGCTAGGCTATACACTTCTAAACGAACATTAATCTGACATTATATCATTCAGACTCTTTTGTGTCAGTGCCTGTTCTGTCATTGAGTCCGGTAAAGTTTTTAAAAATAATATGACCATTGTAAAGGTAAACAGTTAAACAGAAAGTGATGATTTCTAGGCTATTTTGGAACAGGTAGATATTTGTATTAATTAACTAATTTGTCATCCTTTTTTGGAAGTCAATTAATTTATTGTGTACCTACCTTACTAACCCTAAGTACTAGTAACATATTATAAACGTAAATAGGTACCTACCTAAGTACATCTGTTACAAACATTTCTAGAGTTGCTCTGCAAAGCCAGTGATTTACTGCAAACGTAACTCATATTCCCGCTCGCAAATCTAATTAGCAAGAACATTCTCAATAAATCCACATGATACAGTGTAATAACGTCGTAATCCTCGTTCGAGATGATTGCCTCACCACGATATATCTTTTTTATGCCCGTTTATCGCCCGATAATATAATAATCATATCACGCTGACAATAATGGCATGCCAAATAAAATCTACCTACCCTATATTACACCTATCAGGCGAAATTTTATAATGATGTCTGGTGAATTTCAAGCCATACTACTTTAGTTTTTATTGCATTAAGGTTAAGCTTAAAATTGACTGCACCCTAGATACAGTTACGTCATTCTCCCATGTCAAAAAAGAACGCTTTTTCGAAAACAGAACGTGTACAAATTGGGTGAAGTTCGGTGCGCGCGGGAAAGCAATATGTTTTTATTTCTTTTTAATTTCCGGTTCGTTTTAATGGCGACGAAATCAATATAATGGTGAAGCGGCCATCGCCATTTTCGCATTTTGTGGTTTTGCTCATTTAGCGTCGTTGAGCATGATTCAACAGTTGTAGTGGCCACTTACGCTAATGAATGCTGTCATTACCTCGTGTACCTGTGCCATACTGCTGCGCTAGCTATGGCCACTGGTATTTTTTCATATGTTTAGTGTAAAAAACTTTTTTGCAAAAAATAAAACCGACTTCAAAAAAAACACTAAACGGCGTAAAATAACTCTAAATTCGGAATTCTGTGGCTTTGGTGGGTTTGTCTTACTCATGATGGGCCACCGACTTCCGAATTTAGAGTTATTTTACGCCGTTTAGTGTTTTTTTTGAAGTCGGTTTTATTTTTTGCAAAAAAGTTTTTTATTTTTCCATTTTTAGTTGTTGCCATAAAAATATTTGCCATGAATTTATTTTATATTCTTAATTGTTAACAATACATGTCATGATAATAGGGTTTTCCACTAATCCCTAATAAATTAAAATTAACATACCTAACTGACGAAATCTAGGTATATTGTACCCACCTGCGTACCCCTCAGAGCATACAGGCGTGATGATACGTCATGATGTTGTATAAACAATAAACATCCAAGCGATTCCAGCAATCACGACAGATTTGCCGTCTATTTTTGAAGAGTTCCGTTGTATATCTCCGAAGATCAGCACCAGATCTTCACCAAATTAAAATGGGACCACCTCAGGAGTATACTCTTTCAAACAAAAAAAGAATTTTGAGAATCGGTCCACAAATGGGGAAGAAATCAGGTAACATAAAAAAAAAATACATACACACGAACATAGAACCTCCTCCTTTTTTGAAAGTCGGTTAAAAAGTATGATTACTACGACTAGGTACCTACATACTAGTCGCGTGATAAATATTTCACGGGGTTACAAATATTTACAAATTATTTATCAAACGATACACACGTATTTGTTAACCAAAAAGTCTTTATTGTTGAATCGTCGTTCGATCTAAGGTTCACGTCACGCATTGTTGCTTTGTACCTACTTTGTAGATACTTGTGTATACCTACCTACTCCATTTCCAATAGCATGAGAAAAAAGGTAAAAAAGGCAATTTTTAATGCACACTTTTTTACGAAAGTACAATAAAGTAGGTACCTACCTATGTTACTATTACGATAGACGCCGAAATTATTATAATCCCTTTTATTACTGCAGATGTCACACTTAGTTGTAACCATTGCTACAATTTTGACTGATCTGTTGGTCTAGTAGTTAGTTACCCTGACCGCTATGCCGGAGGTCGTGATTTCGATTCCCACCCAGGACAAATGTTTGTGTGATGAGCACGATCATTTGTTCTGTGTCGGAGTGTTATTTATCTATAATATTAATGTATTTAGAAATATTTAAGTATGTTTATCAGCTGTTTAGTACCCATAACACAAGCTCTCAAGCTTAGCTTGGGACTAAATGGCGTTGTGTGAAAAGTTGTGGAGTATTTATTTATTATTTATTTTAAAAAATGATGTGGATTTCATTTGGTTATATTATTTTGATTTAGTTGAAAATTGTAGTAAACTTTGATCCCATGTCTCGCATAATATATAAATATTGGGGCGGCAGCGAAACGTATCTACTAAAAATAAGTCATAGACTTGTGTCGGATCCCCTACGACACAAGTTTTGAACGAAAATTTTGTTCGTGATGACCCGTCTAAAGTAAACTAAGTATTGAATGTCTATACGCTTGACAGTCTATAACAATACCTATTTTGAAAATGGAATTTCCAAAGACAAACTATTAAAAAAACGTAAACTGTACAAGAAGTATAAAGTTCTAGTATCCCACCAAAGAAAAAAAAAACTGTACAAGATTCGATATTTAAAATTCTGCGCAGCTCTAGCCGATCTATTGGATGATTGCGTCTCGCTCATGGCAGACATCTTTTTTTGCAATACTGTGCCTAGTCTGGTGATTTTGGTAAACATACCTACTCTAAAATTTGGTGTCTACTTATCGGATAGTGATGTAGGGTTGTATTAAAACGAATAACACATGCATACCACTTGATTTACAGTACTTATGTAAGTACCTACTTAGGTACTGCAGGAGCCCATGCATAATGAACATCACATATTGAAAACCTAAAGAAACCGCACGAATAGGTAGGTTGTTGACTAACTAATCTTACATTAATAAGAAATAACATTTTATACTGTGCAAAGGCAAGAATAACTACCTACTTCAACTAAAATATTGGACGCCATTCATTTACCTTCAAGTAAAATATTGTGTAAGTACATACTTATCAAATTTTCTTCAAAATTTTCGAAGCAGGTAATCGACCAATGACCTATGTACAGACGCCAGCACATCAAGTTACCCCAATGTGTCAAATTTCTTTGATCGTTTTTCAACTTTATGTTAAACAGAATATGGTTCATATTCAATTGTGAAAATTTGACACATTGTGGTAACTTGATGTGCTGGCGTCTGTACATAGGTCATTGGTCGATTACCTGCTTCGAAAATTTTGAAGAAAATTTGAAACTGTAGTTTCACAACTGCTAAGAATTGCAAATTGTTGGTACGCAATTCATGTAGGTATGTACCTAATCTTTAGGAGTATGCAGAAATTTAGTATTTAGTAAGTTACATATAGTTGTGATGAGGTTAAGGCGCTTACCTCTCATACCCGAGGTTATGGTTCAAATCCGAGCGAGTACTAATGTGACTTTATCAATTCATTTTTACTTTCATAGTTTGTCTTAGACATCATTGACATCGGAAAAGCATAACATCGTAAGGAAACCTTGACTTAAAATTAATATGAAGTGGTGATCAATGCTCGTGCCTTCTCTGTAAGAGAAGAAGCTAAGTATTGCCCTGCAGTAGGAAAGTAACTAACTGCTGTTGTTTTAGGCAGAAACTGTACAGAACGCCACTTGCCACGATTCTTAGGTACACAGTTACTTACTTCTTTTGTTTATTTTGCAGGCAAACGTCTGGTGACCCACTCGGCACCAGTGACGAGTACCACCTGACCTCCTTGAAGAACATCACCAATATGGTAAGTGTAGACAGTATCAAAATGTTATTGTATAATTTACGTACGGCAGCCATAAAAATTCCATAAAAATCACCCCTGATGAAAATGAATGTGGAGTGATGACAAATTGAGCTATCATTCTGTAGGTACTAACGCTAGGCATTGATAGTTCACTTAGTTTTCACAGGGTGACTTCCTACTGAATCCACCGGCTGCACTGACAAAGTGTCCTACTGTCCCTAAAACTCGTTTCCTATCGGCTTTCCTTTGAAGGTTTGGAAGAGCAAGTCAAGCGCTATTGAATAAAGCAGCCAGACTTTGATATTGCTAATTATAATGTAGTAGGTACTACCTATAAGTGAAATGAAATGATATTTATTTCTGTAAGTAGATCTTCCCAGATACTTTTCATTTTTTTTTAAACTAAATGACACTAAATGGCATTTCCAAAGTGACTGATTCTTGAGAAGAAATGCCGAAAGAAACTCCCCCTGAGTTTCTATCGGCTTTCATGGTCTTTTAAAGTCCACATTTAGGGCGGAGTTCACCGACTGTCATTTGATCAATGTTTAGGTAATCGGCTGATTTTTTCCTGAACATCGGTTAACCAGCCGGTTAAATATTCACTGTTCACCACGAATATTTTAACCATGGTTAATAAATCGGGCAATCGCCATACTGCTGACAATGAATGAACGAATGATATAAGTCTACTCATTAGAGAAGTCACGTCGATACGTTTAGCCAAGACCCGTTTTGGTGGCTTCTTTATTTAGTAGCATCATTTAAAATGCTTTCAACTTGGGAAGTTCGAGAACGCATTGGGAACGTTATGATAAGCTTGAACTGTTCAACTTGGATGGGTTATCAAGTTTTACAAAAAAAAAACAACGGGAAGACACTGTTAAATGTCTATTGTTTCTTTGCACGTGTTCATTTTACGCGCCATGTTTATTATCATATTGTTGCTTTCTGTAAGTATTTGTTTCTAAAATTGGCTTCTACTAAAGAAATGGCGGCTATAAATATTAACGGAGCTGGCTTTTAAATACCAAGATGTTATAAGAAACTTGTAAACTTACTTAACGCAACGGAATGCTTGTTTATTTTCTTTTAGTTGTAGTATATTAATAGAAAAAAATAATAAAAAAACAAAATTTAGTTTCAACAAAAAAATATGAATAATAATCATAAATTATGATGATGAAAAAATCATAATTTTATTTCCCGTAATAATCACGACGCACTTGAAATACTCAGGGTATCTATATCTGCTAGTTATTTAAGAAAGCCTATATAGTAATTTTAATTAAATCATCAATTAAACACTAGCTGCATGTTTATCTATACACAAAACAAGCGAAAATCAAAATAAACTAATAACATTCAGTTTCAACTGTAAAAAAAACCACAGCAAATGTCAAAATATGGTGATAATCGACGGTTAAACGATGCTGTAGAGCTCGGTTATATAGATCGACTGTTTAAGGGCTGTAAATACTGGTTAACGTATGGTGAACATCAAAAATGATTTAATCAGTTGTTCATGTGATAATCAGGCGTTTAAAAAGTTGGTGAACTCCGCCCTTAAAGGGTGAAGCGAAGGGTGGGCCGTTTTTGGGGGACTGTCTTTATGTATTTTTTTGACGTTCAAAAAGGGCAGATTCTCAGCCTAGTTTGAATAAAGACTTTTGATTTTTGATTTTGATTTTGGTGTATTCATTTATTATGCGAGTCTCACGACGCAGGGCAAAGTCTGGAAAAGCCTTTTGAAAAAAGAATCAATTCAGCTTTGAGTTGACCTGTCCCGACAGACGGCATGCATGCTTCAGTCATGAGTGTTGGGTACCGGGTACCTACTATGAAAACCCGTGTATCCTGCTTCGGCGAAACGATTGAGCAACGTTAACTATTCCTGGATAGGACCACACATCCGCAAACAAATATTTTATTACTTCCTCTGTCCTCAGTCCACACAGTTAATGGTTTAATTCTTACATACATACATAATCTCACGCCTTTTTCCCATGGGGGTAGGCAGAAACGAAAGAGCGCCATATGCTACGATTCTTACATACTTCTTTTGCTTCGTTTACATTCATACATGTTGTCATGCACACAGCTTGTACGCACCGAACCTTTCTGAAAAACCTCACCAATTAGGTCTATGTATGTCCTTCTAGAGCGTTCCCTCTCGGCGTTCTCATTTAGATACATCTGCCTTGTAAATACAATTCGTTAGTCGCCTTTCATTCATCCTTTCAACATGATCAAACGTCTAACCATACTCTCGAATCTCTCTCGATTTAGTACTTACTACTCATTTATTACTAGCAGACGTCACGCGGTTTCATCCGAGTAGTTCCCATTCTCATGGGAATACAGGGATAAAAAGTAGTTTATGTCATCCAGGGATAGTAGCTTCCCAACGGTGAAAGATTTTTTCAAATCCGTCCAGTAGTTTTGGAGCCTCTTCAATGCAAGCATACAAACAAACAATCAAATCAATCCTTATATTAAAATATATTATTATTTTACGATAGAGCTGTCATAATACCTAACATAACATCACGCATATTATCCTATAAGTATTAGGTAGAGGTATATACCTGTAGTACACCCACATTTCGCCAGTTATGTTTAAGTCCTATGTAATAGGGGGCTATGTTGTTGCCATCAGTCAGGCTTCATACTAGAAAACGTTAAGAAACCAGCCCAAATTTACTTGGTAGGTAATCGCTGTTCAGTCCTTTAAAATGTTAATAAATCAACTGCCCTGTTATTAATAATTCAGGATAATAATACTCCGCCAATATTATACGCTTATAAATAGCTGCTCCGACAAACTACGTTTCGGATTTGTTTTTTCCAAAGTCAAATACATAGTTTACTTACGCCCTATTCTCAGTTATATTTACTATACAAATTATACATACGAATTATCATACAAAGGACCATTCAGCCCGTTTCGGAGGAGTTTGGTGACATGAGAATTTTATATTTTAGAGATAAACCTACAAACGTTTAATAAGATGACAACAAATGCATCCAAAACAATAATAACTACTACTACTTTTTATTTAGCGAGTCCTAAATGTGCTCTTTAAACCTTTGTGTTAGACAGAATTAGAATGACAACATATATACATATAACCTAACCTAACTTACCATACCTATCCTATAGCTAACCTAACTACCGAACCTAACTACCTTACTGAAATGCAATGATTTTGAAAGATACAAAATACAGAATTTTAAACTGAACTTATGCGCTGTGTGTCCCTATGTTACATACAATACTACAGTAATACATTAGGTAGTAAAATTTGAAGTAGTTATAGTAGGAGGTATTAATTTAACTTAAATTGAGGTATCTATCAAATCAAGTTGAGCTTTCAGTTCATTAGTATGTTGTGAAGTACAGTAATGATCCACAAAACAAAACTTTTGCACGGGGGTGCTATGCAAAAGTTTTGCTGCATTTTGAATTTAATCGTAAATAATTTGTTGATGCATTCATGTAGGTACAGAACAATTAAGTGCATTTCACACAATACCTTTGTATGCAATGTATCGATCGTAAGGAGTACTTAGATGGAGAAAAACTTACGAACAATGTCACTTGAAAATAATAAAGACCAACTAGGATGCTTGATTGCAATATGACGCGATCGGCACAAGTGTCTGTGGTGTCAAAACCAGCCTAGCTAGCTAGTAAGATCAATGTGAAATCAAAATCAATACCTTTTACGTGCATTCTACAGTGGTTCATACTTTCTGTTGACTCTCGCTTAACGAATTTTTAGTCGCCCTGGGACGATACCACGACATTTTCGAAGGCCTCGATCCGTGCCTGTAGGTATAACTATGACAGATCTCACACTAATTCGTTCCTTCAATGAGCTTTAACAGAAATGTAATATTAGTGTTTAATACCAACCTAATAGATATAAGATCTTACCCAATAGGTGAAGAAAACACGATAGTTACATACTACCATTTTAGGGGGAGCGCTATATCCAGCAGTTGTTCGCGACAGCCTGATCAGATATACGTATATTGATTGGCGAACAACGTGATTAAAGTACACCTAATCTAAAAAGCTTTATAGTTTAATTACAGAGCTTGGCGGCTCCACTAACAATTATCTATCAGTCACAATCTATCCTCCTAATATATCTTTTACCAAAATTTTATATTACGAGCTAATTGCACGCTGTACAAATATTTACCATCCATTAGGCGTTATCATTAATGTATTTTGCGTGTAGTACTTGTGGAGGCAAGCAGGCAATACTAATACATTACGCACTTCGTATCTGAATTTATCGCACTTGGAGCCACATAATCATATCACACTGATTGCCACGCACTCGTGAGGTTTACAACGTCCGATAGCTTTGTATTGAGCTGTGAAATTAATTTTATAGTTTATTTTTTATCATTTAGGTCCTTACTTACATATAAAATAATAATGCAACGACTTTCTCTTCGTTAGTGCAGCAATAGATCAAAACACTTAACATATATAGGATGGAAGGGATAAGGTCGTACCTACATCCGAAAACAATAAGCTCTTTACATAAATCTGGACTCCCAAGTGTTGAATTTTTTCATCGGTATTGTCCAATTTTTTTGAACAATTTTTTTTTTAGAATAAAAATAATGTCAGAAAAATCTTGGTGATCAGGAAAAGCCGAAGAAAACTTCAACGCTAGGAGGTTCAGGATTATGGGCAAACTGTCCGGATGGGTGACGCTGTCCCTTTCACCGTGTATAGGTACACTTCGTCATCATTTCCTTTTCCTAAATATGCTTTGGCTTCCACATTAACCTGATGCAACTGAATGCCTTAACTAGGCGCCTAAAGAGTGCGCCGCGAAGCCCTGATGCGCCGTAGAGAAAAAGACAGGCGCAGTTACTCCCGTTTACCATTCTTGGGAAGCCAAACTTGGGCATTCGCAGTTATACTTTAATTAGCAAGGGCGCTGACACGAAATACTATACCTCTAGGTGCGCCACGAACTGAAAAGTTTGGGAACCCCTGAACTACAAGTTTTATTGAGAATTAGGCTATCAATAGCCAAAAGACGTATTTCAATCTGCCTGGGAGTAGCTGAGGTGATCGTGCTCGAACGACAATACAAACATATTCTTCAGCTTGTTATATTAATATGTAGGTTCTGTAGCCAGGCACTATTATCACATGGCTTGGAATAAACTTTTTCAAGACTCATCCATAGTTGCTAGACTTGCCAACCCAGTACTTAAACTAATTGCTAACCAAGAATCTTACAGGATGCTTTACCTTCAACTAGATTTGTGATGACTCTGATTTTCTAAATGTGATCTTGGCCCTTGACAAAGCTAATACTTCCATTCACGATAACAGAGTTCCATAAATCTGAAATGCTGAATTCCATACATTTCGGATTTATTGAACTTTGTTAGCTATATTATAAAGAGAAAGTAACTCTGTATGTCTGTTTGTTTGTCGGCTCACGACTAAAACGGCTAAGCGGATCGTAGTAAAATTTGAACTGGAGATAGATTATATCCAGATCCTGAAGACGGACATTAAATGCTACTAATTCGATGAAATGACAGACGGTGACAAAATTGTCTTGCCAGTCTATTAGGTGACAATTTGACAAGTCATAAATTGTGTCTGAGGCGAAACGAAGTTGCTTATGGCATTAAGTCCGCCAATGTACCTACATTAGTGTGCTTGAAGTATTAAATAAATAAAATAAGTTTGCCGGGGCTAGTCTCGTTAAAAATGTCACTTCGTCTAGGCACCCTAACCGAAGACTGATTGTAAAATAAGATGATATCTTCATCCATATGAGGAAACCATGAGTTCAGTACTATATTCCGAACCCTCCAGCCATGAAATTAGTATCGGCTTTTCCTAATTTCAATTTTTTTTCTGACTTCCAGTTCATTCGATCCTGGGCTAAAGTGAAATGCTGGTCGTTAGCTCGTCCCGCCAGCATCTACAGGTCTGCCACCCAGAAGCCTTTGTCCAGCAGAGGGATGATGATGATGATGAAAGGATGATGGTGACAGTAAGTTTTATCTAATGTTCTTTTTACTCCATCAACTAGTAAATTAGGCTAGAAATAATTAAGATCTTCGAGAGTAGCTGTCTATTGATGGCTAATCTCGAAGATCCTTACAATAGTAATTTTTAACCGACTTTATTATAGGAGTAGGTTCTCATTCCGGTTAATTTTTCATTCGTAAACGACAAGTTTGCGTCTGACTGAGCATGCCCGAACTTTGCTAACATATTTTTGGTATCACAGTGAAGTGATCAATTATTTGGGACAGGAAAACCATTTCCCCCAACGCACCTAATAGCATTTAGACTAATCTACTAATATCTATGAACCCTATAAAAATAGTTAAACGTCTAGGTAAGTGGCCTGCGCGGTTGTATTATCGTGCGCACGATAATTTATCCAGCACTCGAGATAAACACATAATAATTCACTTTCAGGTGAGCTTTTTGCGGCGCTTTTAATGATAATGGTAGAAATATACTCTTGCCTATCATTCGCCTATTATTATTTATCTAACAATGCTTTTAATGTAAGTCTGTAGCTTGTGGCTTTTGATTTGATAATAGCTTCATTCGTGCCTCTCTCGCTGTTTTGCGACTTACGTGATAAGTAAACCTAGCATTACATCAGCAGTCATTTACGATCCTGGATATAATCAGCATTTAACGCACCTTGATAACAAAAGTGGCGCTATGCTGAACCTTCTTTTAATAGGTACTATTTCCTAAATAAATCGATAATTAATTGGCATGTTTTCAGTAGGTAGGTACATATATAACTTACAGTATGGTAGTCAGGTAATCAAACTGATTATTGCTGGTTTAAGTTATTTGGCAAAATGCTGCAACAAAACTTAAAATTTAGATACCTATATCTGCTAAAAAAAAAAATTTTTTTTGGATAGCGCCACTTTTGTTTTTAAGGTACTATAAGTAGGTAAGTACCTACAAGGTCGATTCAGTAAAATTCATCCAGTGAACAGTCAATTTCGAGTATTCGTATAAAATGGTAGCTGGCAGCTCAATTCGCCTTCACTTCACCTAAATTTTCACGCCAAGATTTTTACAGAATAGCATTGCTGATTTATTAGCTTAGTGAACCTCTCCCTATTTCCCAGAAACCTCTTGGACCTCTCCTTCCTACCCATCTTAGACACTAATCCGCACGGTCCTCGCGTGATCAGACCACGATAATATCTTCGCTTTAAAAATACTGCGATTTCTGAGTTTCTTTCGTTGTTTCTTCTCAGCTATGTAAGTTAGTGAAACACCGAGCTAGTTCGTACCTAGTTTGAAAAAAATATTCTGATTGATATTGATACGATGGTCTTATTACAAATTGTCTAATGTCTGCTTAGAGTTTGGAATCTGCCAACCAGCTTGTCTGAAATGTCTCATTAGACATTATTAGGCTCTTTTACCTTTTTTACGGCATCAAATCAAAATTACTCCCTAATGTGGGTAAGTTTGATGTTATACAGGGTGTCTCATTCAAATCGGTCAGTATGGGAAAGTCTGAAACTATAAGACATACGAAGATCTGTTCTGAGGAACCATGTCATCGATTTTAATAACAAGAAAAACTGCATTCATACATTTTAAAAACATCTGTACTCCGTTCGGGAATCGAACCCGGTTATTTTGAAATAAAAAACCTACACTATTTCTATTTAGATCGATTGTGTAGGTCTTAAGCAGTAAATGTCTGTATGAAACATGATGTCTAAAATGAATAAAGTGCATTGTTTCCACATACTATAATTTATTTTAGTAGGTATACTTAAATGCTGGATCTTTTTTAACTCTACCTACTTAAACAGACCTGTATCTATCAGTACTTCGTGCTAGAAACAAAAACGATGGCATCGCCCGCTATGTGTTGCTGCTTAATTTGTGTAAAAGCAGGAAACGCTGCACAGGAAAAGATGTCGAGCTGGACGAGTTGACCCGGAAATCATTTTGCATAATAATTGTCGCAATAAACCAGAACACTTCAGCGTCTTTGAACTTTTTGCCTTCTTGGTATGACTGTGAGGTATAAATTACCAAATTGTTAAAAAAATTAAAAAAATATTATAAAATATAAATTGAACCTTTCAGAAGACATCCTATTTTTGATTCTTGGTGCCATTTTCTTGGACACATGTATGCTGCCACCTATTGCGTAATAGCCGTACTAACACAATACCACGAAAAAAAATCGTAGTACTTAGTACTGCTATTCTACGGTAGATGGCGCTGTACATTTTAAGTAATGTCACTAGATGTCGCTTAAAACAAATCATCGTGAAAGGTCATTGACGTCTGCCGCGATCGCGAAAAACAGCCTTCATTCATTGTTACCTTCACACAGTCTATCATTCATTCAAACTTTGACGACGCGTAAGTTTGTATTGCATCTGTGACAAGACTGCTATCAGTTCGTGTTTCACCTGAGCGAAGCAGGTGTTACTGTAATTTGTTATTATTATTATGTTACACGTAGCAACCAAACAACATTTATTTACGTACCATACCTAAATAACTACATTATCATAAAAAAGATATTGAATTCCCGTTATTAAATTAAGTATGTTAAAAATAGCTACAATTCAAATTAGCTAAAGTGTGAAGTGTGACAAAACGACAAACTTTCCCAGCTTATCAATTTCGCGGTTCAAAACTGTGGCAATCTGTTCGAAATGAGTTGAACAAACTTTCGTACGATCGTGGTGAGGTGTCTGTGCTACCAGTGCTGTGAAAAAGTATAAAAATGACCACGGACAGGTTTCATAAGTAAGTAAAAACAGGACAATCTAGTCTGTGGTGCAATCTCGATAAGATATCGGTATGTTGAGGTATTTCCGATAACAATGAATATTATTCGAACAATAATTAGAAATTACCTGATGCGATAGGCTTACCTATTTAAAAATATTTAACAAATACTTAGCAACCTAATATAAAAACCCAGATGTGTCATGCCTACGTTTTTTTTTGTTTTTTTTTTTTATTATTTGCGTTCTAGCTTCTGAAAAGTAACTCGAATTTATTTAACATTAACATCTCATAAATGTAGTTTTCTATATTTAAAATAATTATTGTAGGTAGGTAGGTATTCGGATTTGCAAGAGATAAACTCGTGCAAAGGTAGGTAGATACCTACAAGCGCGGCTCCAGGCCTCAAAAAAGGTGGTGGTCAACCCTCGATCTCTGAAAAATTCTTCAAGCGCGAGTCGGTTTCAGTACCTACCTATTCCCTACGATCGTTACAAGCATTCGTACAAAATTAATGTTTTTAGCGCCAAAGGACTAATACAGTTAATTGTAGGTATATAGGTACCTACATGAATGTGTATCATTTATTAATACAAAATGTTTCCATGAGAGTTCGAGGATCATCACTGTAGGTAGGTAGGTAGGGTCAGGTGGCCAACAGTGAACCACGAAAAATTTAAAGTTTTCTCATGCAGTCATATTCGAATTAAACGTTTATTTTTTTTATTTATACGATTCAGTGTCTATCAGCCTCTAAGTTTCTTTACAAATTTAAGCTTAAAAACTGATAGATTTGACATTACATAGTGTTTTTAAAAAAATGGGAAATGGTTCACTGTGTACACTATTGGGTACACACTGATCCATGATGAAGTTCACAGTGAACCATGGTTGGATACAGTGAATCATGTCACATAAAAACGAAGCTAAGTTATATTTCGACACTGTTCACTGTGATAAATGAAAGCTCAATAAATAAAAAACGAGATTTTTATATTTCCAATTTAAATATTTATTGAAAATGTATAAAAAAATCAACAACTTAGCAAAATTAACAATACAGGCACATTGCACATATTATTTAGAAAAGTGACAAGAACTATGCTTTTCTAATAATGAGGTTTTTAGGTAATTGAGATCAACTGTTATTTTTTAGCATATCTCCGTACTGTAGGATAGGCCAACTGCAATTCTTTAGCGGCTTTCCGGATGCTTGCACCTTCACTTCTAAGGTGAAGTGCTTTTTGCATGTCTTCTTTGCTGTGCGTTCCTATCTTCCGTTCGGCAACCTTAGTTCGACCCATCCTGAAGCGAAAAAGCGTACTTAATAATCTTAATAACGAATGACGATATAGCTGTGGTACACAATGAACCACGATTCACTGTGTACCCTACAATACTGAGTCACCGTGTACCACCTGCATCATTTGACAGTTGGGATTAAATTGAAAAAAAATGAATTAGGTTATGCTAAAAACATAAGTACCATAGGATTGGCAAATAGTAACTTTACATGTATAGTAAAAACAGTTAGAAAATCTAATAAACCACTAGTTTGAAGAACAAAAACCAAACTCACCTTTTTTTTTACTTTTTGCGCGGAAAATCACAAAACACCCCACCACACGTCTGTTGTTAGCGGGCGCTCGCCGTCAACTGGGGAGTGAGGGAGGCGGTTCGCGACACGTTTCTACGTGTTGGTTGCATGAACCGGTAACTACTAGTTTAGGTTTTACTTATACTGGTTCTCTGTGTACTAATGGCTCACTGTTGGCCACCTGACCCTACCTACTTCACAATTTCATGAACTGAAAGCATGATTAAACACGATTTAGGTATACACAATACACCTCAGTTTAAAGTTATAAATGAAAGTTAAAGTGCCTCCACGAGCCAACAATAATGAGCGACGCGAGCTTGAAAAGTCTTAGCACTCCACCTCAGATCGGAGTCAGGGATCAGGGTCGGCTTCCAGTTTAACCGGATTCAGCTGAATAGTGTTTTACATGAAGCGACTGCCTGTCAGACCTCCACAACCCAGTAACTGGATAACATGATACCCCTTGGTTAAACTGGTTACCTTGTCAGACTTGCGAGCTTCTGACTACAAGTAACGACTGTCAAAGATCTATCAAATGACAGCCGGGACCAACGGCTTAACGTGCTTTTTGAGGCACGGAAGAGTCTTGGTATGTAATGAATGGTCGCCCATCCACGGACCGACCTCGTCAAGCGTAGCTTTACCTCCGATCGACCCATGAGGCTGTTATAATTTAGCCACAAGCTCCTAATATTATAAAATTCTCATGTCACTGTGTTTGTAACAAAAGTTGTCCGAAACGGCTTGACCGATTCTTATAAAAAAATCGTTTGTATATTCAGTAGGTCTGATAATAGGTACTTAGTTCGTAATTTTTTTTTTCAAAATGCGAAACTAAGTTTGCCGAAACAGCTTGTAGATAAGTAGGTACCTACTTATTGGTATAGATTTAAAGTTTATATTTAGACGTCTCTTGTGTTCAATATTTTATTTTCACCAACATTTATTGTGGGTAGGTAACTACAATTTATAATACAGCGACACTATACGTTCGAAAATAAGCTAATTATCTACTTACTAAATAATAAGCGGCAATATTCAATCAAACTAAATTAAAACTGTAATTATTATACCTTTAATTAGTGGCAATATTATTCCATCTGTCTATCATTTCTACTTACATCCATACATAAATTAATATTCATGTGAAAGCGAATTACGATCTTATTATTTTCTAAACACACCGCCGAATTAATTAACATTCAAGTGAAAATGATTTATTGTCGAAAAATAATTACTTTACGCTTTTCTAAACATTTTAGAAATGCTGATTTTACGTTACATAATCAAATTGCAAATTAATTTATCAAAACGTCTTTGATGCAGCTGAGAATCAGAACTTTTTTTTATTTTGTCAACTAGTCCAAACAAGGGGTCGTATCGTGTTATCTCGTCACTGGGTTGTGGAGGTCAGATAAACACTGGTATTCAGCTGCATACGGTTACACTATAAGGTACCTAATTAATTTTTTGAGCGAAGAAAAATGCCTTAAATCGTATTACCACTCTGTCCGGGGAGACGACGTGGTTATGTAGGGCTTGCACCCACTAAAAACTTCGCCTGTGTACCTAATTTCGCCTTGATGGCTGGACCGCGAGAACTGCTACGCATAACATTCGCGTCCCATCCAGTGGAGCCCACTTCTGGGCTTCTACATCTTTGCCCGCCTCCGCATCCGGACATCGCTGCAGGTGGAGAGAGCCCTCTCTCCACCTGCAGCGATGTCCGGATGCACTGGGACTTCACCACAACTCTAGGGACTGTGCAGCGTGGACGATAGAGTCGCCGATCTATCGTCCGTCGGCCCCTCTTATGGCGGCATCAGGTCAGCATTTCTCCGTCTGCGCCGTCCTGCCCACCTGCGGCGAATTGGATCAGCGCGAGAGTCTGCCTCCCTGACACGATCCGCCGCTTCTTTCTGTGATATTACGTCCTCGCTAAAAGACGAAACTGTCTCCCATGCCTGGGAAAGATCTTACCCAATTTCTGCCGCCAAAACACAACGCTGCACTTCCCAGGCAGGGCACTGCATGAGGGTGTGCAGCGCCGTGTCCTGGCTGTGACCGCACTGATAACACATGTGAGTCACCTCCCGTCTTGCCACTGAGCGCAAATATTTGCCAAAACAGCCATGTGCTGACAATATTTGGACCAAACGGAAAGACTACCCCCTGTATCGCCTCCGTACCCACTCTTCCATTCTCACATTGGCTGAATAGCCCCAACAGTCCAATGACCGGCGCTGGGTGCCTCCAGCCTCTTCGCCCATTGCCTCATGATGGCAGTCTGCGCCGCTCTGCGCCAGCTCATCACCAATTCAGGCAGCGAACCACAGCCTTGTTTCTTCCGAACCTCCACACTTTGATGATAAACTTCATCAAGCACTCGCACCTCAAGATCACACAGGGGTGTTCCTGTTAGTGCAAACGCTGCTTGAGCAGAGATTGTATCAATGAATTGTGAGTCTTACTATTTTTAAATAGGATTCGAAATCGTTTGTATTATAAAAATCCCTTGCTGTGCAGTGCCGTTAGTGGGCGTTGGGCCTTGGGTTACGTTGTCTCCCTTTAGGTAAGAACCATCAAAATAATGTCGGCTAATAATTCATTCATTAATACTATTTCATAAGCCGATTAAGTATTTAGGTCAGTCAGTAGGCTACCTTCTACCCACTTAGGTACTTTTTTTTTTATTAATGCAACAATATGACACTAAGAAAATTACCTTAGAAATTATTAGGTACCTACTTATTTAATTTAAAATCAGTACCTAACGGAAATAGGTAAGTAAAAAGGCGCGTAAATCGGGTCTTGTTTAGAGGTAAGGAGAACCTTCTCATATGGGGGACTACTTAGTTGAAAAAATTGCTAATTCTAAGCAGTAATAACAGTTCTAAAATAGTCCACTGTGTAGGTACCTACTCATGTTTTAAAATAAAACATTTTTATTCTATGTCACATTCATTTTGCAATACTTAAACCTATTATAATAATATGTATAATATATATTTTTCGTCTCAGAATATCGGTGTAAACTACAATATCGCTTTCGCTTTCACCATATTCACACCGTGTTCGTCATCACTATATTAACAAGTGAATTCGGTGGGACATTGAACTTCATACTGTAGTGACACGCCAAGCGTGTCTCCTCTAACACCAACTTCCACGTATTCCGACACGGAACGGGGAAGTTCCGCTCAACATTGACAATGGCAATGTAACTTTGAAAATCACTAAATAAAATACAGGGTGGAAAGCAATGACATAATAAGTAAAAAGGTGTAGATCAGATTATAAGCACTCAGCAAGCGACACGTAAAAATGTGGCTAAGTAGCCACACTTGACCTCAGTGTGGCGTCGCGCCCCAACGGATGCGTGCGTGCGTTAGTGTACCGTTTTTGAAGATCAAATGTTGTTTAGGTAACCAATTTACACCTTTTTATTTATAATATCATTAGTGGAAAGGACATCGTCGCACATCTGAACACATCAAGCTACCCACAACCGTAAAATTTTCGCAATTGAACATGAACCTTCTGCATAAAAACTATCAAAGAAATTTCTTACTATCACAATTTTATACAGTTTAAAGTAAAACTGTATCAAAATTGATTTAAAGTAAAGGCGAGCCTACGAAGAATTTCAACATTCGGAGGTTCTTTACTATTATGACATAGGTTTTATTTATGTTTATTCTGGGGCACAAGCAGATACAATTTTTGGCCATCTCCTTTCTTTGATAGTTTTTCAACTTCATTAAAAATAGAATATTAAGGTTCATGTTTAATTGGAAAAAAATTACGGTTACAATAAAAAAAAGCTGGTCGAAAATGCCTAGATCATTAACTCCACCTTTGTACATTTTTTTCCTAGTGCATGAAGTTTTAATAAATAAATATAGTACTTGTAAATAGAAAACCAAAGTAGGCCAGTAATATCTGCCAGATTTACAAATTAAATACTATTTTTGTACTAAAAGATATATATATAGTGATTCCAAAAAGTGTGTCATCTAACCCGGTCTTACCTTACTATACTTTAGGCACCAAGTCTGGTAACCTTACTGTTATGTTGAAACCTCACATACTCAAACTCTCTTTTCATTGGTTTGTTCTCTTTGTGATATATCCTACAATATTATAAACGCGAAAGTTTGTGAGGATGGATGGATGGATGGATGTTTGTTACTCTTTCACGTAAAAACTACTAAATGGATTTTAATAAAATTTTGTATGGAGTTAGCTGACACCCTGGATTAACACATAGGCTACTTTTTATCCCTGTATTCCCACGGGAACGGGACCTACGCGGGTGGAACCGCGGGACGTCTGCTAAGTAGTATACCATATGGGAATGGACATTCTTGCCTGTTCTTACAAACGAAACTGTCTTTAGGAAGGGACACCGAGAATCATTTTCATGTCTTATTTAACTTAGTCAGAAATTTTTACGTTAAAAAGTGCCTACCTAAGTATATTGAAATAAATGATTTTAGGTAGTTTGTCTTTGAATGGGTCTTCTTAACTGTTTAGCATAGCGTATACGCTCGAACCCCGAGGTTTAGCCATGCCCATAATTGTTGCAATGTCGGTAAATCCTTGGTGCCTTACCCTTCGGGAATTACAGGCTTTATGTCATGTTATGCAATTCGTTGTTCAAAATTATTTTAAACATTTTAGTTAAGTATGTTTTTTTATATGTTTTAGTGACCACTTACATCGTAATTTTACGTAGGTAATATAGGTAGGTATGTAAGTGACTGTACGTATATGTATAAAAACGTTGCCATGTCGTTTCTTATCACCAAGAGAATCCGTGCCCTTCGTATGTATGTATATAATACTAGCTTTTGCCCGCGGCTTCGCCCGCGTGGATTTCGAACTTCCGTCCCCTATGTTTTCCCTTTAAGGGTTGAATTTCCAAAAATCGTTTTTTAGTGGATACTTACTCTTCACTAAGAACACCCCTTCAAGTTTCATGTCTCTAATACCAGAGGTTTGGGCTGTGCGTTGATTTAGAAACGTAATAATTTTAGCATTATACTTCCGGATAGACTACTTTCAAAGTTGATCCTTCCGGTATGTAGGTATGCATAAAGATTTCTGGAACTACTGACCCGGGAAAGAGCGACAGTACAACTGACCATGTGTAAAACAACTGAGACTTAGATCAACCTGCCTAGGCGTATTGATTATAACTGTACCATGTTTGGTTAAAATCCCTATAATAGTTTTTGAACTATGCGTGCACATAGAGACAGACAGATAGACAAAACATTTACTGATTGCATTTTTGGCATCAGTATCGATCACCAATCATCCTCCAATATTAATTTTGAATATATATTCAATGTACAGAATTGACTTCTGTACAGTTTTATTATAATTATTATTTATTATCTTAGTTAGTCATTCAATTTAGAATTTAGTGACTTTGTTTGCCATCGACACGCTAAGAAGAAGAAGATTATCTTAGTAGTGTGTGATAGTCCATTGAATTTTATGGTGAACTATATTGTAACTTAAGATAAAACATTATAGTATCTTAGCCGTGTGCAGCGCCCCTTGGTGAACTCCACTGCGGGTGACGTAACCTACGACAAACTTATTATTTGCGGTTGGTGCAGTTGGGGTTAGGGATCGAACCGCAAAATTAAGTTTGTTTTTTATTGTATATACTTTTTCGGAATAAAAAGTACTCAGTGTTATGCCCAGGATATTATAGAATAAGTATACCAAGTTTCAGCGTAATCGAACCGGTAGTTTTTGCGTGATACCTGAACATACAGACAGACAGACAGACATACAGACAAAAATTTTTGGGTTCGGTTTCGGTCAAGTAACACCCCCCGCTATTTTTTTTATATTTTCAATGTACAGAAATTTTACTTTTACAGATTTTTTATTATAAGTATAGATTTCTCGAGAGGCGCTGCTCATTTTCAGGGGCAGATTCTTCTGTACGGCGTACTCGCTCGAGCGGCTCTTGTCTGTGATGTCTGCCGGGACAGTTGAGATTTCCTTATAAGCATGCTCTGAACAAACTACGCACAGACTTGAAATCAATTAACACGTACAACGAAATTACAATATTTTCGATTCTGAGCTATCTATCAACAACAACAACCATACGAACGAAACAACCGAACCGAAACCAATAAGCAACTGACATGGTAATATTAGAATTCTAACTCTTACGACAACGGAGTCTTAACACCGCGATTCAGAAAAATGACGTAAGTAATTACAGAACGCCATCTATGGGCAAATAGGTAAAACGTCTGCACAATGAAACTTATGCTAGGGGCATTTTGCGTTTTAGTAATTTTATATTATCTCCGAAACTGTATGACCAATTGATATACTGTAAATGGCAAATCTTATCTGTATGATGTTCTTGTGATACTGAAATAATTTATTGTCTAATGAATGAATATTTTGTTGCTCAAATAATCAACCAAACGTAAGTATGCCGAAAAAAATTTTTTTTTATGCAATAAATGAAGTATAAAAGATAAAATATAAAAGATAGAGATATGGTATCGCGGACTTTTTTGTAGAAATAATTAAGACGGTCCAGGTGGCCATACATTGTTTTTAATTTTAAGCAACTGTTTAGGCAGCGCACGCAAATGATTCTGTTTTATGAGGTATTTTTTTCCGACTTGCTAGACAAAAGTTGTGATAGCTCGGTTAATATACATGTTATAGAAACAATTTATAGCCTATAGCACTCAGGAATAATGTAGCTTTCAGCAAGTTAAAAAAATTCTAGAATTGGATTATGAGTTCCAGAGATTACCCCCTACATACAAACTTACAAACTTACAAATTTTACCTCTTTATAATATTAGTATAGATAGACATACGAAGGGCACCTTTCCGTTACAGCCTGTATAAGTTATGTACAGTCACTGATGGTTCTCTAATGGTATTCTTCTTTTGTCATGGTTAGTGAGTATAATAACTGGTGTCATACCTAGTTTGAATGCTGCCCTTAGGCCTCTGACTTGCATCACATGAATTCACATGTCCTCAAGAAATATCTCTCGGCAAGCCGGTTTCCTCACGATGTTCCTTTGTTGTGTTTTTAAACGGTTGAAGAGATACCTATCAATGTTTTGAGTTTATGTTTATAAACACGCTCTGTAAAGTTTAAAGCCGTTCACGAAGGAGACAACCCAAGCTAAGCAGACGTTGTGCTATGAATACTAGACAACTGATAAACACACTTATAAAATATTTCTAAATACATACTTATTAGAAGATAGAAAGACAAGTAAGAAGAAACATTTATTGGCAACAGTTGGATACACGCACAAAAAACATAATAACACAAAAAAAGAGACTAAAGGTTAATTTCAGCGGTAATGCCGGGCAGATGCTGAGAATGCTACACAAGTATTATAGATAAATTACACCCAGACACAGAACAAATGATCGCCTTATCATGCAAACATTTGTCTTGGTGGGAATAGAAGCCACGACCTCCAGCATAGAAGTAAGAGCCACTAACCTAGTCCACCGAACAACCGAACAACAGGCCAGTCAACCGAACAACAAAAAAGTCAGTAATGAGTCCTTGGTGATATTTAAAATACCAAAAAACAATAAATTCCCCTCATGACAATATAGTGCACCACCTTCACGCTTGCCTGCACACCACTGCCGAGGGTAGGCCATATTGTGCCAATAACAAAACAAGCTACTGTAACACCTATTCTTTTCACGTAAAGGTCATAATGCCGTGTTGCGATACCGTTATCATTTGTATCGATTGTTGGTGACGTGCAGGTGTTGGGTGGCTTGGTGACTGATCGCTTTGGTACCTATTAGAAAAGGTCAATGACACGTATTTGTCTAATTTTTGCTTGTGTCAATAATTCGTCATCATTTGCCTAGCCATTTACCCTACTCTTTTCGGATCGGATGCCATTTTAACCTTATGGCGCATAAGGTTAAAATGAACACTATGGTTATTCATTACGGTCTCACCATGGTCACTGTGGTCACTGTGGTGGTGGTTGGTGGTTGGCCTATGGTTGATGATGATGAAGGAGGCTGCGGAAAGGGAGAGGGAGATCACCTCCACTCACCCTGCCCGCAGCAGACGCACCGGGCGCAGGCGGAGGGCGGACAACGCCCTCTTCCAGCCCCCCTGAATGGGTCCAGGGCGACGGACGCGGGGATGTCCGCCGCCCCCACGTACATGGACCCGAGGTGGCGGCGCGTCGTGTTCACGCGCGCCCCTCTTAGACGTCGCGAGGGAAGTCTAACACCTCACTCCCCTCGCAGACTTGGCGAAGCCCGCGGGGCCGGCACCAGTCGGGGGTCGCGGAAGTATCTTCCGTTCCCGTGACCCCCGGCGCAGGTGTGAGAAGGAACACGGGGTGGTTTATAGTCAGTAAGAGTCTGACAGACCCCTCCGCCTCCCCGGGCGAGGGACATCCATGAGGATTTTCCACCCCTAAAAAAAAAAAAAAAATACAATTCTCCTCGGTTACACTGGTTGTCAGTCTTTCAGGCTTTCAGACTACCCTTTACGACTGACGTCTTTCTGAAGCACTTTAAAATAATATTAAGTAGGTACCTAGGTATTATTAAACGTATTTGCGATATTTCATAAAACAACTTATAGTAATAGAAAGAATCCTGTCAAATGCGACCGAATAAGCCTGTACCCCCCTGTGTTTAGGGTAAAGAGCAAGTCGTATTCACCCAGCTTTTGTTCCTAAGCCCAAACTTTTCGATCTATTCCAAAGTTTCAAGTTAATAACATCAGAAGTTCCCGAAACAAGCAACTGTTACAGATAAACATGCAAAAAGCTATATTCGGATATGGGTTCTTTTAAAACATTTATTTTCATAACTTATCCCTAAACCTGCCCAGTAAAAATTCTGAACTGTTTGCTAAAAAACAATTCTAAATTTTTCAATACCAAAACATAATTTAGATAGGTACCTATTTGATGTTTCATGATTGCGATAAATATGAACATCAGATACTAATAAAAATGTTAAGTACGTAAGATTTATTGCATTAACTGTCTTCCGCACAGAACATCTAAAAAGCACATCTTTATCTTCATATAAAACAAGCAAGATAACTAAATACTTGGATTATCACTTATCGATAATTACAATTCTGATGTCTCGATTACGGAAATGATATCGTGTGTTGAACTACGGAAAAAAATTAAACATACTTAAGTGTAAATGTCGCAGGATAATTGAATAAATCATTTGGTTTCATAACGCATAAAACAATATATTTGCGTAAAACTTGGTACATAACAATGGTGTTAAATACATGTTGGTTTGGTTATCAAAAACCCCCATAATATTTAAAAGCTAAGAAAGACAGTTGTCTACCGTAATATTAGAACAGCCTGCGTAGCATGAACACCGAAGAAACGGTCTTTGTCGTGTCTCGGAAGAAAAGAAATTAAGTGTTCATGCTACGCAGGCAGGTGTATTGAAAGAAATTTGACAGATTGAGGTTCATGTCTATATAATCTGTCACTTTGCCGATTCGTCTGTAGACAAAGGCCGTTTCTTCGGTGTTCAATGTGTTCATGCTACGCAGGCAGGGATTTGTAACTCTCTATGCTTCAATGAAAATCTGAAGGAATGTTTAAAACGAATATACTTACTTACTCAAAAATTACTGGTCTGATTTAAAAATTCTTTCACCTACAGAAAGTTAAATTCTCAGCTAGTAACATTGGCTAATATTTTACTTAAATTTCGAACGTAAAATTATGAAATCCAAGCGGCCAAAGTAACGGGCTATAAGCTAGTAAGTAATATGTATAAGCTGATATTGAAAATTTATGCAAAATACTAACTTATCTTAAGTTAATCACAAATAACTACAAGGAAGACAGATTGCAGTAGGTACATACGAAAAATGATTTTGTGCATTATCCCACGTCAAAATACAAGATGGAATTACTTTCTTTGATAATTTAATTATCTGGCAATCTCCTCGCCGTATATTACATGGGACTTAAACATACGGGCGAAATGTGGATGTACCTGAGCATGATCAATTTGGTCCAAGGTGCATCACTTCTTCTTGCAAATGAAGTAAACGCAATATTTACAATTTTACGAAACACAACATTATATCTACTGGATTCACTTATCCGGCTCGAAGGACCATGAGTTATATATGTATATATGTTTAGTTAAGGCTCATGTAATAGGGAGTATTGGGGAGTCCCGGAAGGGTTAGGCAGAGGTATGGCTTCTGATATCTTTCGGGGATTAAAAGCGCGATATTATGTTATTATCTCTTAGTCAAAT
This sequence comes from Euplexia lucipara, assembly GCA_921972225.1. NCBI lineage: Eukaryota > Metazoa > Arthropoda > Insecta > Lepidoptera > Noctuidae > Euplexia > Euplexia lucipara. The sequence goes on from OV179151.1 coordinate 6,461,063, forward strand.
AATCTATGGTACTTAATAGATCTTTTTTCTTATTTCAGAGCGGCCAAAGACGGTCTGCTAGAGGTGTTACGAGAGGCAACCCGTAAAGAATGCAACAACAAAGACGAGTCCGGGATGACCCCCACACTGTGGGCGGCCTTTGAAGGACACATAGAGGCACTGCGCCTCTTATGCGGAAGAGGGTAAGTTTACGAGGTTTATCCCCTCATTACCCCCTTTTCATCTAGGCCTTTGGGACTTTCCAGTGGTTACAGGTGTACATTTCAGCTTTGTCTCTAGGATGTTGATCGCCATCCTGCGTTGTCTACGAAATCGCAATAGTCTACAGTAGATACCTATTGTGACAGTGACATCTTAACTTTTAATTGTCATAAAAAAGACGGCTTTTTATTTATTTAATATAGAGGGCTAAAAAAACCTTTGTGGCATATCTGACCTGTCACATAACATTTCAAGTATACGGTACCCTAAACTGACACGTTTCAGATATTTTTAGAGGTAATCATTGCCATGAGAAAATAACTCTAAATCTGTCTTAAACACATATCTACATTGAACTGCCCTGTTTTTGGTAGTTTTACGATTCCTCATGCTAATCTGCCATCTCATTCCAATAACGACTATACTTACTACGTGCCTATTTCATATAAAACAATACTAGACTAATCTACTCACGCGATAGCCTAACGTTATGAGTAGATAAAACATTATTTACAATACCCCCTAATCGAACAGCTAATATGTGAGACGCAGATTATCTTTTATTACCATACAGCCACTCTAGTTTTACGTCACAAATGTATTATTAAGGCTTGTCACCCTGACTAAAATACTTTGGCACAATCACCACCCAGAGACCATCTCTACTGTCGGACTAAGTCCTCACTCCTCTGGATCGTAACATGATCCAACAAGAACAACATCATGTTTATGTGTGATCATCATACATAAACAAAACATACACAAAAGAGGATTAGGGATATTGACGCCATTGGCAAAATATTTTTCACTGTACCTACCTTTTGTTTGCGGGCTGACTTACCTACAGCATATTGCTGCTCGACCCCACAAGATTCTACATTTTACATTCCACAAGTATCATCAAATTATGCATATATTCATTAATGTAGCTAAATCTTTTAATGCCTCCATGATGCATTACATCCGGAAACAATCTGAGCGAGCGAAGAGAGGTCGTAAATCCACTCGCACTCCAATGCCCGCCGATAGGTTAACAGAAGACCCTGGTTGTCTGGTACCTACTAGGGAGTATGTTCTCTAAGTTACACAGTTTAGACGCCAGAGTAATTTAATATTTACCTTAGCTGTGTTTTTAGCTAAAAACGACCATTTATACTTACCTTTTTTCCTATGATAACCTTGCTCTTTGCCCATGAAATACGATTGAATCGACAGTTCCACCCACTCTTACTTTTAACACAATTTTTCTTTTCCTCATAACAGTTTATTAGAATAAAGCTTGCCCTGAGAACAATGTGGTATTACTCACTGTCACTTTCGCGCATTGTTTGCCTTCCATCGCACTGTTATACAATGTTACGGATTATATTACATAAAAAATGTGAAGAGAATCGCTTCATTAGCCTTAAAATTATATTGTTTATGACGCTGAGACTGCTTGGGTCTTAAACTAGCTAAAGGCGAGGCTATTTACATAACAAAATATTATTGGTCAGTCTCTGACGTGTTTTTTTTTTAATTTTTAAAGTTAAAGCGAGGCCTCATTAACAGTAATTTTCAACAGTTTTGTAAGTCTTAATTGTTAAAGTTGAAAGCGCTGAAAAATATTTTTTCAGAATTGGTTAAGCGGTCAAATGTTTTGTGAAGTTGACAACATGATCTTTGAAAATTTGCTCGATAGCAAAAAAAAAATATTCAAAACGTGTTCAACAGTTAAGTCCACTTATCAGGGATGCTATCAAAACACCATATAAAAGTAAAAAAAAACAAAATAGGGCTTACTATTTGCTATACATTTCTCGTACCTCGATACAATGCCTTAACTTTTGAATACCTTCACGATTCCTTTACCGTTAGGTACCTACATGCACCCAATAGGACTACATTTAGCTTGGTGTTACTGTAAACAGCTTTCACACTTCTATCAAACATTCATTAATAAGTAGGTACTTATCTTGATCTGGCTCATGAATTTACCAGCAAATGGAATATTGATATTCATATGTATCGGTTAATAGTCTCGTAGCGTTAAGTTTCGACCAATATCTTACGAAACTTTCGCTAAATAGCTGGATCCAGGATCAGATGTAGAAGGTCATCTTGGATACGGCACGCATTGTGAGGAGGTTCTGTACACTAGATCCCTAATCGCCGTTAGCTTGGGTTTTGCAATATAGATGCTGGCGGGCCATTATTGTTTTTTTAGGTACATTATTGCTCCTCCGGCAAGCTCAGTTCCGCCTTGAAATCAGTTAAATAAGTTGTATTGAGTTTTATTAGTATACGTCCTAATCTCAGACATGAATATGCAACATTTTATAAGAATCGGTCAACCTTTTCGAAGGAGTTTTGTTACAAACACTGTGACACAAGAATTTTATATTGAGACTAGCTGCGCCGGCAATTTTTGTTTATTTTTACCGCCTTTGTTTTTTTTTAATAGTTTACGTCTTATTCTCAACCCTACTATACTACACACACACAACATACGGATATCGATCAAGCCATTTCGGAGGAGTTCAGTAATAAACACGTGACACGATTTTTTTTTTATGCATATTTAAGGAGAATGTAATTGAAATTTTGCCAAAATATAAAAAAAAAATAAGTAACTACTGAAAAATACAAGACATTCGATATGATGTTATTATTTATTTAATGAGACTTCATGAGAGATAGCATATGCATACATTATATTATTTTCCATCCATTATAGGGGGCGAAGCTTTCAGTGAGAAAAACCTAATAACATTTTGTCCGACCGCGACCCGGGCATCAAACTTAGCACTTGTGTTCACAATCATTCATCAAAGAGGCAGTTAAAAAAATCCTTTTACATTTGTAAAAATTACCAATTTTCCTTTCCTTTCGTCTTCTTTTGAACTGAAATCATAAATTTCGCTCTACAGAGGTGAACCAGACAAAGCTGACTACTTTGGCAACACAGCGCTCCACCTATCAGCGGCGCGTGGGCACAAAGAATGCGTCACCTTCCTCATCAACTTCGGAGCCAATGTGTTCGCGATGGATGTGGATGGGCACACGGCCCAGGAGCTAGCAGCCATCAATGGCCGGGACGATATCTTGCGGTATCTAGATCAGGCGACGGCGAAGCTTGAGAATAATGATAAGTAAGTTTAAAACTAGTGATAAGCACTGTGGTATTATATTACTCACTAACGGACCCAGAAGACGTGGTCCGACCCGTCTTGGTTTCTAACCCTATGGCAACGACACCTACTGGGTCTAATTGTAAATCTAAACAATTCACGAATGTACAGACGTATGACACATTGGGGTAGGTTGATGTGCTGGCGTCTCTACTTGAACACACACAAAAAAAAATATTAAAATTGGTCCAGCGGTTTAGGAGGACTTTAATTACAAACACACGTAGATACAGTAAATTTAAATAAATAACACTAGCCGCCCGCGTCCCAGGAAAATTCCTTCTTTACCTAGCGATAAGAGATTCAAAATCATATATCCTAAGTACGATTTGCAACTGTGCAAGTCCCATCGACTCAGTTCATTAAATGGTCATCTATCTACGGACAAACCTCGGCAAGCAAAACTTACCTCCAATCGACCTGCATGCGTAGCATGAACACATTGAACACCGAAGAAACGGCCTTTGTCTACAGACGAATCGGCAAAGTGACAGATTATGTAGACAGGGACCTCAATCTGTCAGATTTCTTTCAATAAACCTGCCTGCGTAGCATGAACACTTAATTTCTTTTCTTCCGAGACACGACAAAGACCGTTTCTTCGGTGATCATGCTACGCGTGCTGCTGTTTTTTTATTTAGCCACTTTAAAATTCTACAGTTTTATAATATTTAAAGGCCTTCAAGGTTCGCCTAGCTTTTAACCGGCATAACAGTTCTAAGGGTCATTACGTATAAATAAGTTACGTAAATAACTAAACTTTCGTCTCAAATTATGAACATGATACTGTTAATTATTTCCTTAATGTTTACTACATAACTGCGAACACATTTTACGTGTTATGTCTTGTTGTATGGTGTTCGTGCTTCGGTTTATAATTGTCGTTGTGCAAGAGTTCCCATCATTACTTGAATTGGGGTAATAAAGTAATGGTGATGACATGATACAAGAAGATTGGGTTATGTCACGATGAGTGGGTTAGATTCTTTTAATCTTAATGTTGAGTATATTAAGCAGTGTCGTAGGAATGTCGAAAAACAACAACGATTAAACCTTAACGCGAACAAAATACAAATCTCCAAGAAGTACTTATTCCATATATAAACTCGCGCCTTTTTCCCATGGGGAAACTATAGTGCCCTCTGATAAGTTTCTTACATACTCCTATTGCTTCGTTTACATTCATACATGAAGTAATACACACTCGCCGGTTCCGAGTAGGTACTACGCACTACGCAGCTAACCTTTCTGAAGAACCTCACCAATCAGGTCTGGGCATGTCCTTCTAGGGCGCCCTTTTTTGTTTTTTTTTTGAGGGGTGGAAAATCCTCATGGATGTCCCCCGCCCGGGGAGGCGGAGGGGTCTGTCAGACTCTTACTGACTAAAAACCACCTCGTGTTCCTTCTCACACCTGCGCCGGGAGTCACGAGAACAGAAGATACTTCCGCGAACCCCGACTGTTCTAGGGCGCCCTCTCCCAACCTCAAGTAGTATTATTATACTAAAAGTATTCTAAGTAAAACACTAGAATAATGTTCTTTAAACGGTGTCCAAGGCAATCTAAAAATTCTTAGTCCTGAACTAATTAACCAGAAGGCTAGTCTTTATTTAGGACAAAGAGTATGTATCGCGATTCCAGTAGCAATGCTACCAGCTTTTGCCATTTAGATAGCGATGCGTATGAGACTTTGATGCCATCTTTCTTCCATTTTTTCTTAATATTCATAAGTAGATAGTAATTATATTATTAAGGTACTAAACGTGATAATATAGTTCATAATATCCTTTAATGATGCTACTTAATACCAATCTGTAATTCCAGGAAAAAAGCAAAATCACTAAAGGAAAAAGCCAAAAAAGACTACGAGAAATCCCATAAGCAGTACCAGAAACGTCAGAGTAAGGCTGAACTGATAGCTGAAAAGGAGCTGAAGAAGCTTGCCAGGGAGTGGGACCAGGGGTATGCGGAGGAGGTCCACACGATGCCCCACAGGCCCAGCAATGTGCTGTGGGCACTTAAGCAGAAGATGACCAGGTCTACAAGCCATGGTATGTTTTGTAATCATCTGCCTAGCCTTTTCCCAACTTTCTCGCCTTTTTTTTAACTGGATGCTGCTCAATACCAGTGTTTTACAAACAGCAATAGCCCAATGGTTAATGATGGTATAATTAGGTCAATGATCGATTTTTGACGTATAACGTCAAACTTATGACACATTTCCCATACAAAAACTGTCAAAGTTGTCAAATATTCGATCAATGACCGGTCATTGAGACACGATTGCAATAGCAGACTGCCCCAGTAGTCTTGTTAACATGTCCAACTAAGCTAAACATGCTTGTGTCTGGAGTGGTTCACGTCAATTGTGCAATGGGTCCCCACCCACCAACGGCCCTGGTCATGTGCAAATCACATTGCTAGTAAGCTTGGTGCCCCTTGGTTTAACTGGTTGTCGTTCTTGCGAAGCTTTGACTTCCCGTAACGACTGTCAAAAATCTAAAATGACAGGCGAGACCAACGGCTTGACGTGCTTTTCGAGGCACGGAAGAGTCTAAATAATGCCTTTAAATAATTGAGAGAAATAATTTCGAGACCTTGTTAGTATCAAATAATATTAAACCAACGTGGATATTATGTTCCTTAATGATTTGTTTACGCCCTTGAGTCTCTGTTCCCCAATTTTACCGTTACTACAATCAATGTCAACTTTTGTAAGTCTGTATTTTTGTCAAATGTAAATGGCACGCAAAAAAAAAAGGTTTAAGTAAAATAAAACAAAAGTCAGTTATTTAAATTAGGTTGAGGATCAGCACTTTTTGAATGTCAAAAATTACATAAGACAGTCCCCCAAAACGCCCGCCCTTCACCACTTCCTAGTGTTTTTGCTGGGAAGAAGAAGTGGCGGACCAAACTCCCCAGAAACACGTGTCTGGTATGTAATCAAATTTGAACTTGCGGCCACGGGATCTGTGAAATTAGAAACATGATTTATTAAACTTGGGTTAGGCAGCATAGCAACCTGTAGTACACTCACCTTGTTCTGTAGCTTCATATCGATAAAATATAAAGATGACCTACCTTAATTGCTATTTGAAACTTGTACAACAGATAATAATCAGATTAATATCAGTGATGCCATCATTAAACTATGTAAAACAACAAAATAAAACATACAATGTGGTCAAAATTATAATTAGCTGTGTTTCGGTAAAAATAGGGCTTACTACATTTTAGGGTGTGGTAAAGACACATTTTGTAAGTCTCGTTCCCATCCATAAATACAGTTCAAGCGCTCGCGCTGGCTAAATATGATTTTAGAACGAAGGCAACAGTCCTTTGCTAATAATTATAATAGTAGTCTGATCATGGACTAAAAAAGTTAAACATTTAAAAAGTTAAAAATAACACTTTAGCCATGAAATTTTACTTCACGTCAGGGTACCGCTTAAGTAAAGAATGTTCCTAGTACTTGTAGGTATGTAGGTAGGTACTTATTTTAACGGTACCCCGACGTTACGTAAAATTTCATGGCTAAAGTGTTATTTTTAACTTTTTAAATGTTTAACTTTTTGCGATGGGGGTTTTTTAAATTTTAAATTTAATTTTTATTATAGAATTTTTAAACGCATTAATTTTGTTTTATAGAGTTTACAGTTATGAGAATTATTCAGTGCATTGTATGTAGAGTCAAATGCTGGTTAAAACGAATCCAAACACTACATATCTGCTATTATTTTGTCAAGAGTCTACCTACTGGTGTGCTGGATAGCCTGGCTGCAGCATCAGCTCATCCTGTTGCCATCAGTGCATTGTGTTTAGAATCAAATGCTGGTTAAAATGAATCCAAACACAACATATCTGCTAATATTGTGTCAAGAGTCTACCTACTGGTGTGCTGGATAGCCTGGCTGCAGCATCAGCTCATCCTGTTGCCATCAAGGCATTGTGTGCAGAATCAAATGCTGGTTGAAATGAATCCAAACACGACATATCTGCTATTATTTTGTCAAGAGTCTACCTTCTGGTGTGCTGGATAGCCTGGCTGCAGCATCAGCTCATCCTGTTGCCATCAGTGCATTGTGTTTAGAATCAAATGCTGGTTGAAATGAATCCAAACACGACCTATCGGCTAATATTGTGTCAAGAGTCTACCTACTGGTGTGCTGGATAGCCTGGCTGCAGCATCAGCTTATTCTGTTGCCATCAAGGCATTGTGTGCAGAATCAAATTCTGGTTGAAATGAATCCAAACACGACATATCTGCTATTATTTTGTCAAGAGTCTACCTACAGGTGTGCTGGATAGCCTGGCTGCAGCATCAGCTCATCCTGTTGCCATCAAGGCATTGTGTGCAGAATCAAATGCTGGTTGAAATGAATCCAAACACGACATATCTGCTGTTATTTTCCCAAGAGTGTATTAGTCTGCTAGATATCCTGGCTGCATCAGACCAAATACACCATAATGTTGCTTATTAATATTACACACATGGGTGTTTGAAATTTTGAGAAACACATATGTTTGTAAGTAAAGTTAATACCCATAGACGTCTAAAATAGCAATGGTAGCTAACACAAAAGAGCTGATAACCTTGAAACGGCTGAACTGATTTTGATAAATTATGTCTAAGAACCATCGCAAGAAACCCTGCTTTCAAATAAAAAAAACCGCATCTAAATCGGTTCACCCGTTTGGGCGCTACGGTGCCACAGACAGACAGACAGACAGACAGACAGACAGACAGACAGACAGACAGACAGACAGACAGACAGACAGACACACACACATAGCGGTGAAACTTATAACACCCCTCTTTTTGCGTCGGGGGTTAAAAATAGAATTGATATTTCTTTTCTACTTTTCAAGTAACGTTTCAAAATGACCAAAAAATCTACCTTTAGATAGGTACCGTAATTCCACATTTTGTATTCATATTTAATTCACTGATAACCAATTCTGATATACAGTTTAATTTCCTGTTATATTAGTATCACTGATCGTATCGATCATGTTTTTATTTGTTCTAATCTAAAAAACGTCATTTTACAACATCGTATAATTCGTCAGACAATTTGTACATGTTGCATTAAACCAACAAAGAAATTAAAGTAGGTACACGTCATACACTCATATTATTAAACTTACAAGGCATTGGCAATTCACTAAAAACCCATCAGGGGCAAAAAAACTAAAAAAGAGAGCTTTATCTTTGTGTAAATGAAGAATTATTAAGTAATAAAATTTAAAAAAAGACTACGACTAGGATTTTGATATTTACCTAAGTACATACCATAGTATAATGTGAAACTTGAAACTGAATTTTGAAGCATAGATTATTGTGAAAGTTTGTCAAGATTTTTGGATGTTTATTACTCAATCACGCGTAAACGCGTAAACAGATTTTGATGAAAATTGGCACATAGATTAAGTTTTATCCCGGAAATGTGTGCCTGTTCTTGTATCCTCGAAATAATCTTGAAAAAGGTTTCTTTTAACGCAAGCGAGACTACCTTTGGCGCAATTTTTACAGAAATAAACTGCCAAAAACGTTTTTAAGTATAATAATAATAATAATAACCCCGCAGGGCAGCTTGTGGCGAGCTGTTGGGCAGTAGCGACCCCACGGACCTGATCTCCCGGGAGATTTCTTGTTCCTCACCTCTGGCTTGCCTTAATTGGCCGGCCAGAGTGAACTCTGACGAGGAATGGAGCTCCCACCTCTATCTTGCCTTAGTTGGCCGGCTAGAGTGGAGATTCGCAAGAGCAAACGTGTTTGGAGGAAGGAAGCATTCCAGTAAGGTGCTGGTAGGGATCTTGACCGTACTTCCGGGATTGTCCTGATAGCCGTGGAATGCCTCTCCACTCCTCAAGCACCTCAGGTTATGTTGCTCTCTTGTCGCTACGTCACTATGTGCTAGCGGCCGTTTCAGAGGGCCCATTATTAAGTGAGCAAGTCACCCCCTGCCATTTAGTCCCTGTATATAAAACATTGGTAAGGCAGGGGCCATAGTCCTTCATAGTTTTAGATATCCAGTCCATTTTAGACACCCTAACCTATAGTCCAGTACTTTTGTTTTCATAGTCTGCAATAGTCTTACACCAGTCGTAGGTTTTCCTTAGGTGCACTTGTGTAGTGCATACAGGGAAAATCTGCGGTTGGTGCCTCATTTCATTAAAGACGACAATAGGCCTCTGCGAGTTGGCTTCGGCCCCTCGTACGCCTTCCAAAGGTCTGGAACCCAAGGGTTCCGAGAAATAAAAGATAATAATAATAATAATTCCCTGGAGCCCTGACCGCCGGTAGCTTGGACCCTGTTCCCGATACCGGTGGGCTACTATTTTTTTATATTTTTAAATGTTTTTTTTTTTATATTTAAATATTTAAAAATGTATTGAATAAGAAAAGAAAATGAATACACGAGATAATAATAATAACGTTTATTGTGTCCAAAAGTTATACACAAACAATATTGGGTTTGGAGTATTGGTTTAAGCAGATAATGCCTGTATTCAAAGACTCCGCTCCTTCACAACAGTAAGTACTTACTATAAACACAATTAAAACAGTACATGGGTATAATAAAACAAAATATAATTATGTGAGCGTGTGGTTGCGTGTGCATGAGTTGGTTGTGTTGATGAGTGTGTGTTTGTATGTGTATGGGAGTGTGAATGTCCGTGTAGGTATGTGAGAATCTCTGAGTGTGTGAGTATGATTTATTTTTAAAAATATGTACCTATTCGCGTTGAAAATTTAAAACAAGTTCCTTGTATGTCAAACGGGGTATTATGTTATCGCCAATAACTATGTCACAACATCTACTCCTAATTATTTCAGGTAACCTCTTGGCTGACGAGCAACCTCGGCCGACGTACAGCGCGCTCGTGGGCACCGTGAACTCCGGAGCGAGAGGTCGCGGAGCTGTCTACAAGAAGGCACTCGCCAGCAAACTGAAGAACAACACCATCGGACGAAATAATAACATGCCCACTGATGATTTTAAGGTAAATTTAACCTTCTGACTATTACATAGAGCTGGTTTTTAACTAATTGAAGGCTTTTGTGTAAAAAGCAAAACATAACCATTCCTAGAAAAAACCTTTAAAAGTAACAGACGGAACCCCCTATAAGATCACTGTGTTGTCCGTCTGTGTGTCTCTCTCTCAAGACCATTTATTTCAGGAATGCGTGGAAGTATCAAGTTGGAATCAAAATTAAAATCGTTCTAAACCACAAGTACCTATAGGAAAAAGTCTCAAAACTATATATTATTTGGCATGTGACGATGCACAGTATCCTGTGAGAGGGCGTTGTATACTTTCCGTTAATTTTCAACCAATCACAGCTCTTGTAATCACGTGGTTCCGGTAGTCACGTGGTCCCACGTGGCGTGTTCGCTAATGGCGGACTTTTTTTACCTCATAGCGTCGTTACTTCTCGAACAAGCAACACTAAGTTACAGTTTGTTGTTTTTTTTTTTAAATATTTGAAATTTATTTTGTTTTGTGTGCTAGTGAGTTTTGTGTGCGTAAGTAAAGTGCTAAGTGTAATAAATTAGCAGTAAAATGAGTGAAAATCAAATAAATAGTGCTATTGTGAATAATAGTGATTCGGAACAAGAAGTGCATGTAGGCGACGACTTTATGGCTTCATCGAGCCGTAAACGTCGACTATAAAGACGTGATTCGAGCTCTTCGCCATACGGAGAGAGAGACGGACGGACTTAGAGTCGTAACTCTTCAGGTTCAGAGCTAGCCCCGTAAATGCGGTAAGCCAGGTAGGGGTCCAGAATGCCTGTGCAAGATTCTGCTACAATGTTCCACCTCGCTCCCACATCACACCATTTTTAAATAAGGGTAATTTAATGAGAATGTCAGCACGCAGAAAGCTTCACCTGGCTACCCTTCTCTTTGGCACTATTCTCACAAGCAAACCTGATTATTTATATAATAAATTGACTTGGTCGCGCGATGTTAGCAGAATTAAAACTAGGGCTTCATCATACCTATTGTTGGCCGGATCCCACAAAACTGCAGCATTTCGTGGAAGCTTTAAATTCGCTGCGTCCCGCTGCTGGAACGACCTGCCACCGCCTTTCCGTGCTATAAGAACAGTAGGTACTTTTAGAAATAAATATAAACTATACTTGCTGCATTTACAAAAAGAAACCAGTCAGTAACTGTACTTACCCTTAGACTGCACGAAGCTAGTACTGATAACGTAACGGAGTTCTTGCCTGGATCACTACCATGTTAAAACAACACCACTAATAACTTTCATTATTTATATATTTTTCACCAAGACGACCCACTGACTACCTTATAATTTTCTGTCATAACTTAGTTTAAATGCATCTCTGAAGTATTATATTATCATATCGTTGTTGTAATTTATTGTTTCAGAAGTTTTTTCTTGTTGTTTCCATATCTTTCAAAAAAAACCCTGACATTTACAGCAAGTCGTCTGCGCTCGCGTCCCTTCGCTTCTCATGGACCATGACCATAGACAATAGTCTGTAGCATTGACATGACAAGCGAAGTCGGAACGTTTCGGTGCAGCAGAGCCAATTATTAATAATTTTGTTTATATACTTTATTTACTATACTTTTTTATACTATAGACTTTAGTGTTTATTTTATTTTTTTTATTTTATTTGTGAGTATTATATTTATCTATTCTTTTTTACTATTTATTTTGTGCGTAAATGTATTTTGTGTCCGTAGGTGTGACCGTGACATCACAGTGGGCCCTATCAGAATACCAGCGCTGCGGTATTTGTTTTTTCATTTATCGCTGCATCATGCTGAGATAGGAGCCTTTTTGGCCTCGCACAGGTCTTCTCTTTTAGTATTTAGTTTTATATTCTTTTTGTTATTATTATTTTTGTAGTTCCTGTGCTTGTCCCAAATAAATATTTTTCTTTCTTTCTTTTCTTTGTAAGTCTTCAGACATTTCTAACCTTGAGAACCAAGTGACTGTGCTGACGAACCTTTTAATGCAAAACGTGGGTACATCCGCATCCGGCTTGACACCGAATTATCATACAACGGCTCGAGTGTCGGAACCAGTTCCTAGGCCTAGCTCCGCATTACCTATCGGACCACGTGAAGCGACTTGAAACGTTGCAAAAGTGCGGTGAGTCATCGTAGAAAGATATGCGCTACGTGGACGCCTTGAAGATTCATAACGCTGCACATGCTTCATGTTAACGATGAACTTCGACAGTTGGTTAAGGGCAAAGATTAGGTACGCGCCCAATTCCGAGAGATTGATAGCAGCCCTTTGTAATGCTTTAATTTCACAACGTGAGTCACTGAATCACAGAATATAGAATTTCATTGATTGGACAGCTTTTGCAAATAGTGCAAATATAGTAAAAGAGACAAACTTATGCAACAATTGTCTAGCGTCATCTCTTTCTCACACCGCGGACCACCGACAAATTTCGTTCTTTCATTCCTCCATGAGCGAATCAAACGCCACTCAGTTATAGGCACTTCATGGTATGAATATTAGCAAAGCAGTTTAGGAACCTAAACTGGTTTGCATCGGAATTGAATGGCTAACTAAAAGTTGATGGTAGGCCTACAGCTCTTGTAGTCACGTGGTTCCTGTAGTCACGTGGTCCCAGGTGACGTGTTCGCTAATGGCGGACTTTTACCTCATAGAAGTCTCTCACCAGGAGACCTTAATTGGATGCCGTGTATCGTCTCTGCTAAATAATACAAGTTATATTTTTATGTAAAACTTGCACTGTTTGTAATGAAATCCCACAGTTTTAAGTTTTATCAGCGAATATCGTGAAAAAATAAAAACCGGCCAAGAGCGTGTCTGGCCACGCTCTTGGCCGGTTTTTTAAAAAATTCAAAAATTGTTGGTTCCATCCAAGTTCAAAATAATTTTCCTAGAAAGTCCTTATAAAGTTCTACATTTCAGTTTTTTTCATATTTTCTAAACTTATGGTTCAAAAGTTAGAGGGGGGGACACATTGTTTTTTACTTTTGTAGCGATTATTTCCGAAATTATTGACATTGTCAAAAAATGATTTTAGTAAACCCCTATTCATTTTTAAATACCTTTCCAACAATATATCACACGTTAGGGTTGAGATTAAAAATAAAACATTTCCCACTTTACATATAAGGGGGATACCCTAATAAAACTTTTTTTCCAATTTTTATTTTACCACTTTGTTGGCGTGATTAATACACATATTGGTACCAAATTTCAGCTTTCTAGTGCTAACGGTCACAGAGATTAAGCCAAGACGGACGGACGGACGGACGGACGGATAGACAGACATGGCGAAACTATAAGGGTTCCTAGTTGACTACGGAACCCTAAAAATGAACAGACAATCATTTTCAAAACTTGTGGTTTTCTTTATTTTAATATTGTTTTTATATCCGACGATGTCTCTCCACCTTGAATAAGCTCCATCTCTGTTACTCCAGGTAGGAGAGATAGAGACAACAGGTCGTCGCTCCGTGACGTCGTTGAGCGGTCTTCGGCGCGACTCGGAGGTGATGTACGTGGGCACGTTCGGCGCCGGCCCGCAGCAGAGAGGGGCCGTCGCCGACGTGTTCACTGAACGCCCGCCTGAACCCACGCAGAAGAAACCTCTCACCAGGCATGTATTATTCTATTTTATTGTTTGAAATTAAATGAAATTATTTATTATGCAAGTAGGATATGGAAATCACTTTTACACGTCATTTTTTCCTTTAAAGCTAGAAAGAAAGAGCTAGTTTGTAAGCCAGACGACAGACTGCCGCAGTCCATTTGTTAAGTTTTTGTTGTTTTTGTGGCCGAATACCATCTCCTAAGATACAGGTGAACCGTAGTTTAAGAGGTAGAATAATCACTTTTGTACAGATTGCAACACGAACTCTTTATAATAAATAAGTACCTACCATGTCTAAAAACTATGTATCGATCTGAATTTCTTTGGCTTACTGAACATTGTATTATTATTATTATTCTTCATTTCATTATTATTTATATATGACGCCACCGTTGAATGAGTAGTTTAGTAATTGGCTGCTGCGCTGTGTGTCACAAGCTCGATTTTCGCACGGAAATGATTTCAATGGCGTGCAGATGGCGTAAAAATCTTTGCAAACGCATCCACGATAAAGGAAAAATTTCTAGTCTGGCAAAGTTTTTGAAAATAAAACTGTATACCTACTAATAGCTTATAGTAACCCGTTCTTGCTTTACAGGATATACTGTTTACTTTAGGCGACATGCAAAAATTCGGATATAACTCATGCACTAAAAGTAAATTAATATTGTCTTAATAATGCTGAAATCTGACCAAAGCGCCCTTGTAGTACTGTTTGCAAAGACTTTCAATACCTATAGACCGGACATCACGAACAAAATTTTCATCCGAAACTGTCTGTCTGTTCTGCTGCTGGACACAAGTCTATGAGTTTTTTTTGGTACGCTCCGCTGCCGCTTCGATATTCATATATTATACTAGATGGCGTTACTGAGACGTGGGATCAAAGTTTTTCTATGACATTTCCTGGTTGTCCGCTCTATAGTATTTTTAATCTCTTTGACTGTTTGGTTATTTATGGAAATAGGTGATGAAATGATTTAACTTTGTCTTTTATTATATTTTTACAGATCAGCAAGTCAGCCTGACTTTGCAGCGGTTAACGAAGACAGCGGCATTGGACAAGAAGTGATGCTTCAAGAGCCAGCCAGTATATTCGAGAGACCTGGCTTTGGTAGCGTCGCCTTTAGGTTGGTATTCTTATTCTTAGCTTATCTATAACAATATAGGTATAAAAGCTATTAACTGTGAAAAAAAAAGATAATTATCTAACCCAATAATGTTTTGGAGGTATGAGGAGGTAAAGTTCCTCATCCACCATTGAAAAGGGAGGATCCTCCGACCAGACGGGTGTTGTGTCTAGTAAGCTACTACTGCGCCACGGTTGTTGTCAGTATCTTGTACACGTTCAATCCCGCGGATAACTTTAACATCGCTATGTAGGATGTCAGTATTAATTAGTTCGTATGTGGCGAGATAGATGACTCTACATTTTTATGAAGAAAGAAGTAAGTTTCAAGAAAAACCTTTCAAGAAAAATTATATCGGGTTGGATAGTTATGATGACTTTCTCATACAGAGTTCTTCTTTTAAAGTTTAAAGAAAAAAAAAAGGTTAAAATTTCTTTCAGCTGTTTAGAACTCAGTTTATACCTTTGGAGTCAGTCAATCGTTGTAGTTAACAAAAGATATGACATCGTGGTTTGTGTGATATCCCAAAACTGGGAATAAACACGCACGTCAAAACGAAAAACTTTTCTAACGTATGTCTCATTTGTCTAGACGCTCAATAACAGCGACGCTGGGTGCTATGGGAGGCGCTGCACCGGGTGAGGACTTATCCATCGGTTCAGCAGGATCCTTAGCAGCAAGACACGCGTACCAACCTGCTGAGTGGACCTCTGCGCAATCAGGTAACATCATCATACCTTCCTTAGCCTCATCAACTGGCAAACTTTTTCCCAACTACAGGGTGACTTTGAATAAATGCGAAAAAATGAAATGGAAAATTTAGTTACAGTAGTATTTTATTACATAGTAATTATAAACTGTTTTTTCTTCTACAAAGTAAATCGTTTTTAAATGGTTCATTGACGTTGTTATCTTCATTTAAGTACGAGTTATCCGTATTCCAGAAAAATAAATAATACTCAAAAAATAAGTAAAACTAAAGCATCAAAAAAGCTCGTCCAAGATACGAGCTTGTCTCAGTTTGGGAATCGTTTGTCTCATAATATTGAATGCTCTGTACCTTAAAATAAATATATTTTTCTGTTATCATATCACTCTATACTTTATGTACTTTTTGGAAGCAAATATATATTATTATTACTATCCTAATTACAGAGAGTTCAACAATAACATCGGACGAAGAAGCTGAGGCAGAGGAATCAGGTTACGCATCCCTCGAGCGCTTCCTTACAGCCTGGGGCCTCTCCCAATACGTGCAAAAGTTTAAAGACGAACAGATTGACCTAGACGCACTGATGTTGCTTACAGAAAGTGACATGAAGTCTCTAGGCCTCCCTCTAGGACCTTACAGGAAACTTGTCACAGCCGTACAAGAGAGGAAACAGGCGCTGTCACATCCAGGACCTATGATTGACACAGCTATATGATTAGTTGGGTGTAGACGTCGAAATGGTAAAGTTGTAAGTGCTCAATTTTGAATTTAATATCGTTTTATGTATATAGGATGAAAAGGATATATCTACGCACATCTGAATACCACAATTTCTGGTACGGAGGCCAGCAAATTAAGCTAACGTAATGTGTTAAATTTCTTTGACTTTCAACTTCATAACGAGCAGGAGGGATCCAAAAACATGTACAGTGGCCAGCACATAAATCTGTCACACGAAATGTGTCAAATATTGTTTATAGTTTTCAACTTTATTACAAGTAGAATAAGGCTTATGTTGAACTAGGAAAATTTGGCAGTCGGGGGTAGCTTTATGTGCTGCCGTCTGCACGGCAGTGCGATTATGTCGGAATCCGTGAAAATCTAGGTAAAGTAATGCGAACTGGGCTGTCGATCCATACTAATGCTAGACATTGTAGTTCACTTAACACAAGTTCTTACGTGTCGTGACTTTTACTGAAGCGACCGTCAGAACTCATGGTTTCCGAATGTGCGTCGATGGCTTCCACCTTGTATTATCGTGTTTGTGAGTTTTTTGCACGTTGTGTTAAAATTAAGCAGTGTCTTAGCTGTGAGTATAGTCGTTGATAATCACAAAGGTCCGTCTTGAGACTTTTGTAATTGTCAAAATCAATTAAGTGCAATGATTGACGCTCTCATCAATTGCACTATTACTTTACGATGTCTTATTAAATGCACATCGTGTGTAGTAAAGATATTCGCGTCATGCACTGATATTTTAAGATGATTCCATAAGCTAGCTCAATAAATTAAAATTTCATTAGGAACTTTTTTCATGAGATCGCAAAAAAATATGCAAACACCGTAATAGAATCATTAAAATTATCAATAGATCTCTCCAAGTTATAGTACTTATTGCAATTAATATCAATAGTAATTTATTTCTAGAAATATACCAATTCTAACTTAGAGAGTTAGAGTTGTATTGATGATTTTTATGATTATACTTCGGTAAATACATATTTCCTACCGTCGCGAATAACACTTGTATGACATTATTTTGCTAGATAGCTTACGCATTGACCTTAATGGCAATATTACACAGAAAAAAAAAACGCATAGTCGAAATGAAAGTGTGAGTTAGCTTTGCGAAATAATTTTTGAACGACAAAATATTACGTTCATAGGAAGTCTATAAAACTTAAGTTCCCAGTGTGCTCTTTGATTATTATAGATTAAATATCATATAAATTTACTGCTATTAGAAAGTATAAACCTTTAAATCCAAATATTATTTCATCCATTTGTTTATAAGGCCGGTCCTATTAAATATTTTAAAAAGTATTTTCTATCATCAATATTTTTTATATGTAATAATTATAATAGTGCCTCATGAAATGTGATAATAATGTTCGAGATCATTCCATCCAATGTAACGTCCAATCGCCATATTAAATATTTTTGTACAGTTTTTGAAAATACGTTTGTATTATTTTTCTTCCTTTTTTAATTAAAATTTCACTACGTGAATAATTACTTGTTTTATCATTCAAATAGTCCAATCAGTATATTAAGGTAGGACAGAGGATGCTCCCCTGTGATACTCCAAATATAATATTTAAATTTCAGTTTGTTTGTAAAAATAAATTTGTTTCTATCGACAGGCTTGATAGATATTTCTAGAATAAAATAATATGTGTCTGTATAACTATTATGTCTTTAGTTAAATTACAAGAATGGGTATGAATACTGTATCAAAAGCCTATGCACTTCCAATTTTAAACGCCTTTAACTTTTAGGTACAGTTGCGTGATGCGTTTGTCCTCAACATAGTGTTCAAAAGAAATGAGAAAAACAATGTATTTTTCCAATTATTTTTTATTAAGGAAGTTTTAAATACAATTAAATATAATCTACCTTTTATTGTAATGCATAACCTACACTGATTAATGTACAAATAGTCCTGAGCTAACTAATTGGTACGATCATACCTCGATGATTTTAACTAAGGAAGTTAAATACAAAGTTCCATAGAAACACCATTATGCTACGTATATCCATACAAAGGACGGTTTTCTTGATTTGACAATTAAAACATACAAACGAAATACTAAAATTGATCTACATAAAAGAAATGAAGATATATCAAAGAGAAATATATCATATTTCTTTCAACTATCCAGATCTACCTACCTTGCATTATAAAGTTGTTTGTGTACAAAAATACCTTTATCTATTATGATACCTACATTAAATTAGATTAAGATATGTTTAAACAGTACAAATGAGCAATATTTATAAGATAGAAGGCACAATAGGTTTGGATATATTTATTTGATCAGAGTAAATAAGTCGAATTTTATAAAAACTATAATTACGAATCCAAAAATCTTTAAATTCTTACATTATTTAACTTAGGTACTACAAGAATTTGTTTCATTTCTGTATAATTATGGCGGAGTCTTTACTAACTTACTCCTAATTACAGCGTCTCTCCCGATACAATGTTACAATACAGTTTTATCATTATCTAAAATTCGTAGCAGAGATTGTTCGCAAATTTTCGCATGGAAACGTTAAGATTCAGTGGCGTCAGAGTTTCGTACAGCCGTGCACAGATCCGCGGCGCGAGTTCGATGTCGTTACTTATTCACCTAACTACTACATTATCGATCGATAAACTCGCGCCACAGCAAAAATAAATAAAAGTGCCAATAGTCGTAAAGAATATTCTCTTAACCAGATTCGGGCCACCCATTTATAAAAACAGTGTATGAATGTTTTGAAGACAAGAACTAAAACTTTTCAAAATTAAACTCATGGATGGGTTGTGTGTGGTGTCATACACTGTACGGCAATAATCGAAACTCGTAACCATTGCTTTTCAATTATGTTTCGTGATACACCTACACCCGCGCGGGATTCAATACATGAATGCTAAATATAAATTACTATGTTTGGAGGAGTATTTCTTTGATTTCTTGTTGTACTGCCTGTAGCGAGCCAGCCGACAGCCGTCGTCGTGGTAGTACGTGTACTCCGGGTAGGGGATGTACGCGCCCGTGGCCGGGTCCATCGGGACCATGATGGGCAGGTCCGTCATGGACGCGGAGCGCTCGTACGACGACGAGTCGGAGCGGTTCGGCTCGGCATACTGCGGACTGCCGCTCTCGACCTGGTTCTCCACGTCCTGGCTCTGGTTGCACACGGGCACGCTGCGGCTCGTGTCGGCCGAGATGTTGGAGCGCGAGCGCAGAATGAGCCGCGTCGACGAGAAGTCCGTGGAGTGCTGCAGGCTTTTAGACCTCGGCCTCAGAGTGTTCGGCGGCGTCTCGTCGATCCGCGACAGCGTGTGACGCCGCACGGGCCGGTACACCTTCCTGTCACCCAGCTTGGGCCGCTTGATCTTGCGGTGGGAGTTGTACGTCTCGAGGGAGGAGGGCAGGGAGGGGGGAGGATGGTGGGGCGGGGAGGGGTTGCGCGCGGGTGCCTGCGGGGCGGGGGCGTTGGCGAAGTGCGCCGCCACGAGGTCCCTCATCTGGTCACATGCTCAGTAGTTGTAGGGGCCGTACTGCGAGCCGTGGTAGTAGGGGCCCGGGTACGTCTGGGGCGGCGGGTATCCGGCGTAAGCGTACTGCTGTTTTTGTGGGTACACTGTTGAACACACGAAAAATGAGTTAGCAATCGAGGTATTGAAAGCTGATATGAAAAAGTAGTAAGATTGGATCAAAACTTCGTCAGTAACAAATATTAGAACGGAATTTTAATATGCTTTCAACTATGAGCATGTTTTAGCCAAGACAGCTATGGCAATAGCAATCAAATTGCTGGCCTGACACTTTGTCAGTAGTTAACTCTGAATAATTTAAAACCCGCTTCAAATTAATATCGGACACGGTCGGATGATTGAAAAGAAGTTTCAAATCAATTTAGTATAATAATAATAGTATTTTATATTAATTAATAAGTTTACTATATAATGGGATCAAAATTAAGATTATAATATAAAATCCACAAACCACTCATGCATCCAGCAATCACCCTGTTTAAAGAAAATATGTACAAAAGAAAACACTTGTTATGATTGTGTTGCCACAAGCGAAAAATGTTCAATGTTGCCATTCATGAGTTTGAGTTATGTTATGAGTACGACTTAAAGTTTAATTGTGTGATAAAATAATGTAATGGATCTGTCGCTATACGCGATGCATTCAATTTATTGTGGCCTTTTATACTGCTATATTCAATAGTAGCAGATACTTCTATGGTGATAAAATATAACCTAATGAAATGGTATCTAGATGAAAGCCTGCGCAACATATGTCTAGTCTAATGGGGAGTGTGTAGTGTGTATGTTTTAAGCTCATACTTTTGCTTCTTATGTTGTCATTGAATACGATATATTTACAAATATATAAATAGGCACGCACATATATCTTAAACCTTTTTTTCTGATGAAAATATGAGTGTTTAAATTGTAATGCGATTCAGAACGGCTCCTACATAATGATGGGTTTATAAGCATACCGGGCATGAGGTACTGCATGTTAAGCGCCTCCTCCCGCTCCCGCTCGCCGCGCAAGCAAATGGCCGCCGACGAGAACAAGATGGCGGACAGCAGCGACAGGCCCACGCCGCACCACGCGACCATGTACGACCAGTCGTACCACACGCGAGAGTTCTCACGTAATATCTGGTTTATACCAATGGTTTCACGCATGTTTTGTAGGTGTGGGTGTGTTTGTGTGTGAGGGGTGTGTGTGCGTGTGTGTGCGCGTGTGTGTGAGAGAGAAAGAGATGAGTCAGTGTATGCGTGTTGCGTTTCGTGAGTGTGTGTTATTGTATGTTTTAAACAGTTGTGATTGATGAACATATTACGGAAACAATTTCACCGATTCATTTGAAATGCCGCGTGAATTGTGTAAATCAGTAGTATAGTGTTTGTCAATCAAGTTTGTTACCAAGAGGTTATGTACAGTATCAGTTTTGTAATCAATTTAGTTCGTTCAGATACAGTTATTTTCAGTATTTACAGCACCAATGTTAATAAATTCGTCCGTAAGCGAGTTAGTATTGCGTTTGGCGTAAACCAGATATTATGAGGTAGCCAGTTACATTTATATGCGTTAAACGACCGGTCGCAGTCGCGAAGTTATAGGCAGTAGCCAAGTTTCATAGAAACATGAAAAAAAAGAGAAAAAGCTTTTTGTTAGTATGAGATACTTACATGATTGTCCTTATAAACTAAGTTATTGATGATTTACTGTCTAGTGAAGAGTAATACGAATGAAGAGGTACCATTTTTAATAAAATTATTTAGTTACTAAAATAACATAAAATATACACAACAATCTAAACATGTAATTAACATATTATATCAAGGTACCTAATCTACAACCCACATTACTGAACACTTACAAAACATTTAGGACAAAATCATCAAGGGGGAAACCGGTAGAAATATACAAAAGATTTTAGTCTTATTCCCGCCAAGCTTAACACAAGATGGCCGCTCAAGATGGCGGTCTAACCTGGCATTATGTACTGCACGTTATTCTGCTGTTCCCGCCTTTTCTCCTTGCTGAGGCAAATGGCGGCGGAGAAGAATAAAATGGAGCTTCCAAAAGAAACGCCAACAGCCAGCCAAGCCAGGATGTACGACCAATCGTACCAGATTGATGAGTTGTCTTTTAGCACCTGGTGTTGAGGGTGGGTCAATATGTGGTACAAACCTTTAACTTAGTGAATATAGAGGAACTGAAAATAATCTGACCGGTTCCTCGATCAGCTTGAGTTGAACTTAAGCTATGTCAGTGCTACAGATCAAGTTTGGAGTAGATCTAAATACACTTGGAAGCATTTAAATCGAGCCAATTCCTTTTTGCACGTATATTGGTTAATATTTTTGGTAATATGGAACGTTAATGAAATTGTACCTTATATGAGGATAGTCTTACTGTAAAGGCTAATAAATAAACTTTTACACCTTAAAAGATTCGAATCGATGCGTTTTATAATATTAAAACTAATGCTTGAAAAAAGCAGTTGGCTTAATTTATTTGTTCCCAAGTATACATACTGAGTACATGATAAGTGTGCATAACTTTTGTACGACTGCAACTCAATGTTTAAGTCTAAAATAGTATAATATATCTCAAATCCTTGAAGTCTTGTCGACAACCTTTCAATCTTATTTAGGCTAAACTTAATGTAGGTACATAATGTTTACTATGTGCGGTCCACAACTGTCTCTACAAATAGGGATACTATGGTCTGGCCGGCACACCCTTTACAATTTCCCGAGGTGCCAGCGGCGAGGCCTCAATATATGTAGTTACAGGGAAGCCGACGACTAAAGTACAGACGCCAGCACATCAAGTTACCCCAATGTGTCAAATTTCTTTGATCGTTTAGGTAACTTGATGTGCTGGCGTCTGTACATTTGAGTGTCTACGTAATCAAATTTTTGTTATTTGAATAATACTATTATTTGGCATTAGCACACACGTCTGACTCAGATACTGACTGGCTTATACAAAATCGCGTTTGATTAACTAAACCTTTCAGAACATCGCTCATTGGTAAGCAATCGAGTTGTATGGAAACTACCGCTGCAAAGTGCATTGGAATCCCAGGTCCTTCTTTTATTCCTTACGTTCCTATTGTCTTATTGCACACATCACTTACATTAGGCCACTGCTGGTAGTACTCTTCTCCAACGACCTTCTCTTTTTCGTAGAACTCTACTCCGTGCCATAACGCCATCGCACCCGCTGCAAGTAAGCCTGCAACACGACATTAAAACTACTTAGTAACAATTTCAATCAAAAAAATTTGTAATAGATTGATAGGGGAGAGAAAGATTTGGTTTTGAAACACAAAGACCTCGTACCTTTATTTAAACCCGACTCACACATCATCAAAAGATAGCCTTTTCCCAACTACGTTGGGGTCGGTTTCCAGTCTAAACGGGGGAAGCTGAATACTATATTTTACATAAACTTGCTATCTGACCTTCACAACCCAGTGACTGTAACATGACAAGAGTGTTTGTAAGTGGCTTTTTGTATACCCATAACGACTGTCAAAGATCTAGATACAGATAGGGACCATCAAAATCCAAGACAGTAGGGCAGCTTCCAAGCTGCCAGTCTGAAGGGACAGTGTTTAACACTTAATTCCCTCTTGAATCATTTCCTCAACTGAAATTACTAAAGGTACAGGTCTCAGTTCTGGTGAATCACACTTAAGGCTATAATGCTTGCACCCGACGCGGCGTCCAAACTCGAGAGCTTGATCACTCATACACACTTCGCCTTATACTTCAAAGCATTTCGTAAGCTCACTGATTCACCGCAAGGGGGGCCGACTATAGGTAGGTACATTGAACTTGGATCTTCGTTTTTAAATGGGAACGGAGCTCCATTTCAATGCAGTCTATTGACTGTTTAAAGGAGCCTTGTCAAACTTACATGTAACCAGCATAAGTATGGCAGTAGCAGTGATGTTTCCAGGGCTTCGCTTCCAGCAGCCGACCACGCCGGTCCAGAACGCGATGAACAGAGACAGGAACGCAACGATGAACAGCGCCACCGTTGAACGTGCCATGTGCAGCCTGGAATTGTATGAACATTGTGTTAGATACAGAAACCATATTGATAAAGTCAGCTTTCAAATGAAAAAAAGTTAGTGTAGGAGCTACGATGCCACAGAAAAATACACAGACACCTACACTCTTCAAACTTTTAACTAGGGACCTCTTTTGGCGTCGGGAGTTAAAAAAGATTTATAAGAACCAATCAATAAACGAGAAAGTGCTATTTTTTTCATATTTATTGAAGTATTTGTGCACGATTTAATACTAACTAACAGACAAACGTGTCGTGAAAGCCGTGTCTGTGATGCGTGCTGCACTAAAACGTGAACAAAAGGACATGTCACATTGTTCCTGACACGACATATTAATTTGCCGTTAGTTTTAAAGATATTGGGTCAATTATTAGCCCGTCGGAAATAGACAATAAATTCGCAAAGCGTGATGTAGTTCTGCATTTTTGGTATGTTGTATGGGTGTGTTAGGGTAGTTTAAATTAAAAAATGCAACTTCGAAAACCTTGTGGAAAATGAGAAAATCGAGAAAATTTTCGAAATTTGTGGTGTTTTTATGGTATTTGCCTTGCATGGCCAAAACTATGCATTTTTTGCGAACGATGTTGTCTACAAGTATAAACTGTATTCAATAACCTACAATTTGAGTCCTATTTTGGCTTTATTGACCCTATAGAAGCTGAGCTAGAACACTTGAAAGATGACCAATTTTTCTCAAAAATAGCTTTTTCTCGATTTTTTTGACATATTTCGTAAGATATTCGCAAAACTGCTTGTTTTACAGAAAAGAATAACCAAAAATATTTTTAAGTACATATTTAGCTACCATCACTGCCTAAAACGAGGTCTGTGAGACCTACAGTTCACTCTTAATCTTAATAAAACGCGAAAACCCAAATAATTTACAGAGTCAAAATAATATAAGTATACAGGTTTATTGCAAATTAGACAGAAATTTTATTAATAGCTTGGAAGGTCTTTTACATTCATACCCAAAATTCGGTTACTGCCGACCAGCCAAGTAGGTGTCAGACTCACGCACAAAGGGTTACATATCATTTTCTTAAAAAAATGGCAAAAAGATACGTTTGTTGAATGGAAGCGTTTAGTATTTTTTTTACAGTGTTAACAGAAGTATATTATGATTGATGGTTTATGAAATATAGTCTGGTAACATTCGGACAAACAGTGGAGCATCCAGTTTTGGATACGGAACCGTAAAAAAAGCCATTGACTATGAATTGTTCATAGTCAATCTTCGTTTTTTCCGGGGTTGGGATTCCTGTTCCTTGTGATGATGGGGAAGATCAAAAAGAACGCGTTCATGGTCTTCCTCTTGTTCGTGTTCCTCTTCATTATTCTGAGGAAGAACTTCTTTTTCGTCTTCCTCTGAGTCATCCCCAATGGATGCTATGTTGTTGCACGACTTCCCTCCACAATTCAAACAAAGAGCTGAGCATTTCAGCCCAGCTTTTAAGCAGCTGCATGCCCCTCTACATTCCTTTTTGCATTTGCAGGCTATCATTTTAGAAGCTAGGCTGGAGCTGGGTCTTTGTTTGTTGTGATCGGGATTAGGCCACGGGTGCTGATTTCCGCTTCCGGCAACTTTCGTGAACTACAACTTCGTCCAACCCTTTTAAAAAGTTTTCATTGTCTTTATCACCACGTTTGACGCTCGCTGTGAGTAATGACATAACTCCGCGTTTCTTGACCGTTCTGCTGGTACCTTCCTCCATCACCAGCCTACAAACAAAACACACTCCAGCAGGAATTGACATTTTGTTTATTTTATGAATGCTTGTTGGATGCTCCCCTGCGTTACCGGGTTGGCTACTTCCAATTCGCTTTTGTGCGTAATTAACTTACAATAAACATAAGCCCGAAGGCATTTTTGGATTGAAATGGGAGTTTTAGCCAGCATATACTGTTACCGCCTTCACCACGTGGAGGTACTCCCAGCTTATGTTATTCATATACTGAATGGTATCATTGAGACAACCAATTATTAATTACGATGTTAAGCACAAATGTTAGCTTGAATGGTGAATTGGTGATCTACACATCAGAGTATGGGTATGGGTGTTAACAAACGACAGAAACAATAATTCTAATATTTGCCTCTAAAACCCATTTTAACTATTTCATTGTTTTGAGATTGTGAGTGACCTGTTAGTCTTACAGACTTCATTTTGGGCTCTTATAAATGTTTAATAAGTACTTAAAAATATTTTTGGTTATTCTTTTCTGTAAAACAAGCAGTTTTGCGAATATCTTACGAAATATGTCAAAAAAATCGAGAAAAAGCTATTTTCGAGAAAAATTGGTCATCTTTCAAGTGTTCTAGCTCAGCTTCTATAGGTTCAATAGAGCCAAAATAGGACTCAAATTGTAGGTTATTGAATACAGTTTATACTTGTAGACAACATCGTTCGCAAAAAATGCATAGTTTTGGCCATGCAAGGCAAATACCATAAAAACACCACAAATTTCGAAAATTTTCTCGATTTTCTCATTTTCCACAAGGTTTTCGAAGTTGCATTTTTTAATTTAAACTACCCTAACACACCCATACAACATACCAAAAATGCAGAACTACATCACGCTTTGCGAATTTAGAATGATTTTCTGTCTATTTCCGACGGGCTATATGGTGGAGATACAATTATTGCAGGCTTTGATGAATTAAAGCCTCTATGCCTTCTGAAAACAGTTTTTATCGACTTAAACGGGAAGATACATAGTTTTTTGAATTCAATGGGCTTTTAAAAGACAACGCATCATCTTATTGTTTGTGTCATGGACATGTTGGGATTCCTCACCTGCAGAAATAAAGAACTACCATGCTATGGTTACTAGGGAAACTACGCTGTTTTGATAAAAGACACCTTTTCAGTACATTTTATCTTTGCTTAGCTCGACAAAATTTAAGAAGCTACTCCCCGTAGTCCTTTCGTGCAATATTTTATATTTGAATGCATGCAGCCCACCTTGCTATCATGTGTTATCTGCCAGTAAATATACCTACCTATTTAATATTTGATACCTACTGATGCCACTCAAGTAGGTATTATAAAATCTCGACCATGAAAGATGGTGCATATAATACCATAGTATACAAACAGCTAAGAAAAGCAAACATTGCGGTAGATTAAGTTGACCACAGCGGTGTTTATAACTGTATACAGGCTATTCCATATAGCTGTGTTTAAATTTTTTACAATGTTGATGATATTACGAATATCTTAGCATAGACTCATTCATAAAAATCTTCTCGAAACAGTTGCCATATTTGTAGTATGTTCATTTAGGTACTGCTTAGTTACAATGTGTCTAAAATGTTGATTGTTGTTTTAATTTTTGAAATTGTGTTCTTTTATGCTTAGGTATGTATCATCATAAAAATCTTCTCAAATAGTTGCCATATTCGTAGGGATTGGTTTTAACGTAAGTACATTACAATCCTATTTTTAACTAGACAATTACCGCAATCCAGACACAATTAAATTACTATTGTTTGCGGACACCGGTGTCCACGCGGAGCCTAATGAGTTAAGATACTACAACTGTATTGACAACATCGCCCCATGGGTGATAGTGGTTAACTGGTTATAACCATGAGTTTACAAATACCAATGTAACTATAGTTGTCAATACGACTTATGATAGATGTGTGAGAAAAAGAATAGGACAGTAACAGGCTGGTATTATTATTATTTGTAGACAACTAGATACCAGTTTAAGACAAGCCCACAAATTACTCAAGAGACAAGGCTTTAACTAGCCCAAAGATTAATAGCCAGTTCTTATAAAACATAATTTATTGTATGCAGTCTCTGAGGCAATAACTATTTGCGAATGATTATCAACTATGATTCGGACAAACTGAGACAATAAATAACGATTGGTTGCAATACCAATCACTGGCCATCGAGCCGTTGACCCACTTGTTTGGAGTATGAGGCCTCGAAATTTCGCTGTTATTTGTCACGGCTCTGGTCCTAGATAATCTCCTTGTGGGACACCATAAAAATGGTGTACGTTATACAAGTATGTTATGCAAATATGTTAGTCACGATGCAAGTGATGCAAGTGTAAATGAAGTCGAGAATATTGTAGTAAGCAAGGCCATTGCAGTTCAAGGTATTGATGCTCTGAAGGCTCTTGCAAAATAATATGCAACTAGATAACCACAGACAGATTTAAGTTCTCAGTCTGTGTAGTAACTAGGTATTTTATTTCGAAATAAAAAAAAGTAACACTAGGCTATTACTGTCCCAACGGAAGAATACTGCCTCTTTTTATACACAGAAGGCACGACCATCAATCACCACGCTTGCTCTAAGCAGGTAGGTGATTAAAAGCTTATATACATAAGTCTAGTTTTCCTCAAGATGTTCTTTCATGTCAGTAATGTCTAACATAAACTTGAATATAAGTGCCTACTTCCTTACATACGAGTAAGAATTGAAAACCTAGGAGAACCTAACCAGTGGCAATTAATATTACGATATATGTCATTTCGCCTTAAGTTTAATCATTTGGGAAATATTTTACACACGTTCCGATCAGGGAAAGTGAGGTTAAAATCAACAAATCAAAAACGGTGGTCATGGCAATTGGTCACGGCATATTGAAGCCATGCCGACACTGAATGGTATGGCAAAGGTCGTACGGCTCCATGGATGGAATAAGCTAATGACCCATGACAGATACAATCCGGTATCTACCTATCCTATTGTTCCATTCTTTATCGGAACATCTTTATAAATACTTGTTAGCGTTGGCACACACACGCCTGGGTGCATGTTGTAACTGTATCACCCCAAAGACATTCAATACCTATAGACCGGGTATCACGATTAAAATTTTCGTCCGAAACTTGTGTCCTGCTTGGACACAAGTCTATGAGTTTTTTTAGCACGCTCCGCTGCCGCTCCAATATTCATATATTATTCTAGATGGCGTTACTGAGACATGGCATCAAAGTTTTTCTATGTCATTTCCTTGGCATGCCCGCTCTATAGTATTTTAAATCTCTTCGTATCACCCTAATATTTTCGTAATTGGGAGTAAAGAAGAAATTACATAATCATTTTGAAACGCGTGTTACTAAATCCTACTTAAATAAAGTCATTATCAAACGAGTTCTTTAAACTATGTCAATAAATACTTCAATAAAGCTAGTATATAAGTAAGTATACAAGTAAAAAGGTGCCTGCAGTTTTTCCCGTTAAACTCGTCCACTATTACACAGGATTTAAACAAATGAAATGTAGGAGTAGGTATTGGACTTACTACTAGTGCACATCTGGCTCTAATCCTTCAGGAAGAGCGGCTTGCATGCTGCTTTAGTCATTGTTAAATGTTAGTTTATCAGAACTATGAACTTAGTAGATAGTTACCTGTTCATAGCATCGTCCGATAGTCCTTTCGTCTCGTTGTTCTCGTCAGGGATGAAGTAGTCCACATTACTGCAGTGTGTCTCGACAGGCGATAGGTAGATCTCAACTGGAACAGAAATAAATTTATTATTAGATAGCTGTTCGAAAATTATTGGTTCTAATCCGTTGATACATTTTGGTGAGTGTTGTGCGAGCTTTTTCTTTTGACTGATATAAAGACGATGATAACTATAGTGCCACAATTTGATTTGGTATTTACGAGGTATAGAAATACCTATCATCGAAAGATACAAAATAATAAAAATTATGTTCACTTAAATATATTTTAAAGAACATATAAAAAGTGCTTTTAATCATTTTTAGGTTTATAATACCTAATTGATAAGCTATGGAAAGGATGCTGATAAAGATAGGGAAAGGTATCATAGCGCATGAACAAACTCATCTGCATCGCTGTCTAGGGCAATTGTATGATTTGAGTTTGAATTTAAAAAGAATATTATGTAGGTAATTATAAATTAAAGAGTTGTAAATAAAACGAATTCTATTAATCAGACCACTTGTAAATCGTGCTTAATACCTATCTGGCATTTATTTACCGTCAAACCAACACATACAAATAAACAGAATATCAATAAGATCATTGAGCAAACAATCATGCAAATACCAAACGTTTGAATCATCGGTCACTTATCCGTTAGTGATGAAACTAAAGAATGTCGTCAGTTTTAGCATATTTTGCACCTCTGGTAAAGAGTATATCTTTCATAAGTTATTGTTACCTTGTATGTATGGGAAAGTTCAATATGTGATGTGAATGCATAACTAGGTACATATGATTCAGAATGTGGTGCAATATGCAGATGAAATGCCTCAAGGAATTCTACACCAGTCAACTTTAAATATGAGGTTATAACGAATTAACGAAGATCTAAGATTATAAGTAAAGATTGAGAGTCGGACTTTCAAATTCTTTATTATGTAGATATTATCCCAAAACATGGGTAATAAAATCAAAAAGAAAAGAAAAATAATTAAAATGTCATCAAATTTGTATCTTTGTGTATAATAATTTCTTTTTTGAATAAATTAATTTTGTTTTCTTTATTAAATCAATCAAATTTTTATTTAGGTATTTGCAACAGCATTTTCTGAACGTCAAAAAAAATTTAAGACCTTCTCACCCCTTACACCTTCTAGTATTTTTGCTGGAAAGAAAATGAGGCACGTGAAAGGCCCCAGAAAATTCCACAGACATTTTAAAATTTATACCACACAAATTTATATTGTGTCTATAATATTTCAAAAAGCCACCATTTTTAAAACAGAAGCGACTAGCTAAAACGTGATACATGACACAGATAATATTTTATTTTACAAAAATATTATGTCATAAAAAGCAGGATTTGACATTATTCTGGCTACAAAAATAAACTGACAAAAAAAACGTACCCTCACCTCTTAAACAGTTAGGTATGATTTGTAAACGGTAAAGGCCAGAACAGAGATACTGCGTAACATTATACGTAACTTTCAGTCAGACTTTTATTCCCCTAAACTTTAAAAATTTACGAATGACAGCCGGGCAACTGCTTCACCAGTTTTCCGAGACTTAATTAAAATGTCGGAAAGTTAATCGACAGGTCAGTATTTGCTATTTTGAATAGATAGATGATTTCATCAAACTTGAGTAGGTAGGTTTTCGTCATAATTTGCAGAAAATAATGAGTCCGGGGACAATTTCCTTGTAAGTTTGTGTTATATGCAACCAGGTTTCTCCGAAATTACCCTTTACCCTTTTGGTTACCACTACTGTATGTATATTACGAATAACAATTTTGAGTGATATCATTACCACATTAATGAGAATAATTTATAATAATTAATATGACACATTCATGAAGGATATACCTACCATCGTGCATCGATTATTTGTTCTAGACCTCAAAAATTGTTATAATAATATGGTACGTAGAAAGGTTTCCGGACCTTGCCTGCTTAAATTTTAATATTAGAACGTCATTGAAGACGCGGAGAGAGAATACCTACTTTTATTTAATTTTGGCGGTTGAATAATACCTACAGATAAAAAAACTAACAACGCCAATGAATAGGTTAGATAGACTACCATAGTTGCCTACGTCTGTTATACAGGAAACTGACAAGGTGGAATATAATGGTTGATTATTAAGTCATCACATAATTGCAGCATCAGCTCACACAGCCACGCCACGTAACGTTCCATGGTCGTGTAAAAACAAACGAAGACAAAAATCATCGAATTACAACACTGCATCTTTCTTTCGGAATCATAAATGACGATGATGGATATTGAATAAGTAAAACCAATAAATCAATGAAAGGAAATTTGAAACAGAAAAAACCATAAAACATTAATTGTAAAACAATTATCATATTTAACAACACAGACTGTTATCAAGATCTTTACATCAAAACCTATTCCGCATAAAACGAATGACGGACCTTTTTACGCCATGCATTGTTAACTATCCTATATCTTGTTTAATTCGAATTGAAACGGGTGAGATTAATTTAATGAGCTTACAGTAGGAATCATGAACTCATTAGCAACTAAAAGTGCGAATTTAGAACTTTTAAATCTGTCATAGGACGCTCTTTATAAATTTTCTCTAAATCCCAAGAATCATTGATGTAGTGTCAACAGATATAGCAAGCTTACTAATACCATCTCCGTATCCCATTTCTCTTTTCCATGTCACCAGGAACAAAGTAGTCTTGTCAGCATCGTCACGCGCACTCATTCGGATTTCACAATCTATTGTCTCACACGCACGAAGATTAAATACACAATGGAGTACTAATATAATTATGTAAATACACTCGGTAAATGTCGTACATGTTACCCTCTTTTTGAAAGCAGTCAGTATACATGAAAAGTAAAAGTCAATGGAGGTAGTAGGTCAAATTTGAACGCATCAATTTGGTTTATCAATACGAGGAAACCATTCGAACTTTTAGTTATATTGACCAACTGCCAGTGTCAATCTGACTGTACACTTATAGAGCGACTTCCTTAATAAATTACCCAGTATTTGTCAAATAGATGTGATCGTACCCCAAAAACCTATTTTATTTCGCACCTAAAATTATCAAGAGATAAAGCCGCAATTATTGCTCTATTGTAAGCCACGCTAGTTCTCACAACATTCTCTTAACTAAGATCTATCGCACCTCTCTTTCAAACTGTAGCATTTTTATTAAGAAGGAAAGTGACAGATTAGATAAGCAGTTGCGTTTGAAACGCGACCGCATTTTTGATTTCAGTAAGAAAATGTGCTTATTTTGTAACAGCTCATGTTATGTCTGCAGACATTTCCTACAATACTTGGATCCTACCTACATACATACTT
The DNA here is from genome assembly GCA_921972225.1 of Euplexia lucipara. Classification (NCBI taxonomy): domain Eukaryota; kingdom Metazoa; phylum Arthropoda; class Insecta; order Lepidoptera; family Noctuidae; genus Euplexia; species Euplexia lucipara. The sequence goes on from OV179151.1 coordinate 6,494,004, forward strand.
AAAAAACTCATGCCTTTTTCCATGGGCGTACTCAGCAGGGATAATGAAAGAAAAGAAAAGAAAGAAAGAAATAATATTGTGAAATCCCGTTGACAGTTAACAGTGATGATCACTGGGCAAAGTGTTCAACGATCAACTGTCAAACAGCTAGTTTCGTATTGGCTATCACCAGTGTGTATCTAGGATGACGTCATGAGCACTCGCAGAGATGTGATAAAGCGCACAGTACCTACCCCGTTTGATAGTCACCGAAACTTTGAAGTCCACTTAAAGTGAAATACTAAGTATATATTTTTTAAATTCTTAATTGTCATCAGAGTTCGTGTGCAACTGGATGCCATTTAGTCTGGCAATGAAAAGATAGCTAATGGCCCTGCTGAAAACATGGAACGCCACCTGCGGAAATCCTTACATACTCTTTTTGCTACGTTTACGTTCATACTGCACACACGCATTCCAATGGGCTATTTGACAAAATGGTAGTTTTATAGTCCCTCATCTAGATTACATAGATTAAATATTTGACACATATATTTTCTTTTTACACGTAGGTAATCAAAAAATAACGGCGATACATCGAGTCAAAATGTCGCATGACGTCCCTAGCCAGTACAGTTTATGCTTGCTAATGACGTTACAAGCCCCCACTCCTCAACTTTAATGCGCTTAATCTAAGCAGTTTGCCATCAATTTTAAAAAGAAAAAAACATGTGTCAATTATTTTCTTCTTATCTAGATGAGGGACACAAAAAATTTTGTCAGATAACCCATTGCGATTGTCACGCACCTTTCTGCAAAAACATCACCAATAAGGTCAGTGTTCCTGCCATGAACCTACATACTTTTAAATTCAATGTTCCTTACGTGAGATTGATTGGTTCTTTCACCAATAGATCTAAATTCAGTACCTACCAAAAATTTGAAAACGAACAAGGGATCAGAAGTATAGAATAAAATACCCCTAGCAATCTTGTACACCATACAAACATACAAATAATATCTTGATATCGTCAAACTTTGATTCATACGAGGAAATCGCAACCAGCTATCTTCCTAACAAGATATTCAATAAAATGAGACAAACTATATGTATGTCCTCATTCCTAACATGTTGCTAATGTCAAATATTTGGACAGTTCACGTCTCACGCTTCAGGCAACACAAGGTCATGCAAATTAGTACATAGTAGCTATTGTATCGTATATTAAATTTAAACATTCGCATATTCAACGGGCATCAATATTAATATTATGGCAATCGGTCGCATTGTTCTGCCTACATAGCGATGGTATGCACTTAGCTGCCTGTCTGTGGTATAAGATACAAGCCTTGGCTTCTCATCACAGGGTAGTATGGAAAGGTAGACAAGAGATTAAGTATTTTCTTTGCTTCCTTTGATGTAATTGCTGCACGACATTCCAGTACGAGGCTAAAAAATAAATTAGGAATTAATAAGCCGTCTGGGTACAGATAGTTTATTTCTTTCCAACACACACACAAACACACAATGTAGACACTTGACAAATTGTATACTTAAACCTTCCTCGAGATCGAGAACCACTCTGTTCGTTGGTAAAAAGCAGAATAAAAATCGGTGCAGTAGTTTTTGAGTTTATCGCGAACAGATATACGCGGCGGAGGACTTTGTTTTATTATGTGTACTACTTACTTATGACGTATCGCTGGTTTCGATACCTCAGGAACACGACGATGGCAGAAAGTTTCTTTGAATTGGAAAGCCTATTATTAAATTACGGTACATCTTCAATACAACACCGAGGATTCCATGGGATTCCACCAACTGACCCCGGCGCAAGCGCAAGGCAGCGGCAACCTCACATTCAACAAGCATTCCATCACACTTTTCATTCATTGACAGTCGCTTCACGCACATCACCTGGCCCACACCTAAACATGATATGTGCGTTCTAAATGGGTGACCGGGTTCGCGCGACATTTGGAAGCCAATGCGATCCGTAGGCGAACAGCCTAGCTGCAGGGAGAAAGTTAACCGTGTGTCCTTGTTACACGCAAGTTAGCCGATCAGGTGTGTGTCATAATTACTGAGAATATCCGAGTGGTTTTTCTAGTTCTTAATAGCTATAAAGCTTTGATCGAAGTTCGAAGATGTGTCGAAATTGAATCTTGTTTTCTGGCGAAATTTTAGATGTTTTATTGATAGTGTGGTCATTGGTCATAAAAAAGGTCAGGTGCACTAGTAACCCGCGTGCGTGTATATGTATGGCCCGACGTATGAATAGGAGTACCTTTCTAGGATACTAAGAGGTGGCGTTCTGTAGTTATGACACTTGATAAATAAAAAGGCGTGAGTGTATGTCTGTGTGTTTAAAATATTTGTGCTATGAATAATAACAGGTACCTGGCAAATAAAATGCCGCAATTAGACATTACTTTCAAGTCGATATGGATTTGTCCAATATTCGAAGAGGCAAAACTTCGTTTTATATTTTTTTTATAACGAATGGAACTAAATACTTAACCTACCAAAAACTTGCTAGTAAAGATGTTGCAATTGCAATAATTAATATCGATCAATGATCGGATACAGTAATTGTGAGCACAAAGGATGTTAGTGTGGATGTTGCTAAATTCTAAAACTGCTCATTTGCTATATTTCGCAAATCTTCTTCCTCATCGTCCTCGCAATACAAAATCGTAGGTAGGATCGACTCTGATGACACCAAAAACTGTTTAATCAGTTTTTTTTTAGTCTAAACTAATATTAAAAACCATTGTTTGTTTGGATTTAAATAAAGAAAACTACTGAACTAATTTTAAAAAATCTTTCACTATTAAGAACGCTATATTTTCACCGAGTAACAGAGGCTATATTTTTATGGAAGAGAGGATGTCAAAGTAAGGTGGAAAAAGTGCGATATTCACGCAGACAAAGTCGCGAAATGCCAGATAATCAAAGACATTCAATAGTATGTTAAATCTCTTTGCAGTTAGTTATAAAGCGGCACGTAAAAATAATAATTATAAAAATCTCGCGTATTTACAATTTTTATCTAAACTCGATGACTATGACTAAGACTTACATCAGTCATTTGATCAAACTTAAAATCAAGGAATCGTTTTCGGTTCAGTAGATCAAGAGACTCCTTGCAACCTTACAAACTTGACCTCTTTACATTATTAGAATACTTAGATAATGGAAAGTAATTAACATAGAAAATGGTAAATTGAATGTAGGTACATGAAAACGAACGTTAATGTAAACCTACATTCGATGCGGATAAATGTGTTCTAATGTATTCTGTTCTATATTCTATTCAAGCCTATCTTTAAGTAGTTAATATAGACGGGTGGGTAGGTACGGTAAAAATATCTACAATGGCATTTAGAAAATTGGCACAGTTTATCTGTAAGATGTTATGACATAGAGTTAAGTTAGGCAGGGCAGGGCAGTGGGCATAGACCTTTCAAAACGGTGTCCAACCTTAACCGGTTAACCGGTTTTTTTTTTAACCTGAGCGGCAATAGGAATCAGTATTTTTAGAAGTATTCGCTTTTTAATCTCAGTCTCAGCTAGAAGGCGTCGCGGCAGACACAGAAGATGGCGGAACGACCTGGACAAACTAAACGTCCAGTGGCCTACTTTAGCCCTGGATCAAAAAAACTGGAAGTCATGAGGAGAGGCCTTTGCCCAGCAGTGGGATGATGCAGACTAGCAGTAGTAGCTTAGTAGTAGCAGTAATGAATGATTAAGCGTATTTTTTACCAAAAATACGCTTAATTTCCCTTCATTTTTGACAAGATTTAGACAGATTAAAATGCGACTAGATTTGAGCATTGGCCTCTACTTCCAGATTAGTACACCTTTAAATTACAGAAAAACTAACGTATGAATAAAAAGTGCTTATTTAAAATAATACATCAAGCGATAACACTTCTACATAAAAGATTTGAAATAGTTTATAATTGATACAGTCGAATTGCGACTATTGAGCGACAACACCGACCACTAATACTTCGTCTTATAAGGCATTGCCCATACTACAACAACTGTGTATTGTTATGGCCCAGCCTTTGTTCCAACAGCTAACAGCAATAACTATTCGCACAATTTAACGTCTAAGTCATTTCAAATAGCACTAAAAATATTAATAAACTTCCTCATTTTACATGTTACGCAACTGTATTACGCAAAGTTCACAATGTTTAAAACAATAGTGAACATTAAATCAAGCTTGCATAAAAATGCGAATTTAACACCTAAAAGCTTGTTGTAAACTTAGGTAGGTACAGACGCCAGCACATCAAGTTACCCCAATGTGTCAAATTTTCCCAATTGAATATGTACCTTATTCTGTTTGCCATAAAGTTGAAAAACGATCAAAGAAATTTGACACATTGGGGTAACTTGAGTGAGTTGGAACACCGGGGTGGTTTACAGTCTAATAGACCAACAGACCCCTTCGCCCTCCCCGGCTTGTTTAAGGACTTTCCCGGCAAAAAAAAGGTCATAAAAGAGTTTTTTGGAGTTCTCTCAGAATCTTTTGCTACCATGGTTATGTTATTTTGTTTAAGTTAGATACTTACTTATTACACCATTTCATGTTGTTGAAAAAATATTATTTTAGTTTTTGTCTGTCTACTGTTTGTTTGTTTGATCTTATAGCCTTAACGGAAGAACCAATTTGAATTTGGAGTTTCACCGTCCGATGTGCACTTTCATTTGAAAAAGATAATTAGGGTTTCACGCAAAATACAACCAAATTACTTATTCGGTCAAGCTTTGTGGGTACCCAAAAGTGATTTAAAGACCTCTAAAGAATCAAGATACGCTGAATTATGTGTCTGTTATTATTTCTACCTATTAATAAAAAAAAATTGAATAAATATGACTGATTCGTGAACGTAACGATTGAGTTAGTTTTTATTTATTTAATTATTATGTAAGTAGGTTTTAAGCATTACGCCAATAAATTGTATGTTACGACCATGACCTTGACGATAACGATTAAAAAAAAACCTTAGACGGTGAAAGAAAATGACAGGAAAGAAAACATGGCGGCCCAGTATTTCCACAGCTTACTTTTCCCGCCAATTATCTATGGCCAGTTTCACTTTCTTATTTTCCAGTGTACTTAGAAAGGCCGGTGGTGGCTAATTTACAGAAAGAGACAGACTCTTTGGTATGTTAATTATGACCTCTGACAGTCCAAGGTGTGTTCGCAAATGAAAAATGTTAAAATATATTGGCTAGTGGAACAAAGAAAGTAGAGGCGTGTATGTTGTACTTCGCTCGTCTCTGGTACCTTGGCTCGTTTATATTTGTAATGGCGTTATTAAAAACTGTTCTCACAGAACATGTATTTTTAACTAGATAGTTAATTTAAAGCAAGATTATAATGGTAATTGGAGAGCCTTCACTTTTTCTATCTGAAAGTGTTTTACGGAGGATGAATCATAATTGACAAACGCAGCTGATATTAATAAAATAAAATTGAATAGGACTGAATAAATTGACAAAAAAGTGAAATCCGTGGAATTAGTAAGTACCGCACTAACATGGAAAGGAACATACCTATTTAAGAAATAATTAAGTATTCTTTTAGATCTTTGACACTAAAAGAGGTGGAACCTGTTAAATCAATTGAAATTTAAAACACTCACGGTTACGCTATGGTACCTCGCACATTCAACATTATATTCAAGGAACGTTTAAAGCCCTGATATACGACGATTAGCCAATTCTAAAAAGCAATAATCGTAGCGACGAATACAAAATACCTGTTTATAAATTACAAGTTCGTTTTGCGAAATATCGTAATACTTATGTACACAGCTACTGGCAAGCGCATTCAATTTGAATGTTATTTTGTTCCATAACCATTTGTTTTTACACCTCAAGAACGTTTCGTTCGAGGTTGACTGTTGACTGAAGTTACTGGGGTCTTAAAACGAATCGTTTAGTTTAGCTTATCAATCGTTTATTTTTATGTCTGGTAGTGACCATAGAAATATTAATCTATGGTAGTGACACCCCGGCCGAATTGGCGTTTGCGAGTAGTTATGTCGGCGTCGCTTAACTTCCTGTAGCGCAATGTTGGTGGCCGCGTATGCATACGATTAGTAACCACATAGTTGGATGCGTAAATGATAAACTAGAATCAATTTTTAAAGTTAATTTTTGTTCGACGTTCAAAAGTGCCTTATAATGGGCTAATTGATATAAATGGTTTGACTTTGGTGAAATCTAACAGTTTGGTCTGTTTCAGGTCTAACAGTTGGTGACCAACGTTACAGAAAATGGGCACAAACTGCTGTATCTGGGCAAAATAGCCATTGAATCGTTTTATTGAGATAGAAAAATCGTGTAAATACCTAAGTAAGGTAATTTACAGCAAATAAGTAAGTACCTACTGAATAAAGTATTCCGTGGCTACATTAAAATAATGACCTTAATAGCCACTAAAGTATCAGTGAGGTACTATAGTAGGTACTTGAATGAGAAGTATTAAGAGATCTATAAATCGTAAAATCCTACTACGCCTCAATAATTGCAATGTTGAGTGACGAGAAAGTTAATAGGTATTTACTGACATTAGAAATGATTTTGTGTGCTTGCAACACTGGTCTGTATGCAAAAGATGAAGGTACTTAGTTATCTTTATTATAGCTTACAAACTATGCAGTATCTTTTTAGGGCAAGTCTAGTACTTGCTCAAAGTATCGTCAAGAAGTGTCCAGACATTGAATGGCCTATGAGAAATCCGACTAGGAAAGTGTATTTGTTCAAATTTAAACGCGATTTCTCTTATGAAGAGAGAAGAGCTTGCTGTATTGACGACTGATAAATAGCTTTCAAAGTCACAGGTAGTTGTTGGTTTTTACTACCAGTCACTCCATTGAACTTCGTTGAAGCTAATCCGTAACTCAGATGTACGATCAAACTAACCGAATCGACTAAACTGCCTACAGTTGAACATCAAACTCGATTCCATATCGATATACTGATAGGCAGGTTGACAATAGTCACGGTTCTGGTGACAAAGTAAGATAGGACTCAAATAAAACGTCAAATCGTGAGGCCATTTCTGTTGTACTTTTGATGGCACTGTTGGAGCAATCGAGCGATTGGCTACTGCGGTGCGCGTCGTGGGTTCGATTCACGCGCGGTACAAATATTTGTATGGTCTATAGGTAGTTGTTTCGAGTATGGCTGTATGTGTATCTATGTGAGTTTAAATGTTTGTAAAAAGCACACACGCTAAAGGAAAACTTCCTAAGATGGAAAAAAGTAAATAAAAATGGATGGAGCAGACTTAAAGCTAATTTAAGACATTTTTTTATCAATCAATCTACCCAGAATGAAAGGGTCAAATGTCTGAATACATTATATCATAACAGCACGCCTGTTTTCCCCAAGGGGTCAACCCACATTTCGCCAATTATGTTTAAGTCCCATACCAAGTAAGCCTAACCATCATAAATCCAGACTACATTTGCTAATGAGAAATTCCAAATGGAAAAACTCAATAACCTTATGCTCGACCCGGGGTTCGAACAAAATCGCGCTTGCAACCACTAGACTACAACAATCTAAATATTCTTATAAATATAATTAATGTGAATGATTAAACTAAATGTATTTGAACAAATTCATTCATTCACATCATTTATCATCATTCACTTAACTACTTTTTTTTTATATGATTTTATTTTGTGTCTGTGTTGTTAATATTTTTAATTAATATTACGGTCGTATCCACCCGTATAAAAAGCTATTAAACGAAAATAGGAACATTTTTCTATTAACACGAATCCAAGAACAAGTGAATCGTGATTTCGTGTGTCGTGTCGATATAATTGGTCAATGGCTATTGCCATCCGGCGTCACGCGTCCATTGATACGTAATCGGGTTAGCGTGATCACCTACGGACATGCAGATCGGTGCTCAACTTATTTACATGGACTATTGAGCATTCTGAATGTCTTATTGAGTGTCTGCATCTGTTTTTTTTTGTCTAGGAAGAGCTTATTGTGTCTAATTTGTGTTTAAGCGCCGTAGAGAGAAACATTATTGACATAAATAATTCTAGGCGAATTTGTATGGAAGGAAAAATGTAAGCAGGTGTTTGCTTTTTGTGTATCGTATGAAGTTCTTCATGACAAGGTCCTAAAAGACTTGGCGTGATGTAAAACAGGCTTGCACCCTCCTCAAGAGTTGAACTATCAAATGAAAACAAAAGACCGACTGGTACCTAGTTCCGCCCGGAGATGAGATCGTTTTAACAAATAAAAAACCTAAAACTCCAGCTTTGTCATAAATATGAGTAGGGATAAACCAATTTTCTACAAGTACATCATGGTCATCAAGATCTGGCAAAAAGCAACCTTAGCCTTTGTTAACACCACAAGCTTAAGACAGGAGTCCAATAAATAACCTACTTCAACTTGGATCTCTTTAATCTGTCGCGCCCCTGAATAACTCCCTAAAGTTTAAACACATTGACCCCTATACATTTCATTTCATTTTTTTTCATTTTCATTTCATTTTTTTTTTTTTTCCTTTTCATAACGGTATCGATCCGTAATTTATATTCTGAACTGGAAGAATTAGCCTAAAGTTTAATATCCAAAATCTGTCCCGTCCTTGAGAAACGCCCTTAAGTCACACTGATCCTATAAATTCTATTACACTTGTTGTTAGATTCACCAGCATCTGGCGTGCGTCCGCGCACGGTCAAGCAACGGTATCGATCCATAGTCTGAATATGAAGTCGTCGCATCGTTCGAGTTCACATCCGGCCGCAACTAGCCGCCAGTAATCATTGCATGTGGTCTACCGCGTTCGCGCCGCTGCTGATTTTTCGTAATAAAACGATAGCTTCCTCATGCAAATCTCAGGTAATTTGCATCTCAGCGACAGAACTAGGATGTTTAAAGCACGATTCTTGAGATGTAGTGTGTTCTTGGATGATTGGAAAGACAGGTTCGACAACCGATAAAGGTGAGCATTTATGACAAACGCGAAATTAAAACAAGCAAACGAACCCAGGATAAGGTGGACTACTATGATGCTTTAGTGTTTTGGTGGAATTTAGTATTTCCCCTTGTTTTGTAAATTAAACGTATGTACATGTACCTACCTACAATATATTATTCTGAATTATACTAATAACAGGCAGGTTGAAGTGGCAGTGGGCAGGGCACATAGCACGGAGGACTGATGACCTATGGGGTCGAAAGGTTCTCGAGTGGAGGCCACGTCTCGGCAAGCGCAGCGTAGGACGTCCACCCACAAGGTGGACAGACGACCTCATTGAGGCCGCGGAAACGCGCTGGATGCGAGCCGCTTCCAACCGGTCTTATTGGAGATCTATAGGGGAGGCCTATGTCCAGCAGTGGACTTCCTATGGCTGAAATGATGATGATGATACTAATAACATGGTGGTAAGTGTATAAATAATTGATTATTGTAATTAGCAAGAAAACTTAAAAGAAAGTAGTTAGTGAGTTTTACGTTTCTGAAGGAATTTTGATAATTGGTTGAACAAAGGAAAATTTCAACGTCATTCTTCAGTTTATTGAAGTTTCTTTAATTTTCCCAGTCCAACTATTTGCAGTGAAAACCTTACCACAAGACCACCGACCGAAACGTTTACAATTTAATCTACGGTAAGGCTCCGTCCCTTTCTCTTAAACACTTATTATTATGAAGATACAAATAAAAACTGGTCTCATTGATAGCAGTACCTATTATTAACTTTACAGAGAGTCTTAAACAAGTATAGGATTTACTGATTAAATTGAAAATCCTTATAAAACGAACCTATTGTTTAAATTTGGAATTTTACCGAAATTGGCCGTCGACCACAGACTAAAACCCTCAAATAAATTTCTAATACAGATAAAAAATCTTTTTGGGCCTAATGTATACAGGACCATTTTATGTTTGCTTTTATTTGTATACTCGTAGTTACCTAACTACGAGTATACAAATAAAAGCAATAAAAATAATAAGAATAACAATAATAAGTACCTACTTATTTGTGTTTTCTGTGCGCGTTTCAAGTTAACGTTTTTCTTTTTTTCATTAACACGAAACCAGGTGCGAATAAGTATCTATATTACAGGACACAGTTAATTTATAGCCGTCAGCAAATTATCGTGCGAAACGAAAGTGTAATAGACGTAAGCCTAATACTTCTGGCACCGCAGGCGTGACGGATACATTCATATAAAAACTGTTATAAACTGACATATTAACAATATGAAGGTTCGGCGCTTGCGCATCGCCGTACATTCCTTCACGGAACGGTGGCCACTTGCAAAACTCTTGATATGGGCTTAGATTCGCCGGGGTTTGCGAAACGACTATTAGTTACGTATGGCCAGCAGTTTTCTACTTCGATTAGTCGGAAGATTGTCAATGGTTACAAAATTATATGTTCCACGGAAGACTACTGTAACGTAATGGAACCGTTTACTTTCGAAATCAGGAATTGGAAGTATGATATCATGTCCAATTTGTTTTATGACCTAACAGTCATGCATCATGCAGCAGGAACAGAATTGAATACTCCTTATTGTACACCATAAAAAAATACTTATTGGCCTTATCGCTAAAAGCGATCTATTAAAGACAACCTTTAAATGGACTTGGTAAAGAAGGAGCATCCCACATATATAGGTATTTTGTGGTGTGCTATCAATATTTGTGGTGTTTCAGGATATTATCCGTGACCGAAAAGCCAACAAATTTAGTAATGTGATAGTACTAAGATTTTCTAGTGGAGGCACAGAGAAGGATTGTAATCATAGAAAGGAAATCGTTTCCACAATATAAGTTTGTTATTTCTCTTAATTATATTTAGACTCTTTAATCCAATTAGTAAAACTTCCGTTTCGAAAAACAAGGATACAAAACAATGTAGTGTGTTTTCAATCGAGCAGTTTAATATTACAAAACAACTTTGATTAATAAACATACAAGTGATCGTATGACAATATACATAAGCATAATATATGCGGCGTGGAAGTGCACTCGTGCATATATAACAATCATAAAAACAATGTAGGAAGGAAAGTTGGTGATAACCTGTGATTGATATAACAGTTTGTGGACTTAAATGGCAGACATTATCCTGAGGTGGAAGAAACATATCGCTTTGCAAACCATCCGATAGATCAATGCATCAAAGAAATTTAAAAATCTTTAAATAAAGCTTTGCAAAGCTATGGGTAAAGTAAAGACTATTAATGGGCAAAATGTACGACCAAATGCGATTCTTTTTATCACCGCAGGCCCAATCAGAGATGGCAGGTTGAGCTGGACTCCTTCGATAAGGAAAACCCTCGATTGAGGGAAGTGGAAAGAGAAAAACAAGAAGGAGTATGGGGCTATTAATAATAATACAGCCATTGGTGGGGCAATACAAGTAGAAAAAAAACTATAAGTACCCTGTCCCGTATCTAGAATAAATGAAACTGCTAAGTCAACTAATTGCCAAAACGGAAGAATCTTAACCGAAATAGGTAATTGTGTTAAGCTATGTATGTGGAGTGTTTTAAGAGTAGAGAAAGATCAGAGAAACGTTAGATTAAGTGTGTGATATAAGATATGGCCAAGAAGGAGGTTATTATTAAGATGACGGTAAAAATAGATGTATGAAGAAAGAAAACATTCTGCAAAGATCCGAACACACCAAATAAGTTGAGACAAAGGAAGCAGGTGGATTTAATACCAATACTGCCAAAATGCTAAGAAGAAACTCATTTATCCACGGCCCCAAAATCATCTAAATTAACTCTTTATCTTTATTTCTCCTTGAACAACGGCCAGTAAGAATTATCTACCACACCATTAATTACTGAGTATTAAATCTGTTTGCAGACCGTCACCTCGGCTCACCATAATTAACAAGCAAACCATGATGACCTCATTATATCGTCATTTGAGTTGGGGCCTTTGCGCACCACGCTTTTTTATGGCGCGTTTTTGTAAAGCGCGTTCTCAACGCGTACTAGCAGATATTTCACACATGTATCGTTTCAATAGACCAACCATGCAGCTTGCGTTTGCTGAGCGTACTGAATCTGATGGCGTTTTACGCGCGTCATTAGCGACTTAAAAAAACGGCGTGTGCAAAGGCACTTCTAATGTGCGCGTTAACCATTATTTAAACAAAACGTATTCTAATGTAACAGGAAATTCAATTCCGTAATTGAATAATTATTGATCATATTAACATAACCTCACGGAGTCACGGCTCGAATACTCGAAGGGTAAGGCAGAGATGTACCCACAAAGTCCGTGTAGTACGAGGCGATCCTTTCGCTATCAATTAGGCACAAATACAGGGGCTCGAGTCTGCTATTGCAATCGTGTCTCAATGACCGGTCATTGATCGAATATTTGACAACTTTGACAGTTTTTGTATGGGAAATGTGTCATAAGTTTGACGTTATAGGTACGTCAAAAATCGATCATTCAGACACGATTGCAATAGCAAACTCAACCCCCAAGATAGTGGTTGACAGTGCTACTGCATAAGGTCCCGGCTTCGATTCCCAGGTCAGGCAAAGCGTTATTGAGTTGTTCCATCTGGAATTTCTCAGTAGCAGCCTAGTTTGGATTTGGGTACGACTGATGGCCAGGATAACTGATGAATAGTGGCTGTACTACAGGTAGCTACACCTCTACCCAACCCTTCGGGGATTACAGGCATGAATAATGATGTTTTGTTAATCTTCTTAAAATAAATCTGGAATCTTGTCTTTCGTTTTTGTAATAGGTCTCTCTATGACTTACTTGTCTTAACAATGACAGTCAATTTACCATCACGTGCTGAAATATCCTTGAAACGAAGACCCCGAAGTCTCATTGATAAACACGTGCTGCAAACTACACATCACAATCATCATTAAATTCAATGATGTTTTAGACTCTTAAAGTCAAACAAATTGGACTCTATTAACACTTTCGAAAATTAAATGTTAATGTAACACGAAACTCCTAGAACTTTCTATTCTATCATTTTATTGCAAAACCAGCTGCTTCCCGCGACTTCATCTACGCAGAATTTGAAAATATGATCTTGTTGGACAAAAAATATCAATGAATTTGTAGCGACATCTATCTTGCCACATGTGAACTAAAGATTGACAGCCTACATCGCGATGTTAAGGTTTTGCGCGCCATTGAACGTATACAAGAACCCAATTTCAACTGTGGGGCGGTAGCAAGCAGCCCGTGAGACTCAACATCAGTCGGGTCGGAGGATCCTCCCTTTTCTGTGGAATGAGGAACTTCACTTCCTGTTCCTCTTACCCCTAATTTAAAAAAAAACACGTCTGTCTTCGGTAAATCCATTTTTGTTACGGTTACGGCGAATAACTTTACACATTGCTATATAAGCTACTGAGCTGTAAATAATACCACAAAACGTAATAAAAATTTAATATATTGGGACAGCTTACGCATTAGAATCACAAAAAATAGCACAGCTTTACTTACTGTGAAGATCTCTCAGTAAAAATTTAGGTGAAGTGAAGGCAACTTGTGCAGTCATCTGTCGTTCTATACTAATGCTAGAGATAACAGTTCACTTCACCTCACATCGCTGGAAGATTTTTACAGAATCAAGTAAAAAACTCCACCCGTACCCACTCAAAATAAGCATAGTATCTAGTAATATATATTTATTTTATTTATTCATCATTTTTCAAATGAATCTTATAATCTATCTTAGTTAAATAGCAACCAAAAACCACTAATTGCTAAAGCATAGTAGTAATACATATTATAATTGCTAAGGCTCTGTGTTCCAAGCCAGTGGATTCGTCATTTCCTCTAATCACACACTGAAGGTCAGAACACAAGTAACACAAGTCACCTACATCCCGAATGACACGGAAAGCGTGGACGGTATTGAATACAATTATAATGACGGAATAATCGTTAATTTAACAGAGAACAAAGGACACATAATAACATATAATAATATCGCGCTACTTCTCAAACTTATCGTCGTGACAATGGCGATGTTTAATTCTTCTGATCGTAGGTACCTTTAGTAATACTTGACTGTTTTGAGATGAGTAAGTAAGATGAAGGTGTCAATTAAGGTCGGACGACATACCCTCTGCAAGCTATAACCAAGCTTGCAATCTACATAATTATTATCTTAATCTTTCTCTATCAAGACCATCCAAAGGTTGTCTGTAATCTGTAAGAGATCGCTTTTAGCTTTCAACTATAAGGCCGCCCATTGTAACACCCTTACGTAGCTCATTAAGTTTTTTTTTGTAAGTTTTGTGGTGTACATTAAAAAGTATTCTGTATCATCTATTTTTAGGGCAATAGTCGATCGATTCGAAACCAAAGCCAGGCTTACCTTATCAGTTCGTTGATGGGTAACTAAAGTCTAAGTTAAATCATTCACAGATTAAAATATAATTTATCTTTAAACAAGAACAGTCGGAAGGAATCTAAATCATAAACGAACAGTTAACATTGCATGTCAAAGTACAGTATGGCTAGAGAAATGAGGACGTACATAACATACCGAGCACACCCCATTTTTGTCGAAAACATACTTCTAGCAAAATATTGTGATCATGTATAATTTTGTTGTCAAACAAGGTCGAAATTAAACTTACAGTTATTCGTACAGGACACTCGTATTAACGGAACAGAAACGTGTTTTGCAACTATTATTATATTACATACTTGTATGTTATATAATAATAGTTATAATAATATTGAGTACAGCAAATTAGTCATTAAAACTAAATTTAGTTCTGCCATTCCGTCTTTTTACAGCTGTAATCATTCTAACTTTGTCTTCTATTGATCAGCAAACATTGAGCCCTTAATTCAGGGATGATTTATCCACGAGCGCGTTGAGTACCATCTACATGCACTGTATAGGGGATATCACATAAAGGGTAGGTAGTAGACACTATAGGAGTAATGATGTTAGAAAGCTATAATACATACATAGATACATAAACTCACGCCTTTTTCCCATGGGGGTAGGCAGAAACTACAGAGCGCCATATGCCACGATTCTTACATACCTCCTTTGCTTCGTTTACATTCATACATGTTGTCATACACACACGCCGGTTGCGAGTACTACGCACCTGAGCTTTCTGAAGAACCTCACCAATAAGGTCTATGTATGCCCTATAATATTACACCACAAACCACACCCCACGTACCAATCTACCGAAATAATAACGTACTTAATAATATCAACTACATTGTTTATTTTTTGTCAGTACCTTTATCCTATTTCAGTATAAATTTTATTATTTTGCACACCCTGATCTAAACACATACAACACACAAACACAACATATAAACACAAAACAAACACACAAACACAAAGACACAAAGTATACAAAGTAGTAGTAGTAGTAGTTGTTTGTATACAAAGTATTGTAAAACCTATTTAAGAGTAAGTATGGAGTTTCTCGCCCATTCCATACGAATGTACTTTTTGAAAGGGGCAACTAGAATCATTTGACGTTCAACAGAGCTTTATAACGGCCTAATTGAAACATATGGTTCGACTTTGGCTTTGATAAACTACCTAAACAAAATTTCTAAATTTCTATCACATCCATACAAAGGATTTTTGTAAGAGCATTTAGCGATAAGACCACTCTGTGTAGTAAGACCACTCTGTGTAGTTTGCAAGCATGTATCGTGTACAACGAATATGTTCTATCCAATAACTTAGGACATGGTATAAATTAACAACGCCTAGACAATTGGTAAAGTAAAAATCATTTTGTATGGTTTTTCCCTAAATTTAAATTTGTTTTTATTTTTCTTGCTTGTCCCTTTGAGTGTGATAACATTGGATAGGTCATCCAATAGTACTGTAGTAGTGTAAAAAAAGATAAAGTGCAAATCTTTAAAGTTACAGACAGGAGTTATTCAATAGAATACTTATTATTATTTATTACTTAAACACTTTCTATAATCCAAGCTTTACATCTAAACAGTTTACGACGTGCTGAATGCTAGAATGAATAGAAACTAATAACCTTACAGATTGAAAAGACGCTGAATAAAAACGAAAGTAACATATTGTAACTGAATACTAATTTAGCTTTTGATAGCTCTTTGAGCGCTAAGTAATAAATCCGAAGCTTTTCTAAATTACAATCAGTAAACTAAGTAATGTAGCAATAACACCGAAGAAAATAATGAAGGCAAAAAGGAAGTGAATTTTATTCTAAATCAGGAATTGCGCGTAGCTTCGATAAAAAGACCTTTACATTAAAATCAGTTACGTTCGTATTTCCATTAATGTTCATGGACAATGTGAGCTTTTGTATGTCATGCACGGGGGAGTATTGGGACATTTTCAATTCATTTGTACAGTGGCCATCGCATCAAAGTACCCCAATGTGTCAAATTTCTTTGATAGTTTTTCAACTTCATTACAAATAGAATAAGATTCATGTTCAATTAAGAAAATGTTGCAGTTAGGGGAGCTTGATGTGCTGTCGTCTGAACTTAGGTTTATCTTAGACATCAGTGACATCGGTGAAGGATAAACATAGTACTTATGTAACTATGGAAACCTGGACTTCTCCAACTATCCAACTTCCTACAAAAATTATAAAGGTAAAATTTGTGTGGATATTTCAACATATACTATGTTACATTTCCCGCAAAATCCACTGAACGGATCTTGATGGAACTTTTGGGTACAGAATAGCTCCTACTTTGGAACGACACCTAGGCATTTATGAGGACTTATATTCAGACAATAGTCGCGGGTAGTTGCTTGTAATTAAAATATCTGAAGTTACCAACAAACTCGTGCGTCTGCTGAATGAGAAGCCTATACCAATCAGTGGGATAGTAGCCTTCGGTATCATTAATACCATATAGCCCACGATAACGACGACTATGAATAATACATAATGTTTATGCCATCGAAAATTTATAAAACGATTCTGTTTAGCTTATCATGACACATTTCCGTGTCCAAATTGAAATAGGACATCCCGTATCGTTCGTTAACCTCATTGACAAATAGACTGACAATTAACTTTTGAAGTACCTACCTACGCAAACATGACATGTTTTATGTACAACATTATACATAATTATTGCTTTAATTATGGTAATGTTTAGATTCAGATGTAGGTAAGTAATGCAACACCAGCGAATATCTATTGCACTTTTGCATTGCAATTGCAAGTTGGTATATACAGGGTGTAAAACGACCGATCACATAGCCGATTACCACACATTCTGTGCATATAAGTAACTTTAACCAAAAAAAATTGCTGGGAAAATACTTTTTTTTTCACCTTTAAAAAAGAGACGCTTTTTATTGCGCGCATAGCATAGCGCGACAACGCAACGCAACTTTCGATCAGCTAAGCGAATGGCCACTCGCGCTTGGTAGTTGACCCGACCGGCCCGCTTGTTTAGTATCCATTGCATTTTTGTAACTTCAAATGCGTATTTTGTTTTGAAAAATCGATCATTTTGAAAATATTTGTTCGGAAGAAAGTTTACTAATGATACTTGGAATACACAAAAAAAATGCACTATGACCTTCAATATCTTCAAAACCTATGAATTCCCAGGCATGTTCTAGAAGAAAAGAACTATCCCAGTGATGGGTAGAATATGCAGTAGTTTTCGTTTACGGTAAGGGTATTTTTACACCCTGTATACAAATGTCAAATGTCAATAACATGTCAAAAAAGGGGGGGAACAAGACATATAGTTTTTTGACAGACGTATGTTCTTTAAAATATGGGAAATCGCTCTGCCAGTCGATTCAGTTTAAATCGTCCCCGTGAAAACTTGAGTGAAGTGAACTGTCAATGCCTACCATTAGCATGGAATTACAGTTCAATTCACCTTCATATCACCCACATTTAAACGTGGTGACTTTTACATTTGAGGATGTCAATTAAGTATGTTAATATTAAATAAAATGGCGGTTAGGGGTTTAGCAAAATCGGCAAAAATTTCATTTTCTTTAAATTATTCTCTTACCTTCTACCCTTACAGACATCTGGTCAAGGTGTACAAAACCAGTATGAATTCTTGTATCAACTATGATATAAGATCAACGACGTGTCTAGTGCTTTGAACAAGTTTAATCAAATAACCAAGAAAGTATTTTTATTGTCTGTTTATTACAGAAACAACTGAACGGATATGAATGTTTTTATAGACAATGAAAATAGCCTAGACCCTGGATTAACAAATACGATACTTGTATCTTAACATAGTAAAGTATCCCCGTGGGTATTTCGAATGGACTCATGCGGGCGCAGCTGGTATTAAATAACTACTTGAGACTATGACTGTCTCGTTGTCTAGTGGGTCGCAAGCTCTACTGCTGAGCCTAAGTTCCTTATAAATAAGACTTAACCCTTTCGCGAGCATTGGCAAAATAATTCCCATACCACTTTTTGGACGTTGCGCCCAAATGTATAAAGTATATTAGTATTGTGCAACTATAGATAGCTAACGCTACTTCTTAGAATATTGCCATATATACCATTTGACGAGAAATAAAGTCACAAACGGGCATTGGCAAAGATATTGCCATTTTGACTGGTCTGTTGGTCTAGTAGTTAGTGACCCTGACTGCTATGCCGGAGGTCGTGGGTTCGATTCCCACTCAGGACAAATGTTTGTGTGATGAGCACGATCATTTGTTCTGTGTCTGGGTGTAATATATCTATAATATGTATGTATTTAGAAATATATAAGTATGGTTATCAGCTGTTTAGTACCCATAACACAAGCTCTCAAGCTTAACTTGGGACTAAATGGTGTTGTGTGAAAAGTTGTGGAATATTTATTTATTTATTTATTTATTGCCGTAGCCCAAAAAAAAGGGAGCCCAAAAAATCTGAGGTGTAAATAGTATTGCTCGCGAAAGGGTTAAACATAACTGGCGAAAAGTGGATGTAATTCAGATACACCTCTGCCTAACCCTTCGGCGATTACAATAATAATATAATACATTTATTTCAGGTAACAAACACCCATAGATAAAAATAACCTAAAAGTACATAAGTACTAGTAACACTAGGCATTATAGGCGTCATGTTCTGTTATGTTGAGACAATGCCATGCCATATTTTTTGCTTTTACCAAGTCATTTGGATGGATCGTTATCTTATCTTTTTCTCATAAAAGAGTGAGTCATAAATTCATTCAATACTTTCACCCGGTTTTCACCTAATAAGCTAATCACCATTACTTATTCAGACGGGAATACCCATTTTCACCATCAATAGTCATTACCTTGCAACTCCAACAAGACGCTTTTATCTAGGCATTAATTTAGGTGTCACATTATTTGTATAGACGCTTAAGTTTATTGCCTCTTCGTGCATAATAAAACTTCAGAAATCCTTTTATAACTGTTATTAAAACGATGGTTGTAAGTGTTCCTTTCTAAGCAGGTGTAAGTGACTCAGGTCATGTCTTTAAGGCAAAACAGAAGAAAGAAAGAAAGAAGAAATATTTCTTTCTTTCTTTTTTTCTTTCTTTCCTTTCTAAGCAGGTGTAAGTGACTCAGGTCATGTCTTTAAGGCAAAACAAGGTTAGGACAACAGACTTGGACAACATTCCTCCCCATTGCGAAACAGCTCTTTGTCTGCGTCTGCGCACAGCCAGACGCCGATCCTATCTGTCATCATAACGAGTTGTTTGAATACTTCTGTAATTAGTTAACGACTATTACCCTATTTTAGATATCATGGACAATGATTAGGACAGTGTTTAGAATTAAATATGTTTTTAGATAAAATTAATAAATAAATAAATAAATATTCCACAACTTTCACACAACGCCATCTAGTCCCAAGCTAAGCAGAGCTTGTATTATGGGTACAAAACAGCTGATAAACATACCTAAATATTTCTAAATACATACATATTATAGATAAATAACACCCAGACACAGAACAAATGATCGTGCTCATCACACAAACATTTGTCCTGGGTGGGAATCGAACCCACGACCTCCGGCATAGCAGTCAGGGTCACTAACTACTAGACCAACAGGCCAGACCAACGGACTATACAAAATTATCTTTATGGTGAGTCATGAGTTTGCAGCTACTAGTAACGTTTCCCCTAAGCCAGTATGAAATACCCAGAAACCCGAAAAAAACCGTACAAACAACCTTCCATTTATCGCACGATCAAAATTGAGTGGATGACAGACAAAAACTGGTCCCAACATAACCCAAATACATCTTCACCCAGTTCGAGAGACAAGCATCTCTGTTCGGCTGCGTACGAGTTTTTGTACGGACAGTTCGGTCCCCTTGCGACCTTCCCGGCCATCTTAGAAAAAAAGAACACGTAGCGACGCAAGCGCACCTCCTCGTCAGACGAGACGCGCAGGACCGGTTACTTTAGTGGCACGAGAGATTTCACCTGCGACCAGCGATTCTCGATGTAAAACTTATATTCATATTACTAAGAAATCGAACCGCTCCAAGTAGATATTAGTAATCGAGTGGGAATTGGCGAGTCGATTGATCGATATGGTGATCGCCGGCGCGGGCGTCGCTTTCTGCACTTGCAATGACCATCAATCTCAATTGAACGAGTTTTGGCGTGACACACGGTCTAGTTAGAAACGGTTATCAATTGGCCTACATCTCTAGTTATTAATATTGATCGTGAAGGATACCAATCCTGTCTTTCTACTGTTTCTGAAGCTGAAGGCTGGTTTGAAATAAAAATTAATTTCTCGTCACAAAATCAAGACATTTACCTACACTTTACAAGAAATTTAAATTCAAACAATTGTTTAGTTAAGTGTATAATATTATTATGAGAAGCTGGTGTTGATTTTAAAAGTCTGTAAGAAAATAAGCTTATGGTAGGTTTAGGTCATAATTCAAAATTCGCCGATTGTAGACTTGCATCACACATCACCTGATCCACCCTATGGATTTAAGAATTCAATAAAGTCTCGATCACGGTTATATGATAAATATTACCGTGTCTCGATGATCTTGCAAGTAGGAACATGGTTGTTGTTTTCCGAACGTATTTTTTGTTTTCCGAACGTATTTTATTTGTTTAATGCCCTTTACTTTAATATTTTCTACACACGAATATTTTGTTAAAAATTCTAGTAAACCGAGGCCTTCTTAAGGCCATTTTCAATGATACCTTCGTTATTATTGTAATGGTTTTCGTTGGATGGAGCAATAAAAAATGAGCTAACTACCTACTTCTTCTTGCATTTAAGTAATAGGCATATCCTTGAGGAAGGTTATAGGTATTGTAAAAGGTATCACACTAGGACCCTCATAAGCGGATGAAATCAGTGTACACAAAACATTGCAGAACCAAGAGCTACCAATTGGCTCAAGCTTCTAGCAAATAGCCAAGAAGTTGGGCTTTTAAAAACCAAAGTCGACCAAACAATCAAATTTTGGTTCACACGTCTCACTGCGTGGTTACCAAATTATTTGCTTGCATGACTGCCGCCTATTAACCACGTTGAGTGGTCGGTTGCTGCTAATACGCGCATTCAGGTCGTTGCTCAACCAACTATTGTCGCGGAACCAGATATCTCAGACATAGGGTTGCCGAACCCTATTTAAAAGCCGGACACAGATAGCCGGACCTTTTTGCCCTGAAATCCTGACAGACTAGTTTTAACACGTTGACGGCCAGACTACCAGACACAAATGACACAATACAAATACAACTGTTCGCGGCTCACCGGTGATCGACACCTTTATTCTTAATTATGGACGACCAATTGCGTCGTTCGCGCGATATCGTCCGTTATCTTTTGAAGAGTAACTAAAAGCCGGACAAGCCCGTCTTCTAAATATTCCGCTGGACACGATTCTAAAAAGCCGGACACTTGGCAACCCTACTCAAACAATAACATGTTTGGCAACTGTGTTTAGTAGTACATGCGATGATAGATTATAGTTAGGTTGCTTTTACTTTTTCAGTATGTAAATTAAATTAATGCATCTAATGCTACTGAAATGTTCATACTGGTTTAACGTGTGAGGCCCAAATTTATTATGTAACAACGCAACCCAAGTTTTCCTAATTTACACATTTTTTAATAGAACAAAAGATAATTAAGATCACGCCTATATTCCCCATAGGATAGTTATATAATAAGTAAATAGAACCCAACAAACTACCTGCATATAATCTTTTCATCTTCACTATCAAGTCCATCTTAAGGTTCTCTGTAAGAGATCTCTTTCGCTAAAAGAGATCTCTCATAGTGTGCCCACAATGAGCGGCCTTATCGCTATAAGGCCGCTCATTGTGGGCACACTATGTAACCCTTAAAGTTATTATTTGGTTGTTTTTAAGGTGTGTTTAAAACCTATTTTAATGGGAGATAACCTATTGCCATCAAATAAGACACATTGGTGCCGATTCGCTTATTCTATGACTAAACTTGAATGTAGAATTGACATCTCTTTCTGACTTACAGATTAAGAAAGGGATAATGACAGATAAGAACTTAGAGACGTAAAATTAGTTTTTTTCTTGAACTGCGCCATGTTTTTGGTCGATGTGTTTAAAAAAGTAAAAAATTAAGTTTAAAAACATGAATTTAAAGTTTTTGTATATCATCTTTTCTTATTGTGAGAGAAAAAGATGAAAATAGCCTAAATTAAGTTTAGTTTGATACTGGGAAATTGGGAATTGGCACCATTAGCTGTTTATACTTCAAAGATTTTTTTTTTTTTAATTAAAAAAAAACTACAATTGCAGGCAAATTATACCGACAGCGTGGAGTAAACCAGAGATCAATCAAAAATAAACTTAACCACTAAAGGTTAACCACCAAGGTTGATAATTGCACGTTCCTATACATAATTTTAATGCGTAAATAATTTTAAAATGTTCAATTGTTGCCGCAAATGGATCAAGAGCATTTAGCGAAAATAATGCATGTGTTGATTAGTTACTTAGGCGAGGAAGCAAACAATATGTACAGACGCCAGCACGTCAAGTTACCCCAATGTGTCAAATTTCTTTGATCGTTTTTCAACTTTATGTTAAACAGAATAAGGTTCATATTCAATTGGGAAAATTTGACACATTGGGGTAACTTGATGTGCTGGCGTCTGTACACGGTTCAGAGGTGTGAGGAACAGGGTGTAAATCACTCTATCCCCCTTAAAAAGGGGGGATCTTTCGACCAGACGGGTGTTATGTGGTTTATATGTCTGTTGGGCTACTACTGCCCGATGATGGTTGTTTTCGGGATTTTGTATACGTTAAATCGCGCTGATAACTTTAACATGACGATGCTAGATGTCAGTCTTCGGTTTGTATTACTGTAGTTAGACCGTATTACCACATTTACCACAGTCTAAAATCCTACAGTCGTCCGACGAAGCCGTCTAGCTAGACAGGGCAATCGTGCAGGGTGTGAGGGGCGAGACGCGGGAAAGCCGCTCCCGAACTGCGAACAAAACTATGTTCGTAGTTCGGGAGGTATTATTACATTTTATTATATTTTCAGTTTAAGTAATTAAGTAGGTACTTACTTCTTTAGATAGATAATGTGGTGGCATTAGCCTACACACAAGCGCGGAAAGCCACTTTAGCTAGGTAGCAAAAGTTCAATTTAGCAGAAAACTTAATTGAAAATACATTTTTGTCTTTTTAATGTCTCTATTGGATAGTGCCTATCTACGTCATATTTTGCAAATACCGGACACTGATTAGGCCTTAGACTATCTGTCTACGGAATCTACAGATATTCCCACTTCCTCCAGCCATTGTTTTATAATAACAAATAACCGATACCAAACAGCATGGTTTGAAGGCATGCGGTCAAGGCCGAGGCCTCGGCTCGTAGGCGGGTTCCGCACCTATTGTCTTATTGGATACAGTATTGACGATTTCAACATTCACTAGTATTTGCTTTTTGCTTGATGATGCGTCAGCTTATTCAATTCAAATTTTACCTAGCATTCGTTTCTATTCTGACTTAAAGAATAACCATAGTCTTGTTGGTGTATGTAGTCTTTGCATGAGCTCCTGGGCTGGATTCCCAGTTAGGCAGTTTGGTATTGTATTTTTCCAGGCCGGTTAACAGTATTAGGGTCATTCACTACTGTACGGAAATAAAATATAACTGGCGAAATGTCTAGTCATAGACAAAACGTTTAAAGTTACCGCTGTCAAACTCGTCACATTGTGTTTTTAATTTTGTTTGCAGCATAAGCTATATGTTATCACACTGCCTAGCTGCTGCTCTAAACAAGAAATAAAATAGTAAATTATGTATACTGAATGGCACATACCTACGTCGTGATGTCAAGAGCGTTTTAATGAATAGGTAGGTATACCAATTAAGATTTTAACTGAGGTGACGTTTTCAGAAAATTAAACTATTAAAATCAGGTTGTACCCCAAATGTATGTAGGTACTTACCACTTAAATAATATAGAAAATTAAAGTAAAAAAAATCCCATAATCCTTTGTATTCGTTTTATGTCGCTATACCAAAATACACATTCGTATAAAACTCGAACTTTACTTGACAAAGTAAAGTAAAATATAAAAATCTTGCCAATAAAGACATCTTCAAACTAAATAACTCTGTCCTATCTTCATACAAGTGTGAGTTTACATTTCAATTATCAAGCGAGTGTCAGACAACTAACGTGACGATGCTATGAAAGAAATCCTTGAAGACTGCGTATGCGCACCGTTAATCACGTACTTACTAGATATAGCCTATCATTTGATAGCGAAGCTCGTGAACGTGATATAATTTCTTGACGGAATAGTTGATATAGCATTTGATCTAAGATTAACTGTGCACTAAGTAAAATCTTAGGCTGTGGGCACACTCAGTCAAGACTGTCGTCTATTGTCTATTGTCAGAGTCACTCTCTGATGACCATATTGACTAGCAATCTACAAAAAAACACAACCTCTTAAATATGTAGGTAAGTCTATACCTACCGGTACCGCTTGATTTCGAAGAAAGGATTTTTATGTTGTCAGGCACTTATCAACGAGAACCACTTTTACGACGGGACAATCCCTAAACTCGCGAAAATAAAGAAAAAATATAAATACATGTATTATGTTCCTATCAGTAACTCAAAAAAAATAGTTTTTGAGTTTCGTAAATAGTAAAAATAATTTAGTATTGTAATAAAAATGAAGAAATATTCCGTTTTCTGCCACAGAAAAAACTGTTTGTTTCTAGTAAGCGCAATGTCTAAAATCCTAAACAATTGAATTTACCAATCAACACTACATTCCAAGACTAGAAGAATTCCACTTCATTTGTCAACAAATCAAAACCACAAACAAAATAACATCCATATTCTACCTATTTTTAAATTTCTCTTACATCAAACCAGTTTTAATTTTCACTTGTCGAAAGTCATCAGCATTTAGGCATAGGAACACGAATTCGTACAGCCTATCAATATGCAATATATTTTTTTTGTACACGATTGACCTAGACCAGAAGACTATAAAGATAGGAGTCCAATAGCAACCACGTCAGTTTTAATGTGCTGCTTATATGGCAGAGTATATGTGTTGAATATATGAAAATTAATTAAGGCCGACACTTTCGAATGGGGCTGGGTCAACGGAAGTAACAGACGATGGAGATCTTGAATGAAAAGGTTCAAGGTATGTTATAGGCGGAGTAACATTGAAGACTGTACAACATGATTAAAATTGCAATTGGGATGCAGAAACGGTATTTCAGGGCAAAAATCTTAACTATGACAAGGTAATTGATAAAACTTATGCAAAATGAATAAAAACAAGACATTTTTAAATCTGTAGAGTGACTTCACGTGATACATTCATGCAATTTAAATATACTAAGGTATTTAGTGCAAATCCGCATGAATATATTAGTACAAACTCGCATGATCATCAAAATGTATTTTTTGTCTAAGAATCATTCTTAGTAGCACGTAAAAAAATCATCCTTATCCAATTACTACTCACGATCTAAATACCATAGACAATTATAGAATTTACAGAGATTCATGAGCAAGTAACGATGCAGTTTAAACAGTAAGTAACCCAGATGTTTTAGTTCTTGTTCAGAGCATAACCATTATTGTTCTCCACTCACAGTTACATGACTACGGACTATCTTTACCGTACGAACCGCTGACCAGCTCATAAACCACTCAAGTATACACCTTACACTCTCCAAGATAGAATCTTTATTCTATTGACAGTAACAGACAAACTGCGTGCCCTGATCACTGCACAACACACGCAATTTTACACTCTACCTTTTCTGAGATAGAATTTATAATTCTTTGGTTAAGTGGTCAGTATGTTTATTAACGCGCCAATAGATAATCATGGTTATAAAGTATGAACAATTAGATAAAACATAACGTAGCTGTTTTAGTGAATTTCTTGGATGCTTCTGATCATCAATACTCATGAGTAGGTGGCAAGTTATTTAGTTCAGCATGTGTAAGAACAATAACATCGTAGAACACGATAAGACAGGTAGGTACATGTGTATTCTTTAATTGGTTATTATGAGATCTATTTGGAGTATCTTTCCACGTGAATACCGCTGGAGTTCAGAATCCATTGGATACACTTCTTAAGATAGAAATTCTACGAATTTTCTAGAAAGGAAGAGAACAGTTTAAAAATATGAATAGTGAAGTCCTATCAACATATTTAAGAACAAAATGATAAGAATAAACAGTCGATCTTTAAAAAAATACGCAAATGCAATTGAATACATAACAAATTATTAACTAAATGGATAAACTAAAATTTATCTGAAGTTCATAACATGAACAACGGAAGATATTAATGATGATGAATATTATTACCTATGAATAATAAATACACCGATTTGGCTTTGGAATTAGTGAATTGTCACAAAATATACACATACCATCACGTTAGTAATGAAAACTATGCAGTATCTGAACGTACTCGAACTTCAGGCAGCCACAATCGCATTAATATCGTAATAGCCTTGTCAACGAAAATACTCTTCAAACTAATTTAAATACTGCTGAAGCAAAAAGTTTAAATGCATTCGTAACCAATATTGACAGAATAATACAAAACAAAAACCTTGGAAATGCAATGATAAATAACTGATAGACACAACGTTTAGAAGTAAATTCAGTCACAAGATTGTTCATCTTCAATACTGGAAGTTCAAACGCAGTCAGTTGAAAAATACGAACTTACAGAAAAGGTTTGGAGGAATAAACTCATCTTCATTTACAGTGTAGTTTCCGAAGAAGACAATACAAAACGATTAATTTCCTAAGGTCATTCTTAAATTATTGATCATTAAATACCTGAAGGCGGTCTCTCCTTGGGATAGCATATGCGGAACAACCCCCGCGTTCTCGTGTAGAAGAAATATTTGTTGTTGAGGCTGTCCAAGATCGACTGTGAGTTACCCGCCGAGTTTTCTGCTGCGTAATTCTGTAACAGAAGAGAAGATGGGGTTAACAACTTCATCACTATCGGCATGTTAGAGGATAGTATCAATGGCAACGATAGTAGGGGGGCCGTAGGAGTACGCTCCCAAATATCGTATAAAATAAATAGACAAATCTCGAACATTTTTAATACTAACTTAAAAAAATAGAAGATTTTCATTGGTTTCCGTTTATTATTTGTCATATCTTTTTTTGTATTTGAATTTACCTATGTCCCCCCTAAAGCCTGTGGCTGTGGCCGTTCCTGGGTAACGTGTAAACAGTAACTGTGTGCTCCATGTAAATGACTGGTATTTACGCATCCGTTAATAGTTCAAGCCAACCCCAACGCAGTCGACATAACGCTAGACTGATGTAATATCAATGAATTACTCAGTATTACCATTTGTAATCGTTTGTGAGGTAGCATTAGTTGGAAGGGATCGAAACACGAGTAAAAACGAGTTGCGTGTCGAATCGACAAAATGACAGGTGGTAGGAACATTTTTGCCGATTATAGAAGAATTAATGCTCAATACTGTCGTGATGGCCCAGAGGTTAAGACCTCTCATGCACGAGGTTGTGGTTCAAATCCGGGCAAGTACCAATGTGACTTTTTCAATTCATATGTACTTTCTAAGTTTATCTTAGACATCATTGACATCGGTAAAGGAAAACATCGTGAGGAAACCTGGACTTATAGTTAATACAAGTTTGAAATGGCCAATCCGCCTTGTGCAAGCGTGGTGATCCATGCTCAAGCCTTCTTTGTATGAGAAGAGGCCTTTGCCCTGCAGTGGGACAGTAACAGGCTGGTATTATTATTATATTATTAATGCTCAATATTGTAGACCATTGTCAACTGAAGAATCTAGACATTTCTTCTCTTGATTTTTGGCATTGTCGTGCTCAAAACAAAAGAAATGTTTCTACATTCTGTCGCTTTGTCGAAACTTCTGGAGACAAAATCCGTTACTACAGTGGTCATGCTACGCGTGTGGTAGAGGAAAAACTAATCAAATTCCAAAACACGAGGTACGTAAGCACTAAGCACCCACTACAAGTATTAGGGACTTTAAATCATTTGTAACCTAAGTATGACGTACCTAACGAAGATTGTAAACCTACTGACTCATGGGATTTTTACCAGGTATTTTTTCCACAAGGAAAGTAGTACCTACTTTACTTGTGTAAAGACATTCCTGTCATTTTGCAGACGCCAGCACATCAAGTTATCCCAATGTGTCAAATTTTCTCAATTGAATATGAACCTTATACTGTTTCACATAAAGTTGAAAAACGATCAAAGAAATTTGAGACATTGGGGTAACTTGATGTGCTGGCGTCTGTACAAAATAATCAGGTAGGTACTAATCTTATAATGATGCCCTTTGTGTATTAGCGTTTTTATTACGGTTAAGTACAACCTACAATTAGGAAATACCCTGAATATTTTTGAACAATAGATCTAATAAAAACTATAAGTAAGGGAGTACCTACCTACTTATGTACAAAATAGCGGGTGGTCTCATTGTTTTTGTTTGACTCAAGCTTCGATACTTTATGACATTAAATAAAAGAACTTTTGGCTTTATCATACACCACCACCAATTTCCTACTTTACATTTACTGTAAGAAATACTTAGAATACTTTTAAGGTTAGGTAACAATCGAGGGTTGCGGAAGTATTTTTCTTCCCGTGTCCCCCAGCACAAGTGTAAATCGGAACACTGAGGTGGTATTTAGTCAGTTAAGAATCTGACGGACCCCTCCGCCCTCCCCGAGGCGGAGAATATCCGTGAGAATTTTCCATCCCGCACCAAAAAAAAGGTTAGGTTAGATTGCAACAGAGTAATAATAAATCAGTTACAATAAATTCTAACCTTTAGTACCTCAAAATGCTGAGTAGTAAATATACACATTAGGTATGTCGCACACACACGGAATCGATTACAGAAAAATACTAACACGCAATTAAATAATCTCAATATCGTCATGTCGTTAAGCTAAATACGTACGATAATTAAAGTGCAATTATAAGCGTGGTCTAACGGCCACAATGCGCAACAGGCGAGCGGCAGTCGGCTACGTTATTATAAGAAACTGGTCGAGGACCGCATTCCTGACGAGGCCTCGAGGACCGAAGGCCGGAACGGATTGATTACCTTCAAGGGCATTCAAGGACCGCGTTTGGGAATAAAGGTGGTCCTTTTGTACGGACCTAATTTTGAATAAGTTTCTGGTCCTATTGGTATTCAACCAGTGGTTGGTTGAGTAATGACAGATTAAGGGATATGTTTGTAAATTGATATAAATATCACATGTCAAACCATAGAAAAACAATCTGAGAAGTTACACTAAAACCAAACAATTTTTGTTGTTATAATTTTATAAAAATATCCACATTATTCCACAAATTTCGTGCCATCATGTAATACTGCGTATCGAGGTTATTCAGGTATAGTTTCCTTATTCATCATAAACTTAGGTAACGGGAAATATAATTAATAATGTGAATTACAATAAATAAATAAATAAATATTGTCAGGTTCTGAGAATTTGTAACTAATTAGTATGATTTCATTTAGATTTTTCCTGTTTACTAGTTTAGCCCGTTAGTTATTTTAGTTTTAAAACCAAAGTCAGAAATAGAGGCTTTTAAGATTAACGATGAATGATATTTATTTCCGTAAATTGGTTTTTACAAACACTTTTACCTACACGTCAAACAAGGAATCATAATATTTCATACACACTCACAGAATACCATAGAACCACTTTACACATGGTACATACATTTTATAAACATACCATGCTTTTGTACAATGCTGACAGTAGGTACTAACAAGAGACGAAAAGATATAGTGTGCATTTCTAATGAAACCTTTAAATATATTATGTCTTTGCAGAAAGATTCTTTGCATTTCTTGGCCCATTTTTGTACAATCGATTAAATAGAAAACTAAGTATCTAAAGTTAAACAATTTTAATTGTAAAATAGCTGTAATTAATTTTCTAAGAAATATTTCGTATGCACAAACAGAAGATTTACTTCGTGTCAGCAAATAATTCTCACACATAATGTTTTTTGTTTACTACCATACATCTTTTTAGGTACGTTTCACTGTTAATTTATTTATAATTTCTAATTAAGGTATTTATGAACTGTCTAGCCTGAAACACAGGTTCAACCTAGTTCAGGCAAATATGCAACTGTGTTCTAATCCAAATTGTTAAAGATATTTTTATTTTTATTTGTGTCTCTTGTTATAAATAAACGATTATTATTATTATTATTATAGTAAGGACGGTGTTTGAGCTATCCGACTAACCTAACAACCGCGAAACTCACCTCAACTATGGTTGAAGTCTTTCCAGGCTGATAAATCACTTCTATGAAAATCCATCAATCTGTGTTCTATTGTTCTGCTGACGACGATACAAGCCACACCTTTGAGCAGATAGGTACTGGTAGATGATTTAAGTCATTAGAAAGTAGATATAGTCGGTCAGCAAAACGCCCTGACTTTCTTGACACGGTTAAACTTACACGACAAGTGTTCGAACTTAACGCCCGTTTGATTTTAACTTAGCCTAACGTTAAGTATTTATGTTAAACACCGCAGGCGATCGTGTTGGTTAACTGCATATTTAAATCTAGCTTAATAATTACAATTAGGAATCTAGGTGTAAAAAACCTAGCCCATGTAGGTACAATCTCAAAGAAGTGAAACTTGTTTGTATGAATGTAATACATAGTAAAATTCATGTAAAAATGTTAAGCTACAATATTGACAAGTTTTCGCACGTCCATATAAACGAAGTCGAAAGGTACAACTAGTCAAATTTAAGTTAAGCTAAACTGACTAATGGCGTACATATTAAAAAATTGTATTTCAAATTTCAATAGAATCAGACTACAGTCCTAAGCTAGTAACAAAACCAGTAGAAACTGCCTAGCATTATATTTAAACTCCGTAATACGCTAGATCAGCTTCGGTCAAATTGTTACGACTGACGATGACGGTCTAATGTAGGTACACAGATCTACCACACAACCAATACGTACAAGCAAAACCTTATACAAAAAAACAATTACATAGGCAAACATTGCACATGTGAAATAACTAGTTACAGCTATTAAAGACTGGGTCGATAGCTAATAGGTATATAAAGCAGCTCTCAGCGCAAACAGCTTTGTCATCGACATTCTAGATAGTTACATACACAAGGCGTAGGAACGCGGATCAAAGGTATCACAAAATATTTCCCTTACGACTTTGGAATTTATTCTTGAATTTGTTGGTTGTTCAGTGGTATTAAAGATGACCTCATAATATTGTATTGAAACTCTGTACCTACGCTACGTCAGCTTACGATCAAAATGATATGTTAGACGTATGGTACACTGTACCATCTTCGCAAATCCTGCCAATAAGTTTTCGGTTTTGAATCTTTCACCTTTTTAAAAAAAAAAAGAATAAAAATACTGTTGTTTTTAGTGTTAAGTTCTTTTGACGCTGATAGCCATCCGGTTTTGCATGTAAACCGGATTGCGCTGTGCTGTTAGTCAAGAATCATAAATGACTCATTCTATATTTAAAAGAACAAAATCCGTCAGGTTTCTTGAGAGACAAACTTAAGCTGTCGCCAATAAATATTAAAAGAACAATATTTGTTTAAGAAAATAGTCGTCATCGTCATCTGCCTAGCATTTTACCAACTATACGAGTACATATTGGGGTCGCCTTCCATTGTAACTGTATGCAGCTGAATACCAGTTTACATGAAGCTTCTGCTCATCTGATTTCTACCTTCAAAATTAGGTTTCTAAAAACTGGTCGTTTATTCGCGTCACTTTTGGAGCAAGTTTACGGACTACGAACAGTCCTAAATAGAAATAATTGCTTTAGTACGTAAGTTAGGAATCATGATTATTTGTTATAATTATTATTATCCCTGTTCCAAATGTTAAGCCGTCCAATCAACAAACAAGTACTGTAAATTAAACATCAAAAACTAGACTTCAAACAATAATTACCTATATGTAGCTATCCAGATATCTACCATTACAACTTTCTGTACAAACTCATGAAACAATAAACTCAACAAAAACATCGACAATGGGGCCCATCATAGCAGAGATAGCACATTCCATCAAACTGGTTGTAATGACTTCCCGGTGAAGAGTGAGGGAAGCGAGGAGGGGAGGAGGTAAATGATGCTGAGGAGTGACGTCACAGCTTGGGAAAACAACGCAATGATAATACGCCGACATTAATACTATCATGAGAATGTGCACGCGTGAGATTGTTTGCCAATGCATGTGTGTGGGGTTAATCGGTTTTCTGTTGTCATGACCAGTGGTCTCGTCTTCAACCAAAGTAGATATATCTTCCGAAAGGCAAGCTGAGAGCGGGCATTTTTGGGAACTATCTTATGTAATATTGACATTCAAAAAGTGCTGATCGTCAGCCGAATTTGAATAAATGACTTCTGATTTTGATTTTCGATTATAATTAATAGGCACGCGTTTGATTACTGTCTCACTTGATGGTAAGCGATGATGTGGTTGACAACGAAGCACGCTTACCTAGAAGTAACCTATTCACTCTTGTTTTAAAGACCTCTTTGTCTTAAACTACCCGTTTGGACGTCCTTCTTAAGGAGAATGCTCCGATGGACCGACCATACGTTAGTGTGGATTATACGTTAATTATAGACATCTTTTATGGAAAAAGAAACATTTTACCACTTATCTATCAAAATGTCGTTCAACGTCATTATGTTCAACCACTACCTCAATGGTCTAGTAGTCACAAGAGCTACTGAAGAGCATGAGGACCCGAAATCGATCCCTGGGTCGGGCAAAGCGTGATTGACTTTTTCGATCTGGAATTTCTTATCTTGAGTCTCTTGACAAATGACATTAATAGCTGATCAAAAATTTACTTGTATATGCAATTAATACCTAAGAATTCCATCGAAACTAACTAAGAACCAGTTCGGTGTAATTTGCACCAAGTATTTTAATTATTCCGAATTTTAAACCAGGTTAAGTAAATCCAGTTTTATAGTTTGTATAATTGAAACATTTGACCAGATTTGTAAATACGAGTTTTTCTGCTTACCTTTAAACTAAGACACATTGAACAAGCACAGAGGCCAGACCCCAATCTGTCATTTTTCTTTGATACTTTTTCGCCTTTATTGCAAAAGAATAAAGTTTATGTTTGTTTGAAAGGAAATTTTTTGACAGTTAGTAGAACAGCTTGATGTGCTAGCGTCTGTACATGTCTTATCTTTAAAGTATTACCTACTAGCTATTTAAAAAAAACTACGTCATATTCTTAGACGTTTTACGTAGGTAGGTACTAAATATACCTACCCAGAAAATTTCATAAGGATCGGTTAAGCAGTTTCGTAGCAAATACTGTGACACGAGAATTTTATATTTTAGATTATTCGCCTTTTATCCTACCACTTAAAGTAATGAGAGACCATTACCTTTTTTCAGCACAACACCAGCATTGAGATCATCAGAGCGATCAGTCAACGGAGCGAAACGTTTCTTCAACTCGAGAAGAGTTCATCGATCGACGTTTTTATAGAATCGACTAAGCTATCGGATTACGATTATCGATGGGAAAGTGTTAAGAAAGTTATATTTTATTACAGTGTCAATGTTAGGTGGAACGGAGAAACTTGAAACGTATCCTGTGAGGCTTTGACGGGAGGTTACTTTAGTTACGTTTTAAATTATTAATATTGCATACAAACTATTCAACAAAGTGTGCGTTTTGTTTTCACTTTACTTTTTCTACGAAACAGGAAAAGAAATATTTTAATGTTTTTTTTTAGTATGTATAACGTAACATCACGCCTGTAATACCCGAAGGGCTAGGCAGAGATGTACCTGGTAGTTCGCCCACATTTCGCCAGTTATGTTTAAGTCCCATGTAATAGGGGGCGAGCCAATGCCTTCAATCGGGCATAAATTCAGACTTCAGGCTGCTACTGAGAAATTCCAGATGGAAAAACTCAATAACACTTATCCCGACCCGGGACCTCTTGTTCAAGGGTAGCGCTTGCGACCACTAGACCTACGAGACAGTTTTATATACTTATATTTTTTTTTGGTGTTGTACCTATTAAGTTTTTCTTATTTAATTTTTTAAGTATTTTGATTTTTAATATATTCTATGTAATATAGAATAGAATAGAATAGAATATTTTTATTTCAGACCGGAGTCCATAGGGTTAGTAACAATTTTAACTTAAATTCCAGTGTTAGTAGGTTCAGGAGCCGCATCCACCTCCGCAACATCGGGGAATCCCACCGATCTACGTACGCACTGAGAATGCTGCTGGTGCCGCCGCGAACACGATACATCAGGGACGCACACCTTTTCCTAATAATAGCGGCAAAACCATCAATATTATTATCTGCAAACATGCCTGACGCACTACATCGCCACGGCAGCCGCAGCAGCACTCTCAGTGCATTATTATATTGAACGCGTAGGTCGCTGTATACCCTCTGCGTGAAGTTGACCCACAGGCTGCACGTGTAGAACGATTGACAGTAAGCTTTGAAAAGCGTTACTTTTACTGGCTTC
Source organism: Euplexia lucipara (assembly GCA_921972225.1). Lineage (NCBI taxonomy): Eukaryota > Metazoa > Arthropoda > Insecta > Lepidoptera > Noctuidae > Euplexia > Euplexia lucipara. The sequence continues at coordinate 6,529,077 of OV179151.1, forward strand.
GTACAACGTGCAAACCTACGGGCCAGCAATATGATAAATGTATAAAATGTATGAAACCAAAAACTTCGGCTGATAATATGATTTTGAATTTTTTTAATGGTCTTCTTGATCTAGCCGGTTAAGCAAGGTCAAACAAGACTTGAAAATAGATTCCCATAAGCCTTTAAAGAGTTAAATACCAAATTGAAGTTTGTATTAGTTCTTAATATTAGCCCTAGATATTGCAGTTTTTAAATAGGTAATGCTTATTTTTACCGCGTTTTCGCTGAATGAAAAATGTTGAGTCAGCTGTAATATAGTGTGATTGCTAACGAATCTATAAATTTAAAATGTCTGCCAATTATCGTCAACCTCAAAAGTAATCAACAAAATAATAATATAAACCAATTTGGAAATAACATAATTATGTCAATAATGACTTAACATGAAAATTGCGATATCTTGCACGCACCTTTCACTTTACATAATATTGTAATAATTCAGTTTGACCACATTTCACAAGTTATCGACAATTACCTGGAATACAATATATACCTATAGTTATTCCGGTTTTACCGTAATCCACAGTGCGACAGTTACCTGCAGTCCTGCAGATTTATCTATCATTTACCTTAGCGAAAGCACTGAGTGTCTGTTTGTATTGTGAATATAATAGCTTTTCACTTAAAGCATCGTAAAGCTTGTGTAGAGATTAGCTTGAGAAAAGACAAAGAATAAAAAAAAAACTTTTTTTTTTCCACTTGTGTGGAAATTTACTAATAAAAAAAACCGTAAAAATTAAAAAAAAAATGCGTAACCCCAAAACGGCTAGAACCGATTATGACAAGACTTTCATTGGAAGATAAGTGGAGTTCCGCGCAAATAATCAAATTGGTAAATTTCGCGCGAACGGCCGTAGCCGTAGGTATTCAAGTTAGTAGGTAGTACCTATACTGTATATAACTAAATTAAGACTCACGTGGCCATGGGATTTTCCCTGTTTTCGGTTCAATTTTATTTAGGTAATATTTATTTATAAATAAAATTAAACCATGTTTTTATTAATTAAATTAATGTTATAAATAAATACCGATACCTTTATGATCCAAGTTAAATGACGAATAAGGAAAATGACGAAGAACACAGGTTGGTCAGATCAACAACCTGAGTTCTTCGTCATTCTTTTTTGATCTAGGTACAAACGCAATATGACTCCATAGGCACTCCTTTGATTGACACATAATAAACCACCATCGGTTACCATTGCAACTTTGCGTGACAAGACTACACGAAGGTAAGACCTTTCCGATTCTAATCGATTTGAACCGAATCGATCCGATTGTTTAAAGCCCACGCGATATCAACACATTCCTCAAATCACCGCAAGTAAAGTTAAGTAATAGGTACACATACTTGAATCGATATGATTGATCAATTTATGTTCTAACCGATGATCGGTCAATTGACTCGAAGGTGACATTCGACCTCGGAATCATTAGATGATTATAGATATTAAATCATCCATCGTTATAGGTGTTTGTCATTATATTATTATAAAACTACTACTTATTTGCCATGTAAATACATAAGTACTTCTTCTACTTCCTAAGCATATAATTGGGTGACTGTTAATTAGTGACCGATACTTTAACACGTGATTGTACTCATGAATACGAATAACTTTCCCAAAGAAACTTTTTTTTATACTCATTAATTTTTAATTAATTCGATTACGTCAGTACTGCACCACGGAAGCGGTAGTAGTAGATTTTGCCCTTCCTGAGGTCAGAATATCAGCTGATAGATCGTGCCGATTCGTGCCTACTGTGATCGATCACAGGCGCGGGAATTTCAAACAGCGTTTTTGATATTTTATTGTGTTATAAGTAATTGTATAAAAAAAAAAGTTTCTTTGGGAAAGTTTATTGAAATAATGAATATAATTACGTGTTTTAGTATCGGTCACTAATTACCAGTCACCCTATATAAAAAACACAAACTTCGCCAGTCAAATATACAAAACATAAAAATATAAAAAAAGGAATTTCTTTTGATTTTCCTTCGTTTACAAAAAACGTTCTCCCCATTAGGAATTTCTCCTGTACCGTCGTCAGTGCGTTAACAAACATTTGAACTCACATACACAAACAGTCAGATACTAAAACGGTTAGTTGACGATCAGTAAAAAATAACAGCTAGACACACAACAATGAACTGTTGGCTATAAGTACAAATATTTGTTTTATGCAGAAATCTATCCAACATAATATTAGCACTTCGCTTGAGACTTAGTCCGCGAAAACTTTGTATTTTCTCTTCAAACTTTACCATTCCCCCTACCCTACCATCTCGTAGTAATAATATTTACACAATGTTACTCGGTGATAAACTTTTATATAAAACAGCTTCTAATGGAGAGAATTTTTCAAATCCGTTCAGTAGTTTCACAGTTAAATCTGTAAAACCAAAAAATAAAATAAGCAATTTTTTACACAATTTTAGTATAAAATTAATGTTTGTCAACCAAACCAAATCCCCAAACATGTCTACCAAAAAGGCAAAATTTAGCTTATTTCTTAAATGACAGACATAATAATCGCATGTAGCTAAGGTTTAAAAATAAAATAACGATGAGTCGCGGAACGTTGTCAAGGCAGTCGCTTCCACCTCACATGGTCAATATCGGTCACTTTCGCCACATCTTGAGCACACTCGGTAATTATAATACCCAAGCATTGTCTACAAACTTTCGCTCAACCTGTAGCTCTGCAGTTTAAACGTCTAACAAACAACTAATCATTAATAATCTAGTATGTAGTTAGAGAGTTTATTACTACGTTTGAAGTTAATGCACCACACTAACATTATGCTGTGCATTAAGTGAAAATAATAATGTTTAGTTTTTTTATAGTTAAATATCTGTTTACGCACACACGTGTATGACTGAATGACTGAACAGCTAAAAGATTAAAATTTATAGTCTTATACTAGTGCAATTTGTCTGTGGATAATTGCAGGAATAACAATTTAAGTGTCAGCTATAAATAAGTGGTTGATTGATGAAGAGGCAGGTTGATAGGTGGAACTTAGGACATATTTTGAGGGAGTATAGTAGGGACCTACTCATAAGAATGAAGATCTTTGGTGCAAGCCCTAAAATTGCCCCAAAAACAAAAAATCTAAGGAAATACTTGTTTTTAATTCTCAATTTCAGGGTTAAAATCTTATAGTGAAGGGTTTTACTTTTTACACTCTCTTATGAAATGGTATTTAAATTGTTTTATCGACCCCATCACGCAAGCAAAGATTTTTTTTTGGAAAATTATATTTTTCTGACAGCAGTGAGAGTGCTCTCGTTGATATCTTTTGTATTGCGAAACAGTACAAATTTGTTCGCAAAACTTTCGAAAATTTCGTCCTCATAATTTTCAATTAATATTAAGAACAGACCTACGATTATTATCACAAAAGGTTGGCTAGTTTCAAATGCTAATATATACAGTTTCGCTTGGCGAGGCGCGCAAACGAATGTGCACGTCGCACACGTCAATATGATTGAGCACGTTCGGAATGTGGTACGAACTACGAATGGACCGCGTACGATGATTTTACGTAAAATAAAACCGGTCACCTGTAGACGACTACAGATTCCATAGCTAATGCTGTGGATGTGGGCTTCCTCTTTTGAATATTAACTCTAATGAATATCGAAAACCGGATGGAGACTCGTTGAAATATTAATGAAACTCTGAGGAGGCTTTAATGGATCCGTAGGAATCGGCTTTTGTTTTCGTCTTTTAAGGATTTAGTAAACTTTTCAACAAGCTGAACTTTGGCAAGCATCTGTTACTTTATGAACAAACGCGCGTCATTCTGAAGACCATCCATACTAGAAATTCAACACAAAGCCATAACCCTAGAAATACTATATCAAAGCCCTTTCTAAAAATAAAATAAAATAAAATTTAAGTCAACTTGCAGACGCCAAAACACAGTATGACGAAAACCTGACCTTTAAGATTTGCACTAAAATCTGAACCAGCAGCCACAACACCTATCGGGAATTCAGGACCTCCCTGGAGGAGGATGGGGAATTTTACACCCTGTTTTTTAAACCTCTAAGCTAGCTCCGAGCATGAGCACCAGTGCTGCCTCGTACAGAGCAAGTACCTCTTTACGAGGCAGCACTAAAGCTCACCTGACTCTCAGCCTGACATCATCGTTACTTTGAGCAGCGAGTCACACAGCCAGTAACCATACCGAGCTTCTACAAGAATTCTGTCCAACAGTATGCAGCAAACATTTCCCGCGGTCGTCCATTGTGTATCAGACTGTGCACGGAGCAAGACGCCCAGCTGTATTGAGTGGACGTTTTTGCACAGACGGGACGCGACGCGGGTCATGTACTCGGCCGGGCCCGTTCACCTTGCAATGCCGAGCACCCTTTACATACGTATAAGCGAGGCTGTTAGCGATGCTCCCACAATACAAGCTGAGAAACTGCGTCTAAAGGCCCCGCATTCGTGATAATATACCTACTTAGCAGAACATTAACCATCTTTGTTCAATAAATCCCGAAGAAAGGTAGTTGTTCAAAAATAATATGTGAATCTGTATCGAGCAGACTTACTAGTAACTTTGAAACATTCTACGACAAACTTCGAAATAGAAATTAAGTAGTATGTGTGAACTGTCAACGGCGTTATGCAGATCCTAAAGTTGTTAGACGACCTTAGGATTGTACTTGTTTTACGCATAATACATATATGCTTAGTAAAGGATTATGACTAATTTTTATATTTACACTGCCTGTTTCGGCAAAATTCATACTCCCATATAAACAATTTATTCGTTTTATTTAGTTTTTATTACTTTACGTTCTATCTCTGAATATACACTCAAGTTTCATAATATATTAGCCGTTTCGGAGGAGTTATGTTACAAACACTGACGCGAGAATTTCATCTTGCACAATAGAAGAGAAGATTACGGAAATTTGGCTTTCTTTATTAAAGTATACCTGCAGGCACTTCTGTAGTTACACTAGAATCCAAATAAATAAATTCCGACGTCAGAGACACGGTATTCTTATTCGTCTTAACAGGGCAGATGCTGCGGCAATCGGCAATAAACCTGCCAACCTTGAAGATACAATGTTACTGTAATATAATTGTCCGATTTTTTACCAGTCATAGTCAGGTATATCTTGAGTATAGGAGAACAAAGTTTAAATAAATCTTTGTAGTATAATGCTTGATTTGATTGTTAATCTCAGTTCGATGATTTAGCGTGGAATACTTAATTAAACCGAGTATTTCTTTGTATCTTAAAATTTTGCATAAACGTTTTCTCAAAAGTCTTTCGAATTATGATTAAATTGTACTAAATTAAATAGTATAAATCAATTATGATACAAAAGTAACACTCCGACTCTTTTCCCTTATTTTAGATCCAAAAGACGAACCCTATTTTTTATTTATCTAACCTTGTAATACTCGTATTATAGACTAATACGTATTATAATTATATCCTAAAATAATAAACCAAAAATGTGTCCACTACCACTTTTCCTTTTGTCTCTATTAAGGCTAAGACACTGCAACCCTAATTGATAGTCAAATTCTAAATGAACGTGAGTGAAGTCGCAGGTGGAAGCGAGTTTATATTTTAAATGTAAATCGGACAAGATAAACAACGGTTATCGTCTCCACCAGACTTGAAAATTAGGCTAAAATAAAATTGACATCGTTTGCTTCAGTTTGATGGTTGTGTAACATCAACAGACGACGAGACAGGCAGGACTTAGACGACCAGACAGGCATACCTCTAGAAGCTAGACAGACAAAGATACTATAGCAATGTCATTAATATTCCAAAGGCACACGACGTCGAAGTGTCCGCTTTCTGAACTCAGGGTCGCACGTTCGATTCGATGTCGCATCGAAAACTTGCCTGACCTACAACATAAACCCGAATTATCATATACTTGCAAATTTTAGCATCGAGAGTCGTAACTCGCAAATAAGATTGAGATACAGCCATTGTTTAAGAATTGCGAAAAAGATTTTTGACAAGTAGTCACAAAACAAGACTTAACAATTCACAAAAAAATGAGCCCTTTTTCAGTTAGTATTTAATTAATCTATTTTGTAAAGATGGCTACGACGTTGGGGTACCCATCCCCCCCCCCCCCTAGGGTCGCCACTGACTCTCAACCTGTCACACGTACTATATTTTTTTTTACCGATAAAGTAGTACATAATATTCTCTAGCCTCAAAAGTTGAGTACGAGTTTTCTGTTCACAGATAAAATTAAAAAAGAATAATGAGGCGAATTGAGAACCTCCTCAATTATTTTTTAAAGTCTGAAATTAAATTGAAATCTAAACAGTTACCCTATATTTCCCACGATCAAGTTATATTTAGGAAGCTCCAATAAACAATGGAAAACTTGCATGCAATATGCGCTACGTTAACAAAACCAGCATAAACTGGCCTTGTGTTAGAGTCATGGTACAAAGAATTCTCGTTACAGACATTGTGGAGCACCTGTTTGGTGTCACATATCAATATCATCTGCCAATAAGCGTGGTTATTATATGAATGCAACACAAAGATAATATACTGAGTAATAATAATAATAATAAATAACTTTTATTTTAACGAAAATAAAATACAGATTTCACAACGTAGACTAAAGTTGATGATGTTGATGTTTTTATTTTACTATAAGGGTGATTCTACGCTATTTGGATTCCAACGGCCTTTAGATTTTTTTATGTTAAACTAATTACATTGCCGTTAATGTGTGCTTATGCAATAAAGTATAACTTCTTTCATTTGGACCACTTAGTCAATTCACGATAGTGGTTTAATTTTACACATTAACATTATAAAATAGTAACAAATGTATACTCCCCTGGCCTACCCCATTACTGCATTTTTTTCATTTTTATGGCCTAGTTCTTTTAATATTTATGGTATTGTGTTTTATTTTAATAATGTGTTATAGCTAATATAACTTTGAAACATATGTTATAACAATACATTGCAAAAGTGTTTATTATATAATTTAAAAAAATCTTATTTTCACGTCACTTGCTAAAAGCGTCACTTCACCTGGCGAAATTGAAAGACTGTGATTTTCACCTAAAAGTGCTAAAGTATATTTTTGACCATAAATGACGCGCGTGGGACAGTGTGAAGTTAAATGCAAGCTAACAGTGTTGAGCACAACTAAAACAATGTGGCGTCAGTTTTCAATTCATTGTCTGAGAACGTGCTTGTGCCAGTAGTTCCAGTATTTCCCTTGGTAAGTATATCTTTTTATATTTCATCGTTAAATAATTGTGAATTTGCACAGTGCAATGTTTAGTGTGTGTAGATGACATTTATTGTGTAAAATGTGGTCAGAAAAACATGCGGTATTACTTTTGGGAGATTATGTCCAATTTTGTCACTTCTCTGGCGTCACTTCTCTGCCAGTTTCTATGCCAGGGGAAAATAATACCATGCAGGGGCAGTGACAATTTTTTTTTTGTAAATATTTACTATTCAAAACGGTTTATTTCATTTGTTCTAGTTACGCAGATATCATGTCAAACATGATAAAGAAGCAAACAAGGGATGAGAGGCTAAAAAACCAGATCCAAGCAGAAAAAATACGCTACCAAAAAATTAAAAACAATCTGATTAAAAATACAGAAATACAAGCGAAAGAAAAGCAAAATTTTCAAAAAGGAGAAAAGGGATAAATTAAGTGTAATTAAACACGACTGAAAGGGAATGGGCTGATTTTTTTCTGATTTTACTTGGAATTATCTTGAAACCGGACATGGTATCAGATGGGCATGTAGACAAACCTTGCTACAATGGACAACTTTACCAGAGATTTTTTTTTTAAAGTTCTATCATTCATATGTTAGTGATACCTGTGATTTTATACTTGTGGAATACCAGATAAGTGATAAAAAATATAGTTATGCTGCCGTATGCAAGTCTGAATTTGATGACGAAGAAGGAGAGATTATTATTTTACTTTATTTAAAGAAATCTATTAAAGGTACTACTCTTTTTTGCCAGTTTACTTATGATGAGTAATAGAGTATTCTACAATTTTTTAGAGCTGGTTGATGTGCTCAAAAAGTTAATTGTTTATTGTTTAGTATATAAGTAGAAAACACTTAGTTTAACCGAAATTATTGATTCAGTTCGTTCTTAAAATGGAAGTTTACATTTATAATAATGATTTTTAAGTTTACTTGCTAAGATAACCTCTCATAGGTGTATCATTTTACTATTTAGGTAAGCCTTAAATGTGAAATTACACTTTTTCGAGTATTTAATTATTAAAAACTGTTGAACAGTAAGTGTTGTGATTATTTAATAGGAAAAATTACTAATTTTGTTCAATTCACAGACGAGAGTGATATGCATTAATATATATATTATATTATAATTAGATATTATTATTGTTTTATTATTATTTTCATATTTCAATTATTTGATGGTGATCGAAACTTAATTTTTTAAGAACTTAATATTGTAAATATGTTTCAACTGTTAAGGCTGATTGTATTCTATTCATTAAAAATATAACGATAAAGCTATTATTTATTCATTTTATACAGTATTATTAAAATTCCTTAGATAATACTTAGTAGCCTGTCACTTTCCTGCTATAATTTGTCACTACTGTGCCAATAGTGTCTCTCCCCTGATAACACATTTTCCCCTGGAGCCTATAAAATGAAAAAAAATGGAAATATCTTCTGGCCCTTGTAATTACTTAGGCAAAATAATGCCAAGTAGTTGAATTATTAATATTAAATTAAACAGATGATTTTTTCTTTGGGGACACAAAATACTCAAATACCGTAGAATCACCCATAAAACTATCGAAATGACGATTTATCATTGATTATCAGAAAATTAACGTAGAAATTAGGAAAAGCTGATTAAACATTTCTTCGATAGGGAATTCAAAATCGTATAATTACCAATCATGGATCCTATAAGGTCGTGCGTCAGTATTCCTTTCACCATGTATATGTAAGTTTTTTTTTTAAATAGGTTATGTATGTTACACATTTAGGTAAATATATGTAATAAGGTTAACAAAGCAGGTGAGTGTGATAAAACTTTGTTGCACATACTTTTGTACATCGCATAATTTTCCTAAATGTCAGTGGATTCGCATCATTAAAACTGTTTAATAGAAGGTCGAAAGTCCGAATATTATGCAAAACCATGTATCATCTCCATTTTAAGTTCTTATTAATATGTATTATAGTAACATTCACGTCGTTTAATATCTCTAAAGCCAATTGACAAGAAATGTAAATGATTGTAATATGGTAAACACATTAAAAATTACCTATTTCTTATTTATTTATGCTTGAAGATCCGAGGTAATAGAAATTGTACCTACATACAAAAAAATACTTCTACCATGTGTCATTTTTATATTTTACTAGCTGCCCCGGCAAACTTCGTTGCGCCTTAGAGTCAATTTATTACTCTTATCATTTTTTTGTATTAGATATACATACGTTGAATAAGACGACAACAAATAAATCCAAACCAATAATAACTACTACTACTTTTAAATTACAACATGTATATATACCCTAACCTAACTGACCATACCTATCCTATAGCTAACCCAACTATCTAACCTAACTACCTTACTAAAAAATACTAAATTCATAATTTTAATCTGAACTATTGCCTCTATGTTACATACAATAATTTATGCCTATAGTTTTCCCGGTCTACTTTAATTAAAGTCCTAACTGTAAAATAAGTTCTATTTGCAAAGAATTATTAAAGTTCGTCTCTGTCATCATTGCTAGTTACGTAAATTGATTTCAGAAATATAAGACTTTTTTATGCTACATAAAACCTCTAAGTTTAGTAACAAAATAAATTTCAGAACGTAGGTGCGTATTATAAATTGACAACCTTACCTTCTTGGGTTTAGTTTCAATCAATTTCAAATTGACAAGTCTTAAACTTGTCAATTTGAAATTGTCACCTGATAATGAACTGGGAAGTTTGACTCCTGTCATGTCATCCAAGATGGCGCTGCGTTTGAAAAATGTTTGAGACAACCGATATTCTTGATATTTATTTTTATGATGTCGAACGGGATAAAAAGTATCCTATGTCCTTCTCCTGGCTCTAAACTACCTCCCTGCCAATTTTCAGCTAAATCGGTTCAGCCGTTCTTGAGTTATAAGCGAAGTAACTAACACGACTTTCTTTTATATATATAGATTACACAAATTAAAGAAAATTGTAATATTTCGGATTTCAATTTAGATTCAAAATTACCGACCCAGAGATGTACTTCTACAAGAGGTATATCTCATCTTGTGGAAACGAAGTTAAGTGAAGGTGACATTAGTGGAGCAGCCAGGATTCTTTTCAGTAGTGATGTGGTGGCTCCGTGTTCTGCGTATACCCTAGCAGCTCTTAAGAGCAAACACCCGGCCCCACCAGGTGATCTTTCTTTTCCCGACCCCCCTGATTCGGATTATCATACCCTCACCATTACAGGTCGAGAGGTGGTCACAGCCATTTGCTCCTTCCGGAGCGGGTCCGCCGGCGGCCTCGACGGCCTGAGTCCTCAGCACCTTAAGGACCTTACCAGTTCAGGCGCCGGGGAAGCTGGTGTGTTGCTTGTGAGGGAGCTTACGGCTTTGACTAACCTAATGCTCTCCGGCAGGGTGAACGAGGCCGTCATCGACGTCTTATACGGAGCCAATCTGTGTGCCCTGCGCAAGAGGGATGGCGGCATTCGTCCTATTGCAGTGGGAACTACATATCGGCGTATGGCAGCCAAGATTTGCTGTAAATTCTATGGTGAGGTTGTTTCGGAAAAATTTCAGCCCCTTCAGTTAGGCTACGGATCCAAAGGGGGCTGTGAGGCTGCCGTACACACCTTGTCGACCTACCTAAATTCTGGCAAAGGAGAAATCATCTTGAAGGTTGACATAAAGAATGCCTTTAATTCTGTAAACAGGGACACCTTGCTGACAGAAGCTAAAAAAGAAATACCACAAATCTTTAGTTTTCTTTGGCAATGTTACAGACATCCTTCTAAATTATTATATCGGGACAACCTTCTGGAATCAGCTGTTGGCTGTCAACAAGGTGACCCCCTCGGGCCAGTGATTTTTAGTTTAGCCGTTCACCCAATCATTCGGCAGCTAAATTCTAAATTTAACGTCTGGTATCTCGACGATGGAACCCTGGGAGGCGATGTGGACACAGTTTTGAATGACCTTCAGATATTAAAAAATGAACTCCATTCCACAGGCCTAGATCTCAACCTATCCAAATGTGAATTATATATATCCGACAGTACCGACAGACAACTGACACTTTCCAAATTTAATAGAATAGCCCCAGAAATCAAAACGGTTGATAAAAGTTCCCTTCGTCTCCTTGGGTCTCCAATATTCGAAAATTCATTCCACAATTTTATTGAAGAAAAAATTCAAAACTTCAATGATGTTTCGCAACGTTTGTTCCAAATTAACATGCATTCGGCCATCACCATAATTCGATACTGCTGTTTCGGCCCTAAATTAACATACTTCCTTCGTGCTTCCCATTTATGGAAGCACACCAACCTTTTGGGCAAAATGCACCAAATTATCAGGAATACTTTAACCTCAATTTTAAATGTGGCCTTGGACGACCGAGCTTGGGCACGAGCTAGTCTTCCTATTCGAATGGGAGGCCTTGGCGTCCGCAAAATTTCTAGTATTTGTTTACCGGCATTTATATCCTCGATCTGCGGCACTGAGAAATTAATCAGGAATATTTTAGCTACCACACTGGTTGATTTTGATGTGCCGTACTTCACCGAGGCTATGGATGCCTGGAAACTCGCTTGCCCGAATTCAGAACTTCCCGAAAACCCATTTTCCCAGAGTCGGTGGGATGAGCCACTCTGCAGAGCGGTGCAGAAGTACCTAATTGACTCTTCTACCACTGCTGCTGAGCGTGCGCGCCTACTCGCTGTGGGTGAATGGGAGTCGGGACTATGGCTTCTTGCACTACCGTCGTCGAACATAGGCACTCTTTTCGATGACACTACTTTCCGCCTTGCTGTTTCCCTTCGTCTAGGAGCTACATGTGTTACTCCTCATCGCTGTCACTGTGGGGAAGTTGTCAACAGCCTCGGACATCACGGTTTATCATGCAGCCGTAATGCGGGTCGCATAGCACGGCATGCACACATTAATGACATCATCCGACGTGCTCTTGTTTCCGTCGGCGTTCCAGCTGTTTTAGAACCCAATGGCTTGGCACGCGACGATGGCAAAAGACCGGACGGTATGTCTTTATTCCCTTGGAAGATGGGTAGGCCTTTAGTATGGGACGCTACTTGTGTCGATACTCTTGCGCCATCCCATCTTCCTGGGTCAACATGCTGTGCTGGCGCTGCTGCTGCGGCTGCTGAGAACCTCAAGCGGCGGAAATATAGCAACCTTGTTGGTAGTTATACTTTCGAGCCGTTTGGGGTTGAAACTCTTGGGCCGTGGGGTCCGAGTGCTCGTCTTCTTTACAAAGACATCTGCAAACGTTTAGTTGACGCTTCCCGTGACCCAAGGGCTGGCCTCTACTTTGGCCAGAGGCTAAGCATTGCCATTCAACGTGGCAATGCCGCCAGTCTTTTGGGCACTTTACCAGCTGGCAGCGATGCAGAAGAATTTTTTGACGCTTTGTAGTTATTTATTGTTAGTTTTAGTTATTTATTTATTTTATATATAGATTTAAATAAAATGATCAGATATTTTGGAACACTTCATTTTTTTAAAACAGTTACCTATGTAGATGTACCTACTCCATTTAAAATAATAGCATTAGAATAAAGAGGCTCGTAGAAGCAGGAATGCAAAACATTTTATTTTAAAGATAGCGAAATCAATTTTTATTCTAATTGTTTTATTTTAAATTTAGAAGAAAAAAACGAAACGAAGAACGTGTCCATGTAATGTTCATCCCAGCTTCTTTGAGGTTTTTAACGTTGAAAAATGAAATAATTTAACTAAATGAAATCCTCATAATTTCTTCAAATAAATTGTTGAAGTGGTTACAACTAAGTGTTACAGATGCAGTGAAAATAGACTTAAATAATAAATTCGGCGTCTATCGCAATTGCAACTTGCTTATTGTACTTTCGCTACAAAGTGTGCATTAAAAATAACATATTTTAACTTCTGTCTAATGCTATTTTAAATGGCGTATAGGTACCTACCTTACGCGTCTTTTTTAAAAAAAAAATGCAGATTTTTTTAAACTTGCAACCTCGAAAAATTACTACTTACTTATTTAAAAAAAAATAAGCACCAGTAAACGAATACTTCACGCACATAAATGTTTAATCATGAAGTCTTAGTAATGTCTCAATTGAAATGGATCTTGTTTGTTAGTAGCGTGTGCGCATCCATCAGTGTCAACGTCAAATTTCACTGTACTGAGGTGGATGCACTGGACACCGCAGCGTCCATAGACACGCAACGACCATGTGTCTAGACTGGCTAGAAATGTTTCTCACGTTTTTATCCTATTCCTAGAAAGCTGATATTAAGAAGGTACCTAATAGATGAAACAGGTTAACTACGCTTTCATTAGCTTTGGACATTAATCCATGAGTCAACGAACCATGGAACGATGATTGATTTAAATAAGATTTTTCTTTAAACATTAACAATTACCATTCCTTTATTAATGTATTATTTAACCTTTTGGATGGCTTTGAGTAGATACAGTAGGGGAAGACTAAAGAATTTAGGAATCCATGCAAAAGCTGTCAAGGTGTGAAAACCTGGGGGAAAAAAAGGGGTCGAGTCTGCTATTGCAATCGTGTCTTAATGACCGGTCAATGATCGATTTTTGACGTATAACGTCAAACTTATGACACATTTCCCATACAAAAACTGTCAAAGTTGTCAAGTATTCGATCAATGACCGGTCATTGAGACACGATTGCAATAGCAGACTCGAGCCCCAGAGATATCGCTCAATAGAGTTTTAGACTGAAATAGATAAGCTCCAAATCAATTGGCTTTCAGACAGAAAGATGAAAAGAAAAATAATGTCAATTTTATTACTCTTTAACCTTTAGCATTATCAATGTCACGGGTATACTCCATTACTAAGTTGAGCAATGTATCTACCCCATTTACCAAAATTACCAAATCATCAGAGACGCAAGGTCGCACCAGTTCAATAAAGAAAATAATCAATTCTAAATTGGAGCGAGAAATGAGTCTTTTTTTGACTGACCGTTACGGATACTACGGCATTTATTTGATAAATACGAATATTTTGCGAAGAGACAACCAACTCCCAAAGAGACAGACAGGTAGGTAAAAAATAAATTTGAGACGACTTTAGCGCCGCTGATATCGCAAAAATTACTTCCCATAATAACTGCTTCCTGAAGGGCAATAACCGTATTTGTTATCTGTCTTACCTGTCTGCCAAAAATACAGTAAGTAAGATTCAATTTAATCTCAATATAAATCTAAAATGAATGAAATCTGTTATTAACTCACTAATTGCTTGAAACTGCTATTTGCTATGATATCAGATGTAAGCTATCAAATGTGTTAATCTATGACCGGGAGGGGACCTGGTGACCTGTATTATAGGTGTTACTACCTACCACAGGCACCAGCGATCCACAACCAAAAAATTATTAAAAGAAAAAATAATTTCCCCACATTTCTGTCAAGTTTTTGACATAGATTGTCGCTAAAATGAAATGCGACTAGAATATTGAATGTTTTTAATTACGAGAATTGTCAATTTGATTATGGAACTTGAGCTATTTCAACAATCTAGGAAGCATTATGCTATTAAGGGATAATTAGTTGAAACTGAGAACCCAAGAAGGGACAAAGAACAGTTGAAGAAACCTTTAGTAACCATTTAACAATTCTGGCTACTAATTAAAACTGCCTTTAAAGCGTTGGCATCTTTCGCGAGATCTTAAAGCAAAGAGATTAAATATACTATGGAGAGAACATGCGAAGAAATTTCATAGAAAAAAAAACCGGCCAAGAGCGTGTCGGGCCACGCTCAGTGTAGGGTTCCGTAGTTTCCCGTCCGACCACGATTTTACCACTTTGTTGGCGTGATTGATACACATATTGGTACCAAATTTCAGCTTTCTAGTGCTAACGGTCACAGAGATTAAGCGAGGACGGACAGACGGATGGACAGACAGACATGGCGAAACTATAAGGGTTCCTAGTTGACTACGGAACCCTAAATCCCATGTCTCAGTAACGCCATCTGGCATAATATAGCAATATTGGAGCGACAATGGAGCGTACTAAACTAGACTAATCGAGTTGTGTACACTAGGAGACAAGTATCGGATGAAAATTTTGTTTGTGATGCTCGTCTATAGCAAGTTTTGAATGTCTTTGGCTGGTGCCATCCATTCTTATTAAGTTTTACGTAAAAAGATCCATTTATTACCATCAATCAGGCACTTAAAGCTTATACTCTGCTTCTGAGAAACAAGTCTTGACAAAAACGACCTTACATAAACATACAACCTCAAATTAGTACACTATGTCATACTTATGACACTAATTAAAGGAAAAAAATGCCTTTATAATGTGCATGGTTGCAAAATCAATGAACAAACAGTAATGACACAATGGGGTAACAATAATGAGAGTATGCTGTGCGAAACTGTGCAGTTTGGAAACATACCTCGTCATCTTACATTTCATTAGGTTTGTTAGTGTTTTGAATGATATGAGGTTGTAGAACAGTTTTAGGGGATAAAGACTTCTTATTATAATAATAAAATTACCAGCCTGCTACTGTCCCATTGCAGGGCAAAGGCTTCTTCTCATACAGAGAAGGAAAGAGCATTGATCACCACGATTGCTCTTCAAGGAAAGACTTATTATTATTTAGATTTAATTCTGATCATTGGGAAAAATAGGCGGCTCCGCTCTGTATTTTAATTTTAGGTACTTAGGTACGTCTACATATTTTGGCGACTTTAACAAATATGCTACAAACTAAACAATGGGCACATTCTATAATAAAAACAAAATATCGAAATCGCGTCAGTTTTCGAATCCAGCCAGAAATAATATTCTCTCAGCCTTTAGGCTTTTCAAAGGGATCGCCCTCGAACTCTGTTCCTGTATTAAAATATACTGTCAAATACGCCTTTTGCACAAGAATTTCTATTCCGTTTAAAAGTTTAAAGTGTATGTATTCAAATAATTAAGTAAGTAGTCCTTCAATGTGTACTTACGCCAAAAATACGAACATTGACCATTCTGCATGAGCCATTAACCATCATAAATTCAGTGAAAGGCAGGAAAACTATAAGCCATGGAAAGAATTGTGAAAGGTAACGACGAAACGATCTGGGAACCAGATGAATTATACACACTTTCCAAGATTTATAGTTATTTGTTTATTTTCGGACAATCAATTTATATCGGTTATGTCATATTTTTTTAAAAGAAGGCCGTGCAAATATGGCAGCGTGTCAGTAATGGCAGTTTTGTTTTTTTAAAGTAAGCGGTAGCGTTGTTTTCATAAGCTCAGTCTTCACCGTAAAAAAGTGGTTGACTTTTGAGCTTGATGCAGATTTTCTTTTGGCTTGCGTGTAAATTTGCTCAGTTGGGGACTTGTTAGTCACCAGCCAAGTAGCAAACTCACGCATTTTGACCCCCGGAATTCCCGTCCCCGTGGGAATATAGGGATAATAGGAAATAGCCTATGTCACTCGAGGATAATGCAGCTTTCCAACAGTGAAGGAATGTTTGAAATCGGTCCTATAGTTTTTAAGTTTATTCGTCCTTTTATAATAAAGTATATAGATTGAAACGTGTCTATCGCATGGGCAAACAAATACTGATACTTACTGGTGACTTTCTGGAGTCGAAAACATAAAGATGACAAGTTTCGTCGGTGGAGACACACCTTTATACAGCTTAGTAGCCTCGTCTATACGTTCACATGGCCTTTTCCTACATGTTGCACGTAATATACCTACTTGGTAATCAAGTGACATAATGAGCAAATTGTCTCAATCCGGTTAATTAAGTACAAATAGGTACTTTTAAATACTTCTGGTTTGATTGAAGCGAGTATTTTTATTATTTAACTTAATGCGACCGTCAATGTGTGTCATGCTTCTGTAATATTAACAATGTTTTCATTCGGATTCACACGACGGTTCATTGAACAATTTTTGAGGAAGACAGTCAAGAAATTTATAACGTGTACCTAGATTTAATCAGATGTTCGTTAGGTTTTTTTTATTGAAATCAGCCATTTTTAAACGCATGGTTTCTCCCCTAGTGGGTTCGCTACGATTAATTATACTGGCTATTAGAAGCTGCAATAACGCTTGACCGTGCAATATCCGTGTACATGCAATCTTGAGTAAGTAATTTCAAAACGCACAATATAAACTATCGACTCAAATATCCACTGTAGCTAATAAGCTTTTTGTTTGATTTAATATTTTTTTAAACAAAATATTGAGATCTTTTCTTTTCAAATAGTTTTTAAAACAAAATATATTTTCACATGTCAGTGTTATTGAAGTACTTGTAAAAAACTAACTTTGATTTGGATTCATTTTGATAGAATCAAGATTGAATTATTTAAGCATAGTTCAAAGTCATTTTTGTTAAGAACTAATAAAATCACTGAAATTAAGAACTTTCTCGATAGTAAACGGGAATGATTTCATAAAATAATATTTAAATTGATTTTCTATTGTCGGTTCTGTGCCATTAGTCTCAGGGTCTAATTTAGTAGGATTTTGCAAATTGCCTCTATAATTAAAATAACGTCATCTAGTAATGGTTGGCAATTTTTTTGCACAAAGCGAGCCACATGTTACACGGAATAAGTCTTATTATAATTCTTTATTAGTGAATTAAAGAATTAATGATTCCTTAATACTAATTTTATTTCGGTGAACTGAAATATAATTTGACCACAAATGAGAGCCCTTCTCGATCGTGTAAGGACACCGCGTTTTTAGAGTATATAAAAAAACGTTTTCTCTGTGGGATGGCAACCCTGATACCCTGATTTGACACTTCTTTTTCGCGCGTTTAATGGCACCGCACGGGAAAAATTGTTTCGGAAGAAAAGTTTTACAAAGAATAGGCAAATGCAGTTTAAAGTTAGTGTCATCGTAGTGTGCACACAATAGAATCATGCAACTCCAATTGGCGACCCCAAATTCACCGTGACAAACCTATTTGTGCGCCTTGACAGTGGCGAAGAAAAGTTAATTTGGTGTTTACGAAATCAAGAACTAAATCAAGAAATGCTACTGGTTACGATTGTTGAGCATAATATACCGTGGGGGTACGTGATACTTTCAACACGAAGATCAAATTTGTTACGAGATAACATTTTTGATAGTCTAAACTAACTAATCAACTAATCAAGAACTAAATCAAGAAATGCTACTGGTTACGATTGTTGAGCATA
Source organism: Euplexia lucipara (assembly GCA_921972225.1). Lineage (NCBI taxonomy): Eukaryota > Metazoa > Arthropoda > Insecta > Lepidoptera > Noctuidae > Euplexia > Euplexia lucipara. The sequence goes on from OV179151.1 coordinate 6,547,572, forward strand.
ATATACCGTGGGGGTACGTGATACTTTCAACACGAAGATCAAATTTGTTACGAGATAACATTTTTGATAGTCTAAACTAACTAATCAACTAATCAAGAACTAAATCAAGAAATGCTACTGGTTACGATTGTTGAGCATAATATACCGTGGGGGTACGTGATACTTTCAACACGAAGATCAAATTTGTTACGAGATAACATTTTTGATAGTCTAAACTAATAATACAGTGTCAACTGTTGTGCTTTGGCTTTGTTACAAACCAGCACGTACGTGTTTATGCATTAAGGTACGAGATACTGTTTATGCAATAAAATCCACGGAACGATTAAGCTCCTTGAGCAAATAACCTTGAGGGCCTAACACTACCTACGTAATACCGTAGAATACATTCAAAATGCTCCTGAACGTCTTTTATAAGTGTTAAAACCAGCACGAGATGCTGTGGATATATTAATGTGATCATGGATTCTCCTGAACAACAATATACACTCATGACGGTAAGTCAGTAATGTCATAAATTTGCTGCTGAACAACCTAATGTATTAAGAACAGTGCGAGACACTAGAACAGTGCGAGACACTGTGTCATGCAGCCAAATATTATGTCCCTGAACAAGCATATGTATTTCCATTGTATGCAATACTGTGAAATGCAATATAACATTGAAAACTTTAGTTTAAATGGTATCTTATGTGATCCAAATTGATTCTGAGAAACCTAAAAGGTATTTCTTAATGTTTGAAATGACATCATTGTCTCACTTGACTGTTGATTATAATTATCAGCAGGAGTCCCAAATGATCAAACCCGCGAGGTAGACATTTGAGATATTTTACTACGATTTCTTTCTGATTTGTATTACAAGCACTGGGCCAAGAGTATGAATATATTAAAAAATATGAAAATCTAAATATTCATAAATATATTTACAAAATGCATCACATAGTTGAAAATTCACAACTTCTGAATGCCTAGTTTATTTCATATGGGCAGCGAGCTCTGAAGCTGGGGAACTAGAGATGAGTACATTGTCCACCAAAATGTGCAAAGTACTATGTATGCAAAGACATGTCTAGCATGTATAATCAATGAAACAATAGATGTAATGACTATCCTAAATTCACTTAGTGATATTTGTCATGAACAAACCTATTATTTTAAAAGTTTGTGTAGTGAATACAACTAGAAATAAGATTTAAAAATGTGCTAATTCTGTTATGGAAACGGCAACAAAAGCAATATTTGCTAAATACATAAATTATGTGTAAATACGAGTGGTCCACTCTGACAAGGGTATCAGAGTAAATCATCTAAGGTGATGACACATTGGTTCATACCATGGACTTGCTACAGTCCACCACCAGGTAACCTTTAATTTTCTGTGTTCCATGAGAACTCCAAGGTCCCTAGGTACATGCTGGGAATAACTACCTGGTTTATGTTGAAAGTTATTGACCCTACTATAATGTAGTTGTCTAATGGAAATATAACATTTGATTTCATTTCTTTGTGAAATTAGGTACCTATGTAGATATATGTATGTTACATTTCAAAGAAAATTGTTAGACACAGATCAGATGTCACATGTTTTGATTTAACAGTGAAGTTTCACTCATGCAAATGAGTATTACTAACATTTTTCAGTTGGTTACTAAAACACCATGCTGTCATTTATATAAGCTTTGACTGTTTGTACCTACTCTAGGTACATATTAATATTGTTGTATGCATTACATGCACCAAAATTAAAAAAAAAAAAAAAAAAAAAAAAGTAATTCAGGCTTCCTATCTATTAAAAATATTAATAATATTTTATGTATTGGCCATACATATAACAAGTGTTTACTGATCAACAAAACAACAATTAGTATGTATTACCTTGAAACACTTGGCTTCAGCAAAAGAGAAACACTATCTAATTTAACATTGCAAACTACTGGGAAAACTATTGTGTTTGTTGCTTTATAATTTCTAAAACTAAGTAAACTAAACACATGCTAAATTACGGTGTTTACAAAATCACACACATGTGGGACATGACATTAGTTGCACCATAGCCAACCATACCACCAGTACCGCTACCTACATACAGAAGAAATGGAATGTATGAAGTACCTAGCATAACAAAAATCAAAACTAAATGATGATGCTTCAATGACTTATAGGGTTACAGCAACATTTTATGGTAGCGAGGTAACATAACACAAGACAGGAAATATTTAAATTAAATAATATAAAATTTGATTTACAGATGCTTCTCTTCTTCAAAGGCAATAGGCTCGCCCCCTATTACGTGGGACTTAAACACAATGGCAAAATGTGGGTGTACTACAGGTACAACTCTGCCTGACCCCCCGGAAAATTACAGGGCGTCATGTTTGCTTGCTTCTCTTCCAGGCTGAATTTGAGAGGTTTGCAGGTCTATGGGTGACCATAGACTATATCTTGTTCTGATGTAATATCCTATAAACCATTAAGAACTAATGGAAGTTTTTTCCTTTCTGAATTAGTGAAGTGCCTTGCATAATTGAAAAGTAATTATGAAGTTCTTCGGACAAAACTACTGCCCTAGTATGCACTTGTTACTCAATTGTCACACCTCAATCAGATTAATTGAAGAATATGGGATTGGTATGCAAATACCTTTTAAAGTTGAGGCATGTTGCTTCAATCTATGGATAACTGGGCAGATGAGGATTCGAGAATAATAACATAGCTAGAGTGGGGATTATCTATAGAAATATTTAATTAAAGCATGCTGTTGGTTCATTCCCTCCCAGAATCAACACAAACTCCAAATTATATGTGGCTGGAATTAAAGGCCGTTATAATATATTTAGTACACTCATTATACTGTATCTTGTCAGTCATTGCTATTGACAAAAAGTTGATAGTAACCAACAATTTTTTACTCTAATAGTGAATTATTATCTTTTCAGTTCAGACTACTTACTGAGAAATTTTACCCTGGCAGCAATCATCTTCTGTAAGAAACATTCATATGCAGAGGTTTGCCAGAAAGCTCACTAAATGTTATTTTATCATCCACGAGGTATTGTGAAATAATTTAATATTATTTATAAAAACTGATGGTCATTCTGCCTAAACTCAGATAGACATCTACCCTCATTACTAGATGTAATGCTGTAGGTACTTCACTGAAACACTTAGAAGAAATGAAGGCTACAGCTTACTCAACACTGCTTCACTTTACCTTCTGCTGGAGAGAAGAAGTAGCAGTGACGATCACAGATCAGGATAAACCTTTAACGAAACGCTCAACGGAATATAATCGTTCTGCGCAAGTATCTTAATACTTGAGTTCTCCTTCGTTATTTCTTATTGCTATAGTGCAAGAGTACTGAATAATTAGTTGACAATTTGAATTTTGAACAAATAACTAGAACAAATTGGCTTAATATTAGTTATTGCTATTATGCAGAAGTTTCCTTACTTAACCATGAAATATTTATACATGTCTTAGTGGCAGAACATTATGTACAGTAATTAATATTGTTCAAAATACAAATACATAAATTTCATCTAAAATTGTAAATGACATCAGTTAAATCACCATCCTAGGACTATAATGCTGTGGTTGTTCTAACTAGAGATTTACGAACATATTATATCAATCGAAGTCGGCTATCGGGACTAGTGCAAAATATTTTTGCTAGTTACTATTAGACAACAAATATTTGCTAGTTACTAATATTATACGAGAACATACAGACAAGCAATTAAGATGGATTATGATGGTTAGTCATGAAGGAAAGTGGTAATAATACTAAAATATTGACTCCCAGTAGCAGACGTACAAAACAAGACAAGCAAAAATATCATGATGCAATTAGCTAAGACAAGTCTCTTAAATGATTGCTAGGTTTTATGATGCATCAGCGAATGCTAATGTGCCGCAGGACAGATTTATTTATTTTTTGTCTTTGCTTCCAATTTGAGGACGTAATAAAGGGATTTTGATAAATTATAAATATATTTATATAGGTACATTTAGTACTATAATGTGACTAAAAATCTAATTGGTTTAGTTAATATGACTAAAGAACATTTATTTGGTAATTATTGTATAGGTTAATACCTGAGCAATGTTCTCACTAAGTTTAAATACTACTAATAAGTGGTGAAAACACTTTGAGCAAGTTGATTTCATGTAAAAGTTGATTCTAAATGTCTGTTAAATCCTCTTTTATCTCAAGTGGCTTGCCCATAGCAAGCATGTGGCAATGGCCCATGTCGACTTGATACTCTAAACATCTCATTTGTGGTCAAATTATATTTCAGTTCACCGAAATAAAATTGAATAATCAGACGAACTTACCTTAAGTGAAGTCCGATTATAATTTTATGAAGGGTGAACTGAAATATAATTACCCGCCCAGCCCATTCTGTTTTTTGATAAAAAACAGTCCCTGGTCGAATGGGCCAACAATAAAATAATCTCTAAAAAAGTGTCAAATCAGGGTATCAGGGTTGCCATCCCACAGAGAAAACGTTTTTTTATATACTCTAAAAACGCGGTGTCCTTACACGATCGAGAAGGGCTCTCATTTGTGGTCAAATTATATTTCAGTTCACCCTTCATAAAATTATAATCGGACTTCACTTAAGGTAAGTTCGTCTGATTATTCAATTTTAAAGATAAACTATGAAAAGGCCATTCAACAACAATTTTGCTCAGATGATATTTCAATTTTATTTTACCGCGATATACGTAACCAAACATAACTGAACTTTCAATTGGCTTTTCTATGAAACCAAGAAAGCGGAATAGTATAAAAGAATTGTAGTCGGAAGTCGTGAGAAGTGGGTGTCGTCGTGCAGGAAAGCGGGTTGCCGTGATAATCACCCATTGTCGATGACGTCTAGATATAGACACGTATTTAGGAATTTTTGTCAACCAAAGGAAGTAGGCAAGGTTTTTTATACAAAAGAATAGATAGGTAAGTGTGTTTGTATTGGTACAAACGACTGTGTTCAAACTCAAACTTAAACTCAAAATCTTAATGCATTTAATTTAAGTTCCGACATGAAACCTGGTTGGGGCACAACAACATACGAAAAGGATAAACGATAGTGACAAAGGTCAGTGTATACACAGAAGATATTGAGGAATCCTATAGGAAACCTAATGCAATATAAGTAGGTACATATCTAATTCATCTAACAGCAAAGTACACAATACACATTCGAAGAAATCTAGAGTACCAATGTTACCATTAAGAAGGCATTATCGGGCTTAATCTATGCCTTTAAAAAAGGTTTTTGGCAAGATGGCTACCGGTAAAACCTCAGAAGAGAAACATCAGTTGAGAAGAAAATTAAATGCAATTGGAGGACTAGGCTTTATCCAAAAGCTAAGATAGGAAGCCCAAAGAAACAATCAATGGATTGAGTACAAGATGAAATTACTGGGATGGAAGTGATTGATGGCACAAATGAGATCTATGGAAAAAGAATAAATCGATTCTCATTAACTTGTGACAAGAGCAAGAGGATAGTGGTGGAGACAACCAAGTCCAGTAATGGACACCTTTAGGCCAATGTTGCCTAGGTGAGGTTTATTTATCGTGTCCGGAATTCTGGATTAGATAGATCTCTTGTGGACAGGGCAACAATTGGTAAGTTTCCTCAGGCAATTCTTGACAGGAAGCTAACCAACCAGACGTGTCCGATTTATGACAAACAACAAACTACCTGTATGTAAAGCCTTAGGCTTAGGCATTAAGTATGATTAACACGACGTTGAACAATAGCCTTTCTACCTGGGCTGTAAATTCATAATCACCATTTCAAAGCTATATTTTTTTACAAATGGCGTTTATTTGTTTGGATAAGCAAACATTGCATCCGGTCCCTAGCCAGGTAAGGCAATAAACAAACTGTTCATGTTCATCCCTTAGTTTCCAGATGTTATGTTTCTTCCGTAAATAGAAATCTTTCTCAAGTTTCTTTGTTTATGCTTTGAACTAACTTTAGGAGTCAATGAATAGAAGATTATCTTGGTGTCCAATGTTGCTCGATGTTAAAAATAGAAACAGATTTTAATATTCGTTAAAATATAACTGGAAAGTTCATAACCACTTGTGTAGATACGATAGGCATTAGGCACACTAGAAAGTCTTGTTAATTTCTTTAAATCAACGTCTCATATTACGTAAAACGTACGGCCGTTGCATAAACCATAACCATCTCGCACACACAGAATATTAACTTATTTGCATAAACTACTTTCTTTGGCCTTTGCATAACTTGAAAACTGACCAAACGTAGAAAACCGCCGTATCCAGATAGATAAAACTCTCTCATAATGTTCATTCATGCGTATATTTGATCGCATTTAAAAATACTTAATTTCTAGAGGATATTAATTAGGTAACCTTTATGGTAATAAGACACAGGATTTTTAATCTACATATACATATGTATATTATCGTAAGATATGCTTATTGCGAGTATGCGTACTCGAATAAAACTATGATTGTACTTTTCCTACATAAATAGTGGTTATTGTGGGTAACGTATAAATTAACTCTACACTCGCGAGTCGTGACTTTCATATCACAACCAACAGTAACATCAATACCTTGCGACCATTCCCCACATTCTACTGTGGCTTATGTGTATTAGCTGTATGACTGTGTATTTAAGTCTATGGAGCAGCAACATCACGAACATGCATTTATTTTTAAGTACCTAAGTATTTGATAATATCTGATCATAATTTTCTACTGGATGGTCATCGCTAACTGTTTCCTGAAATGACTATCATCTCCGACCCAGATTTTGTTGGGCGCCATCTTTACTGAATAAAAGCTTTCACACCGTCTCTAAAACCAATATACAATTAAGGAGTTACAATTTCTGGGAGTAATTCGCGCGATAATTCTTTCCGAATGACGGTATGCGAGCTTGTATGACGAGCCAGTGCGTAAGGAAATAATAATAAATTGCGGGTGACTTAGTTGATATTTTGTTCATGTTGTTTTGTGTGCACTGCGCTTCCACAATTACTCATAGTAGGTAATAGGCGTTACAAATTTCTTTCTTTATTTAAATCGTTGTTTGCTTCTAGTAAAATCTCTCCAGAATTGTATACATTAAGTTACAGTTTTAAGTTCAACCTTTTTTACTATTTTGTATAAGTACCTTCACGCTATAGAAAAATGCACCCAGTCAAAATTGAATCTACATGTCCGATGGGTGGGCACTGGTGATCCGTAACACAGGCATCTCACGCCTTTCACGGACACCAGCTCCTCACATATGTAACACATACTAGCCTGAGCAATTGTACCGTTTTAGATATAAACAAAACATTGGGAGGAGAAATAAATAAATAATTATTATTATTATTATTTCTGGGAGTACCGCAAAATGTTTTGCTTTTCATTTGTAAATGTTGTTTTCAGCTTATAAGTAGGTAGATTAATATGCGATCATAACAATAACGTAACTTTAAAGTTACAGTTACGCGGTACCCAAGATATTAGCTATGTAGGTATAGAGCAGGTAGTATGTATGTTCAGAGAGATGTTCTCACAGATTTCGTCACTTTCACGATCGATTTCTCCCAAGCTTTCCACTGTTTGTCTTTACGAGATCTAATAGACTTGGATTATGTAGATAGCAAATCATTCTCCACACGTCCCTGAGACGCGTCGCAAACTACAATTAGGCATTATGCTAAGTACCTACCTACATAATTCTCTCGAAGATCTCATTGAACTTGCTGGTAAGTGATAATAAAGTGAGATTAGCGTTTCTCTATGTACGTAAGTAATTTTGTGCGCACTAAGAGATACGACTTTGGGACTACCTATACTGGACCAGAATTAAATTGCAACCGAGTGCAATGGAAACAGTTAGAAGGAGGTCTTTGTTAGAAGACACACAGAACTGAGGGACATTTTATTATAAAACGCATCATGTACCTAAATAACTATAGTTTGTGTTTATGGAATAAAGGGCTATATTTCCTTTATTTCATTATTATACATATAAATTATATTTTTAAATATTTAAATACAAAAATAAAAAAACATTTAAAAATATAAAAAATAGTAGCCCACCGGTATCGGGAACAGGGTCCAAGCTACCGGTGGTCAGGGCTACTGAGAGAGGAAACGCCTAACAATGCGCGCCGTGTCCAGGAGTACTGCCTTCTGGATCAAGCCCTTGATCCAGCCGCCTAACGAGAGCCTCTTAAGGTGTTGATCGAGGCTCTTGGCTATTATGCCATTGGCCGTCACGACTATCGGCACGATGATTGCTGTATCCACATCCCACATGTCGACAACCTCGCGAGCCAGATCAAGATACTTTAGTTGTTTATCTTTCTCTGCCTTCACGAGATTCTCGTCATGCGGGACGGTTATATCAACAATCATCGTGTGACGTTCCAATCGATCTATCACCACTATATCAGGTTTATTCGCGATAATAGTCCTGTCAGTGATGATAGATCGATCCCAGTATAACGTGATATTGCCATTTTCGAGAACTGGGTCGGGCACATACCTGTAGTACGGTACTTCGGATTCCACAAGGTTGTATTTAAGAGCAAGTTGCTGGTGGATAATCCTGGCTACTAGGTTGTGTCTGTGCAAATAGTCTCCGTTAGCAAGACGAGAACAACCAGAAATAATGTGGCGGATTGATTCCCCGGGACGGTGGCATGAAGGGCTATATTATTATTATTAAGTATTATTAAGGGATAGGTAGTACCTACGAAGGAATTTGCAAAATTGGTTAGTGTCAAAACCAATTCCTATTCGGATAGACCCTTCAAATATTGATAGTTTTATTTTTGTGGTTTTTGTTGAAGTTAGACATGGCGAGAAGAGATGATTGTTTTTTCTAATGACATGACAAATTTTACAACAAACCTGTGTTCAAGTGTTCGTTTAAAAGCATACAAATCATATTATCCTGTTAGATGTTTAGTACGAGTACCTACACACCGGTTGTGAATAAATGTTATTTTAGATGCCCAATTATTGCTCTACCAATGCTAGTTATGATACATTAGGAAGCAAAAAATTGTTAAAAATAATGTTCGAATGAATAAGCATACTACAGATCAGATATTATTACAAAAAATGCTAAAAAAATAACGATAGAAATACCTACGTCAAGTTTACAATGTATTCTGTAAAAGTTCATTTAAAAAAGACACTATTATTTTTATTACAAGACTGTATTTTCCCACTGCAGGACAAAAGCCTCCCTACTTTCGTTCCACTTCTAGCCGTCTACGGCTATTTGGGAACAGTCCTTATCGAAGGAGTCCAGCTTGTCCGGCCATTTCCGCCTAGGCCTATCGCTGATTAGGTTAACGACATTGATTAGGTAAATTTGTAGGCCGCAGTTTAGTAAGAAAAAGTTTCAAACTATTAAGTTTGAAGACAAAATTATGATGCTCCAGGAATGGCCACGTAGGAACCTGTCTACGTGTACCTTTTAAAGCCACCCCTATTATAGAACGAGCAAAAAATTAAGCCGTCCTCGCGAGCAGGTAGAAAATAAGGCGATACAAGTTGACTCGGATCGCAAAAAAACATGACCCCGACGCGAGAAAAGAAACCAGAAACTGTCGGTCTGTCGTTACAAAAAGTCCAACGCAAAGTGCGTTTAACATGAAGCAAATTAACCGTGAGATTTTTTTTTTTTTTGCAAATTAATTAGGAAGTACTTAAGCATGCGCTTTCTGTAAATGTTGCCTCATCTTCTTATTTAAAAAAAACGGTTGCCCAACACTAGGAATTTCTCCAGGATGGTCGTGGGTCAACAAACGTATTAATTCGAATTAGGCTGAGAGTCAGCACTTTTTTAACGTCAACAATACATAAGACAGTCCCTCGAAACGCCCACCCTTTGCCACTTCCCAGTGTTTTTGCTGGGACGAAGAAGTGGCGGAACAAACTCCCAGCAACACCTCTATCTGATTCGTTTGAAATACTTGAATCTATACAGTAAAATGCTGCATGTATGCAATAAATAGCATATAGGTTAATAATTTTATAAATTTCAAAATTATTGTCTCTTGTTACAAAAGTTTAGAGCCAGCACGCACTTGTGATTTTTGATCGGGCGATAGTTTAACCGTTCCGAGATTCTGTATGGAGTTAGTAATCGTCGCGTTGCCATTAGTACCTATGTGTAACTCCATACTGGATCCTTGAACGATCAACCTATCGCCCGATTAAAAATCACAAGTAGGTTAGATGCTACGCTGGCTCTTAAACTTTATGTGAGTTTAAGAGCCAGCGTAGCATCGACTTGGATTACAGGAGATAGGTATATTCAATCAGAAGTATCGGTGTAGGTACGTCGATGACTTCTTGATTGTAAGAAAAGCCCTCGCATAGAAACTATTTTTAGTTTATAAATAGTTTCTGAACGTGGTTGGGTTTTTTATCGTTATCGGTTGTAGTTTCTTTATCTCCACGTCTGGGTGCACAGGAGTAGCACGGAACAGTACAGTTACCCACACATTTGTTCGTGCCATTAATACGTGCATATTTATGCGTAACGTGTCTGTCCTAACGGTGTCTCGGCAAGGACTTGGAAGAATACATGCTACGTTGATTTTTACTGAGTCCATTCCAATACTTCGTGCACTTTAAAATGAAACAAGGAAAATGTCGCAAGTCAAAGATTTATTGATGATCAAGATTGTATTCGTTTGCGCACGATGCTAAACAATCGACAATGAAAAATTTTAAGATGTTAATCAATTGTTTGTTTGGTGGAAGGTGTTAGTAGCAGCTGTTGCCTGTTGCCCAAGTTTTTTTAGTAGATTTTTAGTCTTCAACCTTGTAACTAAGTTGATGCTTCAATATAACTGACGAGATGCTGTTAGGTTAATTTTGAAGACTCCGTCGTGACTCGTTGAGGAAACAGATAAATAAAAAGTTAGTTAGCATGAAAATAACTTGACCTCAATCTATCTAATCTACTAACTACATTACGACGGTACATAACTAACTAATAAAACAGTTACTGTTACTAAATTGCTACCTACCTAGGTAAGTAATTAGGTTTTTAACTTTTTTTTTTCTCAACTGCCAGGAAGAAAAATAAATAGTAGGTAAACAAAGATATTTGAATATTTATAATGTCACAGGTATGTAGGTAGATAAATATTTTATAAATTAATTTCTTACCTGTATGCTTGTGCGCTTTACTTCAATATAAAGCCAGTTATCCGTCGAAAATGCTATAGCCATTAAAGCAGCAGCCACGATTGCTGTAATGGTCGCTATGGACAAAGTTACCGCTGAGCAAGGCATTTTTACAACCTTCAAGAGACAGTAATAGATAGAAAAAGGTTAAAGGGATATTATCACAATCACAACACTGTATATCCTAAAAGTTCACCTATACAGCATTTTCGTAAACACTTAACGGATCGGAGAACACGACAGCACACACACAATATAATAAAAACTCATATGAATGCGGTCATCGCCTGCAGCGTACCGAGTTCGCGCGCGAGACTTCTTTTGCCTACTTCACTTCGCCTTGCCTTGCCGCTCTCTTGCGGATGTGAAACTTTCGAAAGCGAAGTAACACCGCCAAGTGGCGGGAATGCAAATTAAAAAACTGGTTTTGGGATGCCAACGCTAAAAATTATTTGACATGTGGTTATAAACACACACAGTTTTGTCGAAATAGTAAAAATATTGATTAAAACCTCTTTTTTCTATTATTCTTAGTTTTTTTAATTTACCAAACCGAAAAAGAAATATTTTTAATTATTTTGTTCAGGTGTTAGTTCAGCGTTTCTGGCAAAATGAAACGCTTACGTCAAAACTAATGAATGTTTTGATTTTTCATTCGATTCGCTCGTTCGCTGTCGCTCAATCTGACAAGCAAAAGCAAACAATCTCATGTCAATCAGCTGAAGCTCGATGCCGAAAACAGTCAAATAATTAATATTGTGAACAAGAACCAGACGACAAAACACCGTAAAGAAAGGATCATTACAGGAATTTTAGATAGTGAAAATTATAAATAGCAAATATGTCTAGTTCACCATCCGGTGAACCAGACATAACACAGTATGATGAAGTATTAGCGTCAATATTAGTCAACGAAAAATCAATACTAGGTTTCCTCTCATCAATATTCGGCTTCTTAGGCAGAAGGTGAGTTGCACTATTTTCTTTTTCGCTATATTTAATAAGTCGCCTCAGACCAATAAAGTTTTAGTCGCTATTGTTTACGACGGCTCCGTCTATACTTTTTTATTGGTCTGAGTAAGTCGCTAAGAAATTATTGTTTTCTTTTTACCGTTAAACCAGAAACTATCTATGTATTCGGAATGTTCCTCTTCTAAATTGATTAAACTTAATTTTCTTTTACAATACTTTGTGTTTGCGCCTCAATACTTAGACCTCTGCTTCCCACGTCCTTTGAACTTACTCACCTACCTAAACCAACCTCTGTGATATATGTGTATGCGTAACTACTTATTGCATTTCTTCACACTAAATTTCTTGTAAATATTTTCCAGGACCGATTTCTACCATGTACCCCAAGGTCCATACGAAAACATGGGATTCCCACCAGGAGTTGCTGAGCAGCTAGTAATCAAAGTCCTCAGGACATGTGACCCTAAAAGGTGGCAAGATCCAAATGTAACTCAAAAATCTATAGATATTAACAATGAAATCATGTGCTCAACAGTAGCACAAGAGGTGGAAATTGAGGCTGAAGAAGAAGTGGGCAGCAATAATGAGGAAGTAACAACCACAGAACATGTAAAAAGACCAGAAGAAAGTTCAACAAAGTCTACTGAAGATCAACAAGTACCAAACCCCCAGAGTGAGCCTCCCAGTACACTGACCAATCCTACCGAGGCCTTCCCAGAAGACTACAAGCCTCCAAAGATACCGTTGCAAAAGAACAGTGACACTTATAATGGTGCAGAGAGGGAGAAGTACTTATGGTCACAGAATATTATGGAATTGGGTAATTTATTTTGCTAATTTTATTTATTGTACCTACAAGGTGTCTCAAAAGAAATTTTATACATATTTATTTAGCTTACTGCGTAAACGCAACGTATCCGAAGGGCGCGAGGGTTATGTCAAGCGGTAGCCTGGCTCTTGGGAATTCAGTCACTATGGAGCGTTTTTAGCGCGCATTGTGCGTGCGAGAGATTTACAAAAACGGTGATTTGGCAATTGTAGCCGCTTAGTAAATTCTGCAGTATTCGAGGTTTTCGCTTTACTTAAATGATGCGCCAAGCTTTCCTCTCATTCGACATTGGGTTAAAAAGTTTAAAGAGACTGGTGTAACACTGGATAAATCAAAATCCGTGCGACCTAGGTCGTCAAGAAAGGTAGAAATGGCAGTGATCCCTGAGTTCACCTGCCGAGCTGTCATAAGTAATTTTACTGTTCGATTAAATGAGTGCCGAGAACGCGAGGGTCTATATTTAGACGATATGATTTTTAAGAAATAAATCCCCAAAAAGTGTATTTTAATAATTATTCAACATTTTTTCTAAATATGGTTTCCTTTTTTTGTAATTGATCCACTAAATATAAAATTTCTTTTGAGACACCTTGTATTTCAGCTGCTTTGTGGCCATAGCATGCTATAGTATAAGGTGGAAGGAAGGAGAACACAATCTAATACCATAAGTTCAATACAATTGTGAATCTGGACCTCCAATGGTGAAACTTTTTGTAGGTTTTTTCCTTTTTATTAGTTTTATAAGAAATTTTTATAAGTTTCACTACTGTGCAAGTGTGCATTGTCTATTTTATTATATGAACTAATAACTAGAAACTGGAAACAAACATAATACATTACTATGTAATATTTATATTCTATAAGCACACACTTACATTAAACCTGAAACCAAAATTTTATGTCCGAATGAAACATCCTCCCAACCAAATTTTTTGTCATGGTTGCCAATCTCAAGTAATCTCAACAAATATTATAGAAACCTAGTGCAAACCTTCTATATTAGATACCTATTAGAGCACAAACTAAAACTCACTTAGAGAGAGTCCCTCACTCTTAGGCGCTGCGCAAATGTGGACACTTGTGTATTGTGTCGGACACAAGCTACCAATTAATATTAGATTTTTATAGAACTAGTATGAAATCTGCCACTCTCTGCGCAGACGTATTTACACCTATTGTTCCTGAATGATCAAGATTTGGTGATGGTGAGCCGTGTCGGTAACAAAAAGTGTCTACATATGTGCAGCCCCTTAAAGTCTAAATTGATGATAATCCAACAAGGCACGGAAGATATAAGGCACAGCTGTCATAATTTCTATATCCTCTATTCCTCCAATTCTAGATGTAATCATAAAGCTACCACCAACTGTTAAGAAGTCAAAGGATCTGAAAGTAGCAATCAACCCTACGGACATCAGTGTGGCGTTACAGAATGGTGACATAATAATCAAGGACTCTTTGCCATACAAGATCAAGACTTTGGATAGTTTCTGGTCCATCAGTGAAGGGAAACTGTTGATGCATTTAGGTAATATTCAGTTTTTTTATTTAAGTGCGGGTAATGACTAAATTGGTGTCATAGTTTTTGATATCCTCATGTTTTATGTACTGCCATATAAGAATATGCAGTGAATTTCTCCTCCAAAAATTCTACCATTTGTATGTTTGTATGTCCTAGTAGTTTAATAAAATCATTGCCTAGCTGATCTGCACAATCCAGTACCATTCGGTAAGACTAGTAATTATAGTTAGTCAGTGTTAATTAACGGTGAAGGAAAACATCGTTAGGAAACCGGCATGTCCTAGAACCAAAAATTCGAAGACATGTGACATCTACCAATTCGCACTGGGCCCGCGTGGTAGATTATAGCCCATACGCAAAATACGCCCTTTGACGTGGAGTTGCGGATACCAGCCCGGTGTCTTTATCTTTTATCTTTAGTCAATGTTGAAAGGTACACACATAAACGCCAAAGAAAAACCACGACTTAACTGCTTTATGTACCTATGAGGCATAGAACAGTTTTTGTATGTAATTAATGGTTGCTCAAGCATACCTAGTTTAAATTTTTTGACCAATCTACAACACCAGTGTAATAATTAAAAATCATTTTGTTATTTACAGAAAAAGTTCAAGAAAGATGGTGGAATAAATTATTGAATAGTGAGGAAGCTATAGATTTGGATAAACTAGACTGTTCCAGACCTCTTGAAGAGTTACCGGAAGACCATGTTGCTAAGGTCAGAATGCTTCTATATTTTTGTTATGTACTCTTTTAACCTACACAAGAAATTTGTTAGAATGTTACCCCACCTTAGAAATTTCTCCTGTTTCTTAAGTGTGTTTGCAAACAATTAAAACTCAAGTACTCCATACAATTTTTAAGAAACTAACATGCCTTGGCTTTGAACTTAGTTCCCAACTCTGCCTTAAACAGGTAAATCAGTTGCGAAATGTTAATACAGCTCGATTTCTATTCAGAGGTTCGGAAGAGCAACTCCACAGCTATTGAATAATGACAGCCAGGCTCTAGAATGGCCAAATATACTATAGGTATTTACACCAAAGATATCGAGAGTGACAGGTAGACAGATGACATCAAATCGCTTTTTATGTCAGCTCTTAAGAAAATTGACCCCTCGCCACTGTGGTAGATAAAAACTTCCCTACTTTCGCCTGCCACAAACAAACGTCAAAAATATCGGGACGGACTTTACAAAATGATCTTAACAACTCAGAAAATTAAACCAAGTCTCAATTGAAATTAAATTATTAAATTTAAATTTCTAATTGACAGTTGTCGTCATCGTGTACTGTCTTCATTCTGACACATCATTTGTGTCAATGAGTTAGTATTCGATTTTCGAAGTTGTATACCTAAGTGTGTTCGTTCGATATTATTGACGCTGATCTGACTGTATATTTTAATTATAATAAAACTCATAATGAAATGAAATGAAATGAAATAATATGAAATGATATTGAAATGAAATAATATTTATTTCTGTAAGTAGATCTTCTCAGATACTTTTACATGTCTTTTTTTTTAAACTAAACTAAATGGCATTTCCAAAGTGACTGATCCCTGAGAAGAAATGCCGAAAGAAACTCAGGGGTCATGGTCTCTTTTAAAGGCCAGACATAAGATTATATTCATTTACTATGCGAGTCTGACGATGCAGGGCAAAGTCTAGAATAGCCAATTGAAGAAAGAATCAATTCAGCTTTGAGCCGACCTGTCCCGACAGACGGCATGCATGCTTCAGACATCGTGTAGCTCAAACCATTTTGTTTTAGTTATCAATTAACGTAATTTATTATTTTACAGGGAGCTTCATTATGTATCTGGAGAAGGGCGTTGGTAGCTGCGCTACAGTTTATACTTTTGCAGCTATCTTCGTTTTACATAGTGTATCTATTGTCTCGTGTTATTGTTCCTTAATAAAGTTTTTGTTGTTATTTTTACTTATTTTGGAAATTATTTCATTTTCAGGTGCGTGAGATGCAGTGGAATCAAGAAAGAAAAATGAAGGGTCTACCAACGAGTGACGAGATTCGTAACATAGACGTCTTGAAGAGAGCTTGGAACGCGCCGGGATCGCCTTTCCTAGGCCAAGAGTTTGACCCTAGTATTCTTAAAAATTCATCACTTGGATCATTTTCTGGCCAAAAGTAATGCACGATTAAATTATTTAAAACATTTGGTGGAGTTTACTTGATTAGAGTGATTTATTATTTTTATTTTTAAGTATTAAATTAATTAATAAACATTACCAAATAAAGAATTTTTGCGTAATCCGCATAAAGTACGACTCACAATTGCCAAACAAAAGTCAAAATAGAACTAAATGGTAGCTATTAGTTATATATCCGACATTGCATCTATGATATTCTCTTCAAATGGCGGCATTTGGTCGATATTACCATCAAAAATAATATAATAAGTACCTACCTCCTGTAGGTTAGAAACAAAATTTTGAAGAGGACTTTCATGTTAGTTCAATATTATTTGTCAAGGTGTTGATAATGTTCATTTCTATTCATTACAAATATTAGAGTACTAGTAGGCCATCATGCATCATTAAAATTACTGAATTAAAAAAAAAACCGCATGAACTTTCGTAATAAATTTAATCTTATTAAAAAGAAATACTTAGTTAAAAGGAAACATTTATTTTAACACATAATTATGTGAGCCGTTACTCTGTATAGCAGCATCTTATCATGAAAATGTTTTTTTTTTAATTAAGAGTGACTTTTAGCGCGCAATACAACGCGTGCCAAACATTGTACCTAAAAAAATAATAACCTACCTACCTATGTACCTACATATGATTAAATACAAGGGTACCGAGGTCGTATACATTTATAACAGTTTAAACCTATTTTCATTAATAAAAAAACGCCAAACATCTTCTACGTAACCAAAACAATTCCAACCAGGATTCAGTACAAAAAAATACAATGACGGAAAAAATAAGTGACACCCGGGCTCGTTAAGCGTCTTTAAATCCAGTTAACACCAGTTTTCCAATCAATGTTTTATCTTCTAAAAGTTTGTGAGCCTTCTTTAAGTTGGCAGCGTTGATTGGGCTCATCGTTTTCCTGAGTGGGCATTTTAACTTCCCTTCTTCCAGCCACTGGGATATCTCCACCAATAGCTCATAATGCCTCACTCTATCTTCAGTATTATACTTTATTCTTGTGAACATCATTTCTGACACCAAAGTTATGCTTTTATCTTTCAATGGTCTCAAGTCTACCAAAGCACTGCTGTCTACAATCAAACAAATCTTACCTTGAGGTTTGATAGCTTTCATCATCGTGTCCCAATACGGAGCGGGGTCGAAGTTTACTAAAATGAAGTCTACTCCTGCTCCAAAGCCATTCGCTTCTAGCTGCGGTATCAGATCCTGAGTATGGTTGAGAACAATGTCTGCTCCAAATTCACGCGTGAAAGCTTGTGTTTCTGGACGCGATGCAGTTCCAATCACTTTAAGCCCCAGATTCTTTGCAACCTGTGTCGCTACTGATCCCACTCCGCCGGCGCTGTTGATGATCAACAAAGACTTGCCTTTGTCCTTCTCGGAGAGCAGCAAGCGGTCATAAATTGTCTCGAAAGTTGTAAGTGAAATGACTGGCATAGCGGCAGCTTGTTCAAACGTCCAGCTCTTCGGTTTTCTTCCCACTAGATATTGGTCAACGGCTGTGTATTGTGCGTTAGACCCACTTCTTCTGAAGTCACCAGTGAAAAATACCTCGTCGCCAACATTCCATAAATGTGCTTTCTCTCCCTTGGATACTACAATTCCGGCGCCATCAACTCCCAGAATCCGTGCAGGGTTTTCTGTTTTAGGTTTCGGAGCTCGTTGTTTTGCATCAAAGGGATTCACTGCCGTAGCTTTGACTTCAACCAACACGTCTGTTTCATTAACAATTGGTAGATCCACTTCTACGTCAAGGAGACTGTCTGGGTCCTCTATCGGCAAGTATTTATAGAGTCCAACAGCTCTCATCGTTTTCGGTAAATTTGCCATTTTAGTTAACAGGATGCTTTAGTCGCGTGTGTATTGCTTGACGAAATAAATGTTACTGAAACAAAAGGTATTTCAATGATCATTATGTTAGTATCAATATCGCAATGACAATGCGAAAAGTATATGTTTACAGCGCACTATCACTTGGCGGGTTCTTATCGAAATGTACATAATCCGTTCTTGATTCGAGTGTAAGTAGATACAAGTCAGCCTTACATAATGTTTCTATTATACATATATTGGGGTCACATGCAATTCTTCAAGGATATGATTTATATTCGCTATACAGTAGACTGCCGTTTTTATAAAAAAAAAACTGTTATAAAAAAGTCCTGAATATAAATAATGTGAATTACAGGACTTTGAATTATGCATTCAAATAACACAAGTTAAGTAGGTACAGACGCCAGCGCATCAAGTTACCTTAATGTGTCAATTTTTCCCAATTCAATATAAGCCTTATGCTGTTTGATATAAAGTTGAAAAACGATAAAAAAAATTGACACATTTGGGTAACAACTTGATGTGCTGGCGTCTGTACCCTAAAAATCAATAGATAAGCATATTGGATTAAATAAATCAATTGTCTATTAACGACAAGTCATTAGAATGCATACTATTATGCCAATGCTATATTTAAATAGGAAATAAAGACCAAGTAGGTACTTCTATGCTCTAGTCATTAGTTTGTCTGACAAGCGTGTTTTTATGTAGTAAGTCGTGTATAGTACTAATAACTACTTTCAGCAGTTTTCGGGTTATCTTTTTTTTTAATATATCAGGACACAAACCGAGGCTAGGGCACTGAACAGAAAACTGTATTTACATGAAACTAGTTTATAAACCTTTCATCAATGTCTTGTTAAAATTAAACTAAATCCTACATTAAATTGGTACCTACCACTGACTATTCAATAAAATATAAGTCATTTCTTTAGCTATATTGTCAGTGATAAGTGAATAAGCAACTGGGTGTCATTTTGAATGCGCAACTGGGTGTCATGTTGAATGCGCAACTGGGTGTCATTTTGAATGCGCAACTGGCTCTCTTTTGAGGAGCTTGTGGCTAAATTGTAACAGCCGCATGGGTCGATCGAAGGTTAAGCTACGCTTGACGAGGTTGGTCTGTGGATGGGTGACCATTTATTACATACCAAAACTCCTCCGTGCCTCGAAAAGCACGTTAAGCCGTTGGTCCCGGCTGTCATTTGTAGATCGTTTACAGTCGTTACTTGTAGTCAGAAGCCCGAAAGTCTGACAACCAGTTTGAACAAGGGGTATCATGTTACCCAATTACTGGGTTGTGAAGATCTGATAGGCAGTCGCTCCATGTAAAACACAGGTATTCAGCTGCATCCGATTAAACTTGACCCTTGACCCTAACATAGTTGGAAAAGGCTAAGCAGATGATGAACTGGCTCTCTTTTTAACCCCCGACGCAAAAAGAGGGGTGTTATAAGTTTGACTACTATGTGTGTGTGTGTCTTTAAATGCACCAAGGGGTGTCATTTTGAATGCACGACTGAGTGTAATTTTGAATGTGCTACTGGGTGTCGTTTTGAATGCGCAACTGGATGTAGTTTTTAATGCGCAACTGGGTGTCATGTTGAATGCGCAACTGGGTGTAGTTTTTAATGCGCAACTGGGTGTCATTTTGAATGCGCAACTGGGTGTCATTCTGTGAAATAGTGACATTATGTCCGCACAGTCAGTCGTCAGTTTGACGGCACGGTTGGCGCAGTAACTGAGCGATTTGCAGCTGCGTGTCACGGGTTCGGCGCAAACTTTTAGTACCGGTATGCCGTAAGGTATGGTGAGCTTGAAGTGAACTGTCAATCCCAAGCATTACTTGATATGGGATGACAGCTGTTTACTTAACCTACACTTTATACGTAGGTACATTTTTAAGGGGAGAATTTTTAAAAGGAACGCTGCTGAAAATGACATCATTTAAATGGGTTTACCATAACACCGTTATACTATGACATCCCAAGTGTTATGTTAGGTAAGGCAATAATTATGAAGAGACCAATGTACTTAAGTACGTTCTTACATAGTTTTATTTAATAAAACATTGTGTAACATTAACATTAAAAATAAAGGAAACGATAACACATGTACGTTAACTTACAAACTAGAATTTGGTTTTTATAAACGTAAGTAGGTATTTATTTCAGAACATAATAAAGCTAAAATCCTGATAACACAAGCTTTCCTATCATCCTCTTATCTTCAATCAGTTTGTGAGCCTCTCGCAAGTTAGCAGCGTTGATTGGGCCCATGGTTTTTGTCAGAGTTGTTTTCAAATTTCCTTCTTTCAGCCACTTGGAAACTTGATCAAAAATCTCATACTGTCTGATTTTATCTTCTGTGTTATATTTCACTCTTGTGAACATCGTTTCTCCGACCAACGTGATGCTCTTGTCTTTCAATACTGCTAAATCGACGGGTGCACTGCTGTCCACAATCAAACAAATCCTACCTTGAGGTTTTATAGCTTGCATCATCGTGTTCCAATACGGAGCGGGGTCGAAATTTACTAGAATTAAGTCTACTCCTGCTCCAAAGCCATTCGCTTCTAGTTGCGGCAATAGATCCTGAGTATGGTTGAGAACAATGTCTGCTCCAAATTCTCGCGTGAAAGCTTGTGTTTCTGGACGCGATGCAGTTCCAATCACTTTGAGCCCCAGATTCTTAGCAACCTGTGTCGCAACTGACCCCACTCCGCCGGCGCTGTTGATGATCAACAAGGACTTGCCTTTATCCTTCTCTGAGAGCATCAAACGATCAAAAATGCACTCGTAGGCAGTAAGTGTAGTGAGTGGCATAGCGGCAGCTTGTTCAAACGTCCAGTTGTTAGGTTTTCTTCCCACTAAATATTGGTCAACGGCCATATATTGTGCATTAGAACCATTTCTCCTTAAGTCGCCCGTGAAAAACACTTCGTCGCCAACGTTGAATAGATTTGCATTCTCTCCCTTGGAGACTACAATTCCAGCGCCGTCCCATCCCAAAATTCGTGGTGTCGTTTCTGTATTCGGTTTCGGCGCGCGTATTTTAGTATCAATTGGATTGACTGCCGTAGCCTTCACTTCGACTAACACATCGGATTGCTGAACACTTGGTAAATTCACTTCTAAATCGACTAGACTGTTGACATCGGTTATCGGCAAATATTTATAGAGCCCGACCGCTCGCATCGTTTTCGGTAATCTAAACATTGTGTTATCTTGAGACGCGTGTGTTGTAGTTGCAAGCAGAAATATAACTGTGAACGTATAAGTGATAATCATTGGTTGGCAAAAAATATTACCTCGTTATAATTAGGTATGTGTAAATTGTAGATTGTAATCGTATTTTTCTTTAGTGTGATTATTTCGTAACAATTTCACCAAAACACATCAGCTGGTAGCGGCACGCGGGAGGTCACGGGCATGTGTTAACTAATTCTGTACTCAGAACATAGTCGCAAACCATAACTAGAGGCGGCGCAGCACATTTGGAACACCAGTTTGTTTTTTGGGAATAAGTGGAAGAAGAAACTGGTAAGCTCTAAAAGCAATCAAAATACAACATCATTTAATTGTAAAATGTAGGTATAATCTTAGTAATACAAATAAAGAATTATGTGCTTATTTCGCCTGCAGGTAATTTTTGATGTAAGTATCTACTTATGTACAAAAATGAAATATCTTTTACACACCTATTGGTTACAGTTTTATAAAATCAAAAGTTGGTACCTAAGCATTTACGTACTTTGGTATTGTAAGTATTATAAGAAAAAATAAATATTCCACAACTTTCACACAACACCATCTAGTCCCAAATTAATAGCTTGTCTAATGAGTAGGTACTAGACCTCTGATAAACATACTTTATTATATTTCTAAATACATACATTTTAATAAATTACACCCAGACAGGTGACTTGTGTGATTGATTCACCAAATTAACGATTCTGCTCATCACACGAGCAATTGTCTTGGGTGGGAATCGAACCACTTGACCAACAGGCCAGTCCAAAAGTTTAAGAAATGTAAAATGTAATAATAAGTAATAATTTAACTCAATTACATCATGTACTATGTACCTAACGTTATATTTACGGACAGAAAAAAACAGCGATGGGGTTTTTTATGACACCCAATAATCGAAGTAAGTATTTAGAATTGCCTCCAGTGTTCCAAATATGCTCTATTTGCTTTCTGTGTACAACTTCACGCCAATCAGTAAAGCCTAGCTCACATAGAGAATAAAGTAATAGATTGCTCACATTCAACGCTGTGTGCTGCCGTGCCCGTTTTTCTCTGATAACATTTATCGTGAAAAATGGTCGCATAGTCAGCTTTAAGTGCATTTTACAGCTGATTGCGCGATTTATTTTTACAATGTCATTGTCATGGTTCATGTTTGCAAAATAAAGCAAATCTTGTTGTTCATATCGCTAAAAAATAAGCTGTTATCTCAGCCCCAAATGTCATGTTCCATTCTGTATTACCATGAGCTGGCAAAAATTCGTTATCGGTAAAAATATTAATACAAAATGATGTAATAAACATATTTATTAGGTAAGTACATAGGTAGTTATATTTAGTATTTGTCAGGTGCAATTATATAAATGTCGTAGCTAGATCATAATACCTATGTGGATTTGACTTAACTTGATTCTTGAATTTTCTGGGCGTAGGTAGGTCCTATACAAAATATTAAACGATAATGTTTATCGACGTTTGACTTCACATTTGAAACTGCATTCAAATTGGTAGTTGTACCTACCTACCAATAGTTTTAATTCACTTTTTATAGCCGAAATTGTTTTTGCCGCCCGCCGCGCGGCCATGATGTTTACCTAAAGCAATATCATAATCACTTGTGTGTACAAAGCTTTATCTACTTTATTAACACTCGACCCCACTTGAACGATGAATACCAATATTTGGTCTGGATAAGTATAATACCTATCTACCTACCAAAGACCGAACAAGTAGACAAAACGTATCTATCTATTTTGATACTATTCACATAATGAAAAGAGTGGCTTGATATGAATAGTCGACGTACCTATATTATTGGAATTATTTAGAGAAATAATGCGAATAATATAGGTACGTCGCGTCGTTTGCGTCGCTTAGAATAATATAATAACGCATAGAAACCTAGTACGAGTGTATGAAGTGAGGCAACTAAAACAGAATATGATATAAGTAATAATTATTTCTTCTTGTTTTGTCGGCCGGATCCATATTAGTCCTGTCCAGGTAGGGCTGCTCCATCATCGAAGCCGTGGCACGGATTATTGAGATGATGATTCTTGATCTTAACCAACCCATCACTACGCTAAAGGACCTGTTCCAGCGGTCAGCGATTGCAGCTCCAAGATGTTTTACGAACGTAGACATTTGTGTAGCGAAGACTCCGTCAACGGATGTCACAAGTGGGGTGAATGTAGCATGTCGCAATTCACATGCGTTTGAATATTTCCTTATTTTTTCGTCTCCGGCGGATTTTAGTACGGAGGCAATAGGACGTGAAATATAAGAAGGAGCGTCAGTGTCTACAACACGGATATCAAATAACGCCTCCCTCTGAGCATCCCAAACGCCACGGCAAGAAAGGTCTCCACGTAGTCCACAATCTCCTTCAGAGATGATGGGTTCTTTGACTACGTTTCCCCATGCATGTTGACATAAGTCGCAGAACAAATCTCTAATTTCATTATGACGACGTGTTATTAGACCACCCTTTTTACAACATAGAGCATGGTCGACATTGAATTCATCGCAGCCGCAGCCATCATATGATTTTGGCATAGAAACTGGTAGTCTGTGGTAACGTAATGCAAGTGCGTCTCTAAATTCTAATGGGGACAGATCGAAACGGTCTTTCTTAGTCGGTACGACAGATAGCCAGTTGGAAGATTTAGTTTTTATTTTTGTCGAAATTGCGCATTCAATCGTTCTTCTTTTGATGGGAGAGAGTTTGACCAAGATGGAATCCAAAAGTTCATCATTGAGAGAGTCTTTCTCTTTGCGGCTTTCTTTTTGTGCATCTTTGAGGGATTTCTGATGTTGAGAGAGGTCCATATGTGTATTTTCTATCAAAGCATTTGAGAGGAGTGCACAACCTCTTTTTGAACATAGGTACATAGTTTATGTTTGTCATTCTTGATAGAGCAAATATTGCTAGACCACCTTTGTGAACGGGTAGTGAGAATAAGTCGGCTTCCAAAGGTGAGATATCGCCTCCTAGTAGAGTGGGTATAAAATTGGTACGCAGTGTGTTTGTTAGTGGTTCGAAGAATTGGTTTACATCATCTAAGACTCTTAAAAGGAACGACCATTGAAATTGAACTGCTTTAGTGAGGGCTGTGTAGGCAGCTTGGGGTGAGTTTTTACAGATAAGTGAAAGCTTTTCTATTGTTAATTGCCAGTTTTTAATTTTCTTGTTTACAAAGTGTTCTTTTCCTTCGCCAATATAACTACCAAGGAAGCGTGATCCAGTTATAATGGTTACATTAATCCCTTTGAAAATCTGTTGAGCTGTAGGTATGCTTGTCGCTCTCGGAAATGATTAGGTATGATTTTGTGTCTTGAGGAAAGTAACCATATTCGGGGCCTATTTTATTAATTTTATCCAACCATTGACGTAGGTTTTTGAACTTGCCATGGGCGGAGGAGTCATCTGCGTACTAACATTGGGTAGTTGCTTGTTCTTTTTTTAATTTGTTTATTATGGGTAGTGTTGCAAGGGCATACAATGGCATGGCAAGTGTATCACCTTGAGTTACTCCTTCTTTGCCATATAATATCATATCGGAATCACGTATTACAAGTTCTGCATGACCATTGTATGTGTTGTATAAGAAACGAGCACAATGTGGCCAATATATTCTTGCTTGCCATAGAGCTAATTGTCTGTTCATAGAATTAAAGGCATTATTTGCATCGACAAGTAGCATTCCCTAGTTAGAGCTTGGTTGGCATTCTTTTTGGAAAAGATCATTCATTGCGTGTACTTCGATACCGCTGCTTAGTCCACTACAGAGTTGCGATTGAGCACAGGCTTCGGTGACCTCAGAACCGGTGACTAAAATCATGCATTTGGATAGGATCCTGCGTAGGCATTCGCCAATGCCAATCGGTCTCACACCTGGGCATTTGTCTAGGGCGATAAGTCGACTTGACATACGAGCTTGTATTTGACTCCATGGCACAAAATTGTTATTTAAATGAATTGTCAATTGTGCAACTGCAGTCCTCAAATGTAGGCTTGCTTCTCGTAAACCGTAACAAGTAATCTTTCCAATTTTCTGATGTGGTGCCTGTTGGGCCTCCACCGGCGTGCTATTTTCTCGCAACTGATTCCACATGATCGCTAGTTATGTCTAATTCTAGTAATGGAGACTGTCATGCTACAAAGAGAAAAGAATGTTAAACAAGCAAAAGATATAACAAGATTACTTGACCGACGCCAAAATCTAGGGGCTGAAGAAAATTTTGATATTCTTATAACTGATGCTATGAAAGCCGACAAATTTCTCCGCAACTCCTATAACGAAAAAAAATATAATGATAATAATGACTATGTTACAAAAAAAATCACGCGTCTCATACAACGAGGGAAAACGCGCGAAGCCCTAAATTGGTTATTGACAAAAGATACAAGCAAAATCCTTAAACCTGAAGATGAAATTGATGTAACCGGAAAAACAGTCATGGATGTACTGCATGAAAAGCACCCCCCCGGATTCAATCTTGATTCAAGACTATTTACACTGCCCGACGACCTCCCCGAATTGTCTCCATTACTAGAAGTAGACATAACTAGCGATCATGTGGAATCAGTTGCGAGAAACACATCGTTATGATCAATTTTGTTTAAATACAAAAAAATATGGTATATTTTAAACAATAAAATATGTAGTGTGGAATTTCACAATATACGTTATAAATCACAACTATTGGCAAATAATACTGATTTTAATTTTTACCCGGTATAAATTAAAATTGGGTAGGTAAAAATAGGTATAAATGGGTATTTACCCAAAGCTTGGGTTTTTACCGGGTAAGTGCCCATCTCAATCACCAAAAAAGCTTCTACTCGTAAAGAGGTACCTATAAATAAACATGATTCGCCAAGGTCACCCGCAAAATTCATATTCTGTTAGGTTCCTACGTTTTGTATTTTACAGCTCGTATGCTCAAATCTCAAATATTTATTTTAATTCACAATTTAGACAAGTGGTAGGAGTTTAAATGAGAAACAATTAAGGACCATGTCGGGCACAGCAGAGTTTAAAAAAGAAGACTAGTACTTATTTACCTAGGAGACAGGAAGACGGTATACGTCACTTTATAGGTATGTTATAAACAAATTATTCTCGTCCGTAGCAAAAATATATTTATTCATCTAAATCTCAATTTTGATAATATTGAATATTTTGAAGATTCTAATTCTTTATCTAATACACCATCATAATAATACACCTTTTGGACTTCGCCATAGTAAAAAACAGAAGACGACTTACTTAAAATTATTTCTATTCCTAATTCCTACTAAAGAAAACAAAGTCATAGTGAAAGCCATGAGACACCATATTTATTTTTAGTCAATCTCATATTTTATTTATTTTATTTTTACTTACACTTTCACACCATTTTAATTTTAGACTTTTTCAATTGGTCTAAAGTTTGGTGCGATGGCGGGCAGCCTCAGCCCCAATAACATAATAAATTATGATATCCCAGGCTTGTGTGATAAATAAGGTGAGTAAAAAATTATGTAGGTACTTAGTACATTCATAGTTTTATTTCATGAAACATTGTGTAAGTACACACCAAAGTAACTTTTTATTTTTGAACCTTATTAAGCTAAAATCCTGATAACACAAGCTTCCCTATCATTTTGTTTTCTTCAATCAGTTTGTGAGCCTCTCGCAAGTTAGCAGCATTGATCGGGCTCATCGTTTTGGTCAAAGTTGTTTTTAATTTTCCTTGTTCCAACCACTTGGAAACTTGATCAAAAATTTCATACTGTCTAATTCTATCTTCTGTGTTATGTATCATTCTTGTGAACATCCTTTCTGATACTAACGTTATGCTCTTGTCTTTTAATACTGATATATCTACGGGAGCACTGCTCTCCACAATCAAACATATTCTACCTTGAGGTTTGATAGCTTGCATCATTGTATTCCAATACGGAGCGGGGTCGAAATTTATTAAAATGAAGTCTACTCCTGCTCCAAAGCCATTCTCCTTTAACTGCGGCAACAGATCCTGAGTATGGTTGAGAACAACATCAGATCCAAATTCTCGCGTGAAAGCTTGTGTTTCTGGACGCGATGCAGTTCCAATCACTTTAAGGCCCAGATTCTTAGCAACCTGTGTCGCCACTGACCCCACTCCGCCGGCGCTGTTGATGATCAACAAAGACTTGCCTTTGTCCTTCTCGGAGAGCAGCAAGCGGTCATAAATTGATTCGAAAGTTGTAAGTGAAATGACTGGCATAGCGGCAGCTTGTTCAAACGTCCAGCTCTTCGGTTTTCTTCCTACTAGATATTGGTCAACGGCTGTGTATTGTGCGTTAGTCCCACTTCTTCTGGGGTCTCCAGTGAAAAATACCTCGTCACCAACATTCCATAGATCTGCTTTCGCTCCCCTGGATACTACAATTCCGGCGCCATCAAGTCCCAATATCCGAGCTGGGTTTTCTGTATTCGGTTTCGGAGCTCGTTGTTTTGCATCAAAGGGATTCACTGCAGTAGCTTTCACTTCGACTAACACATCAGATTCCTGAACACTTGGTAAATTCACTTCTAAATCGACTAGACTGTTGACATCGGTTATCGGCAAATATTTATAGAGCCCGACCGCTCGCATCGTTTTTGGTAATCTAAACATTGCGATATCTTGAGACGCGTGTATTGTAGTTGCAAGCAGAAATATAACAGACAAGACAACGTTTATGTGATAATATCATTGGTTGACAAAAAATACTACTGCGCTTTATCAATACTTAACATCGTCATTCTTTTCCGTTTGATTATTTCGTAACAATTTCTACAAAACACGTCAGCAGGTGGCGGCACGCGGTGGCGAATTAGCGTGTGTTTAGGTACTAAATCTGCTCCGAACATAGTCGCAAACCGTATCTAGAGGAAGCGCAGTATATTTGGAGCACCCGTTTGTTTCTTGAGAATAAGTAGAAAAAACGGGTTAGCCCCAAATATTTTTTTTTAATTCATTGTAATATATTATATTACTAACCAAATTAAGAAGTACCCTAAAATTTCCTTAATACTTTTTCCTGATTATTTACTTAATCCTAACAGTTCGAGCCTTGGGCTGCAGGTAATTTAATGTACCTACTAAGTACAGTATTCCAGAATTCACAATACCTTCTTTTAGAATCTGATAGATCCTTTACCCTCTTTTGTTACAGTTTTATTATCAATCATTAACTAGGTATTTACCTACATATACGCATTAATAAGAAACAAAGCGTCCCGTGGTACGTACAGACGCCAGCACATCAACCTACCCCAAACTGTAAAATTTTCTCAATTGAACATGATTCTTATTGCGTTTTTAAAATAAAGTTGAAAACCTATCAAAGAAATTTGACACATTGGGGTAGAACGAACGAAAAATACACAGATGGGACTTATTGCTGATATCCGAGTAACCATTTCAAATTTCCTGCAGTGAGTAAGTATTCCAAATATGCTGTACCTACTTCCTTTCTATATATGTATACAACTTCACGTTAATCAATAAAGACTGGCTTACGCTCAACGATGTGAGCCCGTTTTTCGTTGATAACATTATCGTAAGAAAAAGTCGCACAGTCAGTATGTGCATTTTACAGCGCCTATTTTTTTGCTATGTCATCTATATCTATACATATAATAAGACAGTAAAAAAACTGTGTCTGTACATTGAATATATTTAAAAAATAATAATCGAGGGGGGTTTAGAAACAGTAATAGAGCACGAATCCAAAAAAAAAGTCTGTCTGTTTGTCTGTTTGTTTGCACACGCTAATCTTCGGAACTACTGGACGGATTTGAATGTTTTTTTTTGTAGGATAGATATTAAGTCTGGGCAACACATAGGCTATAATTTATCTTGGAAACTGGAACACCTGATGCAGAACCGCAACAGACCAGCTAAACTATAGGAGATACAAAAATGGTACCATAGCAAAAATTGTTCCACGTGATGAGCATTTTCTGCTGAGAGAATAAATTTGAAGATCCGGAACACTTGATGCAGAACCGCAACAGACCAGCTAAACAATTGGAGATACAAAAATGGTACCATAGCAAAAAATGTTCCACGTGATGAGCATTTTCTGCTGAGAGAATAAATTTGAAGATCCGGAACACCTGATGCAGAACCGCAACAGACCAGCTAAACTATTGGAGATACAAAAATGGTACCATAGCAAAAAATGTTCCACGTGATGAGCATTTTCTGCTGACAGAATAAATTTGAAGATCCGGAACACCTGATGCAGAACCGCAACAGACCAGCTAAACTATTGGAGATACAAAAATGGTACCATAGTAAAAAATGTTCCACGTGATGAGCATTTTCTGCTGAGAGAATAAATTTGAAGATCCGGAACACCCGATGTGGAACTTCAAGAGCCCAGCTACACTATAACATATATAGGAATGACGTCTTAGCAAGAGTTGTTCAGCCTTATGAGCACTCGCTGTTGACGTATAAAAATCGAAGATCTGGAACACCTGATGTGGAACTTCAAGAGCCCAGCTACACTATAACATATATAGGAATGACGTCTTAGCAAGAGTTGTTCAGCCTTATGAGCACTCGCTGTTGACGTATAAAAATCGAAGATCTGGAACACCTGTTGTGGAACTCCAAGAGCCCAGCTACACCATAACTCACATAGGAATAACGTCTTAGCAAAAGTGGTTCAGTCTGATAGACATTTCCTGTTGACTTACATTTGATATAGAAATTAAAGCTATCACTAATTTCATAGCACAATTATAAAATAACTTAAGTACCTCTACGCGGTGAAGGCGGGAACAGTTCAGGACTGATTTTCTATGACGATGGTATATCATTGAAAATTAGACTCTACTGGCCAAAACTCCCATTTTTTTTTATCGTATAAATAATAAATATGCCTTCGGAATTATGTTATTTGAGTGTTTAATTTCCTTTTCCATTTATCTTCGTTACACGGTAGCCTACCCGGTAACGCAGGGGAGCAGCCACTTAGATTTTAATTGATCAGGTATCATCACAATAAAACTATAACCATGCCTAGAAAGAGGTCAAATCTTTCCCAATGTTCCAAAGGTGATTGATGATTAAAGATCATAAGATCCCAACAATCTACCAAAGAGCGTTAGGAGAGACTTGATGCTGTTCGAGAACATGAGGATGCAACTCGCTCCGTGGAAACTTCTTGGGATCGCGAAGCACGCCTGCATTCTCAGCGTATTTACGCATCTACATCAAGGTCTCTAGACACCAGTGAAAAATATGTGCGCGACTGACCGCTGATTGTGAACATCATGCACTGTCTCGCGAGTTGGAGACGTTCACGGAAAAAGCATGACGCTTGAGTTTTCAGCGTATATACGCATCGACTCTAGAGATAAGTGGGGGAAGGAGCTGCGCAACTGACCGCTGATCGTGAACGTCACGCAACATATAGGGTATAATTTATTTTGGAAAATGGAACACCTAAAGTAAAAGAGATATAAAAATGGTGCCATTGCAAAAACTATTCCACGTGAAGAGTGTTTTCTGCTGTGAGACTAAATTTGAAGATCTGGAGCACCTGTAGGGGAACTCCAAAGCCCAGCGACAATATAACATATATTTAAAGAAATGGCGTCTTAGCAAAAGTTGTTAAGTCTGATGGCATTTCCTGTTGACCAACAAAAATAAAAAATCTGGAACGTCTTGAATCGTCTCGCGCATCTCATTGTTTTCCCGTCCCCGGGCTTTTAGAATTCGACATCAGACGTTTCAGATCTTCAATTTTGACGACCCCGTTGTCGCTGGCTTAAGCAACAGGATCCGCGTACGAAGTCGCGGGCAGAAGCTAGTGCAAAATAAAACACGTCTGCCTGTTGTTAATATCGCTGATAGGAACGTTGTTATCTTAACTTCTCATGTCATGTTTCATGTATTACGATGAACAGGATTAATTAATTCGTTGTTGATATTTTGAAATTAATCTTCGTATTTATTAAGTGATTAGTAGGTAGTTGTTGGGTAAAATAATTGTCGTAACTAGATCAATATTGAATATAGTTCCTAGATTTCGCTGGGCATATCCCTAAACGATACAATTTCAAGATAATGTAATTAGTTATTTGTTATTAACCTTATTATACACACTTGCTTTTCCAATCCACTTCCGACATTTGTAAAAGGGTCAGCATCGGCTTTGCTTGTCAAAACAGAGGTAAAACAAACTGTCAACTATAAATTGTACGAAGTACCTACTTAATTTCATAATCACTCGTGTATCAAGCTTTATCTACTATATTAACACTTGACCCCACTTGAACGATGAATTACAATATTTGTCTATATTCCATTTAGTACCCATAACACAAGCTCTCAAGCTTAACTTGGGACTAAATGGCGTTGTGTGAAAAGTTGTGGAATTAGTGGTATATTTACAATAGCATTAGATAAAAGCTAAAATAGGATATAATGCACACTTTGCAACGAAAGTACAAATATACGAACTAAAGTACAATATCAGGGTCAATATCATTGATCTTGATATTGAACTTGATGTTATTTTGATATTATTCATATAACGTTTTAATGGTAGCTTTCCTCACTATGACTTGCAAATATTGAGCTATTGTTAACAAGTCTTAACAACATAAATTATGTCGTATTAAAACAACATCCACACTATTTCGCATTTAAATAGAAGTAAGTAATAATCCAAAGAGGTTTCTGCTCGTAAATCTTCGGATAGACTCGTCAAGCTTCGAAAACACTCGTCTATCCAGTCTGTCTGGTGCTCAAGGACAAACGCTGTTTACTATTTCAATCAGTCCAAATAATTGTGACGAGTTCTATTTTTATTGACTTTGATCTTATCTTTAATTGCACACTGTACAGTATTCGAACTATAGGCAAACGCTATATACATACAATACACAGGCTATATTTTTAGGTGGAACCCATTTCTACTTGTCATAACTGTGATTATGTAAAGTTAAATAATTTGTATTCTTAACGGGTCTTGTAAGAAGCTTAACAATAAAATCCGTGCAATAAGTTCTTATACTTTAAGGCAAAATCAACAACGGATAAATGTGAATTTTGTAACGATTCTGTCGATTATGTTTATCACATATTGGCTGAGTGTGTCCTCAACGAAGAATTTAGATATACGTTAGATTCTAGGCTTAGATCAATAGGTTACAACAACAGTGTTCTGGCTACGCCACTCTCTGGCGCAGCTAGAGCACTTTACAGACTAGCTATGCTAAGATATAAATATATGGTAATAAATGTCAATTTTAAAATTTGTGTTAAAGTTTGTTAAACCTAACCGGGCGACATAATCGCATGACATATGTGACAAAGCCCATTTCTTTAGAACAAAAAAAAAGAAACATCGACAGCCAACACCCCCCAGTTACTCGTGGAGATAAAATAGTACCTTTAGAGACACCGGCAAACATGACAAGAATTTTATCATTAAAGAAAATTGAGTTCTTTAAATGTACAATTATGAAATCTCTAATATTGTATTTATAATCTAGACAGTGCCTAGCCAGTTATGTGGCACAGTTAAATTCAAAAAGCTATTGAGCCAGACAGTGCTGAAGGCCTTGGCCAAGTCTATAATGTAATGATATCTAAAAAAATAAAGATACAGCATTAAACTTGAAATTCATTTTATTGAAGATGGATTATCGACTATTACCTACTCCCAAATGAACGGTCTAACAGGAAACAGAGATTACTATGTGACGTTAAAAATAATGATTCAATTTGTTTACTAAATCTTTATGAACTAGTTAAGCAACTTACACATTATTATTATTATTATTAATTGGGTAAATTTGACAGTTAGATAACGTCTGTACATGGAAGGTACCATGTACATACGCCACATAAAACTGTCCATTCCATCATCAAATTCCATCAGAGTTGAAAATAAAAGTCTAGATGGATGCTTGTACATTTATTTCTAATAAGATATGGCTCCTATTCTCAATACATTACGTTCGTTACATACAATTAATAACATTTACACAATATAATACAAGCAGATCATATATCACAGAGTACGCGTAACAATTCACAATATGCGAAAAATAAACCTTTTTAAAATGTTTTGTAGCCTCATAAATACATCGTGTTTATTTGTAGATATAACAATATTTAGACTATTCAAGGTAAATATGTATAGATACTTTAATAATTATAACCTACGCGTAAAGTGTGACGTTTAATTTATTTATCTAAGAAAGTAATAGCAGCCGGATGATTCGGAAAAGTCACCCCGGGGAAACTTGAGCGGAGTGAATTGTCAACATCCAGGCATTAATATGAAATGACATCCAAATTCGTCTTCACTTCACCTCCTTTATCACGGGGTGATTATTACAGAATAGCACTACAGATCTACATTTATTTAGACTCTAAAATGTCAATAGGTTTAACTGTCAAAGTGTTGCTATGTGAACTTAACGTTGTAAACTATAGGTACCTTTCATATCGACTAATGAAGGCATTTTGTACAAAATGCATATTGTTATTATGTTTGTATGTGCCTATCTATTATGTAATTCAGTGCATGGTATATTTCTAGTAGATCTATCTGCAATGATGTATGCGGGATTATAATTATTGTTCCATTTTAATTTGTTTCTATTAGGCAGCCAACATGGTAAATAGCAACTTACAGGTACGTACGCAGACATTAAGAGATACTTAGTAAGAGCATACGATGGGTCATACAAAATTTATCAAAGCCATCAGATTAAAAAAAAGGCTTCAATATTATTATTTACAAAATGAAGTCTGAGAGTTGTTGTGAACAATTACTATAGAAAACACACTTTGATGGATGGTTGTTTCACGCGTTTAACGGCGTTTTTCAAGGCACTTGCGAACAGAAAAGAAGTCCTTATATACATATAATTAATTAGTAAGACTGCCTACACCTTTTGATGCTTTTCTATTCGAGAACATCATCGGCTTAATTCCACCATGCAGCCACAAATATTTGTAGAAAACTAATGAATGTTAGTAAGTATACATTATGTTGTCAAAAATAAATTTTAGGTTTATATTTTACATATTTCATTCATTTACCTACACAGTTAATATATCCAAACTTTAGGGCCTATGAAGGGAACGAGGCTCTTTGCTGAGATTCAAAAAGTACAATATCTCTAACTAGTTTATATGTATAGTCCACGATGAATTTGGTGCCGCATTTTCCCGCAATAGCGCGTTAATTATTACACTGCATTGTGAATCTAGAAATATACATATACGTATAAGAACCATCTTCTTGCAAGTGCGTTGAAAAACTATTTAAATAGGTGTAGGTACAGGCGTAAGCACATTAAGCTATCCCAAACTGTAATATTTTCCCAATTGAACATGAAACCTATTCACTTTATTTCATTTGAAAAACTATCAGAGAAATTCGACACATTGGGGTATGTGTTAGCTCTGTACCCAGATAATAAATAAACTTTTCAGTACCTACGTAGGTACTAAGATCAAATCTCATAGCAATTGCAACAATATTTATCATACTCGTACTACGGTCTAGTAATATTGTACTAAGACCGTAGTGCGAGTATGGTAATTATAAAACATTGAATTTCGAATTTACTTTAGCCGGCATTCCATTCTTGTAAACATATCAAAAATACTTACCATTCTGAACTGTAAATATTTTATCATTCAATGTTAAAATATGTTATGAATATGTATTAACTCTGTATAAATACACGAATATAATTACAATCAAGAAGCCTAAGCCGTAAGCTGCCTTGTTCAAGATAATACAATTGAACTCCGTAGATATTCTTAGTTATAATTCACGACACAATTATTTTGATTAGGTACATAATACAGACGAATAATTAAACATTATGATGAAATAAGTAGGTAGGTAAGTAAGTACAATATCAAATTAAAATGGCTGGTGAAACTTTAGAAAACTGATGAGTACAATCGAATAGAATAAATAATATGTACCTACTGTTTATTGTAGGTAAACTATTAACAATTACAAATTGTATAACATCGTGATAAGTTAAACAAAACCCACTCATCACTTTTGTGAAGTTTTTCCAGTGATTTTATACTGAAGGAGAAATCGTCGCACAACGCGTTGAAATTCTTCGTCGGTTACTATCTAATTTTTTACGTTTATTTCTGATGTTTGCTTAAACATTTAAAGAACCATGAATCAATTCTCCCTGTCCTACCTAATAAGAATTTTGCTTAAAAGTAGGTACAGACGCCAGCACATCAAGTTACCCCAATGTGTAAAATTTTCGCAATTGAATATGAACCTTATGCTGTTTGCCATAATGTTGAAATACGATCAAAGAAATTTGACACATTGGGGTAACTTGATGTGCTGGCGTCTGTACATAAACAAGTAACTCACTTAATTCAAAATCTCATTGGTTTCGATAAATATCACGATTTTACCTAATAGAGTTTTATTAAGTAAAAATAACATCAGGTGAAACTTAAATTTGGAAAGCCGACCTCATATATTTTGACTAGCGTCCAGAATAAGCGAATGTGCATCGATGTACAGACGCCAGCACATCAAGTTACCCCAATATGTCAAATTTCTTTGAACGTTTTTCAACTTTATGACAAACAGAATAATGTTCATATTCAATTGGGAAAATTTGACACATTGGGGCAAAGAGATTTAAAAGACTATAGAGCGGGCATGTCAAGGAAATGTCATAGAAAAACTTTGATCCCATGTCTCAGTAACGCCATCTAGAATAATATATGAATATTGGAGCGGCAGCGGAGCGTACTAAAAAAAACTCATAGACTTGTGTCCGGCAGGACACACTTTTTCGGACGAAAATTTTGTTCGTGATGTCCGGTCTATAGGTATTGAATGTCTTTGCATTGGGGTAACTTGATGTGCTGGCGTCTGTACATACATTTCACCTTGTAAAATATTTGTATCCATAGATTAGGTATGTACAACTTACAACGAATTCATTCACAAAGCAGCAGATTTAAAAACACCAAGCATTTATAATATTATTTATATTTAATATTTTCATATAAATAGTTGAATAACCCATATAGGTACTTAAACAATTATACAAGTCCTATCTAAATCTAATAATAACATATCTTTGAAATAGCAGCACAATTTTAAATTTTAAATATTTTTTATGTAACTTACACAAAATGTTATGTACCATAAATAGTCGTTCAATAATTATTTTTCTAACGGTTCTTCTCTAAAATATGTTTGATCCTTCCTTGTTTGATAATGTACCTCTAGAAAATTTAGATTTTTCAATATTTGTAAGTTGGTACCTACTTAAGAACACAATATTTTAATTTTATCTAGGTATAATCCAGGTACAATTTTCGTCGTAATTTTGATAGTTCATGAGTAACTTGATAATAAGTAATATATAAGAACATTATTTATTTACCAATTTGATATGTCCTGGCCATAACCACGAGAGTCCGCGACAGAAATAATTTTTATTATCGATTTAATCTTTAATACTGATATAATTTGTACTGATCACTTTGATTCTGTATTATGTGCATTTTAAATATTTTAAGCACAATTAAACGCGGTCTTTCATTTTAATAAATGCATAGCTTAAGGAACGATCTTAATAAAACCTATTTTGTAATTATTGCGATATTGAACAGGGTCACTGTTCAAATCGTGTTGTTTATTTAAACTGAAATGTGTCACTAATTAAGATAAGAACCTACATATTATATCAAAAGGCTATTGCAGCACAAAGACATTGTTTTTTTTTTTGTCAGAATGCAATCAACTAAACAAGACAACTAAAAAAGGTTAATTCTCAAGTAATATTTACGCAGCCATAGCCAACCTCATAGTTACCTATTGTTAAAACAATATCGTAATAATAATGTCACTCACTGTAACTGACAACACTATTCATCGCAACCAAAGACATTCAAGTTTTTAAATCTCTTTGATCGCAACCCATTTCACGATTTCAGTAGAACAATAACTAGCATGCTCTTTATAGATGCGGATATGAAAATCTAGGTCACATTTTCACTCGCGTTACGTCCTGATATTTTTTCGCATTTTGAACAATAATTTACAGCACAGGTCAGAAAGACGTGATTGTCTCATTATCTACTAAACACTTAGGTACGTGTCGCGACTTTCTAACACCAATCATGATATTTTTCTAAAAGCGTACAAATATAAAAACTGTTAAGTTAACAGACATATAACCTGCCTCATATATTAACATTAATTTGAGACTCCATTATTCCGATTTCTCTTTACAAAGTCATCGTTTTTAACACTTTTAAACATAGACATGTGTTCGTGCACTTAAATTCTATTTGTTTAATGTATTTGTAACAAGTAAGTATGGCAAACTATAACTTAAATTCTAGGAGTTGAAAACAATGCAGGACACTTTAATTAAAATTAACCTTCTAATACTTATGTAGGAAATCATAACTGATTTCAGAACGTTTTGATTTACTACCTACACAACTACACCATTTTAGTACAAAAGGAGTGGATATCGACTTACATCCGAATGCCAAGAGTACCTACCTACAGTACAAGATTCTAGATCAACCAGTGTGTTGAAATTTTTTGTCGGTTTCTTCTAATTTCATAGTTTTTTAGAATTTAGTTTAAGAGTATAAAATCATAATTTAGCTCAGCTAGGTCAACAAGATTTTAATTGATAGGAGTAACTTAGGTATTTACTATTTAAGAAACACGAGAAGAAAATTTCATAATTCACCCACTGCTTTTCTCTCCATAGCCTAAAGAGTAAAGGTTGACTGGTAGAAAATTCCTATGGCATTGTAATGTTATTTAATAAATAGCTGACGGAAAATTTTAACGCTGACATACCCCGAACTTTCTCATTATTTCAGATTGTGAGTATTGTGAGGAGATTCCTTCTACCTTGTATGTGCAGTATAGAATAGGAACGCATCAATAGCAACATTTACACGAAGCAGTCAAAACTAAATTCAGCAACACCGTTCGTTGTAGGGACTTTGATAATGTAGTACATTGGGATTGTGTAGTAGATTCTACCGCCATCGATCTCAAGTTTACTGCACAGCGTACTTGCAAAAGTCGTGAGCTCCAGTACATTCAACGCTAGGCCTGTGGGTCGAGTCCCATATACCTGGACCACAACGCTGACACATTCCCACCAGGGTGCAGGGGATCCGGACTAGCTGACGGAACTGGTGGAGCAGACCCCTAGCCTTGCGTAGGATAAGGCGTCCGTCCATATACATTGCTGAAATGCAGAAGACGGAACTGTTAGAAAATATTCTGTTGTTTTTAAAAGTACTTAGGTAAGTATGATTCGAGCGCAATTAGCGTTTTAGGGCCATATCAGACGGACATTACCAACTGTACTATGAATGCAATTTTCTGTTTGAATGCTGTTTAGCGCAAAGACCAGTTGACAAATTTATTGTAGTTGTAAAAATTTACTGTTAATATGCAGTTCATCTGTCTAGAGTTCTTAGATTCGGAGCCTTATGTTGCCTTTTGTGCCCTATGCTTTTATAGGCAACGGAATTTTATGGGTCTTATTTTGTTCCTTATACTCATTTTATCAGCTTACATAGGAATCGAAATGAAATGTTTGATTTACGAGATGGGCCTTTTTTTATTGAGTCTTACAAATGGACAAAAAAACACCCATGAATATATCAAGGCATTCAAGGCCTTACAGTTTTCACTTAAAATCGTTAAATCAAAATTAACATTCTAACAACGTTTTACAATACTGGCTTTGATCGCTAAATAGGTAGGGTTAGGCTCTTTAAAATCATATAATAGCCCATTGTCTTACGCCAGTCAGCCATTTGTCTCATCGAGTGCTCACTGTATTGTAACGAAATAAAAATAGTTCTGCCCAGGGTATGATCACATGCAAGTTGAGCTTACAATTAGTCACAAAAGCGTTCACTGACTGGATTGGTCCACCCGGTCCACCTATATTTGTGTGGTTCATCTCGGTCGGACATTATTCTGCATTGACCTCACATCAACTGACCAATTTTCATTCAATTTATAAAATAGTCTATACTAATATTAAAAAGAGGTAAAATTTGCTTGTTTGTTTGTAAGTTTGTATGTAGGGGGTACCTAATCTTCGGAACTAATTATCCAATTTTAAAAAATATTGCACTGGTGGAAAACTACACTATTCCCGGATGACATAGGCTCCTTTTTATATCCCTGTATTCTCACGGGAACAGAAACTATGCGGATGAAACCACGTGACATCTGCTAGTAATTGATATATCGGTATGAATTGTCAAATTGTATAAACTGTGAACGCCTTTAATGGACATATCTACTTACAAATATGTCTCTCGTAAATATAAATAACTAGCAATTTTTATTTAAATTTGATCATAACGATATACCTATCAATTACTAGCAGACGTCACGCGGTTTCACCCGCATAGTTCCTGTTCCCGTGAGAATACAGGGATAGGAGCCTATGTCATCCGAGAATAGTGTAGCTTTCCACCAGTGCAATAATTTTTAAAATTGGATCATTAGTTCCAAAGATTAGGTACCCCCTACATACAAACTTACAAACAAACAAACAAATTTTACCTCTATAAAATATTAGTATAAAAAATCAAAACAAAAAAAAAATGCTTGCGTGACAGACACTCTCACAAGTGTTCACAAGTTGTAAAAACATGATCATCACTTTTGTTGATAAAATTCCTGTGAGTGTCCTAAATAGATGTAAGTATTTTCTTTCTTTCTTTTCTTATCTGCCTAGCTGTTTCAGTTTCCCAACTATGTCAGATTCGGCTTGCAGTTTAACCTGATACAGCCTGTCTGACCACCACAACCCTGTTGCTGGGTAACAGGATACCCCTTGATTAAACTGATGTTTAAATAATACCAGCCTGTTACTGTCCCACTGCAGGGCAAAGGCCTCTTCTCATACAGAGAAGGCTTGAGCATTGATCACCACGCTTGCTCAAGGCGGATTGGCGATTTCAAACTTATATTAACTATAGGTCCAGGTTTCCTCACGATGTTTTCCTTCACCGATGTCAATGATGTCTAAGATAAACTTAGAAAGTACATATGAATTGAAAAAGTCACATAGGTACTTGCCCGGATTTGAACCACAACCTCGTGCATGAGAGGTAGGCGCCTTAACCTCTGGGCCATCACGACCTCCCGAAACTGATGTTTGTAAAACCTTTTTACAGAAGTTACTATATTTACCTAAAGAACTGAAATGCAGCAGCATCTCGTCGGTATTTAGGTCCTGTGCTATGACGTCATCCGCGTAGACGGCAATGATGGCCAGACATAGGAAGAGATGGAAGTAATCCGTCTGATAGTTGCCCCAACATGCCTCCCACATACGGAGCGCCACTGCTTCCGTGAACTCGCGCTTGAAGCATCTGGAATGCCAAAATAACTTACATTAGTCGGCCGGTCGGCGGTTTGACGGGCCTGTTGGTCTACGCCCGATATTAATATTCTATCTCAATCCAAATCCTGATCCTTTGTTTTTGACGGCTGCTTCTGATTGGACATCTTTAAGACTTGGATAGGCGAATTCGGTCGTTGATTGGTTACAGACAAAGATCGGGATCAAGATAGCAACCGAGATAGATTATTAATATCCAGCGTTAGTAGTTAGTGACCCTGACTGCTATGCCGGAGGTCGTGGGTTCGATTCCCACCCAGGAAAAATGATTGTGTGATGAGCACAATCATTTGTTCTGTGTCTGGGTGTAATTTATCTATAAGTAATATGTATGTATTTAGAAATATGTAAGTATGTTTATCAGATGTTTAGTACCCATAACACAAGCTCTCAAGCTTAGCTTGGGACTAAATGGCGTTGTGTGATAAGTTGTGGAATATTTATTATTTTATTTTATTTATTACTCATCATAGTAACTGCCTATCTGACCTCCACACCACAGCCCAGTTACTGGGTAACACGATACTTTGTCAGATTTTCGGGTTTCGAACAATCTGTAACTAGTGTCATAGATCTACAAATTACAACCGGGACCAACGGCTTTACGCGCTTTCCGAAGCACGGAGGAGTCTTGATATATTGTACCAACCTAATGAATGGTCATTCTTCCACGGACCAACCTCGTCACGTGTAGCTTAACCTTCGGTCAACCCGTGAGGCTGTTATTGTTATTTCAAAATTACTTCCATTAGTAAAATCTTGAAAAGAAATAGGTAGGCCTACTCGTACTTCAATAGGGAATATGCATGTAATTTAAATATGGTTCGAATATTTTTTTTCCGAATCTTTAATAGCAGCAAATATGAACTAAATCATTGTTTTACTTTTTAATAGCGTCATAATTATTTAAAATTAAAAATAAAAGTGCGGATTAAGCGCGGGAAATTCAAATTTGTGAAACGCATCACCATTGGTTATAACGAAAATTGACGTCAAATACTACGACAACAACTCAACGTCTACGAAACTTCAATGTGTAAGTATGAATAAATAAATATTTCACAATAAATATTTCACAACTTTTTCACACGACGCCATCTAGTCCCAAGCTAAGCTAAGAGCTTGTGTTATGGGTACTAAAGAGCTGATAAACATACTTATATATTTCTAAATACATACATATTATAGATAAATTACACCCAGACACAGAACAAATGATCGCGCTCATCACACAAACATTTGTCCTGGGTGGGA
This sequence comes from Euplexia lucipara, assembly GCA_921972225.1. Lineage (NCBI taxonomy): Eukaryota > Metazoa > Arthropoda > Insecta > Lepidoptera > Noctuidae > Euplexia > Euplexia lucipara. The sequence goes on from OV179151.1 coordinate 6,590,089, forward strand.
ATCGAACCCACGACCTCCGGCATAGCAGTCAGGGTCACTAACTACTAGACCATCAGGCCAGTCATTAAGTATTGACTTTTTATTGGAAAACATAATTATTGCCGTGTGTGTTGTGAACTAATTTAATGTTCAAGTGTAATTTTAGCTTCATAGTGAGGTTATTTAACATTTAAGAAAAATTACTGAAAGTGGTTTTGTAAAAGCACAATCTGACAATGTTTATTGCATTCGGGTACAAGCAATACCGGTAAACTGGTTTTTGAGCTTTTTTCATGGTGAAATGGTTAGAAGAACGAAAACACCCTAAGTATATAGGATCGATAAAAATAAAGAATAGTAATAGGATCATAGTAAATGACGTAATCGAGATGGCGCGCGAAAATGGCGGCGTTTAAAACCGCTCAAATCTATTCTGTATTTTAAATATTGTTTTAAGCTTCATTACTGCATTTTTAAATATGTTTATATTTTTTTTCTATGTTAAAACGTTGTAAACAGTGAATTAAAATTGTAAAAAAAATACATGCATATACCCTATTGGCCTTATTGCGTACAGTAAAGTGGAAGTTTTAGATATAATTATACAACTGACAATAATAATTACAAAAGGAAAAATAAGTACCTATTATGTAATTTTGGATCTATCCCAACCTAGTAGGTAATAAACTAAAAGGTTACATAAAATCGCTCCATTTATTATTTACTTGGCAACGTGTTTCGCGAAACGATTTTAATCAGTAGGAAAGGTTCCTATTAATTTTACTTGAAAGATTTTCCAGCGGCGTATGCCAAGGATGGAACGAAAAAAGGTCGGAACCAACAAAAGGCCAGACGTGGGATAATCTGATAAAATCGTATGTAGTACGCAAAGGCAAAACTTCACAGGACTCTAAACGTCTTCTTCTAGGAATAATAAAATTTTGTCTGGCATTAATGCCTCCTATCGCGATAATGATATCGCGGCGAAATTGCGTGGGATGTATACTACACGATGAATAAAGAAAATCAAGTGAACGTGCAAAGGCTTCATAACGACTTGCTAGGGATGGTATTATATCGACAGATTAAAACATCGCAGAGGGGAAAACTACGTGTCAATTGACGCAAAGGAAAGGGGGTGAGGTATAAGTAGTATGGCTTCCAGCCAGGGGCTTAATTAAAAAACCACTTTAATATGAAATTTAAATTCAACTTTGATCGCTGAAACCCGATGAATGAGCGAAGTGGAACAAGCGTTGTTGATTCTTTTCGTTAATTAAGAAATGGACCTTCACTTAGCTCGATCAGTTCACTTAGCTAAACTTCAATGGTAGGCTAAGTTTGAAAACTAAGAAATTAACGTTGAACCTAATTAGAGTAGTGCTTCGGAATAGCAGTGGTCGAAATTCCGTCCTTCGAGTCGATTCCCGGATCCTGAATAAAAACGAATGTACTGAATGTACTAAGCGCCTATCTTGCTCTGTAAATATTTGTAGACTACATACATGAGTGGTAGTTAGAGGTACTAATTGCTATTGCTTACGTAAAATACAATACTTACAGCAATATCCAGCGATGACAGAAAAGTAATTCCATTGCATCGACATGTTTTTCCAAGTGTTTGTAGAAGTGTGGCAACATTATCCTTATTAATTCGCGTAGGTAGCTCTGAAAGTAAAATGTCGCGCGTAGGAGTTTTCAATAACGTCATAATAAACTATGTTGCCAATGGTTGTAATCAGTCTGATAGAAAGCGATAAGATAGAATTATATCCTCGGATTACTATTATAAACCAGTGACTCACAAAAGATTTAGGTATTGGTCATTGGCATAGAAAAAGGACTCTGAAATGTGGGCACTACATCATCATCGTCTGCAAAGCCTTTTCCCAACTATGTTGAGGTCGGCTGCCAGTTTAACCGGGTGAAAACTAGTGTTTTAAATGAAGCGACTCCCTGTCAGACCTTCGGGCTTCTGACTACAAGTAACGACTGTCAAAGATCTACAAATGACAACCGGGACCAACGGCTTAACGTCATGCTTTCCGAGGCGCCGGGTAGTCTTGGAATGCAATAAATGGTCACCCATCCACGGACTGACCTCGTCAAGCATCGGCTGTTATAATATAGCCACAAGCTTATTCAAATGTGGGCACTACAAAGATCTTCATTAAAATTTTAGAGTTTATTCGGTCGCATGTCGGTGGTGTATTTGACCTTGAGCTGGCAGAGTTTCAATAGAATATGAGGTCAGTTTACACTGGCTTTGTTACCACTTACTTGTGGCCTACTGTATATTACATCTATCGTAAAATTCATGTTAGAAAAGCATGTTGTTAAAAGGCTAGATACGAAAAGCTAACAAGGCTTTATTGATTTGGCTTCAAAGCTCGAATAAATAATAAAGTTGGGTAAACAACCGACTAGACATCAACGTCACTAAAACGTAATCGTGACGTCCATAAACTGTTCTTATTATTATTTAGCTAACGACCACAAAATCATGTTCAAAAGTTGGTTGGATTAAACACAATTGAACATATTATGCAAAGTAAAATTTCACACGGTCAAGTCCCAAATTTTGTTGGCAAAGACATGTATTTTTTTTTTTGGTAAAGCTATTCATTAATAAAATCAAAATTATACAATGGAATGCCTTAAATTTTATGTTAGAACGAAAAAAGGTTACGGTAAAGAAGACTAAAAGCCGACACCAATGAAGCTATACGATAACTATTCGTTTACCTACATTATTCGACAGTAAACAGTTGTATCTTACAAGATTGTTATCCATATCGTTGTCAGTTGGCGTGCACACAAATATGGCTCGCTGCATCAGACCGACGAAACACCAGAAGGCTTCGGCCTCACATTTTATCTCGCAAAGCACTGGAGCTAAGAGATCACTCATTCCTTGTGTATAGCTGAAAAGTAAAACACGTTTGTAACTTGAGCACATTATCTACAGATAATTAGATTATTTTCCAACACCGCTTAAATTCTGAAACACTGTCAACCTAATTCAACAGATAGGTACCTACTTGAAAAGAATTCATTTGAATCCATATGCCATTTTTTTTCTTACCCAGAGATGGTGAGCTGCTAGTCAATACTTTATGGAAATGTAGATAAAGCGAAGGTGAATTGAGCTGTCATCTCATACTTAAGCTTCACAGTTAATTTCACCTTCATTACATCTACAGTATTACCGCATGATTTAACAGAAAAGCTCTGTCACGGACCCCAAATTTATCTCCCCTAAAAATATAGGCGACCGTAAAAATATGTGGGTACTGAATGCAATAACTTGATCATCAAAAGAAAATAAATCCATAGCAGGTTTGCTACGAGTACAGACGATCGTTTAACTGTCCAACAAAATTACCTTTTGAAACAAGACAGAGGACAGATGGTCCTTGAAATGACCGAAACCTTCCATACACAAGGGCCAATGACACTGCATTACCAAGTAAGTTCTCATATATTTAACACTGTGTACTGTTGGGCGTAATTAACGTTTAGTTCTAACAATGAGCGTCGCAATGTGGTGTACAAAAGCCGTTGTGTCCATTAACTGGTAATTAACAGAACAAAATAATTAATTATCCTTACCCTAATACTGGATTATATACTGCGTAGTTCAACAATATATTCTTCATAATTTCTACGTTATAATTATTATCTCCAGCGAAAAATGGGTTGCCTCTGTCCGTTCTAACCACATCTTTCTCTATAACGCACTGGACAGTCTTCCAAAATACAGCATGCTGTTCAGGAGTCATCTTTTCCAGTCTTCTCCTCGAAATTTCTTCGTATTCTCTTGCTCTGATCTGTAGGATTATCTCTCTTTCGTCATATGTGGAGTTGTATGGATAGCAGTGCAAGAGGAATGGCCACACTTCTCTCCTTAGCTCCTTGTCCAAACCTCCGAAAAAGACGCATTTTCTCAAAAAGAGGTCATCTTCGATTACTCCTTTTCCATTCATTATCTTCCCGTAAAATAGTTCGGGTGATATCTTGGGAAGTTTCCCTTCTTCAGGATGTTGTTCAGACTTTTGTACTTCTGGACGGCAGACCATAAAATGACGGTACGGCAGGTTTGGCTCTTCAGAACCTGTGGACACAGTGACTACTCGCGTTAGAAGATTTCCAAGCAAGAACATAATTTAAAAGCTAATGTAATATTTATAATCTTGTTACCTGGAGTGAGTTTGATGTTGTGTAGCAAGGAGTGCCATCGATGAAGCACCTGTGCCAAATGATCCAGTCCACCATGGTGGAAATGTAGTATTTTATACTGGGACTCCCTGGAGGCTACTACCAGCTGCCCGCAAGTACAATTGTCATCGTTAAAGAACAGGCGCAGTGACCGCATCTGACTCAGGTCTACTGAGAATCTGTTGAAAGTAATTGTTGATCAAAGTTTGCATCAAAGATAAATTAAGATCTATAGTAAATATTTAAGTACCTATCCTAATCACGCGCAAGTTAGGCTGCAGATATAAAAACGAAACATCAGCATATTGCCAATAAACCGTGAAGAAAATGGCTACTTGAGCACACATTAGCAGTAAACGAGTAATCCAATCTAGATGTGTGATTTCATGCGGCACTAATGCAGGTAACATAAATACGGTTAACATCACTGAAGACTCAAGAAAATCTCGAGGCAAAAAACGTTACAAAATGTAACATAATATGTAAATGATAGCTCGTGAGTCGTGTAACTCCCGTACGAACCGTAATATTTAGTACTCCCAGATAAAGATTAATGTGTTTTACATTCCCAATAGCTTCAACTTAACCAGGAGTTTTCGTCTCTAAGGGATAAAGAGAGACTGCTTTTCGTGAATGTCTTGGAATATATATTATGAAGATACTATTATAAGGCTTTAAAGATTGACATAAGCTTCTGAAGCAAATAAGTGAAAATGAAAACGTTAATTATTTAAGAGAAAAATAAATGACTTTTTGGTAAATTGTTCATAATGATACAGGACATGATTTTGTTGTCCGATAAATTCATAATGACTTATTGCCAAACCGTCTTTAGGTTTTGTAAAAAAATAAAGCTATAGGTACTGCAGCTTAAATGTCTATTTGAAATTATCTATACTAATATTATAAAGAGGTAAAATTTGTTTGTTTGTAAGTTAGTATGTAGAGGATAACCATTGGAACGAATGGTCAAATTTTGAAATTCTTGGTACTGGTGGAAAGCTACACTATTTTCCGGATGACATAGGCTACTTTTTATCCCCGTATTCCCACGGGAACGGGAACTACGCGGGTGAAACTGCGTGACGTCTGCTAGTATAATATATCACATAAACTTAGGTTTCTAAGATTTATTTATTTAATTAACACATTAACAACTTTAAACACTGTCACAATAAATATCTTTGACTTTGTATAATTTTTGTTTAAAAAGACTAACATTTGAGAATACCAGACGGAAAAAAAACTGTTTCCAATTAAAAAATAACTGTTTCCATTTGATAGCCCAATTCTTGTGGAAGGTTATAGGCGATGTATTATTATATTATGACCCATACAAATGATAAAACTGTAGGTACACCTAGTCCAACATATACTTATTTATACACTAATATTATGGGCCAGTGCCATTTGTGGCGGCAGGATTATTAACAGAAATAGGACTTTCTTTTGCAGAATATATTATCAACTAAGCAAGCCTGATACTTTACGCACTCGTTTTGGATTTATGTTAACAGAGGTCAGGTTCTCCTCTTCATTATTATTATTTTTTAGGTTTCCTTTCAGTTTTTTTTTGCCACATTTTGTTTTAAACCCAGAGCCAGTGCCACAGTGCTATTTCGACAAAAATCACCCTTTGACGATGTAGATGAAGTGAAGGGAACTGTAACACCATACCTACTAATGCTAGAGATTGACATATTATATTGCTTTAGATTCACAGAAATTATGCGGCTCTGGTTGAACGGTTATAATTTTCTAGTTATTCAATAATGCGTCATTGATGTCCGGAATCAGGTCAGTGAATATATAAGACGTTGAACTTTAGATACGTCTACTTGCTACCCTATAAACTATGTCACGCTTCTTACGCGATATATTAATTAAGTTATCGAGCCATATCGTGTTCAGTGATCCCGTTGGTACCTAGTACTACATGGTGTGTTATTAAAAGGCTCAATCCTCAGGGATTTGTCGCGTTAGAAGTAGAACCATGTTTTTCTGATGGAGTTGTGTAAAGGTGTTATGGTATTGTGTTTTTGTGACACATCCACCCTTTAAGGAATCCCTTGGATTTTCAGGGATTGTAATTATACAACATTCTTCAACACAACACTGAAATCACAAAAGGAAAAAAAGCTGTTAGGTTTATTTATAGTTAGGTTAGGTTTATTTTTACGCATCCATTATAATGGGTAAATTTTGTAAGTTTTTTTTAGACTGTTAGACTTTAAGCGTATTAAAGGTATTTTCTATCAATAAAGTATGATTAAAGAAAGAAAGAAAGAAAGATTTATTTGTCAGAATATAGTAGGTACAATAGATGTTAACGTTATATTAAGTTTCTTATATATATAAGAAACTATATGTGTTGTGTTTGTGCTATGTGTGTTGTGTTGTGTGTGTTGTGTGTGTGTTGTGTTGCGGTTTATGTTTCATATTATTATTTATGTAGGTAATTTTTCATAAATTTTATCCAGCTTCGCCATATGTTGATCAGCTGTTCAATTAGGCGCATCCTATAGCAACATATGTTACATGTTAAAATGATGAGTAATCAAAAGCCAGTCATTTTCATTTAATTCAATTTCATCATTTTACTTAAACCAACAGTTAATTATCATCATTTAATATCCGATATTTCAATTCAGTCAGTTTAATGAAATGATGTTCATTTCATTATTTCCGTCCAGTCAGTTCAATATAATTTTATTTTATTTAATTTCAACATTTCAATTAAAAATTCTTCTTGCAATTAGTGCAAGAAGTACCTACTACTACTAAGTAGTGATGGGCAAAGGATAAATACTCGAAGGATAAATACTCGAGTATTTATCCGAAGTGGATAAATACTCGTTTTTACTCATTTTTATCCGATATTTACCCATAACGATGGATATTTATTATTTTGCATGTTTTTTTTTATATTGATAGGCTAGTTTTACTATTAAGGCTTTCGAAAATACTTAATACATTATTACTTTTCAAGTTCTGATTGTAAAGACGAAGCAACGTGTTTCTAACCGCACCGCACTATATCCCGGCCTCCTTTTGTCCCATTCCTTTTGTTTTATTACCTTTCCCCTCACACCACCGCGCCTGCGCTGTGCCAAGGTATGTGTCTTAGATAGCGCACACGCGAGTGCGTTTTTAACAACAAAATAATTATTATAAGGTGATAGTGTTCTAGTTTTATGAGACATTTAAGTGATTTTGAAGTTGGATTATAGCGTTTCAAGGTATGTTTTAACAGCTGAACCTTTCTTTGTTAAAGGTTTAAACACTGGATAAAATCGGCGGATAAGTAAACTACTAAAAATAAATAGAAAAGTGTAGTTTTATTATTGTTGATAACGCTAGAAACCTACAAAAGACTGAAGAGTCCCTTGTTTTGAGTGTTTTGAAATCTCAGTGCGTCATGAGCCAGCAAATTAATAGTGTGCTTCGCAGTACTAAACTAACTTAGTAAAAAAGTTTAACAACATGTTGTGCCTCTAAACTGCTAGCAGTGCGTAATGAGCTAGCACACTCTTGCTAGCTCATTACGCACTGAAATGTGAAGTTTTCACCAATTTTATTAAACTCTGCATAGACGTCATCATCTGCCTAGCCTTTTCCCAACTATGTTGAGGACGGCTTCCAGTTTCACCGGATGCAGCTGAATACCAGTGTTTTACATGGAGCTGTCTGTCAGACCTAAACAACCCAGTGGCAAGGCAAGGCAGTGAACTGGGTAACATGATACCCCTTGGTTAAACTGGTTGTCAGACTTTGGACTTCTGACCACAATTAACGGCTGTCAAAGATCTACAAATGACAGCTGGGACCAACGGCTTAACGTGCTTTCCGAGGCACGGAGGAGTCTTGGTACATAATAAATGGTCATCCATCCACGGACCGACCACGTCAAGCGTAGTTTAACCTTCGATCAACCCATGCGGCTGTTATAATTTAGCCACAAGTTCCTCCGACGACTCCTCTGCATAGACGTAATAAAATCTGTGCAAAATTACACGCGCTCGGGCTATACTTTATTTTATGGGCCATATAGTTGGAAGTCCATTTTTTTTTGTAGATAGTACTCATAAGCAGAAGGTTTTTTATTTTTTTTAAGTTGCGGAGATTCCCAGTTATAATAAAATAATAAAGAGAAACGTATTTTTTAAAAGTTTCCATATAAATTGTAAATAACACGCCCGGTATCACCACTTCGTCGAATGTCGGGAGGATACGGCGTGGCATCCGCTGGCAAAGTGTGCCGCTTGAGGAGCCGTGCCGTGCCCTCGTCTCTGGAGTAGAAAGTGACTTGTCGCTGCCGGCCGTGGTCGAGAGGATGGCCGGCAGCGTCGAGTCCTGGGACGCGGTGGTGTCCTTCTGCGAAACGGTCGTCTCGCAGATGGAGGCTGCGGAAAGTGAGAGGGAGAGCAACTCCACTCACCCGGCCCGCAGCAGACGTACCGGGCGCAGGCGGAGGGCGGACAACGCCCTCTTCCAGCCCCCCTGAATGGGTTCAGGGGCGACGGACACGGGACGTCCGCCGCCCTCATGTACATGGGACATGGACCCAAGGTGGTGGCGCGTCGTGTTTACGCGCGCCCCTCTTAGACGTTGCGAGGGTTGTCTAACACCTCACTCCCCTCGCTGACTTGGCGAGGCCCTCGGGTCGCAGTCAGTCGGGAGTCGCGGAAGTATCTTCTGTTCCCGTGACCCCCGGCGCAGGTGTGAGAAGGAACACGGGGTGGTTTTTAGTCAGTAAGTCTGACAGACCCCTCCACCCTCCCCGGGGCGGGGGACATCCATGAGGATTTTCCACCACTAAAAAAAAATAAAATTAGCGGGGTCGTAGTGAGTGAGCGAACACAGACTCCTCTCCACCTCCTTCGTGGTTATTTTTTTAAACCACCCAGAAGTAGGAGCGCCGCCAAGCGGCTCCGGCGACATCTTGGCAGGTAAGGGTATAAGAATAATAATATTCCTTGTGCTTTATTCAACTTATCCGAAAAATACCCGAAACTAATTTCAAAATGTTAACTTTTAAATTTTAAAATACGTATATCTCCGTAACCTTGGGGTTCCGCGGGTTGGAGATGGTACAGGAGGTAGGCCCCTGCCACCCTCGCCCTTCCCGGCCTTTTAACCTAACCTCAAACTTTAACAATGAATATCTCCATAACCATGGGGCTCCGCGGTGTGGGAATCCGACAGGGGGGTAGCTCATCTCCCCCTCCCTCTCCCCAGCCCCTCTCCGATCCATAAATCGATGACCCATAAAGGAAAGTATAACCCAATTTTTTTATTATTGTGTGTAATCATAGGTTAGACAGGCTTGTTTTTTTAAAACTTCTTAATAAGTTTTAGAATTTCACTTAATTTCATCCTTTTCTTCGTAGAAATATAAAATTTCCCTTACTAAAATCGTGTATAATATTTGTCCACCGTTTTGGATAAATACTCGAGTAAAAACGGATATTTATGAGTATTTATCCATTTTGAGTATTTATCCGGATAAATTCCCAACACTACTACTAAGTATCTACTTAGTGCCAAGCTCCAACTACTTAGGACTGGCGCTGGGTTGGCGCCAGTGACCAGTCAGCAAATAGAGTTTTTAATGAGTTGAATGGGTAGGAACAGTACTGTTTACAAAACATTTCTAATACATAGTTTACATTTATAACCTTATTGAAACTCTATTCATAGGTCGCAAAAGCTATACTTGTACACCCGCTACTTCGACCTAGCAATATTAAACATGTTTCGAATAATTTTTCGTATATTCATTTTGTTTTCTTATAATATTAGCAATCTGTCAGTGAAAGTTCCGTCAATATAGATTCAACTTTTAAATTTAACTTTTCAATTTTTAAATCATACGTAAAAATACATTATTTGTTAAATGCTGTGACATTACTTTTAATAAAACTTTTTTGCAAAAAATAAAACCGACTTCAAAAAAAACACTAAACGGTGTAAAATAACTCTAAATTAGGAAGTCTGTGGCTTTGGTACTTTTGTATCATTCTTGATGGGCCACCGACTTCCGAATTTAGAGTTATTTTACACCGTTTAGTGTTTTTTTTGAAGTCGGTTTTATTTTTTGCAAAAAAGTTTTTTATTTTTCCATTTTTAGTTGTTACCATAAAAATATTTACCATGAATTTATTTTATATTGTTAATGTTAATTGTTAACAATACATGTCATCATAATAGGGTTTTCCACTAATCTATACATATAATAAGACTGTAAAAAAACTGTGTCTGTACATTGAATATATTTAAAAAATAATAATTGAGGGGGGTTTAGAAACAGTAATAGAGCACGAATCCAAAAAAAAAAGTCTGTCTGTTTGTCTGTTTGTCTGTTTGTCTGTTTGTCTGTTTGTCTGTTTGTCTGTTTGTTTGCACACGCTAATCTTCGGAACTACTGGACGGATTTGAATGATTTTTTTTTTGTTGTATAGATATTAAGTCTGGTCAACACATAGGCTATAATTTATCTTGGAAACTGGAACACCTGATGCAGAACCGCAACAGACCAGCTAAACTATAGGCGATACAAAAATGGCCCCATAGCAAAAATTGTTCCACGTGATGAGCATTTTCTGCTCAGAGAATAAATTTGAAGATCCGGAACACCTGATGCAGAACCGCAACAGACCAGCTAAACTATAGGAGATACAAAAATGGTCCTATAGCAAAAATGTTCCACGTGATGAGCATTTTCTGCTGAGAGAATAAATTTGAAGATCCGGAACACCTGATGCAGAACCGCAACAGACAAGCTAAACTACAGGCGATACAAAAATGGCCCCATAGCAAAAATTGTTCCACGTGATGAGCATTTTCTGCTGAGAGAATAAATTTGAAGATCCGGAACACCTGATGCAGAACCGCAACAGACCAGCTAAACTATAGGAGATACAAAAATGGTCCCATAGCAAAAATTGTTCCACGTGATGAGCATTTTCTGCTGAGAGAATAAATTTGAAGATCCGGAACACCTGATGCAGAACCGCAACAGACCAGCTAAACTATAGGAGATACAAAAATGGTCCCATAGCAAAAATTGTTCCACGTGATGAGCATTTTCTGCTGAGAGAATAAATTTGAAGATCCGGAACACCTGATGCAGAACCGCAACAGACCATCTAAACTATAGGAGATACAAAAATGGTACCATAGCAAAAATTGTTCCACGTTATGAGCATTTTCTGCTGAGAGAATAAATTTGAAGATCCGGAACACCTGATGTGGAACTTCAAGAGCCCAGCTACACTATAACATATATTGGAATGACGTCTTAGCAAGAGTTGTTCAGCCTTATGAGCACTCGCTGTTGACGTATAAAAATCGAAGATCTGGAACACCTGTTGTGGAACTCCAAGGGCCCAGCTACACCATAACTCAAATAGGAATGACGTCTTAGCAAAAGTTGTTCGGTCTGATAGGCATTTCCTGTTGACTTATAAAAATCGAAGATCAGAAACATTTGATATAGAAATTAAAACTATCACTAATTTCATTGCATAATTATAAAATAACATAAGTAGGAGGTACTGCGCGGTGAAGGCGGGAACAGTTCAGGACTGATTTTCGATGACGATGGTATATCGTTGAAAATTAGACTCTACTGGCTAAAACTCCCATTTTTTTATCGTATGCCTTCGGGCTTATGTTATTTGAGTGTTTAATTTCCTTTTCCATTTATCTTCGTTACACGGTAGCTTACCTGGTAACGCAGGGGAGCAGCCACTTAGATTTTAATTGATCAGGTATCATCACAATAAAACTATAACCATGCCTAGAAAGAGGTCAAATTTTTCCCAATGTTCCAAAGGTGCTAAATGATTAAAGACCATAAGATCCCAACAATCTACCGAAGAGCGTTAGGAGAGACTTGATGCTGTTCGAGAACATGAGGCTGCAACTCGCTCCGTGGAAACTTCTTGGGATCGCGAAGCACGCCTGCATTCTCAGCGTATTTACGCATCTACATCCAGGTCTCTAGAGACCAGTGAAGAATATGTGCGCGACTGACCGCTGATCGTGAACATCATGCACTGTCTCGCGAGTTGGAGACGTTCACGGAAAAAGCATGACGCTTGAGTTTTCAGCGTATATACGCATCGACTCTAGAGATAAGTGGGGGAAGGAGATGCGCGACTGACCGCTGATCGTGAACGTCACGCAACATATTATGATGACCTAAAGTAAAAGAGATATAAAAATGGTGCCATTGCAAAAACTATTCCACGTGAAGAGTGTTTTCTGCTGTGAGACTAAATTTGAAGATCTGGAGCACCTGTAGGGGAACTCCAAAGCCCAGAGACAATATAACATATACATAATAGAAATGGCGTCTTAGCAAAAGTCTGATGGCATTTCCTGTTGACCAACAAAAATAAAAAATCTGGAACATCTTGAATCGTCTCGCGCATCCCATTGATTTGCCGTCCCCGGGCTTATATAATTCGACATCAGATGTTTCAGATCTTCGATTTTGACGACCCCGTTGTCGCTGGCATAAGCAACAGGATCCGCGTACGAAGTCGCGGGCACAAGCTAGTCCCTAATAAATTAAAATTAACATACCTAACTGACGAAATCTAGGTATATTGTACCCTCCTGCGTACCCCTCAGAGCATACAGGCGTGATGATACGTCATTATGTTGTATAAACAATAAACATCCAAGCGATTCCAGCAATCACGACAGATTTGCTGTTTATTTTTGAAGAGTTCCGTTGTATATCTCCGAAGATCAGCACCAGATCTTCACCAAATTAAAATGGGACCACCTCAGGAGTATACTCTATCAAATAAAAAAAGAATTTTTAAAATCGGTCCACAAATGGCGGAGAAATCAGGTAACATACATAAAAAAAAAAAAAAAAAAAAAAAAATACATACACACGAACATAGAACCTCCTCCTTTTTTGAAAGTCGGTTAAAAACTATGACGTCCATAATAGCCATCATAATTATCAACATTTCATTCATACCTCTATAATACCTATTATTATAGAAGAAATGCGAACAGCAGTGTCGTTGAAGTTTAGGGTACCTATTTATACTATTATTATGAACTAGCTGTGCCCGCGACTTCGTCCACGTGGAATAGTGACTTTTCGGGCAGCATATTTTGAATTACATATACCGTCGTTTGGGTAGCTAAAAATTTACTTTACAGTGAAGTGTATAGAGCAAAATGGCGAAATGAAACGGCGGTTTGAACGTTTGTTCAAATTTGACAGTTCGGTGTAACGGGACAATAAGGAAAAGTTTTGTATTGTGGAGTGTTTACAATTCTAAAAAGTTTAAATTAATATTACGAATTCATACGAATTCCGGTGTAGCTATGACCGCTACACTACTCCCCCCCTGAGACCGTGGCTACTTAGCTACGGGTGATAGTAGTCCGGGAAGCGAACGGTGCGGCCGGAGCGTGTTTTCTTCTCGACGGTGGGCTGCGGTGGCGTTGGTGCTGTGTTTGCGACCGTTGGTGCGCTGGTTACACCGGAGGGACTGTAGTCTGCGTTATTGAGGTAAGCGGGTTTCAACCGATCTATGGTTACTGTGGTTTCCTTTCCGTTTACCTCAATACGGTACGTTTTGTCGCCTCTTTGCAGGACTCTGTAGGGGCCGGTGTACGGCGGGTCTAGCGGTCGGCGAACGGCGTCATGTCGCAAGAATACATGAGACGAAGTTGACAAGCTGTCGGGCACGTAGAACGGCTTGTTGCCGTGTCGACTCGCCGGTTCTGGAGACAGCTTCGCCATGTGATGCCGGAGTCTTGACGCGAAGTCGGTGTAGTCGACTGTGCTGGTGAGTGTGGGGGGCGATGAACTCGCCTGGGAGTCTTAGGGGCTCGCCGTAAACGAGCTCTGCCGCTGATGCTTTGACGTCTTCCTTCCAGGCGCTGCGGATGCCGAGCAGCACCAGGGGTAGTGCTTCGGTCCAGTTGGTGTCTGTGTGGCAGCGGATGGCTGCCTTCAGCTGGCGGTGTAGGCGTTCCACCATGCCATTACAGGCTGGGTGGTATGCTGTGGTTGGGCGGTGCTGGCTACCGAGGGTCTCCGTGATGGTGTGGAACAGCTTGCTCTCAAACTGCCTGCCCCTGTCGGTAGTGATGCGCTGGGGGCAGCCAAAGCGGGACACCCAGCCGGTGATGAAAGTGCGGGCGCATGTCTCCGCTGTGATGTCCGCGATGGGGTACGCCTCAGGCCAGCGGGTGAAGCGGTCGACCACGGTTAGTATGTACCTGTAATTTGATGACACGGTCAGTGGCCCTACTATGTCCATGTGGACATGGGAGAAGCGTTGGGAAGGGACAGGGAAAGCGGAGGTGGGACTGGTTGTGTGCCGCGAGATTTTGTTCTTCTGGCACTCTACGCACTCTCTGGTCCAGGCCCTGCAGTCCTTCTTTAGGCCAGGCCAAACGAAACGCTCAGAAATCAGTTTGACTGTGGCCTGTCTGCCGGGATGGCTCAGCTGGTGTAGTTTTTGGAACACCTGCCTCCTGAAGGGTTCTGTAACATAAGGGCGGGTGTTACCAGTGGAGACATCACAATATAGTTCAGTGCCTGAGTCCGTGAAATGCACTTTACACAGCTTGAGTGACGTGGTGTTGTTATTTAAGAGCCCCTGCAGCTCGTGGTCTTTTTCTTGGGACTGTGCAAGAGCTGTGTAATTACACGCCGGTACTGCCACTGACTCCACACGCGACAGCGCGTCTGCCACTATGTTGTCCCTGCCTGCGACAAACCTGATATCCGTGGTGAATTGAGCAATGTAGTCCAGGTACCGGTATTGCCTCGGTGAACAGTTGTCACGGTTGTGTGCGTACACATATGACAGGGGTTTGTGATCCGTGTAAATGGTGAAGTGCCTACCTTCAACCATGTGGCGGAAGTATCTGACTGCGTCGTAGATGGCTAAGAGCTCCCTGTCATAAGGGCTATACTTTTTCTGTGAAGCTGACAGTCGCCTAGAGAAAAATGCTAGTGGGTTCCATGTGACACCTGCCTTCTGCTGTAATACTGCACCCATAGAAGTGTCTGAAGCGTCTGTAAATATCGCGAGTTCGGCGTTGGGCTCTGGGTGAGCAAGCAGAGCTGCCCTAGATAAGCTACTTTTACAAGCGTTAAAAGCGTCAAGCATTTCTTGCGATAGATTAATTGTTTGTGTTCTCTTTGTTTTTGGTCCTGCCAGAACTACGTTGAGTGGCGCTTGTAAGCGAGCGGCATCTGGGACAAAGCGGCGGTAAAAATTGAACATACCCAGGAAGCGACGCATCTCCTTGACGGTCTTGGGAGCTGGGAAGTCCTGGATTGCCTGCACCTTCTCCTGCAGCGGGCGAACACCTTCTTCGGATACTTCGTGTCCTAGGAAAGTTATGGTGGTACGGCCAAACTCACACTTTGCCGAGTTAATAATAATTCCATACTGGGATAACCGCTTCAGAAGCTGATGCAGGTGCTCGGTGTGCTGGGCTGCTGTCTCTGAGAACAAGAGAATATCGTCTAAATAACAGTAGCAGAACGGCAGCCCGCGCAGCACCTCGTCCATGAACCGTTGGAACGTTTGAGCGGCATTCCTGAGGCCAAAGGTCATGAATGGAAATTCATACAGTCCGAAAGGTGTTGTGATCGCTGTCTTGTGAACGTCGGCTGGCTGGACTGGTATCTGATTGTATGCTTTAATAAGATCGATTTTGCTGTATATTCGGCTGCCAGCCAGCTGATGTGAGAAGTCCTGTATGTGCGGGATGGGGTATCTGTCCGGAACAGTACGGGCATTGAGTGCCCTGTAGTCACCGCATGGCCGCCAGCTGTTGTCCTTCTTAGGAGCGAGGTGAAGTGGGGACGACCACGGACTCTCTGACGGCCGTGCTGTGCCGTTAGCCAGCATAGCCTCGAACTCCCTCTGTGCTGCCTTCAGTTTGTCCGGTGCAAGGCGGCGAGGTCGTCCAGTGATAGGCGGACCTGGTGTAGTGCGGATGTGATGTTCGGTACCATGACTGACCTGTTTCTGTGTTCCAGCAGGCCGCGTGACTTCCGGGTACTGGCGAAGTATCTCGTGGTACTCCGTGTTGCCTCCTACGGACTTCACTGAGGCGATCATTGCTGCTGATTCGGCCGCTGGCGACGCCGGCGAAGACAGTTGGGTCAGCCCATCGATTAGCCGGTGACTTTTGAGGTCTACCAAGATGTTGTAATGCGCCAAGAAGTCGGCGCCTATGATTGCCTTGGTGACGTCTGCAACCACGAACTTCCACGTGTACACGCGGCGAAGCCCTAAATTCAAGTGGAGCTCCACCCAACCGTACGTGTCGATGGCAGTTCCGTTTGCCGCGTATAACTGGTACGCCGTCCTGCTGCGCTGCTGTCGTAGGGCTGCACGTGGGTATACGCACAGATCGGACCCTGTGTCCACTAAAAACGTGGTTTTTGAGTCCCGATCTGTTACGAATAGGCGGCGTGGTTTGTGAGGGCAGCCATTTGCCGCTATTTCCGGCTGCCGACGGCGTTTCCCGCGTACGTACATGGCGACCTGCACCGCGTGGCCCTGTCACCGAAACTGTTGTGGTACCAGCAGTGAGCGTCGTTCCACGCGCTGCTGGAGCGCGAGCGACTGCGGCGTCGGCTTGGGGTCGGTTCTCTGTCACCACGCCGGTACCTATCTGTGGAGCGCGATCGATGGTGTACCTGACCTTGCTTTTGTAGAGCCGCCACCTGTAGACATAACTCCGCCATGCACTGTTTCAGCTCCGCGATGTCACTGCTGGTGCTCGTGCTCGCCACGGCGGGAGGTGTCGTGAGCGCTGGCCGCGTTGGCGCGATCTCGTGCACGCGGTCGGCCAAATCTGCGACAGACTGAAGCGGAAGGTTAGGTTGGGAAGCTATTACCGTCTGTATGTTCGTCGGCAACCTGCTCGCCCACAACGTGGCTAGGAATGTGTCTGGAACATGTGGTCCGGCCAAAGTCTGCAGGTGCCGCAAGAACTGTGATGGCTTCCGGTCGCCGAGCTCCTCTTGAGTGAGGATTTGCTGAACCCTTTTTTCACGCGAGTCGGATAGTCGACGTATGAGCTCAGCCTTCAGCTTGGCGTACTTGTCTTGTGCTGGTGGGTTCTCTATTATGTCCCGAGCTTCTACCATGTAGCGATGGTCTAGCTGACCCACGACCGTGTAGAATTTTGTGGTGTCGGCGGTAATGCCGGCTATTGTGAACTGACCTTCTACTTGTGCAAACCAAAGTGTCGGCTCCTCAGGCCAGAATGGCGGCAACTTCACGCTGACTCTGCACACGTCCTGCTTGACCATTGCTGCGTCCGCCTGCGCTCCCTGCTCTGCTCCGGTAGGCATCTTTGCTCCGCGTGGCTACTGTGCTCTTTGACGGGGTCACCAATGAAGTGTATAGAGCAAAATGGCGAAATGAAACGGCGGTTTGAACGTTTGTTCAAATTTGACAGTTCGGTGTAACGGGACAATAAGGAAAAGTTTTGTATTGTGGAGTGTTTACAATTCTAAAAAGTTTAAATTAATATTACGAATTCATACGAATTCCGGTGTAGCTATGACCGCTACAACAGTAATGCTTCTCTGTATACGATATTTGACGTGTGGCCTTCGGGGATGAAAGCATACAGGCTCCTAGGATAGAATGTACTCTGTGCTCCTTGGATTGCTAACCCGTGACAGAGCCACATACAACTGACCGTGCGAGAAACAGCTGATGCTTAGATCTACACCCACAACTTTCAGCGTCTGACCTTGGGCTTTATTAATTGTCATCGCAAAATATAGGCTGACTGGAAACTGGACTCGTTTAAAACTAAATGGAAAATTGTTTAGAATGAGAGGAATTCGAGGAATGAAAACACCTTCACCTTTTCCACACCCTGTTATAATCTCTGCTTCTATCAGATTTCGTTGTAAATTGGTCACTTTTAACCTGGTGCCATTGCAAAGCCATTGCATACTTTTAATTTTATTTTATGTCCTGGTAGTCCAGGAGCATTGAGGGATTCTAAAAATTCTACTGGGTAGCTTGTAGATTCTCCTTCTTCCATGCCTCTGTTAATGGAGATATACTCAACATAATCCCCCGAAACATAGCTCAAAATTTCAGCGTTTATTGTTGCTGCTTGGTCGTTTCGTGGCGTCAAAATAGCTCTTTCGCAAAGCTCGGAATTTTCGCAAGTTGGTATTTGCGCTTCCATACACAGATGATAATACTCTCCAGGATACGTGCGTTCAAATAACTGATTCCTTATGGCAGCGGCGCGTTTTTTTTATTATTTATTTGAGGGGCATCTCCCTGTCGTGTCCTAGAAGAGGACGTGTACAGCTTAACCGGGCATTCCTGTGGAGATGCCTTAAAAAATTAAGACCCCCAGCCAATGGCAGCGGCGCGGCTCTCAGCGCGCTTTATATAGCCATGGACCCGCAGGCGCGAGGCGTGTACGTACTCTGATAGAATACCTTAACAAATGTTCGCCGTGATTCTTTAAATTGACATAACTTTTTTATTTAAGAACCGATTAACATGAAATAAACACTAAATGTTAAGTGAAGCTTACTTTAATACATTAGTGAAAACCGCATCTAAATCGAATAAGCCATTTCTGATATTAGCGTGCACAAACACACAGACAAACAGACAAACAGACAAACCGACAAACAGACAAACAGACAAAAAAAAAGTTAATTACAATTTCGGGTTCGGCATTGATATAATAACAACCCCTGCTACTTTTTTTTTATATATTTCCATTGTACAGACACAACTTTTCTACAATTTTATTATATGTATAGATATAATAATGCACGTCTCAATGTCACTTTAACCTTTGTATTTTCTGGCGCTATCCAGTAAAACAATATTTCAAACATTTTTATGGCAGATGTACCGGGTAAAACGGGGTGGATAGAAACATAAGGGTGAATAGAAACAAAACTTTCAGGAGGATATTCACGTAAGTTAAAAGTTGTTTGTTACATACGAGGACTGTAATCTTTCAAATACCTAATTGAGATAAATAGTTTCGACACCTTGTTAGTATCAAACAATATTAAACTATCGTGAAGATCCTCCTCAAAGTTTCGTTTCTATTCACCCTTAAGTTTCAATTCACCCCATTTTACGGTAACTGGAAACGCCGGGAAAGGACGTCCTAGAAGGTTGGGTATACACTGATCTAATAGAAATAATGTTCGATATTGTAGCCTATTGTCAACTGAAGAATCGACACATTTCTAAATCTTTTTGGTAGTTTGATTATCCAGTAAAAATATAGAATATTGTGATTAATAGATCTGACTCGTACATTCTACGACCGCTCAACATTCACGAGGGATGATATTTTGAGGGTAGAAATATAAATGAGTTGTGCGAGCAATAATGACATTCTTGGCACGTCATGTGCCGGGAGGAATGCAATCGCCGATAGGGATAAGGATGCGGGGATGTGATGTAATGTGACCTTGAAGTCTTTTGCTCAAGGATCGTTTATAAAAGAGGCTTGATCGATACTTTTTCAGTTTATTTTAGACTAGCTCATACCCGCAGCTTCGTCCGCGTAGATGTCGGCTATCGCGCCCGACATTTTAATTAATATCACCGAAAGTAGGTACTCTACTTATTGAAAAAAACCGGAGACATGTACTTTTAAAATAAGTTTTTCTATCGAGCGCATTTTCGTAAGTTTAGTGACGCGACACACGTCTCTGTCATCACACATCGCTTAGCCGTAAGGATAAATTTTGATAAATTATTTTTCTTAACGCAACATTATTCATATTGACTAGATTCACAAAGGTTCATAAAAGTTGAAAATTACTACAACTGCGCTTTAAACAGAAGCTAAATTAGGTACAATGCAGCTTTTTGCTTCAGAAAAATCCAAGGTTCAATCCAGAAAATTCCAAATTTTGGCACAGGTTTCAAAACCATATATAATACCTACAAATAAACATTGGAAAGGCATTAGGGGCTGTCAATATCTGTTAATACTCGTATGATGGTGGTATTTTTTAAATTCAAGAGCACAATATTCATACTTAGATAAAAGATTTATTAAAAAAGTATTTTCGCAAACTGACAAGCAATCGGTTCTAACACAGTGTGGGCGTCCTCGACCCGTTCGCCGTCATCCCTCGAGAGCCCTTGCGTGTCATGGATTTATTTAACCACTTCGCTAAACGAGGGAAATACTATTTTTAGATAACTCTCTGCTATTATTAATGGAGGCCTTTGCCCTGTATGTACTGGAAAAATCCAGGCCATATGTAGGGACATTTAAGTATGAACATTTTGGACGTACAGTGGAGTGTGTAGATTTAAAATAACTATTTCCATCTGCCTACATTGGCGTCTGACACTAACTCATTGCCTAAGTGGTGTGAAAAAAGTGTTAGGAGACTAAATATCCAATATACCTATGTATATGTTCTGTCTTCACTTCACGTAAGGTGGACTGGTTAAAAATAGGTACCTACATTAAGTCTTTGTGCAGTTTTTTTTACTTCTGCATAGGTACAGATGCCAGCACATCAAGTTACCCCAATGTGTCAAATTTTCCCAATTGAATATGAACCTTATTCTGTTTGCCATAAAGTTGAAAAACGATTAAAGAAATTTGAAATATTGGGGTAACTTGATGTGCTGGCGTCTGTACCTACATCTAAAAAAAACTGGAAATATGTCCCTGGTCGACCTATACTATCTAACTCCACTTCCAGGTTTATACTTTGAATTTAGAAAGAACATCCTTTGGCATACCTACCTATTTATAACTTTATTAATGACCGAAAATTTTGAAATACCTACTTTAGCACAAAATAACGCCAACCAAGTATCATTTAACTACAAGTACCTAAATGTATATTTATAGGTATACAATAACGGACACAGGTGCAAGACTCAACGAAAGGGTGGATTCCCCTTGATGTCTGACCATTGAAACGAAAATAGGGTCGTTTCAATGGTCAAAAGAAACCCAGACCCCTATAAAGCGTAGGTAGAGAGGCCACCAGCATACCAAGCTATCTCAATTTGTCAAGATTCTTTAATAGTTTGTCAACTTTACTTCAAATAGAATAAGGTTCATGTTCAATTGGGAAAATTTGACAATTTGGAGTAGCTTGAAGTACAGCTGGCGTCTGTACTTATGTAGATATCGTACCCATTTTGTAATACACATTAAGGCACATTTCCGGGAGTTTGTCCACTATGGGATCAGGAATCTTGAACGAGTAATAACGGCAAGGAATTATTTGGGACAAGATCTTGAGATACAGTGCTTTAAAAACCTAAGTATTACACTACAGGGAGGTGTGGCCCCTAGCAGGTCTTACTCCAGGAGTTCTTTTGCACTATCCAAAATAACGGTAAGGGTCCCGTGTAGTGTATTAGGCTTTTAAGCCTGTCTTATAAGGAACAGTTCAGTCAGGCAGGCTTACCTAAATCACTGTAAAAAAATAATACTAAGTATTCATATCTAGTTACTATGCTAAGTAGGTACTTAGATAAATGTTTCTAAGTATAGTGCAATTACGGAATTTAATAAACTACTTCCATAACCGTAGTGTAAAGCCCATTAATGGATTGATGTGCAAAAATAACAATACCTAAACGGGAGTTAATTTATATAACCAATGCATATTGCACCAAGATATTATACTAACAACTGCAGTAGATCCGGTAAGATAAAACTAAACGCCAACAGAGGCCGTAGGTAATATGATTCCAGTCCGAAAAAAGGATGGTGCTATGGGTCATATATAGCTCCGTCTCCTTTTCACACAGGAATCATGATGCCGTTTATGTATATACAACGTTAGTAATTCCTCTCATTAAGCGTAACAAAATCACAGTATTAGTGAAACAAAAATCTACATGATGTGGTTAAACGCAAGCCTAATCACATCGCATAAATCTACATACACTTATGTGGTCGTAATGAAGTTTCCTACTGTTTTGCAGTACCCAAGTAGATACTTAGGTAGATACACCTTAATACATTTAGATTACTATTTCTGTAAGTAGAGCAATTCTGAATAAAACAATTTTGGATGTTAAATTTCTGACAGCACGGACACGGAATTTACCAAATCGCTAATATCAGTAGTTAACGCTGCATGCAACCTGAATTAGGACAGTGATCTTACAGTAGGTACAGTAAGCCGGACTTAAGTGGTATCAACCCCAATGAAATTAAGATTTTGTTAACCTTATTATGCGAGTCTAACAATGCAGGACAAAGTTTGGAAAAGCCTTCTGAAGAAAGCAATTCTACTTTGAGTTTACTTGTCCCGACAGACGGCATGCATACTTCAGTCATCGTTTAGCTCGATCCTATCTTCTAACTGGCCTCTGAGTTTGTTAGTTACGCTAGGTCAACCATTGACATGCGGCCTACTGTACGTGGTCTCATTAAAACAACAAGAAAACACGCAGTCTCAAGAATTATATACCTATATATCTAGCAATGGTTAACAGGTGGCTAGTCAAATTCAGCAATCCCAACTGGACCACATGGTTCCAATTCTGTTTCGGCTAAAACGTACAATATCAAGCTACCCCAATCTGCCAAATTCTTTGATGGTTTTTCTTCTTCATTACAAAAGAATAAGGTTGATGTTCAATTGGGGAAATTGGCCAGCACATCAATCTATCCCAGAGAATTTCTTCTGTACCTACGTGTGGGATACCTAAATCTGAGGCACCGTTTCATTTATTTACACAAATGGGCTATTTGACAAAATTTAAATAAGGAATAAGAAAAAATGTGTCGAATATTTTCTTGTAATCTAAATGACGGACTAAAATTATTTTTTTGTTAAATAGCCCATTGAAATAACTAAACCTCAACGGGGTCATTGCGGTCATCTAAACAAATTTTCTGTGGGACCAATACTAAAGTCGTGAAAGAAATATTGATATGTTTGCGTAACTCGACAAAATGTAGGGAACAGCTGTTTTTTGCGACAGGGCTTGAATGTTAAACGTCCTAAAAAAACGCGAAAATTAGCCAATCAGTATTTTGCGAAAATTCTGATGTAGGCCCGTATGATTGCAAAATGTTTTCTTAGTTTCCAGTAAGCTGGTCGTCCTTTACGAAAACGATAAATTTAAAATTACTTTACGACATATAAGGCACAACAAGTCATCAAGACGAAAAATAACATATACTCATTAAAATATTGTAGACTCACCTTCGACATTTCAAAGGAGCTCGTCTTTGCGGCACTGGTGAACTATGCACGCTGTCAGGAAACACCAAATTGTGTTTCAGAGCTAAAAACTCTGGAGTACTCATCCAATTCGGGTTGCCCTCGTCACATGAACTCATTGACAGTGACCTAATAAACCTGTCCCCCGATAAAGAGTCAGGGGTCAAATCTACGTTCTCTATTGTTGGATTAGCAATTGTTATGTTCACCGACGTCATAGACTGTGATCTCACGTGTTTGTCGTTTATAAACACTTCATCCCTGAACTCATCTTTCTCAAAACTACTAAAAACATTATCCTTTACAGAATCTATTGACTTTACTGTAGGCTTAGAACTAGACGACAATTCGTCCTGAGTCGTATCATTGGGAGTGTATCTCGTATCAGACGATTTTATACTTTGTTTATCAGAGTTAGAATTTAAACTTGTAGTTTCTGAAGAATCAGAAAATGCATGCTCGTTGTTAGCGTCCACTTTGGCGCTGTTCGTATTACTACGCAATTTGGGTATTTCCTTTGGATTCGCCAGTTTACCAGTAACTACTAACTCATCGCTCGGACTGGTTTCTACAGCTGAAGGACATTTTCGCAGCGTTGAGTTCGGAATCCAGTTGAGGAAAAGCGTAGGTCGTTTGGCATTATTATGCTGGTCTGTAAACACTTTGGTAGTGACTGTAAGGTATCCTGGATGGTGTACAATATCTAGTTCATGCCTGGCGACGGTCGGAGGATGCACACACACATTGTTCTTGCAAAACAATATTTCGTTGTCGACGTAATCGGGGGGTTCCTCGTTGTCATCGAACTCCAAACCGAGGAAATAGCTCGAGGCTCGTTTCAATAATTCTGGCAGCGGCATTTCGCTGCGGGATATGTTCACATTTCCTTATATATTAACTCACGATTTATTTACTGCGGCGCGTTATCACTCGCGACAACCTCGTTGAAGCGAGGCAGTGTGGGCACTACGCGCATGTAAACACCTACACAGTTATGTTGATAACGCCGTATTGATCGGCCAACGCGAGTAGAGCCGGCGCGGCGCTCGGACCAACGTCACAGCTGTGAGCTGTGCCACTCTGCAACTTAAACGAGTAGCACGTGTGTCAATGGTTGCTCCACTGAGAATCGATCGAAGCACAATGCTCATAACATTTAATTATGCAATAAGACAAGTGAATCTGGGCGTATTACGAGCTACTCAGAGCCTGAAGCTTTGTTTATGTCTACTAACAGATACTTTTTGAAGAACATTATGTTAAATATAAAACTAGTATCAGATTAATTCATAGCATACCTAATGCGCCTCACAAGGCCTACAGCTGTGCAGTATGGGGGAACTATAACAAGCCTGTACCTACCTAACAAGTTAAGTCAGACCAAGTCTTATTCTTAAATTTAGTTAAAGGTTGCAATTAAATACCTAGTAATGTAAATAAATAAATAAATATTCCACAACTTTTCACACAATGCCATTTAGTCCCAAGTTAAGCTTGAAAGCTTGTGTTATGGGTACTAAACAGCTGATAAACATACTTATATATTTCTAAATACATACATATTATAGATAAATTACACCCAGACACAGAACAAATGATCGTGCTCATCACACAAACCTTTGTCCTGGGTGGGAATCGAACCCACGACCTCCGGCATAGCAGTCAAGGTTACTAACTACAAGACCAACAGGCCAGTCAATGTCCAGTCCAGCCAAATGGCCAGTCAAATGTAAAAGATTGGACTCAATTAAAACTTTAATAAAATATGGTTGGATTTTGAATGAAACAGTTTATTTTAAGTATTTTTTAAAATCCTATTATGTACCTACCTCTGCTGCTTGGTGTAGGATATAGGCAAGT
Source organism: Euplexia lucipara (assembly GCA_921972225.1). Lineage (NCBI taxonomy): Eukaryota > Metazoa > Arthropoda > Insecta > Lepidoptera > Noctuidae > Euplexia > Euplexia lucipara. The sequence continues at coordinate 6,615,383 of OV179151.1, forward strand.
ATATTTAATATTGTTTAAATGAAGAAGATAATCTTAGTGCGTCAAGAAGGTTTCCAACCTCAGCACCACGAGCAACACCACGGTACGTACCAATACCCTGTATCTATACATATAATAAAATTGTAGAAAAGTGGTGTCTGTACAATGGAAATATATAAAAAAAAAGTAGCAGGGGTTGTTATTATATCGGTGCCGAACCCGAAATTGTATTTTTTTTTTTTTTTGTCTGTTTGTCGGTATGTTTGTGCACGCTAATATCAGAAACGGCTCATTCGATTTAGTTGCGGTTTTCACTAATATATTGTTGTAAGCTTCACTTAACATTTAGTGTTTATTTCATGTTGATCGGTTCATAAATAAAAAAGTTATGTCAATTTAAAGAATCACGGCGAACATTTGTTAAGGTATTCTATCAGAGTACGTAAACGCCTCGCGCCTGCTGTTCCGTGGCTATATAAAGCGCGCTGAGAGCCGCGCCGCTGCCATTGGCTGGAGGTCTTAATTTTTTAAGTCATCTCCACAGGAATGCCTGGTTAAGCTGTACACGTCCTCTTCTACGACTCGACAGCGAGATGCCCGTCAAATAAAAAAATAAAAAAAAAACGCGCCGCTGCCATTAGGATTCAGTTATTCGTAGCGAACGCACGTATCCTGGAGACTATTATCATCTATGTATGGAAACGCAACGCAAATACCTACCAACTTGCGAAAGTCCAAGCAGCAACAATAAACGTTGAAATTTTGAGCTATGTTCCGGGGGATTATGTTGAGTAAATCTCCATCCAACAGAGTCATGGAAGAAGGAGAATCTACAAGCTACCCAGTAGAATTTTTAGAATCCCTCAATGCTCCTGGACTACCAGCAAATAAAATAAAATTAAAAGTAGGCGTACCCATAATGCTTCTTAGAAATTTAAGTCCCCCAAAACTTTGCAATGGCACCAGGTTAAAAGTGACCAATTTACAACGAAATCTGATAGAAACAGAGATTTTAACAGGGTGGGGAAAAGGTGAAAATGTTTTCATTCCTCGGATTCCTCTCATTCCAAACAATTTTCCTTTTAGTTTTAAACAAGTCCAGTTTCCAGTCAGCCTTTGTTTTGCGATAACAATTAATAAAGCCTAAGGTCAGACGCTGAAAGTTGTGGGTGTAGATCTAAGTATCAGCTGTTTCTCGCACGATCAGTTGTACAGACGCCAGCACATCAAGTTACCCCAATGTGTCAAATTTTCCCAATTGAATATGAACCTTATTCTGTTTGACATAAAGTTGAAAAACGATCAAAGAAATTTGACACATTGGTGTAACTTGATGTGCTGGCGTCTGTACGTGGCTCTGTCACGGGTTAGCAATCCAAGGAGCCTGTATGCTTTCATCCCCGATGGCCATACGTCAAATATCATGTACAGAGAAGCATTACTGTAAAGTAAATTTTTAGCTACCCAAACGACGGTCTATGTAATTCAAAATATGCTGCCCGAAAAGTCACTATTCCACGTGGACGAAGTCGCGGGCACAGCTAGTCTATAATATGTATGTATTTAGAATTATTTATGTATGTTTTTCGGTTGTTTAGTGCCTACTCATAACTCAAGCTCTAGGTACTTAGCTAGAGACTAGATGGCGTTGTGTGAATATGTGCAATTTATTTATTTATCTATAATAATAATAATAATAAATTTAAATTTTAATTTACCGACCCACGAAATTCGACTAAATTTTGAAATAAAACGACCTGTTACTTAAATATTTACATAAAACCTACAAAAACTAAAGAATAAAGGAAAATGAAAAATCCAAGAAAATATAGTGACGTGTGTCATTCACGTAAATTCAATAACTAAATATGAAGAAGAAGAAATATTATTGGACGAAAGGATAATGTTATGTTGACGAGAGCCAGAACTCGAGCACGCCCACCACCTCCGGAGTCGTCGCTCAGCTCCGCCTCGCCGCCGCCGGACTTCGGATCACCAGCGTCACCGGCGGCTGCAGCCGCGTCGAGCTCGAGCGACGAATATTTTTCCCCGCCGACGTCGCCAACACCTGTACGTCGGCCGGGGAGAGGCCGGCCACCGAGAAGCTTGGGACTTAGGGGCCAACCGGCCCCGAGCCGGGTCCCCGCTGCCGGTGGTTGTGTGCAGCGCATGAAATGGACTCAAAGTATAAATGAGAACGTCATGCGCGCATATTACGGGTCTACAGAGGGGGGAACTAACCTCACTGCGTACCGTGTTAGGATGCTGTCTCTGTTCCAGGAGCTGGAACCAACCGTCAACGTGTCGGCCCAACGATTATCGGATCAGGTGCGGGTCATCCAACGTAACCACAGGTTGGACGACGTCGCGCTTGATAGGCTGCGCTCAGAGGTGCTGAGCAACCGTATCGTCTCTGCTTCGCCACAGACCGCGGCACACTCACCGGCAACTAATGCAATTACGCCGCGGTCCAATTGTGTTAGTGATGAGGCGGATGATAGGGTTGTCACAGTAAGTAGCCAGTGCAGTGATAGATTGAGGAGCGCTCTGGAGGATGCGCTTCGCGAATATAGGTCAACACCAACCGTACTTAGACCCCGGTTACCACGTTTGCCTATGCATAAAAAAAATAGGGCGCTAATGTGTGCCCTGGATTCGCTGCTTACGGATTTATTCGAACACAGTGAAAATCTTGTCGATACACATTCGATTCTGTATTGTGCGGCTGTTGCAGCATGTCGTATAGCTAACGTTAAATTCCCAGATAGTGACGTAGCTATACGACCAAAACCAGCCGTACCAGCCTGGCAGTGCAGGATCGGGCGTCGTATCGATGAGGCCAGGGTACTCATTGGCAAACTATACTGTTTCAGGGAGGGCAATACACGGCCACGAGTGATGCGCTTTGTGAGGCGAGCGTTCTCTGGGACTGGAATCAGTCCTGGAGAATACATAGCCCATGTCACAGAGCGCATCGACTTCCTGAAGCAAAAAGTTTATGCATGGGCAAATCGTATCCGGCGGTATAAGCGACGGGTTGACCGATATACGCAGAATCGCATGTTCCAGAGCGACGAAAGGAGGGTTTATAGGGCTTGGGAGCGACCAGACCAAGGTATGGCTGATACGCGCCTACCGGATGATGACGCCATGTGTTCATTCTGGCGCAGCATCTGGTCGGTGCCTATCAGTCACGCTGAGGGCGACTGGACTCGGGTGGTAGAGCAAGCGTGTGATTCTATACCAGAAATGGGGGCAATCGTTATCAGCCCCCAAGATGTAGCCTGTGCAGTCCGTCCGTTACCTAACTGGAAAACTCCGGGACCGGACGGACTGCACAACTTTTGGATCAAATGGATCCAGGGATCGCACGCTTGCTTAGCTTCCCAGTTTCAGTCAGCTTTAGAGTCAGGGTCCCTACCCCAGTTCTTAACTACAGGCATAACCCACCTGCTCCACAAATCTGGTAGTACTGCGGAACCCAAAAATTATAGACCGATCACTTGTTTACCGACGGTCTATAAAGTTCTAACATCCATTTTGAGAGCTAAAATAAACGATCATATTGACAGCAATTCTATCATGTCCACCTCTCAAAATGGATGTAGGAACGGGTCCCGCGGTACTAAGGAGCTACTCCTCATTGACATGGCCATAAGCCAGCAGGTTCGCCGATCCCGCAAGGATCTGTCGACATGTTGGATAGATTACAAGAAAGCCTATGACTCGGTGCCGCATACATGGCTCATGAGGGTGCTGGAGTTGTACAAAATAGATGCAACTCTTCGCACCTTCTTGATATCGTGTATGCGGCAGTGGAGTACGGTCTTACGCTATCCAGGATGTCGACAGATCCGGGGAAACAGTGAACCTATCAGGATTGAGCGGGGTATATTCCAGGGTGACAGTTTGAGTCCGCTTTGGTTCTGCCTGGCCTTGAATCCCCTCAGCACGCTGCTGGAGGATTCAGGTCTAGGCTATCGGTTAAGGAGAGGTGGTCAGGTCATATCTCACCTCCTTTACATGGATGATCTGAAACTCTTTGCCCCCAACAATTTGCGGCTAATGGAGCTACTGAAGGTAACTGAAACTTTCAGTAGTGCCATCAGGATGGAATTTGGTGTGGACAAATGTGCAGTCATGCATGTACAGCGAGGGGAGATTGTGGAATCCGAGGGAATTCAACTCTCGGATTCCATACACCTTAGATCCCTCTCCTTATCCGAAAACTATAAATATTTGGGTATGTCGGAAGCGTTAGGCATCGATGCTGCTGACATGAGGCAATCGTTGAAGGAGCGCTTCTTTGGCCGCCTGAAGAAGGTTTTAAATAGCCTTTTGTCGGGCGGAAACAAGGTGCGCGCCTTCAATGGTTGGGTCATGCCAGTGTTGATGTACTCTTTCGGCATACTCAAATGGACTCAAACGGAACTTGACGCCCTGGATAGGAGAGTTCGTACACTGATGACTGCAAACCGGATGCATCACCCACGATCCTCGGTTATGAGACTGTACATCCCGCGAAAGTGCGGGGGTCGAGGCTTTCTAAATGCTAAGACCCTCCACAACCGTGAGGTGTACAGCCTCCGAGAATACTTTCTGAAAGCCGACGTGGGGATGCATCGGGATGTGGTCGCAGTGGACAAGGGCCTTACCCCGCTATCCATGGCTAACGAGAACTGGCGCAAACCTGTAGTACTGAGTACTGATGACCGCAGACAGGTATGGCAAAGCAAAGAGCTTCACGGGCGCTTCTACCGGGCTCTTCATGGGCCCGATGTAGACTTCTTAGCGTCCGTATCCTGGCTACGATTCAGTAACCTCTTCGGAGAAACTGAAGGGTTCGTCTGTGCAATTATGGACGAAGTTATCTTGACGAATAACTATCGGAGATATATTATGAAGGACGGGACAGTTGACGTGTGTCGGGCATGTCACTGTCCGGGCGAGTCTATCAGACATATCATCTCCGGTTGTTCTCGTCTGGCTAACAGTGAGTACTTGCACAGACATAACCAAGTGGCCAGGATTATCCATCAGCAACTTGCTTTGAAATACTTGCTTGTGGATTCTGAAGTACCGTATTACAGGTATGTGCCCGACCCAGTTCTCGAGAATGACCATGTTACACTGTACTGGGATCGATCTATCATCACTGACAGGACTGTTGTTGCCAATAAGCCTGATATAGTGGTGATAGATCGATTAGCGCGCCGCACAATGATAATCGACGTTACCATCCCTCATGACGAGAACCTTGTGAAAGCTGAGAAAGAGAAAAAAATCAAATATCTCGACTTAGCACGCGAGGTTGTCGACATGTGGGATGTGGACTCGGCTGTCATTGTGCCGATAGTCGTTACAGCCAATGGCCTTATAGCTAAAAGCCTCGATGAGCATCTTTCGAGGCTTTCGTTGCACGGTTGGGTCAAGAACCTGATCCAGAAGGCAGTACTTCTTGATACGGCCCGTATCGTGAGGAGGTTCCTGTCTCTGGAGCCCTAACCACCGGTAGCTTGGACCCTGCTCCCGCCATCGGTGGTTCACTATTTTTTATATTTTTAAATGTTTTTATATTTTTATGTCAATATTTAAAAATGTAATTTATATGTATGTTAAAATAATAAATGGAAATAATAATAATAATAATAATTAGATTTATTTTCTTGCCACAAATTACAGAGAAAGCTATTTAAAGTCTAGATACACATTTTTATAAATAATTTGTGGAAGACTGATGCCTGAACTAGGTTTTTGACAAAACCTGTATGTCAGGTCACCAGGCCCCATAAACACATTTTGAAATTATCCGCTATTTACTGAAGACTTGAACAGATTTACATAAAATAAAATATTTCAATTAAAATCTCCTAAATTAAAAACAATAAACTTTTTTACAAAAAAACCAACCGACTTCTTAAAAAAAAAACTAACAGGTAAAAAATAACTCCAGTTTCGGAAGTCTGTGGCTTTGGTGGTTTTGTTTTGTTCATTATTGGCCACCGAATTCCGAAACTGGAGTTATTTTTTTAAGAAGTCGGTTGTTTTTTTTGTACAAAAATTTTTTATTTTGTAATTTTTAGTTTCTTTGTATGTAAAGAAAGTCTTTCAAAACTTGAAAGAATCATTGAAATTGGATAACAATTGCTAAAGAAGTTCTATCTCTAAACATTAATCTGTACATCTCTGCCGGCCCCTTTTAAAATAGAATGGCGTAATGTTATGTTGTGGAAATACAAAAGCTCAGCATAGACATCTGACTATAGCAATCGCGAATAATTTGCTTTTATGCGTTGAAGAGTTCCGTTGCCTGTCTTCTTCATCAGTTTTTCTTCACCAAATGATACTTTCTAAATGAAAATGCTTGATTTGTTACTAAAAATGTTGAAATCGGTGCAGGTGTGCCTATATTTTTTGAGGAGTTCCCTCAATTCCTCGAAGATCCCTCATCAGGTATGAGTTTTGATACAAATGGGACCAATCTGTTAGTATACCCTATCAAACAAAAAAAGAATTTTGAAAATCGGTCCATAAATGACGGAGTACTGAGGTAACAAACCCTAAAAAAAAAAAACCTCCTCCTTTTTTTGAAGTCGGTTAAAAAGTAGACACTATCGCTATTTAAAACAACATGTTTAGAAGTTAGATTTATCAGAGGTGCCACCATGAAAGCATGTTATAGTTATGTAAAAGAATAGTGTTCAGTAGGTACATACCTATCTAATTTGAAGGTTTTTGATGAAAAAATGCACAATATACCTAACCAGCTTGAACGCTCGCATAATCCATGCATTTGCCGTGCAACAGTGCATAAACTGTAAAAAAATATGATTACTTTGTATCTGGAGACGTTAACAAAACGAAGTGAACTATTTCTAAGTTTTCATTGAATTAGATAGGTAGAAATGATAATTGTCTCAAGATTTAGGGGAGAACAGGGCAATGGGAGCCTACTAAGGGAACGTTTTAATAAAAACCACGTTAGTCAAAATACTTGTATTTTTTTATTATGAACTCTTACCTTTATTATAAGAGAATACTTTAATCACAATTATTATCAACTACAGACATGTATTAAGGTACAATCACAGTTTTACAAAAAAAGTCAGTCGCTCCTATTACCCGACAAATACGGCTAATGAGAGCCCATTTAACGCTCATACGGAAAATGGGAGCCATTATAATTACTCTCAAAGAATAAAATTAACCTATTACAGGTTAAAGAAAAAAAAACATCAAAAGAAAGTCTTAAGAATTAGTAGGTAATGAGCCGAAATAGGTAGCTATACCAACAAATTTTCTGTGTCGTAACTTCTCCTGTGTCGTGGAACTATTTAGGTACAAACATTTTAACTCACATACCTAAACAGCCAGACCCGTTACACTACTCGTAAGCGATAGGTACGAAATTAAATGTTTGTTCCGAGAATCGATCATGCGACATGCTGCGCAGCGGCCGATCGCTCAGCCCTGTGTGCGCCCACCGTGCCATCGTATGCATTCGTGTAGGTACTAGAGATGGGTAGTGGGTTAAAACCCAATCATTCCACCCGGGTTAAAACTGGGTTATAACCCAAATCACCCAGTTTTAACCCATAATCACCCATTTTACTGGGTGGAAATGCATATTGATATGTTTTAATTGTGTTAAGTACTACTAGTAGCTACACGCACTACTAGCTTGTCTAAACTAAAAGCCTGCACACAAAATCAGGCACTTTTATTATTTACTGGAAAAAAAATCAACGAATTGACATCATCACTTGCATCAAAAACACAGATTTTTTTTCCACAATAAGTTGTTCCGTAATTAAGTGTATTGCATTTTATGGAGAACTAGTAACTTAGACTCTTTATTGGTTATTTTTACGTAAATAACCTGTAGCAAGTTTGTCATGCTCCCGATGTTACTGCTTGCTGTAGCGTCGAAGGTCGGGTTACCAGCTTCCTTGAAATATGGCGAGGGGGATAGTGGCTGATCTTTGCATTATGCTCGTGAACGGCTGATGCTTGTGGTAACTGGTCGTCTGGCTGGCCCTGGTTTTGTTATTATTTTAACTATTAGCTTTTTATTGATTTATTTAACTTTGATGGTCCTAGATTATCATTTTGTGACATTGTGTTGCAGACTTATAGATATCATCCAACACTACACGTGTAAGCAGGCACGCTATGAATACCGGGAGGTTATTTTTCAATAAGTTTACATTTGCTTGAGTTTAGGTAGGGTTAATGTCGGTAGCTATAAATTATTATTACTAGAATCCTGTATATTGGAGTATGCTAGCTAGCATCACAGTCTAAAAACATACGGTCGTCCGACGAAGCTGTCTAGACAGGGCAATCGTGCGGGGTGTGAGGGGTGAGACGCGGGAAAGCCGCTCCCGCACTGCGAACAAACCGATGTTCGTAGTGCGGGCGGTATTTTTTCAAGTCTAACGCGTGTACTACTGTATTAATATTAATACTGTGCTAGCATGTAGTAAATATATTAACGGGATTGATTTATAGTGATAACTAATTGTACTGATAAATTCAAGTTCTTCTAACTTATTAGACAAACGTGTTGCTGGGGAGTCTGTTAAGCCACTTCTTTTTCTTCTTAGTGTTTTCGGTACTTTTAAAGCTGGTGTAAAAACTGCCTCATTGCGTATATATATAGGGCAATGTCAAAGTTTCACAAGCTTTTTATACCCTAACTATTTCTGCAAGTAAAGTTAAAACTTATTTTGATCATTGAATGCAGAGTAAATTGAACGTGTGCTACACAGTTTATATAAGTAATGTTTGGATGATCGTCGTTCATGAGACGGGAAACTTTCTGCATATTAATTGCATTATATCCGATCATTGTAGCAAACCTGCCTGATCTATATTTAGATAATACTTTTATATTTTTTTTACATATCTAATGACTTAAAAACCGATTTTCTCCCGTCTCAATACTTTAGATTAAGACGAGTTCTGGTTGTACTATCATAACATTAATTATTCTTTCATTCATACAATTAGACCAACCAAATAGCACAGCAAACATGTTTGTGATTTCTTGTCTTCTTTTAAATTGCAATGCATTTCCCTATATGTTTTGTAAAAAAAGTGGTAGAAATAGTTTTCTGGTAGGCCATTTGCACAATGGCTGAACTTTATCAAAAGTTGATATTAAAAGAGAGTGTGTTCTACGATCGAAATGGGTATTTTCGAGACGTAAGAAGCGTAACATTTAACTTTTTTTTTAAATTTACGTTCGTTGTCAGACTCACTGCCATTTATTGATAAACTTTAACTGTCTGTAACTTCCAATTTTCGGGGCCATTTTTGCAAATACTTAGTTATTTTGTTGCAAGTATAAATATAAATGGCCTCTTTAAACATTGTAATATCCTACCAGTTTATACTCAAATACATTTTTTGTTATTAAAAGAACAATTTTTCAATCAGCATTTAAGAAAGAAAATCGAACATCCTGTATGCACTCGGGCAGTTTCCGAGAATAGGCTTCGTACACAGCCCGCCAACAATGCGTATGGCGAGTGAACTACCGGGTATATTATACCGAGACTCATTAATAGTCTACCGTCAGAAATAAAAAAAATATTACACCCAAAAATATTAAATGTAAGCTTAAGCAATATTACTTAAGTATTATTTAAGAATGTTTGTTTAATATTTTTTATGAATTGTTAATCGACAGTAACATACGCATTTAAAATAAAACCTCAATAATTTGTTGCGATATTGAGATAGATTAATAGCACTAGTGGTTTTTGGTTGCTATTTAAAATAAGATAGATAATAAGATTCTTTTGTGAAATGGTAAATAAATTAAAAAAAAAAAGTATTGCGAAGCAATAGCTACAGCCAATATGTTTGCACTTTCTCGAAATGTTTCCATTTCAGTTGATTTTTTCGTCTGTTGCCCTAAAACAAGTAGGTTAGCTCGATAAGTTACGTACCTACACAAAGCGCTAACAAAATAATTGGATTGGAAGTGTCTTAAATTAGACTGTACAGTTACCTTAATAGCTGAGAAATAATTAAACTTAGTAAATATTTATAAGTAAAAATAATAAAATAAAATTAATTTATTTCAGATACAACCCATATTAAGAAAATAAAAAAAATAAAAACATCAATAATCACATCAATAAAACACATCAATTATGTTAACCAAGTAGGTTTTACAGTACTCACTTACGTGGGACACTGTATGTAACTTGTCTGTCACAGTATAGTTACGTATTTTTTTTGTAATTTTGCTTTAAGTGATGTCACCTATCAAAACCGGCCCATTCTTATGTGGTTGTATCACTATTTGACCTGATTTTCCTGTAAGTGTCATAAAATTAAAACCTCCAGCCAGGGTTATTATTATTATTATTAAAAAGGTTAAAAACTAAGCGAATACACGCCCTACATGCGTAAATATTTAAGAATCAGAAATATTTAGTTTTCACCCGGCCAAACCACCCAGTGGGTGGAATGAAACGGGTGATAACTGGGTTATAACCCACTACTGGGTTTTAACCTGGGTGATTACCCATCTCTAGTAGGTACTGCCGGTCTATTCAGAGTGCCTAGTGCGAGTTTGTTTTACGTTAACGCGATCGACACGTTCATGACGTTCGGCGCTCCGATTGGCCCGCTCTAAGCTTTTTACCAATCAGAGAGCCAAACGCGGTGAACGTTTCGATCGCGTTAGCGTAAAAACAACTCGCACTTAGGGCACAGGTAAACGTCATCCCTTGAAAACTAGAGTGAAGTGAACCGTCAATGGTTAGTATGGAATGACAGCTCAATTCACATTCACTTCACCATCACTTCACCTTCACTTCACCTACATTTTCACGAGTTAATTTTTTACAGAATAGTAGGTACTGCTCAACACATAAGGGCCCTAATCTTGTAGCCATTAGTAGGGCCGAACAGCAATCTTCTCCAAGTGAGCTGATATTCTAGAGAGGCAACTATCAATAAGTCTTAAAAATTACCATATAAATTAAAACAGACTTGGTCAGACCCCTCTCGGCATGCCCGAGCAATATATTGTGGAGCACTGCGTAGGCGGCAGTGTTTTTCCGCTTGCCGCTCGCGTGGTACATAGTCACGCCGCCCCCACGTCTTGACTCCATACAACTCCAAAAAGGGACTACTTAGTGCATCGACAACGCGGCGGCATACTGTGTAGATGCAGAAAGCTGGCTACTTGTACCCGCGCTGGTGATCAGCGCTTTCCCAAGTGGTTTGTAAACATTTTACGGAACCGGTAGAACCTGCATCAATCACCTCGCAACTAAATTGATTTGATTTAAATTGGTCGACCACGTGACGCGACGTTTCGCACTTACTTGCTACTAGAGACACTATTAACCCAGTCAGAGGTTGCGGAAGAATCATCCGTTCCTGCTTTTACCGGCGCAGGTGTGAGAGGTCACCGGAGGACACCGGAGTGGTGTTAACTCAACCACGAGGGTGTTCGGCCCATCAAAAACAAAAGAGATCTATGACCTCTTGAAGATGTTGCTTTAGGCGCCATTAGTGTTATGAGAGGAGTGGGAAGAAGTGTAAGAGTTGTTTCGAACACTTCGTTAGTGATACCACCTGATGAGCCGTGGTTTAAGCTTTCAAAAACATCTGGTAATTTTAGGGGTAGGTATGAGGAACAGCTTCTCATCCACCAGATGGGTGTTGTGTCTGGTGGGTTAGGTACCTACTTACTGTCCATCGTTAGTTGTCGGAATTCTCGTAGGTACAGATGGGTAGGTACAACAGGTACCAGGTTGTAACAGGGTAGTTTTACCTATGTCACCAAGTCAGACCAAAAAAATGTAAGTAACAGGAATTGAGGAACTTTACCACAAAAAAGGGACGATTTTGTCATCGCATTTATTAAACAATTAAGTTTTGCGCTTTGCATATTTTCATTATGACCCATAGGCCGCATTCGCTATGGGCAAAGAGATTTAAAAACTATAGAGGGGGCATGCGAAGAAATGTCATACAAAAACTGTGATCCCATCTCTCAGTAACGCCATCTAGCATTAAATAGCGATATTAGAACGGCAACGGCAAACTCAAGAATGAAATTGACTAAAATAATAATTCTGGTTGGTGGCCACCAAGCGAGCTATAGCCGAATTAAATTTTAGTGTTGTCAGATCAAAGGAAAATGCCGGAAAAATAAAAAATATTTCAAATCAATTAAATAAATAGGTATTAAAACTAAACAAATTAAGCCAGGCATAAAAAAAGAAACACATTTGTAACTGAAATTAAAAGAGGACCGTAATGAGAAAGTGATTATCGTCTTACCTTAGGTACTAATTACAAAACTATTGACTTAGAAAATAAATCCAGTTTCATTATTATGCTTATAATAATTAATATGGTCTGCTCACTATTACGACCTTGTGTTTGGTTCAGCGCTGGCGCCGTATATTGTAGGAAATTATTAAAACTTCCTACTTAATAGCGCAGTATTCCTTACGTATGTTCTATTAAAAAATAAACCAAGAAAATATAGATTATGAATCTTATACGTATATGTTTATGATATATCCGAAGCAAGGTCGAAAATACGTAGATAAACGGATAAATCGTAAGTCTGGCAGTACCACGTGCCGTAAAGTAGAAAGTAGAAACTTGTGATAGGGATGTTACCATCTAGATTAAGGTATCGATAATATTGATAAAAGTTATAATATTTTTTTCACTTCAGTAGCTCAAACATGTAGGTTTTGCTGCCTGAAATCAGTGAGACCAAGTAACTTTTTAATTTTTGTTTTAGAGCGGCAAATATCTTAATCAGCCTCGGGTTAATCATACTATTTGAAACATTCACACTCTATCTCTTTCCTGCCATTAGAAAGAGAGAGAGAGAGAGACAAAGACCAGCCCTTTCGAAGTTCTGATTTTGAATTCGACCTCAAAGACAAACACGTTCGGAATTTCGTACTAACTAAAGAAATTTTGCAAAAAGATAATTATGTCTTGTAATGTAATTTATAGAATTATTAACTTATTGTTGTATTTAAGCGAAAATAAGTATCTAATGCAAATAAAACTGATATTTAACCTATAAATATTTATTTCTAGTTTCAATAATGTTACGTAATATATTTTGAGTACTTAATAAAATATCATGGGTGCTATTTCCAAACACGTCTTAATTTAAATAAAAGAGCGGGAATAAAATTTCTTGGCTGGCGAAAAGAGTTGAATAAGTTAAAAAATATTAAAATAATCGTAAATATACGTGAAACTAGCGACGAGAACAGTATTATAACACCGGAAGAGTTGAAACAACAAGTTATTAATGCAGAATTAAGTTTCCTACCTGAGAAATATCTGAAAGCATACCATGTCTTCAATGAATGGAGACTTACAAAGGGTGCAAGCAGTTTTTAGGAGACTGTGTTGCTATCTTATTTTTTAGATTTATCACAGACGAGGCGATCATCTGCAATGTGGAGTATTTACCCATTTTTTGAAAGCTACTTTAAAAATAAAACATAACGTGCATATTGAAACATACGCAAAACTCGTATCTTTACTAAAATTAATGCATAGAAATAAGAACATAGAAAAAAATTCTAATGAAGCTCCGGACTGCAATTTTCTTGCCGCTAAAGTAAGTGGTGCCTATGAATCTTTGTTGTTAGTTATTAAAATTTGCGTGTAGACTGTTATGTATAAAAATACTTACTGCCTTCTACTAATTACATCAAAACCATGAGAGAGCACTGGTATCCATAACACAAGTTAAATCTTACCTTGGGTACCAGAGTTCATTATACTTTTTACAAATTTGAGTTATATAAATTTAATAGATTATATTATTAGTCTGTAAGTGGAACTGTACAATCTATCTGGAAATAAATATCTTTTATCTTTTAATTTTTTGAGGTGAAATGAATCCTAGTCTGGCTTAGCAATACTGTTAAAATATTTAATACGATATGTAAAAGATGATGAGAAATGTTAAATTATGCATATTAATTCACACAAAAAACCGTATCCAAGTCTCGTGTTCACAACAATTTTCTTTAGGAAACCTTAAATAACAGAAACCTATTTGAAATGTTCATACAGTATAATATTTTAATAAATTTAATTTAATATTGTAAAATTTTGTTGAGTTATCTATTTATTATTATTTTGACATTTATCGATAACAGAATCGATGAACTTTATCCCATCTCTACAAAACAGTACTTTAGCTACTCAACACAAGAGGGCGTTAAATACAGAATTGCCAAATGTTCTAGAACAATCTATGAAAATGATTTAATTCTAATTACTAAATAAATACAAAGAATACCTACGAAAATAAAGCGTAGCGACGTCCATTATTTTTGTCGTAACGGGATTTGCAATAACGTAAGGCGCAACCATGCATGTTTTCGTGGAAAATAATATTTTTCAACTTTCCACAAAGTTGACACAAATGCGTCTTGACAGGCAGATGTCCTACGTAAGACTATGTGTCATCTGTCCGTTCGGACAGAAGTTACGGATGAAAATTTTGTTCGTGATGTCCGGTCTATAGTTTATTGAATGTCTTTGGCTATGGGTATGACATGTCTACAATAAAAAGGATCCTGAAAGACAAGCTGTTCACATTTATAAGGCCTACCGAAAAAAATGGTGTAGGTAATAAATCTTTTTTATGCCTCTCAAATTCGCAATCAGTGAGTCAGTGTATTATATTGGAACAGCAACGTGCAAAACTAATCATACACGGAATTGTAGGTAGTTGCTTACTGCTAAAATTAACAACGGCGATACAAAATGATAGTGGTATCTATCAGTGAATTTACAATCTAAAAATGATAAAAATAAATAAACAATTTTAGATAACATTCTGGAAACAAACAAAGTAGAACGGAACGCAATTTAATTTACCAAAAAACCCGTAAGATGGCGTTTTCCTTGCATAATTTATTGACGCATGCGCCACACATTGCAATCAGCTGTCAGAAAGAACATAATCACGTAAAAAACAAAATTATTTGTGTCTTTAGATAATTCCCGTCAATATGGCGGGGCAAAATCCAGGTTCGCCGACTGACTTTCAATATTTTTACGAGGATGAAGTGTATAAAATCAACAATCGCGGTCAAGTGGTCTTCGGTCTGGTGCTCGAGAACTATGAAGCCAACTCCAGCGATCAAGAGAGCGACATTGAAACACCGATACAAAAAGGCGAAATTCGTGTTGTCTGGCATCCTTCCGGCACCGAGCGAGTCATATCCGAGAAGTCGGTAAGCGAGGACAATTACAAAATACTATATTTCATCTCACGCGGTGTTTGGTACTTGCGCACTATAGTAGTTAGTGAAAATATAATAAGGCCTGTACTTACGAGTGCAACAACCCCTAAGCCCGGGGCTACAGCGCATTTTCTTGAATAACACATGATAATACGCCCTTGAATAAGTATAAGAAGGGTAAAAAAGGTGTGAACTTCATTGAAATTAAGTCTACCCTCAAGATTTAAATATACCTAGGTAGGTAACTGGAAACTTTTTCACAATTTGCTGTAAAATGCTAATCTATAAGAATAAATGAGTTAAAAAAGCTTAAAAGTAACTGTCGAAATTTTAATTAAAAATAATATAGACCCAGCTTCATTAAAATGACCCTGAACTTGAATTATGATACTCAGTAATTCTAATAGTTTCTAATAATATTGTGGGTAAAAAAAAATGTGCTACTATACAATAGAAGTCTCAAAACCATCATTATCTTCAATTTTAATTTATGAATATTAGAAAAGAAACTGTAAAGTAAAATCTTTTGAGAACTCCTCATATCCTTCTATCTGCATAACTGTACTTATTTAATTTTTTATTAAAAATAATTTATTATCAGCCTATAACCATTTTTCTGAAGACCAACAGACCGTATAATGGTGTAAATACTGTTTCAATGAATGCTTATTCATATAGAAACTCAATATTAAAGAATTGGGTATTCTTAAAATATTTCTCAATACTTTACAGTCTTCTTCTTTTGTATTTGAATGAAGGTGAGGCCTTTTAGTAGGATTGGAAGCTAAAAGGTGTGCCTAATATTTTATGCATCTACAATCCTTATTCTTATGTTGCTTACTTAGAGCTCTCTTCTTTAGACTACATATTTAGATTCAAAGAAGTTACTATCAAAGTTAACACTTTATCTGCCACGTAGGTCACTGGTGACGCTTAAACGATTGAATTTCTAGTGTGTCTGGTAGTCTGGCAGTAAAGATGTTAAGTAAAGTTACTGTGCCATGTTTTATAAAAAACATAGCTGATCTGGTGTTGTTGCTCAGAAGTTAATAAGTTAACATACTCGGAAATCATCTTGGCTCGTCCACGAAAGACCCTAATGAAGTTTCATCACAAAGTAATCAATAGGTTAGAAACACATAGGTGACAAATATTCGTTTTTATTAATATTGATGTATGTTATGTTATCTCAGGTTGGCCTAGCAGACCGTTCATTGATGCCGGGAGATGTGGTCCGCCGTCTCATTGCCGGCAAGGATACGCAGAGAGGCTACTGTAGGGACATCATCATGAATGCAGCCTTGCAGATTGTGGGCACCAAGCATGTGATACCAAGTGTTGCTAGTGAGAGGCTTCAGCCTCTGGAGGAGTTCACTCCGGATTTAGCTGTATGCCTTGACTCTTGGGTTGGAACTTCTAAGGTGAGCATTTAATTTTTTTTTTTCATTTCAGGTCTCCCAATCCTTGAACCTATCTTGGTGCAATCTATTTAACTTATTGAATGTCAGGTAACTAGTTTTTTCTTTGAGTCATTTAGCTAAGGGGTGTACGCTGACATGCAAGAGACCAAAGTACAGACGCCAGCACGTCAAGTTACCCCGATGTGTCAAATTACTTTGATCGTTTTTCAACTTTATGTCAAATAGAATAAGTTTCATATTCAATTGGGAAAATTTGACACATTGGGGTAACTTGATGTGCTGGCGTCTGTACATATCAAAAATATATTACAATGACAATTTTTACTTTCAAGTGATCCTTGACTGTAATCTTGCATATCTCGAGAGTCAACCTTTCCAACATGATTGGGACAGACTCACTTGAACTCATTTTGCTAACAATTTAACATCCTAATTGAATAACAAAATCTTCTATATAAAATTTTTGTGTCACTGTGTTTGCAAGTTTCCTATAAAACAGCTTGACCGATTATCATAAAATTTTGTGTGTATATTCAATAGATCTGAGAAGAGGATGTACACTAAAAAACACTAAATAAAATGAATTAATTTATTTTAAGGCTGAACAAAGTTAGCCAGGACAGCTAGTTATAATATAATTTTGTTACATATTATATATATTACATATTTTGTTACAAAAAAAAAATTGTTACATTCTATGAAACTTCATTGTTCAAGTTTTTTTTTGGGCACTTGCCACAGTTGCCATGCACAACAAAATTCTATAAAAAGTATTTTACACTGTTGTACAAGACAACCTTGACCTCCAACTTTTTCTAGCACTTATTGGGAATTTAGTGTAAGCTTGTATTTTATAAGCCTTATTCTGATATATTCTGACTGGCCTGTTGGTCTAGCTATTGGCCAGACAACTATGCCGGAGCTTTCTATCCAAGACCAATGTTTGTGTGATGAGCATTGTGTCTGGGTGTAAATTATCTATATGACGTATGTATTTAGAAATATATATGCATGTTTATCAGTTGTCTAGTATCACTCATAGCTCGAGCTCTGCTTATTTTGGGGCTAGGTGGCGTCTTGTGAAAGTTGTAGAAAATCATTATTTATTTATTGTATCTCAGTAGTGTTCATTATTGTACTGTGCTTATAAGGCAGTATAATGACTACTGGTCTGCTTTATGCATTCCTAATGGGGTAAAAATGTAGTATAACTATCAATTACATGCCTATGTAACACAGGCCTGAAACACAGGTTTTTCATAAACCTAGTTTAGGCAGATCCTCATAACAGTTAGCTTTAAATTTTCATCAAATGGAATTAATGTAAATCATAATCTTTACTTTACTTTACACTTGAATATTTGTTTTTTTTTTATTTTATTTTTTTTATGTATATTGCTATTGTTAGCATCAGTGTAGACGCCATAATAAGTATGATACATACAAAACACTGCAGTATTAAATTAAACATTGCATTGTGTTGTACCTGCTATAACTTCTTTTGTCATTATTCATTATTAAGGAAATGATTTTTTGGCATCCAAAAAGTACCAATACAATTTGAATTAAAAAAATGTAACTTAACCTTTGATTCTTTTTACTTTAATCCTTGAACCATGACAATACTCTTTGCTACACAGGCGGTTCACAGCAAACTCCGCCTAGTCTCCGCTGAAGGCTCGCGGCTGGAGTACCCAGACCTGGACACTTGTCCTCTGGAAGACTACTCGATGCGTCGCCGCCGCTCCACACCTTACTCCTCGTCCGAGTTCTACCCTGGACAGGTGGTGTACGGCCCCCTGGGCTCGCTCGACAGTGCTAACTGGCTGCACGTCACCAAGGAAATGAAGGCCGCCCGGAAACATAAGATGCATGATCATAAGGTAAGGTTGAAACTTTACACATCTAATGTTATGCTGCGGTCACTCGGTGTACAAGTGCAGTCCATGCCCATGAGAAAGAGGGGAACCTTCGGCCAGACGGATGTTGTGTCTGGTGGACTACTAAACTGCCCAGTTGGGGGGTTGCTTTTAAATCGTATGTTCCCGCGACCCCCGGCGCAGGTGTGAGACGTCGACCAGGTTAGTTGTTAGTCACTAAGAATCTAATAGACCTTTCCGTCTTAACTAGGATCAAAAGACATCTATCATGAGTAGGATTGTCCACTCCCCAATATTAAAAAAAATGGTGGACTAACTGCCTGATAGTTGTTTTTGGGTTCTTGTATAATATAAATGTTCAATCGCGCGGAGATACCTTTAATATCCCGATGTTAGATACACACCTGTTTAGTTCGTAAGTGGCGATAAAGAAAAAAAAAAGAAAGAAAAGCATTTGTTTGGGACAGGCACAAAAAGTAATAAAAAGCCAGAAAGCCGCCTATTCGATATTTAAAATAAACTGAGTTAGATATGGACCGTTGCGTTGCCGCGATGTCAAGATAGATGTCGCCACACAGCTATAAGCCTAAGTAGCACAGTAGGTACCTTATAGCAGAAACAATGTCAGGATGAAATGTATGAAATCCTACAAATTTCTAGGAACAATGCGTACGATTGGGAAATTGAAAGATGGAGAAACGTTACATTGTAACCGAAACTTTCCCATTGGCTTCCCGAAATACGGCTTCGTAAAATACTTCCTCGAAAACAAAGGGGAATTTGTTGTAACTCCGAAATAAGGGTAGATTTTTCATTGTATGTATATTAATAGTACAGACGCCAGCACATCAAGTTACCCCAATGTGTCAAATTTTCCCAATTGAATATGAACCTTATTCTGTTTGACATAAAGTTGAAAACCGATCAAAGAAATTTGACACATTGGGGTAACTTGATGTGCTGGCGTCTGTACTTGCCGAAGTTCTCACAGCGAACATAAAAATTGAGAGCGCAATGACAAGAGTTTATTTAGATTCTAGAACCGCCGTCTCCGTCTCTTTTTTTGTGATATAAATATGTTTTAACTGATCGTGTATCCAGCTGCTGCCAACAAATGTGTTTTCTTTCTTTATTTCTTCTTTCTTTAGAATTTTCTGAAATCTCGTATTCAAAAAATATCGCCTTATCGAAAGCAAAATAAATATGTAAGAATCGTAGCAGATAGCGCTTTGTAGTTTCTGCCCACCCCACGTATGTCGTCTTAGCGTTTAGTATAGTATCACCATCACTGGAGAACGGGTTCGGATGAAATTATTTTTTATGATCGATGAGAGATATTGTTTAATTGATTTTGTTATACGTTTTACGTTAATCCCTTGTTGGTTTAATTGTCGGAAGCGCCACTGCCGATAATGAAGGCCTGGGTTCGATTCCCGGCTCATTAAGTAGGTACTTGAAAGTATTATACTGTTTTTCCAACGGAAATGTCACAGTAGCAACCCGCAGCCTGAGTTTATGCCAGTTTAATGGCAATAGGCTGCTCTCCTATAACATAGGACTAGGGAATGCAATCTCGTCTCGCCGAGATCCCGATCTCGCGAGATCCCGGCCATATTTTACGAGATTGTATCTCGTCAAATTTCGTACGAGATCTCGCGAGATAACGAGATCAACAAATGCAGCGTGACGACGTGTATTTCATAGCGCGGCTGCGCGCGAACTGAATCCTGGCCGTTGCCTAAATATATATAATTATTGTTTTGTTACCAATATTGTAAGAATTTGAACTGATTAGCTACAGTAGGTATAATAATTATAAACATAAACAAATATTATTAGAGTTAGAGACAAAATAATAAGTACTCTGTTGATTTTTAAATAAAACTTACATTATTTTTATAACTAAGCAACGCAGTTTCTATTTAATTACATATCATGTCAATTACTAGTTCTTAAAACAAGCATTTGCATATGTTTTAATTGCGATTCTTCCAATCTCGCGAGATCCCGTAATTTGCGAGATCTCGCGAGACTGAGTTTTGAGTCTCGCGAGATCTCGCTAGGCGGAAATCTCGTACGAGATTGCATTCCCTACATAGGACGTTAACAAAACTGGTGCACTACCTTCCGGTAGTGTGTATATTACATCCTTTCGTAAAATACAGATGTAATATTAGTATGTTATACTACCTACTTTTATCTCGTTTGATTTTCGGATCATCTCATGTAATCCAAGATATCCACTCTTGTATCCTACACTTTTTGTTCGTGGCATGGTAGGATATTATAAACTCGAAGTAAGAATTCTAAGTAGCGCACGTCTTACGTATTCAACCCGGGCGTTCTGCGGAGCGTTTGCTTGTGTGTACCTGATGAGTACCTACGTGGGGCGACCCGCTGCTGTGGGTGCAACACGGACGCACCAACCTGCTGCAGCACGTGTCACTAACGCGCGCACTGCGTACGCTCAATGAAACGGATTGACTGTTTTTATTGTCAACTGAGGGAACTCACACAGACTGCCTTCTGTATCATTAACGCCCGATATTAATATTCTATCTCAATCAAAATCCCGATCCTTTGTTTTTGACGGCTGCTTCTGATCTTTAAGACTCGGATAGGCGAATTCGGTCGTTGATTGGTTACAGACAAAGATCGGGATCAAGATAGCAACCGAGATAGATTATTAATATCCAGCGTTAGTCGGAGACTTTTGTCGGTTAGATAATAGGTTAGATTATAAGTTATCTATACTAATCTATACTAATATTATAAAGAGGTAAAATTTGTAAGTTTGTATGTTAGGTTTGTATGTGTAGGGGGTAATCTTCGGAACTTATGATCCAATTTTAAAAATTATTGTACTGGTGGAAAGCTACACTATTCCCGGTGGACATAGGCTACTTTTTATCCCCGTATTCCCACGGGAACGGAAACTACGCGGGTGAAACTGCGTGACGACTGCTAGTTAGATGTAAGTATGTCACTTCACTATAGCATTGGGTCACCGTAATGATAGTTGTATGTATTTTTTTTAAATAAGTATACATAAATGTTGCCTTTGACATGAAAACACATTGTCTTTTTAGTTCACCGTGGAGGCGGTGATGACTGAGAGCGTGAGCGTGCACTGGCAGTGCCGCGCGCTCTGCACACACCCCTCCGACCCCGCCACACCCCAGCAGCCCAAGTTCCTAGTTGAAGGTAAGTTAAACTATGACCTTCAATGCGCAGTAACAGATTTTTAGATTTCAGCGGGATTTAACTTTGTTTTGTAGGTACTATGTATAAAAGAAAACAATATATTTGACTTTCGACTTGGTCCACCCATTGTACCAGTTACACCCATTTTTAACCGACTTCAAAAAGGAGGAGGTTCTATGTTCGTGTGTATGTATTTTTTTTCTTATGTATGTTACCTGATTTCTCCCCCATTTGTGGACCGATTTACAAAATTCTTTTTATTTGAACGAGTATGCTCCTGAGGTGGTCCCATTTTAATTTGGTTAAGATCTGGTGCTGATCGGAGATATACAACGGAACTCCTCAAAAAAAAAAAAAAATAGACGGCAAATCTGTCGTGATTGCTGGAATCGCTTGGATGTTTATTGTTTATACAACAACATGATGTATCATTACGCCTGTATGCTCTGAGGGGTACGCAGATGTGTACAATATACCTAGATTTCGTCAATTAGGTACAAAGAGATTTAAAAACTATAGAGGGGGCATGCGAAGAAATGTCATACAAAAACTGTGATCCCATCTCTCAGTAACGCCATCTAGCACTAAATAGCGATATTAGAACGGCAACGGCAAACTCAAGAATGAAATTGACTAAAATAATAATTCTGGTTGGTGGCCACCAAGCGAGCTATAGCCGAATTAAATTTTAGTGTTGTCAGATCAAAGGAAAATGCCGGAAAAATAAAAAATATTTCAAATCAGTTAAATAAATAGGTATTAAAACTAAACAAATTAAGCCAGGCATAAAAAAAGAAACACATTTGTAACTGAAATTAAAAGAGGACCGCAATGCAGTGATTATCGTCTTACCTTAGGTAGGTACTAATTACAAAACTATTGACTTAGAAAATAAATCCAGTTTCATTATTATGCTCACTATTACGACCTTGTGTTTGGTTCAGCGCTGGCGCCGTATATTGTAGAAAATTATTAAAACTTCCTACTTAATAGCGCAGTATTCCTTACGTATGTTCTATTAAAAAATAAACCAAGAAAATATAGATTATGAATCTTATACGTATACGTTTATGATATATCCGAAGCACGGTCGAAAATACGTAGATAAACGGATAAATCGTAAGTCTGGCAGTACCACGTGCCGGAAAGTAGAAACTTGTGATAGGGATGTTCCCATCTAGATTAAGGTATCGATAATATTGATAAAAGTTATAATATTTTTTTCACTTCAGTAGCTCAAACATGTAGGTTTTGCTGCCTGAAATCAGTGAGACCAAGTAACTTTTTAATTTTTGTTTTAGAGCCGCAAATATCTTAATCAGCCTCGGGTTAATCATACTATTTGAAACATTCACACTCTATCTCTTTCCCGCCATTAGAAAGAGAGAGAGAGAGACAAAGACCAGCCCTTTCGAAGTTCTGATTTTGAATTCGACCTCAAAGACAAACACGTTCGGAATTTCGTACTAACTAAAGAAATTTTGCAAAAAGATAATTATGACTTGTAAGGTAATTTATAGAATTATTAACTTATTGTTGTATTTAAGCGAAAATAAGTATCTAATGCAAATAAAACTGATATTTAACCTGTAAATATTTATTTCTAGTTTCAATAATGTTACGTAATATATTTTGAGTACTTAATAAAATATCATGGGTGCTATTTCCAAACACGTCTTAATTTAAATAAAAGAGCGGGAATAAAATTTCTTGGCTGTCGAAAAGAGTTGAATAAGTTAAAAAATATTAAAATAATCGTAAATATAAGTGAAACTAGCGACGAGAACAGTATTATAACACCGGAAGAGTTGAAACAACAAGTTATTAATGCAGAATTAAGTTTCCTACCTGAGAAATATCTGAAAGCATACCATGTCTTCAATGAATGGAGACTTACAAAGGGTGCAAGCAGTTTTTAGGAGACTGTGTTGCTATCTTGTTTTTTAGATTTATCACAGGTGAGGCGATCATCTGCAATGTGGAGTATTTACCCAATTTTTGAAAGCTACTTTAAAAATAAAACATAACGTGCATATTGAAACATACGCAAAACTCGTATCTTTACTAAAATGAATGCATAGAAATAAGAACATAGAAAAAAATTCTAATGAAGCTCCGGACTGCAATTTTCTTGCCGCTAAAGTAAGTGGTGCCTATGAATCTTTGTTGTTAGTTATTAAAATTTGTGTGTAGACTGTTATGTATAAAAATACTTACTGCCTTCTACTAGTTACATCAAAACCACGTCCTCCATCTAATATTTAATGTAACTCTGTGCAAACCATGAGAGAGCACTGGTATCCATAACACAAGTTTAATCTTACCTTGGGTACCAGAGTTCATTATACTTTTTACAAATTTGAGTTATATAAATTTAATAGATTATATTATTAGTCTGTAAGTGGAACTGTACAATCTATCTGGAAATAAATATCTTTTATCTTTTAATTTTTTGAGGTGAAATGAATCCTAGTCTGGTTTAGCAATACTGTTAAAATATTTAATACGATATGTAAAAGATGATGAGAAATGTTAAATTATGCATATTAATTCACACAAAAAACCGTATCCAAGTCTCGTGTTCACAACAATTTTCTTTAGGAAACCTTAAATAACAGAAACCTATTTGAAATGTTCATACAGTATAATATTTTAATAAATTTAATTTAATATTGTAATATTTTGTTGAGTTATCTATTTATTATTATTTTGACATTTATCGATAACAGAATCGATGAACTTTATCCCATCTCTACAAAACAGTACTTTAGCTACTCAACACAAGAGGGCGTTAAATACAGAATTGCCAAATGTTCTAGAACAATCTATGAAAATGATTTAATTCTAATTACTAAATAAATACAAAGAATACCTACGAAAATAAAGCGTAGCGACGTCCATTATTTTTGTCGTAACGGGATTTGCAATAACGTAAGGCGCAACCATGCATGTTTTCGTGGAAAATAATATTTTTCAACTTTCCACAAAGTTGACACAAATGCGTCTTGACAGGCAGATGTCCTACGTAAGACTATGTGTCATCTGTCCGTTCGGACAGAAGTTACGGATGAAAATTTTGTTCGTGATGTCCGGTCTATAGTTTAATGAATGTCTTTGATTAGGTACCTATATTAATTTTCATTTATTAGGGATAAGTGGATAACCCTATTATCATGACATGTATTGTTAACAATTAACAATATAAAATAAATTTTTGGCAAATATTTGTATGGGAACCACTAAAAATGGAAAAATATTTTTTTTTACAAAAAATTAAACCGACTTTAAAAAAACACTAAACGGTGTAAAACAACTCTAAATTCGGAAGTCGGTGGCCAATCATGAATGAGACAAAACCACCAAAGCCACAGACTTCCTAATTTAGAGTTATTTTACACCGTATAGTGTTTTTTTGAAGTCGGTTTAATTTTTTGTAAAAAAGTTTTTTAGTATTACACATAAATCAAATAGAAATGCTGAAAAGGATAATTCAGTTTAGATCCATAATTGATTCCGATAGGTGCCGTTGCGATCAGGTTCGGAACCCACGTTATGACAGGACAGTCCGCTAGTGAAAAATAATCATCAACTTACCTTCCAATGCATTTGTCATAAACAGGTGAAGATCTAAAGAATTTGAAGTTGCTGAATGTATTCGAGCCGTGCACACTGCAAGTCGGTGACAGGAATTTCCTCACTATTGGCCCCGAAGATAGTTTCGTAAGCAAGAAGCAATGGAGAAAACAACAGAGTAAGTAACGCTTAATTTTCTTCAAAAAGGAAAGGTTCCTTAGGCTGGTCTATTAGGTTACTTTTTTGTCTGACCGTATCAAAGGTTTTCTTGGGATTACCACTGTTCTTAAGACGGTAAAGGAGACATGTTGCATCTACTAACCCACAGGCTTTCTCAATCGCAGACAGTAAGCCTGTGTGACATGAAAAATGTTATTAACTAGGCCCTCATATAGAATAATTTAAAATATTCGAATCGTATTTCTTTTTACGTACCTAAAAAAAAACCGGCTAAGCATTCGAGTCGAAATGACGCGTAAGGCCTTGTTATTGTGTGTGTGTTAGCGCCCTCAACCTATCGTATCATACATGTTTTTATTAACATACGCGACACACATTCACGCTTACGTTCCGAAAATTCTGCTCTGCGTGCGGCCCGCAGTACGCATGCGGGCCTAGCCCGTACGTGGGCTCAAACACGCATGCCAATTGTACGAGCTACGCTGTACATTGACCTTAGTCATACGTCAGCATTGCAATTAGGTTAAACATTATAATAACATTCATTTGTAGTAGCAATAAATTCTTTACACAGTTTGGACGTCTACTCATTTTTAACAAACAATTAACATTTCGGACAGTGTTCGAACTAACCAACAAACAAACAATAACATTTAACACTGTTGGGATTTACGCCCCAACACCAATAAATAAGGCCCTAAGTATGTACAACTAATTTTAACTTTATTATGACGGCACTTTATTGAACAAGCAAAAAATACTTGCACGTTTTCTTTTTGATATCTAACTGACTACGAACGATAAATAATATAATTGATTGATTTTCATACCCATTTAAAACAAATGATAACAATGTTTGTTGTGACAACTCAAATTAGTAGAAGTGTGTTAAGCGAGAAGTTAGGCTGTGTTTGGACACTCATCCCCGTTTTCGTTTGATGTTAGAGTTCACCAATGTATAAAATAGAGTTAGATTATAGTATGTTATTTGTGTCTAGGTAAAGGCTACAGAAATCTCCGCAAGCAGGCTAAGCCGATAAAGAAGCCATCGAAAACCGAGACTAACTCGACTGACCACGTGTCCTCGAGACCTAAGAAGCGAGCCTCGGCGCATCGCAAACTTAAGTCGAATGAGGTAATTTTATTGTTAAATTTCCAACAGTAGATGATGGATGAAAGGCGACAAACATAAGGCTGACGTAAGTAAAAACGCCGGGATGGGACGCCCTAGAAGGACTTACACAGACCTTATCGGTGATGTCCTTCAGAAAGGTCAGGTGCGTAGTATCCTCAACCGGCTTGCGTGTATGACGATGTATAAAGGTCATGGCACATTATAACGGCACCGCAACTGCACAGCTGCCGCACAGCTGTCGCCTCGAATTTAGGCTACGGCTAGCTGCCAATGCGCTAACTACGCATCTGCGGAATTGGTGCCAGCTTGCAGTCCGCACGCCGCCCGCAAGGTGCAAGCTAGCTGTCACCGCGAACACAATTTTTATATGGCATTTATAATTGAACACGCCTAGGACTTGCACGTTTACATAATGTCTCGGTTTACGACGGCGCAATGACGTTGTTGGCGACTCGGGAGTCGGCGAGTAGTAAGCATGCGATCGGCGTGCTGTAAGCGTGCGGTCGACGCGCTGTAAGCACATGGTCCGTTCGCTATCGGCACGCGGGCTGTGCGTCGAGTTGTATGGTAAGTGGCAAGCGCGCTGCCTGCTCGCCGTTGGCGGAGCGGTGCCGGTATAATTTGCCATGACCTTAAAGGCTAGAAAATCTAGTTAGGAACAGTTAGGAACCAAAGTTGTTAACTAGTGATCACACTTCACTAAATTGAATTCTAAATCGCACAGACGACGCATTCATAAAATACTTATTACACTATACAATTTGTAGGAAATAGGTAGATCTTTTCAGGGTTAGAACAGATTGGATCCGATTTACGGTAAATTGGAGGTTCCAACCGGTCAACTTCTCTGCCTCTCAAAATATTATGGCATTATTTTGTAAAATCCCATATGTGGTGGCTTTTGAGCCTTTTAAATGATATTTATTTCTGTAAATGGGTTCATATAAACACTTTTACATGTCATTTTTTAATAAGAAGATGAGGTCGGTATTTCGCTATCTGACTACTCTGAGAAGAAACACCGAAAGAAACTCAGAGGTCAGTCTCTTATAAAGTCCAGACATTATCTTGGTCACATTATGTAAGAACCATGCAGATTTGTGTCTGAACACAAATTTGGGTCTTTTGAGGAAAGAACCACACGGATATGAGTGCTATTCATTTATCATTTTGATAGCTTTTGGTACACTTAGGGCTGTGGCTAAGGTGTTGGTACGCGACATTTGCATGAACGGAACTACTGGTGGTACTTTTCAATCGGCTAACTGCCTAAGGCCGTCCGATCAATATGTCTTGACTCTTAGTGTAAAATAAAGAGTTATTTTCATTTTATTGTATGCTTCTAGAATGAAATGGATGTGGACACCCCGTACCAGCTAGACTGCTTAGACGATGCTCTGAAGATGGACGCCAACTGCCCCAGTATCAAGATTGAGAATATTGGCGACGTCTCACTACCTATGGCTAGCAGTCAGGAAGACACCGCTACTGAGGAGAAGAACGATTCCGGAATCAGGTAGCTATGGGAACTGGGGTGATGAGCTTTGCTGCTTTGGGGATTCTATGAAGGAAAAATAAAATGATCGTGTGGAAAGTTTTGCCAGTGATTTTGTAGGACACAAACCCCGGGCACCTTTTTACCCCGGGGTAGTTCCGGGCGTAATAAACCAATTCATACTTTCATAATAGAATATTTGCTTAGTGATTTAGAAATTTAAATTAATAAGAGTTGGAATTAGATGATTGCCCTAGGCTCCGTTTTCTTTTGGTACGCCGCTGGTTCTGACAGAAATAAAGATCTTAATTTGATCTACTACAAATTTGGTATGTCTCACTATTTTGACTAAACAGGTAAAAGGAAATAATTATATTGTATTTTAATTATTTATTTTAAAAACCACATCATACTAATTATTATTTTCCTTACCATCATCATTATCATCAACACAACTATACACTCTTACCGTTATGTCATGTTTAAATGTCAAAACAAAAAATGTCTAGCACGCCACGCGCCATGAATAGATGACGAATTTAAAGAATTAATTCATAGCGTGCCGCGGTTTTAATATGATACAAACAAAACAAACACAAGATCATACCCTACATTTCTTAATCCAATACACATATCGACACTAACTAAACTCTACCCGTACAACAAACCGCTATCGCTTATCGCTACATCTCAACACCATAACCGAACCCTCTCATCAAGTACACTGACGCTAACTAGATCGCACGTCCGCAGTCCTGAGCCGACGCGAGAAGACACACTGCTCAATGGAGACAGCAAGTCTGACACGGCGCTCAATGACGATGACTCCGATAACTGGGAGAACACAAGCAGCGATGGCAGTGAGACTGACAGGTGAATATCTGTTCCTGACGTCATATCGGGCCATCAACACCACCGCGGCATCGACGTGGTGGGGTCGCGGTGGCCACCTGACTCGCTCGCCGACCCTTTAGCGTGCGCACACAGTCATCTTATTACTTATGTACATACATACATATCGGAACTTAAACAGTCTTTTCGGAGTTTTATTAATAGCCAAGACCACCAGTAACACACCTGGAGCTTGGCACTCAACATTTGGTCCTTCGAGCCGGATGTTGATTGATGAATATCTGACACTTATTACCAGACTTAGGTGAAGCAAAAATGGAGGGTTATGAACTTGACCGCGATGTATGTATGTATGTTCATGAGGAGCTTGTGGCTAAATAATAACAGCCTCACGGGTCGATCGAAGGTTAAGCTACGCTTGACGAGGTTGGTACGTGGATGGGTGACCATTCATTACATATCAAGACTCCTCCGTGCCTCGGAAAACACGTTAAGCCATTGGTCCCGGCTGTCAATTGTAGATCTTTGATAGTCGTTACGGGAAGTCAGAAGCCCGAAAGTCTGACCACCAGTTTAACCAAGGGGTATCGTGTTACCCAGTAACTGGGTTATGGGGGTCCTACAGTTAGTCGCTTCATGTAATACACTGGTATTCAGCTGTATGCGGTTAAAACTGGGAGACGTCCCCAACATGAAAACTGAAAAAAATATAGTCTACTAGAGCAGAGCGAAAATTATACGCAGTCCTATTGGTTAATAAAAAATAAATAAATATATTTTCCGTTTCTCCACTCCGCAGCCTCGTTCCGTTTCACAAGACAAGACCGGCAGAATTATAAACAGGGATCCTACAGTATAATTTAACAGGAGATTTTTATGTACAGACGCCAGCACATCAACCTACCCCAAACTGTAAAATATTCCCATTTGAACATGAACCTTATTGTGTTCCGAATAAAGTTGAAAACCTATCAAAGAAATTTGACACATTGGAGTAGCTTGATGTGCTGTCCACTTTATGTACTTACCTACATTCTAAGCAAATAAAGACCTATTCCATTCTATATCAACATTGTGTTGTTCCCGTTAGCGGTGCAACATGGTCCTCTCGCTGCTCGTCGGCGGCTTCAGCCCGCGGTAAGCGCTCGCCTCAACTAGCGGTGCGCTTACTGCGCGGCAAGCGCCTCAAGCGCACCGTGCGCCGCGCGCCGCCCGCGCCGCCGCCGCGCCTGGGCGAGCGGGTCGTGGTAGAAACTCTGCACACCACCAGCCGCGCCAACGTCGTGTGGCAGGTATGTGACGTAGAAAACTGTACTTATGGGTTTTCAACTGACAGCTCAATACTAACGGTTAAGAGATAGTTTGTTAGTTAGTTGTATAATTGACAACATTTCAAAAATTTAACCTCCATGTTTTATTATGTTATCTAAAAGTAAATCCAAAACTAGAGGACCCATATTTTTTGGTTTTTCGAAATTATGTACTTTTCATTCATAATTTTAACTTTGAAATTCGGTGCATTCTAAAAAGACGTAAGCGCCAAATGACGTCATTCATACGGTGGAATGGCGATAATTCCTTTGCTTTACTGTGATACGTCAAAAAAATCAGTTTCTTAGATGTCACTGTCATTTAGCAGTTGTCAATGTCACACATTGACATTAGATATGTCTTGTTTGACATTAGATATGTAATTTTTGACATTAGATATGTCTTTTTTGACATTAGATACGTAATTTTTGACAGAAATGTCTTGTTTGACATTATAGTTTTCATCTTAAAAATTAGCTTGCTTTCGCAAAGGTAAACACCTCATTCCACCGTATAAGTGACGTCATCGCATGGTTTTTGGTTTTTATTTTTTTTCTCAGAAATTAAGCTATAAAAAATTTAAAAAAATATATATTTGAACTCAGCATACAAAAATGAAGAAACGGTATTTTTGTTTTAGGGTCATGTCAATTTTGAAATGTTGTCAATTATCACTTGCTTCAAAAACAGTGAAGTAAAACATCGTTAGGAAACCGGTATGTCTGAGAGATACCGGAAGGCATGTGATACCAAGTCAGAAGCCCATGTAACACGCACTTGTGAAGCCCATAGGTGCCACCTATGGGCTTCCCTAACCACGCAATAAAAAGAAGACTGCAAGAGTATTTATTATTCCTAAATAGCTCTTCGATAACAACATTGAAAAAAAATAATTAATCGCTAAGTTTTTATTGCGATGTACAGAGACTAGCACATGAAGCTACCTCAATATGTCAAATTTCTTTGATAGTTTTTCAACTTTATCAAAAACCGAATAAGGTACATTTCAAATTGTAAAATGAACATGAACCTTGAACAAAAAAAAACACCTTTTTATCTGTGGCTGCTCTAAATCACACAAGCATCATGGGTGTGTGATCAGATTTTTGTGTAAAAATAAGAATGAAAAAATTGTGCGAATCCGTGACGGCCGATCGTAGTTCAGTAATAAAATTATTAAATATAAAGTTTAGTTCTATCTACTACAACTAATATTTTGTTTCTCAGGATGGTACAATAGAAATGGGCATTCCATCCACACAGTTATATCCGATCCATCATTTAGACGGGCAGGAGTGTTTCCCGGGCGACTTCGTGGTCAGCGGGGCAGCTAACGTCGAGGAAAATCAACAGGTCAGGAACTTCTTAGTTTTTTAAACAAGGCTTCGTATATATTTTGCTTTATTTTAATCGTAATAGGATCTAACAACTCAAAATTGACGGCAAATGTATATTAATTGGTTCGATTTCTAGCCAAACATATCACCTGCCTAGCCTTTTTCCAACTAAGTTGGGGTCGGCTTCCAGTCTCACCGGATAAAGCTCACATTCTTGCCAAGCTTGTAATTTTTTTTATTATTATTAATAGGCACGTGTTTGATCACTATCTCACCCCGATAGTAAGCGATGATATGGTCAATGATGAAGCAAGCCCAGAATAAACCTATTCAATCATGACCTAAAGACCCCTATTGTCCCCTAGGTTGTAACTATCAGGAAACACCGACTCCGGCAGGGAATTCCACTGCTTAGCTTTACGCACAATGGAGGTGTTCCAAACGTTTATTACGTATGGGTGGGATGTCCAGTATGTCCACCATGTACCGGTGGTGGGGATTAACTTAAGTTAATCCCGCACTCCACCCATGTACCTGGCTGTTTACAAGGTTATGGTTTTCTATTAAATCGAGCATACAGACTTCGACTTTTGGCTAAATATTAACAGCCTCACGGGTCGATCGGAGGTTAAGCTACGCTTCCCGGGGTTCGTCCATGGATGGTTAACCATTTATTACTTAATATGATTATGATAGATAAATAAAACATTTATTTAGTGCACACAAAAGACATAGACCACCACTCAAATACAAAATGACATAATATCAAGACGTGTCTGTGCCAGTTTAATCAAGCGGTATTAAACTACTCAGTGACGGGTAATGGAGATCGTGTAAAACACTGGTAAGTATTAAGTTGCATCCAGTCAGACTGGAAGCCGATCCCGACATAGCTGGGAAAAACTAGACAAGTGATGTGACTTCTTTGGAGATTTCTGTATATCTGTATAAAGTTTTGTATCAAAGTTGCAATGTATTATTTCTTGTTATTTGACAGCTGAAGCACAGAGAGTATGGTGTGGTCCAACGCGTGGATCACCACGGCAGGACAGCCATCGTGCATTGGTACCGCACCTACACCAGTGCTGATGAGCCAGTGTGAGTTACATTTATTTATTTATTTATAAAAGGTAAACCAACAGCTTCTGTATACAGCATGCAGCATTACATTAGAATAATAGTAAAAAGTATCAGACTTATACAGTCGCCAATAATTGTCGACCAACATTCATGTGAGTGAAAAAACATTTAATTATTATTAGCTAACTAATTGTTAAAATTACAAATAATTAAATTAAAGTTAAAAAGAAAACATTATGAAATTACAAGTACATACATAATGAGAGCTAATGAGATTAAAAAGACAACAAATTTAAAATTAAAATAGAAACAAAACAAAATAAAATATTCACACCTAACAGAAAATAATGACGTAAAACTTTCAAGAATGTTTAAATTGTATAATCATTATCATAACTTTGTTGTAAAACTAAACTAAGAAAATTGACATCATTGCTTTAGAAAGAAACAGGTGGTGTCAGTTGTGAACTTAATTTGAGATGACAAATCAGTCTTTAACTTGAACTTTGCCATGTTTTTTAGTCAATGTTCGTGATTCGTGTATTTACATTGAACTTTCTCTTAACGCCATACTTACCTTTTGATGTTCATGACTACAGCTGTCTGTTTGAGCAAATTTTACCAATCTTGACGAGACTTGCACTGGCAGATAACTAATGTTATCATAAGTAATGGCTGGTTTTATTTAATTGTTAAATTCCATGTGGACGAGATGATGAATTAGTACGTAGTAATTATTATTTGTGGCAATACTGAGCAAATTCAGTAATAACTGTAGTACTATGTTTTTTTGTTATTGGAGACAAGTTAATTACAAGGTCGCACTATAGGTACCTACGCGTATCGCCTACCTGTAATAAAAAGGTAAAAAAACATAACACTCCTTTTTTTTGCAAGTCGTGTAATAAATAACTTCTTGTATTCTGCAGTCCACAAATGCTGCATGAGAGCGAAGTCAGCGTATATGATCTGAAAGATCACCCAGATTTTCAGTACCGGCCTGGCACTGTGGTCATCAGGGTTGCCAACTTTACTGGGGAAGATGCCAACTGCACTGCTGGACAGGTGAGCATATGCAGGGTGTTAAAGTACCCATAAAAACCCACAAGTAACACAAAGCCATATTTTACGTGTTCTGTCGATAAAACATTAGCAAATTTTAAGCGTTCATACATTTGTTGCACAATACATGGTGAAGAAGAGCTAAGAAGACGCACATCCGGATACCATGAGTCCAGTACATCAACCTTAACCCCCCCCCCCCCCCCCCTCTTTTTGACATTACTTTAAACTAAGTGAGATTTTTTTTGAAAAAGTAAAGAGTCACTCCTTTGATGAAACATATTATCATGTTAGATAGATATAACGCTCTTAAAAAAGTAAAAAGTATAAATTACAAAAAACTTTGGTTTCAGGTCATTGACAACTTCCCGTCTGGCCGGGTCAAAGTATGGTGGGTAGACGGACACACGAGCATGTGCTGGCCACAAGATCTGTACAAGGTAAAAATATATTGGTACACACACACGCACACAATTGTATTTTTTCTTTTTCAATTTCTTACTGAATTGCACCTACCACTGTTTGTCTCTCTCAAAGGATGATTGGTAAATAATGATTGTGACATTAAGTCCGCCTCAGTTCATTTGTGTGCTTTTAATGTTAAAATAAATTAATAATATTTATTTCGCTTACTCCATTAAAAAAAGCACTTTTCAACGTCCAAAGTTAATAGTAGTATAAAATACTTCTAGTTGTCAACTGACTGGCCTGTTGGTCTAGTACTTAGTGATTCTGACTGCTATGCCGCGGGTCGTGGGTTAGATTCCCACCCAGGACAAATGTTTGTGTGATGAGCACGATCATTTGTTCTGTGTCTGGGTGTAATTTATCTATAATATGTATGTATTTAGAAATATATAAGTATGTTTATCAGCTGTATATGCCATAACATAAGCTCTCAAGCTTAACTTAGAGAATTGGAAATAAATTTCTTACTTACCTATTATTCCCTATACCTATTTCTTTTTTATTTTTCAAGAAACAGAGTGATTTAATTTTGTAATAATTGCCTATGTACCTCTGGATTTAATTGAGAACACACTTCAGAGATGCACCTTGTATAAAAATATATAATGTTTAATATACCTATCTATTCAAATAGTCATGTATGGTATTTATTTATGTAAATAGTTACACCACAAACTGCCTATTCATCTTTTCTTCTCCACTATCAAGTCCATCCAAAGGTTGTCTGTAAGAGATCGCTTTTAGCGATAAGGCCGCTGTAACACCCTATGTAGCCCTTAAAGTTATAATTTGTAAGTTTTCATGGTGTACAATAAAGAGTATTCTATTTTAGGTGGGTGAGTACGACAGCGAAGAAGGCGAGCTTTGGGGCTCGGAAGGTTCCGCGTCCGAGGACTCGTGGGAGACGCAGAGCTCTGCGCACGAGCCCGACCTGGGGACGCCCACGCCGTGCGACCTGCCGGGGATCAATGGTACGTAGAGAATTCATTAATACTCATAAAGGCAAAAGTCCAAACTCAGGGTTTGCCAACGTTTAATGGAGCGCAGTATTCTTGGCGTCAAATTAACAGACCCCATTCGCAACACCACCTGCATCATCCCACCAGCAGTGGGATGATGCAGGCGAGCAGCCTCAGTATCAGCACAGTATAAATATTAATACAGTAGGACGACGCCTTTGATCTCTGGCACAACAACGACAACTTCTAAACAATCTCGCAACGGGCGTATGGATGCCAGGGTTGTCACAAGTAAACAATATTTATGAAATTATTTATTTATTGCAGATCAACATGGTTAGTAATGTTATAATTAAAACAATATTACGACTTAATACAAGAATCTAAATAATTTACACCCGCTCTTTACTGCATATATTATTAAGAAGTGGAGTATAACAATTAAAAATGCAGTTAGGCGTATACAAAGTGATGTATGAACGGCGGACATGGATTGAAGAATTCGACACTTGTAGGTAAGAACCTCGGTAGCTCTGTTGGTAAGAGCGTCGGTTCTACAAGCTTCTACCAATAATTTACATCTGAAATAATAATATACCTACATAACAAATTTATAGTATATATTGTGCATCTACAAGATGTAACCGAAAGGGTAATCTATAATTATAAAAAAAGACGTCCGCCATCTTGGACTTCAAAAAGGATGGCTTTTTCGTAACAAGCACCCCACTTACTTATACTCAAAATTGCCATCCATATCAAATTATAACAAAATGACGTCCACCATCTTGGATTTCAAAAAGGATGGATTTTTCTTAACAAGCACCCCAATTACACTCAAAATTGACACCCATATCAAATTATAAAAAAATTACATCCGCCATCTTGGATTTAAAAAAGAATGGCTTTATCGTAACAAGCACCCCAATTATACTCAAATTAAACACCCATATCAAATTTAAAAAAAAAACGACCGCCATCTTGGATTTAAAAAAAGATGGCTTTTATTGAACACAACATAATATTATTAGGATAAAAATAAAAGTAAAAAAAAAAATGTAAATAAGTAAATCATATCTTTATCTATAAAAGATGACGACTTGCAATCTTTCACCATTTTAAATAAACAAATTTAACACAAACACGCGTCAGCCCTGTCTAGACGGCTTCGTCGGACGACTGTATGTTTTTAGACTGTGGTATCAGTAAGGGTTATACAAGGGTCGATACAACCGATAAGCTTTCCTCTACACAGCAAATACTAGACACCAGTTTCCAGCTCAACATCAAAAATCAATTAAATAGAATCAGTAATTCAGCCTAATGGCTGATTTTTAGTTTTTTCTCCGTTCATACACGCTGTAACTTTCCTAACTAACAGCTGTTTACGTATACGCTTAGTTCATGCACCTAAATCTTAAGTAGAATGTGCGAAGACGTTGTCGCTCTTATATAACACAAAGTCACAACCGACTTTTGTTACCGATGACAGGATCAGTAAAATTTACTACTAGTGTTTTGCATTTTACTTTGATTTTAAGTTGTTTAATTTGTTTAGAAAATGTATTTCGGTGTTCTCTTCGTGTTGTAATTTTTTCTTGTTCGTATTAATACTGGACATGCATATTATTTTATCCCCCATCTGTCGTATCAACCCTGAATATTTTTTTTTGTTATTCTAGACTAATTTTATCGTTGTATCTCAGATACAGTGGTGCTAGCCGCCGTAGGCGTAGCGGTAGAGTGCGGCTCGTGCGGGACGTGTGCGGGCGCGGTGCCCGGGGTCGCGGGGCCCGGAGGCGCGGGGCCTGCAGCTGCGGGGCCCGGGGGCCTGGAGGTGCCGCGCCTGCTGGAGCCGCGCGTGGCCGCACACATCGAGCGCGGCCGCATCGCCATGAGGAAACTAGAAGAGATGTTCGCTAAACACCCCACGTTACAGAGTCAAGAGGTAAAAGTGCTATCTCTGTTAAGGTGGCTCCGCCCGCCCCGCGGCGACAGGCCAGACGCGTGCGCCTCGCTCGCGTGCGAGCCGCCGCGGGCCCCGCTCGCGTGCGAGACGGCGCGGGCCCCGCACGCGTGCGAGCCGGCGCGGGCCCCGCACGCGTGCGAGCCGGCGCGGGCCCCGCGGCTGTTAGCGCCGCCCGCCGTCGCGCTGGAGCAGCGCCTAGGCGCCTACGTGCGGACGCTGATGGACATGTTCCGCAAAGACCCCACGCTCGACACGCCGGAGGTAGGTGGGAGGGGCCCGTGCAACCCGGACCGACGACGTCGCAAAAGTATCTTTTTCTTACCTAATTATACAACGACGTGTGTGTAGCGTTGCTCAGATTTCAATTTATTCCCTCATGGGTTTGGTGACAGAAAGGGTGCTTCGGCATGCCGACGCTGTATGTGTCGGCTTGTGTCTCAGCGTGGTGGTGGCAGAGCTCCGAGCGAGAATTTCTAGTGATTGTAATTTGGTTTGCTATTTTTATGCTATATGCTTGGCATTAGTAATCATTTCAATTGCATCACATTCACCTGCACGATCATTCAATTTGGGAGCAGTA
Source organism: Euplexia lucipara (assembly GCA_921972225.1). Classification (NCBI taxonomy): domain Eukaryota; kingdom Metazoa; phylum Arthropoda; class Insecta; order Lepidoptera; family Noctuidae; genus Euplexia; species Euplexia lucipara. Next base: position 6,653,140 of record OV179151.1, read on the forward strand.
CAATATGAAATTCAGCAGGACAGTGCAGCACACCACAAGACGCCTCGGCGTCCCGAAGCATCCGTGACCTAACTTCGGGATGTACCCGCAGTATGTCAAAGGATACTTTTGCCGGCCGGCCCGGTGTGCGCTCGACCTTTTGATACTGCGCCATGTTATTGCAAATGTCGATTCTGCGAGCACAAATCTACAGTTATACAAATCAAATGTTATCATGGTTTTGAATAGTTAACTCCAACCGCGAAAACGTTGGATCAATCAGGATGTTTCAAAGAAAACAAAATGTCCGCCTGATAAATCATTTGTTTGAAGAGACAAACAAGCCTGCCTGTTCTTCGATGGCTTCCTCATTTTTAGTCCCATTAAAAATTATTTTCATTGTCATTATTTTTATTTTTTTTTTTTTTTTCTACTATATCAAGATTAAGAATATAATAATAATACTCATTTAATCCAAGCAACAAGACTCGAAGTGTTTGAAAACAACGTCAAAAACAGAAACAAGTTGTGACATCATTGCTGCAAGGTGACAGGCAAAGCGGAAACCTTGCAGCAATGGTTTATACACACACAGTCAAGCCTACTCGCTGTCATGGGCTGGATGCTGTTGGTACAAGTAAAAAGTAGCAGTTGAATATTAAAAGTTTTAACAAAATATCTGTTCTTTTATTTTACTTTTTCCCCTCCCTTGTTTTTTTTTTCCCTTTAACTATTTTATTTTCATATTTTAATTTATGTGAGGACAAAAATAAGCAAAACACCTGTTTAAAACTATTGGCATTCTAAATTGTTGTAATGTGGAACATAGGGCGCGCGTTGGCTCCATTTATTCGTAAATAAATTTTTCAACATGGCGAAAACATGTCTAATCTAGTACATTTCTTTTAATTCTCAATTTCGTTACATTTATTTAGATTCATGTTCCACTTATACAATTTTCTTGCGTTAGATGCACCAAAACTTTTAGATTTCTATTTTAGTTTAGATCAAATTTTTGAAAGGACTCGGCTGCCCCCAGAGCGCCCTGAATTAGCTTTTTTTGGGTAAAATGTAAAGTAGAAGCAAGAAATCAAATTGGGCAAAATGGTTTTAAAATCTTTTTGGTCATATAACTACGACTCGGGCGGAATGGACCCGACAATAATTGTCAGATAAATCCCACTTAGGCGGTTAATGGGTTAAAGCTATTAATTATTATATTTTGAATTAGACTTTATTGTGCTATTAATATCTTACATAAGTACCTATTCTTTACATGTGGTACACGTAAATGTCAACATAAGCTTTCTAAGTTTCTCTTTTATTTTCAGATAATGCGCAAGCTGTTAAACTTGTACAAAGATTGCCGATTTTTAGACCGCCTAATGGGAACGTCCTTTTTCCATGAAGATCACTTTTTGGTAAGATAAACAATATTTTCATTTTTGTAAATTAGTTTTTAAACTAGTGAGGTTGATCTTTCGCTATCGGACTACTGTGAGAAGAAGCACCGAAAGAAACTTAGAAGTTACTTGTAAAGTCTAGAATTTATCTTGGGCAAACCAACCATGAAGTTTTTACTAAAAAAATCGTAGAAGTTTTTATGATTCATGCAAATACGTACCTATCTATATTTCTAAAAAGAAGCTACTAATTTGTTTCAATATCAGATTTAATGATTTGATTGAATGAGTTAGGTTAGGTTTCATTTCATATCAATAAAAAAAATCTACTGAAGACTTGGCTATACAGCCAAGTCTTCAGTAGATTTTTTTGTAGGCTAAGGGAACTATGCCCGTATGGGCATAGTTCCCTTTGCCTACAAAAAAATCGGCCACCGGGCAAAATGGGTGAAGAAAAAAAAATCTCTGCTTATATTCTACGGTTGGCGCCATTATTCAGAAATTTTCTTTGCGAGTTTTAGTTGTTTATGTCACAAAATGATAATTCATCAGATTCAACTCCATCAACTAGCAAACGCCATTGTATGACAAATATACATGAACAATCATACGAAATTAACAATAGTTTGTCTCAAACAGTAAATATGCAACCTAAAACTTCCCCAGTTAGTATAAAAAACTGTACCAATTTCAATGTATGTCATAATTATGTGAATTATAACTTTTATAAGAAATACATAATTTTATTATTGGTTAGTTCAGTTTATTGTGTTTTTATTATTTTATTAAATGGCTTAATTTTTTCGCAACTGTATTAAAAATAGTCGTTCAGTACACGTGCGAAACCGTCATTGCAACTTGTTCCGACTGTCAACCTCGAACTCTTTGCAATGACAACCTTTCCGCACTTGTAATGAAATATACTATTTTAAATGCCCGATGCAGGGTCTATTGGAACGTGTTCGCGAGCGCGGCGCGATCACCCCGCGCGCGGGCGAGCGGCGCGTGCACGAGCAGTTGGCGCGTCTGTTCGCGCCCAGCGAGCCCCCCGCCGCCGACGCGCCGCCCTCACCCCCGCCAGACACCCTGTCAGTGGATGAAGACATGGAGAAGCCACTGCAGGTTGACGGCATGAAGCCCATAGCCACGGCAAACGTTACTGTTGAACCGATGCAGGTGATCTATTGTTATAAATATGTAGCGACATCTATCTCGCCAAATATGAACTAACGAAAAACATCCTAAATCACGATGTTTTCGACGTATACAAGATCTCGACAAGAAGCGTAGGGGAGTAGTAGCGGACCAGACACAACACTCATCTGGTCTTGGGATCCCTCCTTTTCAATGGTGGATGAGGAATTTTACACACTGTTCCTCATACCTGCAAATATCCGATTAATCAGCCACGGATAGTTTGACGCAGAAATAACAGCCGCATGGGCGGTTGGAAGGTAAGCCTACGCTTGCCTTTGCTTGGCTGTAATTTCTTGCGATTATTTGTACATGAAAATTTCAATAAAAAAGATACTTACACTCGAGTGAAGCCGGGGTATTATATAAAAGTACATGCAAATCTCTGTGATCACAAAAGTAAAGTATAGTATTTAGCTCACTAAGCAAAAACGAAGATTTTAATATCAAAGGTTACATGTTGGTGTTAATATTTCGTTGTTAAGTGTTCTGCTATCAGAATAACAGCGCTGCGGTATTTATTGTTTCTCAATAAATATCGTGGCATCGTGCTGAGATAAGAGCCTTTTTGGCCTCGCAAAGGTCGTTTTTGTTATTTAATAGTGTTAGATTTACTTTTATTTTTAAACTGTCAATTTCCTGTGCGTGTCCCAAATAAACATATTTTCTTTCTTTCTTTCTTTCTTTGCTATATTTTTTGTACTAAGTACTGCAATGATGCATATTATTATTATATCCTGATGTACCTACCACCTAAGTTCACATTGTGGAATGCAATAAATATATTGAGTTATATTATCAGGTATTTCATTATTTGTAGGTGGAGTGTACCCTGTCGAAGAAACATTTGCACTTGAACATAGAGTCTGCGCAAGCTACCAGCTCTGACACAACTATGGCACAGCCAGATAGCAACACTAGTGAAAACCGTGAGTACACACCACAAAATAAGCTCCTCGAGTCGGCTTGTTGAATCATTTGTTCTTACTCTAGATGTTCTTTTAGTAAAACTTGTTCAAATAAATCTGTTTTCTGTCAATGTAACGGCCCGCGGCCCGCTTGTTCACCCAACCACTTGATCCAAAACCTGTTTTAGAAGTCAATTTCAAAATAAAATGTTTCTTCATAAGACTGGCAACATGTTTCGATGTTAATATTTGTGTTAATGTTGGTAAAAGATGTTAAATTAATAGTATAGTCTCCAACATGAACCTTACAAAGGCAAAGTAACATATTGCAAAATACATTAATGAATTATTATACGATAATCTAACACATTCGATTACAATATTAAATAATTAATTTGTACACTTGCGTTATACATTATTATTTATTTATCAGCGACTCATCTGGCAAACAATAAACTTGATTGTATATGACAAGTTGCTGGACATAATTACAAAAGTCCAAACTCATTATGACGAATGTCATGTGACACGAATCAATTGGGGTGCTCTATAACAAATAGCATGGCTTTTTGTCTTCTTCGTAAAATAAACCGTAAAATGTCGAGTATCATTAAATCCAAAAAGACGTCCGCCACTGGACCTACCTTTAAGATTTCCACAACGTGTTCTGCGCTGATCCATTGACTTCTCGCAATCCAAGCATGTATAAGTAAACCTTATACATGCTTGGATTGCGAGAAGAAGTTTTTCTGTACTGTAACAAATATGTTTGCTTTAAAATTTATTAATTTATTTAAATATAAATTCACAACATTACAGATAAAGTAGTTGAACAAATCTATAAATAACTAGCTGTACCAGGGTACAAGGTACAGGGTACAGCGAAGCGTGGCAGGCCACGCTTCGCTGTGGCACATTATGATTGAATGTGTAGTGTGTTTGGGTAGACTATAGGAAAGTCAAATTAAACACTACTTTTAAGTAAATAAAATATAAAGTTTATTAGCAAAGTAATTAGTGAACACTTAACAAAAGCGCGGCAGAGAAACAATAATCTAATGCGTTCGCCGTAAAGGATTGTAGCGGACTGTCGAGGGCGACCGAGAGGTGAGGTGCGCGAGCCGTGCGCGGGCGCCGCCCGCCGGGCGGTATCGCAGCGCGGGCGGCGCTCGTTGGTCGTCCGATCGTATTGCGCGCATGCGCGTGGTCGATGTGTATCGAAGCGTGCGGCACCGCTGGCGGACTCGTAGGCCTCCGCTAACGGCGCGGTGGCGCACAGTGGATAAGGCTGTATACATACACGCTAGTTTGTTAGGCCGTGTGCGCACGGTTGTGTTCAATTATATAATATTATTATTTTTGTAGTGTTTACAAATATGTATGGTATGGTATTGTGTTGTGTTTATATGTATGTACGTGTTGTATGTAATATGTATGTACTTGTTGTGTATAATGTGAAATATATGTAGGTGTAGCCTACAAATGGTTAAAAAAAAAGAGAAAATGACGTGTGGCACTCGGAGACTGCCGCGGTGAAGCTATTGCATAGCATTTTTTATCAACTCCTCTCCCCTCCCCTCCCCCTCCCTCCCTCCCTCCCTCTCCCCCTCCCTCCCTATCCCCCACACCTCCCACGCCCCTCCCTCACCCCTCCCTCACTTTCCCCTCCCGGCTCCTGCCCTTTCCCCTCCCCTCTCACCTCCCATATCATAACTGTTGTTCCAAACTTAACGTTTCGAAAATGTCCTCAGCTAACACGGAGACAGCAGAAGGTGAACCGGGTCAGGGCAAGAACGTCTGCCAGAAACTGTGCACACTCATTCATGCACAGCTCGTGAAGGCTCACACCGAAGTCAGTCGGTAAGTCGCTACACTAGTCCAAGAACAGATAAATTAATCGATTTACAGAACTGAGAAAATGCCAGGAACATCTCATAAAAACTTTTTTTTGCAACGGCTGTATCTTGTAACTTGATATAAACGTCCAACAAACTTTAAATGTGTTTTTTATTGACCGTCAAACGCCACCGGCTTTTAACGATAGTTCGAACAACATCTTATACCTGTACCTACATTCATAACAAATAAAATGTATTGCCTGATTTGGCATAGCTTATAAATGATTTTCATTGAGCGTCAGCTATTTGTGACAATATTGTTCGGTGGCTTTGGTATAAGTTTTTGTACTAATTCGATCTCATTAGAATGACTTTTTTTTTTTGGAGATGATTGAGCATCGTCTGGTGGGAATAATAAGAACACAATATTATTCCAATTTTAAAAGATGGAATAACAATATAATTTAATTAGGTTTTGTATTTTATTTACTGAATTAAATAAAAAAAATCTATATAAGTTGGCGTAAATAAACGTCAACACAGTCGAGTAAGTATAAAAACTTCCACTAGGCCCTCAGGTCCGGCCACAGTATTATGCTAACTCAAATCTTTGTTACTAGTTTCGCACACTGGCACCTCAGCACATTTAAGATAAAAACAAAACCTTATGTAAGTTGTAATAAAGGTTAAATTTATTTCACAGGAGAAGGCCGCAAGAGTTGGCCGATTTCCTTAACGCCTTAATGAAAAAACAAATCACAAACGGCTCTGAGGAGAACTTAGTCTACCACTTTTCAGTGTGAGCCTCCTTTATTGTTTTTTATTTACGTTTCTTTATATATAATATTTGGGCTTCTGTACATGTTTTTTGCTTTATTCACATTATATTTTACGGTATCCATACTTCACGCGTTTGAGTTTTCATGACACATAATTATACAGGCTGGTGATCATACTCGTCACACTGAACAAATTTTCATATAAAACTGGTACAAAGGGGAAAATCGCAACTGCTGTTCAAAGTAGGCGTTTTTTAATTTCATTTTCATTGTTTCTCAATCACAATCCTGTATATTGGTTGTTTGTGCCTACATGTACATATAAAAAAACATGCTTAAATGTGATGCGCTAAGGTAACCCGCAAAATCCGAATTTTGTTTTTCACTTTTCTGCGGTGCCTAACAACATTTATAAGTTATTAATTATATTATCATCCACTACTTATGGGAATCCTTCGTGCCTCGAAAAGCGTGTAAAGCAGTTGGTTCTGCCAGTAGCAGCAACCGAGGGTCTGACAACCAATCTTAGCTAGGGGTATCATGTAACTCGGTTATGGAAGTCAAATTTCCAGTCTGGAAGCCGACGCGAGACCACGATCTTAAATTACACTATTGTTATCAATAGTGTAATTTTAGATCGTTGGAATTACATAACTTAATTCCGCCATCACCTTTCTACCATCGGACAACCGGTACGGCGAGTGTCCACCCTTACATCGTTGGCACTTCTACGATTCGGTCAAAGCGTTTTGCTTCGTCGCGCGTCATTTAAACCGCGTACGTCGAAGGACTGGAACAACTTGCCTGCTGCAGTCTTTCCGTCGACTATAATTTAGGTGTCTTCTTAGACTAGAGTGAATAGGCTCTTAATAAACTATTGCGCTTCACCATCACTGATTGCATCATTGCTTACCATCAGGTGGGATTGCAGTCAAACACTGGTTTAAAGTATTAAAAGATTTTTGGTCAATTGAATGACAATTTCACGTGAACTTTCACGTGAAATTGTCATTCAATTGACTAAAAATTGAGCTAGGATGGTTGTATTAATGATTTTAATGATAATGCTTGGGTAAATATATACTAATCACGGTCAAGTATATTTTTATTATCTAAAAACTTGGTATAGAGTCACGAATAGCAAGACTAGTAAAAAAAAAAACCGATCGATTTGAGAACCTCCTCCTGATGTTGGTTAATAAGAATTTCATAAGCTATAAAAACACTAAACTGTGTAAAATAACTCTAAATTAGGAAGTCTGTGGCTTTGGTGGTTTTGTCTTATTCATCATGGGCCACCGACTTCCGAATGTGTAGAGTTATTTTACAGCGGCTAGTTTTTTTTTTGAAGTTGGTTTTATTTTTTGCAAAAAAGTTTATTATTTTTCCATTTTTAGTTGTTCCCATATAAATATTTGCCACGAATTTATTTTATATTTTTAATTGTTAACAATACATGTCATTGTAATGGGGTTATCCACTTACCCCCAATAAATGAAACTTAACATTCCAAACTGTCGAAATCTAGGTATATTTTACACATCTGTGTACCCCTCATAGCATACAGGCGTGATGATACGTCATGATGTTGTATAAACAATAAACATCCAAGCGATTCCAGCAATTACGACAGATTTGCCGTCAATTTTTGAAGAGTTCCGTTATATATCTCCGAAAATCAGCACCAGATCTTCACCAAATTCAAATGGGTCCACCTCAGGAGTATACTCTTTCAAATAAAAATAATTATGTGAATCGGCCCACAAATGGGGGAGAAATCAGGTAACATACATAAGAAAAAAAATACATACACACGAACATAGAACCTCCTCCTTTTTGAAGTCGGTTAAAAATAAGAATTTCATAAGCTACCCTAGCGCTTTCGCCTTAAAACACTGATTACAATTGATATAATTATTATCCTATGTCTACACAGTTACTGAGTTATACATTTACCTTATTCCTTAATTACTCAATTTAAAACATGGTTAACCATTGAGTAATTAAGAACACGTAAAACTGGGCGTCTCCCAATAAAACTGATATCGGATACATTTTAAACACCATCGTGTACAGATTTCCAAAAGATTTTTTTGTTTTTTTTTTATCATTTCATTCATTTGTATATATTTTTATGAGAATTATGATTGTATTTTATGCATTTCATAATGTCGTTGGGGTCTCACCTGTAAAACTAATTGTAAATACAGCCTAATAATCCTTCATTTGACTTGAATAAGGTAATGTAAGTTGGTTGGTTGAGGATTTTGATATTATAAAACTGGTCTAAAATTATAATTTGTTGAGATATATGGTCCAAATATAAAAACAAACTTATAAAATATCTAATTCCCCTCAATTTCATGAAAAAGGTGACATGCCACCCTATGATAGTCTTTTAATAGTATATTTTTTTTCGCCCTGTTACCCGTATCCCAATACTTATATTAAACAAATGTATATGAATAGGAAACTCTGAAATTCTGAATGATTTTTGTATCATGTTTATTTTAACTTACTGTAGAGTTCATTTCTATTTCTATAGACTTGAAACACAGTTTTTTTTTAATATTAATGGATGATATTTTATAACATTTAAGTACCTACCTGTAGTTGGCTACGAGCATTCGGTAGCAATATTTACTGCCCCGTTTAGAATGAATATCCTGTGTACATTGCATGTAACTCCTACAAATCAGGATCATTTACGGCAAAGTCAGCTAAAATTGCCGTCCATTTTGACAGATTAAAATAGGGAATATGCAAGCGGTTGTAAACTTTTTATATTTAAATATACATTTTACCGGGAGCTTGTCTCGGGTCAACCCGAGCGTTTATGAGATTAACCATCTAGAATTTTGCTCTTGAAAAAATGTGGAGGGAAATTCGAAATTCGACAATGGTATTTTTACTTTTAAATAACCTAAAGTTTTCAAAATATTTATAAGTGGCCAGTGTCTAATACATAAAAACTTTTTTTCACAATACTTTCTGAGTGGTATGACGATGTTTCCACCCTGCATGATTATAGCTCTTTTTTTGTAATTGTTTTTGAGAGTGAATTATCAAAATCAATTCTCTATTGGGCCGCCCGGCCGTTTGAAACCGCTGAACCCTTCGTTCTATATTCAAAAAGTTGCGTACGATGCCTTCTAGCAGTTGGATAGACTGCGATTAGCTTATGTCAAAATAGTACAAGAATAAACGTATTACCAGTAATATCCCTCGGTATATTTTTAGCACTATTTACTCAAACTTGTCTAGCCAGCGTTTATTGTTTTATTTACTTTTGTTTTACGTTATATTTACTTTTTTTTCGTTCGTTTTTGTAGATGACTGTAAAAAGTGGTAACTTAATTTCTCTGATTTCCGATTGAACCCGATATTGTTAGTTTACCGATTGTATTACCATATATTTGTTTAATGTAAGTGTTTCAAGGCCCGTAGGGGTTTAATCTCTATGACGAAAAGCTTTGTAACGCAACCTGTTACAGTAATTTATTGATAAATTACTTTAACAAACTTTACTTAAACTTTATTTTTTAAATTTAATCCGTGATCAGGGATTTTATATAGCAAAAATAGACCTAATTTTGTCACCTGAACATTGGTATCGGACTTGCGTTTCGTCATAGCGATCATACGCCCAGTTTGAAACCTTGTAAAGCCCCTTTGTAACGAAATGCATGGTACTGTAATATTATTGGTACTGTCTTACCCACTAACAATTGGTACTAACTATCTTTCTGTTCCTCTAATAACCCTGGTTTGAACTATTTTGTAATTTGTGCAAAGATCGTCATTTTGTTTGGTACTCGGTTTAGTACTTTTTTTAGAAGCCTTTTTTTGACTTTTTATTATTATTTACTCAATATCGATGATCGTTGTACATTTAATTACAGTTTATAATAAATATTATCTCATATGTCCATGTATTGTAGTCAGTACGGTGCCCTGGTGGTGAGCTTGGCTGAGGAAGCCGAAGGCGCCGCAGCCGGATCGACTGACGTCAAAGATGCTACCACAGCAACCGCACCGAAGACGGAACCTACTGGTGAGTTAATATCAATAAAAGGACACACGTACAGACAGCGCCATCAACTGGTTACCCCCGCCAGCTATATGGGTCGGTACATATCTGACGGAAGATGCGGCGAGCGTATGCGATCCTGTACCTCGACGCACTAACGCATCATCGGCTGAGTGAGAAAGGTTGAATGTTTTATTATATATTTGTCTGTTCTGGCGTCAGATATGTACCGACCCTAAAACACCGAATTAACAGGGTAACCAGGTAATGACGCTAACCGTACTACGTTCCGACTTTTCCAGAACCGGATCTTTAAGACTAGAGTGAATAGGTTAGGCAAGCGTGCTTAATCGTCGACCACATCATCGCTTGCAATCAGGTGGGATAATGGTCAAACGCGAGCCTATCAATAGTAAAAAAAACATTAAAAAGACTGACGTTAGGGAGCCTAAGTAATGGAAACTGTACTTTTTGCATACAGGGTCACTTACTTGCCATTCATATTACAGCTGTAATAAAAAACAAGCGGGGCTGACAATAGTCGCATTTGACGTGAAACAACTGACGTGGTCAATACGTCGTGAATATGACAGTACGACATAGTACGAACTTGTGTTGGCACCATCTCTCTGCCACCGCGTGGTCATTGGTCAAATCAAATAGTGCGCGCGTCCAGTATCCTGTTACGCATTTCCGTCCCTTCGAAATCACTTATAATCTTTGAAATCGCATACAACATTTGAAAAAAAAAATACCGGCCTGTTACCATCCCAGTACAAGGGCAAAAGCCTCTTCTCACCTTTACTCCACTTACAATACCAAGTATATAAGTTAAAAATGGTTATTTTTAATGTACAATTTGTAACGAAAGTACAATAAGCATGTTAGTTGCAATTACGATAGACGCGGAGTTTATTATTTCTCTTATCACTGTATCCTCCTACCTAGTAAAATACCCAAATACCCAATTGGAAGCCTGAGGCAAAAAACTTGAAGCCGGTCAGCCTCTAGGCGAGTTAAACGCTGTTGTGCTGTTTCTGCTTGAGGATAGATTCCACAAGCAGAAACAGCACAACAGCGATCCATTATATCACATTCGGACTCTAAATATTCTTCATCGGTTACCCGTGCGCAATAATTAATCGTAGTTCTCTCTTTTTCTCCCTCTCGGAGAGATATTTGTACCCACGTGACAGCGTGGCGCTTCAGTCAGCTCTGTTATACCTACCAAAAAGTCGTACCAACTTGGGAAATGGGCTTAGCCATTCCGTCCTGCGGTACAATTTTAGTTCATACGGGCACGAGCGGGTGAGGCGTATTAAAAAGTAAAATAATGATTTAGTTCATATTTTCTGCCATTAAACATTGGGAAAAAAATATTCGAACCAAATTTAAATTACATGCATATTCCCTATTGTTTCTTTCAATATGAATATCTATTATTTAACATACACAAACGCAGGACTTACCTACTAATAACAATAGTGAAAAAACAATAAAATAACAGACACACACGATATCTATTACTGTTTTTACTTAAAAGTATTTTACTACGCTAAAAAGAAAGTTTTTGATATCCTTAAAATACAGTTAGCAATTTTCCAAGTACAAACATCTTTAAAAAACGTTAATCCTAAATCTGGTCGTGTTATCTGTTACTTTACTGAGCACAGTGAAAATAACTTAAAATGTACTATTGTTTTTCTTTATGGCAATTTGTGATGTAACGCAAAAATTACAGTGATCATTTCCGAACCACCAACACACGCAAAATGTTCCACATGTGTTCGACTTTAAAGTTATAGAATTAAAGGTAATATTCAAATGATATTTCAATACGTGTTTAAGGTACGGACAAATAATAGGCTGTTACTTGATAACAGATATTTGGATCTGTTATTTTTGTGTAACAGTAACAGAGATAACAGATATAGTGTTTTACCTGTTTCAACCCATCTCTAGGCTCGGCTTTGGGGGGCCATTTAGACCCGACCAGGGCAAGTGAGGTTGAGCAACTTGCCGAATGTGTGGATGCTTTGGTGATCGACGGGAGCGTCGCGGCACTGTTCGTACAGTGTCGCAAGCTTCACGACACCTCGCCGGTCAGGTCTCCGCCAGGTGAGACCTCCGGTGCTACTGGACTTAATTAATACACTTAGAAACATAGGGGAGCGTCAGTCTACCGCGGAAATAGTTAACGCCGCGATTCCTTCGTCATATTGCACAACGCCATTTATCGGTCATGCAGTTATATTGTACATGGAAAATTATTCGGAAGTAAATATTATTATATGGGCATTTTGGGCATGTTCTTATGTTGCATATCGATTTAAAGATACGAAGCGTCGCCTAGCGCACTGCGAAGAAAGTAATAATTAACGAACTATAAATGATCGTAATATTGAATTGTTTTGCCATAAAACAAAAAATAAAGTAAAATCAAGGTATATTATATTAATTTTAACAATAATCTATATCAAGTAATTTTGGCGTGTTTGCATTGGCAAAGTAAATTTTATAAACTTATTGTTACACATAATTTTATTAGCAACATTTCGGATGTCGTTACGTGTTTCTACATCGTGGTCGCAATAATAAGTTATTTTTATAAATTAGCATAAATTGATATAACTTTGGATAAAGAAAACCAATTGCAAACACAAGATTTGTGTAATTATAAGTTATCCACGTCAGTTTTGTACTTTTTAAGTGATGTTCAACAAAATAAACTACTGACAACCAGAAAAAAAAAACCCAAAAATGAGAGAAAATTAAATGTTTCTAGAAGGTAGATAATTCCAGGACGATGAATTTGATTTTGAATTCCTTGACCGATGTCGGAGATGTAACTTAGAAAGCAAGCTATTTATAAGAAGTGCAGTTATGCCAAGCGTTTTAGGTAGAACAATACTGTGCTCAATTCATTCCACGTTTCCAGGTGCCCCTGAAACAGCTCCCCTCGCGACAGCTGAACGTACAGATGAAGCAGAAATGGACACCGCCAGCCCAGCCGCGGCTGTAACTGAGGAAAACAAGGAAGACGGCGAAGGATTCTGCTTACTGGAGTCTGCGCCCGCCGCCCATCGGTTCCGACTGTCCATGCTGCAGCCGTCTGAACCCAGGACCTTCTACTCTGCCGTGAAGAGGGAGATTAAACTGCTCAAGAGTGATCTACCACCAGGGGTAAGAATAAAAATTTTGGTCTGCCGGACCCGTCCACATTTACGGAGCACGTCACCATTAGGCAGAGCGGCGACTCGTGGCGGTTTCATACTTTGAATCTGACTGCTCGCCGCCGCTAACAGTGGCAAGGTCGTGGTCGTTAGAAATTAGAATTAGCAGTGCTTGTTACGCTGTTACGGAAAGATATTATATCAACAAAAAAAAAAACAAAAGTCTATTCAAATTATGCTGAGAATCAGCACTTTTTAAACCTCATAAAAATACATTCGACAGTCCCCCAAAACGCCCAATCTCCACCACTTTCTTGTGTTCATCAAACTCGCCTTCAGCAAGGGTTGGTGAATTAACTAGGCGAGAAGAGGCCTTTGCCTTGCTGTGGGACGGCAACAGGTCGGTATTATTGCAAGCAGTGTCCGGTGAATTTCACCAATCGCAGTAGAACCCCTCATCAGTCCCTCGTTTCTGCGCAGGTGTGGGTCCGCGGCTACGAAGACCGCATCGACCTGCTGTCGCTGATGATCGCGGGCCCCAGCAAGACGCCGTACGAGGGCGGCCTGTTCGTGTTCGACGTGCAGCTGGGCGGAGAGTACCCGCGCGCCCCGCCGCTGTGCCACTACCACTCCTACTGCACTGACAGGCTCAATCCTAACCTCTATGAAGATGGCAAGGTAAGTCCTCCTTTATTTATGTGTGTAGGTATATTTCGTACAGACGCCAGCACATCAACCTACGCGCCTAATGTGTCAAATTTCGTTGATAGGTTTTTAACTTTATTCTATTCTAAACACAATAAGGTTAATATTCAATTGGTAAAATTTCACAGAGGTTGATGTGCTGGCGTCTATACATTTCTCTTCGAACTATAATGTCCCCTCTACCGACTCGTGGTTTTAAAATAAAAACAACTTCTAACAATTTAGCTTTCTATTGGCAGAAAAGATGTTAAAATTGGTCCAGTAGTTTCGGAGCTCATTCGGTACAAACGAACGAGAAAATCCTACCTCTTTATAATCTTAGTAGAAATCAGATTTGCTCCTGTTCGTGGGGAAAAACTAGAATCAGAATTTGACTTTGGGTTCTAATCAAACTCGTCAATGTGGCTTGCGTGATAAAATAATTATCAAAAACAATAAGATATAAGTAATAATAGGGTAGGTAGACGGGACTAATTATTATTATTTTTCTTATTCCTATAATAACTATAGTAGAACGCAGAATGTGTTTATAAAACGTTATTTTCATTCCCCCAGGTATGTGTCTCCCTACTGGGTACGTGGTCCGGCCGCGGAGTAGAGGTGTGGGGCAAGGACAGTTCCCTGCTGCAGGTCATCGTATCGCTGCAGGGGCTCATCCTCAACGCGGAGCCCTATTTTAACGAGGCTGGCTATGAGAAGCAGAAAGGTAAAAAGAAAATGTTTATCATAATAATATTATTAAGAAGCAAAATTTGTATTGTAACAAATTAACTTAAAAACTGTTGGACGGGTTTGAAAAATTATTTCACTGTTGTGAAGCTCCACTGTCCCTGGGTGACATTGGCTCATTTTAATCCCTGTACTCTGACGGGAACAGGCATTACGCGGGTGAAACGTGATGCCCGCTAGTTAAAAATATAAAACTAAAATGAATGCTAATTTTATATTAACATTCTTCCTTGGCAGGTACACAACAAGGCAGAGAGAACTCTCGCATGTACAACGAGATGGTGCTTCTCAAACTGGTGCAGTCGATGACCAAGATGTTGATGAACCCGCCGGAGCCCTTCCGCGAGGAGATCCTCACGCACCTGCGCGCCGCCGCCGCCTCGCTGTGCGCGCGCCTGGAGGGGCTGGTGCTGCTGTCGGGCGAGGGCGGGGCGGCGGGCGCGGGGGCGGGGCCGGCCGAGCTGCTGGCGCCCGAGTTCCCGCTGGTGCCGGCGTCGCGCGGGTTCTGCCTGACGCTGCGCTCGTCGCTGGAGTCGTTCCGCGCGGCGCTGCGGCGCCACGACATCGGCGTGCCGCCGTGCACGTTATAGCCGCGCCCGCCCGAGCGCGCACCGCACCACGTACCGTAGTCATAGTATTTATTGTGATGTCCCCGAGCTGTCCGCGGGCCTGCTCGTGCGGCCGGCTCCGGACTCGAGTGCCGCGCTACGCGTGCG
Source organism: Euplexia lucipara (assembly GCA_921972225.1). Lineage (NCBI taxonomy): Eukaryota > Metazoa > Arthropoda > Insecta > Lepidoptera > Noctuidae > Euplexia > Euplexia lucipara. Next base: position 6,668,594 of record OV179151.1, read on the forward strand.
GACTTCGGGCTTGTTGTTCATATTACCGGATAATATGAAACCGACCGGTCCTCTCTAAAATTAATGATAATCAAATCCTAAATGAAATGTTCGATCTTATGCGAATGATATGATTCTTAGATTTATGAATGCATAGATTAATATTATTTATTTGTTACATAGTAATGTCTACTTTTAATTCAACATTCGACGTTATAATGTTTAGATTATGAGTACTTATTAAAATTGCATACTTTTTACGAGGCAAAGCTTGTTGCGGTTATTCGAATATTTGCTACACTAATATTATTATATTATTATGATACAATAAAGACAGATAATTTTAGATGTAACGTCTAGAACATTTTGTTCCCGATTCCAATATTATTTAATATTACGATTGAAGCTCCTACTTTTCAATATTAAGGAATGGTGTGCGAGTATTATGAGTATCTCATCAATGTCTATTTTATGTATGTGTAATGTTGTATGTAAAAAATGCATTCACTCATTTTTATGTAATTAGTATTCGTTTTTATTTTGTTTTTTTTTTTTATCGCGGGAAATATTAATTAGTACGGTAATAATGATATAGTAACACCGCCGTGGTCGAATTGGCGCAGTTCTGATAAACAGCAGTACATACCACATAGCATAGTCGATAGTTGCGGTGTACGAACTCGACACGCAACTCTTTTAGATATCCACTTATCAATACCTAAACAAGTGTTGTTTTCTCTTGTTACCAATGTATGAAATTAATTTTATTTACACTCTTAGGTTAGCGCAACTAGATATTTCGATATTTCAGTTCCTCACCAAATAAGAGTGTCACAAAAGTTAATAAAACTTAGTGACACCAATACTACTACATTATTTGTATTAATTTTACAGTTCCCGAAAATTATTGCAAGTGCTACCCAGTGATTCGCGCTTGAATAGTGATATTTTGGAAATTAGTTTTAATTTTCTATTCACTCTTTTTTTAGAAAGAAAAAAGAAACTTCCTCGTTATTGCTTATAGTATTATACCATACGGCCCACGCCGCGCCGGCGGCAGCACAAATACAATGTAACTTCATGCCAAAGTCAATTGAGCTATGGAAGGCTTTTGTCGCTTGTGTACGCGAGATAAGTGACAACTATGTATAATGATAAAAAAATAAATAATTCTTCAACATTATTTTGTGCTTTTTTTGCCTATGCCACAACTTAGTATTCACCTTTAACGCTACTACGGTATGCAGCAGCAATTAGGCTGTAAAGAGGATGCAACATCTATCTCATATATAAAATTCGCGTGTCACAGTGTTTGTTATAAAACTTCACCGAAACGGCTTGACCGAATCTTATGAAATTTTTTATTCAGTAGGTCTGAGAATAGGACGTAAACTAACAAAAACAAAAAAAAAATTCAAACGGCGGAACAAAGCCGGGCAGCTATTAAGACTATTATATCGTTTATAAGGAAACTAAATGATAAATATTATGTACAACATTGTATATAACACTCAACTTTTGGAGCAACGGGGCGTAGGGGTTACACACTCAAATTAACGTGCACAGGTATTCAGTTTAGTTATTTATTTTAATAAAAATATTTTGTACTGCTAATAAATTAATAATGAGTCAGTCGATACAATAAACTCCATTTTTATTAAGTACAATAAAAAAACATTACATAAGTGGTTTCTTTATCACAATTAAAATGTAAAAAGCATGCATAATATGAAAATATAAAAAAAAAATCATTAAATCAATATTGTAAATATATCTCTTACAATTTGGCACCATTAGTATTCAAAATCAAAGCACAAATAGCTTACTAATAAAAGACACGAAACGGCTGTATTAAAGTTACATTAAAACCATGACAAAGTTTTTTAATTCGTTTCTTGTCTTGTCGTTTATTAAATTAATAGAGACAAACCATTGTCATTTGTTGTACCTACAATACTAAGCAAGCATCAATTTCATAGCAAGTTATTATTACCTATAATCACATATTGTTTTATTCAACATCTACAGAATAGTGTACAAGATCACTAAATAGTAAGTTGCCTTAGAGCTCTTACATCCGAGCGGCTTGCCTACGGCACACAATGGTTCGGAATCGACGCTCCGTGGACATTGAAATCAAACAACATTGGAATCGCCCTATGTGGGACAACACCCCATGTAAGCCATTAAGTTGTGAGAAAAACGACTGTAGTGTTTAAAAAAATATTTTTCACTTCAGTAGCTCAAACAGTAGATTGTGAAGAATAACACTTTTCCTAGAGAATTGCTCCTAAATACCTATATGCGTTTAAGTTATGGCAATCTAAAAAGTGCATTTTGACAGTTAGAAAAAAATATATGTAGTGACGGGGGAAAAAATCGGTTGCTATAAATTCCGATTCGGAACATTTAATCTAGTAATTGGTACTGCAAGAACATTTCATTGATACGTCTATAAATTAAGAAATCGACTGTGGCCGGGCTGCGGCGCAACACACAAAATTGAAGAACGTGTTTGGAAGTAAACCAGTGTTATTATTCACTAGAAAATCTCTACAGATTTATTGGCGACGAGTATAAAACTACGGAGATATGGCGATGGCAGTGGCCGAGTATGCGGTTGGCGCTGCGGGGCCTTAATTCGAACCGTACCTGGAACCAGATTCCGTGAACGAAAGATGGCTGTCATGGATGCGAAACTTTAACTATTTTTTGGAGGGTTAGATCGGACTGTTGACAAAACAAACGGTGGCACGACTTTTACATCAAGCTGGTCAAGAAAATCAGGAGATATTTGAGAGCTTAGACAACTGTGAGGAAGATGACGGAAAAGACGATTTTGAAAAAGCGGTTGCTAAAATGAACCGATATTTTGCACCTAAAGTAAATCTAAGTTACAAAAGACAAATATTTCGAAGCTTGAACATGGAGGAGGGAGAGACAACCGATAGTTTTTGCATGCGTCTGCGTAGAAATGCAAAATATTGCAAGTTCTCCAACAAGGACGAAGCAATTTGTGATCAAATTATAGAAAAATGTAAAAGGTGTTAAAAAGTTAGGCTCTTCCTTCAAAAACTTTCTTTTTAACTCCTATTTTATCCTATATCTTCTTTTTTTATTCGCGTACAGGGGGGGCCTTTAGTATAAATTTGATGTAATTGCTATAATCAGTCGATATAGCTAAAAAAAATTGCGAGAAATAACATTTTTTTTTATTCAATTTTTTCTGAATTTGCTATTTCCCAGGAAATACCCTTACCTATTATTTGGAGGGGCAGATCGAACTGTCGACAAAACAAAAGGTGGCACGACTTTTACCTCAAGCTGGTCAAGAAAATCAGGAGATATTATTGAGAGCTTAGAAAACTGTGACGGAAAAGACGATTTTGAAAAAGCGGTTGCCAAATTGAACCGATATATTTTTCGTCTATACCGGAAAACCTAATGACACTGACCAGACGGACAAGGTTGACGAGACTGACATGATTGACTGTATTGACCTGGATAACAGCACTGACAAGGCTGACGATACTGACCAGATAGGCAATTCTGACCAGGCAGGTCCGCCAATACCTGACAATGCCACTGCAAAAGCTGACCGTGTGTTATCATGGACAATCTTCACAATTAATTCCCCGTTATTGGTACGATATGAAGTCTCAGGGCACAGATTGCTATGGGACTCTACGAGTAAATCGTCAGTTTGTCCCTGAGGCTATCTCTGCTGAGTTAAGGCAAGGGGAAATGGTACGGAGCTTTTATCCAGACTTGCACGTGATGATGTGGCGTGATGCCAATGTTGTGTCCATGCTATCTACGTACCACAAAGGTACCGTCGGCGGTGAAGATAAATATGACTTACAATTATAAGCCTTAAATGGTCCTGGATTACAATCTTGCCATGGGAGGTGTCGATAAGAAAGACCGACTACTATCAGCATTCCCCATGGAAAGATCACGTAATCAAAAATGGTAAAAATAAAGTTTGCAGACGTCTCATCAACATTACTCCTACAACCTCTAGGCCGGGGGAGTTGTCTGCGCCATTCGCATTATTTTATCACCATTTATTCTATCTACACCTCATTATAAAACCATAAACACATACTTGTAACATTATATTACACTTCACTCAATAACTCATTCGAGAAGGATTTTCCAATCAAAATCGATTCCCTTCTTGCCCCCTACTCTTTCCTGTTCCGTTCATTCGAACGACCCCCACTCTTTTACACTCGCAAATCCGCTCGCTTAATGGTGACACGTATCCCGTGCGCCCGCGCTCCCGCTAAAAACTCTAAAGGTGAAAATATTGGTGTTGTGTGGTGAAAATCTCAAACTCTACCCTCTCGTGAAACTTGGAGGAAATAACGCCTGAACCGGCGCGTGAGGATGCTATCGAAGGAACACATCTTTTCATCCTCCCGTAAGTCCCCTTTTTCCTTCCAAGTTTTCTGGTCTACAACATTACATAATTTTTAGAACACAACACAAAAATGTGACACACCACCAAAGTGGTTAAGGGCTGAAGTAGCGGAAGAATTGCTGAAAATAATGAAACCCTCGGTCATCAACACCCTCTAAAATAACAGTCAGTAAATACTTGATTGGCCCAAAATCTAAACAAGTACGCCCAACTCTGGAAGGCAACCACTTTTTAGGTTCTGGGTCATCCAAGTATTAATTAAGGATGTGTGTGGTCCAAGAAGAGCCGCACAAAATACATTTGCAAGCAATGCCAAGTCTCATTTTGCTTAGATATTTGTTTTGAGCAATATCACACAGTTCCTGAACCACGTCGCGCATAAACACACGCACACGAACCACACACACAACACAAACACTACACACACACAAGTAAAGGGTGAGAGCACTTTGGGGGACTATCTTATGAATATTTGACGTTCACTTATGCTTATTTGCAGCTTATTTGGAATAAATTACTTCGTATGTATGAAACTTTTTTTTTCCAAGTTGGTTAAAAACATATTTTGTTAAAACACATAAAACAATAACATTATAAGAATTAAAAAAAAAAAGATGTTTTTGTAAATTTTGTTTCAACAGTCAGTCGTTTTTGTCAACCCTAGCTAAGAACGGCCGCCATCTTTGCGATCCGTACGGCAAGTGCTCGACCTCAGCGTTTTTGGTGACGTATTAAATAAACTTTTTTTTTTGTATTACAGAATACGAAATTCGCATTCTTTGGGAATAAGGTAACATTGGATTATATTAGTAAACATTTTATGAAAGGTCAGCGTCTACACACAGCAGTAGAATACTCGAATATGCTCCACAGCAAATATTTATTTTTTGTAAGCTAATTTGAACTCTATTTGAGTTACTATAAGCTTCATAATGAGTCAAAAATTGCTCGAGCAGTTAGTTGCTATGTCGGCGCTGACCGTCCATATCAGAAGAAATGTCCTTATCTTTACGTTTAGGAAAAAAAATAAACAGTATTCTAGTTTTCTTTGAAATTATAAAACAATCGATTTCATCAAATTCTCATGCACGGGGTTGTGGTTTAAAATCGGGCAGGTAGCAATGTGACTTTTTAATAAAAATGTACTTTCTAAATATTTAAGATATCTTTGACATCGGTGAAGGAAAACAGAATGAAAAAAACTGGGCATTTAGTTAGCATAAGTTTTAAATCGCCAATTTGTCTTGAGCAAGCGTGGTGATCAATGCTTGTGCCTTCTCTGTATGAGAAGAGGCATTTGGGAGAGTAACAGGCTGGTTTTATTTTTTTTAAATAGATTTCTATTGCAATATATACCTACCTATTTGACATTTATTCCGACATGGAATTTAAATTACTAGATTAGGCTTATTTCGTATTGTAATGTTAAACATTGATTTATTATTACATAGTTAATTGATTTTCATGCTAAATAGTAATATCGATACAAAAATACAAACGTTGGCTGTGCCGTTGACGATTATTAATATACATATAAGCCGTAATATTATACAATTGAAACACCATTTTTTACGGCAGCAGGAAGAGATATGAACACATATTCATATATTATTATTATTGTCTTTTCACCAGACTTGTAACACACGAAGGAATGATTTGAAAAATTGTGATTCGACATTTAAAATTCTTAACAAGACATAATATTTGTCTTAAAAATCTTAGCCTTGAAACCTCACCTTTACAAAAATGCTGTAATCACTCTTCCAGGGGCGGACCGTGAGTTTGTGGCGCCCTGGGCTAATACCATAGACATAGAGAATGGACTGAGTGTTTCTGAGTGAGCTGTGAAGTAAATACTGTTAAGAAAGCGTGACAAAGATAAAGCTAACGTGAGGCCAACAGTTGTCTCTTTCTAGAATTCTGATTAAAAGAGAAAGAAAGAGACAAGTATTGGCCGCACAGTCCCTGTCTTTTTCTAGAGAGTGGTCAGTTTTGTGCGGGTATTGCTCAGTCCATTCTCTATGTCTATGGCTAATACCTACTACTTGGGGGCGTTCCTTATTTACCAACTAAATGCTATATACAGTGTGAAAGTATACCAATGAGCCCTGATGGGAAACCACTTTCAATCCATTACATACATTATTTATTTTGTTTTTGAATTTTGAGCCGGTTCAATTCTCGGTTTAGGTAAGCTTGTCGAGAAATCTGTGACTGTAGTTCTTCACGTAAATGACGTATGTTACGAATTTAAAGTGGACCTTCAAGGCCCATTGAATTTTCCAACCTGTACTGTTTTTATTCACAATATTGTCCATTGTCTTCAATGGAGGCTGGGTGAGGCCCTGAGATGCGACACAAGAGACCCTTAAATGTATCCGCCCCGGTACTCTTCCATTCTTCATGTACGTTGGAAAATCTTACGAACATCATCATAGAATCAATGTCATGATTTCTTCTCGAATATGTGTACTGACACTAAAACTATACAAACCAAAGACCATAGCAGAACAAAAATAGCCCATGCAACGTTGGAAAATGGACTTTTATACTTATTGACTACTCCTAAACCTAGCAAGGACGTGCAATGCCGTCTCGCAGACACGACCAAGAAGGTCGGAATGACGTACTGGATACCTGTACCGGCGTACGAACCAGTAAACTCAATGAGTATACTTATATCTTCTAAGAAATACGTCAGCAATACTGGAGGAACCACTGTTACAATAGGAAATATCACTTTCCTCAAAATAAAATTGTACGACTCAAGTCTTGAAGTGTCCAAGAAAAGGCCCTGTAAATTATTCCTTAACGTTATAGCGATAATGGGAAAACTGGTAGATAATGTAAAAACTGGGAACAAGGCTAGGAAATACTCAACTATTTCTAGGAACAAATTATCGTTGGTTGTGGGTATAAAATTAAGAGTATATAAATCGTTTAGGTGTGCAAAAGCGAACGCTCCGGTGAACGCTAAGAGTAGATAGAATACGGCAATGATTGCGTAATCGAAGAATAGATGTAATCCGAGTCGTGTCTTGCCTCTGATTGGTGCGATGAGGCCGGGCAGCGAGTGGTGGCACATGAAGGAGTAGACGCAGGCGCCGAACAGAGTCGGCATACCGGTGACGTCGAACGCAGGTGGGTGGCCTTGCGGACCGCGGCCAACCAGCAGGTGTATCGCCATTGAGATCATAATAGTGAACGCTGCAACAAAATAATTACATTGTTACATCTTCATCTGCCTAACCTTTCTGAACTACGATGGTATCAGCTTCTAGTGTAATCGGATGCAGCTGAATACCAGTGTTTTACATGGAGCAACTCCCTACCTCCTCAACCCAGTGACTGATTTATTTATTTATTTATTTATTTAATAGGCTAGCCAACAATTGTTTACACAATACATTATAATTAAAAGGTACACAGTTACTGTTTACGTTTATGAGTGCAACAATTACTTACAGGCTAACACCACATGCACTATTTTATTTTGATGACACACATTATTATATTACAAAACAATTTAACGAGCTAATTAAAACGATTGAATTGAATTTTAAATCGATTGGTAAAAAAAAAAACAACAGCTAAATAAATTGGCATTAAAACAATTACAATTTTTGATTTTCATTTGATTACAATTACTTAATTAAGAACTAAATAACAAAAAACAACAAACAAACAAATTGGTAATTCATAATTAATATATTATAACTGAGTTGTGCGAAAGTATTCAATAATTGATCTACAAAATTTCCCTATGCTGTCGTGGTGTACATCGATCTGGTCACTGCAGCTGCACTGATGACACGATAACCCTTGGTTAAACTGTTACTCAAGACTAACTCGGAGTTTTTCGTAACGACTGACAACTATTTACAAATGACAGCCAGGACCAACGGCTTCATGTGTTTTCCGAGGCGCTCTGAGCCGAAAAATTCCAGATGGAAAAACCCGTTAACACTGCCTGAACTAACTGGAAATCAAACCCAAATCCTCGGTAGAAGAGCCCCTATTAGGTGGCGTGGCGCTTAAAACTTAACAAGCAAAATGTGGTTGTACCATGGTTGTACTATGTAGGTGGTACACCTTTGCCTAACATTTCGTGAAATACAAGCGTGATATTACATAGACTTTAGGTACTACAAAGTAAATTAATCTAAACGCCGTAAGTATTATACAATACTTAACTGCAATCAATTTTATTAATGATACCCACTGGCATCGTAATTAATGAAAGGCGTAAACATAAATATATACATACTAATTGTATAAAGAGGTAAATACCGCCTAGATCAAGCGTGGTGATCCATGCTCGTGTCTTCTCTGTATAAGAAGAACCCTTTGCCTTGCTGTGGAACAGTAACAGGTTGGTATTATATTATATACCCGGGGATAGTGTAGCTTCCCAACGGTGAAAGAATTTTTCAAATCGGTCCAGTAGGTTCGGAGCCTATTCAATGCAAACAAACAAACAATCAAACTATCAAACTTTTCCTCTTTATAATATTAGTATCGACAATGTAGTCGTAAGTACCTAACATCCACAGACCGACCTATAGTCTCCTCCAATCTCGATTCGAAATTTTTTTTCGTCTGCTAGATTAACCTGTTAAGTAAATCATAGGAATATTTTTAGCTTCCATTAGTGTTCGTGTAATGGGTGCCCGACAAATCTACGCTATTATGCATTTGATCCATCAGTCATTCAGTATCAATTGGTGTGAATGCAATAAGTGGGCTATCACTGCACTTGTCCTATTGACTGAATCAGGAACGTGCAATTTATTACTTAAACTAGTTACTGGTGTTATGAAGCAAACACGTGAGAGTTATGGCTGTGGTGTATCGAAAGTTTTATTTACCTGTAGACACATTGATGAAATATGAACTAAAGTACTAATTTTAAATTGTTGATGCTAAATTGTTGTTTCAATCAGTACAATATGTAATGGTCAACAGTAATTGGGTAATTTTTGTCTTTAATAGTGATGATTGTGATGTTAAATTGTTGTTCAATCTATGCCATGTTGTTGTGTAATTTTTGTGTTTAAATTCAGATACAAATTACTTGTTCATGAATAAATAAATGAAATGAAATGAAAGTTCTTGGTAACAATATGACTGATAGTTAAGTCTCAATCATGTTCACAGCGCTGCGGTATTTATTTTTTTTAAATGTCGCAACTTGCAGCTAATGCTGAGATAGGGGTCTTTTTGGCCTCGCGGCCTCGCACAGAACTTTTTAGACTTTACTCAATTTTTGGTTTTTTTATTATTATTATTTATATAATGTTGGTATTTTTGTTTTAAATATGAACTGTGAGTCCAAATAAACGATTTTATTTCTTTCTTTTCTATCTATGTAGGCTTTACATCGTGATACGTAACTACGTGAAGATCTAGTTGCAAGGAAATTACTTTTCCAAAAAAGCAAGAATCAACAAATAAAATCAATCAAACAAGAATTGATTTCTTAATAAAAGTTCAAACTGGACTAGTACATTGATTAGCTGGTAGTTTATTTTTGAGAGTTATGAGGAACAGGGTGTAAATTTCCTCATCACACATAGGAAAAGGGAGGATCCTCCGACCAGACGGTTGTTGTGTCTGGTGGGCTACGACTGCCAGACGCGGCGACGACTGTTGATGTCGGAAACTTGGGAACCGCTCAAATTGCGCGGATAACTTTAATACCGCGATGTAGGATATCGGTCATTAGTTCGTATGTGGCGAGATAGATGTCGCCACATACGAATGATATAATTCATAAAGAAAACAAAAAGAAAGTTAATAATAATAATAAAAATTTACTGATCATAAATAGATAATAATAATAGATCTTAGGTACCTATATTTTTGCCATTGTGAAGCCATGTGTAGTTTTGTTTTTTTAGTTTATCTTGTTATAAATATTGTAAATGTATTATAGGTAAATGATTTAAAATGACAGATGGATCTGTCCATTTCAATATTAGCAATAGTAATCAATGTACGGTTGGATTTTTTTTTAACTAAGTTAACGCGGCTGTGGTGGATCACAGAATGTTGATTTTAAATTGTTTCTTTACAACTATAAATACAGGTAAAATTTCTGGTAATCCAAAGTGCGACGACTCGTCGGCAAAACGTCATCCGCGCAACGTCGACAATTAACACTTAATTTCGGAAAATACACTTTCCGAGGTATAATATAGAGCTCATATTGTAATGCTTTATTTTGAATCGAGTGATGTAGTGGTTTTATCGAGGAACGGCCATTAGTAGGCCTTCATTAAAATAATCAATTGTTATAACAAACGCGTTATTTGGCGATAAGAGATGATTTTTACTGTGGATATTTTTTATTTTTCGAAAACCCTTACTTACACGTGAATCGCAAAGAAGTAGGTACTGTCATAAAAAAATACAACCGAATTGAGAACCTCCTCCTTTTTTTGAAGTCGGTTAATAATAATCATCATTTGACTAGCCTTTTCCACAACAACCTTGGGGTCGGGTTCCAGTTCAACCAGATTCAGCTGAATGCCAGTGTTTTACATGGAGCGAGACTGTCTGTCTGACCTTCACAACCCGGATAGCGGGTAGCACGATACCCCTTGGTTAAATGAAATGAAATGATATGATATTTATTTCTGTAAGTAGATCTTCTCAGATACTTTTACACTAAATGGCATTTCTAAAGTGACTGATCGCTGAGATGAAATGCCGAAAAAACTCAGGGGTCATGGTCTCTTTTAAAATCCAGACATAAGATTATATTCATTTATTATGCGAGTCTCACGATGCAGGGCAAAGTCTGGAAAAGCCTTATGAAGAAAGAATCAATTCAGCTTTGAGTTGACATTTCGTCCTCCGGCATAGCAGTCAGGGGCACTAACTACTAGACCACCACGCCAGTCACCTTGGATCGACCCGTGAGACGTAATTATTTAGCCACAAGCAAAAAATAATACATCACAAAATCTCAACTCACCCAGCCACCTCATTCCAGAAGTGAACAGCTGTAAATACTTGGTCTTCTGCACGTTGAAGAAGACGAAAGGCCCCATGGCCCCCACGAACGTCAGCAACGCGACCCGGTAGGTCTCCAGCCGAGTGTACCCGACGTGATCCGAAGATGACGCGTTGAAGCAAGGCAGCTCATCCCACACTTTTGAGTCAGTCACGTTCGGAGGGATCGGGGAGCTGTCAAGTGGAGAAGAAAATGGTTAATACAAACAGGACAGATTTTACCTAAACTATACATGATGAAATTGAATAGATGCGACAAATTTAAATAAACAATACTATGTGTTGTCAAGATAATTTAGAACTTAACAAATGTAAAATTAATTAACTTTTAACAGTGTTACGAAAAACTTTAAAATAATTAAAGCCGCGCGATACATCACGAGAAAATAGGTAAAATTAGGTAAATGATCGCTATGAACGGTAACGTTTAATAACATGAGTAATCGACGACGATTATTGAGCACTGCAATGAGTCGGACGAGATTTTTTGATACTTTAGTTTTTCTTAGTTGTTTTGCATATTATTTATTTTTCTGGCATACCGATAATTCGTACTTAAATGAAGATAACAACGTTCATGGACCATTTTAAAACGACAGTCACGTAGAAAATACAGTTTATAATTACTATGTTACTGTAACTGAAGCTCCCATTTCATTTGGTCGCATTAATTCAAAGTCATCCTGTATAATAAGAATGGGCTGATTTCATTCATTGGGTAAGAACCTATCCAATGAAAACAGGACATTCGGAATTGTGATGCCAGAGACATTATGTGGTGTGATCGGCGAACTGTAAAGTCTTAGTAACTGGCAGTGCCGGTTTTAACACTACCAGCACCCTGAGCGAGATTTCTACGGCGCCCCCCAACTGTAATTCAAACCAGTACGAAAACAGGGATACAATATGATGAAATAACCATATCATCATATCCTGTCCCTTTTTACATATTTATTTTATGTATGGATACAGTTCTTGTAAGATAAAATTTAAACAAACATAGGTAGGTGTAACCACATTCTGATCAGGCACTAAGGATTTCAGACTTTCGAGTTCATCACATCACATACAACCATCTATGTCTGATTTACAACCTCCAGTTAATTTCAATTGGATTCACCATAGAGTTTGCAGCCAAGGTCGGATTTTTCCGGTATCCAACTATGAGCGATGGGCACCCGCGGCGCCCCTTTATGGTGCCCGCGCTCTGCCCTAACGCCGCACCTGGTCACAGGGCTCGACTTTTTGGAATCATATGCGTATTATAATAATCAACTGCTTAAAAAACGGTGAAGGAAAAACTTCGTGCATGAAGTTTAAATACCTTTCGGGCATGCAGGTGTAGCGACATCTATCTCGCCACATACGAACTAATGTCCGATATCCTACATCACGGTATTAGAGTTATCCGCGCGCTTTGAACGTATACATCTGTTCTCGACTACAACCGTCGGGCAGTAGTTAGCCCGCCAGACACAACACCCGTCTGGTCGGAGGATCCTCCATTTTCAATGGTGGATGAGGAACTTTACTCCCTGTTCCTCATACCTCCAAACAGGTATCCTCATGAGGAAACCTTCATGGTCGAGAGGTATTTATCGACGCCGTGTAAAGCCAAAGCCAGAGGCAGAATAAAAATTCTGACACCATGTTGGACACTAAACACACGAAGAAGAAAAGGTGTAACAAGCAGAAAGATCAACCCGTCTAACTTTCATCCCCGCTTTATACGTCAGGGTACTAATACCTATATATGACTAAATAACGGCTTTTCGTCGAATTTACAAAAAGACCCTTGTAAATGTGACGGACTATGTAAAACGCACTCTTGTTAAATACACCGTAATGTAAACCTAAAACCACTCCAATAAGAACCACTTTACGTTGAATTCTTTTCTTGACAGAAAACTACAATTACGGGGCTAAGCTATTAGTGGTTAATTAAGTGAACTTGATAAATTACTCAAAAGTTAAAATTACACACCGATATTTGTTATTGTTTGGACGGTCAATAAATCAGTGTGCAATTTATATTTATAGCCGCATGGCACACGCATGAGGACACAAACATTCGCTTATCTCCCGGCTATTCGAAACGTTGGCCATAAATTATAATTATTACATTACTGTCGTATACTGCAGCTGCATTCACACAAGACATTTCACCTGACCAAATATTCGGTACTGTCAGAATAATGCTATGTTCGTTGGTTCGTAATAACACCTATGCTAAACCTACTTGTAAATAAATTACTGCTAAGGAGTTTGTTTCCCAACATCTTCTCATCCCAACAAAATCTCTAGGAAATGGTGAAGGTAGGGTTTTTGAGTGACTGTTTTACGTAATGGATAGTGATCAAACGCGAGCCTAAAAATAATCAAATATATTAACAAAAAATTGCCAAATTCGAATAATATATTTTTTTAATTTTTAAATACGTTTTTTTTCTGTTTTATTGATTTTGTATCCCTTCAATGAGATAATCAATAAAGTCCACGACTGAGCAGCTTCATAGACGCTTAAACGCCGCGTCTTGCATCATAAACTCTACAAAGCGCTGCAAGCGTAAGTTTTCTACCTTTTGAACAAAGAGGCGGAGTGAAAAAGAAGGGTTATATTTCACTACGAATACTTGAATTTTCAGCGCACCATGACACTGGTGTTACATAGGCAGACATCAAAATAAACAAAAATGTCTAGAAATTGGTTTGTACAAGTGTCCTATACGCATATATTGTTTTGCGCTGCGCTGTGTACTGTTTCATGTAGGTACTTAAGTAAGCGCATGGATAACAATGGATTACATGGGTTAGGGACAATCGAAGAAACCACGTTGCCAGGATATTTGGAGGTAAAAATCACAAAATGAGACGTTTACATAGAAACTGGTGGAACCAGCAGACCTAGTCCTGCGCGCACGTCGGTTGAACTCGATCGCAGCGCCGCCGCGCAGGGTCCAATTGTTAATCTAAACCATACTTAAATCCACTTGTCTCCTAAAAAAGATTGAATCAAAATCGGTGAAGCCGCTTCGGAGCAGTTTAATTTTATTACAAACACGCGCACAGAAGACTTAAATTATAATGCAATGTCATGCCTGGAATTCTTTTCTGGATTATGGGACTATATACTCACACTTATTCAACCCCATTCCGCGTTTGTCCATAGAAAACGTACGTAGTGGTAGTACACGTTTTTAACCGACTTCAGGACGAGGTTCTCAATTCGATCGGTATATGTATGTACATCGATTACTCCGAGATTAATGATCCGATTTACGTGATTCTTTTTTAGTTCGATGCGGAATAACTGCCATTTGGTCCCATAAAAATATAACATAGTTTGACCCGGTAGTTTTCATTTTATGAACAATTTTATAAAAAAATAATTTATTTTCGAACATTTCTTTGTATATATGTTCACCGATTTAGCTAAGATTTATGAACCGATTTACGTGATTCTTTTTTAGTTTGATGCGGACTAGTTTCTTTTTGGTCTCATAAAAAAATTACATAGTTTGGCCTAGTAGTTTTCATTTTATGAAAATTTTTGTTCATGAATTTTACTTCTTAATTTCATCGAACAGTTGTTGTTAATTTGTTTGATTGTAATATGTGAATATGTGTTGTAGAAATGGATAATAATGAATCATCTAGGTATATAAACCTAAAAAACTAAAAATTGTTAAATAAAAACTTTTTTACAAAAAATACAACCGACTTCAAAAAACACTAACCGGTGTAAAATAACTCTAAATTCGGAAGTTGGTGGCCAATCATGAATGAGACAAAACCACCAAAGCCACAGACTTCCTAATTTAGAGTTATTTTACACCGGTTAGTGTTTTTTGAAGTCGGTTGTATTTTTTGTAAAAAAGTTTTTTTAGCTAACGGACGCGTGCGCGGTTTATACATATACGTAAGTCCAGCTCCTTCATAAGGAGTACGCTAGCTTATAGGTACCAAGCTTTGAACGCCCAAACGTAGGTACTACGACTACGCCCGCCATTGACAGCAGGCATAAGAAATCTCAACACGTTGATCATTACCAACCTTAGATAATATACCTCTAGATCGAGCTACCGCGTGGCCGCACATGCGACAGCAATATAAAAGTTCAGTGTTGCTATTCCTTAAAAAAGTCCCAAAATACGACCAAAATTCTACTTAACTGCGGGTTCCAATTTTAGCACTATTGTAAATTATAATTTACGTATTCAACGTGGTAATAAGAGTGTAGAAGTATCCATGTGTGAGAAAATATAATTTCACGTAAAATACCTACTTTCAATCTTACCTTGATTCTCACAAATAAAATACACTACTACCAGGTGAAGCTTGATGTGTGTACATAGAAGTAACTCTTTAGAAGAACACTACATTATTTTTTCGCGTGTTATTTATCATTAAAATGTATTGAGGTATGGCTGACATCCAGTGTGACATTGACATTGCTGTATAATAACTATTGTCCTTTAGACAAAACCAACTTATTTTGAAAATATCTAATTTTTTGTTTATACTTAACATTTATTTATAAAATGAATTCTTACTTCCAAATATCTTTAAGTACCTACGCGATTGCCTTCAAGAGTAAAACTTAATGATTGTCGAAAGGGCTCTGTTCGTTCGTACACATGTTCACTTAAACTTAAAAATAAGGGTTCGCCCACAAATTTGTGTGTTTAGCCACCATAGATTTATTTGATTATTATGCCTACCTTTTGAACATTAGGCCTGACAGTTAAGGGAAAAGATTTGAAACGTGTAGCAACACTGTAAGTAAGTATTCCTAGGTTATGTGATATAAGAAATCAAGTTTATTTGAAGAAATCTTCCATATTTTGGTCTGAAAGCCATGACAATAAAAGCGCACAAATGTATAAATTCAATAATCATACAATAACACAAACAGTATTGAATACTTACGAATGAAAAGAGATTTTGTTATTGGCCTTTTCTGAGCGGCTTTTACAGCCTATTATACTGCATCCTCCCATCGTAGCGCATTCACCATACACTAAACACTTATCTAATGGAGTCTATTTCTTATTAAATGACTTAAACTATTACAAAAATTGCAAAAACCATCCGAAAACTTAAATTAAATCGAGCATAATAATATACGTGACAGTGACAGCACTTTGTTTGGCTAACATTCAAAAGTTAGCCATGCAAAAATCCGGCACGCCGTAAGGGACAAAAGATACGATGCTTTGTCTCAATTTTCCTACGAACTTTGTATTATTGCGTCTCACTTCCACACTTGACACTGTAAATTGTGCTACGTCCAGTGATGGGCGTAACTAATTACTTTTGTAATCCAATTAATAATTTAATTACAAAGTATTTTGAATAAAATGTAATCTAATTATATACTATTCAATTACATTGTAATTACAATTACTTTGGATGTGTGAAGAATTAGATACAATGTATTTAATTGCAAAGTAATTAAATTACAATGTAATCAAATTACATAGTATTCGATTATAATGTAATCATTCCTTTAAAAATATTAGTATAGTTTCTATAACAACACACATTTATACATTACTAGCTGTACCCTGCCACGCTTCGCTGTGGCACATTGTGATTGAATGGTTAAAAAAAAAATGACGTGTGGCACTCGGAGACTGCCGCGGTAAAGCTATTGCATAGCAATTTTTTATCAACTCCTCTCCTCTCCCCCTCCCTCTCCTCTACCCCTCCCTCTCCCTCCCCTCTACCCCTCCCTCTCCCCCTCCCTCACACCTCCCACTGCCCTCATTCACCCCTCCCTCCCGACCCCTGTAACTTTCCCTCCCCCTTTTCTTTTGGGGAGGGGAAGCGGAGGTGAGAGGGCTCTCTCACCTCCCCTTCTCCTCCCCCACCCCCCCTTCTCCTCCCCCACCCCTCCCCCTCCCTTCGACCCCTCCCCCTCTCCCTCCTTCTCCCCCCTCCCTCTGTCATCCCCCTCCTCCCTCTCTGCCCCTTCCTACCCTCTCACAATATACACCCTCCCCCCCGCTAACCTCCCCTATTCCCCTCAATTAAGTTAATTTGAATTCATAATCATCAAATTAATGGTCAAGTACTAATTAATAACGAAAATATTTATTTAAAAGTAAAATGAAAACTGATACACTATTATTGTATCAGTTTTCATTTTACTTTTTTAAATAAATATTATTAAAAATATTGTTTTTCAAAAGGTGTTTCTTTCAATTTCGTGTTTATCAAAATTGTTATTATTAGACAAACTTTGTAAGTCTTTTACAGTAACAAGTAATAATAGTTTTATTTGTGTTAATCTGTATCGATCGGCTAACAGAATAATATGTAATCTGTTAAAATGTAATTAGATTAACTTACAATCTTATTACTTTGTATCTAATTACAGAAAATACTTGTTGTAATCTGTTACTTATGTAATGTGTTACGAAGTATCTTAATTAACAATTACAATGTAACTGTAATTTGTAATTATTAATCAAATTATTTTTTGCCCATCACTGGCTACGTCTAGAGGTATATAGTCTAAGTTACCAACCTTACGTAAGCACTTTTATTCATTAAATTGGCATTATAATTCCTACGTATTTTTAAAGCTCCATTCATTACACATTTACAGATAATTGCGTGATCTATGTCAACACAGTCAATTAGTGGTTGATGATCGTTGGCGGTTGAGCAACGCGATCGATTATACGCTTCATTTAGTGCGTGCACCATTATCCTCCAATTGATTCCATTCATTATTTACCTACTGAGTGATCATATCGGCCAAGGGTATAGTTTAATTTGTAAACATTATGTTCTTACGCTAAGCGAAAGTTTTGTATCCCTTTTGACTGGCTGACTGCATTCTCTGAGTTTAAACGGAGAAGAAGTCTGCTAAGTTATAGCGGTCGCATTCATCCCACTACATTTTTTTACATGGGGCGACTGCTGATTCGACCTTTAGGATCCAGTTACTGGAAAACACAGTAACCCTGTTTAGACTGGTTATCAGACTTTAGGGTTTCTTGCTAGTAGTACGTAAAGTTACCGGCACGGATCTTGAGCGCTGACATTGGAGTTGCGCAATGACCAATTTTAGTGGTAAATGCATTTGCGCGAACTTATCCCACTCTTACATCCAGCAAAAAAAACAATGAATGCCCTGAAGGGGAAACCACTTTAACATAGATTGACTCCATTTATAGTTTTTTCGACAAGCTTACATTAATCAGGAATCTAACCAGCTGAAAATCTTCTTCTTCTTGAGAACTTCCCCACAATACAAAAAAAAGGTATTACAACACTTACTTACCACACTACATCCATCACAGACTTCGCAACAGCTGCCGAATATATTGACAGGTCTCCGTACAGATAAATACACAATGTGCAGTAGAACGTAGTCCTGCCGATCTTGTTAAAGAACAGGTTGGCCATCTCCCCCAGCTCCACACGGCGGTCGAGGCTGTAGTATCGAGATGGGATGGTGTCTCCACAGACCAGGGGTTCCTCGAGGTCTCCATGGATGTTCTGCGTGGTTGACGGATCATCGTCTGATTCGTGTTCTTGGATCTGTAATTGCGGAAAGGTTTAGTCTGATTGGAATGGTTACCTGATACCATATAGAAATTATTTTACAGGGCACTGGGCGGGGTAACTAAAGCGAAACAAAGGGCGGGACTCCACCAAAGACGAGAGGAGATGTCTCGTAATTAACCAATAGGATATTGTATTGTGCCGAGGCTAAACACTGAGCTGTCAAAATGACGCAAGCTGATTGGTTGTAAGATACATCTCTTCTCGACTCCGCTTTGGTGGAGTCTCGCCCTAAACGTTTGCCGGGGCAGCTAGTAGTTTTTATAATATAATTTTATTGTAAGATAACGTTTACGCCCCAAGTTCAAAGTAGCTGTCTTTGAGCGTTAAGTTCTAAATGTGGAATAAAAAACGACGTCAGTTGCTGACTGACTTTATTTTGAATTTCATACATTAATCAATTCATAGTTGGTGACCAATTATACGATTAGTGTTGTGTTGACACAGCCAATTGACATGTAAAGAATAAAATCATGCGTTTCAAGCATTGTGGGTAAACAGGACAAAGCACCTCAAAAAAGACATTGTTGGTAAACACAGGTTAAAAATTGTATTAATTTGTTTGTGGTTTAAAGGCCTATTCAAACCTGAGCGATATTCGCTGCCGCTGTGGGTAGAGGTACATACCGCGCGGGTTTCGCTCAGGTATTTAGTATCAAGTACCGCGGCTAGAGCGACCTGAGCGATATTCGCTGTCGCTGTGGGTAGAGGTACCTACATACCGCGCGGGTTTCGCTCAGGTATTTAGTATCAATTTCGCTACTGTCTGTCGCAGACGGTAGCGAATACCGCTTATGTCTGAACAGTAATATTACCGCATACCCACTGGGTTTTCTCTGCCGCAGACGGTAGCGAAAACCACTTAGGTCTGAATAGGCCTTAATTTGTATTTTATAGATTTCGATTCTTATATTGGCGGTTTACGGCGGTTGAGACATTAAAGAAGACTTTGTTAGTGCCTTCTTTGGGCAAGAAGAGGGCTTTACCCTGCAGTAGGACAATAATAGGCTGGTCTTATTCTTTCATTTTTAATATAGGCAATTTGATTTCATATAGAGACTGGGTGTTATACACAATTCAACACGCAGCATGGTTATTATTATAGCAATCAGTTCAATAACCAATAGTCAGTGTTTCAAATCTGCCTGATTAGTTTACATGTATCTCAATTTTGCATAGCTTCACTGCTTCACATGTGATAAAAAATGTTTTTCACTCAACACATACTTTTAACCAATTTATATTTACTGATTATTAATATTTTTTTTTAAACAACAACTATTAGTCTCTCCCATAATTAACAGAATGAATATTGAATTGTTTTTACTATTCATTAATAATTTGGAATAACAATTACAGGTAACTGTTGATAAAATGGACACCATGATTGCAAAACTCAGTAAATAAATTATTTATATGTTGATTTTACCTGTGGGATTAAAGTAGTCAATGCCATAACAATCATTCATAAATACTAAATTATAGTGAATCGGTTTTTGTTTCGTATGATTGGTGCAGCGGCTGAGCGATTGACGGCCACCCTGCATGTTGCATACATATTGAAAATAAATTACACCCAGACACAGAACAAATGATCGTGCTCATCCCAAAAACATTTGTCCTGGGTGGGAATCGAACCCACAACCTCCGGCATAGCAGTCAGGGTCACTGGCCAATACTTAGTTTCATTTCAATAAAAAAATGTTATTGTTTTTCCTGATACTATCTGCAGTATGGGGCCAAACAGCATTTTACTATTATTTACGCCTTCTATTTTTTTTATAAATTTCTTTACTGATAATATTTACTAGTTTCTCTTTACTTACACTCTCCCTCTTGATAGTTTGCAATCTCTTCCACTTGTACACAGCGTTCGCACAGGCCATCGTCTCGATGACATATGTAGCGTTCAAAAAACTCATGAAGGCAAGGAACATCAGTGATATCGTGCTGAGACCCCATCCTGCACGTGCAAACGCTGCTGGTAGTGTCAGCGCTCCAGTGCCAACAATTAAGTTGAAGATGTAGATTAAACCCACCTGTTGAGATAAAAGTAGTTTGATAAGCAAGAATTTGAACTCAATTCTTAGTTTATATTTTTATTGAACTGACACAAAATTGGTTTGGGTCAATTCCCTAAGCGTTTTCTTGTGAAGTT
This sequence comes from Euplexia lucipara, assembly GCA_921972225.1. Classification (NCBI taxonomy): domain Eukaryota; kingdom Metazoa; phylum Arthropoda; class Insecta; order Lepidoptera; family Noctuidae; genus Euplexia; species Euplexia lucipara. Next base: position 6,689,752 of record OV179151.1, read on the forward strand.
GTGAGTACATATACCAATATGTTGCAGATTACTGAAAGTAGGTGAGGGACAGCTTGTAACGGAATAAACAGCGAGGGAGGGAGAAACTACAGTTTATATTGTAAACAATACAGAACAAAAGAAGTTGAAGTCTATGTAGATTAAACCCACCTGTTGTGATCAAAGTAGTATGATAAGCAAGAATTTGAACTCAATTCTTAGTTTATATTTTTTCAATTCATAGTTTTTTTTTTAAACAAAAATAAAAAAAATTAATATATTGCTTCCAAATGTAGACTCAGTTGTTACCAGTAGTAAGAACCTCAAAAGTCCGACAACTAATCTAACTCCAAGTCCAAGGGGTCAGTCACTGGGTTGTGGAGGTAAGACAGGCATTCGCTCCATGTTGTACTGGAAGCTGACCCCAACATAGTTGAGAAAAGGCTAGGCAGATGATAAGCCATAATGATTTTATTTGATTAATTTTAAAGAAACTTTCAGTTATTACATTTGTGTTAACAAACACAATAAAAAGAAGATGGCCAATTACAAGTTTCCACTTATAAACATAATGTATAAGTACACAATTTGAATTTTACCGTTGACAGCATTACATCCCAACATCAAGAATTTACAAAAACAATAGTTGCTCATCAAGAGAAGGAATGATGGAAGTGATCATTGTGGACTGCATTGGGTCACACCAAAGTAAGAGAAAGCTTTTAATTAACTACTAAGCAAGGATAAGTTAGATATAAGTAGTTAAATAAGGCACCCCATAACATAAACAGACATTATTACAAATTTTGTTTAGAAACATCAGGTGCGTTATACTCGCAACCTGTGTGTGTGTATGTACTACATGTAGGACGGGCGTAGGAGTTGTAGCAGATGGCGCTCTGTAGTGTTGGTCTACCCCCATGGGAAAAAAAGTATTAAAAAAAAAGTAATTTTACAAAAAATTACTAATTTATAATTTGTCATTCGTGATGGCCCATTGGTTAAGGCGCCTACGTCACATGCACGAGGTTGTGGTTCAAATCCGGGCAAGTACCAATGTGACTTTTCAATTCATATGTACTTTCTAAGTTTATCTTAGACATCATTGACATCGGTGAAGGAAAACATCGTGAGGAAACCTGGACTTATAGTTAATATAAGATTGAAATCGCCAATCCGCCTTGAGCAAGCGTGGTGATCGATGCTCAAGCCTTCTCTGTATGAGAAGAGGCCTTTGCCCTGCAGTGGGACAGTAACAGGCTGGTATTATTAATTTGTCATTGTAATATTCATTGATATTTTAATAGCATTTATTTAACCTTTCAATCGTGATAATAAGAGACACAATAGAAAGACAAAAAGCGCGGATGCCGGTGTCCACTTGGGGTTTTATGAATTAACAGAAATTATTCTATTTTGTTTATTACTGTAATTATGTTAAAGCATATTTATTAACTTTTCACTAAAGATGGTTTGCTCTGGTTTTCTCTGGTGTATGGAATTAAATGTAATTATGTGTGTGGGTCAGTAGGTAGTCTTAGGGGTGTCTAATTTAAAAACAAACAAAACAGCATTATTAGTCATTTAAGTAATAGAAATAGAAGATATTAATAAGTGTGTGTATGTGGTATTGATAATAATACAACTGAACTGACACAAAATTGGTTTGGGTCAATTCCCTAAGCATTTTCTTGTGAAGTTGTGAGTACTTATACCAATATGTTGCAGATTACTGAAAGTAGGTGAGGGACAGCTTGTAACGGAATAAACAGCGAGGGAGGGAGAAACTACAGTTTATATTGTAAACAATACAGAACAAAAGAACTTATTCCTAGCTACACACTGACCTAACATATGGTTAAATAAAAAACTACATTTCTGTTATTTTAAGTGTTAAATACATAGTTTTTAACACTTACCCATACTGAATATTGGTCCCCAGCCTCTGTAACAGGCATTCTTAAAAACCTCCTTATACCCCAGAAGCGACGAGGCATTGCTCTCTGTTCGTACACGACATTGCTGCCGGATACCTGACACAGCAATGAAAAAATTCTCCCTAATCGATGAAAATATAATATAGCCAATTGATGATAACGAACGAACACAAAAGATAATGGCAACAGACGATAGTGGGTAAGTTATAAAGTTAAAATGCAAAACGACAATAACTTCTGACAGTTCTACTTTTGACGTTTATATAAAAATGTTGCAATGACGTACCGATTCCGTTATTTCCCGTCAAACTCGCCAAATGGCAGAAAACCAAGGAACTTGCAGAAAACTCATCAAGAAGCGTGCGGCCGTGCCAGGTACTGCCGTACCACAGTATAAATAATAATACAGTAGGACAACGCGTTCGATCACTGAAAAAATGCCGACAACGTCTTCACGCGTTAGCCCTGAATAATACCTCCCGAACTACAAACATCGTTTTGTTCGCAGTTCGGGAGCGGCTTTCCCGCGTCTCGCCCCTCACACCCCGCACGATTGATCTGTCTACTAGACGGCTTCGTCGGACGATATCTTTCCCAAGCCTTTCCTAAGGATTTGCAGATGTGGTAACAATCATGGTTTGAGTTAAACTTTTAGTAAATGTAATTGTTATATACGTGAGTGGAAGGAGTAATTGAGAAAAGTGAATAAAATGTAGTTTGACAATATTCTTTTTTAATCCTCTGCCGAGTGACAGACCGTACACGCGTCAACTTGCCTAACTAAACAAAGAGTACGCGTGTGCGGAGTCTGTTGTTTTCTTTATAAAATATCTATACTAATAATTTAAAGAGGAAAAGTTTGATTGTTTGTTTATTTGCATCGAATAGGCTTCGAAACTAATGGACCGATTTGAAAAATTCTTTGATTATTTATGATTATTTTTATTTATTATTTATGAGAAATGTTTATGATTTTTTTTTTTTTTTAAAGGTGGCTGCTGAACAAGCATTTGCAAACATTACTAAGATTGGAAAAATTCATGCAAGGCCATTGTAATGAAAATAGAAAAATAATATCATGACAGTAATAAATCTCACAGATGACAGTACCAGTGATTTATCAGAATTAGACAATAGGGTCATGTATTGTACCTATGGACGCTTTTACCTTTGGACATTGATTATAATAAAAAAACTGGCAGTACTAAAAATATAATATTGCAACACTGTGGTAGCATTTTTATTTTCTAGCAACACCAGTGAGTGGTGTGACGCTATCGGTGTTGTGTGCAGTGTGAGGCCCTTTTGGAGATTTTTGTGTTGAAAAGTAAGTTTTCGCAGAATCTTTTTGATTTTTTACTTAAATAATGCATGGATATATTTTCCAATTTGATATTTTTATATAATCTGTAGCTAGTATTATTTACAAATCAGAGAGGACACAAAACAGTTTCTAACCTAAAAAGCAAAACAATAACGTTTTTTTTTAAATGTTGTATTGGTTGTACCTTTGGACATGTCTTTGTTTGTACCTGTGGACACGTCCAAAGGTACAAACAATGTTTTTACCTATGGACACTGCTTAATAACACCTTGGTTTTATTGTCCATAGTGCCAAGAAGTAAGGCTGGTGTGAAGAGAGTTGCCGTAAGTCCGGAGAGATTAAAACTGGCAGTAGATTCAGTAAAAAATGGAGGCAAAATAAGAACTGCTGCGAGAGAATGATGAAAAATGCACCTCCTGGATCTATTGGCGAAGCAAATCGTTCAGGCTGGTCTACAGAGCCTATTTTCCGGAAATATTTAGACCATTTTATCCATTGCGTGAAACCGTCACTTGAACAACCAATGGTTCTTATTTTAGACAATCACGAGACCCACATATCATACGAAATTATCATAAAGGCCAAAACGAAAACGGGATTCATATGTTGACATTACCTCCACATACGTCTCATAAATTAACCACTAGATAAAACCGTTTTTGGCCCTTTTAAAACTGCATATAACAAAGCAGCTGACCTGCATATGGTTAACCATCCTGGTGTGCCCATAACAATTTATGATTCAGCGGAATTGATCAGCAAGGCGTATGCAGCATCTTTTACACCAAAAAATATTATAAACGGATTCGTATCAACCGGGATTTATCCATTCGACGACGACCTGTTTTCGGAGGATGATTTTGCACCATCGTCAGTCACCGAGCGTACAGAAGCACCAAATATAATCACAGATGATAAAAATCTTGAACAAACAGATAATTTAAAAATAAAATCTTGAACAAACAGATAATTTAAAAATACAACCAACTAGTTCTGAGATTATATTATGAAGAAATTATTTTGTTACTCAATAAGAGGTTTATGGTTGTTAATTCTACGTGTTATGTTAACAATAAGCGTTATCTTATGATGATTACAAGACTGATTTAAATTAAAAATGTTGTTTTACTTTGTCCAAAGGTACACACAGGGTTGTCCAGAGGTACAAACATGTAACGTACCTTTGGACAAAACTACACATATAAATAATTATTTTTATTAAATAAAATGTTAACATTAGAGCTCATAGAAAAAATACAGTAACTTTAGATTGTATGGCGTACAAAATAAAGTCACTTTCATATAGATACCTTGAATATATACAGAGAGAGTTTGTTCGAAAGTTTAGGTAGTCTGAAATGTCCATAGGTACAATACATGACCCTACTAGTGTTTCAGAATTTGCAAGAAGCTCTAGCCAACATGTGAGCTTTTCCGGGATCGAATATTTGATGGTAGTGTGTTCGATTCGTCTGATTAAATTTTTGGTATTAAAATAAAACTTAAAAAAACGTGTTCTTTCATTATCCCTGTAAACAAACTATTGTCGTTAATTGATAACAATCTTACGGTTAGACTGCTCTCGAGGGCATGATTATATTTGTCTGTGGATACCTAATGCACCACTTTCGTGCAAGGCTTCAGTACCCACTATAACATACATAGGTACAGACGCCAGCACATCAAGTTACCACAATGTGTCAAATTAGTTGTCACATAAAGTTGAAAAACGATTAAAGAAATTTGACACATTGGGGTAACTTGATGTGCTGGCGTCTGTACATTAACTCACGCCTCTTTCCCACGCTGGTAGGCAGAAACTACAGAGCGCCATATGCTACGATTCTTGCATAAGTACTTCTTTTGCTTCGTATACATTTTTACACGTTGTTATACACATTTGCCCACTATTAATAGTGTTAATACTGGACATTGAATGGTGTTTGCGTAGCATCCGACAGACAGAACTACCCACTTAGCTTTGAGATTATATAGATAAGTACTAAAAAATAACAAGTATCAAACCTGTTAATTCGTAGTATTCAAGGTGGCCACATGCGCGATACTAGCGACCTCATTTATTCCACACTCTTTTTTGCCAAGCTGTACTTAAATACCAAAATGTAGAATTTTTCGAACTGGCCAGAGCTGGCCGTAAAATAAATATAAGTTCCTAAACGCGAGTCGTCAGCGCGATAAAAAAAAAGTGGTGTGCAAAGCCGGTGGCTCTGAACAAGAGGCGAGTCGCTGTGTAGCGGAGTTAGAGGGTATCAGCTTGCGTTTGTCACGATCACCATAAACTTTGATGCTCAATGTACGAACCAAGTAGGTGCATATGCCTGCACATCAAGCTACCTCAAAGTATCTCAATTGAACATGAACCTTACATGATTTGTTAAAAAGTTCAAACAAAAAAATTTGGTACACTACGGTAGCTTGATGCGGTGGCCTCTGTACACCGAACCTAAATAAAATATAGTCAGTAGGTACAGTGTTGCTATTTTATACGTCTTTTATAATAATATGTAGGTACTCTAAGCGTCAGTCTAGATAATGGAATAGAGATACAGAATTAAGATACAGCAATTTATTAGATCTATACTAGTACATTATTAGGGCATGAGACACTGCCCGGACACTGGTAGGTACCTCAAGGGCTTAGTGAGCCTCAAGGCTCAAGGTCAAAGTGTTACCATTCATAGGCCTACCGTACTGTATTTTAAATGGCGTACAATAATTAAATATTGTAAGTACAAAACATATTCGTTTGCAACTAAAACAAATATATCTACGAGAAATAATTCATTTTTGATATCAACCAATACAACTCTAGACTAAGATTCCATGTTTTCATACTTTCATAATCGGTCAATACCTACGACCGATAGAGTCCACCATAATTAGAGTTGTTTTCCGTAACTTTAATTGATACGGTCGAACACTTATTAGAGGTACCTACTTAATATATTGTATAGGTAGGTAATAAGACAGTAATCTATTAATGTATGGGAAATAAAACTGCAAATAGGTAGGTAGGGTAAATACGCCAAACGTCGGCCACCCCCCAAAGGTCAGCCGTCTGCACATTTTTAACTTGCATTCATTGAAAAGGTAAATAAGTGACAATTTGGCTACAGGAATTGGATCTTTAGTTCATAGTCTATAGGTAAAAACTGTTACTATTCGATTACGTCTGTCGCTTTTCGCACACTGAGCGTCCTTAGCGATGCCGACGATGAAGTGTCAAGCTCGTAGTAAAAATAGCTTACTTTCTGTGAATACCCATATTTTGGGCATTGATATTACAATGGTAAGACATTGTTTTTTTTTTTGTTTTATGCTTTGGTAATAATAAAAGGTTAGTTTTACTATATTTTGAGTTAGTATTTTTATCGTTTTGCGCATTGATTTAAGAGAAAATAGGGGGCCGCCATTAGAATACCAGTTTTGGTTTAAAGCCGGAATCTCGACCGGGGCCGACTTTAAGTAAAATGCAGTCTGTTTTATAATCTACAAATATACCAATTCCTTTGGCTTAATAGGAGAATTTGCAAAGCTTATAAGTAAATAAATCTATTTCATGTCTAATCGCTAAAAACCGGCCGGGGTGATTTTAGTTAAATCTTGAGAAATAAGGCATGAGAAATAGGGGCCGACTTTAGAAATATTAAAGATCGTAATATCGGCCAGCCCCGAATCCGAGCGCCACTATACAGGCTGATTACGTTGGATGGGTAGTCAGTTTTAATTTTTTAATATATTGAACAAACTAATTTGCTCAAAGTTGATTATGTAGGTATTATTATAAAAACGAGGTTAAGTTTTGATGTAACTAGGGGTTAAAATTAATTAATTATGAAATATTACAATATTGATCAACCATATTAATATTTATGAAAACTCAATGTAGGGTTCGGGATACAAATATCAATTTCTCTTTGGAACTTACTACCATTGAACCCATCTAGCTTGAACTGCGAGGAACAAAAAGTAGTCTTTAGATACTAAGCTCGTTTTTACTTAAAACTTTTTTTAATAATCGTATTGGTAATATTTTTATTGTCTTATTTTAAACCATCCTATACCCGGCCGACATTTGGGAAAAACGCGACCGACTATGGGGCGTAAATGGCCGAGTTTAAGGTTTTTTCGTTCTCGATGCATTTAACCCTTATTACTCTTTGCTTTTAGTAGAAAAATCAATCCTATGCCTATAAACATAAAATAGATTAATCAACCTGTCTAAAACTGCATCACATGGCATGCTTCGATGCAAACTGATGGAGCCAGAGCGATCCAAAGTTAGAAAATTCGTAAGGGGGCCGACATTTAGCGTATTTTACCGTACGTAAGAAAATTAAATTTCGCGGGCTACCTTGGCGTATCCCTCCCTCGGCCTACAATACATTCCTACTACCTCCTTTATTTTTTTGCTTTTGTTTTAGACTAATGTCTTTACATACCTATATTTACGTTAACCTTAATTAGCTACATTTCTATTACCTAAATACTCTAAAACTATGCTTTTTTCAATCATTTGATACCTATACAGTACCTACTTTTTTATTGGTCTGAGTTACACAGGTACCTACCTACCTGTTTATACTTATAAAGGCAGATAACTTGGTAAAATTACAGAATACCTAACCTATATTTATTTGGTAGGCACACAATGTCCTGGGTTTGATTTATTATCATAAATACAAAATACGCTATCAACATTGGCAATCACTGTCACAAGAATGTTAGCTCTTCTCCTCTTTGTTTAGGTAATCCACTCACCTGCCTAGCAAGATTTGTTTTGATCGTATGTACCTACTTTTGTTTTTAGGCGTTTCTTATAAAACGATAATTATCTACACAAGTAATACATTATTACATTACCAACAAATTTACACAGGCATTCATACCAAGCTAGTCAATTGACTGTCTATAGTTATGTACTGATACACGGTATAAAAATAGGTATGTATTCGTACGGTATTATTATAGGTACACATTTATAGATAGATACTATAGATAATACCCTCTGCATATTGAACGCTATACGTATGTAGGTATAGTAAATTGCTATAAACCGGCCATGATAAAAAACCAGGGAACTTTAAGTCGTCTCAGCGACGCCAAGTCCATCTTGGTTTGGTAGCGTTTCATAGCTCTTCGTGCGAACCCCGACGACGAAATCATTCCATCCAGCCGTCGAAGCCGTGTTCTCGGGGGTTTGGGATTGTGATTTTGTATAAATCTTTAAGTTATGTGCCAACAACATTACAAAACAGAGGTAAGTGCTAAAATAAGCTAGTTTATAGAAATAGTTCTTTATGTCGTCGTTGATCGCTCTGAGCATTTATGGCATCGCTTTCTCAGGCGTATGTTTGTTCTCCCTCCAACAAACGGGATGTCAGCGACATGTTTAATTTTCTGTCTCATTCCTTCTAGTAATATAACACCGTTGTGCTCGGTCGTGTCACGTAAGATTTTTTGTATTTTTGCCTGATTAAAGTGCGATTTTTGAGGAAGTTTTGTAATATTAATGTCAATCAAGTGTTTGTGAATGTGGAGTACTAATTTGTTTAAGAAATACTGGCTTTATTCCTATGATATGGGTCGTGCTAACTTTCACTCTAGATATAGATAGGTACCGTGGTGGATGATATAGCATAGATAGATACATGTATACGACTGTAGATATTCAACATCGAGTCGTCGAGTCTCAAGGCCGAAACACACAAATATATAAGTATATAATGTAAGAAAAGAATATTGGTTTTTATAGGAATGTGAAAATGGAAATGGGATTTGTGATACTTTAACGTTTTACTCTTTTTAATTTCGGTGCGACCGTAAACTAAGTACTTGCGTCGTATTACATCGTATACATTTTGGAATGGCGTATTGTGAAACACCATCATGATTTTGATGTAAAGATTGCCTTTATCGTATCTTTGCGACGCAAATCTAAGTAACGAATGGTATTGGTGTTTTTATGCCTTGTAATGTTCAGTATCTACCTATGCTATGTATGCGCTGATCCAATTGACCTTTTTTTAAATCCTTGAGATAACCTCAAAAAAAAATGATCATGTACTTATTGTTATGACCCACGTATTGGTTTTTATTGATTGTTTATGCTGATTGTGCCAATAAGAAATGTGAAATATGATTTGTTTGTTCCACAGATAATCTGAAACGTTACGAGCTGACTGCAAAGCTGCTCTAAAGGATCTGCCGAGCCCGCATTATCTGTGATATACAGCTCAGCCTCTCGTCCGTCCTATAAGGTAAGCAGTAGTCAACAGCTTGCTCACCATTACTTAATATTTGCAAATCAACAATCTGACAAGATGATTTCTATTACTTTCATGTCGGGATGAATTCTTGCCAGATAAATACTAGCTAAAACAATGATCACATAAATTGGTATTAAATACATAAATAACAGTACCTACCAGTAAATTACTTCAGTAATATATTTTGTGATACATTGAAATATATATTTTTTAACTACATTTTTCAACTTGGGAGTAATTAAGAAATATAATTTTCACCTAGTATTATAATAACAGTCATGGAACGTGGACAGGTTTCAAATACTTTATTTGATTTACAAATTTTGATACAAGTAAAAATTTAATAGAAAGAGCAGTACAATTTAGTCAGTGATGCAAAAAATGTTAATAATATCTGGTTTTTGGAATGAAAATGTGCATCAATAATTTGAATGCAAGTCGAGTGATGCTATTGGCTGATAATAATTAATTTTTTCAACTAATCACAACAGACAAAGATGCCAAAAAAAAACTGAAAACATTCATTCCAGAAATTTGATGTTTGAGTGGGAATGTTTACATATTAGCCTTTGTTTTGAAAGTATTATTAAAAAAAATGTATATTTATGGTTTATTATTTACTTGAGACACAAGTTGGCTGTATGCTGATACAATGTTGTGTACTTTATAGGGCTGGGCCAATCGGGGCTAGGAGGCGAGTCCGCAGCAGCTTCCAGCGGTGATCTCACCTTGTCCTCTGCCATAGGGGCACTAAACACTGCTACCTGCTTTATTGACTGCATCACTACGAACCATTGTTACTTAGTCTATAATTGAAACAATATGCTATCTGTGAAAATAAGTATAATGTTAGGTGAAAACTGTAGAAAATTATTCTATTTATAATAATTGTCTGATGTCTAATGTTTCTGTAATATTATGTGTTCGACATCTAATTAAGGATAATTGTTACTCCAATATTAATACTGTTACCGAACCAATGCAATGTAATTACTCCACCTTGATGTTGGTGGTGAACACAAATAATTTTGGTGCTTTTAAGCGAGTTGAGAAGAATGAAAGTCATGAAGCTAGTGTAAAAATGATAGATTTAAATATTTATAATGTAGAATTTGTTGATAGTGTCCAACAAAACCAAATGATTGGCGATACGCCTAACTACTGCATTCCTTTAACGATTAACGCCATAACAGTCCAGGGTATCTCATACAGTGACCCATATTTCAGTAGCTTTAACTTAAACTATAAGATGGCGTTCGGAGCGCCGGAGCATATGAACAAGTCTGATTACGCTTTTAAATCCTCAGTTTGTATTATACGAGATGAGCCTTGCGATACGCAACTACTAAACGACAAGTCTGCTCATAATATGATATCCAAAACGAAAACTCGAATCATTACTAATGAAGACAAGTCTGTGAAGACATACCATGACAATAATGAATTGGAAGTTGGTTACGACAAACCCGCCAATAAGACGGCTTTGCGAATGTTCGCGAACGGTGATCTCACCTACGACGCTATGTTGGAACTCACGAAAAACGAGGATCGAATAATCAAGGATATGAAAACGCAAGAGGTTGACAGTTGGGGCGTTCCGCGGCGTCTGCGACTGTGTGGGGGGGGCGAGAGCTCGCTCAACGCTGCCACCGGCTGGGGCAGCCCCCCCGCCTCCAACAACAGTAAGTGAACCTTTCCTTGTCATCTTACTAACATATTATCAATCAGAAACAATAGAGTAGTTAGTTTTGGATCGACTCTCAAATATTTGGCAGTAACGAGCGTGGCCGACATAAGACCTATATTTTAATCGTCGTCGGTGATAAGAGAGTAAAAATAGATCTTTTTTCTTTGCCAGCTGGGAATTGGGGCGGTAATTCCAGTGGCCAAACAAATAATGGGACAAACAATACTCAACAATGGAATAACACGGCTCAGCGCCCGCCCACTTCTCAAGCAGACAGTAAGTTGTTTAAATATCATCACTAATGATGAAGTCATCAAAATAAAATTTACTTCTATTGTTGGCAAATGATAATTACAGTGATTAGAAATTACGACTAACATTATCGATGTTCGCAGTTTTTCTAGGTGCTTATAGTTGGGATTATTTGTTGCAGTGAATAGCAACAAGGGGAATGGTAATCAAATGCCCCCAACCAGTGGCGCGGCTGCGCAGAATTGGCAAACTTCCCCACCAAATATGCCAAATTCGCAGCCTAACAACAATGGTGCACCCACGAGCAATGGTTAGTTGACAACAAATATAAAATGCATTATAAAATACCTATGTATTTCATTTCCAATTTGGGATTGATTTTAAAATCCTTGTTTCACTTTACTTAGGTACGAATAACGCGGGTAACGGAAACAATGGCGGTACTAATCCTCCCAATTCAACTGCGAATTCGAATGGGCCCACCTCGGCCAATGGAAACAATGGCAACAACGCCAACAGCACTTCCTCTGCTAAGATTGAGCAACTCAATTCAATGAGGGAAGCTTTGTTTAGTCAAGATGGCTGGGGAGGCGTAAGTATTTAGATATTTTAATTTCGTATGTACAACGCAATTGTTTGAAAAGAGAACTATGTTCTAAGTTTTCATGTTTTTTTTAGCAACATGTAAATCAAGATACCAATTGGGATGTTCCTGGCTCTCCTGAGCCTGGACCAGGAAAGCCGGAAACCCAGCCTGCTGGGGGCCCACCAGCCTGGAAACCGAATATAAATAATGGTGCATTCCTTGGAACTGATCTTTGGGAGGCTAACCTACGAAACGGAGGGCAACCGCCGCCGCAGCCTGCAGCTAAGACTCCATGGGGCCACACACCCACCACTAATATTGGTGGCACATGGGGAGAAGACGATGATGTCGCGGACTCAGCTAACGTATGGACTGGCCCTCCGCCGCCACAGCAGTGGCCCGCAGGCCCTCCGCAACACGCCCAGCAGTGGAGCGTGCCCAAGAAGGACGACTGGAACGCATGGGGAGAACCTCACCGACCTGTCGATCCGCGTATTGACCCGCATCGTTCAAGCGACCCGCGGCAGCAAAGCGCCGACCCACGCCACGACCTGCGTGGAGGAATATCTGGCCGCCTCAACGGAGATATGTGGAGCCAGCACCACCAGCACACAGCTGGGCCGAACAAGATGATGCCCGGTGGCGTTAACCAGTGGGGCGCGCAAGGGCCAAAGGACCCGATCAAGGGATCAGGATGGGAGGAGCCGTCGCCACCGGCGGCAAGGCGTGCTCCAGGGGGATTCGACGACGGTACTTCGCTGTGGGCACAGCGCGGAATGGGTGGCATGGCAGCTCGTGGACCGCAAGGTCCACCCGGCCCCCAACGTATGCCCCCAACGCCAACCAAGCCTGATGCCGTTTGGGGTGCGCATGGTCAACGCAACGGTTCCTGGGAAGAGCCGCACACTCCAGCTTGGCCGGAACGCGACGCGCCCGCCTGGCCCGATGCGTCTGGACCGGCCCTATGGCCCGTGCCTAAACCTAAACCCGCTGGACCGGGAACAGCTTGGCCTGACGATATTGGTGAGTGGGGTGGACCGAAGCCACCGCAAGGCGGCCCTCTTGGCAAGCAACTACCTAAAGAGATGGTGTGGAACAGCAAGCAGTTCAGGTAAATATAAAAAAAAATATTCTTTATGATTCTAATATGAAATTAATGTTATGAATAGGTACAAATTTGGCGTTTGTATTCGCTGTCACAGTATATTGACTCGTACATTTGTTTTCGCAGGTTCCTGGTTGAGATGGGTTTCAAGAAGGAGGAGGCTGAGGCCGCACTGCGCAGCCGCGACATGAACGCGGAGGAGGCGCTGGAGATGCTGGCGAGCGCGCGCGGCGATGGCTGGCGACGCGACGACCACTTCGGCGGGCACCACGCCGGGCCCTTCCAGCCGCCGCCCTCCGTGCCCGCGGTGTCCCCGGCCGTCGTGCAGAAGATCCTCAACCAGCCGCCGCCGCCCACGCAGCAGCACCACCAATCTTACAACCCTAACAGGTATGTTAACACACTAAGTGCCGATTTTTCAATCATCAGATAAGTTTTATCCAAGGAGTTAAAATGGCCGTTTGACAGCTTTTGTATAGACAATATGTCAAACTGTCATATTTATTCTTCAGATAAAAGTTATCTGTGTATTGTAAAATTAGCCCTAAATGTTTCAAATAATACATGAAAAGTTAATCTCACTTGCATCTCCATAATAGTGCAGCCCCTTAAGATCTTGAAGTGACCTTTTAGGTCGGAATGTCACCAAAACATAAACATTGTTGAGGAAAAATATTTACTGCGAACACTAATTTCTCGACTCATGGTGTTTACAAATAAAAATTACATAAGGATGTAACTTGTGTTTGTAAACAGTGAGTCATGGACTTCTACGAACATTGTTGTAATAAAAATAAAAATCTTAGCGGTACGGGCAATGGCGGACAGCCGAGTGCGGCGCAACTGCGCATGCTCGTGCAACAGATACAAATGGCGGTGTCTGCAGGATATCTCAACCATCAGATATTGAACCAACCTTTGGCTCCGCAAACACTCGTGCTGTTGAACCAGCTGTTGCAACAGGTAACATTATTTTGAACTTTTTTTTTATTTAAACCTTTGAATTTGGAACTTTAACTTTTTTAAACATAGACTTATAATGTAAAAGGTTTTACAGTAAGCAGGTATAATGATGAGTTCTTCTCTTTCAGATCAAAGTGCTCCAACAATTGTTGCAACAGAACTCCCTTGCTATGACCAAGGGTCACTCATCTCTCGCGCTGCAGTGCTCTGTGCAAATCACTAAGGCTAAGCAACAGATTACTGCTCTGCAAGTAAGTTCATTGTCTTACTTTCACTAGCTTTTATTTTGAGATTTGCTTAAAACTTGCTAACAAAATGGGTGTTAGTAAATAATTTTAAGGAATTCAAATAATATTGATTGATTTGGTATTTCCAAAGATTAATCATATTACCAACTAGATTAGCTACATTGTTGCCAAGCCAATTTAATCTTTATTTTAGGTCATCTTCATATTAATGTGTTTTTTTATTGTTTAGAACCAGATAACGGCGCAGCAAGCGTTGTACATGAAGCAACAAGCTGGAAGTTCAGATTTGTTCAAGCAGGGTCATGACCCCATCGCCCAGTTGCAGAACAACTTCAGTGATATGTCTATACCGAAGGATACTCAAGGGGTATGTTATAACATAATAATCAAACATATAATGGTAAAAAAAAATCATTAAAAAAAAATATGTACTCTCAGATTTACTTGTCACCATCACACTTTAATTTTATTTGTATCTTACAATACGGTCTGCGTATCTGGTCGTTTTCCTATCTTTTACAATCATTGTTATGGGTTCTAATTTCGTTCTTAATATCTAGGGTTACGGCAGCAGTGGCGGTAACCAACAGTCTCGTCTGAACCAATGGAAGCTGCCCTCCCTGGACAAGGACGGTGAAGGCTCCGAGTTCAGCCGCGCACCCGGCACGGCCAAGTCGACAACGAGCCCACAGCTCAACCAACTTGGACTGCAACCTGACTCGTATGTTGTTTAAACCTAGTATAAGCTTCCCTTTGAAACATACAAAGACATTGAATACTTATTATATTATTGTGTAGATGGGACATCACAAACAAAGTGTTCTGTTTGGGAATATAAAAATATTTTTTTTATATGGTGAACCAAAAGGCAAAACAAAATCAAGTTGTTAGAGTTTGACTTTATGACTAATGTCAATCTAGTTCCTCTCAATTGTTCATACCAATGTAGTTCAGGGTTGCTGATATTTGCAAAAGCTCAACTTTCGCAATGATAATTCAACTTTGTCTATGATCACAGCACTTGGGGAGTGGGTCGCGCCTCCGAAGGCTGGGGCGATAGCAGCAATGATGTCGCTGACGGCAAGGATGCCTGGCCATCCCATCCATCGCACCAGCCCGTGTACGACCTCGTGCCGGAGTTTGAGCCTGGCAAGCCGTGGAAGGTAACAAATAACGTAATTTAAACAATGTACAAGATGCGTAGCGGTAATATTCACACGGAAACCTGCATGCGGCTAAGCTCGGTAATTAACAAAAGGGATGACCTTTTAATAGATAGGCCACCTGTCTAATTCGCTAGTTCACGTACCTCAGGTTGATGGCTGGCTGTAGCGTTACAGATGCGAGACGGTCCGCTCTACGGTTACCTGCCTACCCAGCGTGGTGAATAAGGTCATTGTATCCCCTTTTGGGTCGGCCTTTCTATAACAGCACTCTAATAGGTTTAGAAAACAACCTGTAAAACTGGTCGCATCAATACAACTATCTTTTGAACACAGGGCAACCAAATGAAGAACGTAGAAGACGACCCGAACATGACTCCCGGCTCGGTGGTGCGCTCGCCGCTGTCGCTGGCGGTGATCAAGGACGCCGACATGCTGGGCGGCAAGACGTCGCCCCCGGGCGGAGAGCGCAGCCTGTCGTCCTCCACGTGGAGCTACGCGCCGCCCGGCGCCGGCAAGGACGCGTGGGGCGCCAAGCCGCGGCCCGCGCCGCCCGGCCTCAACAAGGCGTGGCCGCAGCACCACGCGCAGGCCGCGCGCGCCGTGCCCGCCTGGCAGGCCTCCACTTGGCTGCTGCTCAAGAACCTCACTGCTCAGGTACACATATACTACACCTATTTGGTAAACACGACGTCACGAGCGATACACACGTACTATCATTTGGATTCGAAGAAATGGGTCACAGCAAACATGTTCGTCAAACACAATGTGTGATGCTGGTCAGAACTACATGCTCGTTGGCCAAGTGTTTCATTTGTTTGTAGGACACATTTTCTATGTTTGTTTTTGTATTGTGTCCATAGTGTAACATGAATGTATTCAACAGATCGACGGGTCCACCCTGAAGACGCTCTGCGTCCAGCACGGCCCCCTCCAGAACTTCCACCTGTACTTGAACCAGGGTCTCGCCCTCGCCCGCTACTCGACGCGCGAGGAGGCCGCCAAGGTAAGTGTCCGCCAGTGCGTCGCTCGCTGATAGCTAGTTGTGTTGCGTGTGCTGACCCGGGTTCCGTGTGCAGGCCCAGATGGCCCTGAACAACTGCGTGCTGAGCAACACGACGATCTTCGCCGAGTCGCCGGCCGAGTCGGAGGTGCAGATGATCCTGCAGCACCTGGGCTCGGGCGGCGGCGGCGCGTGGCGCGGCGGCCAGAAGGACGGCTGGGGCGGGTTCGCCGCGCTGTGGCCCGACTCGCACGAGGCGCGCGCCACGCCGTCGTCGCTGAACTCCTTCCTGCCGCCCGACCTGCTGGGCGGCGAGTCCATCTAAGGCGCCG
Organism: Euplexia lucipara; assembly: GCA_921972225.1. Taxonomy (NCBI): domain Eukaryota; kingdom Metazoa; phylum Arthropoda; class Insecta; order Lepidoptera; family Noctuidae; genus Euplexia; species Euplexia lucipara. The sequence goes on from OV179151.1 coordinate 6,706,621, forward strand.
GGAGATCTGTACAGATGCATTTGTCCGTGTCGATCGGGCTTCGCTCCTAATTTCGTTTCGGTCGCGGTCGCTCGGAAATGTCGCCTCGGTCATTCCTGAGGTGCAAATTTTTTATGGTTAGCGTAAAATCTTCGATTTGGATAGTATAAATAGTATTTATCGATCGGCCGGCATGTCGCTCGACCGTCGACGACGCGAGTTAGGATCGAAGCTTTAGGTGTCTAGTTGTAATTACGCTTTACCGTCCCCCGTACGGGGATCGACTAATTTTATTCGCCTAGTCAGATCATGTCGAACGCGTCGCGTGGCGTCCAGTACGCGGCGCGACGCGGTCGCGGTAGCCAACTGTCCACATACTATATTATCTTACTGTGTTTTAAGTGTTCATGTAGAATATTTAGTGTATATAAGAATTATACATATACAATGGCAAATTAAACTGTATCGAGGTTTATAAGGAAGAGTCCGGTCGCGGCGGGCGCGGGCCGCTGGCGGTGAGACCGGCCGCGGCCCGCTCCTGCAAATCTACCAAATAATCGTAGGTATCAGATAGCGTAGTGCGTCGCGGGCTACCTCAGTCACACGTCCCGTGGCCTTATTTTATAGCGTATATTTATTTTGTTGTGCTCGAGGGCTGTTGCTGTTTCGCCCGTCGAGCTGTTGCGTTCCGAGTTTCTTTCGTGTTCGTTTTTATTTTCTCGTTTTATCTGTACTTGTCGTATTTTAATTATTTATTTCTGTTTTGAATTCTCACTCGCATAGAGCCCTCGTTTTCCAGTAGTGATATTTTATTCAGCAATAAACGTGTAAGTGCATTTCGCCCACTAACAAAACTTTAACGATTAGTTGTAATTTTTATAAAGGTAACAAAATTATAAAATTATGAGATTTGAAGTGCATTCTTGTAGCGGTAAATTCCTTTTAAGCCGTATAGTCTGATGCAAACGAGTATATAGTTATATGCGTTGGAGCGAGCGGCGGCAGTCGCACAAGTACAAGCTCCTTGCGATCCAGTAATCCTGTGATGTAAAGTATCTTGCCTAATGTAAGGATAATCTATTTTGTTGAGAGTAACATAGTAGCGCGAGTCGCCGGCGTCGGCCCCGCCGAAGCTGACGTTTCCCCAAATTTTTTCCAGTATTTGTGATTGAAGTGCCACTTTATGTTTAATATAATGAGACGATTATCTAGATTATACGATTAACGTAAGGGTAACCTAATATAATAAATTGAAAATTGTTTTATCATTTTATATTACACATACATTTGTGAGAAATGTTATTAAAGTACTATAATTGAACAGTAATTAATATTACACTTTTGTGTATAGGTAAGAATAAAGTTCTAACTTAAATTTAGCCATATCAATATCTATTTAAATAAAAGATTTGTGGTATTTTCTATAGGCTCAATTTGAACGTTATTCAAAGTGACATATGCTTTAGATATTCTGTTAATAATATACTTGTAGCCGTAGGTTTGTCGGTATTACATAACTGTAGGTATAAGTTTACGTTTTAAGTCCTATCGTAGAGTTCAATAAGCATACAACTGATATTTAACGGCAACGATTGCACGTGTAAGTTAAAGTTCGTTATCATAAAGTTTATTTACACTTTTATTTACTTTTTAATTTATTAATGGTGTGCCACAGAGTTACTCTGCCAAAATATAAAATTACCAATAATTACGGGATTAGAATAGTCGAGCGGCCTGCGAGCGGCCCGCGCCGCCCTCCGCTCCGACGAGACTCACCACGCTTACGAGCCGGTCACCCGACTTATAATAATGTAAATTGTATCTGTATTTCGAACATCTTCCAGTGTTTTTATGATAAAACGATTTTAGCCTTAAGTTAGATGTAAGCGATTCGCTGTACCTTGTCGAGCCTCTGGCTCGCGTACTCTTCACAAATTAATTAACTAAGTTAGGTGAACGCGACTTTGGACGGGTCGGTGCGTTTGAACTCTGTTCGCTTCGGACCTGTAGTAGTTAGTGTTAAATGTTTCGATGTGTGATGTGTTCATTTAGAAACAATGTTAGCATTTGTCATTACTACCGTATTATCTTACTATAGGGACCGACGGCAGTTTTGCGTTTTTATCATTGCATATTCTTCGTTGCCTTTCGCGATTTGTATCAGATACAGATTTAGTTTGAACGCGGGTTCTCTATTCTCTTACAGCAGTGTGCTTGTATGACCGCGTCTCATCACAACCGGGTTGTGGATACAAAGGCACGGTATATGCAGCCGAACTATTTGATTGCCTTCCAAGGGGCCATAATCGAGATTGTCACGGAGTTTAATGTTAGGTGCCAAAGAGTGATTATCAAAGATGTCCGGAACAACTGATTGCATTTCTCTGCTTGATAAATATTCTTCCAAAATTTGAAATTATATTCGCGGTACGGGTTAATGATCTGATGTTCCTATAACATTTCGTGTTACGTCTATTCAGCAATAGTGCACGTATAAACAGACAAATGTCAATTCTATGTATTGTTAAAGCTCAATTTAAGTGATGAAGGGAGTTTCTTTTACCGATTGATAGTATAAATAATAAAGAGTATAGGTATTATTTTTAACTGATATTGTTCTGTCCAATTCTACACCAATATTCGATAACGCCTAAATCTCAGTTGTTTACTCTGGTGCAAATTTAAATTTTAATGATACAGCAATAAATGTCATATTTAATTTTTTATAAAGTTTTTTCCATTATAAGGTTAGACAAGCCGATCAAACGGAGAATATAATAAACCAGTGCCCTTTAGAATACGTCATCCATAGATTAAAGACGAAAGAAGTTTATGCCTTGAAATTTTTTAGTCAGTTAAAGTTTATCAGTACTTAATAATGGATATACATATTATTGTAAAGTGGACGTATTTTAAATGTGTAGACGTGTCGGTAGCAGTATATTATGGTGTTAGAGGTGTGTCGGTAGAGGTGCGCGCGCCTGCGCATCGCAAGGTTGTGAGAGCGGCCATCGCGCCGCGCTAACTGAATCTCCTCTCGGTTCAATGACTGCATCATTATTTCCTGCACACAATTATTGCGCCATGTGCAATTTAGTCTGTGTTATTATTATGTTGTTGTGTATTTATATGATACATCTATACTGTAATATGTATATATTGTGGAATTTTATTCGTAAAAATTTTAATACGCTTCACGCTTCACTTTTAATAACATTTTTCGTGATTTGTTTCTGTTATTTAGAGTAAATTTACGTACCTACAAGTAATTATAATAACGATCATAGATGTAAATATAAGTAAAATAATGAAAAAAATAAAAACAAAAAAAAAATAAAAAAATATATAAAGAAAAGCAATTAAAAGAAACCAATGATTGTGCCTCAATGAACTGTGGTACGTTACCGTAACCGATGGCAGGTGTAATCGTTTCCTTTCAAAAATGTATTATAATGAATTGTGCGCCTAGGCACCGCTCTGTGACTAGCTGTAGACAATATAAGGCTGCGAGCAGCGGCGCCCGCGCCCACGCCTTGTGTAATCATTAATGAGCTTAGCTATGTTTTACTTTTATTGTAATAAGTGTTATTTCATCAATCAACATTTTATATATATATACCTACGTATATGTAAATATTTTTATCTATTTATTTTTTTTGGTTTTCATGAAGTTTACCCGAATTAACGTGTAACCTTAAAATTCGTTGGTTATCTTGAAGTTAGATCACGCGGGTGTCGCGTGTTTCGAACGATCGCATCTATTCCATAACACTTGAATGCCAAAGTCGATGTCTGTAAGCCATTTGACGACCGCTTGTGTTGTTAATATAAATTACGTAGATCTCTGACATCACAACAAACTATTGATCGTACAAATAAGAGCCATTAATACTGACAGCCGACGCTTAGGTCGCTGTTGTCTATCCAAGCTGCTCTGGTGTTATTTTAGCTCAACTATTCAAGTAGTTTGCTCATATTGTTGTTAATTTAATTTTTTTATTATCTTAATTATTAAACTTCCCTTAGTGCGGAATAAAATTCTAAAGTTATTTTGTAATCTCCAAATTAGCTAATAATGTACTGCTAGCTGATAACTGCAGTGTGTACGGCGTAGGACTCATGCCGCCTAAACCACGCGTAGCGCGTTTGTAATTTATTTTGTATCTTTCCTTCGCTTGTCACTCTACCGTCCCTGTGACCTTGTTATTAAAGTATGTTATAAAATCGGTAGCTTTATTAGTTTAGCTTCTAATCAAACTCGTATTTGAATAGATACGTATATTTGTTAGTACGTTTCATCGTCCCTATAGTGACACCGCCGAGAAAGGCCAATACATATTGCACGGAATATTGAGCAGCGCGGTTCAAGGGCGCCGGGTCGGTGGCGTGACAACTGTTCGGCTTATTTCTAGCTAAACATCAGTCGCGACAACACATTGTCAGGCAGCAACTCACTCGTTCAACTGTGTACTCACATATAGGGACCAAGATATATATGAATATTATGCAGTTTTTATTTTACGCTGAATTTTACTACACTCATAAATAAGCTGAACATTGCACACTAAAAGACATTCTCATTTTTCCATTGTTGTTAATAAATGCGTTTTGCCGTCGCATATAACTGACGATGTTACTTATACGACATAATTAAACCTAGTGATAGTTCGTACGATATTCAGGAGGGCCTTTTAATTTAAATAAGGTTAAAGTTTTGCTTGTTGTCTTTATTTATATATATTTTTGTACGTTACGACGTTGACGTCCTAATACAATAGAGAACACATTAGGTGATATCTACAAAGAAACTAGTCTTCCTTATTTACGAGGGATCGTGTTGAGATGGCGGTGACGCGTGACGTCGACACAAGAGGCAATCATTCCTCTAGTCTTGTTATGTGGTGCGAATAAGTGAATACCAAATATAAAATAACGAAGGCTTTGACGTTAGTGTGTAGAGGTAACGATAGGTCGGCCCGAGCAGCTTGGACCCTGTCTAACTTTACAAGGGAATGGTTGGGTAGTATTATTATAATGCATTTATTTCTCTTTTTTCATAGTCACTCAATCATATATTTAATTAATTGAGCTAATGCCTAAAAATTGGAATATCAGAGTTTATTTAGGATGTTCATATTTTACATTTTAGTGTTTATATATCTAAAATTTACCTTAATTATAGTGAATGGATTTTTGTATTATTGGAATATATAGCTGTAAGACAAAGGGTGTTCTTGATAAAACACAAACAACTGATTATAAACAAAATAATAAAAAAAATGTACTGAGTGACTTTACGTGTAAACAGAGGGCCATTGATAAAAAATGTTGAACTAAGCTAAATTCTCTATGTGGTATTTGAACTAAATGTGATTGCTGAGAATATTTTAACTGCTATTATGTATAGTTGTAATAGAGCAGTAAGTCGCCATTTATCTGTTAGCTCTGCGAGCACACAAACGACATGCACACCGGTAGATATAACGCGGTACCGTGTTGGTCTAGCTACAGCCTAGAGCCCGGCCGCGGGCGCGCCTCCCGGGTACGTCGGTAGACTTGCATTTGTTTCGACGAGCACTATGTAGCGTTTATGTATATTTATGTATGTGTATCAAGGCCAACCTCCCACCAACAGTTAATTGATGCAGTAGACTCCAGGACTGCTGCTCGCTAACTACACAACACACTGCTTCTCTAGTCTTTCTCGCATTCATGTATCGCACGGAGCGACGTGCGAGTGATTATAATCGAGCATAATTTAACGATCATATCCTATATGAAACTAGTTTATATTCGTATTATTCTTTCATTAGATCTCTGTTGTACCTGTGTGAAATTGTTTATATTCAATGTTCATTTGTACTATAAGAGAAGTGTACCGGTCTCGACGACACCGTGCTTGACATATACGTAATCGCGTAGTTCGAACGACCAAATTCGTTAATGTTCCACTGAAGTACTAATAACCTCTCAATATTTAGATAATATTTCTATTGGCGTCAAAAATCAATACTCTGCGGTCTTAAATTAGTCACTTTTGTACCTTGATTGTACTTGTACTTGAATAATATCCTATGTAAGTGAGGAATGACTAATCCAATTCTGAAATATACTTAATTTAAATTTTGACAGACTGATATCTGTGATTAAGAAAATATTTTTAATATTGTCCAGTGAGTCGGATGAGAATATTTATTTTATTAGAGGTCTCCCTACTGCCAGCGGCACATGTTATGTGACGAGACATAATATTTAACTGCTTCGTATATTTTTTTACTTTAGTGTTGTATAGAGCTGGAATACATTAAAAAGACCATTTTACGAGTGGACTACTACCGTTGTCGGTTTATGTTGTACAAAACGAACAAGCTTAATTAGTAATTAAAATGCCCACCATATAAAGATGTAATGTACCGATCCCAATGAAGCAATGATTTACAAATTAAGTTAATGTATCACTCAGTATCATGACATCACCCCGCCGCTCCAAGGCGGAGACTGATCACAAGAAATTATTTCGATTACCACCGATGTCAACTAAAATTTGTTTCCTTAAAATAATTGATCTTTGAACGTTGCATATCGTCTACATTTCTAATTCGAATTATTTTGTTGAATTCATGTACGTGATTCCCGTGATGTGCGTTAAGTTTGATAATTGTAAAACCTTAGTTATCATAATAATGGATACTAAATTGATTGCCTTTAGTATTGTAGTGAGTGACATCTCTTTACCATAAAGAAATGAACGATTGGCGTTGATTAATAATAAAAAAATAATATTTTTCGGTACCACCTTTGAGTTAAAGTACAATGTAGTTATATAAAGCATGTTTCAGCGACGTATTTCAATATAACAATATCAACATAACTAATTGATAAGTTTAGCGTAGACTTAGGCTGTCTCGTCTCACGTTACACCAATATTATTAATAATTAATTCTCTTTGGTATTTATATTGGAACACTTAAGAAATAAGCAGATACTAAATTATGACATAATTATATCAATAGGCTAAATATATTTAAAAAAAAAACTAAAAGATTTTTCTGTGCAAATCTCTGTGATGGGAAAATTTATTCTAAAGATCTAGTATTAACTGAAAGTGACACGAGGGTCGTACTATGAAGCATTTTCCTTGCGTTTGCAGGAGATTTAAGTACGCTAAACTCATAAGCACATCTTTGACGAACGCACGGAATATTAGTCTGTATTGCATTTCATGCTAGGGCCCGAGTTTCATGGTGACTATAAAAGTTGAACTTTTCAGTCTTTTCGCGCAAAGGGTTGTGTATTATTTTTTATGTAGTACAAAATGTGTTCGCAATTTGATTGCTGCTGTAGTGTTCCTTATTTTCTTCAAATTAACTTTGTTGGGTATTTATTTGAAACTTTGTATTCTCAATGTCTAAAGTATAATGTGTAATAATATAATTATGGTCGTAATAATTATGAGGCATGCGTAAGAAATTTTCACGTAGTAAGTTTATGAACGGCTGCCTTAATAGTAATATGAATTTGTATTGATCTGTACACCATCCTCTACGTATGTTCCGTCGACGATTCGCTGCGCCGAATCGTTAGTGTTCCGTCACGTACCAAATAATAGCGTAGCGGGCTAACGGGTGCCCGGGCGGGCGACACACCGCGCCTCTGTCACACTCGTACTACACCTTTTACATGTTCCAGATCTATTTTTGCAACTGCCGTGTTTTTAGACATAGGCGTCTCAATTTATATAAGGTGTAGACAGTAGTACGGACGGCGGTGGGTCGGCGTCGTCCGAAGTGCCACCGGCAGCGGTTCTATGTTCTTTGTATCTGTATTACCTCATTAAAAAACCTCACATAGTATGTCCTTTATCAAACTATTTATATATCGACTCCCAGTACTTATCAAACGCACTGCACTGTTATTTGGTACACAGTTTTAACAATTTCTTTAAGTTAATTTAAGGGTTTATCATGAATATTATCAGTGTATCAAATAGTCGACAAATTTTACTGTTATTTTTCTGATACTACCTTAAAGCAATGTATATTAACAAAACAAAGCAGGAGAACAATAATTATTATGTAAGTGTAACAGTTAGTGAATTTAAGTGTGCTATTTTCCATTCCAGAACTCAACGATATCATTGTTCTTGTAATACTTATGTTCGGGTTTTAAAAAATGTTATTATTGTATTTAAACTAAACCTTATGTGATTGAAATGCAATGTTTAGAAGTATTTTTATTCTTTATTTTTTACCATTAATTAATAATAGTTAGTAGAGATCTATTTGAGAGTCTAATGTATCAATTATTTGTAAAGTTGGCTGTAACTAATTAGAAGTTACAATAAGTAGACATATTTTAATATAAACATTTGGCGCAAATTTTATGTAGATGACAAATAGTTGTTTTGATCATTATGTGAAATGTTGTCTCGTATTGTTAGCGCAATGTGTACGCACAACGGTGAGGCGGGCCGGGCGGCGTGCGTGCGCCACGGCCCGCGCGCCGCCCGGCCTCCGGTGGACCTTCGACACTCACTGCACAGCACTGCTAGACTAATTCAGTTATTGCGTAAGGATATTTTTCTTACATTTCGATAAGAGTAATGTTTATAGAATAGGCAATAAATAATGTTTAACAAAAAGTCCCTATTTAATCGAACTGACGACAGAAACGCATGTTATATTTGTGGCCTCTTTATGAAGTAAGATCTAAGTTACATGTTAAAAGAAAATTAATTTTGCTATGCACATAAATGATACTCAATTAATTGCCAAAAAGTAATATATATTCATAGTTCAACAATATTTCTTTTGGGCATATTTACTTTGAATTTATGCAAAACTTAGATTATGAGTAAGTAGGTTGTAGACTATATGTAGAGTGAACGCATATTATATTATTATAATATATCTATATATATTAAAGTAAGGTGAATTTGTGAGGTATCAATTTCTTGTATTGTTCGTAAGTTTAGATAATAAATGGGTTTAGCCATACTTCGGCTGGTTTGATATGTATGTTATCTGATTAATTGTAAAAAAAAAATAAAAAAAAATCATTAAAGTTTGTGTTTTATTTATCTCCATCTTTTATACCTCTATATTTTTAAAAGTACATAAAATGACCGGAACACCAATTTCATGTCAAGTATAAGTAACTGCTAAGTTTTTAGAGTTTTTACAAAACTAAGTAAATAATTTAAGGTGGATTTTGTTTTTAAGTATCAGTAAATGATACCAATCACATTCAAAAACTATTCAGTTTGTTTAAATGACTCTAATTTGAAAAAAAAAATACAACTTAAGTGCAGTGTAGTGTATTTTTAAAAGTTTTTAAACTTTGTTATAATAAACAGTATGATTGATGGTGACCGTCAAGATGGAGGGACCAAGTCTCGGATTTCTGTCTTACATATATAAAAGTTTAATACCATAAATCTACTATTTGCTACCTTTGCTAAAAAAATTGCTACCTCTATATTTGCAGAATTACATCAACAAAATGTTGGTCCCTCCATCATGACGTCAAGATGGAGGGACCAAACTGATAAACTGCTCTCTGGAATATTCCACCTTGCTGGTGTTTTAATACCTTAACCTTTTGAACGCCAGAGCGTAAACGCATCGGCGCCCCTTCCACGCCAGGCTACAAATTCAATGCAAATACCTACAAAAAAAATAGGGATTCCAACATATTATCGATAACCAGTTAGTCATTGCTTTTCATCCCATATTTTTTAAATAAAATATTACTTGTTACATCATTCTTTTATTTAATTTGACCCTATTTCGTATCATAATATAATTAAACAGAAGTTACAAAGTTCTAAACAACGTAAGAGCAGACATTAGAACTACAAACGAATAAAATAAATAATAATAAGGTACATCACTAATCTCGTTCGTGACGTCATCCGCTGTCGGTAAGTCCCGACTCTGGCGTGGCTGGCATGACCTTTGACAACTTCCTCGCATGCGAGTAGGGATGTGACATTGTGGGACATAATAAATAATAATCATAGTATTTACCAACAATTTAATCAATTCACTTTTAATTAGTCTGCTCTTCGTAACTCGGCAAACTTATGTCATCTAAGTCCTTCTGCTGTCGCACTTTTCTTATCAGGTTCAGTAAATTGACGTACGTTACTGAACGCTTCTCTTCTGGCACCCGATCTAATTCAAAAGCGACGAGTCTTCCGAACTCCGCATTTCGTGGGTCGCTAGGTCCTGGTAAAATAAAACTCACCTCTAAATCATCCTCGTATATAGATGTTGCATCAGAGAATTCTTCATCTTCTTCTACACTTCCTAACACACGAAGGAGTTCTTCAGTAGTCATTTGACTGCTAGCCATTTTTTTATCAATTTCATACACTCGCACAATAATAATGCCGTTACTAATATTACCACCGATGCACCGGTCATAATAATGAAGGAAATCACTAGCAGTCTCTCGTAGCGCTAATGACGTCACCGATTGACGTGTCTTCCCGACTGTGGCGTACAGGTTACTGTTTATACACTGCTGCGTAGGGATGCGCGAGAGTGGACAGAAAACTATCGACCGATTGATATCAATTATGATATTTTTCCAAAATTTAATAAATATTATGCATTAGGAATATTCTGACACAAATAGTTGTCATTAAAAATAATTGTCGAAGTAATAGTAAGCTACTTTTAATAAAATATTTCATAGATTTAAAATATAATTTACCTTACTTACCCATCACTAGCTGTCGTGTCTTGCCGACTGTGGCGTGAGGAAGAACACTTTTTTACGGATTTCGATAAGCAATTTTTGATGATTGTTTTTTCTAGTGAAATGTAACTAATGGATATATCTTTGTGCCAGTTTACAATATATCATTAATTTAGTTTTAAATAATAATAAAAAAAAACACAGAACACTTAATTTTGTATATTTATTTTATACTTAAAAAATGGCGTTTTCTTGTCGGCTGTAGACGACGGTGGCGTGTTGGGCACGTTTTCATTTGTCGTCTATACCCGACCGTGGCGTTCAAAAGGTTAATTCTACCTAAATAATATTAATTTAGACTGACTAAAAAAAACGTGGTTTTAAAAATATCGAGTAATTTGTTTGGTCCCTCCAAATTGACGATTCAATTATTAAGTGTAGTATATAGATGGTCAGTTTATTTTCAATTTTCGAAGGATAAATATTTAATACCTATTTACTACCTTCAAATGATATTATTTTTTTAAGTTATAGATTTATTTTAAAGAGCCAAAATCTAAAAAATCTATATTGACGAATTATTAAGTGCTTTAACGCAATAGGTATAGTGAAATAACTAAGAACGCAGTATAGCTAAGAACCACCGCCAGGAAACTTGTTTACAAATGAAAAAAACCGCATCGAAATCGGTTCATCCGTTTGGGAGCTACGATGCCACAGACAGACACACACACACAGACAAATAGACATCGACGTCAAACTTATAACACCCCTCTTATTGCGTCGGGGGCTAAAACAATAATATTGTTAAAAGTTAAATTAAAAATTTTAAAAACTGCCAACGCAAAAAAGTTAAACATTTTAAAAGTTAAAAAAAATAAAACCGACTTAAAAAAAAACACTAACCGGTGTAAAATAACTCTAAATTAGGAAGTCGGCGGTGCCATCTATACTAATATATGTATAAAGAGGTTATGTTTGATTGTTTGCTTGCATTGAATAGGCTCCGAAACTACTGGACCGATTTGAAAAATTCTTTCACTGTTGGAAAGCTACACTATCCCCGGGTGACATAGGCTACTTTTTATCCCTGTATTCCCACAGGAACGGGAACAACGCGGGTGAAACCGCGGGACGTCTGCTAGTAATGATTAAGACAAAAAAAAACCACCAAAGCCACAGACTTCATAATTTAGAGTTATTTTACACCTTTGTTTTTTTTAAGTCGGTTTTATTTTTTTTTAACTTTTAAAATGCTTATTTTTTTTGCGTTGGCAGTTTTTAAAATTTTTACATATCTCTTGCTCTGTAAGTACACCCTTACACCCCTGAATGCCGGGGTGTATGACTATCATTACAGCATAGGTTTTGAATTTGAAAAAAGAACTGTCATACTCATACTGCACGAAGAATATTTTTAAAAAGTTAATTTTTTTTTTCTCGGTATCGATTAATTACTCGAATCGGAATCTAGACAATTTATTTTATAAAGATTTTATTTTAAATATGGAACTATTTGTTTCCACATCGTATGTTAGATGGAATCGATTTAAAAATCAAACTGGCCAGCAAGATTTGACGCGCTTGCGTACGTGAAAAAAAAAAGGCAGTCTACTAGTAGGCGCGAAAGCATCGCGAAAATAATTAATTTTCTTCTTAATAAATGTTCATTGAAACCTGCTGTCTTGTTGTTTACTTACCTCACAATCGATATGTAGGTAAAGCAGAGTATTTATCTCGGGCGTAAGCATCAATTGCATACTCGGGTTAATTAGCGCCTTCGCTTCGCTCAGGCGCCAAAAACCTCGTATGCAATTGATGTCATACAGCCCTTGGTTAATAATCTACTATTAATTTATCTTTTATCAAAATTATTTTTTTTATCACATCTATTCAAAAAGAGCTAGTTTATTCCTCGTAAAGGGACCAAAATAGCTCATTAATCCCTAGGGATCAAAATTGATTTGAATTTGGAATGTGATTATTGTTAGTAAATGTTTCAATCAGCAAAGAGGTGAATCACAAACCATGCGGGAACAATGTATTGAATACGTGACTGGCTGAAAAACTGCGAGCGCGCCAAATTTAAAAAAAAGTTGATGAAAAATAAACAACGCGCGAAATTAAATGCATTCTGCCAAAGAGTATAATAATTCTGCTTTTGTTCGTAGTTGATTCATATTCAGATTTTAGAATTATAAAAAATGAGTGCGTCTTCCTCAAGTGAAAAATTGTTACGATACACTTCCATAATTGTTCAAATATAAACATCGGCCTCTAATTATTTACTCAATACTCAATACTTTATTGCATACCATTCAATTACATAAGTATCAATTATTTATGGACCCTGTCGGGCAGAGCATAGTTTGTTAGGAGAGAGGAGGAAGGGCGCATGTTAGAATACATGAGTTACCATTCAATATTTGAAGATGTATTAATAAAAATTAAAATATATTACACTAGTATTTATTTTATAAGATTATTATTAGTCAGTACTTACCTATTTTACTTTTATATTATTTTGTTTGAATGTTTTGGTTTTTTTTTAAATATATTCCTATTTTATTACATTATAATATTTTAATGCGTTATAATTATAATTTATTGTAATTAATAATTATAATTATAATATATTTATATTTTATGTCTTAAGGTTCTGAATTGTACGTAAATAAATTCTTGTTCATAAGTTGCACTTACTTATTTTCTCATAGAGGGTGATAAAAAGTAGAGTGTCCACCTCGGGAGCAACACTATTTTAAGCTCGAGTGACATACTTTTAATCCCTTGCTGCGCTCAGGATTAAAAAAAAACACTCTCGCCTTTAAAATTGTTGTTTGCTCCCTAGATAAACAATCCACTATTTTAGCCCCCGACGCAATAAGAGGGGTGTTATAAGTTTGACGTCGATGTCTGTCTGTCTGTGTGTGTGTGTGTGTGTGTGTGTCTTTCTGTGGCATCGTAGCTCCCAAACGGATGAACCGATTTCGATGCGGTTTTTTTCATTTGTAAACAAGTTTCCTGGCGGTGGTTCTTAGCTATACTGCGTTCTTAGTTATTTAACTATACCTATTGCGTTAAAGCACTTAATAATTCGTCAATATAGATTTTTTAGATTTTGGCCCTTTAAAATAAATCTATAACTTAAAAAAATAATATCATTTGAAGGTAGTAAATAGGTATTAAATATTTATCCTTCGAAAATTGAAAATAAACTGACCATCTTTATACTACACTTAATAATTGAATCGTCAATTTGGAGGGACCAAACAAATTACTCGATATTTTTAAAACCACGTTTTTTTTAGTCAGTCTGAATTAATATTATTTAGGTAGAATTAAGGTATTAAAACACCAGCAAGGTGGAATATTCCAGAGAGCAGTTTATCAGTTTGGTCCCTCCATCTTGACGTCATGATGGAGGGACCAACATTTTGTTGATGTAATTCTGCAAATATAGAGGTAGCAATTTTTTTAGCAAAGGTAGCAAATAGTAGATTTATGGTATTAAACTTTTATATATGTAAGACAGAAATCCGAGACTTGGTCCCTCCATCTTGACGGTCTCGATTGATGACTGGCAGCGAGGTGTCGCTGACTCTGGCTTGGCCACCATAAGGGATTTTAATATTACGATAAGTGTCACTCACTCTGGCAGGGCCACCATCAGGAATTTTAAATTTTAATTACACAAAAATTTTGTCGTTAATTTGTCCAAATTTGTCACCAAATATCAGAATTTGTCCGTCACTGGTTCAAAATTTTGTAACTTGGGACAAATTGCGACTTATTGGCAACTAAATATGAGAGAAAACACATCTTTGGTAGGTGCCCTTGTTTTTGAGATATTGGCTCTGCTGGGGAGACTGCAGCAGGGCCACCTATAAGGGTCGATTTATACTAGCGCAGAATCGAAGCGCATCGAAGCGTCTATCCAAAACTGAACATACAAATTCAACCTTAACTCCACAGCATAACGCACACATTACTTCGGAGATTTTAAAAAGACGCGCGCAGTCGTCGGGATTCGCGCGTCTTCGCGTGAACAACAAGTATAAATTGACCCTAAGGGTCAATTTATACTAGCGCAGAGTCGAAGCGCATCGAAGCGTCTATCCAAAACTGAATTCAACCTTAACTCTACAGCGTAACACACACATCACTTCTGAGATATTAAAAAAACGCGCGCATTTTTCGGAATTCACGCGTCTGCGCGTGAACAACGCTGATTGGTGCGCGCGCATTCTCGCATATCCATGCGCGAACCTACGTGTCATCGGTCAGAAATTGGCCTACGTCGGTGTTGGTCCCGATGCAATGCATGGACTCTGGCGAATACGCGCGCATTCGTGCGGCTTCGCTTTAGTTCTATAGAATTTGACGCTTCGATGCGCTTCGACTCTGCGACCCTAAACCCAAATATCTTTTGAACCAGTGACCGTCAAATTCTGATATTTGGTGACAAATTGGCGACAAAATATAGGAGAAAACATCTTCGCTAGGTGCCCTAGTTTTTGAGATATAAATTTGGCCCTGCTGGAGAGACTCGCTTATATCTTTTGAACCAGTGACCGACAAATTCTGATATTTGGTGACAAATATGGACAAATTAACGACAAAATTTTGATGAAATGACATGTGTCGTAGGTACATGAGAATGTTGCCTGTATTATATAGTGGTATATTTTAGGTATTTTATTAGCTAAGTCCGTGCCTATTGATGCAAAAAATGAGTTAAAAATGTAACAAAATATGTTACAAATTTCATTACCGTCTGTGATGAATTCCAAGTTTGACAATAGTTTGGGCGGAGCACTGCTGTTTAACGATTTACCCGAAGAATTAAAGAAATGAGAAAATATTTATATGTAGGTACCTAATCTAAATTTAAAAAAACATGTTTATAACCTATAACGTCACCAACACACTAGATGTAAACAATGTAATACTAATAAGAAACTAATTTGTATCCCATTTTAAGTGAACTGTAATTATTGTTCATAACAATAAAAATTCTTTAAACCACACACAATGACAATGAGCGCCCTCTGTTAAATAACCCCAAAACTATAAAATGTTTATAGTTTTGGGGTTATTTAACAGAGGGCGCTCATTGTCTTACTTACAAAAAGAGACACCACACGTTGTGCTTAAGCTGTCCATCTCAGACCAATTTTATTGGTCTGAGCTGTCCATATAATATTTTCAATAGCAGTTTTTATATTAACTAATACTTATTTAATTTTTTCATTATAATAATATGCTCTCGAGTCGATACGAAGATAACAGGTTAAAGGTTACAGTGGGTATTTGACTTGTCATCAAATTATAAACAAGAATGACTAGCAAATCAATTTATAGGAACTCATTAACGAAGATCAACACATTGATCAATACAAGTGTTAATCAAATTATAATAATACGTTTAAAATTGATTGAATTACTACGCAACACGCATTGAGTGTAGTAAAAAAGTCCATTACACTTTTTGTGGTTTTATTGTAGCGTTGTAATGAGCTTGCTATAGTATAAACTACCTACCTATGAAATATTAGGTATGTCTTATGTCTATAGAACATAAATGCACGCCTGTGTTCGTTAAGGAATAGGCAGCAATATCGGACCTAGTAGAAACAAATACATTTAGACTGTTGTTGGAACGAAGGTCCTTATCGCGCGTTACGTTGAGGGGAGAGGGAGGGGGATGGGGAGAGAGGGAGGGGGAGAGGGAGACAGAGAGGACTAAGACCGGGAGTTGTAACTTCTATGACATAAATGTATGTTTCTTTGGCTGTCTCTCTCTCTCTCGTAGTAAAGCAAGCCAGTTACAGCTTGGCAAAAAAGAGTAGAAAATAATGGAGGCGCCACTGTGCTCTTCGTATGGCAACCCGTGGCAACCGCATAGCGTACCAGCCTAGTCTTGATACTTAGCTGTTTTTTAGACAAATTAATCTAATTTTGTATTCTTTTTTAAATCAGTAATTAATTATTGAACAAGGACGTGTTCTCGTCGCGCAACTGATTACTTACCTAAAAATAATAAATTGGGTAAATACTCCTGAGATCACAACATTGTTTAGGAATTATAAAAAAAGAAAACATTACATTGTATAATATAATTTCTATATTTTATTCTAGTAAATCTTCCTCTAAATATTCTACCCCGAACACGTAGGCCGCAAACTCATCTGAGTCATGTTCGGGTTGAAAGGTGAAGCTGCTATCATCTTCTAGATTTATTACTAATCGCTCTATTTCCTCGTTCATAGTTATTTTTTTTTCAGAAATCCTTTTCTATTTTTATTACATGTTAGCACGAGTTCTTCCAATCCTATTCGGTAATAGCTTGGAATGCATGTTCAGCTGCTTCCTGTAAAGACAAAATATTTCATTTATCCCTAACAATATTAGAAGTAAAACATTTTTATCACATACTGCTAATAAGCCAGATATAGAAAATACCCCTTTGTTTCTCTCCTTCCAGCACGATTTTGCTTAGAACGATAACAGATTTCCCTGAATTATATAATAGATTTAGACTATGGCACGACAAATTCTTTTTCATTTCTAATGCAAACGCTAGAACAAATAATTATCTCCCACTTAAAGTATAATTTACGAAGAAATTTAATTTTCATTCAGTTAAAAGTCAAGTCACCAAATATCAATTTATCTCAGCGCGCTATACCAGAGTAATGCAGAAAAAATGTAAACATAACCTATGTGCTCGACATTTATTGTTTCAAATTTCTAGTTATTCCTTATGCAATCGAATTAATATAGCTTTGTATTCATCAATTAACACTTGATTCAACTAAAATCAGCAAAACAAACTCTTACATACCTGTCTTATCAGCGTTTCTTTGGTAAACATTGTGAAGTTCAGAAAGAATTGTTTGGGCCTCATGTTCTGCCAGACATCGCCCTGTACACCTTATAAATAACCTCCCTGCCAGCACTCCGAATGGTTTTATTAAATTATTCTTCACTTTTTACGGTTATTAATCAACGTTTGGTGGTCGAAATTAAAATTTTACGAAATCGTGAACTTTGTTTATTATGAGATGTCATTATTTTGGAATTGTTGCCAACAGTAAAAAATTTAGTTCCGTTTCTCCACTTTTTGCCAAGCTGTAGATACAGCTTGGCAAAAAAGAGTAGAAAATAATGGAGGCGCCACTGTGCTCTTCGTCTCTTCGTCACTGCGCTCTTCTGGCAACTCGTGGCAACCGCATAGCGTACCAACCTAGTCTTGATACTTAGCTGCTTTTTAGACAAATTAATCTAATTATGTATTATTTTTTTAAATCAGTTAGTAATTTGAACAAAGACGTGTTTTCGACACGTAACTGATTACTTACCTAGAAATAACAAATTGGATAAATACTCCTGAGTTCACAACATTGTTTAGGAATTATAAAAAAAGAAAACATTACATTATCATAATTTCTATATTTTATTCTAGTAAATCTTCCTCTACATATTCTACCCCGAACACGTAGGTCGCAAACTCATCTGAGTCATGTTCGGGTTCAGAGGTGATGCTGCTATCATCTTCTAGATTTATTACTTATCGCTCCATTTCCTCGTTCATAGGGTTTTTTTTCCAGTAATCCTTTTCTATTTTTATTACATGTTAGCACGAATTCTTCCAATCCTCCTCGGTAATAGCTTGGGATGCACGTTCAGCTGCTTCCTGTAAAGACGAAATATTTCATTTATCCCTAACAGTATTAAAAGTAAAACATTTTTAACACATACTGTTAATAAGCCGGATGTAGAAAATATCCTTTTGTTTATCTCCTTCCAGCACGATTTTGCTTAAAACGATAACAGATTTCCCTGAATTATATAATAGATTTAGACTATGGCACGACAATTTCTTTTACATTTCTAATGCAAACGCTAGAACCAATAATTCTCTCCCTTGATATCGCAGTATAATTTACATAGAAATTGAATTTTCATTCAGTTAAAAGTCAAGTCACCAAAGTATCAATTTATCTCAGCGCGCTATACCAGAGTTATGCAGAAAAAATGTAAACATAACCTATGTGCTCGACATTTATTGTTTCAAATTTCTAGTTATTCCTTATGCAACCAATTTAATATAGCTTTGTATTCATCAATTAACACTTGATTCAACTAAAATCAACAAAACAAACTCTTACATACCTGTCTTATCAGCGGTTCTTTGGTAAACATTGTGAAATTCAGAAAGAATAGTTTGGGCCTCATGTTCCGCCAGACATCGCCTGTACACCTTATAAATAACCTCCCTGCCAGCACTCCGAATGGTTTTATTAATTATTCTTCACTTTTTACGTTTATTAATCAACGTTTGGTGGTCGAAATTAAAATTTTACGAAATCGTGAACTTTGTTTATTATGAAATGTCATTATTTTGGAAATGTTGCCAACAGTTAAAAATTTAGTTCCGTTTCTACACTTTTTTGCCAAGCTGTATTTTCGTTTCGTCTTTCTATTTCGCGTTGAACAGTGTGGTGTCGCGACGATTATTTTTATTGAGTGTATAGGTACTGGTTTTTTGTAGGTACCTACATAATAAATAATATAACTAACTATATAACTGCGTTCCATCCTTGACATCGCCCAAGTTATTTTTAAGTCTTTATGTAATGGAGAGCGTGTCTATTTCCTTTAATTTCGACCGTAGTTTCCGAACCCGAGGATCAAAACCTAGAACTCAAGCTTAGGAAGGCATTGGTGTGGGCTTGATGTTGGCTCAAGCACATGCAACCGAGAAAGCATCCGACCACGGTAGACAGGAACCTCCTCACAATGCGAGCTGTATCAAGGAGTACTGCCTTCTGCATCGGGCCTTTGATCCAACCGCGTAACGAAAGCCTCGACAGATGATCGTCAAGGCTTTTGGCAATAAGACCATTGGCCGTCACAACTATCGGCACAATGTCAGCAGAATCCACATCCCACATGTCGATAATCTCGTGGGCTAAGTCAATTATTATTATTATTAGGGAATCGAACCTGCGATATGTACCCACGCGGCGCCGCAGTTAATCGCTCAAGCACATTTCTCATGGTAACACTTCAGTTCTCATTACCCCCGGCGATGGTGTAAGATGAAACGGGGCCGGCACCAGTCGGGGGTTGCAGCAGTGTAGGTATTCATACTTCCGCAATCATTAGGGATCTACGTTACTTCATTGACTGGCCTGTTGGTCTAGTAGTTAGTGTCCCTGACTGCTACGCCGGTGGTCGTGGGTTCGATTCCCACCCAGGACAAATGTTTGTGTGATGAGCATGCGTGATCATTTGTTCTGTGTCTGGGTGTAATTTATCTATGATATGTATGTATTTAGAAATATATAGGGTGACTGGTAATTAGTGACCGATACTTAAACACGGGATTGTACTCATGAACACAAAAAACTTTCCCAAAGAAACTTTCTTTTATACTCATCAACTTTCAATTAATTCAATTACGTCCGTACTGCACAACGGGAGCGGTGGGGGTGGCGGGGGAGCGTGAGACGCTACTACTAGTAGATTTTGCCCTTCCCGAGGTCAGACTATCAGCTGCTCGATCACTGGCGCGCGCCCAGGAATTTCAAACAGCGTTTTTGTTATTTTATTGTGTTAAAAAAAAAGTTTATTGAAATCATGAATAAAATCACGTGTATAAGTATCGGTCACTAATAACCAGTCACCCTATATAAGTGTGTTTATCAGCTGTTTAGTACCCACCCATAACACAAGCTCTGCTTAGCTTGGGACTAGATAGCGTTGTGTGAAAGTTGTGGAATATTTTTTATGTATTTTTATTTCATGTGGTTAACTGAATAACCTAGTGTCAGAGGATTTTATGACGCGAAAGGGCCTCTGATTTGGCTTCAAATGATTTTGAGAAATATCTCTCAGCCATCATGATGTTTTCCTTCACCGTTTTTAAAGCAAGTGGTAACTTTATAATACGCACAAGTATCCGAAAAGTCAGTGGTGCGTGCCATGGGTTCGAACTCCAGACCTATGACTAGGTAATCCGCCGGTCATACCACTAAGCTATCACTACTGCGGAGACAGCAGCCGGTCGATTCTATAAAAGTCAAGCCGCGCGCCGTGGAAACTCGAGTGAAGTGAACTGTCAATGCCTTGCATTATTAGGGAATGACAGCTCAATTCGCTCTCACTACGCCTTCATTTTCACGCGGTGATTTGTATAGAACCGCACTGCAGGTGTGTTATGAATGTAGAATTAAATGTAAATGCCCATTTGTTGAGGGATTGTGCTCAAGTGATGCACATGGAATAAATAAATGATAGGCATTAGAACTTTTGTCGCACATAAAGTAATAACCGCTGTTTTTACATAGAACTTGGTGGGAGTTTTATTATGAATTGCAATACCTACTTTGATAGTACAGCAGGCCTATATAGCCATATTACAAAGTCTATTTCTATTCTATTGCGACAATAGAAAGAAAATGGCGTATATGGAATCAGCTGTTTGTCAACTGTCAAGTGTATTTAATTTTCAGCCATACAAATTCTACCCGTTAACACTTGACAGTTGACAAACAGCTGATTCCATTTACGCCATTTTCTTTCTATTGTTGCCTTAGCGATTACGATATTAGAAATAGAATTTGTAATATGGCTAGGCCTGCTGATTAGGTATCGAGCGGAAATATTAGAATGCAATAAATGATGAAGTTCCATAAAAAATCGTCTTGGCTGGCCTGTTGGTTTAGTAGTTTGTGGCCTGACTGCTATGCCGAAGAACATTTGCCTTGGATGGGAGTCAAACACACATGTTTGACTCCCATCCAAGGCAAATGTTTGTGTGATAAACACGATCATTTGTTATGTGTCTTGAACTTTCTTATCTGTTTTATGTGTGTAAGTACATATTTAGAAATAAAGTAGGTTTATAAGTAGGTATGTCTATCAGTTGCCTAGTAATCGTAGCAAGCCCTGCTTAGTATGATACTAGATGGCCTTATGTGGAACATTTATTTATTTAATGTGCCATGTAAGTTGTTAAATTAGTTAATTTTTAGCATTTATATTCATCAGCAAGAAATGGCCAGAAATGGGCGTTTCCCTTTCCATAGTTCAGTTTCCCTGCCCATAATAGGAAGGTATCTACATACCTTCCTACAAAAGTACAATCCAGTACCAACCTTGGTCTATTGTATACGAGCTGTTGACACTTCTTTGTATATCGTTAAGTGCCATCAATTGCGATAGATACGTATACAGACGTACATAGCATCATTTAACCATTGAACGATATCACACGGGCTGATTCGTCAAGAGCAGAGACATTCAATACTTACTGATAGACGGAATATCACGAACATAATTTTCATACGACACTTAGCTTGCTATATTATTTGCTTGCTATATTGCTTGCTAGATGGCGTTACTGAGACAAGATATCAAGAGATATCAAGAGTAAGGTTTGAGAAATATAAACTGACAAAGACGGAATCGATCCGTCCATATCAAGGGTTTCGATTATAAATATGAAAATAAAATTCCCATTTTCGAGGTTAGATAGTAGATAGTAAGGTAATAAAATACATGATTTTTATGTTCCATTGAAGTAGTTTTATAATTATAATAGACTAGCAGACATCCAGCGGTTTCACCCGCGTAGGTCCCGTTGCCGTGGGAATACAGGAATAAAACGTAGCCTATGTGTTAATCCAGGGTGTCAGCTAACTCCATACCAAATTTTAGTAAATCCATTCAGTAGTGTTTAC
Organism: Euplexia lucipara; assembly: GCA_921972225.1. Taxonomy (NCBI): domain Eukaryota; kingdom Metazoa; phylum Arthropoda; class Insecta; order Lepidoptera; family Noctuidae; genus Euplexia; species Euplexia lucipara. The sequence goes on from OV179151.1 coordinate 6,729,057, forward strand.
GTGAAAGAGTAACAAACATCCATCCATCCCCAAGCAGCAAAAACTAGTACTATAAAGAACCATAGAACGTTTTGTAAAAAACTGTAGTTGGTCCTATAAAGCCCCAAAGAACGTTTCTATTATTCGGAAGTGGCGCATTTATATCTCTGTTCAGTGACAAAATAATTGTATTGCAGTGTTCCTCATGACGAAACAGTCCAATAAAAGTCCTGTAACAGTGATGCAGGTCTCAAAATAATGATGTCCTGACTACTGTAGGGCCTTTTATAGTACTTTTTCATACTATACAAGAGTTTAGTTTTCTTTACCTCACCTTTTTCATTCACCATTCATTATTTTACATTCGTGATAGTGCAGAGTGCAAGAAATAATAAAAATAATTTTACGAAAGGATACAAGTAATCTGAGGTAAGTAAAAAAATATTTTGTTATTATAATAATAGTCTTTTACGGTGGAAATGACGTGCGACTGCAGCTTTACTGACAAACTAGGGATAGGTTTACCATGAATTTAAAGTGCCCCCCTCGAATTGTTGAGTTTTTACTAAAATATTTATCATATAAAGTGATTTCAACATTTTAAGAGCCATTATAGTACTTGCCGTGATAATGTTTTCACTGTCAATCATCGTGGATTCAACCTAAAATTGGGGTTCTGTGTGAGCATGACTGAATATATTTATAATACACATTTTTTTTTACTATTTTTCTGAAGACCATTAATGAAAAAAAACTGAATTATAAACTGTAAACTGACGAATAGTGAGAATTGATCATGTAACCAGTTTTTATTTCCTTAGGAAGAACTTACGTACTTATATCAAGTTTTACGTACCTAATGTTTATATTTGTTGTAATTTCACTGAACTATAAATTTAAAGCAATACCTTTATAAATTTAAACTGCAGTCAACATTGTATTTTTGCAGGGTACCTAATGGACGCCAATATGGATATCGATATTTTTTTTAGTCGAGACGATTTCATGCTGCTCACAGCAGCATGCAGCAGCAGCAGCTTCAAATTGAATAGGTATTCCTGTGAAGTGAATATTCTAACATTTTATGTTTTTGACATTGTGTCGAGTACCTGATATCTTACAAGCTGAGTTAATTATGTGGGTTGATTTTAACGTGATGTCAAGACTTTTCTTTTTTAGTTCAAAATAAAGAACCATGTAATTAAAAAAGATTTTTATTTATGTACTATCATATATACCATCGTACTAAACTTTTTGTTGCTTCATGCGAAATAATTAATGGCCCAGTGTTTACGCCATCACGAAATTGTTGGTCTTTTACGAATGTTGAATTATTGCTTGAAGATTCAGAAAAATCGCTGGAATAAGGACTCTTCAGAAATAATATCTTTGCAAGGCACATTTCGTACGGAACCGTTTCCCGTAATTGTGATTCTAACTTGATTTTGGCTACTATTATTACTTTGTTTGATGATGAAAAAAAAAACAAAGCTGCTTTTTCAAAATCGTCTATTCACTTATATAAGTTCCACTGCGTATAGATATTTCTTTTCCAATTCTTTAAATCCATTATTATTTTTTGTTTTTAGGGCAGAATGCATGTTGCATTAATTCCGTATCAAAATGTCTGAATATTGTTGTAAAAGCGAGCCAATAATCCTTTATGGGACTTAGCTGTCATTTAATAGAAACATTTATCTACGTTTATGTGCCACTTTTGCGTCATTAAAGTGATTGATACCCATTTATAATACCAAACAGCGCATTGCTAGGCACCAAAAAAGTTGTTATACAAAAATTCTGCTCTATAATAGTGTCTGTGTGATATGCTTATCGACCAAATTATAATATGCATCTAAAAACTATTATAATACACTAACGTTCTATTAGCGTGCTCTGATATTTGACTACATCACAAAAACACTCTATTGTAAAGTCTTTTGTGACTACTAACGCACAAGTACTATAGCAGCGATCTGAATATCCACAACATCACAATATTACCCTGTAGTTGAGTGTTCATCACTGCTATAACGAAACTACTATTGCAGTACGTTTGGAACCCTTAATACGCTAATCAGATAAATAAAGGCACCTGCTAACAAATTTATAGAGCAATATTATCATGTACCAGTTATATTAGAACTTGCTATAGTACTTGACTATAACGGTTGTATAAAATGGCGTAGTAAACGTTTACATTCTTTGTTTATAGGTATTTTTAGCTCTTTAAGCATTTAGAGCAATAACGTACTGTAGAACGCTTTTATACCACACCCTGGCACCGCTAAAACCTTAATAAATCGTTTATAGAGCTTTTTAGAGTTATGAACTGAAATAATAGGACTGAATTGCTGGTTGGGTCCTCACAAACTTTCGCGTTTATAATATCAGTAGGATATCTAGGTAGGTATCTACCTACCCCATTTAATATTAGTAGGTAGGTAAGTGCTTAGTTTCTGAAATAAGTAGCTGCTACAGACATTGCAGGTGACACTTTTTAACCGACTTTCAAAAAAGGAGGAGGTTCTATGTTCGTGTGTATGTATTTTTTTTTTTTTTTTTTTTTTTATGTATGTTACCTGATTTCTCCCCCATTTGTGGACCGATTCTCGAAATTCTTTTTATATTCGAAAGAGTATACTCCCGAGGTGGTCCCATTTTAATTTGGTGAAGATCTGGTGCTGATCTTCGGAGATATGCAACGGAACTCTTCAAAAATAGACGGCAAATCTGTCGTGATTGCTGGAATCGCTTGGATGTTTATTGTTTATACAACATCATGACGTATCATCACGCCTAGTATGCTCTGAGGGGTACGCAGATGTGTACAATATACCTAGATTTCGACAGTTAGGTATGTTAATTTTCATTTATTAGGGATAAGTGGATAACCCTATTATCATGACATGTACTGTTACAATTAACAATATATATAGCAAATATTTGTATGGGAACCACTAAAAATGGAAAAATAAAAAACTTTTTTGCAAAAAAATTAAACTGACTTAAAAAAAAACACTAAACTGTGGCTTTGGTGGTTTTGTCTTATTCATGATGGGCCACCGACTTCCGAATTTAGAGTTATTTTACACCGTTTAGTGTTTTTTTTGAAGTCGGTTTAATTGTTTTGCAAAAAAGTTTTTAGATGCAAATAAACACTTTTAAACCAAAATCGATGGTTTAAAGGCAAGTTTAAATCTAATTCTAAAAAATCAAGTCTTAAACTAATTTAAAGCGGGGTTCCAAAGAGATTTGAAATACTATAGAGCGGGCATGTCAAGGAAATGTCATAGAAAAACTTTGATCCCATGTCTCAGAAACACCATCTAGAATAATATATGAATATTGGAGCGGCAGCGGAGCGTACCACAAAAAACTCATAGACTTGTATCCAGCAGGACACACTTTTTCGGACGAAAATGTAGAAGCTACCGCTGATTGACAAATCGGCCCTAAATGATTTGACAGTCCCCTTGTAAAGGAAAGGAGCTGCGGGCGGTAAGTGTGTCTGTCTGTTTGTACCTATTTCTGTTGCATCATTGTTTGGACACATTGGTTAAGGCTCCAGCACACTTGTAACACCCGGCGCCATCCCACACGGTTTTATTGGTCGAATCTGAAAGAGTATACCACATTGATGTCGCGTGGCATAATATGGTGCGTTATGGTGCGTTAAGTCTGCTGCCAGGCTTAATCTGGGGATCGTTAACTGATTTTACCCTACTCTTTTGCGGAAGAAGTAACAAACATACACACTTACAAACTTTCGTCTTTATTATTAGTGTGATTAATTTTTCAAGGGCTTTCGACTGGCGACTTCAAGGGCCCAGGGTGTGGTCTCCAGGCCCATTAGATGTCGCAGCAAGGAGTGTAGAACACATTACAAAAACTAAACATCATGCTTCAGTGTCCCGAAGAGGATTTGCCCTCGTTTGACGGTAATAGACTCACCCTCAATTTACGGGGTATAAAATAACTAGACTGTTTGTAAACTGTAGGTACCTTTGTCTGACACTGCCTTCGGAGAGTCTAAGCGTTATGTTAGATGACCAATACATTTTATGACTACTTACTCCAGTTTATTTTATTTATTAGAAGATGTGTACAAATCATAGTTAATTTTCTTTTGTGTAAACTCAACCTTGTAGGAGCGTAACGAAAGACAGGAGAGCGGCGACGCGACGGCGAGCATTAAATATGCAGCAGGCTGAATAATGCAAGCACTCGAGTCCGCGCCGTACTCTATACTTTTACTCTATGGTCGGTTAGCGAGACTAGGGATTTTTATTACACCTACTACAGCGGAGTATTTGTTCTTACTTACGACTATGGTCGAATCCCAGCACCTACTGGGTTTTTCAATTTTGAAAATCGAATGCGTTACCTATAACAACTTTTTGGTAAGCGTTATTGATCATCTAACTACTTATTTAAAACTGCAGAGCTTTTTTTTAAATAAGATTATTTTTTAAGCAGTCTAATGCAGTAGAGTGGCAGGTCAACTCAAACTGCTTGATTAATGTAAACTTGTTTTAAAATATTTAGTTGTTTTAGCAGTTAGATTTATTGGTAAGTAATTTTTATTCTCCATATTTTCGAAGCTATATTTATGGGATCGTAGATCGTCCTTAAATTTGTTACTCCACATGCCCTTGACACGGCTTGCTTTTTGCCTTACTTTTTTTTCAAAATGAAATCTCTATGTGTAAAGTCGAATCTAATATTACCTCATTTACTTTTTTCAGCATCTTTCACTAGTACCTATATACAGGACCTATAAAGCGTGCCAAAGAAATACATACACTTGATGAACACTGCCTTCCTTCTTGGGCAGTCGGGCAAAATACTTATCTACCTATCGCTCAAAGAAAAATATCTCCAACAGTATAGCTCGGTCGTATTGTTAACTGAATCGATACACATAATTGCACCATTAGGCTCAATACTGCCGTGATTTACCTACCTCTCATAACCGATAGTATCGTTTCATAGCACGCTTTTATTCGATTCTATTCACTCGAAAAGGTAGGTAAGTAAAACGACAAGACTTTCATATAAAATTTAATGAACCAAATAATTAAAATCGTTGACAATATTGAATATGTATTTACATAATATATTTTTTGGTTTAACAAGTGTACAATGTACAAAAATCGACAGCTTTATTTACAAATATAGCTAATTACACTAGGTATGCAATAAAATGGAAGATGTTCGAAGCATTTAAATCTATCCTACAATCTTATTAAATGCGTCTTATTATAAAACAAAGAAAGATATAATTTACATCTAGGACAAATTAGTAATTAAGTGTACGTAAAAACACTTAAAAGTCATTTTATACAACGGTACAGTAGGCCGCACGTCAATGGTAATACTTTGACCTTGGAACTAAGTAGATATTAAATAGAAAACGAGGTCAGTTTATAATGGTTTTGCAACCACTCAGGTGCGGCCTACTCTACAGTAATAGAAATTCCAATTTGTTAATTAGAAGGTAGAAAGAGAATAGAAAAAAAAAATGTGAAAGTTTAAGATTTTTGGTGTTTACGACATTCATACAGCCTAAGGAAGAAGCTACAGAGAGAAGAAAGAATCAGATGATACAGGCTTCGTCAAAATACCAAAGAAAACTAGGTACCATACCTACCTAAGTATATAAAATCGTTTATAAAAACACGACTTTTAACAATAACATCAAAATATTTAACAACATAATAAAATACAAGTTGTGTGTGTCTATCTTTTTATGATCATGAAATCGAATGGAAATTCAACTAAATGAAATCAATTCCTGGCTCCCAACACTAGTCGTTACGAAACATAAAATTGTAATATGATTATTCAGCCTGATTTTACACAGTGAAAAGCAAACTCTATGACTAGTCTATTCAATATCTCTTTAACGAGATCCCAATGCAAGAACAGATTCTAACAAAAGACGAAAGTAAAATGAGAGCTAACGAGAGCTTCTCGAATATTTATTAGCAAATTCATAAACATAAAAGTGGGCAGAGACTACAGAGTGTTTTCATAACCTCAATTAATATTGGGGGGAAAATATCTATGGCTAGCACAGCACATCAAGCTATTCTCAACTGTAAAATTAAAGTTTCTCAATTGAACATTACCCACATTATTTTGTAATATAGTTGAAAAACTATCAACGTCTATACCGTCCTACTTCAAAAATATTTTTATAGCATTATCTAAGCATGTAATTAAATAAATTACCGTTTGCAGTTGGTATTTTTTTCAATGTAGTATTTGAGTCCGCTCGTTAGGTCATTTTCCCATCATCGCATACTAACAGCAGATCAATTCGAGTTTGCCTTTCACAGTAGCCATTGTAGATACTAAACTACTCTTTAAACTGTAATTGGTTGACAATGTATATGTTATCTGGTCTGTTCCGCTTGATTTAGAGTCTCGAATATGTTTTTGTACCAGAACTCGACCGTCTTGCCCCAGGCGCCGAGTGTCACGTCGTCAAGCTTTAGGACTTCTATGAACATCTTCACTATGACCTCTTTGAGTTGCTAGAAATGAAAAAAAAAAATGTTTTATTAATAAACAGATGAATGTTGCCTCATTATCAACGTTACAAGTTCTAATAATGGGGTCAGTATTATGAACTCATATATATGAACTCGGAGATTCTTTCGGTGTTTCTTTTGAGAGTGGTCAGATAGTGATACACAGACAAAAATAGTTTAAGTAGTAGTGAGTAGTTGGTCAATCCTGAGCATTATAATTAAAAAACATCAAGTCAATTCGAAGTTTGAATTGGTGCAAGATTGGTTGGTTCGTCGATGAAATGAAACCAATTCCTTTTTTTATTACAAACTACGACCTGAATGTGTTTGTGTAATTTTTTCTTTATAGTACCTAACAATAAAAACGTGGTGTAGCTACAAACGCAGAAGTATTATGTATCATGTAAATAGAACCACACCCTCCGTGATCCGAACATTAGTCTAATCCAATACATTTAACATGCAAATGAGCGTATCGGCCATATTTGCGGTTCGTAAATTGAATTTAATTCAAGCATCGAACGCTTCTTGCCGTCATTTTGGATTACGAACATGTCTACCGTATGAAAGGTATTGGGAAAGTAAAATTGTTGTAAAAAATATCCGTATCCCTACTAAGATTCAAAGTGTAAAAGTCAGTCTCTCTCTATGTGACCGGATAAAACATTTAGGAATAGGTATATGTAGGTATAATCCATAGCACATCCACAATACAACACCAGATAAATCCTAGAACTATTTCTTAGGGGCAAATCTAGTATTTTTAAAACCGTCCAAATTCTAATCTCAGTCACAATCTGTCAAAAAGAAGTCTATTTTGCCTACATTTTCAACATGTTTTTGACATTATATTGTCGTAGAGATTGTGACTTGATTTAGAACGTTTTTAATTCCGGGAATTGGCCTTCTGATCCATTTTGAGTAGTAGAGACTGAGAGAGATTTTATACCACAGACAATCTTAAATTATATAACAGTAACTTTACATAGATGCGGTATTAACATAATGTAAGTACAGTAAAATATATGACAATTTAGATCCCATACTATTTTTACTACTAAAAAGCTTTGGGCTCCATGAGGAAAGTAATAAAATACTCGTACTTACTTGGAAATTCTTCTCCTGAATCTTTCTCCTGCGATGCGACTCTCCTAGTTTGTTCATCATGGCCGCAACCACCTCTGGTTGGTTTAAGTTCTCCACTGCCAGGTTCAGTGACGTCATCAAGTTGATGACGTGAGCCTTGAACTGTGAGTTTGTCAGGTACTGGTCCTCAGGTATATTCTTAATCATCCTGAAGAATTCTTTGCTCTCTGGGAAGGCGGTGAAGAATCTGTAAAATGGAAAAGTCTCTTATTATTTAAATGGTCCTTATCGTCTTATAAACTTGGTCCTTAGATAATGTCCAGACGTCAGCACATCAAGCTACCCCAATGTGTCAAATCTCTCTGATAGTTTTTAAACTTTATTTAAAATAGAATAAGGTTCATCTTCAATTGGGAAAATTTGACAGTTTGGGGTACCATGATGTGCTGGCGTCAGTACAACAGTTCCAATCATGTCCGTATAAAATATACCTAGCATAAGACCCTGCAAATTCTAGCAAGTAAAAAAATATCATATTTTATGTTTGTATATTATGTCTACTGCTGGAGCCCAGACTGACTTCAAATAAATAAATAAATAAATGGAAAGACTTCAAATGGAATGGGCCTCTTGATTCTGGGCCAATTAGAACCCTTAGATGTACCTATACTGCATCATTCTGACACTAGGTACTGTCATAATGTCAGTAGTGTCAAGCCAAGGCAAGTGCAACATACCTACAGTTTCGGATAAAACCTTCATTATTAACCGACTTTCAAAAAAGGAGGAGGTTCTATGTTCGTGTGTATGTATTTTTTTTTTTTTTTTTTTTTTTTTTTTTATGTATGTTACCTGATTTCTCCCCCATTTGTGGACCGATTCTCAAAATTCTTTTTTTATTTGAAAGAGTATACTCCTGAGGTGGTCCCATTTTAATTTGGTGAAGATCTGGTGCTGATCTTCGGAGATATACAACGGAACTCTTCAAAAATGAACGGCAAATCTGTCGTGATTGCTGGAATCGCTTGGATGTTTATTGTTTATACAACATAATGACGTATCATCACGCCTGTATGCTCTGAGGGGTACGCAGGTGGGTACAATATACCTAGATTTCGTCAGTTAGGTATGTTAATTTTAATTTATTAGGGATTAGTGGAAAACCCTATTATGATGACATGTATTGTTAACAATTAACAATATAAAATAAATTCATGACAAATGTTTTATGGTAACAACTAAAAATGGAAAAATAAAAAACTTTTTTGCAAAAAATAAAACCGACTTCAAAAAAACACTAAACGGTGTAAAATAACTCTAAATTCGGAAGTCGGTGGCCCATCATGAGCTAGACAAGCCCACCAAAGCCACCAGACTTCCGAATTTAGAGTTATTTTACACCGTTTAGTGTTTTTTTGAAGTCGGTTTTATTTTTTGCAAAAAAGTTTTTTCTTCAAGTAACATGTCAATGTCTTTACATACTCCGTTATGCATATTTCGATCGACATTTTGCGGTAAAAGCTGATGCATATAGCTATGACACTAATAGACACAAATTACTAAGAACGTTTTATACTTCTACTATTTCGATCAATACTAAAGTGAACTGCCATGTTTCATAATAGTTAAAGTGACTTTAAAAAACTCTTCACTTTTTAAACAATTTAAAAAGTGAAGAGGTTTGTTAATTTCAGCAGTTTTTTGTTTTTCTTTTTTTCTTGTCTATGGCTTTTTGAAACGGATTTTAGATGTTCTTTTTATGTTAATAATTGCACGATTAAGTTAGTGATGTGGTACCTACATTAGGATGTTTTTGTATAATTCTTTTGTTCGGTATGAAACTATAAAAAAACTTGTTTTGCAGTTAAACACACGCCAATTTGGCATCGCTTTGTTATGGTTAAATAATACCTAGTAGTAGGTAAGTATCATATTCTTACAATGTGGTGTTTGGGAAAAGGCCAAAGAATTTGAATTTCGGTCGCCAATCTATTGTGAAATAGAGAACAACATCTTTTATACGTCATCATTTTAGCCATATTCTACACCGCCTACAATAGTATTTTTATTTATATATCAAGGTACACCAACTACATATTTATAAATAAAACAACAATAGGTAATTGCAAAGTGACACGAAATTAATTTACGCAAAACCTTAGTAGGTATTTTCTTTATAGACATGTGCAACATTCCTATTTAAATGTAGAGCATAAAAAATATTACACTACCATTTACATTAATAGGAATAGATGTTATTTTAAAGATCATTGAATAAATACAGTACCTACAATGTATCATATTATTTAAATCGCCCCTTAACTTCTAACTTCCTTTGTGACGTGTCAACCCAGTATCTCTCTTTGAGATGGGGCACAAGAGTAACAAACCCCTAACTCCCAACCCGACCTCAGTTTGAAATGAACTAATTTCAGTTTTAAAAGAAAGACATTTGAAATTAACCCGTCCAGTTTTCTCATTTGAGTGGCATTTAATCACACAAACTATTCGCAGTGCTAGCGGGCTGGACTACAAATCAAACAAAGCGACACGTAGCGGGAACAAGTTCATTAAGTCGTTCATAACCGCAACTGTTTGTACACACGGCTACTCATCAAGCTATATATTTCCAGTTTACGCTGACCCCGATTTGTAAGAAAATCCTCACAATGCGAGATTAGCTTATGCTGGAAATGAATAGCCGTGTGTTCATAACCTATAACATTTTCCAACGAGAGCCATAAAATGTGACATTTATGCAACACTACTAAGACGTTGATTTCATTGCATTTGCAATGTACTACAAAGTTTGCAGTATTTGAAATAGATTCGTTTCTATGTACTTACCTATGTTCTATATAATTTTATGAAAATCAATTGCTGTTCGTTAGTCCGGCTAAAATTCAAAAACGGCTGGGCCGATTTAGCTGATTTTGGTTTTGAAATGTTTGTGGAAGTCCAGGAACGGTTTAAAGGGTGAGTAAATATGAATAAAATGCTTGGAATATAGTAAAAATAACAATTTCGCTTTCCCTTAGAAACTATTCCTACCTGTCAAACATTTGATGTTCGTCCCGTCGTCGGTACGGTATACTCCTCTCAAATTAAATAACGTATTTAAATAAAGATTTTGAATCGACAACATATAGGGTGACTAGTAATTAGTGACCGATACTTAAAGACGTGATTGTATTCATAATTTTAATAAACTTTCCCAAATAAACTTTTTTTTAAAACACAATAAAATAACAAAAGCGCTGTTTTAATACCTGCGCGCGCGTCTGTGATCGATCACAGTAGGCACGAATCGGCACGATCTGCACGAGCTGATAGTCTGACTTCGGGAAGGGCAAAATCTACTGGAAGTAGAGTAGCGTCACACGCTCCCCCACCACCCCCATCGCTACCGTTGTGCAGTACTGACGTAATTTAATTAATTGAAAGTTAATGAGTATAAAAAAAGATTCTTTGGGAAAGTTATTCGTATTCATGAGTACGTGACTGATCACGTGTTTAAGTATCGGTCACTAATTACCAGTCACCCTATATTATATGTAAAATATTGGGATTATTGCGTATTTAGATTTAAAAAATCTCATTTCAGAAATCAATATTTACGTAATTATTAATGACGACAGAGACGAACTTCAATCATTCTTTGCAATAAGATAATTAATATAAGTACTGTTTGGACTTTAACGAAGACCGGGAAAATATAAATACAATTGTATGTTACATAGAGGCACGCATCGCAGTATTTCAGTTTAAAATGATGAATTTAGTATTTTTTAAATCAATGCATTTCAGTAATGTGGTAAGGTTAGGTAGTTCGGTTAGCTATGTGATAGGCATGGTAAGTTAGATTAGGTTGTAAATATAGGTACATGTTGTCATTTTAATTCTATCTATTTAATTGTGCCGTCGTTTGTGGAGCAGTACCACATTAGCACTCTAGCCGTGGAGTCTTCTGTTGCTACTAATTGTATTACACAATTACTCCGCCTTTAACACAGGTATAGAATGTCAAATCACATATCGATGTCGTTGTTATAGTACTAACCACCAGACAAAGATTAATGGGATTTGACAGCAGCTGACCAGAGACAAATTCGTTATCTGTAATTGTAGAATTTTTAAAATAGACTGTCACTGTCACCCTATTACATCGATAAAGTGACAGTAGAAAACAAATTAAATAGAAAGACAAGTAAGTCCGTGTTGCACAAAGACATTCAATACCTATAGACCGGACATCACGAACAAAATTTTCGTCCGAAAAAGTGTGTCCTGCTGGATACAAGTCTATGAGTTTTTTGCTCCGCTGCCGCTCCAATATTCATAATTATATTATTCTAGATGGCGTTACTGAGACATGGGATCAAAGTTTTTCTATGACATTCCCTTGACATGCCCGCTCTATAGCATTTTAAATCTCTATGATGGTGCATAACAAAATAATACGAAAAATGAAAACTTCAGTCTACTTTGGAAAACATAAAACGTACATAATAGACCAGGTACCAACACTGACACTACTATCATATTAAATTACTTAAAGACAACCATCAACAGCTTAGTAATGGGTTTTACTTATCATAAAAATTAAATTAAAAATTTAAAAAACCCCCACCGCAAAAAAGTTAAACATTTAAAAAGTTAAAAATAACACTTTAGCCATGAAATTTTACTTCACGTCGGGGTACCGCTTAAGTAAGGAATTTTCCTAGTACTTGTAGGTAAGTAGGTACTTATTTTAACGGTACCCCGACGTTACGTAAAATTTCATGGCTAAAGTGTTATTTTTAACTTTTTAAATGTTTAACTTTTTTGCGGTGGGGGTTTTTTAAATTTTTAATTTAATTTTTATTTTCAAAATTTTTAAACGCATTAATTTTGTTTTATAGTTTACAGTTATGAGAATTTTTCAGTGCATTGTATGTAGAATCAAATGCTGGTTAAAACGAATACAAACACGACATATCTGCTATTATTTTGTCAAGAGTCTACCTACTGGTGTGCTGGATAGCCTGGCTGCAACATCAGCTCATCCTGTTGCCATCAGTGCATTGTGTTTAGGAACAAATGCTGGTTGAAATCAATCCAAACACGACATATTTGCTATTATTTTGTCAAGAGTCTACCTACTGGTGTGCTGGATAGCCTGGCTGCAGCATCAGCTCATCCCGTTGCCATCAGTGTATTGTGTGCAGAATCAAATGCTGGTTGAAATGAATCCAAACACGACATATCTGCTATTATTTTGTTAAGAGTCTACCTACTGGTGTGCTGGATAGCCTGGCTGCAGCATCAGCTCATCCAGATGCCATCAGTGCATTGTGTGCAGAATCAAATGCAGGTTAAAATGAATCCAAACACGACATATTTGCTGTTATTTTCCCAAGAGTGTATTAGTCTGCTAGATATCCTGGCTGCATCAGACCAAATACATCATAATGTTGCTTCATAATATTACACACATAGGTGTTTGAAATTTTAAGTCACACATATGTTTGTAAGTAAAGTTAATACCCATACACGTCTAAAATAGCAACGGTAGCTAACACAAAAGAGCTGATAACCTTGAAACGGCTGAACCGATTTTGATGAATTATGTCTAAGAACCATCGCAAGAAACTCTGCTTTCAAATAAAATAAACCGCATCCAAATCGGTTCACCCGTTTGGGCGCTACGGTGCCACAGACAGACAGACAGACAGACAGACAGACAGACACACACACATAGCGGTGAAACTTATAACACCCCTCTTTTTGCGTCGGGGGTTAAAAATACTACAATGTGTTCTGCGAGTGCGACGGGCAATAATGTTATGATTATGACACACTTTGATATTGATATGAAAAGTAGGCAAGATTATGTCACAGGTGCAAAGCAGAATACTTGGAATATAATTATTAAACAATAAGTATTGTTTTGTACCTCGATCGTGGACACTAGCCTTAAAGGACAAGAAACATAATTAACTTGTGTTATAAAACGGAGGAATTCGGAATTTCTAGTTAAATAATAACATACGCTCTGCTTAATTGAAGGCTAACCACCATTGAAGGCGACCATCTTTTATATAGGGTGACTGGTAATTAGTGACCGATACTTAATCACGTGATTGTACTCATGAATACGACAAACTTTCCCTATACTATAACTATGTAAGTATACACCACTAATTTTGAATTACTACAAATACTTTAAGGGCTTATTCTAGTCGGTCTTTTTGTTATATTTGTAAAGTATCAATTCAATTCAAACAGTCACCCAATTTATGGAAATATTGTACAGTACAGGCTATTCATGACATAGTAGTATTCATTAATCGTCATCTCTCGCTCACGTTCACCTGATTTCGCTCAAGCATACCCCGCCTCCAACAGCTGTTTTCGTTAATTAAGTTCAACTAAATAGCTTAATAAAAAATTGAATTTCGTTTTTTTTTTACTTTTCAGTACGCAAATTATGATCAGTAACAGGTACGGATATAGCCTATTTTTTTTTTGTACTAATTAAAAAAATAGTGGTGTATAAATGAACCTTAAGCAGCACATAAGCGCTAGTTCCAATTTTAAAACACTGGTAATCTACTGTAGCTGAGAGGAGGCCGACCCCAACATAGTTGGGTATAAGACGAGACCGATGGCTGATACAAAATACCACTCCTAAGCTAGGAATACACCGTCTGAACTAGGAAATAGGCAGTTAGTACCTCAAGCGAAGTTAGGGAACTATCAACGGGCTAAATTGTGTTGACTAATCGATTTTCCGCACAAATATCACAGTATAAATATTAGTAGGACGACGCGTTAGCCCTGAATAATACCTCCCAATCTACGAACATTGTTTTGTTTTCAGTTCGGGAGCGGCTTTCCCGCGTCTCGCCCCTCACACCCCGCTCGATTGCCCTGTCTAGACGGCTTCGTCGGACGACTGGTAGGTGTTTAGACTGTGCAAATATAAATGCTTCGTTCCACTCTAACAGCGAATATGAATTCTATCAATGTAAAAAGAGTTTTGTCAGCACAGGCTAAACGCTTTTTTGTGTATCTTTTTTTTTTACTACGTTTTGTTATTCCTGCTTCATTGTTAGCATAGTTAGTTTGACAGTTTTTGTGCATCAGTTTTTGAACAACGTTTTGTTATCGTATGGTAAACATTTTTTTGTACTTTTTTTTACTAAGAGTACGTTTTTGCTATTATTGCTTTAAAGTTCTCAAAGATTATGTCCATATCTAAGTAGGTACGTAAGTGTAAGTGACATATTATTGTAGTCAAACTACGTAAATTATAAACACCATAAGTACTTCTTCAAGGATATCTCTTACCAAATAAGATTTTGGAGGTATTCCTCGAAGCGCTACTATTTTGAGACGCTCCTAATGAGGCGCTCCTATTTTATTCCTCGGAGCGCACCTTTTAGGAGCGCTCCCGATAGCAATTAAAAATTTTTTTCCTCGAAAGAAATATTATAGGTGCGCTCCGGGGAATAAAATAGGAGCGCCTCATTAGGAGCGCCTCAAAATAGTAGCGCTTCGAGGAATACCTCAGATTTTGAATTTAAAACAGTGAATGATTTTCTTTTATATTATGAAAAAATTCAGTGCGTTTGAAATAAATATTGTGTTTTTAAGTTATGTTGCTTTTAGCTGCTGTAGATTTTAGGCAGGGCAAGAAATAATGTGTCTCCACATCACCTTTCTATTTGTTTTTTTTTTTTATCTCGGAGTGGAAAGTTCTCTTGGAGAGTCTCCAGTCTGTAATAAGTAGCAAGATCTGTCGGACTCTAACTGACTAAAATCCACCCAGTGTTGCGTGTTGCGTGTGTGTGCCCACCCACAGCGGCACCGGCGCCGGGGGTGGCGGGAACGTACGCTTCTTCCGCTGACCTACCCTAACAAAATATTTAAATTAGCTACGTCACTAATAAATACGAGTAGTTTCACGTTCTCATAAAAAATAAATAAACAAAAAACGTAAGGTGTGATTCAGTGGAGTCATCCTGGTACCACAATATTAAACTAATAAAAAACACACTACGACTGACAATTACATGATTAAATATTTATTTATATACTCTTATTAATTCACACTTTTTGCGTAGGTACACACGCAATTTAAGTTGTGAAATTGTAAGACTCATGCGTCATTTGGGTATAATTATTTGAACATACATATTACTACTATGGTCTATTAATGAAGAAGTAGGAAAATGAAGGTATTCTCGCTGTATCAAATAAAAATAGCATCAGAAAAAAAACGTGGAAATTTTGGAAAAGACTGCTGAAAAGTTTTAACGATGGGTGGTCTAAATACACTAACCTTTACAAAACCTCAGGATTCAAAGTCACATCACATGCGCTCGCAGCGAAAAAAGACTGCTCTCTTCTTGCACAAATAACTGTAAGGTTTATATAATGTTTTTCATTTGTCGAGATTTTTGTTTTCTAACTTTTTGACTACGTCTATGTTATGTCGTTTTTAGTATGTTCAATGGTGGGATGAGAACCACCGTCGAAAAACTGCAGGCCTGGCCATATTACAAATTCTATTTCTATTCTTATTCTTTTATAGAAAGAAAATGGCGTATATGGATTCAGCTGTTTGTCAACTGTCAAGTGTTAACGAGTAGAATTTGTAATATGGCTGAAAATTAAATACACTTGACAGTTGACAAACAGCTGAATCCATAACGCCATTTTCTTTCTATTGTCGCCTTATCGATTACGTTATTAGAAACAGGCCTAGCCGTATTACAAATTCTAATTTGTAATATGGCTAGGCCCGCTGATTATGCAGTTTGGCAGACGTATATGGTTTTATTAATATTCTTAAAACACTTTAGGATAAAAAAATGTGAAGAGTATGTTAGAAATGATTTGGTATTATTATGTAAAATCTCAAATATTTATTTAAAAAACAAGCGTTCCAAAACTAGCTTTCAACTGTGTGTGTAGTGTCCGGCCGAAACACGATGTTCACTCAAAACCAAAACCGTAACCGAATATTCGGCTTTTGAATTCGTTTTCTCTATATTTTTGTTTCTTTCTCTTGCCACTCCTGAGCGTAGCGATTTTTTAGTTTTGCATCATCACAAACAAACACCACATAACGTATGATAGTTCACGTGGTGTGTACCTTTAAGTAATTGTAGCACTACTGCTGTTTGTGTCATTAATTATTGGTAGACTTAAATAAATAAATTAACTTAACTAGCATTCTTACTTTGTGAGTGATGTGTATGCCTGTAATTGACTTACTTACGCAGGACTTTTATGTTGATGCTTTATTAATTTTTCATTTGTCATTAAGTTGTTGGTGTGTGAAATAAATAAATTGTTTTAGTGGAGTCGAATACCTACTCGGCCACTTTTAGGCAAAACCGAATTTGCTGCTGAAAATATTTATATTTACCGAAGTCTTACGTTGTAACCAAAATTTCTTAAGATTTTTTTTAGCTCTGGTGCAAAGATTCACGTTTTGAAGATAAACCAATAAGCTACCCAGCGTTGATGCAAATGATCACACCATCTTAATTTATTCTACAAAAAACTAAATAACATAAAAGTTGTTTCATTGACTCGAAAATTTTAGGAACCAGTTCTAGAAGGATGTTTCCGGATGTCTCCGCTATGAGCAAATTTTTTACGAAGCTTATTTTTGGCAATCCTTGAAGTTAGTATAAGTTAAGGTTCTTTTAAGGTTTCAAACCTTAAAAGAACATGAACTTATCTGCAGCATGTTTCTTACATGATCTGATCAAGACAATGTCTGGACTTTAAAAGTGACTATTACCTTTGTGATTCTTTCGGTGTTTCTTCTTCGAGTAGTCATATAGTAAACGCCTACCTCACCTAGCTAAAAAAATATGTGTAAACGTGTTTGTATGAACCTATTTACAGAAATAAATATCATTTATCATTTAACCGGATATAATGAGTTCATCTGTGCTATTCTATGACACTCTGTATTAAGACACGGTGAAAATTTACGTGAAGTGCAGGCGAATTTAACTGCCATTCCATGCTATATGCGGGACAATCTAAAAAGTCGTATTTGACATTTGTCTCTATTTGAGCCGTATTAATTTTGCATAAACGTCTACCTAAGAATTCCATCAAATTCATAATCTATCTATTAAATTACTATTCGATATCCGATTTGGTGTAGTGCAAATATTGTGTAGGAATTTTCCAATTTAGGTTTTTTTTTATTGTACTTAGACTCTCTGTCTCCTCAATCCTGTCACGGTTTTACCCATGTAGTTTCCATTCCCCTGGAAACATAGGGATAAAAGGGCGGCCTATGTTATCCGGAGAATTTTTCAAAATACAAAAATATAAGCATACTAAAATATAGATAGAAGTATAGATTGGTATTTTCATTCTTATATGCACAATACAAGATTGCCTGCTACCTGCATTGTAAAGGATTGTGCGGATTTCTTAATAATACAATAATTCGAGAGGAATTTAAATAAAGGTAAACTTGTTTTTTGTTTACTTAGTAATAAACTAACACGCCTGTTATTGTTCCACTGCAGGGCAAAGGCATATTCTCATACAGAGAAGGCACAAGCATTGGTCTGATTTTCAGATTTTGACTGAGTGTTGAGAATTACAGGAAATCAAGTTTTTTGTCAGGATTTTCCAATTTTTCATATTGTAAGCCTTCATACATACGAAATGAAAAAGTCACATTAGTACCTACTTGGCCGGATTTGAGTCCAGAACCTTGTGCATTACAAAGCTATCGCGATATTACACCTTACATCATTAATACTGTTAAACTTAATAAAGGAGAGGTTAACATTTCGAAGTCTATAAGTCATTTTACGAAAGTATTTTCATGAATATGGATGTTTCCAAATAACTATGAACATGCGTCATTCAATTCAATTAATTTAATGAATGGAACTCAAGCGTCAGTGATGAACAAACCAAATAATTTATTTAAGGTAACGATAACCTTTAGATAAATGCATCGCCAAACATTTGATCTTATGACTCAATCTTAGGAAAAGTTTGTCATTATACGATTGATTATTTAAATATTCAACTACAGTTAAATTAGTACAGATTCGGCTGCACGTAAATATGATTAAATAAACCGTAATATTGTCATCAAACTACCAGCCTGTTACTGTCCCACTGCAGTGGAAAGGCCTCTTCTTATACAGAGAAGGCACAAGCATTGATCACCACGCTTGCTCAAGATGAATTTGAGATTTCAAACTTATATTAACTACTTATAAGTCTAGATTTTGTCACAATGTTTTACTTCACCAATGTCAATAATGATATGTAAGATAAACTAAGAAGATACACCTATAATTATAAATACATATTTATGGAAAAACTAACTTTGGTACTTTCGTGCTTTTGTCCTTTCGTGCACACACCCACCACCACTGGGGCATCGTGACATTTTCCACAAAATTTAGTTACATCGTAAATAAATGAGTAAAAATTAAGGATATTCAGAGTATTATTTTAAATCAGTGTAATATATAAATTTTCGTACCAATTGCTCAAAAAAGTGACATTCTATGCCACAAAAAGCGAACATAACAATAGTCATTTTTAATCTGTTAAAAACAGGGAAAGAAAATTGTACCTTTTGAATTTCATTCATCCTCTAGGGGGAGAATGTGTTTTAAATTTGGAATACTTACCGAAATTTATCAAACTCAATGGTGTAAACACTGATGTAGTTCAAGTACTACATCAGTGTTTACACCATTGAGTTTGTATATAAAGCATTATACATCTTTTTGAAAAAGGAATACGCATTTATTTGTATGATTATTAAATAAAATTAGCCTTTGCTTTTCCGACAAAAAATGCTTATCCCATATTATTATTGTGTTAATTTTTTCGCAAATGATACAAAAAGTAGAGTATTTTCCTCGGTGATAAAGCTGTCTTAGTCTTGGGTGAACTAAAATCCCTCGCTACACTCAGGACTCGTCTTGAATCCCTCGCTTCGCTCGTGATTTAAGTTTTTAACACCCTCGCTACGCTCGGGAGTAAACCTCGAGTCGTTCGTTACGCTCGCGATTTAAAACGTCACCCGCTACAGAAGACACTGCTTTATCCCCTTGGTTAATAATCTACTATTACACAGGGTGTGCTTACCTATATACCCAACCTCGTCAATAAATTATAAAATAATCAGCTGTATCATACAAAAGTTTAATATTTACTCGACCAAAAAATATTTAACTATGTTAAAATTATATCATACACATGGCTACAACACCCTGTGAAAAATTGCTAAGTGATAAAAAATATCCCGTAGGGTAGGTATACGGTTCCCCAATTATATTCGAATTGATAGAAAATCCATTTACTCAGCTAATGCATAAATAAAAAGGCGAATCGGTTACGTAGATATAAATATGTAGAGTCGATTCATATTTTCTCGCAGACGTAACCACAGATGAATAAATTATTATATACGTTTACATAATTCATTCTACACATCATTAGCATGAGAATCGTCTTATTCTTTTGTTTTTTTTTCTTAAGAATGAAGACAGTACGTTTTTATTTTTATTTTTAAATGTTTTATTCTCTTTTAATGTTGTAGAATGTTTAGCAGGTGTGTTAGTTGCCAGGTATCACTCATAATCTTCTATTATTTTTTTCTTATTCCCCATTTTTACGATTTTAGAGATGGATTTCTGTTCCGTCTTGCTTTTTCGAATTTCTTCAGACAAATTCGGTTACCCCATTTTATCATTTCAGAGGTTGATTAAATCAAAGTATACCTTATTTTGCAAGAGTATTAGAATACATGTATATTTGTCGAAATGTTGAAGAGACTATCATGATTTTCGCTGGATACTGTTCCTAGACGTTGTAGGATTGTTCTATATCAAGGTTCACATATAAAAAGCGTCAGGTGTAGGTAACATTAACGAGTTTATAATAATCCCAAGAAGGGGTCGTTTATCCCAAACTGTAAAATTTTCCTAACTAAAGAAAACCTAAGCGGTGCTGGAGCTGTTGAGCTTGCTTTGCATGTTGTTGCATCCGAACTAATTAGAAAAAAAATATATTTACTGCACACGCACTTAATTTATTTATTTATAAATGGCCTGAGAGGGCCTCGCAAGATGTGTGTCAAATTTCTTTAAGTGTTTTTTAACGTGATTACAAATATTACAAATATATACTTAGTTCATGTTTAATTACTAAAATTTTACAGTTTGAGGTAGCTTGATGAGCTGGCGTCTGTACAATTGTACCTACATACGAGTATCTTACTACAAATTATCAATACATAAACGTATGTGTATTTAACATATAACAGGCATGGTTAACTTAAATTTTAGAATGCACGATATTTTTTTCTTACTGAAATGTGAGAAAACGACTGCTAAAGTTACCAAGTCCAAAACCGTGAGTACTGAGTTTGTATGTAACTACACAATCCTTGAATCAAAACACTCCAAAGTAATCTATAAATCCTTCAAGAACATGTAGGTTCTTCCTTTATATTCATACGAAAAGGGCAGCTATAAAAGAGCAATTTGGAATCACATTACCATGATGAATACACGTGCCCTTACTTACAATCCAGGGGTATTATACGGGTAATAGTACCTTGTTTTGCTACCAATACATGTTATTCAAGGCTTAAGCATGGGCGATATTTTTTTGTAATTTTCCTTAGACAAGTTTGGGGAAGGATGCGGATTTGTAAAATTATCGAATATATTTGCATTTTCCATAGTCATTTTAAATTTTATTACAAAATACCATACATTACTATAAGTTTCTTACTAACTTTCATCGTCGTTCAGCTAAAAGTCCACAACCGGAAAGCATGTGGACATCAAGGCATCCTCATCCGAGTTCCATTACAGGTTATAATTTTATTCATACTGTAAACGGATTAGTTCTGACTTCTAAGTCACGTTTGCCTAAACACGCCCATGTGCCTAATACCAGAATACTAAGTGCCGGCTTGCCGAGCACGGAAGGGAATGCCATCCGTAAGGGTAGCGTCACACTTGCAGATAGTAACAATACAACTTTTTTTTTAGTATATACCTACTAAAAACTAGAACCTACCTTGCTTAGTGCTTTGTTGTACCTATACATCATTATGAACAACTTTAATGAAATCACGATAAAATAATACTTAAACTGTTCCATATATTATATGTCGAATTAAGTGTTTAAATGTATCTATATGCAGTTGATTTTTTGACAGTTTCAAGGATCGTCCCATTTGTGAAAGGTTGGTTGTTGTGGGTGGAAATCGAACCCACGACCTACGGCATAGGAGTCAGGGCCACAAACTACTAGACCAACAGGCCAGTCAAATTTACTCGCAGTCGAGTCCCTGGTTCGTGAAAACGACTGCACAGGGACGAAATTTACGAAGATCTCACACACAATAAACAAATTAATGCGCAATTTGCTACGCGCTATTTGTCTCGTATGTTAATCGCTTCATCTGCACAAACTCTTAGTTGTAGATACAAACTTTAGGTAAGTGTAAGAGCACACGGAACTTATTTAGAAGTTTAGTCATCTCTCTC
Organism: Euplexia lucipara; assembly: GCA_921972225.1. Taxonomy (NCBI): domain Eukaryota; kingdom Metazoa; phylum Arthropoda; class Insecta; order Lepidoptera; family Noctuidae; genus Euplexia; species Euplexia lucipara. Next base: position 6,751,222 of record OV179151.1, read on the forward strand.
ATTATAATTGTTATTTTAAGGTTTCTCAAAGTCTATTTGTGGTTTTCGGATATTTATGGCGGTTTTAAATGCGTTCAATTTCTGTGGTTTTAGAATATCTATAGCCGTGTTTAAATGCGTTCAATTTATTCTTTAGGCTTTGAAAATTGCCTTGGATGTCATTGGTACCTATAAATGTAACTTCAATACTTATTTAGAGCCCCTAACATTTCGTAATGTTACCCGAGAATAATAACGAATAGAAATCGCGTCTAATACAAAACACGGGCGAAATCGTGTGTCCGCTTTATGTAGAGTGAGCCGTGTTCGACGGAACGTGACTGTCAGTACCCGCTAACGACTCGCCGAGCAAATAAAACCACTTTAGCTAATTTTTAGCTGCGTCAGTTTTTGCACGCGTACTAGGTTTCTTTGGCATACAAGTAAAATTCTCGGTATAAACTTAATTAGTAGCTTTCAGACGAACGTGTGAAGACACCCTTAGCATTAGGGTCGACGCTCGCGAACAGGTGGCACGTCAACAATGTGGGAGCTGTCGGCATGACAGTAGAAGCAATAAAAATATACGTATAATAATATATTGTACCGTCTATATGGGCCACAACCTTCAAGGTTACTCGTGGAATACCAACGTAAAGATCTACCCGTAATGGAAGTGGGTACACGGAGCCACTTAGCTTCCCGCATCTCTGAGTTAGGGTTGGCTATGTTTTTGTGTACCTACTTATATGTAGAGGACTTACTTTGTTAGTAGAGCCTTTTATTTAGCTAGACTTTTATATCGATTTGAATACGGCTTTGACGAATTATGATTCTTTTTCAGACTTTAATAAATAAACATAATGTCACGTTTGTTTCTTCGAAGTGTTTGCAGTTGGACCCACATTTAATTAGTTACCTAATTCTATTCAATACTTAAAATTATAAAGAGAATAGATTTGTAGTTTCGTATGTAACGAAAAAACTTATAAAGTACGTAAAGTTTTTCAAATCAGTCTATGATTTTTAAACTCTTTTACCGCTGGGAAGCTACACTATGCCCGGGTGACATAGGCTTTTAACCCAGTATGGGAACTGGAGCGGGAACTACGCGGGTGAAATCCTACTAATATTACAAACGCGAAAGTTTGTGAGGATGTTTGTTAAACTTTCACGTAAAAACTACTGAATGGATTTTAATATAATTTCGTATGAAGTTAGCTGACATCCTGAATTAACACATAGGCTACGTTTTACTGCGGGGAAATATCTTATTCCCATGGAAAAATCACAATTAGTTTTCCTTAATAAACCGCGGGTAACACCGCGGGGCACAGCTAGTGTTTAATACTTTAGACTTGCGGTTACGGAACTACGGTCACCTGAGAGCTAACTCAAATTAAGTGGTCAGTTAGTCTTATAAAATGCTTGGCTAAATAGAAACACATCTGCTTACGAGTTACTCATAGCCTCGAAAGACTGCCACCCAATTACACCAGGTTGTACTTAGATGTCAGACAGTCAGTCGCTTCAGGTAAAAAAAAAACCGCATCTAAATCGGTTCACCCGTTTAAGCGCTACGGTGCCACAGACAGACAGACAGACAGACACACACACATAGCGGTGAAACTTATAACACCCCTCTTTTTGCGTCGGGGGTTAAAAACACTAGAATTCAACTGCATCTGGTTAGACTGGAAGCTGAAACCAACATAGTAGAGAAAAGGCAGGCATAATGACATGAATTTAAAAGACCTACAGCTATCCAAAGTTTTGGAATTGATATACCTACACCACTAATTTCTAATTAGTACAAATACTTAAAGGGCTTATTCTAGACGGTCTTCTTATTATGTTTGTAAAGTATCAATAAATAATATTCATAAACAGCAAAGTTATATATATCCCAAAAAGTCACCCAATTGATGCAAATATTGTACAGGCTATTCATGACATAGTAGTATTCATTAATCGTCATCTCTCGCTCACGTTCGCGTGATCTCGCTCAAGAATGCCCCGCCTCCAACAGCTATTTTTGTAAATATGTAAAAATTTAATTTAGTTTTACGCAATTAAGATCAGTAACAGGTACAGATACAGCCCATTTTTTGTACTAGTTAAAAAATAGTGGTGTATAAGTGCTATATCAATTACGAAATGTTACTGGCTAAAAATTTTTATTGTAAATCTATTTGGAATGTTGTAACATGGTTGTAACTTATTATTCTAAATGTGCAGGTATATAGCAATCAATCAATCTATTATGTATCTAGGAATCAATAAAAAGCTTTATTATTATTATTATAGGTACTCAGTAAAAGCTTAGATTTTCTCACGATATTTGCCTTCAACAATGTCGGTGATAATCTTATAAGGGACAAAATGTATCTGGATGTTCGCCAACACCTATGTACGTACTGAACAGTATCATAAATCACATTAACATAGGTATTAAAACGGCCTGGTATTTATGTGGTTGTTGTACTATTTAAGAGCAACGACCCATTTGGACTTAACGTGAACGATTGAAAAATACTCGTCTCAACTCGAAATCGAATTGAAAATACTCGTTTAAAATTGTATTTTTTCAAGATTATTCATAATATCTCTGGTGGTGGCTTATTGTGCTTGTCGCATAATATTAAACCAAAATGTTATGCAAAAGTATTTTTTTTATTCTAAATCTTTTCTGCGGATCTGGCAGGTAGCAGGGTTATCTTGTGGTACCTTAATGTATTATGCGTTCTAGCCAGTGACCGAACTAAACCTCAATTCGAATAATTTTATTAATAATGTTTTTTATGTTATGACTAAATTAATATATGTGGGTAACTGTATATAGGTACTTGCCACATAGCGAAATGCTCATGGTTTGTTGTATTTTAGAAAATTCGATTTTAAAATTCAACACGTCGTTTCTGAATATTAATTTGTATCAATTTTGTAATCGTTTGAATTGATATAGCGTTAATGACACGTGTTTGTACTAGGACTTGTATTTATTACTTACGCTCTTTGCATGGCTGGGTACTTACCACAGATTAAAAATTCGAGTTTATCCGGAAAAGAAGGTTATTTGCTGTTTAAACGTAGGTACTTAAATACAGATTGAATAATGCGAGTTTGATAAAAACATGGTCAGGTTATTCGCATTTTAAACATATTTACTTACCTACATATTAAAATGCGAGTTCTATCTAAGAAATGTGTTTATTCACTTTTTAAACGGAGAATTGACACAGTTTGTATCGTAGACCGCTAAAATGAGAATTTTTGAAACACGCTTGAGTTGTTGACATTTTTTTAATGTTTGCAAGTTATTTACTACTGTTATTTCGGGAAGTAGGTGTTAACTGTTTTAAGAATTCAAGATGTGTCGCGATAAGAAAACAACACGTTTATTTCTGTATAAACATTTAAAGGGAGTGTGTTGCTGTTTGTGTGGTTCAAACTTTACAAACATGTACCTACCTATTATTTCGTTTATTAAATGTTTATACATCTAATCATACGCGTACGCAGATTACGCAACTGACATTTCTGCAGGCCTTTCATCACCAATAGGGCCAGTATACGTCCTAATCAGTTATCTTGACACTACTGGGACTCAGGTCTTATTGTTTATTTACAGTGGCCCATAGTCCACCATGCTGGTCGATCGTGCGGGCTGGACTCAGGTCTCATTGTTTATTTACAGTGGCCCATAGTCCACCATGCTGGTCGATCGTGCGGGCTGGACTCAGGTCTCATTGTTTATTTACAGTGGCCCATAGTCCACCATGCTGGTCGATCGTGCGGGCTGGTGATCATCATCAACTTCATAGTTTTTTCCCAACAATGTTGTGGTCGGTATCCAGTATAACCAAAATGTTGCTGAATACCAGTGTTTTACATTAAACGGCTGCCTATCTGAACTTCACAACCCAGTAGCTGGGTAACACGATATAAATATAAATATAAGTAAATAAAATATAAATATTCCACAACTTTTCACACAACGCCATTTAGTCCCAAGTTAAGCTTGAGAGCTTGTGTTATGGGTACTAAACAGCTGATAAACATATTTATAATAATTTACTTTTTTTTTTTTTTTGACTTATATATTTCTAAATACATACATATTATAGATAAATCCTCAATAAACTTGACCGTCTTCTAAATAACTGCATTCGATTTGTTTTCAACCTGCGTAAATATGATCATATCTCTGAACAGCGTTCGCAGCTAAAGTGGTTACCCATTCGCCTTCGTAGAGAACAAAGAGCACTAACCACTCTGTTTTCATTTCTTTACTGTCCTAATTCCCCTAGTTATCTATCTCCTCACTTTCAATACATAAGTGCCAACCACAATAAAAACCTTCGCTCATCGCATAACCGTCTTCTCCTATGTCCCACTCACCGTACTGACTTTGTTCATAGTTCTTTTTTTGTGCAGTCTATTTCTCTGTGGAACGCTCTCCCCCAGGAAATCAGGATGGCTACCAACCGTTTATCTTTTAAGGTTAAGGTTCGCGAGCATATTCGTAAGAAGTTGGCAGTAGTATCTTCACAGCGCTAATGTTTTCTCTTTTTTCTATCTCTTCGTAATTTAATTTTTATATATATTATATTTATAGTGTACATAATATCTATGTATTTATACTCATAATATGTATTAGTATTCTTTGATTCCTTTTATTTTTTCATTTTTAATTGCACCTACCACTGTTTTTCTCTGCATCACCTAAAGGTTGACTGGTAGAAAATGCCTATGGCATTAAGTCCGCCTCTGTACATTAGTGTGCTTGAAGTATTAAATAAATAAATAAATAAATAAATATATCCTTTGGTTAAACCGGTTGTCAAATTTCAATGTTCTAACTACTCGTCGTTCTGCTTTCTGAAGCACGGGAAACGTCTTAAAATACGATAAATGTGGGTTTTAGGTTAAAGGGTAGCCAAATCTTACCTCCTAAGTAGTTCAGCACCGGTATTGACCATGTCTGCGTTACAGGGCGCCCAGGACTTTTGCACCAGGTTGACCTCTCGCCTCGTGAGCCCAGAGATCGGGTTCACCACATCGGGGTCTCCGCCCCACCAGAAGTAGCTTAGCCATCCGCCCATTGTCACCTGAGATAAAATAAAAAACAACATTTTGAAATTTCATGTGAAAAAGAGTCTTTCTTTCAATCGATGATCAAGCGCATGTCTACAATGTTGCCTTTGTAAGCGAATGCTCGTGTTGTTGACACATTTCTAAAATTGAACGATATTTGGGAGAGCAAGGGTTTAAAGAAAGGTTTTCAAAGGCAAAGGGCTATTTAACATCATATTAGGAGTGCATGAAACCGTGGAGTTTGTTTTTTGTAATAGATCTTATACTACGAGTTTTGGCTTGTTTTGACTGGATTGCAAGCGTGCTTACTAAATTTGACCGCTTTTGGGTACACATTTTTGAGTAAATGGACTACAAGTACTGTTAGGTCTGAATCCTTACGGAATAATAGTGGACTGTATAATATGATACCTACTGGTTTATTAAATTTACAATAAAAGTTACACCCCGACATCTATCGCGAGTTGTTGTTTGTAGTTTGTAGTACGCGTGCGTCTCGGTCGGGCGCGTAGGGCAAGTGAACGAGAGGAGCGCCCCGGAGCCCGAGCATACGGAAATACAGCCAAATACCTTCGCTGGACGTGAAAATACGCTGGAAAGCGCACGTGAAAAAAAACAAGACAGGAATTTGACATACGTTTTAAGAACATGTATTGGTAGATTGGACGGGGTTCCTACATATCAATACCTAATAAGATTTTATTATATAGGTAGGTAAGCATATCCTCATGTCAATATGGACATACGGCATCCAACTGTGGGGCTGTACTTAACTAACAAACGTCAAAATCATACAAACACTCAAGAATAAGGTACTTAGGAGTACTGTTAATGCGCCATTATGGTACATAAGAAATGACGACCTCCACCGTGACCTCAAAATGGAACCCGTCAGGCCGTCACCAACATAATACAAAAATTTGCTGAAGCTCATGAACACCGTCTCCACCGGCATGTGAACATCGAAGCAATTCTGCTGTTAGAGTTAGACCAAACAAAATGTATAGTTCGAAGGCTAAAACGGACAAAACCTTTCGAGTTAGTGTAGTGTAAAAAGTGAATAAACAAAAGTGACAATGACACACATATAACACATGAACAAAGTGCTTATATCATCATTTATCAGACTCTAAGAAAGTGGAACGGACTTTTGTAAAGTTCAAACAACACTATTCTGAATTTAAAATAATTATCACGTATAAAAATAGGTTAGATTTAAATTGCTTATTAGTCTTTTAGGCTAGATTGTAATTAATTATTAAGAACCTGGTTCTTTTTAAGAAAGGATAAAAAAACATTTTTGAGTAGCACTCAGTCGAAAAACCACAGGCAGCGAAAAAACAAACCAAACTACTTAGTAATCAAATTAATGATTTCTTATGCCATAATGGCGGGCGGGGGTGACCACAATTTTTCAACCAATTAAATACATAAAGTCTACTTTTTGCCCGTTCCAACTATTTACCTACTATAATTTCGGATTAATTTACGAACAGTTTCATTGTTCAATTTAAATTATGAATTACCGGATGTCCAATTCACAACATAATTTGTAAAATTACCTGTATTCAGAACCATTGAAATAACTAAATACCGTATCGAATTGTGCGAACAAATTGCACAATATTTTCTTGGTCAAGTCACTTGGCTTCGCATCACATTACTGACTGTGAACTACGAATGAATATACCAATTGATTCATTTACATTTGCATATGCGGGAGTCAATTTACAGTATATAATAGACCTTGATGATAATAATTGCTGAATTGACTGCTTGGTTTAATGACTTTAATGTATTGTAACATTTGCAATGTCACAAACGAAATTATGTGTTGTTACGAACTAAAATTTTTGTGAGTTTTTCTATGACCTTTCAGTTTATTTCGGCTATTCTTCTCAGCGGATCAGGTATAGTGATCCGAGAATTACTTTAAGAAAACAATAACCTATAAAAAAATAAGAATTATCCAATAATAAAATTCGTCCGTATTTATATAATAATGAATAGATATCTTAAACTAACGGACCCGCAAACTTTGGGTTCGAACAGGTAAATCGTGATCTAAACCGTCAGATAATCGTTAGGATCGTGAATCTAAACTATGCAGGGCCCACAAACACACCAAAAAAATAACTATCTAATTTAGTGCAGTCGTTCGGAAGTTACTTGCATAGATACATACCTCACCGCACCGCACCTCTGACTTTTCGGATTCATGTGCGGATTGTATAATTATCACTTGCTTCAAAAACGGTGAAGGAAAACATCGTGAGGAAACCGGCATGCCTGAGAGATATATGTCTCTCGACGGCATGTGATGCCAAGTCAGAGGCCCATGGGCGGCATTAAAACTCTGACACCAGGTTAGTTACTAACCACACGATAAGAAGTAGATACATACCTACTACATTCGGCGTTACTTTTTATTTATAATAATTTTAATATAAATAATAATATTAAATTGAGTGTGCAAGTCACCCCCTGCCATTTAATCCGTGTATAAATATAACATGGCATGGGCCATGATAGTCCTTCATAGTTCCAGGTATTCAGTCTATCTTAGCCACCCTAGCCTATAGTCCAGTACTTTTATTACCATAGTCTGCAATAGTTCTACACCAGCCGTAGGTTTTCCTTGTGTGCACTAAGACTCTTCTAGTGCATACAGGGAAAATCTGCGGTTGGTGTCTCATTTCATTAAAGATGACAACGGGCCTCTGCGATTTGGCTTCGGCCCCTAGTACTCCTTCCAAAGGTCCGGAACCAAAGGGTTCCGAGAAATAAAACTTAATAATAATAACATGTATATTTATTTAATTTGACAATAATACCAAAATTTGGGAACTTTTCCCAACGAGCTATGGATTGGGCTATGCTCGGAGTCTCTCTGCGAGATCGAATCTGAAATGAGGAGATCCGTAGAAGAACCAAGGTTACCGACATAGCCCAGCGGATTAGCAGGTTGAAGTGGCAGTGGGCAGGGCACATAGCACGGAGGACTGATGACCGATGGGATCTAAAGGTTCTGGAGTGGAGGCCACGTATTGGCAACCGCAGCGTAGGACGTCCCACAAGGTGGACAGACGACCTCATTTTAGTCCGCGGGAACGCGCTGGATACGAGCCGCTTCCAACCGGTCTTATGATCTATAGGGGAGGCCTATGTCCAGCAGTGGACTTCCTATGGCTGAAATGATGATGATGATGATGATGAGGAACTTTTATCGGACAAAGTCCAGGGTAGAAGCTATAGTGGTTATACGTCATTTAGTCAGAAAAATCAACAAACTCGCTGAAATTTTGAATTGAACTGGAAATAGTTATCCTTGACCTAGACGTTTTAGTTAAAAAATAATTGCTTAAAATATGCGATAATGACATTGAAATTCAATTCAAGCTCTATAACGTGACGAATAATGCGTTTTACAATTGCATCGACCTTAGCAGTTCAATGATAGGTCAATGCTACGACTTCATTGTAGGTAAATGCTTTAAAGGATAATAGAAGGACGGAGCGAAATAGAGTGGCATGACCAATTTCCACAGATAAGTACCTATTAGTAAAAAATAATCTGTTCCAGTAAGTATTTAAGAACTTTTTATAGAAAGGTATAGTATTCTATTTGTATGTATCTAAAGAAGAATAAGAGTTAAGAAAAGTGTAAGAATCGTAACAGGTGGCGTTCTTCAGATTCTGCCAACCCCATGGGAAAAAGACGTGAGTTTATAAATAAAATTCACCTGTCACAATGTTTGTAACAAAACTCCTCCGAGACCGCTTGACCGATTCTAATGAAATTTTGTGTGTATGAAAAGAGTTAGTATATTCAGAAGTTTTGAGAATAAGACGTAGACTAATAAAAAGTAAATGAAACTGATTAATTTATTGATTCAGAACTTTGCCGGGGCATGTATACTTAGTATGTAATTCTAAAACAATTCCTAATCAAAAGAGCTCCTATTTATTTAAAGACCTTTCAAGAAGTTTAGTTGAGCGTCACCCAAGGGCTGGCTTTTAACCTAGTCACACAATCAGTATTGCAATATGGGTGGCAATGCCGCCAGTCTTTTGGGTAAGCTTTCAGCTTTTAAGTAGCCAGCGATGCGGATAAATTTTCTGACATTAAATTTTTGAGTTAATTTAATTGAGTATGTTTTATTTTGATTTCTAGTGTATATTCCCAATTCAGTTAATCGATCTGTAGGTACATCCATACAAAGACTGGACAGACGGTCATTTGTGTGACATTATATTTGAGAAAAATTTGATGAGACATTATATTTGAGAAAAATTTCCAAGCTTATTGTGAGATAACTGCTGCAGGTCGATTCTGTTAAAAATTACTAACAATTATTTTCGTGTCAAATCCTAATTCTGCTTAAGCTCTTTGAATACTAATGTGAAAATTTGAATCTTTGACAAACCCACGGTGATTTTCAAAAGGTTTTTGCGTTTACTTAATACGACACGTTAAAGATTTATGTATTAGGTAATCGTAGGCATGCCTAATACCTAGAACATTGTGCCAATAGTGGTCAATAGCCTTGCGGTTTAGCGTACGGTAGACATTAAATAATAGTGGGTTTTACCACAGACTATAATACCTATATGTTTATAGTCTAAACAAAACTCAGAACTAGGTTGTAAATAATTATTTATCTGTTTTTTGGAAATTGTTTTTTATTTATTTTTATTTGACAAGGGTTTACTCTTAAATAAATTTTGGGTAAGTGAAAAGTTATAAGTTAAAAAAAATATGTACTTTCCCCCTTCTTTTTTTTTTCTCTTACGACACTGAAATTTCTGTGCAGAATAATGATTTTATTTGTTTTTTTTCTTTTACTTTGGTTAATATAAATTATCTTTACACTCTTAGCTTCCTAAATCAACAATAATTAGAAAAAAAAGAAAATGCCTATGGCATTAAGTCCGCCTCTGTACATTAGTGTGCTGTATTAAATAAATAAATAATTACCAATTTAATCTCCAGCGTTTGATGGTCTATCATAGTAGGTACCTACGTGTTATTGGCAAAATTGTGGTGTCGCTTCCACAAACACGATTAAAGAAGAGTTGAAGTTGAAGTCAAGTTTGGGTATGAGGTCACAGAGTCGATGATGGAGTCAAAGTCAAAGTCAAACCATTTATTTCAATTAACACTTTTGAACGTCGAAAAAAATCAACTTTAAAAATGATTCTAGTTGCCCCTTCCAAAAAGTAGATTTGTATGGAGAAGAATGGTCAAGAAACTCCATACTTACTCTTTTAAAATAGATTTTACAAAACTTTGTATACATTAATAAGATTATATGCGAGGAGGATGCACCCAGAACAAAAAGTACTATACTAAGATAGGTTTAAGCAAAGGAAGCCTATAATACCTATAAGAATATGTTATCATCATCTGCCTAGCCATTCCCTAACTGTATAGGGGATGGGTTCTAGTCTAACTAAATACCAGTGTTAATCTGACCTCCACAATCCAGTGACTAGACAATACACCACATGATTGGTGGCCAGATTTACAAGCTTTGACTACGCGTAAAGACTGTTGAATATCTGCAAATGATGATTGGCACCAACAATCCTGTATACATATATTTCCGAGACAAGGAGGGGTTTGAAATAGATGGTAACCCATCTAAAGACACATCGTCGGCAAGCGTGGCTTAACCTTTGATCGACCTGTGTGGCTGGCTTTACATAATCGTTTGGCCACAAGTCCTTCAATAACATAAGAACTTAATAATATTAAATGAAATAAAACGAAAGAGTGTATCTTTCGTTTTATTTAATTTAATATCATTAAGTTTGCAAAGTTCGATCCGAAATGGCACGACTGGCTGTTTACAATGGTGTGCTGGTGCCCACACTAACGTATGGAAGTAAATGTTGGGCGTGGCAAAAGAGGCATGAAAGTAGAATAAATGCTGTAGGAATGCGTTCCTTGCGAAGTATGTGTGGTGTAACAATGAATGACAGATTGAGGAATGATGTGATAAAGCAACGTTGTGGTTTAAAAGAAGATGTAGTAACAAAAATTGAAAAGAGTATGCTTAGATGGTTTGGTCACGTTGAAAGGATGGATGAAAGGTGACAAACGAAAGGTGTTTACAAGGCAGATGTAAGTGGGAACGCCGGGAGAGGACGCCCTAGAAGGACATACATAGACCTTATTGGTGAGGTTCTTCAGAAAGGTCAGGTGCGTAGTACTCGCAACCGGCGTGCGTGTATGACAACATGTATGGATGTAAACGAAGCAAAAGAAGTATGTAAGAATCGTAGCACATGGCGCTCTGTAGTTTCTGCCTACCCCCGTGGGAAAAAGGCGTGAGTTTATGTATGTATGTATATGTATGTAAGTTTGCAAATGCTAACGTCTTAGCTAGTGTGAGTAGGATTTTATAATTGTGGGCTAGACAAAATTCTCTAATAATATATTCTGTAATAATATATTAACAGTAATAAAATTTATTGTAAAAGACATGTATATAAAATAAAAATCGTTAACATTTTTGCCGGTTCGTCTCTATCGGAAAGACCTATTGGAATCGTACACCATGCTTCTGACGTTTCATGTATACCTAACTAAATAATTTGTAAAATAAAAGGCCAGAAAGTTATAATGAAATTGAATAATACTCTAACAGTATAGTAATTTTTTTTTTATAAAATTGGCCCAACTAGGTATGTGCTTTAACTTAAATGGGACCGAATGGCAACTATTCCTTCCCCCATCTGCCGATAAATCTCCAGGAGATTTCTGTCAATTGTCCTTCAGTTGTGTCGGCCATTGACCACAAATGAACGGTAGAAACTAAAAAATCGACGTCATCGGGGTAGGCCTACATACATTAAAAAAATACCATTAGAATTGAGAACCTCCTCCTGAAATCAGTTATTAACGTACCTATCTTAGCAAGAAACCTAATATACCCAGACCTGGCCTACTCCAGGTCAAAGTGATAACACCATCATCATGCCATTAATTGTACGTGGACTAAGCAAAAGAAATAAAATGTTTCGTAGATGCCTCATTTAGTCATTCTTAAATCATAATTTAGAATCAAAACTTGTATTGTACCACAGTATTCTAAAACGGCTTCGATGATTAAAAAAAAACAAATGAGTGAGTCATCGACAAAACTATAAAGAATCCAATTAAAAAATGGCATAATCATTGAACAAAATACCTGCTTATCATAAGTTCTGCGAGCTAAAATATTCTTATCGATTGTTTTTTTGACTTCAAGAGCTTACCGTTAAATAATTGAAAATTTAAACAGCATCCGCCTCACCTACGATATTAACTTACTTAATTTAAATAAGCGACTGCGAAGTTTAATAATCTAAGTCGTCTTCACGACAGAAAGGTCATTCAAACTCCTTTTGAACTAGTGACCCCCACGAGGTCACAACTACGAGCTAACACAGCGCCATGATAGACATTATAGATAGGCAGCTTTACAAACACAAATATCAATATAAAATAGTATACTCTTTCTTGTACTCCATAAAAATATACAAAATACACCTAAAGAGCTACATAAGATGATACAATAGGCGGCATTATCACTAAAAGCCTACCAATCAGTTGAATAAAAAATAAACATTAAAAATTTTCGCGGCTTTTCCGTCTTCGCAATCAAAGATAAGACAAAGATAAACAGTACCTTGCCACATTTATCCTTCCTCAAAATCATTGAAACTGCAGTCACCACAATCAAAATCGAAGACAGATACACGTACAACATTATAACACGAAAATTCACAATAGAATCATTCAAACGACCAGTCCATATGAACTTAAGTAACAAACTAAAGCTGTTCAACAAGTTCCAGACGTTTTTACTAAAACTTGTGTTTGAATAAAAGTGAAAATTATCGCGGTCACAAGACGAAAAATAAATATTATTCAAACAGGTTGGAATTTGCGTGACTCGCAAGAGTGACGTATTGGATAATAATTAATTCAGTTGGTTTTATTTTATGAAATGTCTGGTGTAGCGTCTCGTATTTTCGGTGGTGGCTTCTGACGTGTAATGGGGAAACAGCTTCGGGGTCTTAGTCATAGGGCGAGCCTCTTTCGATGACGCTTCATGCAATCTAGAGATTCTAAATTATTTCATTGATAGATTGATTGTTTTATTTGCCTAGCCATGTAATCATTACGAGTGGGTATATTTTATAAGCAGCATAGCTTATTTTCAACCAACTTATACTTGCCGCCTATGTACCTTGCCGACTTATACAACCCCATAGTTTTCAATTCGGGCATTAATTTGAATTGAATCGAAATTCGTTTACTAGTTTGGTTATTTATATTGAAAAAAAAAAACAAAAAAAAAAATTATGAATTGTAAAATAAAACTTCTACATTCAGCGATTTCATAAAATAAAACACTAACAAGTGCAAACAAAATAACTCTAGTTCGGAAGTCTGTGGGCCAATTACGTATGAAACAACCTCCAAAGTCACAGACTTCCAAAACTAGAGTTATTTTACACCAGCTCAATGATACATATAAAAACTACGTATGGCACCAGCTAGTGTTTTTTCAATAATAGTAATAACAATTTATTTATTTGCGAAAAACATGATATACATACTTAGGTGTTATTATAGCATACAAGATCATACTTTCTTACGTACGTACAAGAAAGCAGATGCTGTAATTATCAAAGCGCACGTATGTCATACGAAGTTTTATAACATATTTGCGAGGAAATAAATAAAACTCGGCCTGAAATTTTCAAATAAAAACAATACAGCGAAAAGAAAAAGCGCTCGGAAATGTTTTAACTTGATCACAAATTGGCGATGCGCGCGCATTAGTTTTTTTTTATGTCAAAGGCACAAAAACAGCCAGTATTAATTAGTTAATAGAAAATTGATTAATATTTTTGGTTTTGGTAATGCTAATGGTTGTAATTTATTGTTAAAATTAATTATGTCCTTTCTATTATATCTTAGATCTCTTTGGCCAAAGCTAAGTTTAAACAACTATTGAGATTTTTTGAGAGAGATATGAGAAATAAATTCTTTAATCTTAATAGAAATAAATAATTTCCCTTTTACTTCATTCAAATAAGTTAAATTAAATTTCTGACGCTTTATCGGGAAACAGCTTTTGGGAGTTAGTCATAGAGCGATCTGTCAATCAAAACGTCATCGCGATGATGTTTCAATGTAAAAAAAATATAAAAACTGACGTTTATCGGAAAACAGCTTTGGGGAATTAGTCACAACGCGAGGCTCTCCGATGACGTTTCAATCACAACAAATAAAAAAAACTTACGCTGTATCGGGGTACACCCTCGCGAAATTAGTCATAGAGCGAGCCCCTCCGATTACGTTACAATTATAAATAAAATTGAACTTCTGACATTTTATCAAAAAACAGCTTTGGGAAATTAGTCATAGAGTAGAGCGAGCCTCTCCGATGATGTTTCAATCAAAATAAATGAAAAGAAAAGTAACGTTTTATCGGAGAACAGTTTCATGAAATTGATCTTATAACGAATCCCACCGATGACGTTTCAAAATATACGAAAAAAAAGAAGAACTATGCACTGCATGTGGGTCAGAACACAGTTGACGTGTCATTCTGCTCTTTTGACTATTTGTAGCCCACTTGTCATTTTGCTCTTTTGATCTAATGCTCCTAAACCATGTACTTAAGTAAAAAAGAAAGATCATTGGAGAGGTCATCTCATCTTTGCCATGTCATCTTTGGGTCATCAGTCTGTAAGTCACAGTTGGTAAACTTTATACGCTTCTTCAAGATACTACAATATTATTTAAGAAGCATTTAATTAGTTCCATTGTATTGGACGGGTCAACACATCTAAGGGTCTATGTTGTAGCATTCTGGGGTCCAGTAAAAGAGGAGGACCATTACTTTAACAACTTTATGACACACGCCACACATCACGGAACCCCAAACTGTAAAATTATCCCAATTGAACATGAAACTTATACTATTTGTAATAAAGTTGAAAAACTATCAAATAAATTGACACATAGAGGTATCTTGGTGTTCTGGCCTCTGTACTTTTGTCACTTTATGAGAATCTACCACATCTTTGAGAAAAACAATGAATTCCGTCAGGAAAAGCACTCTTAGAGCAGGGTTCATAGATCGTGCTTTATTTTTCTTTACCTAAGTTAGTGTTCCACACGAATATTGACATCGCATGTTCCATTTTACATACATATTTTGCATATTATGCTGTAAGTCCCGCTTTTGTTTGTCGATGGTTGACAGTCGCCTGGTTGTCAGAGTTTCGGGTGTCTGACTATTTCGTCAGATAGGTACCTGAAAGTCTACTAATTCCTCATCAGATAATTACTCATCAGGTAAGTAGTCTTCAATTTTATTCCTCCATGCATTGTTTTCAGGTGTGCGTCAGCCAACACTAGTAATACAAAGTTGCTTTTCTTGCCCAGTATCACGGGATATTTTTGGTTGACATAGACGTCTGCGTTTCTCAATCTTCCGCCCACCCTGAGGATATTTTGAATATCTAAGAATGGGTTCAGCGACTTCAGAATGCTTTTGCCTTTTACCTTCATCTTTTGTTTTATTCTTTTAATTTCCTCTAAAAATTCTTCTTCTTGTACTCTTTTTATACAATATTCCAAAGCATTTTGCAGTTCTTCTGTTGTCATTTTCTGACCCAGTTTATCGGGATTTCTTTTCATATTTAAAACTCTTTTGCAATGTTCTATTACTCTTAATAACTCCGTAAGTGTATCATATTCTAGTTTAACCAAGGGGTAACGTATTACCCAGTAACTAGATTGTAGAGGTCAGATAGGCAGTAACACAATGTAAAATACTGGCGTTGAGCTGCATCCGGTTAGACTGTAAGGTGATGATTCGTTACAAATTATAGGAATCAAGGTACGTATTAGTAAGCAACGCTAGCTCACACTTGCTTCAACATAAATATTACTAACAAGTATAACCCAAAAAAATAATTAATGGTATTAAAAACCCCGCGGCTGCTTGAAATTTTTTTATGTTTTTTTTTACGGGGTTTTACGGTTTTTTTAATTTTCCCTGATTTTAGTAGATAGGTTTTATTATACCCGGTTAGCAATTTGTCATTCGATATTGCATTTTAAATACGGAACAGTTAAAATTTTGAAAGGTTTTATTTTGACAGTTCGTTAATTCGGTGTTATAATGGTAGTGTACACGCGTGGTTTGGAACAAAAGACGACGTTGCATACGAACAATGTTTATGAAAACCAATTTTCTTTAAATAAACTGTATTTTGTTAATTTTTCCATATTTTTCAACTTCTTGTCTTTTATTACTAATTATGCTATTCTTCGGGGCAAAGACACGGGTTTTAAAAAAGTCAATGCTAAAGTGATAGTGAAGGAACTTGGATGGATAACGTATTATGAGTCAAACAAGTTTGAATTCTACAGATTTATAGCGAATAGTGATGAAATAAAATGTTAAAACAAGCAAATTACTTAACAGGAAAACTTAGAAATATTCATAATAATCATGACTATTAAATAGATTTCTAGATAACTTTTAGAAATATGAAGGACTACAACGCATACTATCAATACGTGTTTGACAAGAGAAACTATGTTTACCGCTAGTTTAGTCAAAGAGAATTGTGTATCAGGCACTCTAAATATTAGGTCTATCCTTGAAATTGATAAACTGTATCCGCTAACTAAGCTAAAAAACATAGACCCAGACCTTTTTAGCCGGGATTGAGACCAGCCCCAAACTCAACCTTTTATTTACCAAACCTTATCATATTTACTTTCCATCCGCTACTTCAAATCGTCACAAACAAACACTGTGCAATAAAATTACGTTGATTATATAAGACTTAAATAGACACACGGTAAAGCACTGTGTCAATATTTGTGTAGGTGGAAAATCACATGGTTCTAGCTAACAAAGTGTGCTAACATTACAGTAATTGTTGTTCGCACGGGCCTCGTTTGTAGAAACACGTGCTTTATTACGTTTGCCTTTTATTTGCAACACTGTAACAGTGTTGATTCGATTCACATTGGACCAATTAAAAGTAAATAACGCAGTGAAAGGGATACAGATAACGCAGCGTTTGTTGACGATCAATCTAAGTCAAAGTCTAGTGATAAATTACTTCAATTAGAACATTAGAGCAGGCACTCTTACACATCAAACTTACAGTTAAATTTATTTAAAATATTTTTTTTATGTTTGTTACCCAATAACTCCGTTATTTATAGACCGATTTGAACTAATCTTGAGAGGGTATATATCTTCCTGTGTGGTTCGTCGGTTAAATACCGGCTAAATAAAAAAAATACTGACAGGTGTAAAATAACTGTAGTTTCAGAAGTCAGTGGCCAATAATGAATTAATCAAAACCTGTTAGTATTGTTTGATGAACACGGTTGTATTTAGATTTTTTTTTTGGAAAACTCTGTTCGTCCCGTTGAAGGTACAGTCGTACCTACGACCCAGGGCTCTGGTGATAGGTGTCGAGTCACTTTTTATAGACGTAATGACTTGTTTCCTTTGCCTGCTTGTGGTTACAATGAATCCTATTTTATTCAAGTGATTTTTACTAGTTGCCCCTGTATCATGTGACGTTTTTATTACCAGACTTGGGTAGAATTATGACGAATGTCAAAACTTTCATTGAAATTCGCACTTGTTTTACTAAGAAAAATTACTTTTTTTGAGCATATCCTTAATGTAATATAAAATAAGCCTATATTACTTTCAACATCTACTATTGGCCGGTGAAAGTCCCGTCAAAACCAGTCTAGCTGTATCGCAGGTCGAAAATCCAAATAGTTTTTGGTAAAATACCGGATGAAGTTACCTACTTAAAACCTGTAATTTTGACAGTACAAATAGACACTTAAATTGTATTTATTTACTAGAAATTAAACATCCCTTCTACTTTTCTATATGGCTACCCTCTTGTAGTTTTGAAAATAAAATATAACCTATGTGTCTCGGAGATTATATAATAGCTTTAGTAGCGGGCGAAAGACTTTTCAAATCGGTGCAGTAGTTTTAAAATAACTTTCTTCTTTATAATATTATTACGTATAAATTTATTCTAAAGGAAAAGAGAACTCAATCCATTCAAGGTTATCAAAATTTGTAGTCAGGAGAAATCAAAATATTAATCGAGGAAGCTAATAGGTTTTTAGTAAAACCAATTTTTTTGGTTTTACCTTATTGCTATTTCGCCAAGTACTGTACCCCAGAAACCCTGCTCAGCTGTAGTACTTGCAAGTGGTTGCAAGTAAAAAATAGTTCTGATCAGTTATTTTTGCTAGAATGGGCTTTGAAATAATCATAATTCCTGTCTGATTCCTAAATGATTTTTTTTTTCTAATTAGGTAGGTATTTTTGCTAGAATGATGAGCTTTGAAATAATCATAATTCCTGTCTGATTCCTAACTGATTTTTTTTTTCTGATTAGGTATTTTTGCTAGAATGGGCTTTGAAATAATCAAAATTCCTGTGACCTGTAAAAAAATCTGTCAAATTCAAATTTGAGAAAGCGTGGTGATCAAGTCTCGTACCTTGTCTGTATGAGATGAGGTCTATGCCCAGTGGGACAGTAAATAAGCTAATTAGTATCATTTTAATAAAATCTTAATGTCATTCATTTTAATTCCATTTTAATTTAATTTAATTTAATTTAATTTTAGTTTAATTTAATAATTATAACACGTGACCCTTCTTCGAACGCAGTCGCAGGTAACAGCTAGTTTAGAATAAATAGAACTTTAGCGAGTCCATCCTTGCTTACCGTGAGCTTATAGTCGCTCGCTGTGCATATCTCCATAAACTTTGTTAGTATCATACCAGTTTCGCAACACATATTGTTATCAGCTGCGGTATACTGCTCAAACACTTTGCGTTGTTTGCCTTAGAACAATAGTATAATAATGCCCTGGCTTAAGTCGGCTTGGGTTGAATAAACCCTGTTCTTAGAAACCCATGTATATTCAATATTGAAGCTTAGATCGCTACGCTACAAAGTTATTAAAGCCAGCTAGTCTCCGAAGTCGTATTGTTCAGTCGTGTACGGTGAACGCGTAAGTTAGCCAGAAATTCAAATTTTATTACGTTTTTTTGCTATCTACTCAACACAGTCTTATAGGGTATATTAGCTGGTATGTCTACACTAATATTATGAAGAGAAAAAAATGTGTGTTTGCATGTTTGAAACTCAAAACTCAAAGCTCTATTCAACCTGAGTAACATAGGTTACTTTTTCCGTACTTTACATAGGCCCGTATTCCCACTTTCCCATTTGACGTCTGCCAGTTATTAATATAGTTATTCATGAACTTTACAATTACATAATGTATCTAAGTTAAAAAATAGAATCATTAAAAATTGTCTAAACTCTCTAAGTTAGAATTGGTAGATTTCGAGAAATAAATGAGTATTATTTATAATCAATACTAATATATAAATAATGAAATATAATATATTACAATACAGTTAATACTTAGCAATTACGTATTTTAGGTAGGTACAGAGGCCAGCACATCAAGTTAACCCAAACTGTATTTTTTTTTCAATTGAGCATGAACCTAATTATGTTTATTCATCATCATCTGCCTAGCCTTTTTCCAACTATGTTGGGGTCGGCTTCCAGTTTACCCGGTTGCAGCTGGATACCAGTATTTTACATGGTACCCAGTAACTGGATAACACTATACGCTTTGGTTAAACTGGTTGTCAGACTTTCGGACTTCTGCAGACCTAGCCATATTCATATTCTATTTCTTTTATCGTAATCGATAAGGCGACAATGGAAAGAAAATGGCGTATATGGAATCAGCTGTTTTTCAACTGTCAGTCAGGTGTATTTCATTTTCAGCCATATTAAAAATTCTACTCGCTAATACCTTGACAGTTGACAAACAGCTGATTCCATATACGCCATTTTCTTTCTATTGTCGCAATAGAATAGAAATGGAATTTGTATTATGACTAAGCCTGCTGACTACAATTTAACGACTGTCGAAGATCCATGACAGTCGGGACCAACGGCTTAACGTGCTTTCCGAGGCACGGAGGAGTCTCGGTAAGCACGTTACGCTACCTTATTCTGTTTGTTATAAAGTTAAAAAAACTATCAAAGAAATTTGACACATTGGGATCGTTTGATGTATTCTCTGTAGGTACAGACGCCAGCACATCAAGTTACCCCAATGGGTCAAATTTCTTCGATCGTTTTACAAACAGAATAAGGTTCATATTCAATTGGGAAACTGTGGCACATTGAGGTACTTGATGTGCTAGCGTCTGTACCTACCTATCTATAATGCATAAATTGCTAAATATTACCTACGGGGAAATAAAAAAAAAACAAAACAACGCGATCTTGATGGGCGTTTAATTAAGGGAATCAACCAATCAAAATACACGCACGAAGATGATAAAGTTCAAAGATAGTTTTTAACAAATTAAAAAAAATATATACAATCTACTAATGGTTAGCCATCCTTTACTTAATAAATTGGTTACTGTAACTTAATTAAAGTAACGAAAAACTGACGAATACTATTAATATTTCAGTATGGGAATAATAAAAGGGAATGTCGCTGTTTTGAGTAAGTAATGGTGTCGCGCATTCCACTAGGGAGGGTGGTAGTGACACCATGCTTTAAGGCTATGTTGCGGTCATTAATAACTTATTCGAAAGTTTTTTTTTTTTGTAAAATGTATTGAGTTGAATTGGGTTGGCTTGATGTGCTGGGCTAGGTACATGATGCACAAAAAATGTTTCATTAAAATTCAACAAGGGGCCAAGCAATTAGAAACATGATTTAATAAATTTAGCTAGATAGAAAATACTAATATAATTGACACTAAGTATATCGTCATTATTTTAAACGTGTTCATCAGTTACACATTACAGCGAAAACCATGTAAAGGTTACATAAACATAAGGCTTACTATTACCCACTGGGAAAAGATCATTTTTTAATTTTGTGTTATTTTTTTCTGTGATAAAATAAATACTTACACAAAATAAAAAGTTTAAGCGCTCGCACCAGCCCTACATCTCCTGTACATTCATGCAAACGACCCTTAAGTATAAATTTTCGTAACAGTTTCGTAACATTATAGATTCCATTCCCAAATATTTAATATTGAAATATGGTCTGTATTCCCAGAAGTATTATACTGAGGTGTGCCTATATACACAGGGTAATTGGATAATTCACTTAAACCCTTTAGGGGTAAAGGATTGGTGATTATAAAAAAAATGTCAGTTCTTTCATTAATTTTCATCGGCACGGGTAGCATTATCACAGTAGAAACGGATTTGTCAAAAGAAGAATCGACAAAATGCCATATTGTAGAAATGTTTCTTTTCTATCAAGTCCATCCAAAGGTTAATCTAATAATCTAATAATAATCTTTATTACACAAGAAATGGTTACAAAATTGTGTGAAGTCCCTGACTCCTGTGCTAGGTGATAGACCTGTGTTACAGAAGTCAGTGCCCCCTTCCAAGCGGAGATATTACAGAATCTTATGCAATAAGATTAATGAAAAATAAAAACTATAGTAACAATGACAAAAAAATAAAAAAATAATAATTTATAAGCGTTTAAAAAAAAACCTGTATTGAATTTGAGTGTGTTTGTTTGTGTCTGCGAGTGTGTGTATGTGTGTGTGTGTGTGTAGGTGTGTGTGCAAGTGTGTGTGTGAATGTGTGTATGTATGTGTGTGTAGTAGTAAGTGCGGGTGTGAGTGTGAATTGAATTATCAGGGAGGGTTATGGTTTAATGCAAGTGAGGTTTGAAATTGAATGTCTGACACACCTTGGCATTAATGTTAGGTGATGGATAAAATAATTTTCTCAGATTCTTGGTTTGGTTTTTTTTCATTTGGTTGTCTATAAGAGATCGCTTTTAGCGATAAGGCCGCCCATTGTAACACCCTATGTACCCTTAAAGTTATAATTTGTAAGTTTTTATGGTGCACAATAAAGAGTATTGTATTCTATTCTATTCTACTCGTATTCTTTTGTTTTGAGCACTATAATGTCAAGAATGAAGAGAAGAAATATGTAGATTCTTCATTCTGGTAAAACTATTATAATACTATCCATAAATCTTCCTTATTATTACTAGCTGCCCCGACATTGTTCGAAAACCAGCCTTATAACTCACTCGACTTCAATACATAGGTACTAATAGACGGGATATCACGAACAAAATTTACATCCGATACTTGTGTCCACAAGTAGTGGACACAAGTCGATGAGTGTAGTACGCTCCGCTGCCGCTCCAATATTGCTATATTATGCTAGATACTGCGAAGCGGTACTGTCACATGAAATCTCAGATTTTTTATGAAATTTCTTCGCATGTCCTCTGTATAGTATCTAAAATCTCTTTGGGTTTATGTAATACTAGCAGACGTCCCGCGGTTTTACCCGCATAGGTCCCGTTCCCGTGGGAATACAGGAATAAAAAGTAGCTTATGTGTTAATCAAGACTGTCAGCTAACTCCATACCGAATTTTATTAAAATCCATTCTGTAGTTTTTACGTGAAAGAGTAACAAACATCCATCCATCCATCCATACTCACAAACTTTCGCGTTTATAATATTAGTAGGATTAATCATCTGTATATTTACAAGACAAGTTCCCCGTACTTGTGTCCTTGCTAAAAGTATTATACACTTACGAAATTGTAAGAAACTTTATAACTCAAGTCGACACCTTATATTTTTCTTTTATTATGAAACTCACGTAAATGTTGAAACTTTTCTAACTAATTTTTATTCGACAGGCGAAAAAAAAACTTCCTAAAACACGAATAAAGCCGACGTAAACTTTTTGACTTGACTAAGTTTTAATAATTTTGTTGGGAAATTATCTACGTGTCCCAGTTACCTTGCGTGGTGAATGTACAGGGTGGGAGGGTCATAAACTCATATTCTGACACCATGAATTCTGTACATAATTCCATAATTCCATAATAACCCCAGCGTTAAAAAAAACCCTTCATCTTTTTCTCCTAGTTTTTACGTTTTTATCACAGGAGCATTTACTACCACGTTTTTAAGAAAATTCGCAGTTTTAATCTCAGTCTGAATCTGTCAAATTAAGTCTTAATCCCTATATTGTTAACAAGTTATTGACATTACTCGTCGCTGAGCAAATATTGCGATTAGATTTTTAACACTATCAAATACGAGGATTGGTCTTCAGATGTTATTTTTGTCTTAAACTTTAACCATAATTAATAAGTGGGATTTTTCTTCAAAATGTGAACAAAGGCACTTTTTTTCGTTTAATATCTCATTTGTATAGACTGAAATCATTATATTATACAGCTTAAATGAACAAATAGATATGAGAAAAGCCGGCGAAAAATTTGAAAGTCCAGACTAATGTAGCGTAGAGTCCAAACTTATATCATCAGTTTGTGCGTCGATGCCCCTTCTACCCTGCATACGTAATTGGTAGTGCGTGATGGTGGTAAATGGGATGTCAATCATCGTTGTCTCTTAGTTGGTAAACAGCCAAATGTGTCATCTAATTATTATTAAAATCCGGTCAAAGGAGAATGCCAATTTGTGCCCCAAAGTGTACAGAGATCATTGTAATACAAATACTTATAATAAAATAAGATACGAATTTTAGAAGATAACTAACATTCCATACCAGACGTGGAAAAAACTCACTTAAAAAGTATCTTTCTTTTTATTTCACTTGAAAGTACCCTCAACATTGCCTTATAATATTAACAAAGAGCAAAACAGGGAAAAACTATCTTAACACATACCTGGCCTAAAATGTTAAATATTTGTAAGTTAGCGTAACTTAAAACGTAATACATTATTATTAGTGTTTTATGTATTCTTATCCATAAATTGAACTGTATATTGTTAGACTAATAGTTTAAAATAATCTGTGCATTCATATCTAACATTATTTTAATTTTATTTTGGCAACACTCAAGTCTTCGATCAAACGTCAAATGTCATTATGTCACAAAATATTCTGTCTACAAATGATACTAACCATAATAGATTTACTTTGAAAAATAATGCCCTCCCAGTGCTTTGAAACGAATACACTGTGTATATTAATGCCTGGAACAGATATCTAAACATGTTTATACCTTAATGTTTACAATAAACATAAAAATACTTTAGCCGGTAGGTACAAAAACGGTTTCTTTAAACCTTTATAACTTTTGTCCACGACTGCTGAGCAATATGCGCCTTTTATACTTTTGTTGTAGAAGATCTTTACTATTAAATTACATAGATTTCATTTATGTACAGCCTGGGGCACAGGTTCATACAATTTTTGGCATTGTCTTTTGACACGTTAAGTTCCGTACCACGTCGGGCAAAAATACCGCAAATCACGTCTCTTGTATAAAGCCTAAGTTATAAGTTTACATTTAAAGTTTAAATGATAAATTATATTTATTTCCGTAAATAGGTTCATACAAATATAATTATGTCACATTTTACATGTCATTTTTTAACGAGAACGGTTTTGCTTTTAAATTTTATTTGTTGTTATGGCGACAAAAATAATTACACACTCTGAGAAAAAAATTCAAGTTTCTATCTGCCTATTATAGTTGCAAGGAACTTACAGTAAAGTTATAGCTTTAGTGGCCGTGTCACCGACGAATTATAAGAAAATAAATAATAAATAAATGTTCCACAACTTTTTACACAACGCCATTTAGTCCCAAGTTAAGCTTGAGTCTAAATGACTCTTTTGTTTATCCTAATTACGTTTTCGCATAACATTCTAAAGCATACATTTAAGTATTTACGCCTAATCATATTAAAACATATTTTTTATAGGCATAACAAAGAAGAAATTTTAAAAGCGTAGTCGACGGCTCCTTTTTCTGTCTTCAGGGTTTTAAGGAATTTAACTAACCTAACGTCGGGGTGCCCTAAGTCCTGATTATGAGAGCAAACTCTTTGCAAATCCGTTATTTTGACAAGAACTTTATCATAAATCCAAACCAGTTGAGGTTTCTGATAAAAAATCTGATCTAGTCTGAATTGTTACAGGTTTATGATGAAATTGAGCTTAGAATGTGTCATCTTCCGGTTTTTCATCAAAGACGTAGGTTTTTGATCAAAAAAATAATTTTATGTAAAACCTGCGACATATACATATATAACCAATTTCTTGTTTTCGTGTGTTAATTTGATCAACCTGGTGACTGAGTTTTCATTGCGCCAAACGACCTCTGACTGGCTTCACATGCCGTTGAGAAATATCTCTTAGGCATCCTCACGATGTTTCCCTTCACCGCTTTTGAAGTAAAAGTATTGTATTATATATCTTGTATTTATAATTGTGACATACGCACATGGTTCCGAAAAGTATGAGGTGCGGATCTTGGGTTCCAACTCGAGACCTATGTCTTGGCAATACGACTGGCCTGTTGGTCTAGTAGTTTGTGTCCCTGACTGCTACGCCGGATGTCGTGGGTTCGATTCCCACCCAGGACAAATGTTTGTGTGATGAGCATGATCAATTTTGTTCTGTGTCTGGGTGTAATTTATCTATGATATGTATTTAGAAATATATAATGTATGATGTATGTTTATCAGCTGTTTAGTAACCATAACACAAGCATTGCTTAGCATGGGACTAGATGGCGATGTGTGAAAGTTGTGGAATAATTATTTATTTATTTAAGTTATAGTCAAAATCAAATCATTTGTTTCAATTAGGCCATTTAAAATGCACTTTTGGACGTTAAACTTACAAGTTAAATAAAATACAATGATTCTAGTTGCCCCTTCCAAAAGTTAGTTCCGTATGGAGAAGAATGGGCAAGAAACTCCAACCTTACTCTTTTAAAATAGTTTTTACAATATTTTGTATTACGTAGTTTAATAATTATATTACATTATGTTAGTTAGTTAGTTGTGATTTATCCTTTCAAGCCATATATTACAAGCATTCTCTGCTTAACCCTGCGGGGTATAAGGAGTGATATTCTGTTATATGATGTGCATAAAATCAACAAACCAAGGTTATATCACCACATGTTAAGACATGTGGTGATATAACCTTGGTTTGTTGTATTCCAAGAGTTTCATCTTATCTTAGTTTTTACTGATAGATTGACGGCGACGTCAGCTAAGCTTGAACTTGAGGTCCTGACCCTATCGTATCCGCTACTTTGATGAACATATTATTATTTGTTAATAATATCTATTTTATCTTCGACCACACATACTGCTTTTTATAATCAATAGATTAACGTATACAAAGTTAAGAATTGTTTTTATTATTTTTGCAAATAATCGTCTGCTTAGACTTTCTCAACTATATTAGGGCTTGTAGTACACAAAACTGCGATGCGACGTCGCATCGCAAAAATGTGCGAGCTCCCTCTACGCATCGCAAGAACTTTTTAACGTAATTTTCTGCGTTGCGAATTCGCATCTCATCGCATCGCATTTTTGTGTACGAGCCCTTAGGGTTGGTTTCTAGTTTAACCGGATACTAATAACACTGCTATACAAAAAAAATAAAAAAATCTGCGGCAGGGATTTTGTTAATGGTTTTTGTTAATACTCATATTAGACCTTCACGCTGCATGCTTATTTATTTTTGATTCACTCTGGTTATTGAGATAAACGGAACTAAGAAATAATTGAAAATTTCAAACTTGTAAAAACAAACATTGTAGTTCATTGATTTGTTTTCACTTACGTTTGTTATTTTTTCAGGGATTTATTTGCAACAACTTAACTTTATAGCTATCAGACCCTGAAGTTATCAGTTATAAATCGGTTGTTTTGTGTTAAAGTGCATTTTTCCTTTCAAAAACATGAGTTTTCCACGTAAACCTTGTTTAAACGATCCTAACAGTTTTTGCTTTATTTGCGGCAAGTTTAGTTTACAAAAGCAAAGAAAAGAGATCACAGAGTTTGTAAAAACAGTCTACCGAGAATATTTCGGTATACCACTTGTAGTGTATGCAAATATACTTATGATTTGTCTCGGGCGCATACGTCACAACGTCACGTGGTGCGGACCATAGTCTATATAAAGTAGAGCGCACTGAGTGGGAGTCAGTCAGAATCGAGGTTAACCCCGACAAAAGCCAAGGCGTCCTATTCCACAGGGCGCGTATCAAAGTAGTTCCCCCTAAACCGATCACTATGTACGGCAAACCAATCCCTTGGGAGAAGGAAGCCAAATACCTAGGTGTCACCCTAGACCGATCCCTTACCTTCGCTCAGCACATAAAGACGGTTCGCTCGCGAGCCGCTTTTGCTGCGAGTCGGCTCAACTACATAACATCCGCGAACAGCAAATTGTCACTCAAGTGCAAATTGCGACTGTATACCGCGGTAATCCGTCCGATTATGACTTACGCCTGCGTTGTCTTCGCACACGCCAAGCCTAGTCACCTTCGTAAAATGCAGACCCTGCAGAACCGTTACCTCCGTAGAATAACGGGTGCCCCCTGGTTCGTTCGCAACGAGCAACTACACGTTGACCTTAGAATTCCGACTATTCAACAGTTCATCAAGCGCCTTTCCAAGCGCTATTTTGAATGTGCCTCCAAACACCCAAACCCACTTATAACTGCTGCAGTCAGTTACACCCCTTCACGAATTAATAAGCTTCGCCGTCCCAGGCATGCCCTTACTACCCCCGACGACCCCATCACCCTGTTCCAGGAAAGTCGTAGGGAAACTAGCACAGTCAAGAAACACTACAATTACAAACCGAACGCCTTCCGGCCCCGCCGTCGTGGCCCGTCGCGAAGTATAGTTAATCTCCCTCCCCGACCCTTGCATGAGCCAGCCCGCGATGCTGAGCCGCTAGCTTTAAACAGTCCCTAAATAATCTAACTCAGATCCAGCCGTCCCCCTTTTTATTCGATCAGTGACACCCTAAGCCGAGGTCCGAGCCCCACAGGGGGCGCCCTTAGCGAGTGTCACTTAAATTCTGACGTAATGCTCCTGGCTGGAGGCCTTGTGTATTGAGGTCGTCCACAGGTTTGACCGGTTGAGCAGATAGCGGCGCCACCCCTCAGTAGGGTGCACTGCGAGACGCCCTCAATTGTGGGAGTCAGTCGCTGTCCGACCGGCAGTGAGGAAGCACGTGGTGGTGCGTAGGCGAGCCAAGTACAATTATAGTGTTAGTGATACAATGTGAACACTACATTGGCGACGAGGATAAAACAGGAAAAAAAAACCGTAAGTAAAGTGATTTTATGAAAAAAAAAAAAAAAAGGTTATGAAAAGAAAGGAATCGATAAAATGTGAATAATAAAAGTATAAAACGTTAGATTCAAACGTTCACCGCGAAAGCAATTCGCGATATCTGTTACTTAGACATTACGAGACTTAAAAATACTATAATTGTTCCTTTCGTAATGACGCGATGAGACTTTTTAGATCTTATGCGTCTTCTTCCTTTGAAACGGTGGTATCTAATTTGTTAACGCTAAAAATGCAGCTGCACTAAATTAATGGATTACAGAATATTGTGACAGTTGGAACAAATGTTGTGCTAGGTATGTTGTTTTATTTACAACTGGGGGTAGGTTGTAAATTACGGATAAAATATTATTTTAAAATCTGTGTGAATTAATATAAAAACCTACCTACCAGTGATCTTAAAACTATCATAATTTTATGGTAGGTAAATCTACAGTTAAAGATTTTCTATAATTAACAAAGTGATTAGTGAATATGAAAAACAATCACCACACCTCTAAGACATGGTCAAAAATAGGGAGTTTTGGTGATTTTGTTATTTTGAACACAAATATTAAGCTTGCACTCATCGTAGGAACAACAACAGTAAAATTTAAATGTTGCGGTGTTTACTTAGGAATATTTGAAAAATAATGATTGACAGTCTAGTCGTATAGTCTAGTCGTTTTCATATAAGCTGGCGTAGTGCCTGGCCAATGCATAGAAAGAAAGGATAATTTTGGAGTTTTGCTTAGCAGTACCTATATGTAATTACACAATAACACTGATAATGGAATTGACACTAATATTATAAAGATGATGAAACAGGTCGTTAAACCTACGGTTTCACTATGTCCAGAGGGTAATCTGAGAACATATTTTAGATATAATATAATTCCATGATTTTGATATTAGAATCAAGCTGCTGTGCCGGTTTTGATTAAAATTAAATGGCCGCGCGGGAAAGGTGCCCTTTCAAACAAGACGTACCTAACACATTTGAGAAAAAGAATGCTTAAACAAGTTATATCTATTCAAAGAAATCACCAACGTTTATGTAACTAAGTCACTAGGAAATCACATTTAACGTCATAATCTCTAGTAATTATCTCGCAAACTTTTAAAGAAGAATGCCCATTCTTCTGCGGACCGCAGTTGCGCATCTAAAGTTATTGTATGATACCACAATTAATTAGAAATAAATAAGAGGGGTTTTAGTTGATATTTGATTTTCCGTTAAGTTTTGAGGTTAGTTATGTAACAAACCAATTCACATTAACTCAAAACTTTACAGCAAATGCCGGGCAAATGATTTAGGGAGGTTAAATTGGCAACGCTGCTTTCACTCAAGAACGCAAATTAGAGAGTGTGCAATACTATCGAAACTATAACTAATTAACCCCACATACTATTTGATCAAGTGGACTAAGAAAAGTTGTAAAAAAATATCTTATAATTATCTATAACTGTGTATATAAACCAGTTTTGATAAAGATAAAGAGATAAGGATAAAGATCAATTTATTCATTTAACATGAGTAGGTTACAATACAAATAGATACCTACATGCAATGACGAGCATGGTTAATGGAACATAGAGCATAGGTATATTATAACTACAGGTAAAAGTATGCTCAAAACCAAAAGATTTTCATTAATTGAAAATATTATATTAAATAATAACAGCCGTTCGGTCCGACCAAACATTAAGCTACGTTGACAAGGACGGTCCGTTAATGGGTAGCCATTCATTACAAATCGAGACCCCTCCGTGTCTAAGAAGGCAAGTTAGACCGTGGATCTCGGCCCTTGTTAGATTTTGGACAACCTGAGTCTGACAACCAGCTAACCTAGGCATAAAGCATTGCCCGGTCACTGTGTTGTGGCAGCAAAATGGCAGGAATATTATTAGTATAATGGCCAATAAGGTTGGAAGAAAGATAATCAAGTAGTGAATATAGTGAGCTATACTAGTACATCGCAGAGCAGCCTGCATTCACAGTTTAATAAAATACGTATACATACGTTACACAAATAAAATTAATAGTTCTGTAATATCACCCTTAAATTAGAAACCCTTCTGTACAAAGATATCGTCATAAAATTGGAAAACTCAACGAGTAGAAATTCATGAGTTGAATGAAAACAATAATAAATAAAAAGTAGTCCGCTTCAAATGCATTGGTTCCATTATGATTGTTAAAAGAGAAATCATACTGGTTTAACTAACTACTTTAACGTAAACATAACATCACGCCTTTGTTCTTTAAAGGAGTAGGCAGATGTATAGTAGATGTGTGATGCAACCGCGTTTCATTAATTACATTGGGCATACCTGAGAGACTGAGTAACACTGCCCAGCTTAAGAGTCGAATTCCAGACTTTTATTTTATTTCATTGATCTAAGCTACATAATAGCTGAAAAAAAATAATAACTATAAAGTAAAAAGCAGTAGAACATGTCTACTGGCCATAATCAACACGTCATCAAAGAATGACAGTAAAAGCAGTAGAATACGTCTACTGGTCATTAAATTGTCAAGTCATCAAAGAATGACGGTAAAATATGCAGTAGAATGTCTACTGGTCATTAAATTGACAAGTCATCAAAGAATGACGGTAAATGCAGTAGTATATCTACTGGTCATTAAATTGACAAGTCATCAAAGAATGACGGTAAATGCAGTAGTATATCTACTGGTCATTAAATTGACAAGTCATCAAAGAATGACGGTAAATGCAGTAGTATATCTACTGGTCATTAAATTGACAAGTCATCAAAGAATGACGGTAAATGCAGTAGTATATCTACTGGTCATTAAATTGACAAGTCATCAAAGAATGACAGGAATTAATAGCAGTAGAATGTCATCAAGGAATAACACAAAATACAGAAGAAAACCCAGAAGAGAAGAAGAAGTCCAGAAGAAAGTAAACAATACGAAAAAGAAGAGTCAAGAATTAGAAAAAGAGCATTAAAGAAGAAGAAAAAGAGGAACAGAAAAAGGAAAGAGTAAAGGGTATTCTTTTCTATTCTATGTGCCTGCTGATAATTTAATTAACAGATATTTTAATTTCACAGGTTTCACCTTGTAGGTGATTGGAAAACCAATTCGACTGAGTAGTTCTACGTTCCAAGTTATCTTATAAAAATAAATAACCAGCAGTTTCGAACACAAAGCCAAAATAGATTTCCATTACCGTGTACCTATAGACGATCGAATGGATAAACTAAATGGCCACCTTAAGGTAGACTGGTAGAGAATGCCTCAGGCATTAAGTCCGCCTTTTTACAGTGTCTTTGACTAGTGCATAAAGTTTTAATAAATAAATAAATAAATGGCAGTCTACTTTCCTAGATTCGTGCAAATAGTTTTGATCAAAACCTTATACTAGACTCGGAAAGTAATGAGAGCGCGGCATTTGAAAATATGGCCAAACTTCATCCGATATCCGAGATGAGTAAAATGTCAATTTATTTGTTCCGGTTGAATCATCATTGGTGCGCTTTTGAACGTCATAGTTGCTGGTCCAATGAAATGGTTCTGGTTTAAGAGTTTGTTCTTCTAATATATAAATGACAAATTGTAAACAACATATTTTTATAGACAACTTAAACACTTGTCACAACAACCAGGTTTTCAAATAAAAGCCTCTCTTATACTTTTGCCGTGCTTGACAGGGTCTATGGTGGTCACTTCTGTGAAACCTATCACCTGGGTCCACATGTGGAAGTAATACGTATTGAGTAGCGAATGGACAAGAAACTCCATACCATCCATCCATCTCCATATTTTGAAATAGTTTTGCAATGTTTGGAAACATTAATCAGCACCAAGTCCATAATTATTAAAAATACAGTTTTGTAACAAATATTATCACATTAAATGTTTTGAGGATATTTAAACCCAGTAAACAACAATGTCCCGTAGGATCGTGGTTGGGTTACCCTGGATTCTGCTTAACAACGATACTGGTCGCTTATGCATGATGGCATGGAAGCCGTCGACCCTGGCCTTCACAAACTTACCAAAGTGTACCTAACCTAAATCTTCAAATTGGTAACATAATTATAATATATCTATAATGTGCGATTATAATACAAGATTTAAATTAGTGTTTCGTTGCAACATTAAACACAGTAGGTTGAAAATCATACATTGAATTATAGTACCTTCCTGGGTATATTAAAAAAAAAAAAAAAAGATTTAAGGTCAGCGGAAAGTTAATGATAAAGAATCCTGTGAAGTAAGTCAATCCAGAAAACACGTCTACATCAAGTAACAAACATTAAATTAAAATATGATTTAATTAAAAAGAGAAAGGGAAGAGAAAGACATAGACACAGTAACATAATTATATTATATTTATATAAAAACCTATTAGATTGAATAAAAGAAAGTTAAAGAAAAATAATTATCTCACTCGTGATGATTCGAAAAATATAGCACTTAATAATACACAATGATAAACAACAATTTAATTCAACTATTTAGTTTAAATTCATTAATGAGCGTAAAATTGTAGTATCTTAGAACTATTTGTAATGTAATAAATACTTTCTAATAAATGCATACGTTTATAACGTATTAATGCCTTTATCTATCACACGTAATACTTACAGATTATTTACTTATAAATAAAATAAATTAAAACAAGGAAGGGATGTAGTGTATGCAAATATACTTATGATTTGTCTCGGGCGCATACGTCACAACGTCACGTGGTGCGGACCATAGTCTATATAAAGTAGAGCGCACTGAGTGGGAGTCAGTCGCTGTCCGACCGGCAGTGAGGAAGCACGTGGTGGTGCGTAGGCGAGCCAAGTACAATTATAGTGTTAGTGATACAATGTGAACACTACACCACTAGTGAAAAGGAATAAATATTGGGTGCCAAACATCGTGTGCAAGTCGTGCGTAGAATCTTTGCGTTACTGGAGCCAAGGAGGACGTAAAGGGTTACAATTTGGAGTGCCGATGATGTGGAATGAGCCAAGTAATCACTTAAACGACTGTTACTTTTGTGCCGTAAATGTCAAAGGTATGAACCGGTACAAAAAACGTACTTGGGTTTACCCGAGTGTGAAATCGGTTACAACTCCAGTATCTCACAGTGATGATTTGCCAATTCCAGTGTTTTCAAGACCATCTACATCAAATTGTGATGATTTTGAAATGTTAGAGGGATCAAGCGGTCAGTCGAGCAGTAGTGGAAGTGAGTTCGAAGAAGATGTTTATAAGAAACCTGGATTTTCTCAAGACGAACTCAATGATTTGGTTCGTGATTTGAATTTACCGAAACTTTCGGCCGAACTTCTTGCTTCAAGGTTAAAGGAAAAACAATGTCTTCAACCTGGTGTTATCATTACATCCTTTAGAACCAGAGAGAGTGAACTTCTTCCTTACTTTTCAGAAGAAGATAACTTTGTTTTTTGTAATGACATTCCTGGGCTCCTAAGATCTATGGGTCTTCCTGAATATGAGGCTAAAGATTGGAGGCTTTTTATAGATAGCTCAAAAAGAAGTCTAAAATGTGTATTACTGCACAATGGAAATAAGTATGCTTGCGTTCCGATTGGTCATACTACAAAACTAAAAGAAGAATACCAAAATATTAAAATGGTTTTAGAAAAGATTTCGTACGCACAACATCAGTGGCTAGTTTGCGTGGACTTGAAAATGGTAAATTTTTTACTAGGCCAGCAAGGAGGGTATACTAAGTACCCTTGCTTCATATGTTTATGGGATAGCCGTGCAAGAAACCAACACTGGATTACAAAGATCTGGCCTTTGAGAGAAAATATGGAGGTTGGAAAAGCAAATGTGATAAATGAACCGTTGATAAGCCGAGAAAACATCCTTCTTCCACCCCTTCACATTAAGCTTGGGCTAATGAAGCAGTTTATTAAAGCCCTTGATAAAAATGGTGTCTGTTTCAAATATGTGTGCCAAAAATTTCCAGCCCTTAGCATGGAAAAATTAAAAGCAGGCATCTTTGATGGACCGCAAATACGTACACTGATAAAAGACACTGAGTTTGTAGCCCATATGACACAGATTGAATCTGAAGCATGGTTAAGCTTTGTGTTGGTAGTAAAAAACTTTTTGGGGAATCACAAAGCGCCGGAATATCAAGAACTAGTTGCAAAAATGCTACAAAATTTTAACAGATTAGGAGTCAACATGAGCATAAAATTGCATTTCTTACACAGCCATTTGGACCGATTCCCGCAGAACCTGGGTGATTACAGTGAGGAACAAGGAGAAAGGTTCCATCAGGATATCAGGATAATGGAAGAAAGATATCAAGGTCGATGGGACAGCCATATGATGGCTGACTATTGTTGGACCTTGAAAAGAGATTGTCCTGACAAAGTAAATAAGAGAAAATCCCAAAGGAAAAGTTTTTCATGATCTTCATTTATTTATTCTAGTTAAAGGTACCCCAAACTATTATTATTTTTGTGTATTTTTGTAAAGGTAAACAATAAAAATAAATTTTAAATACATCTTTTGGCCCATTTATTGAAGCATTTTATGGAAAATGTTAGAAGCGTTTATCTCAAAAACTGGAGTCAATTTGACCATTCTGGTATTTTTCCCGTTATCAGCACACTCGTCTTATACAAAATCGACTTCAAGTATGCCTTCCGCGAAATGACTGTATAGCAGTGTAATCAGACGGGTTACAACCCAGTGCCTGGGTTTGACGATACCCTTTGGAGAAGCTGGTTGTCGACTACACGTAACAGCTTTCAAAGTAACTAATTTTTTTTCTGATGTCTTATTTTTTATCACTAAAATAATTATATTAGCATCTATAGATTAATTTATTTAACTGTCACAAGCCTCCTTTAAATGTATATTTGTACACCAAATGACCAAATGTATAATTATAACACGTAATGGAATTTGTATAATGTTACTTTTTTATTTTATTAAGTATCTACATTTTAAGTTTAGGCAAAAATACCGTAAATCACGTCTCTTGTTTATACAAGAGACGTGATTTACGGTATTTTTGCCCGACGTGGTACGGAACTTAACGTAAAACAACGTTAACTTTAAATGTAAACTTATAACTTAGGCTTTATAGCCTAAGTTATAAGTTTACATTTAAAGTTTAAATGATAAATTATATTTATTTCCGTAAATAGGTTCATACAAATATAATTATGTCACATTTTACATGTCATTTTTTAACGAGAAGGTGAGGTCGGTTTTGCTTTTAAATTTGATTTGTTGTTACAGCGATAAAAAGAATTACACACTCTTCGAAAATTTCAAGTTTCTATCTGCCTATTATAGTTACAAGGAACTTACAGCTATAGCTTTAGTGGCCGTGTCACCGACGAATTATAAGAAAATAAATAATAAATAAATGTTCCACAACTTTTTACACAACGCCATTTAGTCCCAAGTTAAGCTTGAGTCGAAATGACTCTTTTGTTTATCGTAATTATGTTTTCGCATAACATTCTAAAGTATACATTTAAGTATTTACGCCTAATCATATTAAAACATATTTTTTTATAGGCATAACAAAGAAGAAATTTAAAAAGCGTAGTCGACGGCTCCTATTTCTGTCTTCAGGGTTTTAAGGAATTTAACTAACCTAACGTCGGGGTGCCCCAAGTCCTGATTATGAGAGCAAACTCTTTGCAAATCCGTTATTTTGACAAGAACTTTATCATAAATCCAAACCAGTTGAGGTTTTTGATAAAAAATCTGATCTAGTCTGAATTGTTACAGGTTTATGATGAAATTGAGTTTAGAATGTGTCATCTTCCGGTTTTTCATCAAAGACGTAGGTTTTTGATCAAAAACCTAATTTTATGTAAAACCTGCGACATATACATATATAACCAATTTCTTGTTTTCGTGTGTTAATTTGATCAACCTGGTGACTGAGTTTTCATTGCGCCAAACGACCTCTGACTGGCTTCACATGCCGTTGAGAAATATCTCTTAGGCATCCTCACGATGTTTCCCTTCACCGCTTTTGAAGTAAAAGTATTGTATTATATATCTTGTATTTATAATTGTGACATACGCACATGGATCCGAAAAGTATGAGGTGCGGATCTTGGGTTCCAACTCGAGACCTATGTCTTGGCAATACGACTGGCCTGTTGGTCTAGTAGTTTGTGTCCCTGACTGCTACGCCGGATGTCGTGGGTTCGATTCCCACCCAGGACAAATGTTTGTGTGATGAGCATGATCAATTTTGTTCTGTGTCTGGGTGTAATTTATCTATGATATGTATTTAGAAATATATAATGTATGATGTATGTTTATCAGCTGTTTAGTAACCATAACACAAGCATTGCTTAGCATGGGACTAGATGGCGATGTGTGAAAGTTGTGGAATAATTATTTATTTATTTAAGTTATAGTCAAAATCAAATCATTTGTTTCAATTAGGCCATTTAAAATGCACTTTTGGACGTTAAACTTACAAGTTAAATAAAATACAATGATTCTAGTTGCCCCTTCCAAAAGTTAGTTCCGTATGGAGAAGAATGGGCAAGAAACTCCAACCTTACTCTTTTAAAATAGTTTTTACAATATTTTGTATTACGTAGTTTAATAATTATATTACATTATGTTAGTTAGTTAGTTGTGATTTATCCTTTCAAGCCATATATTACAAGCATTCTCTGCTTAACCCTGCGGGGTATAAGGAGTGATATTCTGTTATATGATGTGCATAAAATCAACAAACCAAGGTCACCACATGTTAAGACATGTGGTGATATAACCTTGGTTTGTTGTATTCCAAGAGTTTCATCTTATCTTAGTTTTTACTGATAGATTGACGGCGACGTCAGCTAAGCTTGAACTTGAGGTCCTGACCCTATCGTATCCGCTACTTTGATGAACATATTATTATGTGTTAATAATATCTATTTTATCTTCGACCACACATACTGCTTTTTATAATCAATAGACTAACGTATACAAAGTTAAGAATTGTTTTTATTATTTTTGCAAATAATCGTCTGCTTAGACTTTCTCAACTATATTAGGGCTTGTAGTACACAAAACTGCGATGCGACGTCGCATCGCAAAAATGTGCGAGCTCCCTCTACGCATCGCAAGAACTTTTTAACGTAATTTTCTGCGTTGCGAATTCGCATCTCATCGCATCGCAGTTTTGTGTACGAGCCCTTAGGGTTGGTTTCTAGTTTAACCGGATACTAATAATCAGACGGGTTACAACCCAGTGCCTGGGTTTGACGATACCCTTTGGAGAAGCTGGTTGTCGACTACACGTAACAGCTTTCAAAGTAACTAATTTATTTTTCTGATGTCTTATTTTTTATCACTAAAGTAATTATATTAGCATCTATAGATTAATTTATTTAACTATCACAAGCCTCCTTTAAATTTATATTTGTACACCAAATGACCAAATGTATAATTATAACACGTAATGGAATTTGTATAATGTTACTTTTTTATTTTATTAAGTATCTACAGTTTTACAGCTTGCATATTGATAGCTTACGTACAATTAAATATTGTATTAACTTTATGTACGTATGTATCTATACCAAATAAAAAGAACAAAAAGAAAAGTACGTAAGTGTGTGTGTGTGTATGTTATTTAATAAATGTATAAAAAAGTTGGGACATCTTGCACACTGTTGTAACCTATGTTTACAAACAAAGATTATATTGATTAATTGATTGAAATATGTACAAATGACAGCTGAGATCAACGGCCTACGTGAATAAAAAAAATAATAGTATGAAAGATACTAACATTGTTGTTAGAAGTCACCAATCAGGTTATATAGCAAAAAGTTATCCGAAAAATAAAACAAAAAATCATGGCGCCTCTACCGGTTATTAATTGGACTGTGGCGGGTGCTCCACTCATGCCGCGTCAAACCAATTGAACTCCAATAATTGCATTAACCCAGAATCGACCGCGACTCTGAACCAATTGAAACATTATTCACGACCAGCCCATTAATTGATCAAGGCTGCCAATTGAATATTTAAAGTAGATTGATTGAAGGGTAATTAAACGCCGTCACATAATATTGGTCCTCAGGAGGAAAATGAGAGGGTAGAAGAATTGGTAAGTAGAATTGGATCGATTATTTTAACGGCCTCGTGGGTTTTTCCATCTGCAATCCCAGTTGGCAGCCAAGATTTATACCCTTACATCTTACATACAATCACGCCTTGAGGCTTGGGGAAAGGCGGTAAGCAGAAACAACAGAACGCCCAAAAACCTGCTTCTTTTATGTTCATACTAGCTGCCCCGGCAAACTTCGTTGTGCCTTAGAGTCAATTTATTGCTCTTATAATTTTTTTCCAAACCAATAATAACTACTACTACTTTTTATGTAGCGAGTCTCTACTGTGATCTTATTTAAACATTTTGTGTTCGATAGAATTAAAATTACAACATGTATATATAACCTAACCTAACTGACCATACCTATCATATAGCTAACCTAACTACCTAACCTAACTACCTTAATAAAATGCATTGATTTAAAAAATACTAAATTCATAATTTTAAACTGAACGTTAGAAACTAATGTTAGTTTTCCCGGTGTACTTTAATTATTAAAGTACTAACAGTAAAATAATTTCTATTTGCAGAGAATTATTAAAGTTCGTCTCTGTCGTCATTGTTAATTACGTAAATTGATTTCTGAAATATAAGACTTTTTGCTACATAAAACCTCTAAGTTTAGTTACAAAATAAATTTCAGAACGTAGGTACGTATAAATTGACAACCTTACTTAGGTTTAGCTTAAGACTTGTCAATGTCAAATTGTCACCTGGTAATGAACTGGGAAGTTTGACTTCTGTCATGTCATCCAAGATGGTGCCGGCCCCAAGGGCCTCGCGAAGTCAGCGAGGGGAGTGAGATTTTAGACTCCCCTCGCGACGTCTAAGAGGGGCGCGCGTGAACACGACGCGCCGCCACCTCGGGTCCATGTACGTGGGGGGTGGCGAATGTCCCCGTGTCCGTCGTCCTGGACCCATTCAGGGGCTGGAAGAGGACGTGGTCCGCCCTCCGCTTGCGCCCGGTAGGCACGTCTGCTGCGGGCCGGGTGAGTAGAATTGATCTCCCTCTACCTTTCCGCAGCCTCCTTCTGCGAGATGACCTTTTCGCAGAAGGACACCACCGCGTCCCAGGACTCGAGGCTGCCGACCATCCTCTCGACCAAACTCGTCAGGTTTAGCTTAACCTTTAAACAACCTCTGAGGCTGTTATTATTTTAGCACAAGCTCCTCTTCCTCTACATTCCGTACATGAGGAACTAATTTCATAATCGAACAAATACAAATTCTTACCCATTACTATTCGAATATTTTTTGTTCAAGGGGTACAGGTTTTACAAGCACGCCGGTGCACGGAATAGAGTCCTACGCACCTGACCTTTCTGAAGGACATCACCAATAAGGTTCATGAACAACGGCTTATAAATCGATTATTTTTGGCACATATTTTGTTTTATTATCTGTTGGCGATGACCAATACCCGGTTTCTGGAAATAAATTATCGACACGTCACAAATTTAACGCCACTCAAGTGTTATTATTGGCTGTTGAAAATTCATTCCACCAATCACAACAGGTTTTGACAATTTTGACATTTTAATTTTACGGTAAACGTTCCAGAAGGTTTTGAAAAAGGAAATGCTTTTGTTTGCATATTATTTTGTTATATCCATTAGAATATGCTAAAATAAATCTTTGATATACACTTTTCTAGCCGTCAGTCATTCCGAATCTTAGGCTCATATTTTGAGATGCTTGATCAAGAATTAATGCGTTTTAGAATTTGTTAACTAATCTACTTTTAAGTGCTAATAAATCTTTGAGACATATTTTTCAAGACATTGTTCGAAATCAAATTAGCAATGGCTCATAATTTTAGGAGCTTGATCATGAATAAGACTACTTACAAGTCCTAGTAAAGTGACTAGGACTTGTAAGTAGTCTCATTGTAATCAGCCAGTAGCTAAGTCGTAAGGCAGTTAATTAAACTGCCTTACGACTTAGCTACTGGCTGATAATAATGATCTCTTCTGTTCCTTATAAGTAAGAACATAAAAAAAGTTGATATTCCAGCTAGGATTCCTCAAAATTTTAATATTTCAGTCGCGTCTGCCCTGCAGGCATAACTGCGCATTACCTAGTTTGGTTTTGGTCTAGACATACCGTTTGCTGTATGCCGTAGACCTATCAAATTAATTCTCAACCAGCTGCATACTGATGTAAAAAGGTTGATTTAGACGACTGGATAAGAATGGTAACTATGACTAATGTGACTATTAGTCTTAAGTCAGTTACTTTAGGAGTTTTTTATATCACGCACTCGGTTTTCTCTATCGCAGACGGTAGCGAGTACAACTAAGGTTTTGATAGGCTTCAATTGCATGATTTACTTTCTATCAGAAACCAAAGGTTTCCGAAGAAAATTCCTAATATAGGTATTGCTCCATATTATGTTTAAACAATTCGTCATCTCAACAACGTAAATATAACTTTAAAATGAATGACAGTGGAATTGTGATTTTGTAAAGTACCTAATTACCCGCCGGCTATTTATGTTTGTATACGTAACATTTATCTTATCAGTCAAAGAGATACTTAAATAACATTACTGTTCCCCCCCCGCCGCGGCGTTGTTGCAAGCAGACGTGTTACCAAACCTCTCCGAACAATTAAATCGTGATACGTTAGAAAAGTGCTTTATAATAAAATACAAGCCTACAATATTAAACTTCAGTGTACTAGTGACAATCTGTGAAAAAACTGTTGTAAAATACCAAGTGCATCACATTTTAAAATCAAAATTAACATTCTAACGGCTCAGAATTCTACAATTTTATATCTGATTTGGACTTTGAACCCGTCAGTGAACACAAAAGAATTTGCTCGAACGCTAATCACCTACCTACTATATTAGTTCGTGCAAGACGATACCGGCTACCAATTTAAACCTCAGTACTAACATTCAAGTTAGCGGCGTGGCGTTGAACTCCGCATTAAGCGTAAAGAGTCGCAAGTTCAAATCTCACATCACAAATACACTTTTTCCATATTTTAGATTTGTTTAAATCTACTACGCAATTGCTACGACCCCGTCCTCATT
This sequence comes from Euplexia lucipara, assembly GCA_921972225.1. NCBI lineage: Eukaryota > Metazoa > Arthropoda > Insecta > Lepidoptera > Noctuidae > Euplexia > Euplexia lucipara. Next base: position 6,792,677 of record OV179151.1, read on the forward strand.
GAAGAGCTGCAGTGACATCAATGAACCAGCCGATTATCTACCTGCGCGTGTCATTCGGGGCAAAGCGCTAACAGATATTATATAGCTATATGCAAATAGACAAGCATAGATCGAGGTCAACTTATAGTGGACGGAACGCAGTTGTCTTCGCATCCGTCGATACTGCCCAGCCAAGCTTGAACCACGCTTATACATCGACTATCATCGAGTTTTCTGCCTCCTTTCTTGTTGAGTTCCTGGTACTTACGAATTGATTTACTTAGAATATTACGAGTGTGACATCTTTTAGTACTGCGCTACTTGTATTGTACGTCAAGTACAGGGCGCGCTCGTTGTTTTTAACAAAGTTGCTAACATGTCGGTAAAGCGCTCGCCACCTGGCGTGTCAACTCTAATGGACTCTCCTTCATACCCAGCTCATTATAATTCTGATTCGGCTCTTAACAAAATCTCAAAAACGAACGATCAGGATGAAAATTACGTAAACAGCTCAAAGCGCTATAAGCGTACGTTGGATGACCTCGAGAGTAGCCCAGGCGGCTCGTCCGAAATAAAGTTACTACTTGAAGAAATTAGGACGCATCAAAAATCTAAGTTTGAATTATTAAATAACGCTTTAGTTACTATAACGAGTCAGAACCAGGAAATCCAGCGTTCGGTCGAAACCTTAACAGCTAAACATGGTGAACTTTTAGTAAAAATTAACCACTTGGAGCAGGAAAATTCAGAGTACAAAAAACGCGTGGGGATTTTGGAACGTGGATTAAATTATCTAGAATCAAACGTGCTTTCTTCAACTATAGAAATCCGTAACTTACCCAAACAAGAAAATGAAAACAAGAAAGTGTTAATTGATACCATCCAACAACTTGGCTCGACCCTGGGACTGGGCGAGGAAATACACCGCTCTGAGATCCGGAACATATTCCGTTCCAAATCTGAAGCAGTAGTGGTTGACTTCACCAGCACCATAAAGAAAGAGTCCTTGGTCTCCAAATACAAATTATTCAACAAGAACAGGCGCGAGAATAAGCTAGCACCACTGAACTCACAGCTCATTAATCTACCCGGCGAACCTTGTACTCTATACATATCAGAGTACCTAACTTCTAAAGCTAGGCATCTTTTCTACGTGGCCCGCCTCAATGTTAAAAATAAAAAGCTTCACGCAGCGTGGACCTCATACGGGAAGATCTATGTCAAGAAAGATGAAAGTTCAACTCCAGTCTGTATTGACCAAGAAGCTGATTTTCATGAGATGATAATCTGACTAGTCTTACACTATTATTGCTCCTATTATCATATAATTTTAGTAGGCGTCTTTGTATTTATATTGTTAATTTTAAGTTCCTTTTTCGGCATGTTTTATGATATTCTTTTAAATTACCCATTGAGTAGCAGAACTACACATGGAAACACTTCAATCTTTCAAAACACTTACAACTTCTCTTCATCACACATCACTTACGAGCGATATGCAAAAAACATAAAGAATAAATACACAAAATTATTTGGTTTCCCTTATCGTGGGATTGTTAAAGCTTTCTATATTCCGGATCTAAGTTTATTTAAATCATTGTTTTTCTTGTTCCGTCACGTACTACACGTGGCATAGCTTCTCATTTAAATTCAATTAATTGTTAATATAATGCAAAATAAAGAAATAAACTTAGATCTGGACAGAATTCGGGTGGCTGAAACAATCACATGCGAAATAGAGAATGCAAAAAGTTACATTACTGGTAATAGAAATACACTTAATTTATTATCCCAAAACATACGTAGCATTAACCGAAACCTGCCAAATTTTGTCACACTTCTCCAGAGATCCAAACTTCCCTGGGATGTATTGGTCCTTTCAGAATGCTGGCTTTCGTCCGCTAAGTACATTCCTTCCCTCGAAAACTATAACCATGTAGGGACCACTTCAAACAAAACCCAAAACGAAGGGGTGGTAATTTACTACAACAGACACTTACAAGTAACAGTCGAAGAACCTACTATAATCGACGCTAACTGTCTAGTCTTAAAATTTAGCCGAGATACTTGTATTATAGGACTATATCGTCCTCCTAGTCAATTGAACATCACCAACTTTATCGATTCATTGAACATACTTCTCACTAACTTGAAAACCTACAAAAACATCATCCTCTGTGGCGATATTAATATTAACATAGTACCAAATAGTACGGACAAGGGGAGGGTTTGTATTTATGCTTTTGCGATTGCACAACGACATGCTTTGCTTATGCTTTGTTTGGTAGTATAGATACAAGCCTACCTTACTGCCTCCCTCAGAGGCGGTAGGGTGGCGAGGTCTTGAGGGGGAGCGCTACGGTCGTGTAGATCCTTAAGGCAAGTCTGGTGTGTTCTCCTTCACGTGGTTGCCGCCCTGTTCTTGGTCTAGTTCCTTATGAAATAGACGTAACAAAAACCACCAGGCGATTTTTAACCTAACCATGACCCTCCGTGACCGAGCGGGCGTGGGCTCGGCCGCCACTAAACTCAGCTGGCGTCGAGTAGGTAAATTTGGTCACCTGCGCTAGGACCTGCGCAGTTGAGCGCCGTAAGCGGGGATGAAGGAGTCCTGGAGGGTTGAGCCGAGCGGCGCTGGCGGTAATGCGTCCGTGACGCAACACGCCCTCTTTGGTCTGGATTTCAAGCGAAACGGTGGCCCTACCCAGTAGCCAAGGGTAGGGAAATGGCCATAGTGTCCCGTCAGAGGGCCACGGCGAGGGGTGGGAGGTCCGCGGAGGTCGTCTTCGGACGGCCAAAGCGGTGGGTGAAGGTCATGCTGAAGGTGTAAGGGAAGGTTGATTAGTCGTCAACCTGATCAAGCGCCTGATGTCGCACTGTAAGCCAGCCTCACGCCCCTATATCTCGAAGGTAGTCCTAACGGCCGAGCTAGTTTGTAGCGAGACGTTCCCAGGTGCGGGCTCCAAGGAGGGTGGGAAGCCGGAGAGATGAATTTTAAATACTAAACTATGGACACCCAAAGACCATACGACGCACACACCACACACACACCTCACACACACACAACAACCACACAAACACGCACACCCAACACACACTCACACTCACAAACTGCACATACACACACCGGAGAGGAGGCGAAAGCCAAGGATTCTCCAGCCCCCGGATGCTCTGCTGCTAACGCAGCGAGCTCCAGTGCGGCTACAGGTCCGGCAGTGGCGAAAACCGCTGCCAAGACCAAATCCAAGTCCCGTAATAAACGGAGGAAGATGGCGCTGCTCGGGACCAGTACCTCTCCTCCTTCTCTTTCAGGTGCGGAGCCCGCCACGAAGGTTAATTCCTCTGGCTGGGCTCCCCCCAAACATCGTCCCCCGCCTACTGCTCCCCCGTCGGTGGCCGTCACTGGACAACCGGTGGAGACCAGCACCACAGGTGACGCGTTCGCGCTAACCTGGCAGGTGCAGAGGAGCAGGCACAAAGGCAGGAAGGAGGACAAACACCACCGCGCTGAACCCTCAGTGCAGGCTGCCCCGGCCCCCTCGACGGACAAACCGAAGAGGAAGAACAGGCCGTCCCAGAGGCAGCGGCGGATACTGTGGAAGGGTAAGACTCCACAACCTAAACAGGCTAACGCCGCGGGCCGGGTAGAACCGACCAGTGGCAATGTCAACTTCTCCGCAGGCAAGCGGTCGCAGGCCGTGGTCAGCACTAGCCGACCGGGACCTAGCCAACCAGCAGCCAGCGGCGCGAGTGGACCAGCCAAGCACACAACAGCGCAACCCGGTCAGAAGGATCAGAGCGCGGCCAAGCGAGCTCTCAACGAGACCTCGTCACCTCGAGGAGAGCGCAAGCGGCCGCGTCTTGAAACATCTAAACGGGACGCCAAAAAAAGCTACGCCCAAGCAGTTAGCTCCGACCTGGATGTCGCAGTCACCTGCGACCGGACGGGGCACATCAGCAGGGATGTATCGAACCAGGTACTCGCGGCTATCCAGGCGAAGATAGTCGACGAGGCCTCCTCCCCTACACAGGACTCACCTGCACCGACCTTCAGAGCGAGGCCGGTGTTCAGCAGCGGGGCCCTTAAACTGTGGTGCGGCAACGACCACACCTTAGCTTGGCTGAGGAAGTTAATCTCCGAGTTGCCTCCCCTCCCTAGCACTACGCTAGTGATCAGGAGGCAGGCGGACATCGGGCGCCGGGTGAGATGCGGAATCTCCATCCCTGACGAGCAGGGGATCTTCACAGAGCCGTCCAAAATTGGGCGCACTCTGTGCTACCAGAACCCTTGGGTTGGCGTTAGGGAGTGGGTGCTGCAGGGCGCCTATAAACAAGCCAAGGCGTGGTACGTGGTGGTCGGGGTCCCTGAGGACCAAATTCCGACCCTGATGAAGGCCGAGCGCCGTCTCTCATTTGGTGTAGGGACGGTGTACGTGAAATTCCAGGGTCCGAACGGCAGATTTGTCGACGTCCCTCAGGGACATCCGACCGCTGTAGCCAGCGCCGACACACAGGCGGTGGAGGCAACTCCACCCCCCACAAGCACCGCGGAAACACCCGCGGTTGAGTCTGCAGCAGCAGCGCCAGCCGCCCCTTCAGCCGCCGGCGTGGACGCCGCCCTCTCGGGTGAGGAGCTCGGGGACATCACCTTGTCCTCGGCCTCTGACCTGGAGGAGGACGGCTTCGACGCGGGCGACCTGTTTGCCGGGCTTCGGCTAGCAGGAGACGAGGAAGGAACGTCCAGCGATGGCGTCCCCTTCGTCGACCTGTAAGGTCCTGCAGGCCAACCTCCACCACAGCCAGACCGCGACGGCTCAGCTGCGGAAGTGGCTGGAGGTTCAGCACACGGCCATTGCCTTAATCCAGGAGCCGTGGATTAGGGCGGGCCATATACAAGGACTCTCCAATCTTGGTGGTAAGCTCCTAGTTAGTACAGATCACGATAAACCAAGATCGTGCATCTATGTGACACGTAACATCAAAATACAGCCACTAACAGATTTCTGTTGCAGGGATGTCTCTGCAGCTAGGCTACTGATACAGCGAGGGGACACAATAGCAACTGTGGTCTTCGCCTCTGCTTACATGCCCGAGGAGGATGAGCCACCGCCGCACGACCTCGCCCGCCTCGTGACTTACTGCGAGAGCACAGGGCTTGATGTTGTCATAGGAGCTGACGCGAACGCTCATCATCCTCTGTGGGGCATGGACACGCAAAACGCAAGGGGTAAGGCCTTAGTAGATTATCTATTTACAACAAACCTAACCCTACTAAACACAGGTTCTGAACCAACCTTCGTAAACAGACGTAGCCAAACTATCATAGACCTCACTTTGGCATCGGAGGGTGCAGCGGCCACCACCACCGGCTGGCAGGTCTCTAAGGAGGCCTCCTGCTCGGACCACAGATGGATCCGCTTCGACATTCAGGTCTGTGTAACACCAACACCACCACGGCGAAACCCGCGTAACACGGACCGTGCTGCCTACACACGCAACCTCGAAACCAAACTTGCGTCAACAAACTACGGGATGACCTACGAGGACACACCGCAGATCGACGAGCGTGTAAGTCATCTCACTAAATCTATGCTAGACAGCTACCATTTATCCTGCCCCGAGACCAATCCGCCCACAACACCAGGGAAGCAACCATGGTGGGGAGCGGATCTGGAACGCAAGCGCGGGAAGGTAAGGTCAGCCCTAAACAGAGCCATGAACACCTGTGCTGATAAGGATTGGGACGCGTACTATGCGGCCAAAAAATGCTACAAAAAATGCATCAGATACAGGAGCTCCACTGGATGGCGAAAATACTGTGGCAATATCGAATCTTGCCAACAAGCAAACAGGGTAAGGAAGATCTTGGCCCAGCATAACACGACTGGGCCCGCTGTTCTCCGCAAACCCGACAACACACTTACCACCTCACCAGAAGAGGCAATGCGCGTCCTTATTGAAACTCACTTCCCAGGCTGCGCTTTTACACAGAATATCGACTGGACAGAGGTAACCCAAACACCGTCAGAAAACGACTGGCGCTACGCACACAAAGTCATAACGCTGGAAAAACTCCAGTGGGCGATCCGGTGCTTCCATCCTTTCAAGGCGGCTGGTCCGGACGGAATCTTTCCTGCCTTACTGCAGTGGGGTGGAATCTCTGTCGCCAGCAGACTGGTACCCGTAATGAGAGCGTGTCTGGCTTTCAGATACGTTCCAAAAGGATGGAGGGAAGTGAAAGTCATATTCATTCCTAAGCCAGGTAAGAGTGACTATACCAACGCCAAATCCCACCGACCAATCAGCCTGACCTCCTTCCTCCTTAAAACCATGGAGAGAATGTGCGAGAGAGAGCTGAGGGACGGCGCTTTGAAAACTATTCCACTCCATACTAACCAACACGCTTACAGCTCGGGTAAGTCCACGGAATCAGCCCTCCATCTAGTGGTCGGCCGGATAGAAGAGGCGATTCATCAGAAGGGCACTTGCCTGGGCACTTTCATAGACATCGAGGGAGCCTTCGATAAAACAAACTTCTCCAGCATCAACACCGCGCTCTCTCGTCACGGAGTAGAACAGGTACTGACAGACTGGATTACTAATATGTTAAGTAAACGAGTGGTTCGACTTGAAGTAGAACAGCAGATGGCCATGATAGCCAGAGGCTGCCCCCAAGGTGGCGTACTATCCCCGCTCCTCTGGAATCTGGTGATAAATGACCTCATCACGAAACTCAACGCGAACCATTTCTACACTATAGGGTATGCCGACGACCTCGCTATCCTCATTTCGGGGAAAGTGACGGGGACAATCTGCGACCTCACTCAACAGGCACTGCGCATCGTTGAACGTTGGTGCAGAGAGTTCGACCTCTCAGTGAACCCCACGAAGACTGAACTAGTCATGTTTACCCAAAAACGAACACTAGGCCCTTATCGCCTACCCAAACTTTTTGATACAGAACTCCAGTTAGCCAATGAGGTCAAATATCTGGGAATCATCCTAGACAGCAAGTTAAACTGGAGTAGCCACTTAGACAATAAAATAAACAGGGCCTGCATTACCTTCTGGCAATGCAGGAGGATGATAGGTAAGAAGTGGGGCCTATCCCCTAAAATTATACTTTGGTTGTACTGTGCGGTGATCCGACCTATGATCACTTATGGGGCAGTGGTCTGGTGGCCCCGCACCAAATTAACTACAGCCTGCAACAAACTGCAACGCTTGCAAAGGCTCGCGCCTGCATGGCGATCACAGGCTGCATGAGGACTACTCCGACTGTGGCTCTCGAAGCCATGTTGGGGCTCCCACCGCTTCATCTGTTCATACAGCAGGAAGCGACAACGACGGCTGTACGCCTTAAAACACTTCAACTCTGGAGCAAGAGACAAACACAGCACACCGCGGTACTGGAGGGATTCTATAATGAGTTCCCCCTGGCGAAAGCAACAAACGATCGGGTACCTAAACAATTCGTATTCGATAAGAAATACAAAATTCAGCTCCACGAAGATGACCGCTGCGAGGGATTGAACCCCGCGGAACTACGGATCTTCACGGATGGATCTAAAACAGGTACTGGTACTGGGGCTGGAGTCTTCTCGGAGGATCTCAACATCCACATAGCCAAACCTTTGGGGGCCCACAACACGGTATTTCAGGCCGAATGCATGGGCATTTCTCTGGCGGCATCTGCCATTTTAGCCAGGGAGGTTGTGGACCACTCAATTCGCATACTCTCGGACAGCATGGCTGTACTGCTAGCACTAAACAACCACACAGTGAACTCTGGGTTAATATACGAGTGTCACCAACGCCTGAACCAGGTTGGTAATCTCAATAATATAACCATCCAATGGATCAAAGGACACAGCGATTCCCGGGGCAATGATGCTGCGGACGAACTCGCTAGAAGGGGATCGAGTATGGCAGCGGTGGGACCCGAACCCATCGTACCACTCCCTTTCGGATACCTACGCACACTGGTAAGGAAACGAACTAGTGAACAACACCACAAGCTGTGGCTAGACCACGGCGAGTGTAGGCAGGCCAAGGAAGCACTTCCTGCTATCGACGGCCGCCTCACTAAACGCGCGCTTCGGTTGACCAAACCACAGCTGCGCACAGTAACAGCCGCTATTACCGGACATGGCTCTTTTAATAAACACCTCTTTGTCTTAGGAGTCACAGACAGCCCCCTGTGTCGTGCCTGCATGGAGGAAGACGAGACAGCAGCCCACGTGCTTCTGCACTGCCCAGTGGTTGCAACATACAGGGCAAAGTACTTAGGTAACCCAGGTACTCTCCGCGAGATAGCCAGCAACATCGGGGCACTGCTGGCCTTTCTCGGGGAATTGGGATGGTTAGAATAGTCTCCCACCCGCACGCAAAATACGCGCTTTGACGTGGAGTTGCGGACACCGGCCCGTTATACTATACTATACTATACTATAGTACGGACAAGCGATCTTTCGACTATCTTAACTTACTAGCTAGCCATGGGATGCTCCCAGGACACACTTTGCCAACGCATGGACTTACTTGTTTAGACCACATGATCTTAAGGACTGATATGGAGGTCTCCTGTTTTGTCTTTCCAACCTCTATTACTGATCACGAAAGTGTGGGCATTAGCTGTAATCCTAAATCGCGGTTAAATTACATTAACGAAACTTGTAGCGTGATAAATTACGAAAACCTTGATAAAGATATGCTTAGCTTAAGTTTCCAGCCTATTTTTGACTCACAAGACGCTAACACATCTACCGAGCTTTTTGTGACGTACCTAACAACGACGATCGAAAACAACACGAGAATAGTGAAAACTCGCAAAAGAAAGTTAGTAACCAAACCATGGATCACTAAAGGTTTATTACGATGTATGAGAAACCGTGACAATTTGCATAAAAAGGTAAAACGGAATCCTGCCGACGAGACTATCAAAACCAATTACAAACGCTACAGAAACTTTTGCAGTAACTTACTTAAGAAAGCCAAAAAGAATTACGAAAAGCAAGAAATTGAGAACGCTAAGGGCAACAAAAAACAATTATGGGATGCAGTCAAAAGAATAAGTGGCTCTGATAAGAGGGTAGATTACTCATCATCACTTTTAACTTCTTGCAACCCCGATAGGGAAATTAACAATATCAATAGGTTTTTTGCTAGCATAGGTGCAAACCTGGCAAATAAAATCTCCGCGCAAATACGAGTTCCATCTTCATATTTCTATTCTCGACCTTCTGTCACCCCATTAAATTCACTCGTCATCCTCCCTGCTGACGAAGAAGTGATTTTCAGACTTATCAACGGCTTAAAAGATAAATGCGCAGTGGGAATCGACATGATTAGTGGAAAAATAGTCAAGAGATACGCTAACCTCCTTACTCCTCCCCTCACTTATGTCTGTAACCTGGCAATCTCCACAGGGGTATTTCCAGAGGTATTTAAAAAAGCTCTAATCAAACCTATCCATAAGGCTGGGGGTAGAGACTGTGTAAACAACTACCGGCCCATCTCCATCCTACCAACGCTTTCCAAGGTCTTAGAACGCTTAATAAATAAACGTCTGACCAATTTTTTAGAAGCTAATAATCTACTTTCCTCCTCGCAATTTGGCTTTAGAACGGGTAAGAGTACTGTTCATGCTGTACACGAGCTGGTTGACTCTATTGTAGCCAATCTTGACAGTAGAAAGAAATGCCTAACGCTCTTCCTTGACCTTGCGAAAGCGTTTGACACAGTCTCTATCCCACACCTTCTTAATAAATTGGATCGACTTGGCATAAGAGGAACCCCGCTTAAATTAATGGAAAGTTACCTCACTGGAAGAAAACAGAGAGTCAAAATAAATGATAGATTAAGTGATGAGTTACCTGTCAATTTTGGTGTGCCTCAGGGTAGCATTATCGGCCCAACGCTCTTCTTGGTGTACATAAATGACCTCTGCCAGCTTTCACTTCACAACGGAAAAATAGTCACTTTTGCTGACGATACCGCCTTGTTTTTTAGTGGTGATAGCTGGGACGAGGTTTTTGGTGTTGCCCAACAGGGCATTAACACTGTCAGCGAGTGGTTACAACAAAACTTACTGACTCTAAACACTACGAAAACGAAATATATAACGTTCGCACATAGATCTAACCTGCTTCCATCATCGTCTCTCACTATTACTGCACACACGTGTAACAGTGGAGACCCTATCTGTTCTTGTCCCACCCTAGAAAATACTGAAAGCATAAAGTACCTCGGAATTATCATTGACTCTTATCTTACCTTTAAACCTCATATTAATGCACTTGCACCGAGACTCCGTAAACTTATCTACATTTTTAAAACTTTAAGAGGTAATGTCGATCGCAAGACTTTCAAAATTATCTATTTTGCGCTATGTCAGTCTTTAATCGATTACTGCATCACCACGTGGGGAGGTGCCGCAAAAACTCATCTTATAGAGGTAGAGAGGGCTCAGCGTGCTATACTGAAGGTTGGTGCAGGTCTCCCTTTTCGTTTCCCGACGGTCGACCTCTACAAAGAATGGGATATCCTTACGGTCAGACAATCATTTATTCTGCTTACTGTAGTTAAAAAACACTCCCAGTTACAATTCGACCCTAAGCGCATCCTGCATAAACGACGTCAGGGGAGGATATGCCCCTCTACAAGCTTTAAATCTGCTCTTCCTCAGAAATTCTTTTGTTTCCTTGGTCAATTTTTATACAACAAACTTAATGTCACCCTGAATATATATCCCAAAACAAAAGCTAACTGTAAGAAATCTGTAATAACTTTCCTCAAAAAACTTAACTATGAAAATACCGAGAATCTTTTAAAAATTGTAAAATAACCCTCTTTCCTCACCGCCCATCCTCTTACCGCCCATCCTCTCACCAAACTTGCTCTCGTACATTCTTTCACACATATTTATGTATCACTTTTCATACTCGCTCTTGTTACTCTCTTGCATATCTGACACTTACACCGTAACACCGCAAATCACTCATTTCACAAAACTCAAACTACATTTCTGCTATTTCAATTTTAATTTTAATTCTAATTTATTCTTAGTTTATTCCCGTTTTTATAATAGTTTTTATATTCCTTATATTATATTTTTCTTCTTTTTTTTTCGCTTATTTTCTGTTTTCGTTGCATGTTCTTGCTTGCCTCATGCAAGACTATAAGTGTTTTTACCTGTTTTGCCAAGGGGAGGCCCTGGTGACCTGTACCACAGGTTTTTCTACAAAAACCTATTTCAGGCACCAGTCTCTTACATTGGTAGATTATAATACTTTTGTCTTAATTGATATTAATTTTAAGGCAACCAATGTGAAGAGAAATAAAATGTTTTTGAATTTGAATTTGAATTTGTCTTACTTTTGAACAAACAATCAGATCATATGACTGGTTCGTTCAGGGGTGTTTTATCATGTGAGACACGTGGTTTGGGGCATAGGTCTATGTTATCTTAAGTTATCTAATAGTCGGGGAAAAACGGTTAGCATTATGACGTTCTAGTATAACATTGTATCGCTATTTTAAGAACGATAAATCGGTATACCGATCGATTAAAAACAATAAATGCGATTACTTTTAAACGTGTTCATGAATCTTTACGTCAAACTGATAGGTAAGTGATGGAATTTTTATTTGTATATATTGTGTTGTGTTTTGTGTGTTATGAATAAAACAGACCTTGATTTGAAACTCGCAATAATAAATCTCTACTTAGTAGGTATGAAAATATAAATGCGGACGTAGCTGCTATTGTAGTTTGGTCAACCAGTTATTTAAGCACATGCTAGCTTATGAAATTCCATATATGCAAAGGTCACAGGCACTTACCTACATTTAGTTTTCGTCAATTTCAGACTCCTGGGTTCTGCTACTGATAAATTATAGCTTCAACAACTGCCCAACCCGGAAATCGAACCCAGATTGGAAATTTCTCAGTAGCAGCCTGGAGTCTAGATTTGTGACAGTTTGATGGTAACAGGCTCGACCTCCTTATTGAATAGGACTTAAACATAACTGGCATAATGTGAGCTTACTCCAGGTAAACCATAGCCTAACCCTTTGGTAAATACTGGCACTATGTTTATGATGTTTATATTATGTAGGTACCCAACACAATGGAATGCAATAAAGAATTGAACAAGTATAAATGAACCTAGTCAAAGCAAGAGTATAGGAATCTAAGAGTTGTATCAGGGCACTCTGTAGTTTCTGCCGAGTCACACTGTAACTTGTAAGAATGTAACTCGTTGGGAAAAAAAATCCCAAGCGGTCACACTGTTACTCGATAGGACATTTTTAGGGTTCCGTAGTCAACTAGGAACCCTTATAGTTTCGCCATGTCTGTCTGTCCGTCCGTCCTCGCTTAATCTCTGTGACCGTTAGCACTAGAAAGCTGAAATTTGGTACCAATATATGTATCAATCACGCCAACAAACGAGTAAAATAAAAATTGGAAAAAAATGTTTTACTAGGGTACCCCGGTATTTGTAAAGTGGGAAGTGGTTTTTTTTTAAATTTCAACCCTAACGTGTGATATATTGTTGGAAAGGTATTTAAAAATGAATAGGGGTTTACTAAAATCATTTTTTGATAATGTCAATAATTTCAGAAGTAATCGCTACAAAATTAAAAAACAATGTCCCCCCCCTCTAACTTTTTAACCATAGGTAAGTTTAGAAAATATGAAAAAAATCTGAAAAGTAGAACTTTATAAGGACTTTCTAGGAAAATTATTTTGAACTTGGATGGAAACAAAGTTTATGTACAAAAAAGACAAAAAGTTGTACAAAATAACTTCTGGACTAAGTTTGTAGTATAATCCTATATGCAAGCATTTTGAACACTTATTGTGACGGACGGGAAACTGCGGAACCCTACACTGAGCGTAGCCCGACACGCTCTTGGCCGGTTTTTGTTTTGTGTTTACTCCCAATGGATCACACATCATGTGAAATGTGACTGGTTGGGAACAAACCAGTTTTTTTTTATTGAGGGGCATTACGCATTTTACCCTAGAGAAGGATGTGAAGTGCTTAACCGGGAGATCCTATAAAGATGACTTAACTAAAAAAATAAATCAGACCTTCAGACATGGGTGTTACAAACCAGTAATGACAAGTATTGTTTTAGTTTATGTACAGACGTGAGCACATCAACCTACTCCCGTGTGTCAAATTTCTTTGATAGGTTTTCAACTTTATTAGAAATAAAATAAGGTTCATGTTCAATTGAGCAAAATTTTACAGTTTGGGGTAGATTGATGTGCTGGCGTGTGTACAAAAAACACGGTCTCACGCCCACTTAATAAACATAAATTATTCATATACACTTCAGCAGGGAGTGAGAGGATTGGAGCGGGGGAAGAGGCATCTTGTTTACATCGTAACATTAATGATCGTAAACGACAGTGATGCTTGATAAAATTACAAGTTTTCAATAATTAAGTGGCTGTACACGAAACTAATTACCTACAAGCTTACAAATACCGCACTTGTTGTTAGTCGTGAAGTGTTTAGTAGGTAATCTATATAGATTACCTATTAGTCAGTCCGTCAGCTTCTCCTTTTTTATATATATATATATATATATAAAAGGAAAAGCTGACGGACTGACTGACTGTCATATCAATGTAGGGCCTAAACTATGAGGAGGGGAGTGGGTGGTAAAAGGTGGTAAAACGGGGGTGCAAAGTTAGTGTGAAACTTAAAGTTCTTCGAATTAAATTCAGCATGAAAGTCATTGATTAAGAGTGATGAAACACGTATAAAATATTTTTGAACAAATCAAATCTGACCGTAGGCTTCAAGCATTGATATCTGAGTTGTTAAAAAATGTTTTATCTGGTTATAGATACATTTTAGAACTGACCATTAAAATTGGGATCCATTTAGGTAGATCTCTTTTCTTTTGTCGTTGAATCAACATCCAATACATGTCATCATATTGAAATTTTACATTTACTTTTTTGATGGGTACATAGGTACATAATATACTGTCTGACGCTTGCCATAATCGTATCGCGGATTCCGGATGTTGCTATTGTTAGTTCTATGTATTTAGTTTATTAGACATACTGCCTTTTACACCTTGTAGAACTGAATAGGAAAGTTCACACTTTGATTCTAATTTTAAAGTGTTAAAAATTTGTTTTGATCACAGTTCTAAAGTTTGTTTATTTGGTAGGTACAGACGCCAGCACATCAGGTTACCCCAATGTGCCAAATTTCTTTGATCGTTTTTCAACTTTATGTCAAACAGAATAACGTTCATATTTAATTGGGGAAATTTGACACATTGGGGTAACTTGATGTGCTGGCGTCTGTACCTGCACTCCATTTATAATAGCATTAGAAAAAAGTGTCTCGTAGAAGTCGGAATGCAGAACATGTTATTTTAAACATAAGTGAAAACAATTTTTTATTCAAATTGTTTTATTTCAAATTTAGAAGAATAAAAGTGAAACGAAGAACGTGTCCATGTATTGTTCATCCCCTGCTTCTTTTAAGTTTTTATCATTGACACTGAAATTTTCCACTAAAATGAAATAATATTTAAAGTAAATGTAATTTCTTAAAATAAATTATTGCAATTGGTTACAACTAAGTGTGACAGCTGCTTTGAAAACAGATTATAATATTCGGCGGCTATCGTAATTGAAACACGCTTAATTAGTATTACATTTTAGTTACAAATTGTGCATTAAAAATAACATTTTTTAACTTCTATGTAATACCTGCCTATTGTAAATGGAGTATATGTCTGTAAAAATAATTAAATAAGTATTTATATGAACTTGTAGCGTGTTATATGACATGGGACTTAAATATAAATAATAAAATGTAGTATTAGGTACTATAGATAGAGGAAGCTGCCTGCCTAGCCCTTAGGGAATACTGGTGTGATGTTATGTTATATTACTACGTCCATTGTTATTTCCTATTTATGAATATGTATTTTGTACCTAATTGTAACTAAATTGTCACTTATTTGAACAGAAAAATTTCCGAAAAACGCTACCTAAATGATAATTTTACTATTTCGTCATGAAAAAATAAGCTAGGTACGTAATGTTTGATTTGTTTGTATTATTTAACCGACTTCAAAAAAGGAGGAGGTTCTATGTTCGTGTGTATGTTTTTTTTTTATGTATGTTACCTCATTTCTCCCCCATTTGTGGACCGATTCTCGAAATTCTTTTTTTTTATTTGAAAGAGTATACTCCTGAGGTGATCCCATTTTAATTTGGTGAAGATCTGGTGCTGATCTTCGGAGATATACAACGGAACTCTTCAAAAATAGACGGCAAATTTGTCGTGATTGCTGGAATTGCTTGGATGTTTATTGTTTATTCAACATCATGACGTATCATCACGCCTGTTTGCTCTGAGGGGTACACAGATGTGTACAATATACCTAGATTTCGACAGTTAGGTATGTTAATTTTCATTTATTAGGGATAAGTGGATAACCCTATTATCATGACATGTATTGTTACAATTAACAATATAAAATAAATTCATAGCAAATATTTGTATGGGAACCACTAAAAATGGAAAAACAAAAAAACTTATTTTTTTTAAATTCAAGCGACTTAAAAAAAACACTAAACGGTGTGAAATAACTCTAAATTCGGAAGTCGGTGGCCCATCATGAATAAGACAAAACCACCAAAGCCACAGACTTCCTAATTTAGAGTTATTTCACACCGTTTAGTGTTTTTTTTTAAGTCGGTTGAATTTTTTGCAAAAAAGTTTTTTGAAGGCACGGTTGGCGCAGTGGCTAAGTAAATTGGATGCTACGCTGTGTCACACGTGTTCTATTCCCGCACGTCACAAGTATTTGTATAGACTGCTAGTAATTATTCCGGGGCTGTTTGTGTATATGATTGAAACGTTAGTAATTTGACTGGCCTGTTGGTCTAGTAGTTAGGTAGTGATCCTGTCTGCTGTGCCGGAGGTCGTGGGTTCGATTCTATAAGTGTGATGAGCAATCTTTTTTTCTGTGTCTGGGTGTAAATTATCTATAATATGTTTGTATTTAGTTATATATAAGTGTGTTTATCAGCTGTTTAGTACCCATAACACAAGCTCTTAGCTTAGCTTGGGACTAAATGGCGTTGTGTGAAAAATTGTGGAATATTAATTAATTTATTTATTTAATTGCACCCCGATACAGGTGTAATTTATAGTGCGGGCCAACGTTTTTGTTAAAAAGTAAATGTTTAATCTATGTTTAAAACATTAAGTTATCTATAAATAAAACATAATAATTAATTGAGTTTATGTCAGTTATCTCGGCAGAGCTGAACTTTTGTGCATTAAAAACTTAATCAATTAACATTATTATCCTAGCCTAGCCTTTTTTCAACTATGCTGGGTCAGCTTCCAGTCTAACCAGATGCTGTTTTACCCCTTGGTTAAATTGGTTGTCAGACTTTCGGGATGTCGACTACACATAGGACAGTCGTTACGAATAGTCGGAATCCTGAAAGTCTACAAATGACGACCGGTTGCCCCGGTTTACTCAATCAATTAAAATAATCAGTGTGAAAACACAATATTTAGGTATGTAAGTAGGTACGTTATGATTATTGGAGAGGGTTTAATTGAAACTTCCAATACTTACAAGAAAAAATATTGTAATCTTAGTTATCTTAAATAAATTTCATCAAGTTACCCCAATGTGTCAAATTTCTTTGAACGTTTTTCAACTTTATGTCGAACTGAATAAGGTTCATATTCAATTGGGAAAATTTTACACATTGGGGTAACTTGATGTGCTGGCGTCTGTACGTAAATTGTATTAGAGATTGTACCCACCGAAATAAGGGGTCTTCATTATTAAATATTGCACACTTTAATCATATTTCGGACAATACATATATTCCCTTATTTGTTATTTAATATTTAACCTACGAACTATTAGTCATCATTGTGACAAAATAACATATGAGGGTAGGTATATATTTCAAATAACTCCTACCTTAACGTAATCAGTGATCGATAAAGTTAATTTATTGGTAACATACTTTTTTCACTTACCTACATCATTATCTATAGTTATGTATCTTGTCCGATAAATAATATATACCTACTTAGTTTGAACTGATAATGGCTGTATGATCAGAGCACATCGTAACTTACCTATTTACTAAAACGTGTCTATTAATATTATTTTAGTTCAATTTTATACGGAAAACATTGTTATTTAGGCTAGTTGTTCAAATAATACTGCGGTTTTGGGTTCGATCCCGGGTCGGGCTGCTGATAATCATTGTTTTTCCGTTTGGATTTTTTAGTAGCAGCTTTGAGTCTGCTATATCGATGTCAAAGTCAATGTCAATGATAACTTGATATATTTTGCAAATAAACTATAGAGTTTTTATATGGGCTCCCTTGCTTCCATGAGACGTAAACTGAATTGGCGATATGTGGGTGAACTATTCTAGCTACACCTCTGACTGACCCATTTAGCATTTATGTGTAGGTACGTGATTACGTCTTTGTTTTTCATTGTTTTTTGCTTGTGGTTATTCATTATTTATGTATTTATTTAATACTTCAAGCACACAAATGTTCAGCGGCGGACTTAATGCCATAGGTATTTTCTACTAGTCATCACACACACGCACACACCTATACTACACACATACTAGGTACACACTACACACACACACACACCACACACCTACATTACCTAGATTTTTACACACATATTTGTCTCATTGAATGTAGTTCATTTTATTTGGAGAAAACCAACTAACTAACACACAACGCTACCGTCCACCATATCCTTATTTCAAGTTGTATTTCCCATGGGTTAATGACGTCAGAGGTATACGTGACACCACTCATTTTGTATATGAGGACATTTTCATTACCTACGTAATTAAAAGTCAAAATAACGGCGTTTTCCCAGGCGTCAAAGTGTATAAATAAATGGGTATTAGAAGGAAATAATAAGTAATTTAAGCATTATACCAGCATATTAATGCTCCACTGTAAGGCAAACATATCTTCTTATACTGAGAAGGAACTACGCTTGCTCAAACCGGGTTGGAAAATTCAGATCTATTTATATTGACACTTTGCTAGCGCCTTCGTTCGGGTGCAATTTGTACAGACGCCAGCATATCAAGCCACACCAAGTTGTCGAATTTTCCCAAATGAATGTGAACCTTATTCTGTTAGTTGTAATAAAGTTGAAAAACTATCGAATAAATTTGACACATTGGGGAACCTTGATGTGTTGTCCGTGTCCATTTTAACATCCCCTCCAACCGCTCCTAATTTTGAAAATATGTAGCTTAGGACACTCAAAGATAATGTGACTTTCTATTGGTATTTTCAAAATTGATTAAGTAGATCCAGAGAGTGTGTCTCCGGATGTATCCGAATGTAGGGGGAACCCTACATAGGCCCTCACAAACTTTCAAACTTTAGCTACCTTGCTAGCCGACGTCACGCGGTTTTACCCGCGTAGTCTCCGTTCCCGTGAAAATACAAGGATAAAAAGTATAGCCTATGTCACCCGGGGATAGTGTAGTTAGCCAACGGTGTAAGAATTTTTCAAATTGGTCCAGTAGTTTTAAGTTTATTCGTTACTAGCAGACGTCCCGCGGTTTCACCCGCGTATTTCCCGTTCCCGTGGGAATACAGGGATAAAAAGTAGCCTTTGTTACTCGGGTATAGTGGAGCTTCCCAACGGTACAAGAGTTTTTTTAATCTGTCCAGTAGTTTCGGAGCCTATTTAATGCAAACAAACCAACAATCAAACCTTTCCTCTTTATAATATTAGGATAGACATACAAAATACAAATATTTCCTCTTTATTCATTATCCTGGACGATATATTCCTTTACCAGTGTCAGTGATGTCTCAGATAAATTAAAAAACTACATAGGTAGATACGAATTAAAAAGTCCAGGTACAGTCAACAGCAAAAGTAGATGATCAAAATCAGAAATTCAATACTAATGAACGGAGTTCGCGCCAGAACTGTGTGGCGTCGAAGTGATTCAAAAGTATGTGATTGTAAATTATACCAAACATTTACTACCAGTACAGCTGCCATATGTTTGTGATCAGTTTTGACTCCAAAAGTTATAAACTCAATTCGCATCAGAACTAAGAAGTGAAAAAAAAATTCAAAACTAGTGAACAGCTAAAATCAAAAATTAAATGATGAAACTGAGGCCACGTGAAGCAAATAATTCATCCATACGTATTTTTTTATTAACCCAGTAATTTAATTAGTTATGTTTAAAACAGCTGAATTTGATAAAAAAAATGCATCTTAAATATATTTAATATATTTCATCCAATTGAACCCCTAAAAAAGAGGAGGTTATCAATTCGGATGTTTATATGTATATTTTTTATGTATGTTTGGGCATAACTTCGTCATATATAGACGGATTTGCAAAATTATTTTTTTGTATGAAAGGGTTATACTCTCGCTGTGGTCTCATTGTCACCAAGTCAGAATCTGATGAAGGGATCCTATGGAAATCGAGGGAAAACCTCAAATTTTATAGGAACACCTATAGTGATTTGGGTATCTTGTATAGTAACTCGTGCATTCGCTCTCGGAAAGCACCGTTTGCTAAAGTGGAACTGATGATGAAGACCACAGATGGGCATCGGAACTACTCAATTATATCTAAGTATTTCACGGGTTGCGATTCGATTAGGTAGATATAGTTGCTAAGTAATTTAAGCTTGTCAAAATGCATAGTGGTGATGATGCCTTCACCATGGAGCTCCAGATCTCCTGGATCTTACTAGGAGAACTCCTCAACAATTAACGTCCCTGTATCGAGAAAAGCAATATGTTGTAAGAGGTGATGAGCAGTTGTCATTGGGCTATTGTAACTTAGATACATTACAAACTGACCCACTAAAAGTGAAAAATTAAAACACTTTTACAAAAAAAAACAACCTACTTCCAAAAAAACATTTCAAAGTGAAACAAGTGTTTTTTTTAGGGGTTCAATTGGATGAAATATATTAAATATATTTAATATGCATTTTTTTTTATCAAATTCAGCTGTTTTAAACATAACTAATTAAATTACTGGGTTAATAAAAAAATACGTATGGATGAATTATTTGCTTCACGTGGCCTCAGTTTCATCATTTAATTTTTGATTTTAGCTGTTCACTAGTTTTGAATTTTTTTTTCACTTCTTAGTTCTGATGCGAATTGAGTTTATAACTTTTGGAGTCAAAACTGATCACAAACATATGGCAGCTGTACTGGTAGTAAATGTTTGGTATAATTTACAATCACATACTTTTGAATCACTTCGACGCCACACAGTTCTGGCGCGAACTCCGTTCATTAGTATTGAATTTCTGATTTTGATCATCTACTTTTGCTGTTGACTGTACATGCCCGTATTTGAACACACAACCCCTTGCATGGGAACCGACGCGTTTGCCACTGGGCCATCATGAGACTCCACTTCAGTTAACAACAGTACATTTTTATCTTATCTGGTAGATGTTACCTGACTTGATATATATTGAAATTCTCCCTAAACAGCAACAAAGTTATGTATAATCAAATCAAATTAAATGATTAGAGGTAACCGTGATAATCACGCACATTGATTGAAATCGTGAAAGATTTTAGTTGCCTAGCATGTGCCTATGTACTTTTCAAGGTACTGCTTAATAGACACATAATACCGCACCTTTAAATGCCTAGACAACATAGTATTATTGGTTTATTAGGCTTGTGAATAAAAAAATAATAAACAGATTATTTAATTTTATCAGTCAATTTAACGATATTTTTTTGCAGTGCACACATGTGTATGTGTGCACTGCAAAAAAATATCGTTAAATTGACTGACTGAAAGTATAGCTTGATGTGTATCAAGCTATACTTTTCCAATATAAGCTAATCTCGGATTGTATAAGATATCCGTACAATGCGAGGTCAGTGTAAACTGGAAATGTTTAGCTTGATGTGTCAGTAGCCGTTTGTACAGACGCCAGCACATCAAGTTGCCCCAATGTGTCAAATTTTCACAATTGAATATGTACCTTATTCTGTGTGACATAAAGTTGAAAAACGATCAAAAAAATTTGACACATTGGGGTAACTTGATGTGCTGTCGTCTGTACAAACCTATTAACAAAAATAAATATCATTTATCACTAAATTAATAAATACGTTCTTAACAAGTATATATCTTATAAAATCAGAAAAGTACACATCGTTAATTTTATTTTCGAACCACTCTAGTGTGTGGTGCTTTTTTTATCGATGTCACTTCCACCCTAAATAATGTACATTGTACAGACACCGTCCATTTTACACGTCGCCTTTTTTAGTAAATGAGATCGGAATTTCACTAATTGACTATACTCTGAGAAGAAACACCGAAAGAAACTCAGAGGTCATAGTCTCTTTTAAAGTCCAGACATTAACTTGGTCAAATCATGTAAGATCCATGATAGTGTCTGAAAATATGGTCTTTTGAGGAAATAACCACACAGAATGAGGGGACCAGATCAATCAGTGCAAGCATTTGTCAGAAATCGTGAGCTCAACTCGGAACTTGAGGAGCTCCACGTGCCGACGAACAATACCAAAGAAAGAACATTTGGAACATTTCCTTCAGTCCTTATAACACAAACATAACGTCACACCTGTAATCCCCGAAGGGCTAGGCAGAGGTGTACCTGGTAGTACACCCACATTTCGTCAGTTATGTTTAAGTCCCATGTAATAGGGGGCGAGCCCCCCCCTAGTCCTAATAGTCATCATAATTATATTATTTTAAGTACCTAGCTGTAAGTTTACCAAATAAATCTATACTAATATTACAAAGAGGAAAAGTTTGATTGTTTCTTTGTTTGCATCGAATAGGCTCCGAACCTACTGGACCGATTTGTAAAATTCTTTCACCGTTGTGAAGCTACACTATCCCCGTGTGACATAGGCTACCTTTTATTCCCGTATTCCCACGGGAACGGGAACTACGTGGGTGAAACCGCGTGACGTCTGCTAGTCAAAAATAAAAAAATAGGTCGCTATTTATGAATAGATTTAAAGTATTGTTTTAATACACCGAATTATTTCTCATATTATTGTAACTGTCGAAATGTAAGTCAAAACTGAATATTTCCGAACAAATGTTCTTATCAAACGCGAAGTATGTTGAGGTACTTTTACATTCTCTTATCAGAGACTGTTATTCAACTTGACTATTGGCATTGACCGTTTGGCAAGGTGTAGAAAATTCTTATCAGATTGCCTTTTTTTCGTATACGTAAACGTAAGTCATCGACACTGGTTCCAGAGATCTGAGTGCCTAGTGCGAGTTGATTTTACGTTAACCCGATCGACACGTTCATGACGTTCGGCGCTCCGATTGGCTCGCTCCAAGCTTTAAACCAAACAGAGAGCAAAACGCGGTGAACTTTTCGATCGCGTGAGCGTAAAAACAACTCGCACTTAGGGCACAGGTTTTGAAAGGAGTGTGACTATGTTAGATGTGCTAGGTTAGACCTGTCAATAGCCATCTATGCTAGACCCAGGCTATATATACAATGTGACGAACGTTAGTTTTTAACGTTTATATTTCAGCTGGAGGTGATACAAGACTGTACAAGACACACCCGTTATACAATTTGAATATCATATTTTTTTTATTTATTTACATCGTTATGGCTACCTTAACAGGTTTTATCTACATAATGCGACAACTATACCTAATCGGTATATCTATGTATTTCTAAAGAATAAAAAAATAAAAACTACTTAAAACTATACTAAAATCTTAACAAAAATAATTATGATTAGATTTAATTTTAAGGTATTTTTGCGCTTCTATATTTCACAGCAGAATTCTATCTTTAACCATTTAGATCCCAATATACAATAATAACAGCAACTTTACAATTTCCGACTTTAGGTTAGGGTTCGGTGCTAAAATACCTAAAAAGAAGAACCCTTCTGGTGCGCCTATGTCTGTTTGACTATAATAATATGTCACTGCTTCATATTTTAAGAACTACAAATGGAATCGATTGAATTTTAGAATAGTTTTAGCAGTAAAAGCATATAAGTAATATTGACATTTTCATTGCAATATTAGTTATTGCACACCTAAAGTACGGGTACAACAGGGGTATCATATGAGAGGATTTTATTTCCAAAGTATTAAACAAAAGTTTTATTATAAATGGTGTTTAGATTTATGACTATTGATGAAAGAAAACTTCAACTCCATCTCCAAAGTTAACAAAATGAAAATACAAAATTATACTAGCACAAGTAGGTTTAAGTACCTCTAACAGAAAATTTACAATATCTCCAACCTGTGAAAAACAATAAATTAAAAATGGAAAATATTAAAAAAAAAATGTGTTTTTCATACCGTAAGGAACCCGCAGTATGTTTTGCTAGACGATATAGACACAATATTCTTGTCGTATCTGTGTAGTGACAATTAAATAGTGGCCTGTGTCAACACGCGGCGCTGTTTTGATAAAAAAAACCGTGTCAAATTATTTATATCTACAATTGGACATCATTGCTAAGATACCGGACGATCAAACAAGTCGATATCTACGTGTTTTGCAATTTGTGCCCGTCACTTATATGTCTTTATTGTCATATTGGTGACGGGCACAAAATATTACGAATACTATAACATCCATACCTACCTACTACATTATTGTAAATCAGTGATAGCCTTGTGCCTGCGACCGGCAGCCTGCCTAGTCGTAAGTCTCGAGTTCAAACCCTAGGTACGCACCTCTTTCGGAGGCATGTGCGTATTGAAAGGAAGATATCGTAAAGAAACCGACACGTCTCGCCTTCTGAGAGATAATCTCGACGGCTTGTGACGTGAGAGTATAGCAATGCATATTTTTTATTCAAAAAACATTACAAACAGTACACGGTCTCAAATTTCATTTAGCTGAAAACAATATAATTATAACACTAGAAGCAGTCAACTAATCACCACTTTAGAAGTCTCTATTGCAACAACAAATTATGGCAAATATAATATCTATAAGATTTGAGAGAGCCAAATTACCTACATAAAAATTTACCAAACGACATACCTAAATCATGAAAATCGATAAATGTCTTTAAAATTAAATTAAAATACTTAGCAGAAACAGATTTGTATACACAGTAAACTTTTTTGTTGGATAAAAATAATTTTACTATTCATTCTTCTCGATCTTGCACTTTTAGTTATTAATATTTTTCTTTTGTTTCTCTTGTAAGTGAATATTGTAACAAAATTTTTAGTGAAATAAAATAATGGAAAGAAACTTTGTCTATCTGTTTGTTACCTTTTTACGCCTAAAGAACGCAGCCAATTTTGATAATGTGATTGATTGGATCTCACGCATAGGTATTAAAACTTGGAAACTTGGTGGGGGTGAAGTGAGTATGAAGAACCAATAATTTCTTAAGAGGCTAATAAACAGCTTGATGACTTGCTCATCGGATGCAGATATTTTTGTTAGATATTTATACTACTTAAACTTTAAAAACTAAATAAAATTTGGCGTGACCGAACGAATTTTGATGAAACTCTACAGTATGCTCATATACCGGAATAACACATAAGAAATTATTTATAATATCCAGGCGAAGTCCCGAGTCACTGGCACTTAAAAAACACAAAAAAAAACATACAAATAAGTACCTATTATAAGAAAGTATGAAAACATGAAAAACCTCTTTTCTAAATTGAATTTTCAACAAACTTAAACTTTTTTTGTTTGGGTACCGATCGATTTTAAAAGGACTGTCTTCTGTCTTGTTTCCCACCCTTCAATAAAAACCCGCACCACCTTGTTTTGATAGCTGAGTGGTTAAGACTTTGCCTCTCATGAATGAGGTTGTAGGTTTAATGCGGTAAACAATTAGAGTTTTTCAATTAATTTGTAGAAACTCTCTAAGTTCATCTTGGTCCTCACTAACATCGGTCAAGGAAACCAGAACTTATGAAGGAATGGTATGAAGTTCAAAATTCTTCTCTGTATGAGAATAGGACTTTGTCCTACAGTGGGACAGTAACAGGTTGGCATGATAATAATTAATTAAAAAAATGTTTTTCTACAACTAAAAAAAATTACCTATAACTTCGTTGGTTATGCTAAAAGGTAATTTAGATTCTTATTGTAATTATTTTTAAAAGCAGCTCTTTCTGATTAATTTGAATAATTATAAATATCTATACATACATATAAAAATGTTACGTTGGTTTGTGTACGCTTCAAAAACTCAAAAAGTTCTGCACCGATCGAGCTGAAATTTTAGCATGATAAGTATATAATCCGCAAGGATTGTTTTTTTCTATATTTTTTTTTTCCCCTTTTTTTTAACCATTCAATCACATTGTGCCACAGCAAAGCGTGGCAGGGTACAGCTAGTACAAATATAAATACTTACTTGTAGAATAAAGAGTATTCTATTCCTCTTTAGTAATTCGTACACGTATAGGAGGTAAAACTATTGTGGAAAAGAATTTCTTACATTCCTAGTATATTACCCAGTATTATATATTATATTACCTAGTTTTGAGTCAAACAATACCGGCCTACTAATTGCTAATATCCAAATCATAAGTTTTCAATACATACGCAACAATTCCTCATTTGGTTATGATGTTATTGTGTTTTATAGATATGTCAATATTAATATATCTACTCACACAAACAGTGTTACTGATAAAGACAATTGTTATCTTTATCATAATGTTATTATGTAAAAAATTAGATACAAAAGTATAGCCTTTAAATATATTGTTAAACAAAATCAAACTTATTTCGTAACTAGGTCAATATACCCGACTGTTATTCCCTGTAATAAACTAAACTGTAAGGGCTATGTTTCTATAAAAAATACAAGACACAACGGTAGTTAAAAAACCACAGTTTTACTAACAAAATATACAATACAATATCTATTTATACATAGCCGTTTAAATTCCCGACGGGCACCGCGAGCATTCGCTTAATCCACTTGGTACAAATAAATACCGCAAACCACTCTAAACTCAACCCTTTCAATACTTAAAACGTACCGCGTAAAGGTAAAAGTATACCTCTACGAATCACATAGAAATATTACTTACGAGTCACAATTTTTAAATGTTGTCTGTTAACTTTTACGCGCGCGTTTATCGTGTAAAATATGTAAAGGTGTCTAATCTGCGTTGCGTTTCGTTGTACGCGTGCGGCGCGGTCGGTGTTGCTAGAGGCACTGGCGTGGCGGTATTTTGTTTACCAGCTGGCACCGGCACCCGCCTCCCGCCCGCCCATACGACGAAGCCCTAACAAAATAATTGTATAGGGTAGAAAGGACATCAGCGCACATCCGGACACCTTAACGAGGTCTCTACATCATTCTTGCTAGGCATATAAGTAGTAGTCGCATATGATTTGTGTCATCTAACACGACGTCATCGTGTTAAATACGTCGCCATAAAATAAAATGACAGTACGACGTGGTACTAACCTCACACAAAATAGTTTGGTACTATCTCACAGCCATCGCTCCGCTACCACGCGCGCTTATTGGTTAAATTAAGTAGGTAGCGCGCGCGTCCTCGGTTTACGTTTACACGTTTCCGTCCCTTTTCATGGAGACAAAAAAAACCAGCAACTGAGAGGAAAGAAGTTACACATCAAAACGTCGAATAAGGGAAATAATAAGAAACGAAATCGTCTATTTAGGGAAAACATTAGGGAAAGTTAAAGAAGTTTTCCGTAAGTCTTCCCTAATAACCAAGCATGGTTCTTTACAGTATTAATTCATTAAACCCCAAGCGGACGCCGACGTCCACGCTGTCATTGTCTTTCTATCGTGTCTCTAATTGACACGAATGAAAAAAATAAATAGTTTCAATTAAACCGAGAATTATTAGAAACTAGCTGCCCGGGAAACTTCGTTCCGCCTCAGAATCAATTTATGTCGTGTTACCTTCTTAATTTTAGAATAAGACATGTCAAATGTCAAATTGTCACCTGATAATATAGCCGTCTGATATGTCATCAAAGATGGCGGTGCATTTGAAAAATAATAATGAGAGCTTATGTCGGTCTCCATGTCTATGATCTATCTCCATGCCATATTTCATTACGATCCGTTCAGCCATTTAGTCGTGAAAAGTCGACAAACAAACAGTGTTACTTTCTCATGGATATTTTAAAACTGAGAGGTCAAAAATCACGTACAAAACTTATGGTATAAGTGTATCCGACGATGTCCATTCCACCCTGAGTAGAGGTTATGGGAGTAATTACATTTATTACCGAGTGGGTTTCCGAATAATTATCTTATATTTTATTAGACGTTTTTTACACCTCAATTGATTGTTTTATAACGAGTTTCTTGTTTACGATGATTGAATTTCAGTTGTGCTTGTGTATTTTTATAGCTGCTGTGTGAAACTGCCTTTAGAACACTTGATTGTGGCACTGGCACGCTTCAATAATATTTTAAATCGGCACGATGACAAGTAGTAACTTGTCTTGACTTGTAGATATTTATTTACTACTTCTGCTGGCTTGTCTCTACGAAATCGTTTTACGATATATTTTTTTGTGTAATTAAGTAGGTATATTATAATGTATATTTTAAACAAAAACTTACCTATTTCTATTTTGAATTGTTTACCTTAGCAGTGGTACCTACGGTGCTACGGGAAACGTAGAGGGCGCAACCCCACGTAGCGGTTTCGTAGCAACGAATGTGTAGGCACTTTTTACTTATGATCAAGGTTCATTTACAAATACTATTATTATTAACGACAATACTGTGAGGATGCATGTATGTATATTATGTAACTTATAAACATGTAGACTATAATTTATAAAGATATTGTGTAACTTAACAAAAAATTAATACAAAATGTAAAATAAGTCGTATTACATTCTGTCATGATCTTCGAGATGGTTTGGATATTTTGAACTGCTGTTAAGAGCTGCACGAATATACGACCGAAATCATGAGGCACAGCTACCTAGTACTATTCCTTAAAGCCGGTAGCATCCCTGCTGACAAAGGCCTCTCCCATGACTTCCAGCTCTTTCGATCCAGGGCTAAAGTGGACCACTGGTAGTTTGTTTTGTCTAGCTCGTCCCGTCTTCTTCTTCGGGGTCAGCCGACGTCTTCCAGTTGTGTAAGGGATCACTTACGTTGCTCAAAAAGCTCCTAGGCTAAAATGGGCTGACCTCGTCTGCCGTAAGCCTAATGAGCTATGGGCCAAACAAAAATAGCACAGCTAATAAATAATTATTTTAATTGGTATATATCTGTGATAAATCAAGGTAGCCATTTAGCCACAAGCTGTAAAGTCAGTTAGCAATTAGTGTGACAGGTGAAAGCTCTTGAAATAAAGTGCAGAGCGAGCGCTAAAATAAACACTGGGACTGTTTATTTATATGTGACAGTGCTATGAACTGGTGACATCATTTTATAGTTCGGCTTGTTGCATAAATACTGCATTTTTGTTGCTTCGTTCGATTAAAATTGAAATTATTTCCCGAACGATATTTACTGCGAATAAATATTGAGGGTTCTATAGAAGCATGCAAAAAAAATAGATCCAGATCTTAACGGGCATACAAAAAATGGATACAATTTTCCTAAAAGAAGCACTTGCTAGTTAGCACTTACTACTAAAATTTTCTTTCATGCATTTATTGTCCTTACATTTACTAAACTGTGTTAAAAATAAGTTAATCGATAAGTTTTGACCATGTGTGGAGGATTGTAATTAGTCATAAAGTAATGTGTCTTTGTTACTATTATGTTATTAGTCTTTAATCCTTCCTAAAGTGTAACTTTAAGTTTTACCTAAAAAGGGCGACTAGATATTATTTTTTTCTTATTTATTCGCTTTTAAGTCTAACGTTCAAAACTGCATAGGTACCTATTTAAAATATTCTTCACATTTTTTACACTCGCTATGTGTAATTTTATGTTGCAAGCGTGCAATGACGCTCAATCGTTTCGTGAGAAAAGAGTTTGACAATACTCGCTAAGAAACAAAACACAATTTAATTATCGATTTTGTCACAAATATTGGTGAGAGATGACTCGAGGATTTGGTGTCCGTGCCTCCGTATTTTGATGGAGAGCCACTCATTTGAAACCGATAAACAGCCTAAAAGGAAAAAAAGTATTAACTGAACTAATTAATGTTTAATTGTTGACAAACAAATGAAAAAAGACGCGTACAATACATTTATAGGTTATATTTAGAACAGTTGTGCTTTTCACTTTCTAGCACGAGTTCAAGTAAAAAGCACGCATGTGACTGCATTGTGAACATAAGAGCAGTGCTATAAGAAGAACTTTTCGACTAATGAAATATGTGAAGCGAACATTTTTCTTTACCTATCAGATCAGCAGGGGGTCGAGTCTGCTATTGCAATCATGTCTCAATGACCGGTCAACTTATGACACATTTCCCATACAAAAACAGTCAAAGTTGTCATATATTCGATCAATGACCGGTCATTGAGACACGATTGCAATAGCAGACTCAAGCCTCAGGGCTGTTGCGTATCTCCGTTGATAGTTCATAGTGATGATCACTGGGAAAAGTGTTCAACGATTAACTGTCAAACAGTTAGTTTCGTATTGGCTATCATCAGTTATCTAGACGTCATGCGCACTCGCATGTTGTGACGAAGCGCACAGTACCACGTCTGATAGTCCCGTAACTCGAAGTCCACCTAAAATGTAATACCATTTTTTGTAATATCTGAGTTGTCATCAAAGTTTGGCATGCTACTGGATGCCAGTTAGTCAATGGAAAAAAAAAATGACGTGTGGCACTCGGAGACTGCCGCGGTAAAGCTATTGCATAGCATTTTTTATCAACTCTTCTCCTCTCCCCCTCCCCATTCCTTTCCTCCCCCTCACCCCATTCCTCTCCTCCCCCTCTCCCCTTCCCCATTCCTCTCCTCCCCATCTCCCCATTCCTCTCCTCCCCCTCTCCCCTTCCCCATTCCTCTCCTCCCACTCCCCCTCCCTGCCATTTAATTTATTCAATAGCTTAAAAATAGCCTCTAGCCCTGCTTAATTTAGTTTGAAAATTAAATATTCCACAACTTTTTCACACAACGCCATTTAGTCCCAAGCTAAGCTAAGAGCTTGTGTTATGGGTACTAAACAGCTAATAAACATACTTATACAACGTGTTTTTTACAAAAAAAACAAAAAAAAATGGTCTCAATCATAATTGAGACCATATCAAAGAATCAACTGGCTTATGAATTATGTTTTAATCATGCTTTTTTTTTTTACTATCATACAAAATAATTCGACAAAGTCACGATGATTGATGTTAAACACCCTTACGTGAAAGAAAAGTGACGTTAGAAAGAAGATTCGTCGTACTGGTGGCAATTTTTGAACTAATTAGGTAATAAAATTAATATCAATAATACTTAATAATAATATTCCACGACTATTCACACAACGCCATCTAAGTCCCAAGCTAAGCAGAGCTTGTGTTACGGGTACCTACTAAACAACTGATAATTTAATTATGATTGATGATATCTCTGAAACTATGCATTTTTGGACCATCTATTCTAGGAGTTTTAGTATTATTTTTACCTACAGAATATAACCCTAGAATTATGGGATATAAAAAAAAAACACCATGTATATTTCTAAATACATACATATTATAAGATAAATTCAGACACTGCCATCCAAACCCACAAAACAGCAACAGATTTTTTCATGCATAGGTACATCTCCTACGATTGCTTTAATATACTACATCTTATACAAATCAATAAATAATATTTTTAGCAGTGTCTGGTATTGGTTCTATCACATAATAAAATATAACAGTTAGGATCATAAAAATATAACAGTTTTGAGTGTTCGGATCGTTGGACTGATCTTAAATAAATCTGTCTTCAAGATGTATATTGATGGTCTCTGTATCCGACAAGGAATATCAAGTATTCATTTTTGTGGATAGATTCAGTTTTTTTGCCTGAAATATGGTATTTTACAGATTTTAGAACACATAGGTAAACATTTGCTCTTCATATTCCGCCTCCTAAATTAGGCATTCAAATTTTGCGAATAGAATTGAACATATTTATTAAATTGCAATGTCCAAAAAGAAAAAAGAAAGTAACTACGATCTCAATAAATGTCAAAATATTAAATAACAAATGTCAAAAAAATTACATGAAAATGTGTATAGCTCTTGTATTGGATTATATTTTTAACAATTTTCTTTTCGTTGGTTAGTGACTAACGTAGGGCTCGAGTCTGCTATTGCAATCGTGTCTCAATGACCGGTCATTGATCGAATATTTGACAACTTTGACAGTTTTTGTATGGGAAATGTGTCATTAGTTTGACGTTATACGTCAAAATTCGATCATTGACCGGTTATTGAGACACGATTGCAATAGGAGACTCGACCCTACGTTAGTCACTAACCAACGAAAAGAAAATTGTGAAGGAAAACATTTGTCAAATTGTACTGGCTAGTAACGTCATACGACATTTTGACTCGATGTATCGCCGTTATTTCTTATTACCTGCAAAAAGAAAATACGTGTCGAATATTTTTTTGTAATCTAGATGACGGAATAAAAACTATAATTTTGTAAAATAACCCATTATTACTTGCTTCAAAAACGGTGAAGGAAAACATCGTATGGAAACGGCCTGAGAGATATTTCTCGACGGCATGTGATGCCAAGTAAAAGGGCTCATTGGCAGCATTCAAACAGTCAGAGTTTGAATGCTGCCAATGAGCCCTTTTACTTGGCATCACATGCCGTCGAGAAATATCTCTCAGGCCGTTTCCATACGATGTTTTCCTTCACCGTTTTTGAAGCAAGTAATAATGGGTTATTTTACAAAATTATAGTTTTTATTCCGTCATCTAGATTACAAAAAAATATTCGACACGTATTTTCTTTTTGCAGGTAATAAGAAATAACGGCGATACATCGAGTCAAAATGTCGTATGACGTTACTAGCCAGTACAGTTTATACCAGATAATGACGTTACAAACCCCCTCTCCTTAACTTTAATGCGCTTAATCTAAGCTGTTTTCCATAAATTTGTAAAAGAAAAAATATGTGTCGAATATTTTCTTGTAATCTAGATGAGGGATTAAAAACTAAAATTTTGTCACATATCCCATTCTACAACACGCAAATTATATGAATCCGAGAAGTCAGAGATGCGTGTTTTTTATAAAATTATAATATATTCAATCAATTAATTCGGAAAACAATAGATATAATTGAGTAAAAGTATGTACAATAAAATGTTAGTAGCCAACCACGTGTAGTTGACTCGAAAAAGTGACAAATGGACAATCCAGTTTTACAGCAATAACACGCAGGAGACTGTTAGAGCTGGCACGTACCTACTTTAAACAGCAAAGTCATCTGTATGCGCGTCAGTAAACTTACCTGACGCGCTACAGAAGCCTGGCAGCCCCAACTGCATCCTGAATGCATTGTTGTACTGACTCGAAGAGCAATGACTGCTTTTAGAGTATAGCTTAAAAGGCACACGTGCCAAAAAAATGACAAAAGGCTTTAAAAACTGCCTTAAGTTTGAGCAGGAGACCTGTGACTTGGCAATTCACCTGCCACACTCACTACTACTGGGCTATCGTACTTTTTAACATGAAAAAATAAAAACAATCTACTGAATCGTAATTTTATTTGATTAAGTATTTACGTATTTCATAATAGCTTACTGAATTTTGACGAGGATGTTTAACGACACCGCGCGTTGTCAAGTGCTCATTCACTTGACAACGGTTTGACCATTAGGCAGATTTTTTTGTGTTAGTATGATAGAATATTTTTGAAAAATGTGTTATGGAAGTCGGAAATTCGCATGATAATTTTAATATTTTTTTTTAAATCTTTTTTATTTCTCACCACAATACCACAAAATTTACAAAAATTGAGCAATTACATCACTAAATTGGAAAACATAATGTGGGAGACTGGTGCTTAAGCTTAGCTTTTTATTGGAAAAATGTTTCTATTCAGTTGAGGAATTTATGACTCAACGTTAATGACGTTAATTTAATTTGTTGTTGTGATGTTTTAAATTATTTTAAGTATCTTTTGTTTTTATTATTTACCAATTTGAATTTACTCAGAATTATTATTTATTTTTGTTATAATTTTTTCAAGTGACTAGATGTATTATTTCCTTTTGCGTTGATATTGTTTTATAATTGTGATTATTAGATTAATTGATTTTATTGGAAATGTTAAATATATTTTGTAAAAAAAAAATGATATTAGTGGAAATGTTTTAGCGATTATTAATTATTTACTATTATTATTATTATTTTTTGTAACTTGCATTCAGACACAATGTAATTGTTAATGAATAAATGAAATGGTAGAATCGACAAAGTGACATAATTATGCTAGAATGATTACTGCCGATTACAGAAGAAATAATGCTCGACATTGGAGACTGTAATCGACGGATAATCCACACATATCTTCTCTTCATTCTTGACATTGTCGTGCTCAAAACAAAAGAAATGTTTCTGCAATCTGTCATTTAGCCGATTCTTTTGTAGACAATTTTTCCTTTTCTAACGTCGTCATGCTACGCGTGTGCAGGCCGGTAGAAATGAATATTATTAAAAAGCATTATCAGAATATTAGCATATATGTAGATAATTTAATCAGCGTGATAATTATGAACGTGTTCGCGAAATAAATGCTTTTTTTGTATTCCATTAATCACATTTAACATGCAATAGTTATTTAGAACTAAAATTTTGTTGTTACTTTATCATAATTGCCGCGTTACTAGGCAATTACCGTAAACTTATCAAACATTAAATAATATACAGCCACAACGTCAGCACTGCAATTTATATATTTTTTAAGCTTACAGGAAATTTTTAATTTTTTTGTTTATTTGTAATAAAATTGATAAACTCAAAAACAATTTAAAGGTTTCTTTTATCTTTCCCCTATGGAAAACTAAATTGTGAGTGAGTACCTACTATACTTCATTTTAGAAACTGGGAGGAGTTGGAGGGTATGTTAAGTTTATTTTTTTATTTAGATTATCTACGAAGCAAAAATACGAAATCCACGCGGACAACGTCACAGGCGAGGTGCTAGTCTCGTAAAATAAGAAATTTTGAATTACGCGGTATTGAGGTATCATTTTAAGGTGATCTACGAAAGAAGCTTGCAATATAAATAATTATTTTTAGGTTTTTTGCCAAATAAGTATACTCTAAAATACCCACAAATAAAGCAGTCTTATTGACATTATAAATTAGATTTTCATGATCACCGAGTGGACTATGAACGTCAATTTAGGTGACTTGCGTATTTATTTTAAACATTCTCACATCAACACCATAGAGGCTACTAACGAAGATACCAAATATATCAATGACAAATAAAATTATGAATATATTTTCAAAACCGGTTGAACCTTCGTGCTATATCTATTAAGCGCCGCAAATATTTGCAGAATGTCACTATTTGCTTTATGGCTAGACATATCATGCGAAACTGTCGGGGTTTCACGCCTTTTTTTTAAATAGTATTGAAATACGGTTAAACAATAAGTCACGAGCATTGTTGCAACCAAAGACTGAAAATTTTGTTAGTAACCAGTCTTTAGTAATATCACAGTATAAATATTAATACAGTAGGACGACGCCTTTGATCTCTGGAAAAATGCCGACAACGTCTACACGCGTTAGCCCTGAATAATACCTCCCGCACTACGAACATCGTTTTGTTCGCAGTGCGGGAGCGGCTTTCCCGCGTCTCGCCCCTCACACCCCGCACGATTGCCCAGTCTAGACAGCTTCTTCGGACGAGTAAGTAAGTTTTTAGACTGTGGTAATTATTGAATGCAAAATTACTAAAGACGGGTCATCGCGAACAAAATTTTCACTCAACACGTCTTGTGTCCTAGTGGGCACTAGTGAATTAGTATAGTTTAGTATGCTCCGCTGCCGCTGCAATATTGCTATGTTATTCTCCGTAAACACTATTAATTTAGGTTTGTGTCCCTAGCGTAAGATATAACTAGGTACTAATGGTTGCTCTGTGGCGTAACTCGCAAACTGTAAGAACAGGCATTTAATGTGTATGTAACCCCTTTTTCATTTTCATTTTTTAATTTATATTTTATTTTTAGTTTTAAGTTGACTTTGCGTCAATGTTTGTAGAATTTAAGTATACAATAATATGTTCACGAGAACACTGCCGACAAACTGTAAAGCAGTTTGCACTATAAACAGCGAAGGTTAGCGTTTGTTTATATCCCAAAAAGTCACCCGTTCATGAAAATTTGTACTATTCATGACATAGTAGTATTCATTAATCTCTGATCTCACTGAGGCATGCCTCGCCTCCAACAGCTGTTTTCGTTATTTAAGTTTAACTAAATATGCATATATCAAAATTGCATTTCGTTTTTTTTTTACTTTTGATTACGCAAACATGATCAGTAACGGGTACGGATACAGCCCAATTTTTTTTTGTACTAATTAAAAATAGTGGTGTATAGATAGTTTTTCAACTTTATTACAGACTGAATAAGGTTCATGTTAAATTGAGAAAATTTTATAGCTTGGGGTAGTTTGACGTGTTGGCGTCTGTACGTACATAGACTCACGCCTCTTTCCCATGTAGGTAGGCAGAAACTACGGAACGCCACCTGCTGCAGCTATAATTCTCAAATAGGTACTTTTACATTGTTTCGTTTATGCTCAAGTCAAGCCAAGAGGCAAAGATGTATAAATGACAGCCGGGACCAAAGAGATTTAAAAGACTATTGGTATTAGGTATTGAATGTCTTTGGCCGGGACCAACGGCTTAACATGCTTCCCGTTGGTCTCGATGGGTAATGGATGTGTAGCGACATCTATCTCGCCACATACGAACTATCCTACATCGCGCTATCAAAGTTATCCGCGCAGTTTGTTCCCGACAACAACCGTCGGGCAGTAGTTAGCCCACGAGACACAACACCCGTCTGGTCGGAGGATCCTCCCTATTCTATGGTGGATGAGGAACTTTACACCCTGGTCCTCATGCCTCCAAAGATGGTCACCCATCAATAGATTAACATGTGAATTCTTAGCTTAACCTACGATCGTCTCGTGCGGATTTTTCCTTGAGGGGCTCGTGATTAAATGGTGTCACGAGCTCACAGTCGTGTGCCATCTAATATTAACAAAATGTTACATTTCATGAAAACAAAAAAGTTTCTATTCAGTTAATGTGATTTCTGGCCATGTTTCAATGTCAACATGATTGTAATAAAATACAATATTTCCCTTCCTTACTTTTTATTTTACACGTCTTTTAAGATGTTCTGCAATTGGCAGTATTGTTACTAAGAACCATGTAGTTACGTATATTATCAGTCACACATACAGTATTTCATAATATTGTAAAATGTTACGTAAAAATATGTTTATTCAATATCAGAATGCCTCTATATACTCTTCTAATAATCTACTAAAATTGTGTGCTCAAATCAAACGCAACCTTGTTAGGTTAGGTTAGTGCCTTATTACATAACATAACATCACGCAGAGGTGTATATCTATAGGACTGCAGTACACCCACAGTTCTACAGTATAAGCCTCATGTAATAGGACCTTTTGCTATCAAACGGGCACAAATCCGAATTGCGGACTGCTACAGAAATTAAATGGGAATTACACTTTAATTTCCTAACCCGCTGTAATTACACTAAAGGTTGTCACTCAGACGCACTCCAACACCTAAACGAACGCTAATCTATTTAACAATAGTGCTAATAGCAGTGTTGCCAGAGTACGTGAGTATCATTTCACCTACATAAGATGGAAGTAAGACACCTTGACTTTACCTAGAACAGTGTATAAAGTCATGCAAGACCAAAATTGGGTGTATAGTTTTTGGGTAGATTAGTCAGATTGATTTTGAAGGTACTGTCTGTATACGGTCGTCAATGATGGATGCAGTAATACTGTCCATGTATGGTAGCTTTTATATTATCCTTGTTTTATATCCTCTATCAAACATACCTACATTAATATGAATAATAGTCAAATTAATAGTAATACTTCCTGTTCCAAATCCCCAATGCATGGCAGAGGGGTATTCTCACGAGCATTAAGAAACACACTTGCTCGGAGCGGTTTGGCGATTTTAAACAAAGCTCATTTATACTTTTCACGAGATGTTTTTCTTCACCGATGTCAGTCATCTCAAAGATGAACTTAGAAAGTATATTATTTGAATAAGTCTCATCGGTTGGTACTTGCTTGGGTTTGAAACCACAATCTCTTGCATGAGATGCGAAGCGTTCACAAATTCAAAGTCATAGTCAAATCATTTATTAAAATTAAACCGTTAAAAGGCACTGTTTAACGTCATACTTAAAGTGAAAAAAATAAGAAAATGATTCTAGTTGCCCCTTCTAAAAGGTAGTTTTGCATGGGGAGAATGGGCAAGAAACTCCATACTTACTCTTTCAAAATAGGTTTACAATACTTTGCATACATTATTAATCACAATTTCTATATTGCGCAACCGCCGTTTTAGCGTTGTCAACATATTCAATGTAACTTAGGTATCAAACTTAAATTATTAGTCAATTTTTCTCCGAAGCGGTGATGCATTGGCCGAGGCATGGTAATAATATTATGTAGATAGATAATATTACCGTGGCCGAGGTATCGCATGGCAACGAGCTCTTTAACAACGACTAATAACAGTTCCAAAGATAATTTTGTTAATATCGACATAATAATAATAATAAAGTCTTCAGAGATGCAATTGATGCATTCGAATAGTGCATCAGTTGCATTTCTGAAGACTTTTCATTTCTCTTTAATGTACATACTAATCTAAGTATCTTTTCTTCTGTATAAATGCAAATGCTATTGCCGCATGTGAGCTCTTTCTATATTTAAATGTGTGTAAACACGGATAAGGAAAAAAATCCTAGTGTGGGGCAACGTTTTTTTTTTAAATTTATGATGAAAAATCATTACTCAAGAAGAGTTCGACCGATTTGGCTGATCGTAATTATTGACACAAGGTATGTACGAGAGATAGTTATGCGTAAAAAGGCGAGGTTAGTCACTAGTTTATGACAAAGTTTAGTTTGTCATCCGTTATTGAATAAAATTAATATGACCTAATTATTCCTTTTTGATGTTTTAGAATATTGTTTGCAAAGTAGTAGGTATTGGTACCTGCCTTATTCATTTGTTCACTATTTGCATTAATTAATGAATAACGACCCTAACTGCGTAGTTTCACAAGTGTTTGTGTGTGATATTTGTAGTATTAAGAAAACAATGAATTTATAACGACTCATCATCTGCCTAGCCTTTTCCCAACTATGTTGGGGTCGGCTTGTCGGCGAATTTATAACGACTAACAAATATTTTTACTATTAAGTCTTCGGCTTTCTGCCTTAACACGAGGTCCCGAAACTCACTTACGAGTTCTTCATGTACTATGCGTTTCAAACATTGTTTCAAATAAGAATAGGAACGTCAATGACCTCTATCTGTCAAATGTCGCTTAAAAAGTATGGCCTGCAACGAAACCTAAATCGCGTATCAAAT
Organism: Euplexia lucipara; assembly: GCA_921972225.1. Classification (NCBI taxonomy): domain Eukaryota; kingdom Metazoa; phylum Arthropoda; class Insecta; order Lepidoptera; family Noctuidae; genus Euplexia; species Euplexia lucipara. The sequence goes on from OV179151.1 coordinate 6,831,301, forward strand.
ATTTTCTTTTTTTGTTTTCCTCAGTCGAAATTTTCAAAATGAAAAAACGTCTTAAATTAATTAGTCTTGTGGAGTGCTTACGTTTTATTTATTAATTTTGTTTGTTACACGGTTGTTTGTTGCTGTTGTTGATATTTGTTTTTGTTTTCATCTCCCTGACTGCTCGAAAATGTGTGAACGAGGCGCTGTTTTGAATGGGATGGCTCGAGAGATTATCTCCAATGTAAACAAATCCTCTGACAGTACAATTTAGAAAATTATTCGTTCGTAATTCGTAAATAAATTATATTTAGAAAAAATCTTGTTTTGCTGATCCTACCCATTTTATTCGAATTGACAGCTATGACGTCACAATTCGTCACATTCCTATTCTCATTTGAATCGCATAATAGAAATTCTTAGTAGCAGCGTCGTCCAGATTTGTGATCCATTTATGGCAATATACTCATCCCCAATGACATGGTACTTAAACATAAAACAACCTAGTTTCAAAAAATAAAAAAATACAGAATTATTTATGTAACATAATTTATCATTTAGGTACTATAATTATAGAACGAACTGTGGGTGTATCTACTATAAGTACACACCTTCGGAGATTACAGGAGACTATGTTATGGAATCGGCTCCCGTAGGTACGTTTACCGTAATATCTCTAAATCTTGAAGCATTTTGACAAGGCTATTTGTTAGAACCACGTGGTCAGAATACAAGTAGGTACCACTAATGAACACTTTACTTCACAGGTGTACAAGCATGACGATCAACAAAATGTAAAGTCCTACAAATAATACAAGTGGCCACTTCATATTAACACGTGTGTTTACACTTTATCAACTGTTGATTGAGGCAAGACGTCCATAGATTTTTCTTTATTATTAGTACTTTCTAGGTTTATCTTAGCCCCTCGCTCACGGCGACTTTTTGTAGCGATGCAGTCGCGCGTTTAGTAAACGCGCGACAGCATCACTTCTAACGCGTGTTAGTCGCATTTGCAACGCGCTACTGCATCGCGATTGTATCGATACAATCGCGCGACATTCTATAACAACTTTTGAATTTAAGATCATAATTTTTGAGTTGTTTGAATGTTGTTACATGATGTCCACAAAGTAATCTCCGGGTATTAAATGGATGCATCCAATATTGACGCTGCTTCCGTTGCCTACGCTTCGGCTGCTTACGTAAAAGCAGCACCAAAGACAACGTGACTAATGTTGCCTCAACGGAGTCCATCTTGCAACTGTACTGATTTAAGGAATTTTTGGATCGTAACTGCATCGCGACCGAATCGCGTTTGCATCGCGAATGAAATTGGTCCCGTGGGCGCGGGCACACAGCTAGCGACTGCTTCGCTACAAAAAGTCGCCCGTGGGCGAGGGCCCTTAGACATCATTGACATCGGTAAAATAAAATATCGTGAGGAAACCTGGACTTATAGTTAATATAAGTCTGAAATTGCCAATCCACCTTGAGCAAGTGTGGTGATGATGCTCGTGCCTTCTCTGTATGAGAATAGGCCTTTGCCCTGCAGCGTAACAGTAACAGGCTGGTATTATATTATATTATTGTAAATAAGACACATAGTGTGAAATATAAGAAGGAAGAGATTTTTTTGTTTACGTTTAATTGTTTCAATTTTTCATACATTTTATAATTTATACGAAATTAACAGAGTTTCAAAAAAAGCAAAACATGATTGCATCCGTGTCTATACATAATACTTGGCCTTTGTTAAGGTTCAAAGATCTATCTGGTACTGGTTAAGTCGATAAATTTCTTTCTATATTGTCTCTAAATTTACTTAGAAACTCGAAGACTCTCTTGAGTCTTGTAATAAGAAATAGCAACGTAAAGATAGCATAGTGACTATCAATTTGAACAATCAACTTAGTAATTGAATACAGAGAGGTCAAGAAAATAATAGCTTAACTCCCAACACTACTTTTTAAAGAGGTCATGCGTTACTGTAATTTAAAAGTAGTTTAGAACAGCGTCTCTTATTACATTTAAACGAATATTTATTACATTACAACGTTACTCATGATCACATATTTTCATAACTGTAATCAATTTAATCAGTTTGATGTTCTTCAATTTCTTGCGTAATTATAAGATGATGGTGAAGCGACATCTATCTTGTCACATATGAACTACATCTGACATATCCTACATCGCGGTGTTAAAGTTATCCGTGCGATTGAACGTAAACAAGATCCCGACTACAAGCGAGTTAATAGGCTTCTTTTGGGTAAGCTCGTTCCATCGTCGACCTCATCTCTGACCGCAGGACAAGATTGAGGTCAAGAGTAGCCCCATTATATATTAAAAAAAAAAGCATCGGGCAGTAGTAGCCCACCAGAAACAACAACCGTAGGTATTTTCGGAGCATCTTCCTTTTTCTATGGGGGATTATAACTATGTAACTTTTAATCCTCTTCCTTATATCCCTAAAATGAGAGACAATATGGTTGGCTTGTGTGCCGATCTTGAACTAATTGGGATGGATAAGGATGACCCAGAAAACTCATCTACCTAGACTTTTCTCAACTGTGTTTCGTTAGGCTGCCAGTCTGACCAGACTCAGGTAAATAGGTACCAAAGTTTAACATAGAACGACTATATATCTGACCTCAACAATCCAGTCACAGGGTAACACGATAGGTACCCCTTGGTAATATGAATATTTTTATTCACTTTTTTTTTCTTCTTGGTAAATTGGAGTGTGCTAGCTAACACGTGACAATCTTCTGAAATGTAATGTTTTACAAAGTGTATAAACCTTAGTGCTATACAAAGAGATTTGAAATACTATAGAGCGGACATGTCAAGGAAATGTCATAGAAAAACTTTGATCCCATGTCTCAGTAACGCCATCTAGAATAATATATGAATATTGGAGCGGCAACGGAGCGTACTACAAAAAACTCATAGACTTGTATCCAGCAGGACACACTTTTTCGGACGAAAATTTTGTTCGTGATGTCCGGTCTATAGGTATTGAATGTCTTTGGTGCTATATTTGATGATAGATTCTTTGTTTAGTTCTTCAAACGAATCAGACAGAAGTGTTGCTGGGGAATTTGTTCCGATACTTCTTCTTCCCAGCAAGAAGGGAGCAACAAACACTAGGAAGGAAGTGGTGAAGGGTGGGGCGTTTTTGAGGGACTGTTTTATATATTTTTTTGACGTTCAAAAAGTGCTGATTCTCAGTCTAGTTTAAACAAAGACTTTTGATTTTGATTTTGATTTAAGACTGGTGTTGAGACTTTAGAGCTTCAGACTACTAATAACGATTATCAAAGATCTACAAATGATATCCAGGACCAACGGCCTAACTTGTTGACCACCATGTTGAATGAGCAAAAACGTGCCTTCAGCGCCAAGCTACGCATTAATCCTTTAAATTCGTCACATAAGTGTGACGCGTGGCGTGTTGGTCACATTTTGCATTTGTCATCTATGGCGGTTAACCTGCTTTCCAAGACACGGGCAGGCCTTGATGTGTCACCCATCCACAGACTGACCTTGATTAACATAGCTTAACCTTCGATTGGGCCATGCAGCTGTTATTATTTAACCACAATAATTCTAGAAACAGTAAAGAAATCACTACGTGTAGTTTAACGACAAAATTAGTTTTACTATTATGTTAACAGCAGCCCGCCATTGTGTGCCATTTAATAATGACAGTATATTAAATTCACCTACAATACGATGTAAACTATAAAACATAATAAATTCCTATTTTGATGTGCACTGCACTGCACTTGCAAACTAATCATCGATTTATATCTACTAATGAAGTATTGTTCTCTCTAGTTATTGTTACGGGTTAGGGCCCTTACACACGACGTTTTATGACGCAATCAGTACGCTCACCAAACGTAAGTCTCACAGGTCTGTTGAAACGATACATACATCAACTATGGAACTGGCCTGTTGGTGGTTAATGGCTCTGACTGCTCTCTATCGGAGTTCGTGGGTTTGATTCCCACCCAGGACAATTAATGTTTGTGTGATGAACATGATAATTTTTCTGTGTCTGGGTGTTTTCTACAAAACATAAGTACCAATAATATATCAGTTATCTCATACTCATAGCACAAGTTCTCTTTAGTTTGTATTTAATGTTATTTAATTTACGGCCCGTTCACGACGAAACACTCCACGAGTCGCCTTTCGATTGACTCGTGGCGTGCTTCATACATTTTTACATTTTTGAATGTTACCGCTTACCGCCCCGCGCTTCGCCCGCCGGCGCCGCTCACAGCGGCAATGTCGTGAACAAGTCGTCAATCTGCTAAAACACGTTGAGAACGCGCTCACAAAAACGCTCGGTTGTCGGCACGATTTAAAAACGTGGTGTGCAAAGGCCTTTAAATGTGTTGTGTGTTTGGAATGCTGAATGTTCCTCTGAAAGGAAGTCGACGGCCTCCGGTGGCGATTGTAAGGTAATAGAGGGTCCTTATCCAGGCTTAGGGACCTACGTTCTTGGCTAAGGACTTATTGTTGTTCGTACCTATGAAGGTAGATTGAAGAATGAATTGCATCTCACTGACACGTTTACTGACATCACACTACCTACGTATTAATTATGTAACATCAAACATAGCACATCACGCCTGTTGTCCCGGAAGGGAGTAAAGGAGTAGGTAGGTACACCCACATTCTGCTTATAAGTATTAACCGCACCGTAGGTACTCCGTGTAATAGTCATCATCAATGATATTGCCTAGTGCGAGTTTGTTTTACGCTAACGCGATCGACACGTTCATGACGTTCGGCGCTCCGATTAGCCCGCTCCGAGCTTTTAACCAATCAGAGAGCCAAACGCGGTGAACGTTTCGATCGCGTTAGCGTAAAAACAACTCGCACTTAGGGCACAGTTGTCATCAAAGTTCGGTGTGCAACTGGACCCTACTTGATAAAACTGCTTTAGGCAGAAAATTTTAAATGTATGATTTTGTATAAGTATGCCTAGTTTAAATTAATACGGAGTAATTATGTAGGCTGCAAAATAAACTATTTATTTAGAATCTTTACTCAAATATTACTAGGTACCTACATTATTTTGTCTTCTAAGATCAAGGCGTATACAACGTGTTTAAGAAACGCGTGGCCAGTTGGGAGTTGATCCTTTGAATTTTTCGTTAATGAATTATATCCATTTATTACTTTTACGTCGACGGTCGCTACAAGTTTCGAAGTAGTTAGAGATGAATATACTTGCACTATGGCTTTCAATCAATTGATATCAAATTTCGTCTCTGGTCTCATTATTGAGATCAAAATCATCATCATTCCTAAAACATAGCGATCAAATAAAAAACGTACCGTACGTTCTATTGCGTCGTTCATGTTGTGTGCTGTCTATGGTTTGTTAACAAAGATGGCACAAAAAAAAAGCAAAAAAAAGAACAACTCTAATTTTGAAAAGAGAATAAAATAGTGCCCAGCTATTATTATTGTAAAATAAATTTGAATTTAGAATTCTAAATAGAATTAAAGTTTGCTAACGATCTTCACACAAGCCATTTTTGAGTATCGGAAATTTCGCAAGTCCTAATAGTTTATTTTTATTTATTCATTTGTTTTTGTATTTTGAATCGGGCACAATAATTATGCACATACCTAAATTATTTTTGATTATTGTATTTATTTGTATAACCAATTTTAAGTATAATAATAATGAATCATTTTAATTTAATGGTATGTTTGTGTATTGTGAATCTTATCAGAATTTTAAGTGATTGTAATTTGACTTCTAATTATTATTGTAGGTATTGTTGTTTTTATTATTATTTCAAATTAATAAATTCTGTAGGTATCGCAACTTGTTTTTTTAAGCTAAATTGTAATGTTTTATTTATGTAGGAACATTATGATTGTATTGGGACGAGGGCGTTTTTATAAACCTGAAATAATGAATTTATAATTTATTATTATTATACTAAACTGCCCATTACATACAGAATATCACCCTTAAAATATGACTACACATTTATGATCCATACTGTAGTAACGATTCAACTGAGAATTCAGTAATAGAATTAATATTTGTTTTACACAAATATGGCACGCTCATTTGCATGTCAAATATTATACGTAGCAGGCTAATGTAGTAAGTGCGTGATGAGTAATTAGATGAGCGGCTCCCAGAGGCGAGGTGTCGATAAGTAATGCTGTCCCAGTGAGGGAAAAGGCTTGGTCGTATAGTTTGCGCACGATATGGTTTGCGAAGTTAGAGAGAAGGAAGGTACAGAAGGTGGAATTCGAACATAAAAAGAAAAAAAACGCATATAAAGAAAAAAACAGAAAAAACGAAAGTATTTTTTTTAATTTTAAAACGGTACTTATGCTGTAAGTAAGCCACAGCAAGTAGGTAGGTACTTTTATTTTTTCCAAGATGATAAGAAAAAAATATTCTACTTTACTTTTGTGTAGGTCGATGTAACGAGCGTGGCACAGCTAATCTAAACTAATGTTAATTAGGGTTCCGTAGTCGACTAGGAACCCTTATAGTTTCGCCATGTCTGTCTGTCCGTCCGTCCGTCCGTCCTCGCTTAATCTCTTTGACCGTTAGCACTAGAAAGCTGAAAATTTGATACCAATATGTCTATCAATCACGCCAACAAAGTGGTAAAATAAAAATAGAAAAAAAAATGTTTTATTAGGGTAGCCCCCCTATATGTAAAGTGGGAAGTGATTTTTTTTTTAATTTCAACCCTAACGTGTGATATGTTGTTGGAAAGGTATTTAAAAATGAATAGGGGTTTACTGAAATCATTTTTTGATAATGTCAATAATTTCGGAAATAATCGCTACAAAAGTAAAAAACAATGTGTGTCCCCCTCTAACTTTTGAACCATAAGTTTAGAAAATATGAAAAAAATCTGAAATGTAGAACTTTATAAGGACTTTCTATGAAAATTATTTTGAACTTGGATGGAAACAACAGTTTTTGTAGAAAAAGACAAAAAGTTGTAAGTACAAAATAATTTCTGGACTAAGTTTGTAGTATAATCGTTTATGCAAGCATTTTGAACACTTATTGTGACGGACGGGAAACTACGAAACCCTACACTGAGCGTGGCCCGACACGCTCTAGGCCGGTTTTTTTTTATAATAATCTATAAATATTTTTTGATATGTAAGTATTCAAAATTATTATTTTTTTCTAAGAATTTTACTCAAAAACTATCTTTCACCTTTCACCATTAGAGAGTTATATTATCGCCGAGTAACATACTTAGTTATTTTATTTTCAAACCTACGAGAGGTTCCGAAGATGTTACAACTTTAACGTATAAGTACGAATTTCACACAGACGAAGTCACGAGCAAAGTTAAGCCGTTTAAAAACAGATATAAGAGAAACAAACTACAGCCTTATGAGGCTATGTACAGACGCCATCACATCAACTTACCCCAATGTGTCTAATTTTCCCAAATGAATATGAACCTTATTCTGTTTGACATAAAGTTGAAAAAAGATCAAAGAAATTTTACACATTGGGGTAACTTGATGTGCTGGCGTCTGTACATTACTCTAAGATTATTCAATCAACGTTAAATAAAAAATTACAAGTTGGTGACATTTACTTATCCGTGAGTGTATGTACAAACAGAATATGCTAGCTGTTCAAGTAGTATATTATTCGATCAGTCATAATTGGTGTTCAAATATTTAAAAATGTCAGTAAGAATAAAAGAAGATACTTAACTACTTAAAAATCGTTGTTAATAATTGTTTGCTTACATTAAAATTTCTGTGTTCTCTTTTATTAAAAATATAATTTTAAATAAAACACATAACATCAGCAGGCCTAGCCACATTACAAATTGTTAACTAGTAGAATTTGTAATATGGCTGAGAATTGAATACACTTGACAGTTGACAAACAGCTGATTCCATTTACGCCAGTTTCTTTCTATTGTCGCCTTATCGATTACGAATATTACGATAATAGAAATAGAATTTGTAATATGGCTAGGCCTGCAGGTCTTTATATTCCCTGAAGGGATCTGCAGATATGTATCTCTTCGTAAACAATCATTTTACCAGATATACTTAGGTATATATATTTATTTGTTTATAATTAAATAGCAGACGTCACGCGGCTTCACCCTCGTAGGTCCCGTTCCCGTAGGAATACACGGATAAAAAGCTTACGTGTTAATCCACGGTGTCAGCTAACTCCGTACTAAATTTTATTAAAACCGCTCTAGCCGTTTAGACGTGAAGTAGTAACAAACATACATACTCACAAACTTAATAATGTAGGTAATATTAGTGTGATTACCCTTACGACTATCTCCACAGAATTAACTTGATGCAATAGTGCGGTATTTTTATACAATACTAAATTAATCAAGTATATACCTAAATACGTAGTAGTACCTACAATAGTGTACCTAATAGTAAGTAAAGTTAACGGGGCGAGGGTATTAGGTACCAGTTATCAATAGTTTCTTGTCACCTACATAGTAAAGGCATGAAAGGTAGTCGCTTCATGTGATTATGAAGAAAAAGCTGATCTCAACGTATTTGGGCAAAAACAAGGGAGATGAGAACACACACCACATGTATGTGGAATGTTACCGCTTAATAGCCATCGGGGTTCGCTACTACGTTCAGTGTGAATTCCGTGTCTGCGAATATAACATCCCCTCCTCCTTCCGTAGTTTCAGTTCAAACTAAAATATAGTCTATTTAAGTACATAGACTATACAGTCTATGTTCGTTGATAATATACTTAGCTTCCTAATAAAACCGTTACACGTTCAATATTTATTTTCAATCCATTGTTATCACCACGCTGTATGCCACAAGCATTTGCTAAAGCGGGACCTATGCGTACGCTTGAGCAATAATTCAATATAATATGCACAATGGAACATTACAACCAATAATTGTGTTGATGAAAGTAAGTATGCGAATCCGCGGAACACAGGATTGATTTTCAAAAGTATTTATTAGTAAAATAATACAACGGTCGTATTCTAATTGCGTACCTACAACCATAAAAAATATATAGGTACTTCTTAGGCTCACTTACCTTTAAAAACAATTTGCACTGAGTTTTGTGTATATTTATTATAGTTTTTAAGTATCTATAAACACAGCCCTGGCATCCAGTCTGTCGTTGGACTCATCCGTTTGACGCATTCTTCCAGCTTGCCGCATGCTTCCAGTTTTGGACGCACCCAGTCTATTGCACACACTAAGCCATTTTTAAGACGGGCTAAATAGTCGGGACAGTCTACGCTTGTCGAAATCACTATGTTCTCACAAGCACTTTAGATAGATACCTCTACCAAATATCAATTAAGTTCTAATACACTTATATAGTATTCATTGATCGTACACGAATATATAAAAAAAGAGGTACTATCATCTTATTGTGTGGCCAATAAAGCGTTCAAGGAATATTAAGGCCGCTTATTATTCGAATTTAATTCATTGATGCTATATCAACGACAATTTGGTGTTCACAATTAATAAATTATGTACACACCACGACGCGAACGTGTACTAATACATAATGCATATATCTATTTAATTTGAACACATAACACACCTACACGCCTGTCTAAGTACACAGACAGTCGGACATACCTACCTGCTTCGTGGCTTTGGAGGTTTTGTATCGTTCATTATTGGCCACCGACTTCCGAAACTGGAGTTCTTTTTCACCTGTTAGTGTTTTTTTAAGAAATCGGTTGTTTTTTTTTGTAAAAATTTTTTTTTACTACCTATTAGTATTATGAAAAATTTGCCTACTTTAGTACGCTCCGCTACCGCTCGAATATTGCTATATTATGCTAGATCTATGCCGTTACATGGGATCAAAGTTTTTCCATGACATTTCTTCGCAACTCTTTCTATAGTACCTAGGTATCTTTGCTACGGAATGACAGCTCAAAGGTTTTAGTCTTAGCGCAGCAGTGATACGATATGGCATCAAAAGATTTAAAATAAAACACATTTTAACATGTTTGTTTATAGGCTTATTTATTAGAATTAGTAAAATAAATAAATACTTAGTCAAACAAATACAAGTTAACAGAGGCGACGTAGAAATGCATTAAGACTCCCCACAGACCAGCGTGCCGTACAATAACGCGGTATGCAGAGTCGCATGAGTTTTTAAAAATAATGTAAGGGAACGTAGGTACTGTACCTACGTACAGAGGCCAGCCCATAAAGCTACATCTGACAAAATTCTCTGAAAGTTTTTAACTTTATTACGAAATGAAAAGGTTCAGATTCAATTGGCAAAATTTGACAGACGTCCGTGCGTCGTCTTTGAAATTCATCTGATCTTTGGGTGGAGTACTTAGATACTAATAGTGCGAATGTAAAAAACTTGTACCTACTATGAGTCTTTTTCTAGAATATGAAAAAAGCATCTGTTTAAATGAAGGGAACACCTGTTTTCTTGCATTGGCCCCATAATAATTGTAATAGTGACTTAGTATTTTTATAACTGCTTACTACGAAAGAGCTGGCCATTGAATTTTAAATAGGTAAGTACCTACAATAAAATGATTTGACTTTGACTTTGAATCAAAACGGACTCTATCTATCTTAAAATTGTGTCGCATTGCCGCGTCGCGCTTGTCTGTGACCCCTCTTTTAATTAAATATCATTGTAATTTAATACCTCCATATAATACAAAAAAGCGAAAAATACTTAGTAAGTATGTAAGTAGGTATATAAAACTTCTCATGACAAACACAAACAGTAAAATTGTAATCTCAAAGCAACTTTGTAAACTAGTAGGTATATTCGTAAAATTAATGTCAACGACGTAGGTACATACAAACTTAGTTTATATACCACCTACTAGGTATAGCTTATCTAAAGGCGTATTTTAATTAGGAAGCTAATCTTGAGAGCAGATGCTCGTATATGAAGGTGACGTATCTGCCCCATGACTCCACTACATCTTCGGTAAACTTAAGGTCATTTTGCAGAATATTTACCAGGACGTCTTTGAACACCTGGAAAGAATAAAGCTTGTTAAAAACTGCACAGTTGCAGTCTAGGACTAAATATAAAAACCAGGTCAAAAAACCGAACATAACTATTCCACATGATCAAACATGTGAGTTCTTTTAGAAAAATAACTTTATAACCTACCCATAAAGTACAGATTGCATTACGACTCTAATTTTTAATAACCTTTTCAAACAACAAAATTTTCACTAGTTATTGTGTTATCAACTTTGTTGGCATTACAATAAAGTTAATACCTATTTGTTTAGGAACAATCGAACATCACTTTTAAAGAATTTATTTGAATTTGGAATACAATAAGAATCGCAGAAAAAGAAACACGCTAGTCCTATTAGTTTTGAACGTTAAATAATAGAGAGGCACAAAATCAGAGTTTGGGGTGTCAAAAGAAACCATAGATCATAGGCCGTAAAGACATGTGACTGAACCGAAGTTCTATTTCGGTCTATCGAAGGTCGTATTTCGAAATAATACTCCCGCTGGGACCTCGTTTGCTGTCCACCCACAAAATGTGAAAGACATGTCTTTGAAATTTGAGAACAGACAGCTTGGTCAGCGTTCAAAATATTAAAAACTGACTACAACATTTTTAAAGACAACTCAATTTTCAGTAATATAATGTATTCCTACAGCAAAGACATTCAATACTTTCTATAGACATCACGAACATAATTTTCATCCGAAACTTGTGTCCTAATGGACACAATTCGATTATTCTAGTTTACATACATACATACATAAACTCACGCCTTTTTCCATGGGGGTAGGCAGAAACTACAGAGCGCCATATGCTACGATTCTTACATACCTACCTACTTCTTTTGCTTCGTTTACATTCATACATGTTTTCATACACACACGCCGGCTGCGAGTACTACGCACTTGACCTTTCTGAAGAACCTCACCAATAAGGTCTACTTATGTATGTCCTTCTAGGGCGTCCCCTCCCAGCGTTCCCACTTACCTACATCTGCCTTGTAAATACCTTTCGTTAGTCGCCTTTCATCCATCCTTTCAACGTGACCAAACCATCTAAGCATACTCTTTTCAATTTTTGTTACTACATCTTCTTTTAGACCACAACGTTGCTTTATCACATCATTCCTCAATCTGTCATTCTGTTAGTCTAGTTTAGTACCGGGTAAAACGGGGTGGATAGAAACTCAAGGGTGAATAGAAACAAAACTTTAAGACGGATATTCACGTAAGTTAAAGTTCTTTGTTACATATGAACACAGTAATGCTTTTATATAATTGAGATAAATAGTGTGACACCTTGTTATAGCGTAAAAATCCCCCTCAAAGTTTTGTTTCTATTCACCCTTGAGTTTCTATCCACCCCGTTTTACGGTACGCTGCAGTAATATTGGAACGACAGTGCAATATTGCTATATTATGCTAGATGGCGTTACTGAGACAGTTTTTATGTGACATTTCTTCGCTTGCCCTCTCTATTGTGTACAAATTGAGCCCTGCGGCTTCACCCGTTCTTAGGAGTTGTGTTACCATATCAATTAACCCATAAACTTCTTCAAGAATTGACAACATTTCAAAAATTACATGACCCTAAAACAAAAATACTGTTTTTTCATTTTTGTATCTGAGTTTAAATATATCTATATATTTTTTTTTATTGTTTAATTTCTGAGAAAAAAATAAAAACCAAAAAACGTGCGATGACGTCACTTATACGGTGGAATGAGGTGGTTACCTTTGCGTAAGCAAGCTAACTATTAAGATGAAAACCATAATGTCAGACAAGACATATCTAATGTCAAAAATGACATATCTAATGTCAAAAATAACATATCTAATGTCAAACAAGACATATCTAATGCCAATGTGTGACATTGACAACTACCAAATGACAGTCATATCTAAGTCACAGTTTTTTTTGACGTATCACAGTAAAGCAAGGGATGTATCGCCATTACGTACCGGGTAAAACGGGGTGGATAGAAACTCAAGGGTGAATAGAAACAAAACTTTGAGGAGAATATTCGCGTAAGTTTAAAGTTGTTTGTTACATACGAGGATTCTAATACTTTTAAATAATTTAGGTAATTAGTTTTGACACCTTGTTAGTATCAAACAATATTAAACGAGCGTAAAAATCCTCCTCAAAGTTTTGTTTCTATTCACCCTTGAGTTTCTATCCACCCCGTTTTACGGTACCTACGTCTTTACGTCTTTTTAAAATGCACCGAATTTCAAAGTTAAAACTATGAATGTAAAGTACATAATTACGAAAAACCAAAAAATGTGGGTCCTCTAGTTTTGGATTTACTTTTATATAACGTAATAAAACATGCAGGTTAAATTTTTGAATTGTTGTCAATTGGGCTATGGAATGCAAAAAAAAATATTCCAGAAATAAGCGTGTTCCAAAAAAAAGCTCATCAGCTATCTTAAAGAGCCTTATTATTATTATTATGAGCAATCGAAAAAAATAGAATTTTAGCCTTTTCCAACAATGTTGACTACCAGTATTTTACATAAATCTTACCCAAAAATGTCGTTTCTCGATCCTATGCCTCCGATGCGAGTTACCAAGTTTCTGCATCCACGCCACCACCAGCTCTGGTTTGTTAAGGTTTACTATAGAATTGTCAAGGGAAGACATAATGTTGATTATGTGTGCTCTAAATATGACGTTTGCTGTCAATTCTTCTTCGGTATGCACGTGTGCTAAGTCTTTAAAGAATAATTTTGTTTCTGGTTCCGCATCAAAAAGCCTGGGGGCAAGAAAACATGTTAAAGAATCAGTGAAAAATATAAAATTACAAATAATAAGAGAGCTTTGTTAAATCGATTTAATCTACATCATCATAAAGTTGATATTGAATGTGTCCAAGTGTGGATTTAGTATCTTTTGTCATCATGGTTTTGAATAAGAAATCGATTTAGTACATTTTTTATTAAACAGCGTGTTTGCATGCATATTGATAGGTAGGTATTAAAATTTAGATAGAGCTATTATCTTTACAATCATCACTTTCATATGTTTAAACAATGATACTTTGGATTTATAACTACTAAACGATGATATTGACTTTCTGTTGCAAACGTAACGTTTCTAAGTTCCACTATTATTAAAGAACCGTGGTTATTTATTTCTTTTTCTAATGTCCCAATAACGCGTGCAACACAACAAAAAGTTCGCAACATGTTTTGAATAACACTGGCCAATTTTGGTCCAACAAATGTTTTATAATCATTATGAATAAATCATTAAAAAAAACTTAATCGCCATAAACGGCCTGAAGCTACATATCGCCTCTTTGGTTAAAACTTTTTTCCTTAGTTTGTGAAAAAGACCGCTTAAATAGGCCGGAGCCGGCTTACTTTGCGATTCAGAAAATCTAAAATGTGTAGGTACAAGAACTCATAGAAGCGTAAGTATTAAATTGGTTCGATCTTGAGGGAAAATTAAAGATGAAGAAACCTACTTAGTATATAAGGGCTTTTCCTTATATATTAAGTAGGTTACTGCGTCATTTTTGCGCTCAGTCGTCAACTGACAATATGTTTGGTGTGGATATGGCCTTAGATTAGAACAACGTGACTTTAATCATTATTTTAATTTTTGTATTACTTACATAAATATTTTTTTTTTTGATAATAATATTTATAATGAACGAATTTTGAAGATTTTTGTATTGATTTTGATTTTAATGTAACTTTGCAAATATTATTTTTAATGTTATTAATTCTCTTACATAGGGATTAATGTTATCTGAATTAGATCATTGGATTTGATTTAGTTCCGTTTATCTAGAACTAGCTGCCCCGGCAAACTTCGTTGTGCCTTAGAGTCAATTCATTGCTCTTATTTTTTTTTTATAATAGATATACATACGTTGAATAAGACGACAACAAATAAATCCAAACCAATAATAACTACTACTACTTTTAAATTACAACATGTATATATACCCTAACCTAACTGACCATACCTATCCTATAGCTAACCCAACTATCTAACCTAACTACCTTACTAAAAATACTAAATTCATAATTTTAATCTGAACTATTGCCTCTATGTTACATACAATAATTTATGCCTATAGTTTTCCCGGTCTACTTTAATTAAAGTCCTAACGGTAAAATAAGTTCTATTTGCAAAGAATTATTAAATTTCGTCTCTGTCATCATTGCTAGTTACATAAATTGATTTCTGAAATATAAGACTTTTTTATGCTACATAAAACCTCTAAGTTTAGTAACAAAATAAATTTCAGAACGTAGGTGCGTATTATAAATTGACAACCTTACCTTCTTGGGTTTAGCTTAAGACTTGTCAATTTCAAATTGTCACCTGATAATGAACTGGGAAGTTTGACTCCTGTCATGTGATCCAAGATATTATAAGTGGAAATTTGTAATTGGCTTTCAGCAAGATAAAATGTGAACCATACTTTACTATAGCTGTAAATTTCCCAAATAAAATAAAATAAATAAATAAAATAAAAAGATGGCGCTGCGTTTGAAAAATGTTTGAGACAACCGATATTCTTGATATTTATTTTTATGATGTCGAACGGGATAAAAAGTATCCTATGTCCTTCTCCTGGCTCTAAATTACCTCCCTGCCAATTTTCAGCTAAATCGGTTCAGCCGTTCTTGAGTTATAAGCGAAGTAACTAACACGACTTTCTTTTATATATATAGATTTAGGACCAACTCCAATGAAACTGTACCTTATTACTTTCATTTCAAGTGTATTCTATAAATTTCGACATGGAATGCCTTGAAGACTTGAAAGTTGTTAGATACAATTATTAAAATCTAAGTCATACTTTACCTAAAAAACATCAGGAACCCGTTTGGGTTGGAATTTTTCTGTATCGTCTTCCAGGACTGTTGTACATTGTAGATATCCCTCAGAGACATGCCAGATATTTCATTCTTGGCATCGGGATCGCCACCCCACCACCATCGGCTGATCATATCACCCATATTTGCAGAGCCTGTACGCTATGCTTCACCGATCTTCGGTGCTTCTGCTTTTGCAAAGTAGCAAAAGCAGCAGTATTCTGGAAAGGGAAACACAGTCAGGTTATTCTGTTAAAGACTCTCCGCGAAAAGTGAAGTGAATCGTCAATCCCTAGCAAGTGAAGATGAGCTTTGACTTCCCTTCACTTGGTATGTTTCACATCGCTCAAAGCCGGAGCAGAAAGCGCAGCTTCGGACGCGGTTTTCCCCTGATAGTTCAGTATTGTGACCAGCGGACTACCAAGTCATAGGTCAAGATACGCACCTCTGACTTTTCTATCGTATTAAAATGGTAAAGGAACACATCGTGAGAAAACGGGCATGCCTGAGACATATTTCTCAACGGCATGTGAAGCCCATTCAGAGGCATATGGTGGCATTAAAAACTCTGAGACCAAGTTAGTCTCTCTTCTTCTTTTTCAAGTGGTTAGAGACTACGCAAGAAGAACACTTATGAAGACAGATAGTTATAACGTTTAAATTTACAACTGGCTGGATGTAGGTAATTATTGGATTCCCTAGGTGCATTCACGATAAAAGCGGGCAACTTTACTATCGCCAGTCTGTGCTTGCAAATTGTGGACCAGCGCAAGCAGTTTTTATTGCTATGTTTTTTCCGAACTGCTAAAAAGAACCAGGGCCAACAAACCCTAACAAGCTCTTAAATGAAGTGGTCGGCGAGTTTTCGCGCTAGCAGAGCCTTTTTAATTAATTTATTTATTTATTTATTTAATACTTCAAGCACACTAATGTACAGAGGCGGACTTAATGCCATAGGCATTTTCTACCAGTCAACCTTTAGGTGATGCAGAGAAAAACAGTGGTAGGTGCAATTAAAAATGAAAAAATAAAAGGAGTCAAAGAATACTAATACATAATATGAGTATAAATACATAAATATAATTTGTGGTTCAGTAAAATTCACCCCGTAAAAACTTGAACGAAGTGAACTGTCGATGCCTTGGTAAGGAATGACAGGCCTATTTGCCTTCATTCCACCTACATTTTTACAGAATAGCATTGCAGCAACGGAGAAAAAATAAAACTGAGCAACTACACACTAAGGGCACCTCCTGTGGGGTACAGACCCTCAGCTTAGGGAGTCGCTGGGGGAGGACAGCGAAGGGACAGTCTGGTTCTAATGCCGACCGCATCCCCAGTTTTCTTGATTTACACGTGGATGCTTACGACATCGACACAGGTACACCCCTGTCTCGTCTTTTGGAGTGTCGAGTATGAACTCGTCTGGCTTAGGGCCGATAAGACAATGTGAGTTATCACTGCGAAACGCACACCTATTAATTGGTTATTATGTCATGCTCTTGACTGAGCATAGTTGATATGAATTATCATGTAGTGATATCGTACATTGAAATGACTGTCCAAAAAAGAAAATTATTTTTATCTATTATCTGTCAATATTATCATGTCACGAACCGCAATAATACCGGCCCTGCAGGCCTGGCCATATTACAAATTCTATTTTTATTATAGAAAGAAAATGGCGTATATGGAATCAGCTGTTTGTCAACTGTCAAGTGTATTTCATTTTCAGCCAGGCTGCCTGTCTTCACCGAAGAAGAAATTGCTCTAGTTAAGGGTAAAATCTTGTTTAACACAAGCCGTTTTCGCTTTTTTCTTTTGTTAAATTACAAATTCTACTCGATAATTGACAGTTGACAAACAGCTGATTCCATATACGCCATTTTCTTTCTATTGTCGCCTTATTGATTACGATAATAGAAATAGAATTTGTAATATGGCTAGATCTACTGGGTCGCTTTGACGACAACCCAGAACAGTTAATTTTTAGGTGATAACATAGATGATGACATGATAGAGTTAGAGTATTCAGCAGTGCGATTCTGTTATAAAAATAATACATTTTTCGTACCACTTGCTCAAAAAAGTGACATTCTTTGCCACAAAAAGCGAACATGACAATAGTCATTTTTAATCTGTTAAAAACAGGGAAAGAAAATGTACTGAATTTCATTAATATAGGGGGAGAATGTGATTTAAATTTGGAATACTTACTGAAAATACTGAACTACATCTGTGTTTACACCATTGAGTTTGTATATAAAGCATTATACATTTCTTTGAAAAAGGAATAAGTACGCATTTATTATGCAGTTATGATTATTAAATAAAATTACAAAAACCGACGAGGCCGTATGAGCTTGATGCCTTTGTTTTTCCGACAAAAAAATATTAGTCTAGGAATTTGCCGCGTTTTTGTTTTCGGCAAATACATGCTTAAACGTTAAGCTTATTTTACTTTTAATTGTCATTATTTTTAATAAATGCTTAGGTATCTCATATTATTATTGTGTTAATTTTCTCGCAAATGGTACCTACGAAAAGTAGAGTATTTTCCTCGGTGATAAAGCTGTCTTAGCCGTGGGTGAACTTAAATCCCTCGCTACACTCAGGTCTCGTCTTAAATCCCTCGCTTCGCTCGTGATTTAAGTTTTTAACACCCTCGCTACGCTCGGGAGTAAGCCTCGAGTCCTTCGTTACGCTCGCGATTTAAATAGTCACCCGCGACAGAAGACACTGCTTTATCCCCTTGGTTAATAATCTACTATTGTTGCAGGCGACACAGGCCCAGAGATTAACATGCCTTTTTACCTAAACAGAATTATGACTATTAATTTAGACCGCGTTGCCTATCTACGTAATTATTTGTTTAGTGGGGCCGATCTAGGTGGACGACACCAAATAATAAATATGATTGTGTAACTCACTTGCACTTATCGTAGATCCAAGTGCCCAAGTATGTTATGTATGTATCTACGCCACACACCGATGTAAATAACAGGGGCTTCGCTACACTTCACTATATATATCGCTGTTTCGTGTAGGTAAGGTCAACTTTATTTACCTATACCGCTTTGATGACCAACCGAACGTTAGATAGGTAGGTACCTACTACAATAACAAAAAATATAACCAACTCTATGAGTAACTTGATAGACCCCTATTTACAACAAGGCATGAATTATCACCCTCTGGAATCGCTCACCTATAGGTAGGTATAGGTGTAGAGACCTTTTCTTTTTTTTTGAGGGGTGGAAAGTCTTAATGGATGTCCTCCGCCCCGGGGAGGGCGGAGGGGTCTGTCAGACTCTTACTGACTAAAAACCACCCCGTGTTCCTTCTCACATTTGCGCCGGGAGTTACGGGAATAGAAGATACTTCCGCGACCCCCAAATATGTGTAGGTAGACCTAATTGCTTTATGTTCAAAGTTTCATCTCTGGTTATTAGAATTTTGCCCTCATTAAATGCTCGTATGGGTACCTATACGAGCATTTAATGAGGGTAAAATTCTAATAAGATAAATACCTACGTATTGGTAATGCTTGAACAAAAATAAAAGCAGATTCGAAAAAACATTTCCCAATCTATACTTTTTCCTGTAAAGAACTGTGCGCTACTGGTGTGGGTTAGACAAAATGGGCCACCCATGCCGTGCTCTCAAAAAAACCAAAAGCCATAAAAACAGAAAGAAAAATGTAAAAAAAATAAATCTTGAAAGACTAAATAATAGGATACATAAACAAAAACAATGTACCTATTGTTATTCATGTAAATGTGTACACGAGAATAGCATTCAATTAAGTTCGGTTCAAGGTAAAGGCAATATTTAGTTATCACTTTTTGCGTTAGTTATAAAAACAGAATTTTAACAATGTCACGCACATTCACGATTTCCTATTATGATAATGAATTGCAAAAATAATAATTTATTTACCTATTGATATCTCTACACTTTATTCAAACGAAACCTCCGGTTCTTTCATGTGTTTTTGTTTGTTTCAGTTTCGACGCACGAGCATCGATGGAATGATCGCGGAAGACTGATAGCTTAACTGGACATAAGATTACTTTTATATGTATAGATTTCATCATTATTTTGTTCCGACTTGGGAAAGCCTAGTCACTGATTTTGCACACTTTCCTAGCAACAAGTTCCGAGTGCACAATTGTTGTTCAAAGGTCGAGTAAATTTATAACAATAATTCGTTCGAGGTGCTGTAAAAAATAACTAGTACTAGGTACGGACTTTTAATACAAGCATAAAAATTCAGTAGGTAATAAATAAAAGCAATTTTTACCTGTTATTGTTTTGTCTAGGAGGCATTTTGTTGTTAATTTAAAAAGCATATTCTTATCATCTTTAAATTTTTTGAGTGGCTATAATGGAATATTTTAAAAAGTGTGGTCGCATTAGTTTTATTCGGATACGGGCTCAATTCATACACCACATTTTTCTTTGAGGATGAACAAAACTATTTCATTATTCTTCGTTTCTAATTCTACGTGAGCACATACCAATTAATAACAATATTATGGAAAAATAATGAGAAAACTTGAAATTGAATTTGCCCTCAAAAAGACTATCCGATCTTATTTGTTTTGACAGATGATGTTTATCAGATTTTGTGTCACAATTGTTTAGCTGTCACTGTCAGCAAAATGACAGTTGTTGTAATGTCAAAACCGCATGTAGCTGCTTGTTGATAGACGAGGATAATATTGTTCATTTACTTATTAAATACTTAAAAATGGCTAAAGCCAGTGAGTCTGCTGTGAAAAACATTGGCAAAGTCCTCAACGATCCATCGAGACCAATGAAGGAGCGATTCCGGGCATTATTTACTCTACGAAACTTAGGAGGAGAAACCGCAATTGAGTGCATCAGTCAGTGCTTTGTAGACGAATCTGTGCTGTTATTACACGAATTAGCATACTGTTTAGGCCAAATGCAGGATGAACGAGCGATTCCTGTGCTGAGAAGCGTGTTAGAGGACAAAAACCAGGATCCCATAGTCCGCCATGAGGCAGGTTGGTTCTTATCAATATGTTTTGTGATAAATTGTGTGATAGTGAGTACGTGAGCTAGTGCATGCATAGTTTGAACTGAGTCATAGTTTATTTAGCTAGTGCACTCCATATCAAGTGCCATAATACATTCTAAGACTAATAATTAATTAAGTACATTGCCATATTCTTTCAAATTAAATTTGCATTTTCTGTTTGTAAAATAATTCAATGTCAATATAATTTGTAAAATAATAAGGTGTCAAGTAAATCTCTTTAGATTTCAGCTGCTGTACAACTTCTTAAAGGTTAACAATTTGTCCATTTATTATTGGTACTAAACATTGTTTATTAAAACATTAAATGACATCCAAATAACTGTCACATTCTAGGTGAAGCTCTTGGCGCTATCGGTGACCCCAAACTCCGTGAGCTACTAGAAAAATACCAACATGATCCAGCCATTGAAGTCGCAGAGACCTGCCAGATTGCCCTGCAAAGGCTCAACTGGGTTGCTGACACCAGCACAAAGGAGTCTAACCTTTCAAAGAGTCTGTTTACATCCATAGACCCTGCACCGCCAAGTGGTGAAAGTGATGTAGAAAATCTTAAAAACACTTTGATGGATGAATCTAAGCCATTGTTTGAAAGATATAGAGCTATGTTTAGTTTAAGAAACTTGGGCACCACTGAAAGTATCAATGCTTTGGGCGAAGGTGAGTTTAATCATTCTAAATAATTGAATCTAAATAATGAAAGGAAGGCTGCAGGACATGCACAATGATCCACTTTGAGGTCTAAGTGCGGAAATAAAATCTCAGTAAATAATAAATTAAATGAAAATTCATTTATTTATAATAGGCTAAGGATCAGCACTTTATGAATGTCAATATTTACATAAGACAGTCCCCCAAATCGCCTGCCCTTCACCACTTCCGGAATGGATAGCAAAACTCCCCAGCAACAAGTCTGCCTGTTCTGTAAGAAGAATTAATTCACATGCTTATTTTAGAGCAGATGCTAAATGCTAAATTGAGTGGTTTAGAGAAGTGTGCTCACACTTCTAATGCATGAGGTTAAGGGTTTGAATCCAGGCCAAGCACAAATGTGACATTTTCTTTTATTACATAAATATTTTCCGATTTCATTTCTTGGTCATCACTAACATTGCTAAAGGAAAAACATAAAGTCAAAGTCAAATCATTTATTTCAATTAGGCCATTTAAAAGGCACTTTTGAATGTTAAACTTACAAGTTAAATAAAATATAATAAATATACATAGTGAAATATAATAAACTATAGTAAAGAGAACTGGATTTATAATAAACGAGTTGGAAATTGCCACCCCCTTGTGCCTTCTGTGTATAAGAAGAGGCCTATATTGTCGCCTTAGAGTGAAAACCTCGTAAGTGTAAAAGAAGTAACCTTTCAAGGGGAAGAAAAAACTGCGCGTCTAACTGACAGATGCGAGTATTTACGAGGTTCTCATTTTCGCCAGAGATGACGCTATGAGTATCAAATGAACAAATTAGTCACATCAGGAGGTGCGTTGCGAGGTTTTCTTCCTAGAAACACAATAAAATAAATTTGAGCAAAAATGCATTCCCGAGGTTTTCACTCTTAGGCGACGATATTTAAAAGCAGAACTGTAATTAGCTGGTGTTATTCCTATCAAATGTCTTCAAAAAACATATATAAAAGTGTAGTCTTCAATCAACATAAGTGAATTTCAGTTAAAATACCATTGATTCAGGAGAATTGACAATAAATGTATAATTTAGTTATATGTTTTTTTTTCTATTTTCCAGGTTTCAAAGCAACCAGCGCCCTCTTTCGTCATGAAGTGGCATTTGTATTCGGTCAGATGCAGGACGAACGAAGTGTACCATTCTTGAAGAAGACTCTTGAAGATACAGAAGAACATGAGATGGTGAGGCATGAGGCAGCTGAGGCTCTGGGATCCATTGCCACTGATGAATGTACCGAGGTACTGCAGAGGTAAATGTCATTCTGTAGGATTGTTCTGTCGAAAGTTTTATCTTCGCCTGCTCATAAATACGGTTTATGGACATAGCACATTATGACCTTTGTTACATAGCCACACCATCAGTCAGTCATAATACCTACTCCTGTATGCCTTTTGACAGGTGGTGGTTAAGTTACTTGGAATTGGTTTGTCATCTTCATCAATACTGCCGTACTAAACGCAAAAGCGGTATCTCAGGGAAAGCTGGTTTCGAGAAAATTAAAGTTTTGTAAATATAGTTTCCTTTTACTTTAAAGTTTGATTAAACTTTTGAAGGGTTTTTTCGTATGTTTTGAATAAGATACCGCTAATTACCTTAGTTTATTGGATGTGTCTTTCTTTAAGCTTTTTGATGCCAAACAAATCAATTATTCGATGTTTTATGAGATACTGCTTTTGCGCTTAGCACGACAGAATAGACGTCTAGAAATAAATTCATGATCACTTTAATCTATCAGAAACATTCAGTAATCAACGCCTAGTCTTATTATAATAAAATAATTAAAATTATATTTACTAAAAATGAAAAAAAAACTAAAAAAAACAGTTGTTATTTACAATCTTTTCATTATTTTAAATCAATTTGTCCCATTTGAACTGGATTTTATAGCAACTGATTCGTTTTTTCGTTTTCACTACACAAAGTATTTTGAGTTTTTTTTTTTTTTTTTTTTTGATAGCTGTCAAATGTTACTTATTAGATTGTCACAACTTTAATGAAAGGATAATAAATAAGTCCATTATATAAATAACATAATATTTCTGTAGACTTTCTTATCATCGTTTCAATTATTTATTTCCAGGTACCTTAAAGACCCTCGCCGTGTGGTCCGCGAAAGCTGTGAAGTGGCTCTCGACATGTCTGAATACGAAAATAGTCCAGAGTTCCAGTATGCCAACACCTTGCTTACTGTTGAGGGCTGATAAATTGTTTTTTTTTATACTGGGTTTAAGGGACCCCGACACACAAACTGACAGAAGTTTCGGTCATGATTCTAGACCCTGCGTTAAAACTTTTCGCTTTGTTCTGATATTTGTTTTTCTTTCACTGTAAAAATCGTAAGAAAATGTTGCGGAATTCTTCTTTCTTGATAGTTTTCTTACCCATTACAATAAATAAATCAAAGAGAAACTAGCTGACCACGCCCACTTAGTTCCGCTTTAAAAAAAAATAGTTTTCTGCCTTAATTCTCAGGCCTACTGAATTATATACAAACAAAATTTCATGAGAATCGGTCAAGCTGTTTCGGAGGAGTTTGGTAACAAACACTGTAACATGAGAATTTTATATATTAGATAAAATAAGTACCAACAAAACCGCAATACATGAATAAAACGATTAAGTTTCTATGCCCACAAAAAAAAAGCGGCCGTGCTGTATATAAAGCTTACATTCTTAAACCAGGTAATAAAAACACTATCATATTCAATGGGGTTATGGTAAAAAAAACCTCCCTTTTTTTAAATCTCCTTGGGTTAGATACACATTTTGATTTTTCACCATGTAAAGTAAAACCAACATCTTCATTACAAGAAATCAAGAAAATCGTAAAACCGACGAAAAATTCAGTCCAGAATCATCAAGCTACCCCAATGTAACATACTTTGATAGATTTTCAACTTAATTAAAATTGCTTTAAGGTTTATATTCAATAAGCATGTGGACGGTTTATAAATAGGTACCAAACTATAATATTGGTCCATCAGTTGATTCTAAAAAATAATAGACAACTATTTTATTGCTTTTTCAAATTGATGGAAAACTACTTAGATTAAGCGCATAAAAATTGGGCTTGCAACGTCAATATTCAGTACTAGCAGACGTCACGCAGTTTCACCCGCGTAGTTTCCGTTCCCGTGGGAATACGGGGAAAAAAGGAGCCTATGTCCACCGGGAATAGTGTAGCTTTCCATCAGTACAATAATTTTTAAAATTGGATCATTAGTTCCGAAGATTACCCCCTACATACAAACTTACAAACATACAAACTTACAAATTTTACCTCTTTATAATATTAGTTTAGATGTAACTGTAAAGGATATTGACGTCATGCGACATATTGACTCGATGTATCGCGCATTATTTTTTGATTACGTGAAAAAAGAAAAAATATTGTGTCGAATATTTCCTAGTAAAATAAATGTTACAAATGTTCTCTAAATTTAGTCTATAGTCCCTACTATAGACTAAATTTAGAGAACATTTGTTAGTTTGAGCGTTTTGGCAGCTTGATGCGCTGGCATCAGGTGGTGGGTTGGTGTCCATTCCACCATTCTGTTTTGACAATTTGAATTCTAAATATTTAGTCTACAAGCATGGATAGTGCATGTATACAGAAAGATGTATAATATCAACATGGGTTGTATTTTAAATGCTGTTTTGTCAGTGGTTGGAAATATTAAACCACAAAATAAATGAAAATAATGATATGACTGTTTTGCATTCCAACAAAACAGGAAAAAACACACAGTGTGAATAAAACACACAGCGTTGCTAGGTGAAAAGGCTGATGTAAATTCGCCTTTATTCTTTATGGTTAAAACTTACCGATTTGTCCATGGTTGTATACCTGTCTCTCTCTGTCACCAGCGTGCGTCCTTTTCTAATCAGGAAGGATGCTTGACGCGAAGCTGTCAATGTCATAGGGTCATCAGCTCACCGGCTAGAGAATAGCTGCCATAGTTTTGATATAATCATAAATTATCTGCTTAACTTTTTAACATAAAAGCTATGTAATTTAAACTATATTAGAAAAATTAAGATGCAATAAATCAACATTTTTGAGTTATCTTAATAAATTCTTTTTACTGGACGGCAGTAATTTTTTTGAAATGTTTTAATACTTTTCCAGTTTCCTCTGTCAAGTATTTCTGGAACAGGTCTATTTTCCAACCCACTTCTGGAAACGACTGCTGACCTGATACTTACTGTCTGGTGGGGCATCAATATTAGCATTTTTAATAATACTGCGAATCCAACCCGCAATCATTGTTCTTGAAGCGGGTTTTAATTTCCCTGATGCAGGGAATGCGTCCCCCCCTCGTTCTTGAGGTATGCGACCAGAGTTCTGATGTCTGACTGAATATGGATGTGTCCGTCTTTTATAGTCATCCGCTGACTGTTTATGGCCGCAAATACGGCGTACATTTCTTTTTTGTTTGAATGTCAGGGTTTTTGATATGGTGCCCATTTCCCTGATAGGTAAGTGCTGTTTAACTGTGCTCCACACCCCGAGTCTGTGTTCAAAAAGTGAGTCACAGTTTTCTTGATTATTGGTATTGAGCAACAATCGACTGCTTTTAGCCACCATTTCAGGTCTTGCTGAACGGGTGGAGGAAGATCTTTTCTTTCTCTTAATCTGTTTTGATAGAATAGTTTGAGAAAGATTTGGGTCCTGCGACAGCGTACCCGACCGGCTAATACTGCGTAATTTGCAAAGTTCAGCAAAACTTTGACTTCTCGCAGTGAACTGTTTCCATTGCTCAACACCTTGTAAATGCAACAACATCTTTATTATTTTTTTGGGAGGAAGCTTTACACAGTTTTGCTGTGTGTTCCACGCCCAGCAAAGATATTCTACCTCCTGAGAGGGCTTGAGAACAGATTTGTGATAGTTTATGTGCCATCCTAAGGTTTCTAATGTTCTCAGTGTTTCCGAAATCTGAGAAACTAGTATTGTTTGGTCCTGATTGGCCACGAAAAATCGTCCAAATATACAATTATGCGGAAACCTTGTGCTCTTAGGATCTCAGCGATCCAATTTATCACTGAGGCAAACATCTTTGGGGCTGATGACAGGCCAAATGGCAAGGCTGTCAATTGTAGCACCTCCTTGTTGTAAACCACTCGGAGGAATCTCCTGTGTGTTTCTGCAATTGGTAAATTAAAAAAACCCTGATGAATGTCTAAATCGTTTGTCTGGAGGAAGTTGGCTACATCTATCTGTGAAATTAAATGGAAATGTTTCACCAGTACATATGGTCCTCCTCCATCTGGTTTTTTGGCTAGAAACATTCGACATAGAACACCTGCATTGAGGATTGGCGGTGTCTCTAATATTTTTTCTACTTTTAAGTGGTGGATCATGTTTTTCTTGTCATTTGTTATTTTGGTTGCAAATTTTTTTAAAACATGTTTGTCTGTGTACCTACCGAAGAGGAGGTTTCTTTAACCTCCTACCTAACTCCCGACGTCAACAAAGTCCAAGTGTAAAATTGAACCTTATTGACGTCGAGTTACAATATTTAGGAGATTACGATGCTTCACTTGTGGAACATCCTGGCCTGCAGAGGGCGGACCTTGTATAGTTGATCAGTATGTTCTTCGCAGCGTTAGCGTCACGATCAAACTCGCTGTTGCAGTTTCGGCAAACCCCCCAGCGTAGCCTATGATTCATGACGATCTTCTGAAATTCTCCAGTTTTTGCGTTGCACGAAGAACAAGCTTGAGAAGTGTAGGTACTTTTCGTCTACGACTTCGACGTCGATGTTGCGCTTGCTCATCAATCGCCTGATGAGCGAGTCGTGCTTGAATTTTCGGCCACTGAACGACGCCGTATTCATGAATTTACTTCCAGCTCCGTACAGGACCGACGTGGATTCGACGCCGCCTCCGTCAAAAACTTCCTTGATTATTTTTTTCTCGCATTTCGCAGTACGTAGATACTTGTCGAGTCTGAGCCTAGTAAGTTTCGCGTGTTTTTCATATGGCTCCTGACGCCAAACCACATCATGCGGAAAACAGTGTACTCTACGACATGACTCGTGTTTTTCGATGAAACTGGAAAGTCTAGTTTTTCTCGAGCCTTTTGTTCGGCTTCCTCGCTGACTCGACACAGTTTGTTTCGAATTCGTTCACGCTTCCACTCGAGCGTGTGTGATCTCACATAATTTTTAGTGATGCGCCGAAACTGTAATCGTTTGGATTCAACCGCAGCGACGGGGATCCGAGAGCCGGGGTCGACCGCGATTATGCGATCGTAACTTTTCTTTGAGCGTTTGATTGGATTTGAATTTTTCTTTATTCGATTCATAGATAGGCTGACGCTGATTCCGTCGGTTTGAATACTGCATCCGAATTTCTTCATATCTACATCTAACCACGGCGACCAGAGTTCTCGTCTATGATCTACGATACGAGTCCAATAGCTCGTAATAGATTTCGGATCTACGCGTCGCAACAATTCGTGCCAACCCCTAGACAACAACAGTGTCTACGATGATGATGGCGCAGACGCGGCGCATCTCTTCATTGTCGGTAGGAAATCATTTCTTGAAAAACGCAGCGTATAAAACTGGATCGTTGCGCTTCACTTGAAAATAACGAGCAAGTCTAGCGTATGCGTGCGTGCTGATATTCGTATGGAGCACCGTCTCGTTTTGCTTGACCATCTCTTGGACCACAAACGAACGAAGTTTATCGTCGTATTTTCTATCATCAAAAATCACACGATATGAGTCAGCGTAGGGTCCCTTTCCTTTCATTGCGTAGATGAAATTCAATACATCTGGCTTTGAAGGTAGTTGAATCGCTGTTTTCATGTAATAATTGATCCACACGCCGAGCTCGATGTAAACTCGAGACAACTCACGAACATCTCTACGAATCTCCGACAAAAGTTTGAGTTTTTTCTCAGTTTCCAAGAGTGGACAGAGGGTAGAAACGAATCCTAGCTAGACCGTGTATATCTCGAGATCAGCTCCGGCATCACTCAAGTGCCGCTTTCGAATCGGTGGCAAATATACTCTGCGCTTTTTTGAACTTTTTCTCGTATGATCAGAACCTCCGCAAGTCTTGCAGAGAGAAGACATGGCGAAGAAATGACAGTGAAAATGCCGTTTTATATAGAACCTCGGGTCTCATAATAACGTTGAGGACTAGAACAAAAAAATACTAATAGAGTTCAAAATTCTTTATTTCAGACGTACTTTAGATAGGCCATTGGGATTTCTATATATATAGGTTAAGAATGGGATACGGCCACCTGTTATCAATTTCATAATTGATTGTTCGCTGGATGTTGTTGCCATAAATTGGCATAGTCCTTTAGACAATCCCCTTTAAAAGGGTTCATTATTTGTTGTGTAGTTTTTACGAAAGGGCTGGTTCTGATTTTTTTGAATTTTGAGTTTTGTTTCTTTTGTGACCTGGTAACCTGTATTCTGTGGCCTATACTGACTGTGATGTTTCTTATTTTGAACATACATTTGAAACTTTTTTCTCTCTAATATGTATAAGCAAGGGGTATTATGCTACATTTGAGATCCGCCTAAAGAAGCTATTAAAGGTTGCTATGCTTCGCGGCTAAAAAGATATGTTTGGCTCGGAGGAACATCAAGCAGGGTAACTTTTTAATTTGGATTTGCAATTTCTTTTAAAATGCGGTCCCGTCTAATTTCAATGCACTGAGCCCTTATGCGTTGTAGTTTCGGAACTTTTATGTAAAGCGGAACCCTGGCCAAAAGTATCAGATTTTCGAATAAGATGTTAACATTTAAACATTTTAAGCAAACACCTTCCACGGCGCCGTTCTTCATCTCTTTCAAGTCTTAAGTGTTTATGTGTCCTAGTCTCCTGTGCCATAAAAGAGCACTATCTCTGGCAAGTAAACATTTAGTCACTGGTTTAGTACTTATATCCAGCTTGTACACACCGTCAATTAGCTTAGCAACAGCCACCAATTCTTTCTTCGCATTGTATATCAAACATTCACTATCTGTGAATGAAACACTGTTGTTGTTTTTTATCAATTGACTTATCGACAATAGGTTCGTTGTCAGGCTTGGAACACACAAAACATCCTTAATAGTTATATCATAGCCTTGCTGCGTAGAGATATTTACATTTCCTTTACACGTAACTTAAGGCATCCAAATATCTTGCAGCCAACTTGCGGCAGCCGTCATGAGCATTAGCTCCCGAATCCACGTACCACTGGTCTTTACTATACTTAGCATTCAAGAAAGCAGCACTGAATGCATTTGTCGTCTTATTTTTGCCTGTTTTTACCAACAATGGACATTGATTACGATAATGACCCGGAGTTTTACATTTATAGCAGATTATAATTTTATTTTCATCCTGCATTTTGGCATTTGTCGTTGACTTCCTGCTATTAGCGCTCTGATCGGTGGTCCCACTGTTGCCAGGTCTCGGCTTTGTTTCGCCCATTTTGACGTAAACGCTGCTTAGGTATTTGACGTATCGTTCGATGTCATTCCCGCCAATTCTAACGGTTCCGAATCTAACAACTTTGTCTTTATGACGTCGGCTGAAATTGCAATTCCGGAATGCTCAATGTCCATAATCATTGGCGAAAAGTCCGGTAATCCTGCAAGCCACAATGATCCAATTCACTGATCTGTTATTTCAAACCCTGTTCCATTTAACCTTTGCGATGTTGCCACAATTTTCTCGCCGTATTGAAATCAAGTGACGCAATAACGAAATCTTTCTCGCAAAACCTCAGTCGTCAAACAGGGATTTGAGGTTATCCCACCACTCTTTCGAAGTTTTCGTGTTCTTGATATGCACGTACAAAGCCGGGTCGATGGTCAGGCATAATTTATTACGCGCCTTCGCATCGTCTTCAGGTTTTATGTCTTTTCCACACAATGTAACTTTCCTTCCAATACGAGCGCATTTTCAACTGCAAATTTCCACTCGTCAAAGTTTTCCCCGCCTTTAAGTTTAGGCACACTGGCTAAATAATTAGCGGTCATCTTGCACAACACAACCGTGTCCGAAATAATATAAGTTTACAACTGCATACTCAATACTTTATTATAAAACTGGATTGGCGTGATGGCTCATAACCTATAAAAGCAAACACGTTTGGTTACTCGTTGCAGTGCAGACTAACTTTATTTCGTTCCACGCTAGTTTACAAATTTTATGTCATGCCTAGATGTCGCTAGTAGTGTGATTCATTTGATACTAAGATAATAGTTACAACAGTATTTACGTTGGGCGGAAGTGATGCTATGCCCTCCTCATTCTCCGAGGATGAGGAACGTGATGATGATGATGATGAGACATCAGGGGGTCGAGTCTGTTATTGCAATCGTGTCTCAATGACCGGTCAATGATCGATTTTTGACGTATCACGTCAAACTTATGACACATTTCCCATAGGAAAACTGTCAAAGTTGTCAAATATTCGATCAATGACCAGTCATTGAGACACGATTGCAATAGCAGACTCGAGCCCCAGGTCACCTATTTTTCGAATGTTGGTCTGATTAGAATATGACGCACGCTGGTGACAGCGAGAGACAGGTATAAAACCATGGACAAATCGGTAAGTTTAAACCATAAACTTCAGAATAAAGGCGAATTTACATCAGCTTCTTCACCTAGCAACGCTGTGTGTTTTAGAAAACCACACAATAAGTATTCCACAACTTTTCACACAACGCCATTTAGTTAAGCTTGAGAGCTTGTGATATGGGTACTAAACAGCTGATAAACACACTTATATATTTAAAATAATACATATTATTTTTTTCTTTTTAAAATAAATCTGCAGTGAAAACTGGATCGACGTTTCCAATACAGTGTTCAGTGATATTTAAATACATTGTAAATTCAGTATTTTTGTAAATAAATTCTAGTTCACAAAATATTTGTTTAATTTTCAAGGGGAAGTGACATCGCCGCTTTGACCAGAGAGAGGTACTAACAGGTCGCACGGGTCGATCGAAGGTTAAGCTACGTTTGCCAAGGTCGGTCCATGGATGGGAACCACAGTGGGAAAGCACCATTCCATTTCGTTTGTAGATTTCTTGACAGTCGTTACGTGTAGTCAGAAGCCCGAAAATATGACAACCAGTTTAACCAAAGGGTATTGTGCTATCCAGTTTCTTGTTGGTGGAGATAGTGTAGGCAGTCGCTGCATGTAAAACACTGGTAGTCTGGTATACAGCTGCATTCTGTTAGACTGGAAGCTGATTTCCAACATAAAAAAAAAACAATAGGGGAAAAATCTATAGGCAGATATTGTGCGCTGGCTGTGGGCCGTAAATATCAGCGAAATATACAAACGACACTTAAAAAAACATTTTTCTATTTATTTTTACAACACCAAATGGTAATAAAATAAAGGTTATCTTTTATGTTTTGTATTAG
Organism: Euplexia lucipara; assembly: GCA_921972225.1. Classification (NCBI taxonomy): domain Eukaryota; kingdom Metazoa; phylum Arthropoda; class Insecta; order Lepidoptera; family Noctuidae; genus Euplexia; species Euplexia lucipara. The sequence goes on from OV179151.1 coordinate 6,863,305, forward strand.
AACGACTTGTATGAATATTTTAACATGGTCGACGATTATATTTGTTATGTATTCATGTACCGACTGAAAGTTTAATCATGAGGGAATAATGTTATATTTATTTTAATCGACTATTAGTGCAATGATTATCGTGTTAAAAAAATGTAGTACATTTTTATTGACGTATGTTTTATTGACAATAACAATGGTGGTAAGACATATTTCTTCTTTAGTTGCAGTGGCTTATTAATAATAATAATAATAATAATAATTAAATTTTTATTGACCTATTGGGACGGGTTAAAATCCTGTTATAAAATCCTGTTTATTAAGTACTAGCAGAGATCCCGCGGTTTCGGCCGCGTAGGTCCCGTTCCCGTGGGAATACAGGGGTAAAAAGTAGCCTATGCCACCCGGGGATAGTGTAGCTTCCCAACGGTAAAAGAATTTTTCAAATCGGTCCAGTAGTTTCGGAGCCTATTCAATGGAAACAAACAATCAAACATTTCCTCTTTATACATTATATTAGTACCTATATACTAGTCCGTTAAGCCCCCTTATTGGTTTAGTGATTGCAAGAACTACTGCTCAGTATGACTGCCCGGGTTCGATTCACGGGACGAGTAAAAAGTGTTGTTGGGTTTAATGTACCTACGTAGGTATTGCCTTGGTAGCAGCCCGGACTCTGGGTGTGGTTTTTGGCTCAACATTATCAAAAGCCTACGCAAATCTAATCCTTTTGCTTCGATTACGTATTTAAAAGTAGGTATGAGGTACAGGGTTTAAAGTTCTTCACCTACCATTAAAAAGGGAGGATCCTCCGACCAGACGGGTTTTGTGTGGTGGGCTACTACTGTCCGACGGTAGTTGTCCGGATCTTGTACGTTAAATCGCGCGGATAACTTTAACATCGCGATGTAGGATACCTGCAGTCTTTAGTTCGTATGCGGTGAGATAGATGTCGCTGCACTTAGTAGGTATTCCTCAAGTTTCCAGGAAACTTGATTACTTATTCCTCTGAATCACATACCTAGACAACAGATTTTCAAACAACTTCTTGTGTCGATTTCTCAGGAATGTGGCCACATAATTAATTCACCCAGTGAAATGAATTAAGGTGATATTGGCGATGGGTCAGAGAGGTTTTTACTAAAAGTCGATTAAAATTAAAAGTCAATTATTGAAAAAAGGCCAAAGGTCAGCTGCAGGACTTTTTGAACGTCAAGATTTAGATAAGACGATCGTTCAAAATGCCCGTTCTTTACCACTGATTTACAGTGTTTTATCTAGGAAGAAGCAACACGTCAGACCGATAAGTTGGAAAATCTTGAGTTTACACAATAAGCGCGGATTCACTGTTGTGGGCACGATGGGCATGCCCACAAACCTAATATTGAGATCTATTGGATAATGTTTTGAACCCAGGGCTTATACTAGTGTTAGACCCGTGACGCCTACGTATTACCTGTATTCTGTATTGACTTATTTACTGTTTAACGTGTTGGCCGGAGTGTCATTGACTTTTTGGACAATTTTGCTGCTCCATAGTGGTATAGACCTATTTACTGTATAAGGTCTTGGCGGGAGTGTCATCGGTTTTTTGAAAGCTTTTACTGCTCCGTATCGATTATTTATTTATTTATTTATTTTATTTTTAGGAAGGCTTACAGACTGACAATCCAGTGAATAAAAATATAATATTATCAAAATAGCTAATAACAAGCCTCCACATATACACACACCGGCAAAATTAGAGGAACACAAAAAAAAGGTGCCTTTTTTTTAAAACATGTGGGTATTTCGACAAGTGGTTCTGTTATTTGAATGATTACCCTTTTTTCATACAAAATTAAGCGGATTTTTGACAGTTTTCAGCCTTCTAACATAAATTATACCCTCATAAGCGTTTATTTACAATTTACGCTTCTGAGTGTTTTTGATAAGAAATTTGGTTTAAGCAGTCAATGGTGGCCCTAGCTCATTTTGTTTGTTTTGTTTGGTGAGTTAACATTGTATTGCATACAGAATGAGTGATTTGCCAGCAACTGAAGTCGCCAGGGCTGTAACAATGATTGAAGAAGGTCACACCTACCGATCAGTCAGTCGAACGTTGGGTGTATCAGTATCCGTGATCCACCGTAATGTGCAACGATACAGACAGACAGGATCTTACGTGCGCAGGCGAGGCCAAGGCAGAAATCGTGCAACCAGTGCCATAGACGACCGTTTTATAAGGGTGCAAACTTTGAGAAATCGTCGTCAAACGGCTGTTCAGACCCGAAATCTTTTGGAAGAAGTGCGTAACGTACGTGTTAGTGAACGAACAGTGAGGAGAAGGTTACATGAAGTTGGTTTGAAGTCATACGTGCCAGCAAAAGCGCCTAAACTTGAGGTGAGCCATAGAGTAGCAAGATTAGCGTTCGCTCGTCAGCATCAAAATTCTCCCTCACATCTTCCTCCCCACATCTTCCTCCCCACATCTTCTCCCTTCCGTCCTCCCCACATCTTCTCCCTTCCGTCGATGAAATTTACACAAAAGCGGCTTTCGTCAGAGAATAAAACTCGACTCCACTCATTAGACCAATTTTGATGCTGACGAGCGAACGCTAATCTTGCTACTCTATGGCTCACCTCAAGTTTAGGCGCTTTTGCTGGCACGTATGACTTCAAACCAACTTCATGTAACCTTCTCCTCACTGTTCGTTCACTAACACGTACGTTACGCACTTCTTCCAAAAGATTTCGGGTCTGAACAGCCGTTTGACGACGATTTCTCAAAGTTTGCACCCTTATAAAACGGTCGTCTATGGCACTGGTTGCACGATTTCTGCCTTGGCCTCGCCTGCGCACGTAAGATCCTGTCTGTCTGTATCGTTGCACATTACGGTGGATCACGGATACTGATACACCCAACGTTCGACTGACTGATCGGTAGGTGTGACCTTCTTCAATCATTGTTACAGCCCTGGCGACTTCAGTTGCTGGCAAATCACTCATTCTGTATGCAATACAATGTTAACTCACCAAACAAAACAAACAAAATGAGCTAGGGCCACCATTGACTGCTTCAACCAAATTTCTTATCAAAAACACTCAGAAGCGTAAATTGTAAACAAACGCTTATGAGGGTATAATTTATGTTAGAAGGCTGAAAACTGTCAAAAATCCGCTTAATTTTGTATGAAAAAAGGGTAATCATTCAAATAACAGAACCACTTGTCGAAATACCCACATGTTTTAAAAAAAAAGCACCTTTTTTTTGTGTTCCTCTAATTTTGCCGGTGTGTGTAGTTAAACAAAAAACAAAAAGTCGATAAAAAAGACAGTGCAAATAGGTAAACATTATAATTTGCTAAGAATCGATAAGTCGACTAGGTATCAAGATAAAAAAAACTGTGCCATAAGCCGTCTTAACACGTTCGCGGACACTCGGCCTGATTTTGCAATGCCACTTTGTCACTTAATTTTGTATGGAATGCTATAGTCGCATCGTCACTGGTAGGTTTTACTAAGGACATAAATAAAATCACAACGGCCATAGCCTTCGCCTGCTATACCCGCTTCATCACTGCTGAATAGTTTATAACTATATACATTTGACACAACGGCTATAGCCTTGGCCCTAGGTACGTCTGAAAATGATGATGTACTAGGTTGTTGATAATCTAGAGGTGTCGTAGGTTGCTGCTGATTTATTATCAACCTCGGAACTCGGAACTAGTACTGTCATATCAATGTTTTTAGAAGATATTGAATTTTCACTGTCCATCCAGTCCTGAAAAGCATTGGTGATTCTATTGATCTTGGTGGAGTAATATCGGAAACAAACGAACGCAAGATACTGTCTGTTTCTGTCTGAATTAAATTATGTGCATTTTCGATATCAGCAATTGAATCAGCTGAGTCAACTGAAGCATCAAGCAGGTTATAAAATGTTTTACCTTACTACCATACCGTCCTCTTCAGAGTAAGTTACCTACAATAACACAGAAATACAGACGAATTTGTAGCAAAAATTGTATTAAATGTTTGTTGATATCGACATTACTATATTTTAAATTAAATATTACTGGTTTATTATTTATATTTAACTATATAAATCAAATAAACTAACCGCCACAGCGGAACAAAACCACGACTACGACACATCCGCTCCACCGGGCACTCGCCGACCGACTGAACAAACCGCCATACAATCAGTGCTGCCAATAAAAAAATCTCGATTCCCCGCGTGAGTGTTGTCAATTCCCCGAAATTCCCCGCTTGTTTTTGATTTATTCCCCACAAATTCTCCGAATTGATATTTTTGGAATAAAAACACAGTTTTATTCAAAATTTGTTTGATAGGTACTTACTACAAAAAGTTTTATAAAATACAAAAACATAAATAACAAAATTGGCTCACATTTTGGCCTTCATTTTAGTTGGAATAGTAGGATATATCAGTAATCATATTTCGATTGGTTCGAATTTTAGAAGATTCCCCACTTCAGATATAGAGCTGCACGTTTTAACCACTTTTCCATAATTTTATTAAAAAATAAAAACCGAATGCACCAATTTAAAAAATCAACAATGTAGAAATGGATGCGTTCAGAAATACAAAATCGTAATCAAATGACAGTTGACTGTTGAGCAGGAATTTGAGTTGTGTTGCCATTCAAAATGTTGTTAGTAGTGTCGAGCTGTATCTGCCAAGTCCTTACGTGATTTTTTAGTCGTAGATATTACCCAACATAAAATAGTTTTAGCCAAATCGGTCTGGATTCCCCGAAATTCCCCGATTTATGTCATTCCCCGGGCTTTCCCCGCGCCAACCCTCTATTCCCCGCAAATCGGGGATTTTCCCCGCGATTGGCAGCACTGCATACAATTCACGCTGCTATAGCAGGTGCGTCACTGTGCGTGCGCACACAATAAGGACGACTAGTGACAGGTTTGAAGATGTAAAAAGAGATGTTATATGACACCTAGCGATTTGAAAATTTTAGTCTGGGGGCACTTAATGATAAAATGTACGGTGGCAGTATAGAGAATAGTCTGCTAAAGCCGTTGTGCCCCTGGAGTGCGAAAAAAATATACGGCTATAGCCGATGTGTCACCCTGAGTAAATCACAGATGACTGCTATAACCGTTGTGTCCGCGAACGTGTTAAGGTCGAAACACGGGTGCAAAATAAGTCGACATTAAGGTCTCTAGGAAGTCTATTAAAACCAAGTGCACTTCTTATAGAGAAAACATTCCGCCTATAATTAGTCAACGCAAAAGGTACATTCAATATTGGCCGTTGACGTAACCCGATATAGACCTATTTACTGTATACGGTCTTGGCGGGAGTGTTATCGGTTTTTTGAACGCTTTTGCTGCTCCGTAGTGATATAGACCTATTTACTGTATAAGGTCTTGGCCGGAGTGTCATCGGTTTTTGAACGCTTTTGCGGCTCCGTGGTGCTAAAGACCTATTTACTGTTTATGGTCTTGATGGGAGTGTCATCGGTTTTTTGAACGCTTTTACGGCTCCGTAGTGCTAAAGACCTATTTGCTGTATAAGGTCTTGGCGGGAGTGTTATCGGATTTTTGAACGCTTTTGCTGCTTCGTAGTCAGACTAACACCTGGCCTATTTTTAGATAGCCGTGACTACAACCTTTTGTGGGGGTTACATCAGCGTCAACAATACATATTTTTAATTATTAAAAATTATAAATCAATAATTAAGTATATCAAATAACTATGACTTTCTACTGATAAAAAAACTCTTTGTTTAAGACCTCAGACTTACTGGAAACGGAACGCTCCTCATTCCTGGGCTTCTGTCATGAGCAGCACCTGAGTCCTAGTACTATGGAACTGGTAGAACAGTTGTCTTTGGTGATATACGGGAGCGAGCTTGGCGATCGGCGCGTACGACGGTACTTCGAGCATTATAATACGCCGTTTGTGGGCGAGCAAAAATCCGATCCGTAAAATTATTTCTAAATAATATATTATTTATGCTTTTAAATAAATGTTTTTTTTGGTGCTTTGTATTTTGTCCAAAAATCTTTACTTAACTAAATATTTTTTGCCTGTCCGTCTGTCTGACCATTTGTCATAACTTAGGTATCAAGTGCCTATTTCTACAAGTATAGGTAAGCATTTATTTGTTTTTAGGCTTCTATGAGCAAATTACAAAAAATAATTACTTATTTTATTTTTTATTTTTATTTTATTTTATTTTAGGAAGAACAAACAGTAGCACAGTACAAATATGTCATAAAATCTTATGTTTAACATTTTAAATAACTATGCTACCCACTACGTTCTCCACAGATTACAATTAAAGAATTTAAAAACTAGCTAGAAACAACACGAGTACATAACATGCAATAGTCTGAGACTGGAACTACCATTCGGTTTATTAACACTTTCACTGTCCACAAAGAAGACACAATAGTTAAACATTCATGGGTCATTTGTGAACCATGGGACAGGGAAGTGGTATATTACAGAAAACAACAAAAGAAAAAAAAAAAAACTAAATTAACTTAACATTACGCTACTAAGTTTAATACCCAGTATTTTGCTCATCCTTAAGGGTAGCTTGTATTTGCTTTCTAAATACATTTTTAGTTAGATAAAGAATGTCGATTGAAGAAAACTGATTGTTGTATGTCTGAACCAAACGATGAAGTGGTGAACGAGAGCCAGCGTTGGATTTACAGATGGTGGTAGCAAAAAGACAACGAGTTCGTATTTCACGTACATGAACTGTTCGAGGAACCAGGTAACAGAGACTCTTCACTAAGTCCGGACAGTCAAAATTATTGCGGCACACATTATATAGTGTCATAGCTTCCAGAAGTTTACGTCTGGACTTTAAGGTCAAGAGATCATACTTTTGAAGAAGTAAGTGGTATGACATTTTTTTCCGAAAACATCTAAAATTCACAGCGCGAAGGTATTTACGTTGTACCAGTTCTAACGTTTCGCTGTATTTTGTGTATAATGGGTTCCAAATGGGTACTGCAAATTCCATCTGTGGCCTAATAATAGACTTATATAAATGCAAAAAAGTAGATGGTCGACGGAAGTCTCTGGACGATCTCATTACAAAACCAAACATTTGGTAGGCCTTGCTAACAATTTTTTCAATGTGAACATCTAGATGGAGCTTCGAATCCAACAGAACACCAAGATCACGGAGACAACTTACTTTATTAATAGGCGTATTGGCAAGACGATAGTCAAATTTAGTTACATTTTTCTTTTTGGTAAATGTTATAACGTGACACTTAGGAAGACTAAGGTAAAGCTTATTGGAAGAACAGTAGTTAGAGAAGCGGTCTAAATCCTGCTGGAAGTTAAGACAATCGACTTCATTAGAAATTGTTTTATAGACCTTTAAATCGTCCGCGTAGAGAAGAAATTTTGAATTTTGGAAACAGTCTTTTATGTCATTAATAAACAAAATGAATAATAAAGGTCCTAAAATGGATCCTTGTGGTACACCGGACGTGACCTGAAAAGAGCCAGATTCAAAGCCATTAACAACTACCTTTTGTGTTCTGTTAGTTATGTACGAAATAAACCACCTTAAAAGGTCACCTCTGATGCCATTGAATGCGATTTTATTAAGTAGCAGTGTGTGGTCAAGTTTATCAAAGGCCTTCTGAAAATCTGTGTAGACCGCATCGATCTGCTGCCTATTATCAAGACTATCAAATAGGTGAGACGTAAAGATAAGTAGATTGCTAATGCAAGACCTGTCTTTAACAAAACCATGCTGTTCTTTAATTAAAACACTGCGAATAGCCGGATATAATTTATTATGCACCAGTCTCTCAAATAGCTTGGAAAAAGCAGATAGTATAGAGATAGGTCGATAGGTCGCTACGTCATGCTTGGAACCACTCTTATGAACTGGAACAATATTTGCATGTTTCCAAACTTCAGGGAAAATACCACATGATAAACATTTATTATATAATATAAGTAAGGGATAGCATAATGTATCACACGTTTTTCTAAGAAAGAGGGAAGGAATCCCATCGGGACCTGGACCCTTGTTTAAATCAAGTAATTGTAATTCTTTATGTATTTCATCAAGAGACAGTTGAAGTTTGCATAGGAAGACATCATGATCAGCAATACTAGATGGCGGTTCCCAAGAGTCAAAGTCAAAAGTTGATGGCTCATATGCAGACTGAAAAAATGTAGCAAACAGATTGCACGTAGTAATAGGATCATTGGATGTTATTTGGTTGTTATGAACTGTGGATGGGATTTTATTTGCCGTTTTTCGGCTTGCAACGTACGTCCAAAATGTCTTGATGTTGGTAGCAACACTATCTTCAATTGCATTAATATATTTACTATAGCAATTGTCAGCCACCCTTTTAAATATTTTTCTGTTACTCGAAAATACTTCATAGTCACATAAATTTCCATACTTTTTCCACTTTACCCAGGCTTGATTCTTCTTTTTGTGAATATGTATAAGAGACTTGGAAAACCAATTGGGGAAATTAACATTTTTTGGTCGACGTGTAGGTGTGTGTGATTTTATAATTTCATAAATTTTTTCATAAAATATAGATACAGATTCATTAGGCGTTAAGTTATCCAGTAAAACATTCCAGTCTACGTTACTTAAATCTGAATTTATTTTGTTATAGTTGGCTTTGTGATAATTTAGTTTGTTAATAGCCGTACATTTTTGAATATGTGTAGGGTAAGAGAAGGATATGTGTACATAAAAGGCCGGGTGATAGGCGTCGACAGGTAGAAGGGGAATAGCAGGTGAGAATGAGGCTGCATGAGTATTACAGAAGAATAAGTCTAAAATACGACCGTTAGAATTAAAAAAGTGGTTATATTGTTTCAAAACATGTTGTGAACACAGATGTGATAATGTACGAGTGATATTAGTCAGTTTATTGTTTGCAGCATATTCCATGTATGACTTATTTTTTACCCAAGCAAGCGAGGGCAAGTTAAAGTCACCCGCTAAAACAATACTTTCTACGGAAGAGTTTTCACACAACACCGACAGAGAATTAAGAAAAGGTAGGTATGTATCATCAACGGTGTTTGGAGGTATGTAAGTGGCGCAAATTATATGATGTTTATTATATTTCGCGGGGACCTTTACTATCACATGCTCGGGCAAGGTTAACGGGGGTAAAAATGAAATACTAGAGGGATTTAGTTCTTTAGATATGGCTATAAGGACACCACCACCATCCTTTTTGCTGGTTAGTGAACGATTACGGTCGCACCTAAATACCAAATAGCGTTGATCAATAAATTCATTATCAGATATATCCAGCGTTAACCAGGTTTCAGTCAAAATAATCACGTCATATGCATGCGACATAATATTTAAGTATAGGGTATTCAGTTTTGTCCTGATTCCTCGACAGTTTTGATAATACAAAGATATTTTATTATCTTTAGACATTAATTAAATCTGAGGGTACTTATAAAATAAAACAAAGCGAAATAAATATTCACCTCGAGAATCTTAAGTATATAAAAAAATATCAAGTCATATACAAATACAACTATGTAAGTAAATTCGAGGGTAGAAAAAAATAAACCAAAAACAAAATAACATTCACTTTGTAACTCATAAGTATACCTAAAACAAACCAACGCTGAGAGCTCACGCAGTACGTTCACGTTTAAAAATATTGAAAGGTATACATAATCGACATGGTAAATCACAAAAATTATAAGCAAAGACATAACGATTGTTTTTAAGACTAGGTAGCAAGACGCAATAATGTTAACATCATAAAGTTGATCTAATGAGGTAGGTAGATATTGTAAACATGAAATTATAATATTAAGCAAATTAAGCTTACAATTGTAAGCGAAAATATATAACCAGTAAACATTAATTAGCCAGTTATTATTGTTATACGGTACAGATACAGATACAAGCATAAAGAAATATTGTAAACAGTATAATGCACTCATAAGCAAAATAAAAACACGGAACTTGTATGCAAAAAAATATGACAAACAGCGATAGAAACAGATGTTATCTTTATACGGGTACATTATGTAATAAGGAGATCGCTTGGTCATAAATACTGACGGCTCATTAGGATGAATTGTTTGACCTAAACTTGATACGAATGTCGTCTTCCGAGTGGATCGCAATCGTAGGTGAGTCGTCATTCTCCTTGGCCAGCACAGTGGCATTACGGACCCATACATACTTAAACTTGTATGTTTTGGCAGCATCACGGCATTTACGAAATAACTCCTTGTTACGAAGGGTCAGGTGTTCGTTCATATAGACACGACATTGAGTCCCGGCGAGTCCTATACGATCCGATGTAATACCTTTAGACAGTCTATAGGCGCTCAGCATGTTATCACGGAGAAGTCGGGACGTGAATTTTACAATAATATTCTTTGGCCGCGAATTTTGCGTGTGTGCGTGTGGAACACGGTGAATAGACACTATGTCTCGCTGTGCTATAGGTATGTTAATGTTGGCCGCAATTGACTCCAAAATAACCACTAGGTTTTCGCCACGTTTTTCCGGCAAGTTACCAATTTCTATGTTACACTGCCTAGCCTGTTGTTCTAGGCGATCTACTTTATTAGTCAGTGCAACTACGGGCTCAGACGTAGAAGTTGCGATCTTCAACTCCATCTCCTTCGCACGCTTTACGGTCTCAGTAATATTTGCAGAGTTGAATTCCACCGCAGACTTTAAATCACCGACCACCTTCGACAATTCTAGATGTTTTGTGCTCAGAGTTGATATATTACTTTTTGTTTTGGAAAATTCAGAGCGTAGTTCTTTCAACTCAGATTGAATTTGAGAGGAGGTAGATGCTAAATTATTAAAGTCATTACGCAGACTACTTATATTCGAGTTAATATTGACAAACTGGTCACGTATTTCAACGCTCAAAGAGTTCATTGATTTCTTGAATTCCTCCGAAAGTGCAGAAATATCATTCCTTAGGTCACAGTCAGGCTGCTTCCTCTTGAAGTTCCTCTGGGTTACATTGAGGTCAGCGTCGTCGCCTGAGTAAAGATCAGGAACGGATTGGCATTTACTGCTATTCGGCGATAGTGCCATAATAGAAGCAATCAAATACGACGATAAACAGCTGTTATGTTATGATTATGACACAGTATCTACTAAGATAGGCACTTGAACTGCACAAGGTAGGTAGTGCGAGCGAGTCAAAAATATAGTCCGCACTGTTTACTCGCGGGGGTGAAGAGTACCGCACTCACGCACCACGCGCACTTTGTCCAAAGCTTAAATTATTATAAACGAGTAAGTGTATGACGAAATTGTGGCTTTTGTCTTAGTAGCAAGGTTAGATTTTATATGGCACCGAAATTATACTTTTAAGGTAAAAATGATAACGCGTCTGCTCTAGCTAGTATGCGAGACCGAACTGACTTACCTTTGCCTACTCCCGAAACACTCTCAGTTACCGGTTACCGTAGCAAGGGAGAAAATATAACATTATCCCGCCTCCAAAGACAACTAAATATTACTAAAAAAAGCAGGTTCTCTTTTTCGGTAGCCTATTAGTAGGTACCTACTAGTGGCATCTAAAACCTATAACACAACATAACAGCATGTATTCCGGCACCAAACTCGCCAAATGTCGGTATACCCTCCTACTATAGGTTTACCTTTGCCCAACCTTTCAAGGAGCGCAATAAATATTGAGTAATGAGTATTGAGTCGTGGGAAGTGCTGGTTCACCATGTCCAATACATTAAGAAGTCAATGCCATCTAAACTCCACGACTCAACATCGTAGGTAAGTACAACAAAGTATCAAAGTTAACGTCAAAGTCAAATCATTTAGGTATTTCCATTTAAAGACCCATAAAAGGCACTTTTGAACGCCAGACCACCATTCACCAACCACTCTTTTAATTCACGAATGGTTCTAGTTGCTCATTCCAAATGGTAGTTTCATATGGATATGCAAGAAACTCCATACCTACTTACTCTTTTAAAATAAATTTTACAATGTTTTGGTATTCATATATTTTGTATTATTACATAATCTGCAGATGACAAAACAACTACAAATCAAATAAAGGCGACCTTTCAACAGAAGAGCCACTCCTCCATTTATATTTCCTACAGAGATTTCATTTATTTTATACTGGTAACATTACGTAGTAGGTACAGTCAATGTTTACTGTAGAGGTTTTATCCAACTGCGTCGAGGGAGGTCTGAACAAAATTGGATTGTCACTTGCCGACGGCAGTCCTTGTCGGCCACCTGCACTCCTTGAATATTATACGAAACACCGAGCCTTTTATTACTAGTCTGTAGGGATGAGGAGTTGAGGTTGAAGTTAAATGTAGAATTGTTGTGTTGACATAACTCTCTGTAGTTCACTGTCTGTATCTCAATCAGATAGCAGAGCGAATATTTCAAGATCACTATCGCTCACTACCCTTTATTAAACTCGTCAACTACCGGAATTCCAGATACCTACAATTAGATACTTAAATTGCCTATTGTTCGCGGAAGCCGGCTGTCGCTCGGAGCCTGAATCCTTAATTTATGTTCATTGTTATGTGTAGCTGGAGATGCAGGTGTGAGAACGTAACACACTTGGGTAGTTTTTAGTCAATAAGACCCTGACTGACTCTCATGGATCATCATGACCACCATGAGGATTTATCGACCGGACACAAAAAAACGATACATAACAAAAAAAAAACAGAAAAAAGTTATAGCCTGGTTTAACCACTCCAGACCTCCTTTTGGTCGTGAGTTGCTTAACCAGGCTATAAGCTGAGGTCTCCAACCAAGGCAATAAATACTTAAAACATTATAGGTACTTACTCGGCTCTACGTACTAGCCATGTTTCCTATAGGACTCTAAAATTTTAGAAAGAAAAAAATAAGCATTTATTTGGCCTCGAAACACATTACAAAACAAACTAATCACTTAAACCGTAGTTAAGCATAAAGCCCTGAGATAGCATAACACCACGTCTCATTACAAACAAAAATTCTCCATTTATGAGTGACGTCATAACGATGACGCGACGAATTCTATTATACAAAGTACCCCGAGGCTATAGACTATAAATCTTCTCTAATGATCCAATGGTTTCTGATTGTTCACTGTTTCAATTTATTTCCGCTTTTCTCCAAAATTTCCTGCGGTAACATCGTGAAAGGCATTACCATATTTTACGTTGACATCAAGTAAATGAGGTTTAACCTTCCCTGAGTTTAGGGGTTAATGTTAATAAATTGAATCCTACAGTCATGATCCAACGTATCCAATACGTAAATCTCTTATATTAAAAACAAAAGCAGTTTATGTTGATCTCGCTTTTAAGGGGGTTAAGTAACTTATTTTGAGATTTTATCCATAATCCTAACTTATCTTATAATTATACAAAATTGTTGTGTCAAAGTGTTTGTAATAAAAATCCTGCGGAACGGCTTCACCGATCCTCATAAAATTGTGTATATTCAGTAAGTCTGATAACATATGAAAATCGTTCTAGTAACCAAGGGAGGTGTCCCTTGGTTACTAGAACAATTTTCATATCATAGAATATGATATACATAATTAATCATGTTTCATATTAGTGCTTATTTCTTTAAAATTTTTAAGTTGTTCGATTTTCAGATTAGGTAAGCTTGTCAAGAATTCTATGAATTCAGTTCTGTTTCTTTTTGAAATAATCTATCATATGGCTTTAAAGTAGTTTCCTTGTAAGGCCCATTGATTTTATGTAGTAGGTACCTCCGTCATAATGTCTTCGACCAAACGAATAAAATATTTGTTTCTTTTGAAATATTTGAAAAAGCTTCTTATGGGTAATTTTCAAGATCTCAGCAACTGTATTAGTCGGAGACTAATCCATTTTAAAACAATACTACTAAGTTTTAGACAACATTGAATACCAGCTCTAAGACGTTCTTTCAATGCTGTGCACGTAGGTTCCTGCGGCCAGACGTGCCTAGTAGAGGTGCGGCTATATTCCTAGTGTACGATTCCTCCATGCTATATTCATTGAAATGTACAACCAAATCTATAGGGGATTGAGCCATATTTCTCACCATTTCGAAGCGAAAGCCTTTAATATTTTGGATTATACTATACCAATGACTTGTTTACACGTTTGGGGAGTTAGATGTTAAATTAAAATAGCCGCTCGTGTGATATAGTGAGCGGTAGGGGCAGGTAAGTTCGCGAATATCATATGCATTTACCACTAAAATTAATCATTGCGCAACTCACTGTCAGCGCTCAAGACACGACCGTGCTCAAGATCCGTGCTGCTAACTGTACGAAAGTTAATCTACGCTTACCAAGGTCACTATGTGGGTGAATTTTCGTCCATTTGTAAATCTTGACAGTCGTTACGTTAGTTAATAGCCCGAAAGTCTAACAAGGTTTCGTGTTTCCTAGTAGGTAAGTAAATAATAATAATACCATCCTGTTACTGTCCCACTCAAGCATTGATCACTACGCTTGCTCAAGGCGAATTGGCGATATCAAACTTATATTAACTATAAGTTCAGGTGTTCTCACTATGTTTTCCTTCACCGATATCAATGATGTCTAAGATAAACGTAGAAAGTACATATGAATTGAAAAAGCCACATTGATACTTGCCAGGATTTGAACCACAACCTTGTGCATGAGAGGTAGGCGCCTTAACTTCTGGGCCATCACGACGATGGTAGTAGGTAAGTAACTCAATGATAAATAGATAATAATTGGGTGCAATCAACTGGTATACATCTGTATCCGGTTAGACTGGAAACCTTCTTCAACTTCAGAAAAATGCTAGGCAGATAAAGATTTGTTTTTATGTTGCTTTCTGCTATATTCAAGTTTCAATCACGATTCCTGACAAAAGTTAACTCCACACATAATTCTGTACTAATCAACGAAGCTAGACAGCTCCGGTGCAGTGTAATTGGAGCTTTAGTTCATACTCCATACGTAAAAACTGTTACTATTCGATTACGTCCCTCGCTTTTCGCACACTGAGCGTCCTTAGCGATGCCGGCGTTGAAGTGTCAAGTTCGTAGTAAAAATAGCTTACTTTCTGTGAATGCCCATATTTCGGGGATTGATATTACAATGGTAAGACATTCTTTTTTTTTGTTTTTGCTTTGGTATTAATATAAGGCTTACGTTATAACCAACCTGTTACTGTCACACTACAGGGTAAGGACCTCTTCTGATGTACCACAGCAATAATAAAAAACCATAAGTTGCTTTATTCGAAAACAATAATAACAGCTACATCTTCCGCTATATTAAGCAATGCGAAAATATGATCCTTTAGTTGGCTATTTTTGTATTTACCATTCGCGTTATCTTCGCAAAAATGATTACTTGGTATGCGGTATTACTCGTACCCAGGTGATTTAGGGGCGCGCGGTAGGATTACGCTTCCTAAAGACACCGTGGTGATTTTCTTGGTGAGTATACCTATTCTCTAGATGTTTTCTAGGGTAGGTCTAAACCTTCAAAATCGATGGATCTACGAGGTTGTTCACCCTGACCTTAAACAGGATTTCCTCAGGCAAATCCCGTCCCAAAGCTCGCCACAGTACAAATATAACAGTACATCAACGCGCTAAAATCTCTCTAGATCTAAGCATATTTTGTCAAAGTTTGCCCACTGAATTATTAACTACCGACCACGCTTAGTATTCTATGCCGTCCCACGTAACGTATGTCGGTCTCTGGCTGTATTTGTACACTTTGGGTCCTCTGGCTTAAGTTCCTTAAGTAGTCCGTTTGACATACGGGGTAAAAGGGACATGGATGCACAATCTGATGATAGGTATCATGGATTCAGTGTGATTATTCCGGCGCGCGGCGTTGAATTTTTGTCGCTTAAATCCAATTTTTCTATTTTTTCTGTTGTTTAATTTTGCGCTTTGTTCGGTAATAGATCGTGATACATTTGTAACCCAGTGCGATTTATTAAAGACAAAAGTGAACTGTTCAATTTTAAATTAAAAAGCTCTTTGAGTTAAATAAAAAGTATTTTCCCATTATTTTACAGTTTGTAAAAAAAAACATCTCAAAAAATCGTAAACAGTATTTTATTTTATTAATACCTATATTTGGCTCACCATCAATTAAGTACACAGATACATACTCGTAGATTTGTCATCCGATAGATTAATAGACAATTTCTTTCAGGTAAGCACATTTTGCAATACCTTCTTATTTAAATTAGGATAAACCCGGTGAAAATAATTCAACGCAGGGCCTCCAGAAGGCTACTACTACAGCAATGTAATTCTGTAAAAATCACCTCGTAAAAATGTAAGTGAAGTGAAGGCGAATTGAACATTATCTCTAAAATGTTATTTTCAAATATTTGTTTGTAAATGGGGCGTTGGTATGCCTATGTTAAATAAATAAATAAATAAATAAATAAATCTGTCATTTCATACTAATGACACTGACACTTTACTTCACTCAAGTTTTCACAGGGTGATCTCAAAGTATCTACGAGTAGGTATGCGTCGATGTCCTTTCCACCCTAGATACCTAAGCCTTTAAATAGATAAGCAAACCTCTTAGTGGTAGCAAGTTGAAGGCGGTGACTAAACCACCTATGGTAATACTGTCTGGGGGAGATTTAGACTTCCTGGCGCGCTAAGTAGCCGCCTTAGTTGAGCTTGCATTATGATTCTGAAAACTAGAATATAGACAGAGTGCATTGTTTCGCTTTTGTGAACTCTAGATTACTTAAAAGCTTTTTGGCCTTTCAACCATATTAGTAGAAGCCTAATGGGAACTTCTACTCCATACAAACTTTTACCTAGCACTTCACTGAGGGCGCAATTGCGTTCGACAGTTCGTCTTTGCAAAACGAGAGCAAAGTATGTAACGACCGTAGAAATATTAAAAACTTATTTTAATACGTCTTTGGGAACGACGTGCTCATTCTTTCACATCGACGACGCGGCGAGCGCGCTCCAACGGCAGACTGACACAAAATGCGTTCGGTCGTAAGTAGTGGATCGGTGGCGTCTTGATCTTTGTTGTTTTCACTTTGCGTATTAATATAGGTACCTACCTACTGCCTGACTGGCCTGACTGTTTCTCCAATATAGCTTTGACGTATGATTAATGCGAGTCTTTGAATCCAGTGCCAAGAAAAAGTCTGCAAATGACTATCACCAGGAATGTTCAATAACGAGCAGACTGAGATTATCACTTCCTCATTATTCGTAATGCTTAATAACTTATTGAATAAAATGAAGAGATCTCCAAGGTATCTCACATAGCCCGAAGAATTGCCAATATCAAGTAGCTGTGACATTGCTCGCAGAGTCACCGTTAGGGCGAAAGGGTTCTCGTGTGTTGGGGCAAAAATAGTGATGTCATCGGCATCCTGCTGAGTTATAAGCCTCGAGTTCGAACCCAAGAATCACACCTCTGACTTTTTCGGATTCATGTGCGTATTGTATAATTTCTTGAGGGCTACGATCATTAGTTTTAGTGTTAGATCTTGCATCGTTCTGAACTTTTCTTGTAACTAAGACTACTACTCTGTGTTCAACTTACTCTGTCTACTTCCTTCTTGTAACAATTTCATTTTAATCTGTTCTAACGTGATTTCTTGTCCACTATTATCTACAGCCATAATGAGAGAGCTGTACTCAGCAGTCAGGGGTAAAGAAATTCTGATACCAGACGAGTAATTCCCGTCTCATTAAAAATACGTTTAATTTCACATTTTTGACAAGTTTTTGACATTGGTCGCTGAGATTAGATTACAACTAGATTTGAACGTTTTTAATTACAAGAATTTTCCTTCTGGTTAATCACTTACCACACATAAAGACTGCGTATTAAAAGAAGCAGCGTGGACCTACGATCTGGTGAAAGCTACAGGGAAGCCATCGATTGATCTATCGATGAGGGCAGCGTAGGACCAATGCTGTAGAAATCATTGGCTTATGACCAGCTGTGGACATCATCATAAGCCCATAGTTGTCCCAAATAGACCCTCCCACCACCAAATGAGCGCCACAGCGCCCTGTCTTTAGCTTGCCGCATGCAGCAGTCTTGCAGCAGGCTGAGGACATCATATTTTGAGTAAAACAATGACGAAAATTACTGTAATATCTTTCCACTTAAAAAGAAGTGAAACCTACCAATTGTATCAGAAGAATTCTTGGTATTCAAAACGTTACAGGAATATACACTCTTTCTCTCACTTGATTTATTTTACACCAAACACCAATACATTAGCAACCTCACGATATAAATAAATCACAAAAAACGCGTCTCAAAATAATTAAATATCTATTTACTCCGTTTTTGCTAGCTCAAGTCGATCCTTACTCAGCACAAAAGCGACGAAGAGCCTTCCCTTTACAATTTACATCTCAGCCCCGGGTTTTTCGGCACATTTAATCAAGAAATTGCTCAAGCTAGACACGACTCTATGAGACTTAAATACAATTTAGTTGCAAGACATGATTTAATCAAAGTCAAATTAGAAGTACCTAGTTCTACCAAAAAGTAACAGTCTACAAAATTTCAAAATTTGTTTTATCGCGCCAATCTGGTCGTAAAGTATAAAATGTTACTATTCTAGAATTGCGAGAGAGTGATAAAAGTAATTCAAATTTTCAGCAACTATGTTGGTACATAAATAAATATGCTTAATTAACAAATAATATAACACTTCATAAAACGAAATAATTATTAATAGGTCTGAACAATGATTTTATTGCAGAACTATGTACGTGCAGCGATGAACTTTCAGTGCACGATTAAGCATCAACAGTTGAAAATACAACAATTAAGCGCTTATTTAAGTATCACCTAAAGTGACCATCATATCTGTTACTAGATTATTGGCAAATGAATGATTTGTGATTTCTTAGTAAAAACGGGAAGGAAGAAACAAAATGAATTAAGTCTTAAAACCAGTTACTTGCATGTGCCTCCTCGATCACCAGTTAACTCACTAACACCAGTTGCTACTCACTATAAATTTATAACGTAACAGGTTCAGTGTAATAAGGGCAAGCTTTATTGCCATCAATGGAGTATAATGCTAGACTCCAGGCTGACAAATTCCAGATGGAAAAACTCAATAACACTTTCTCCGACTCAGGGATCAAACCCAGGTCCTCATGCCCACCAGTAAGTAGCTTTTGTGACCACTAGATTAAAGAGGAGTTAATTTCTTCTAAAAGAGGTAACAATGGAACGCCGTGAAAGCTTATTTCTACACAATGTACAATTTAATCAATACCTACCCATGCCCATAGAATGAAGTTACCATATTATTTATTTCCGTTGCAATTCCCAAAGTAACCGCACATAAGTAATAATTGGTAAACACCAATATTTCACAGTGTAACTGCGGTGCTGTTAAAAAACTACTAACTTTAAATTGAAATAAATTCCAATTGGAAACCGTTGGAGGGTCCAGTTTTCTACTTTTCATTTATAAAAGTGGAACAGTATTGTTATAATATATGTATTATATACGGTCGGTCTGTCTATGCTTGTGATTTTCAGAACTGTAGCGAATGAATCTGGAGTGGTATGAAACAACATTGTTTTGATAAAGTTTGTTTTGGAGTTTTTCCGTGGTTGAGATTTTATTTAGCTATTTTGAAATGTGAAATGTCAAAGTTTGCTAATTTCAATGATGGAGAATGTATGAAGGGAATTTTAATTCCATCAAAACATTTCAAGTAAAATCTGGCCAAGACGACCACATAAGGTTTGCCCTGTGAAAAAGATATTCTTTGTTTTAGCAGTGAAATTCTGCAGGAATCTACTCCTAGAATGTAGAAGGTGTCAGGCCCTACTTACTATTATGCAACAAAAACTAAAATTCAATTAAACGACTGTTCCTCCTTATTTATTGTAGGTATTATTTTATTCATTTGTAGCAATTTATAGCCGCGCGCTAGGGGCACGGCAACTGAACAAGCGCTTAAAAGGTAGGAAGGTAGGAGGTTAGGATTATCTGTAAACAATACGATGACTAAATTGATGATAGACCTGCAGTGCTATTCTGAAAAGTTTATTTGCGAAATCACTTCTGAATCCGCAGTGAAATCATGTGAAATTAAAATATCGTATTCATATATGGAGTGATTTCGACACTGGCGCCACCAAGTGGTGATCAAAGTGAGACGAACTAAACCGGGTGAATATTTTGACGTTGACATGTGAATACCGAAACTTGTACAGGCGACATTAGAAGCGTAGTAATTATGACTTTCGAAGTGATTTACCATTTACAGAATAGCCCTGCTGACATCCTGTACTGTAAAAACTAACTTGTGAACTGGCACTGTGAGTCGTTTGTTCTCGTTAGTTACATTGTCTAAACTACTGCAGGTTTCAACAGAAATTGTTACGCAAAGCAATTACGTTTAGAATAACCCTGTAAATATGTACATGTAACCTGAGCGAGCTTGTACTGTTTTTTAAAGTGAAAAGTGTTTATTGAAATTCAGAAGAAAAAAAAATCAAACAACTTCTTAAAAAAACACTATTAGGTAAAAACAACTCCAGTTTCTCTGTCTGTAGCTTTGGTGGTTTTGTTTCGTTCATTATTGGCCGCCGACTTCCGAAATAGGAGTTATTTTTCACCTGTTAGTGTTTTTTTAAGAAGTCGGTTGTTTTTTTTGTAAAAAAGCTTTTATTTTGCAATTTTTGGTTTCTTCGTATGTAAAGAAAGTCTTTTAAAGCTTTAAATAATCATTGAAACTGGTTAACAAATTGCTAAAGAAGTTCTTTCTAAACATTAATATGCACATCTCTGCCGGGCCCCTTTAAAAATAGAAGGACGTAATGTTATGTTATGGAAATACAAGCTCAGCAAAGACATCTGACTATAGCAATCGCGAATAATTTGCTGTTATGTGTTGAGGAGTTCCGTTGCCTACTTTCTAAATGAAAATGCTTGATTTGTTATTAAAAATGTTAAAATTGGTGCATACAGCATGTGAACTGTTTTTTTACACAACGCCTTCTAATCAAGCAAGCTGATAATCATACTTATAACTTTCTAAATACACACATAAAGATAAATTACACCCAGACACAGAACAAATGATCGTGCTTATCACAAATACATTTGTCTTGGGTGGAAATCGAACACACGACCTACGGCATAAGCCAGAGCCACTAACCATTTCTTTTGCCTGTCTGTAAAGCCTTTATTCGTAGCTTGTCGCTGAAAGGACGTTTTGACTCGTTTGTAAGAGATTAACGATACTTTAACTTTCAGATAGCTAATGTTATAAGGAACGGCTTATAGCTTTAGCAGATAAGAGTAAGAAATCTATGTAAAAAACTATAAAATTTTACCAAAACGAAGTTGCAAGCAATATCTAGCTTTTCATTAACTCATTAGGCTCCGCGTGGACACCGGTGTCCGCAGACAATAGTAATTTAATTGTGTCTGGATTGCGGTAATTGACTAGTTAAAACGTTACCACACATTAGGAACTTCTTGCGTGTCGTAGGTTCATTTACAATCATTTAAAGTCAGGTCTATACACAAACAGTCAGACTTTGAAAAACTACCTGTAGGCAAAATTACACGTCATACTTTCTGCTAGGCAATCTCGCAGTAACACACCATAGAAAGGCCACAGTTCGTTACGACAGCACAATTATAAAGGATCTAAGCAAGTGTGAAGCATCTAATTAAGATAATATGCACCCAATGATACCGAAACTTCATTCGGTTGATCGTCAAACGAATGGGTTTTAAAGGACTAATTGCCTGTTTAATAGTGTTACCATTGAATCGACTTTGATCATCGCTGTATGATTAATTTTGTTTACTCAATACAAAGTAGTTTGATATTTTATTGGTTGAATACAATTTTGGTTTAGACTGGCTCTTGGCTAAAAGTTGGTGTTGGTGGTGTTTTCAAAATTAATTTCGCAGAAATTTTAATGTACACATACATACATTAACTCACGCCTTTTTCCCATGGGGAAACAGGCGTGAGCAGACAAAAAAATGGGCAGAAACCATATGCTATGATTCTGACACACTTCTTATGCTTTGTTACATTCATACATGCTGGTATACACACTGCACGCCGGTTGCGAGTACTACGCACCTGATCTTTCTAAAGAACCTCACCAATAAGGTATGTCCTTACCTTCCTCACCTTCTAGGGCGTCCTCTCCCGCTTCAATATCTAATTACTAACTGAATAATTTGAAACATCAATTAGATCTTAAAGTTGTTTGCTCAAAAGGAGATTTTATCGAGTGTCTCATTCAAATCGGTCAGTATGGGAAAGTCTGAAACTATAAGACATACGAAGATCTGTTCTAAGGAACCATGTCATCGATTTTAATAACAAGAAAAACTGCATTCATACATTTTAAAAAACATCTGTACTATTGTAGTAACATTGTAAACGTGGTCACTTCGAG
Organism: Euplexia lucipara; assembly: GCA_921972225.1. NCBI lineage: Eukaryota > Metazoa > Arthropoda > Insecta > Lepidoptera > Noctuidae > Euplexia > Euplexia lucipara. The sequence continues at coordinate 6,885,712 of OV179151.1, forward strand.
CACCTACTAAAATAAATCAAAGTATGTGGAAACAATGCATTTTTATTCATTTTAGACATCATGTTTCGTACAGACATTTACTGCTTAATACCTACACAATCGATATCTACATAGAAATAGTGTAGGTTTTTTTTTTCAAAATAACCGGGTTCGATTCCTGAACGGAGTACAGATGTTTTTTGAAATGTATGAATGCAGTTTTTCTTGTTATTAAAATCGATGACATGGTTCCTCAGAACAGATCTTCGTATGTCTTATAGTTTCAGACTTTCCCATACTGACCGATTTGAATGAGACACCCTGTATATGGTGATTTGCAGCAAATATCATTTCACAGTGTTACAGTTTGGAAAAACAAAAAGACTCAAAAACATGTAAAAACCATGTAGGACTTAGACACACATAAAAGTGTACCAACCATGTAACTTGTACATTTCAATGATATCTAGTCAGTTCACAGTTATTGAGAAAAAACAGACATCTTACACCGCGGACCACGAACTCTCCACCACTTTCAAAATTAAAACATTTTCCATCTAAAGATTAGCTTAAAAAGGTATAAAAGAGCTACTTGAAGATGGTGTCGGTGGAAAACCTCGCCGCAATCGAAGTAATGCATCTGAGTTGCTGCACACTACTAACCACTTTGCCTCGTCTTATCTAGAAAAACTTATTTTGTATAGAACGAGACTGATAATTTACTTTTAGGGTTGCGTAGCTAAATGGTGTCAATGGAAATCTATTACTATGCCTCTGCATGTTCGTCTGTTTATCTGACTGTCTGTCAGGCTGCATCTCAACGGTAATCTATACTAGAAAGATTTGTATTTTTGTATGTAACGAATAAACCTAGAAACTACTGGACCGATTTGAGAAATTACACTATCCCCGGGTGATACTTTTTATTCTTTTATTCCCACGGGACATGAAACTACGCGGGGGAAACCGCGTGACAATCCGCTAGTAGTGTAATTAATAGATATAAATTACTAAATTGAATAATAAATCTTAAAAGAATTGGATGACATCGACAAAAAATACACAATAAAGTAAAAAATCGCAGTACCTAGTAGGTATGGCGACGTACGACTGTCCCGACAATGTATAAAGGTACACCGTAGAAGTCATGATTCCAAGTGTGGCAACACCACGGCCGCAGATAGCGAGCCGCGGCTGAAAGCCTCAATTTCATAGAGATTCATGGAAATCTGTGCAGTTTGCGGTTGCAGTTTGCGGTCTGTTGCCCATCCCGGCCTTATACAGACGCCAGCACATCGTACTACCCCAAACTGTCGAATTTCCCCTATTGAACATGAATCTTATTCTGTTTACAATAAAGTTGAAATATAATCGCAGCAATTTTACACGTAGGAGTACCTTGACGTGCTGGCCTCTGTACCTTAAACTTGGTACCTAGCAATTCGTGAAGCAGAATACTAATACTATAATGTTAGTAATTCATATTAAAAACAGTTCAAATCTTTAGAATCCTAAAAACAAAATCGTATACCTAAGTTCTTAAGTAGATGTGCCCAGAAATAGGTTAGATTTTAGAAAATGAAAATATAAATCTCACAGAACCATGAGCTAAATATAGCTAATCCGATTGACGAACCAATGTAATCTGTGAGCACCACACTGCAATAGGGATTACTGACAATGTAAGAATTGTGCAGTCCACATTTCTCGTAATATCGAAACTTGGCAGTACGCTCAATAATATCAAACTCTAAGGGCGAATTTCACCTGCGGTCAATATTCCCGTAATTAAAGTCGCTATTCCTTCTCAGCTTTTAGTTAACGGGGTGAATTTTCACATCCAGGTCCAACCTGAATGTGAAAATAAAGTTAGTTATATAAAGGCCAGTAAGGGTTATCATTCTATTTGTTGTTCTATTTTTTTTCTTTTCTCAGTTTTTTTTTAAAACTGTTTATATACATTAGAAAATCATCATTTTTTAACCGACTTCAAAAAAAGGAGGAGGTTCTATGTTCGTGTGTATGTATTTTTTTTTTTTTTTTTTATGTATGTTACCTGATATCTCCGCCATTTGTGGACCGATTCTCAAAATTCTTTTTTTGTTTGAAAGAGTCGACTTCTGAGGTGGTCCCATTTTAATTTAGTGAAGATCTGGTGCTGATCTTCGGAGATATACAACGGAACTCTTCAAAAATAGACGGCAAATCTATCGTGATTGCTGGAATCGCTTGGATGTTTATTGTTTATACAACATCATGACGTATCACCAAGCCTGTATGCTCAGAGGGGTAGGCAGATGTGTTCAATATACCTAGATTTCGACAGTTAGGTATGTTAAGTTTCATTTATTAGGGTTAGGTGGATAACCCTATTATAATGACATGTATTGTTAACAATTAACAATATAAAATGAATTCATGGCAAATGTTTAGATGGGAACAACTAAAAATGGAAAAATAAAAAACTTTTTTACAAAAAATAAAACTGACTTCAAAAATAACACTAAACGGTGTAAAATAACTCTAAATTCGGAAGTCGGTGGCCCATCAAGAATAACACAAAAGTACCAAAGCCACAGACTTCCTAACTTAGAGTTATTTTACACCGTTTAGTGTTATTTTTGAATTCGGTTTTATTTTTTGTAAAAAAGTTTTTATTTATTAAACCAGTGATATTTGAAGATTAAATGTTAATGTTTGATAGTTATTGTAGTTGTTTAGAATTTAAAGTAAAGGTATCGCCAGAAGAAAGGCAGAAAATTGAAAAAAAAAACACTGAGTTTGATTCCCATTGAGTTTTATATTTTCTTCAGTTTTTAACCGACTTCAAAAAAAGGAGGAGGTTCTATGTTCGTGTGTACTCGTATGTATTTTTTTTTTTTTTTTATGTATGTTACCTGATTTCTCCGCCATTTGTGGACCGATTCTCAAAATTCTTTTTTTATTTGAAAGAGTATACTCCTGAGGTGGTCCCATTTTAATTTGGTGAAGATCTGGTGCTGATCTTCGGAGGTATACAATGGAACTCTTCAAAAATAGACGGCAAATCTTTCGTGATTGCTGGAATCGCTTAGATGTTTATTGTTTATACAACATCAGGACGTATCATCACGCCTGTATGCTCTGAGCGGTACGCAGATGTGTACAATTTACCTAAATTTCGACCGTTAAGTATGTTAAGTTTCATTTATTAGGGATAGGTAGATAACCCTATTACCATGATATGGTTAACAATTAACAATATAAATAAATTCATGGCAAAAATATTTGTATGGGAACAACTAAAAATGGAAGAATAAAAACTTTTTTGCAAAAAATAAAACCGACTTAAAAAAACACTAACCGGTGTAAAATAACTCTAAATTCGGAAGTCGGTGGCCCATCATGAATAAGACAAAACCACCAAAGCCACAGACTTCCTAATTTGGAGTTATTTTACACCGGTTAGTGTTTTTTTAAGTGGGTTTTATTTTTTGCAAAAAAGTTTTTCTTGACTGAATTCTTGTGCGCCGATGTCCCTTACACTCTGTACAAGAGAACATTCACCTCTTTACGAAATAAAATAATATTCTCTTGAAATTCCTTTGAGATGCTGTTTCTGCCATAAATTAGAAATTATGAAATGGCTCAACAAACAAAACATTGGATATTTGCCAGCTATTGTGGTTTGAAGCATGCGACAAATCTTAAGGTGTTTGGCATGTAAGTATAGTAAGAATTACTGACCTGTATTGCAGATACAATATATGTTTTGTTTAAAAAAATAAGTCAAACGAGGTAAATAAAAACGCAGGGATGAATAGTGAAATAAAACTTTGAGGAGAATTTACACGTAAGTTAAAAGCAGTTCGTTACATACGAGGTCTCTAATACTTTTAAAACTTTGAGATAAGAAGTTTCGACACTTTATTAGTAACGAGTAATATTAAACTAGCGTGTAAATCCTCTTTTAAGTTTTGTTTGTCTGCTCCCTTCGTTCCTAATCACACCGTTTGACTGTAGTAAGGAGTTACTTAATTACTCATACTTTCGTCATTTATACCCATAAAGGATAAATTGATCGGCTAAACTATTGACCTTATCATTTTATCATTAAAAAAACATTAGTTAACTGCAAAAAACCACTGAAAACCAGCGTCAGGAGGCATCTCAGCATCTGTATGATTACCGCTGAAATTTTAATGAACCTTTTGGCCGCAGCCGTAAGACATGCAATTTTTGTATTGATTTTTTCATTAATTTGTTAATCATAATTTTATCGTGCGTGTTACAATCTGTTGGAAATAAATGTTTTTTTTTCTTTTCATTCTTTCTTGCAAAAGAAATCCGACCAAGTGCGAATCAGACTTGCAATCGAAGGGTTCCGTATATTATCGTACAAGATTTTAAAACTTGTCACCGGTGATCTCAAACGATTGAATTTCTATTGCGTCTGGTAGTCTGGCAGTTAGGGTGTTGAAGGTTGAAATAAAATTCAACCTGCATCATATTTTTATATATTTTTACACCTTCCCCATTTATACGCAGTATAATCCAATTTTAATAGACTAAAACGTATTTCGTTGGCAATGTGACTTCCAATTAAATAAATTGGGCTGAAAAGAATGTCCGCCCGTTAATTCCGGTACTACGGGCCTCGTTGGGTCATATTGGAGCCGAATAAAATAATATTTGGTTAAAAATATCGTTTCAATCAATTTATTAAATGTTTTTCTTAACAATATTGCGTATTTTGAAATGGTTTCATTTGCTTCCATGCGTCTTTTAATGATCGGAATATATTTGCATGATAAATAAATGTATAAAAATATTCCACAACTTTAACACAACGCCATCTAGTCCCAAAGTAAGCAAAGCTATTGCTATGAGTACTAGAAAACTGATAAACATACTTAGATATTTCAAAATACATACCTACATATTTTAGATAAATTACACTCAGACACAAAAGAAATGATCGTACTCATCAAACAAACATTTGTTCTGTGTGGGAATCGAACCCACGACCTCCGGCATAGCAGTCGGGGTCACTAAACACTAGACCAACAGGCCAGTCAGGCTAAGGACGAGATATTACATTATAGCACTAGGGGCATTGTTCAAGGATTTATTGTGGATATGATATTGAGTATTAATTTTCTATCTATCTACATCATCATCTGTCTAGCCTTTTCCCAACTATGTTGGGGTCGGCTTCCAGTTTAACCTGATGCAGCTGAAACCGGATGAAGCTTTTTGCTGTGCCCTTACAGGGTCTACAACGGTTCTTAGCTCTAAGCCCTCTGTTAACATCTTGTTTACCTTGTGGAACGCAAATAAATGAATATGAATATGAATATGAATACCAGTGTTTTACATGGAGCGACTGCCTGTCAGACCTCCACAACCCAGTAACTGGGTAACATGATACCCCTTGGTTAAACTTGCTGTCAGACTTTCGAGTTTCTGACTATAAGTAGGTTAAGACTGTCGAAGATCTACAAATGACAGCCGGGACCAGCAGCTGAACTTGCTTTCCGAGGCACGGAGGAGTCTTGGTATGTAATAAATGGTCACCCATCCACGGACCGACCTTTGTTCTTAGAAGGGGCTGCTTCTAATAGAAAGAAAGAAAAGAAAGAAAATATTTTATTTGTAGGCACAGAACATAAAACAAAAGATCAGCAATACATATAAAAAAAAAGAAAAGGTTAAAAAACTAAAGACAAAATTAAAAAAAAATAATAATAAAAAGACCTGTGCGAGACCAAAAAGGCGCCTATCAAAAAAAAACAAAAAAAAAAATAATAATAAAAATAAATGGTGGTAAAATGTGGCATTACTACAATAAGTATAAGTTAGTAGTATAGTATACAGAATGTTCTAACCATGGATATGAATACATTTCACTAAGGAACCATCTCGGAAATCTCGAAGAAAGAATCAGCTGTTAATAAACCTATTGATCTTTTGTATGCAACAGTAAATACTTTTTTCGAGATAACCGACTTGGTCCCGTAGTGAAAGTTGTTCATATTTATAAGTAGAACATCATGTGAAAATTTGGCTGGTGATTAAAAAATAAACCTGTATAATATTTAGTATTACTTCTGCCAAGTTCTTTGGGGAATACCTATAGGCGTAAAATTTGATGTTGAAATTGAGTAAGCATGAGGTTATTGGACGAGGGTTTTTTATTTATACCGTATTGCTCTAACAGGAGGTTCTTCAGCACACTGAACACTGCCAAAATCCAGTCTCCACTTAGGCATTCAGATGTTCCAGCCATCCGAGGGAAGGAATTGCCATACAATACAATAGGCTAGCCATTGTGCAGTCGCCATTCAATCGGTTGACAATAAATTCCAAATCAATACATTGTAACGCCAAAGAGGTTTTTTCGCCCATTTAACAAATTCGAGTGATGGGGCCAATTTCGTACACCACAAAAGCGAAATCGGAAATTCTGGTAATGATTTTGACAATTTCAAAAGATCTAAATTACGCAATATTGTTTGTTTACGTATTTTTTACGTGTTTGGCTACCGGTACTATCTAGTAGATTTAGTACTCGCAAGTGCTACTGCTGAGCATAAGGTCCAGGGTTCGATACCCGGGTCGACAACGGGCAAAACGTGATTAAAGAAACTCGGCAATTATGGACGCATTGCATGAAATTGTTGTCGTTCTGCTGTACGCACTAGGAACCGTCATTTCTGAACATCAGAGCCCGTTGTCTGACGAATTCATTGATCTGATCAATCCAAAGCAAACCTCTTGGAGAGCCGGTAGGAACTTCCCAGCGCATACATCTATTTCGTACATCAAGAACCTAATGGGTTCCATGGAAGACCAACATTTTTCGAAGTTACCAAAGATTGAACATGAAGCCGAACTGATAGCACGTCTTTCAGAAAGCTTCGACCCAAGGAATAAATGGCCGAACTGTCCCTCCTTGAACGAGATAAGAGACCAAGGCTCATGTGGTAGCTGCTGGGCAGTGCTGGGCGTTCGGTGCTGTAGAAGCGATGACTGACCGTTACTGCATACACTTCAACCAAGATCAGCAATTCCAATTCTCTGCTCAAGATCTTTTGAGCTGTTGTCCGGATTGTGGTGGATGCAAAGGCGGTTGGAAAGCATCGGCTTGGATTTACTGGACTGCTGCAGGTATTGTATAAGGGGGGAACTTCACCTCGGATCAAGGCTGTAAGCCTTACAAGATAGCTCCCTGTGAACATCACGTACCAGGCAAACTGCCACCCTGTAGTAAAATGGTTGAGACCCCGCAATGCGAAAAGTTCTGCGAGTCTAACTATAGCACTGATTATGATACAGACAAGCGACGTGGCGAGAACGTGTATAGAGTATCAGCTGAAGACCACATAAAAGCTGAACTATTTAAGAACGGACCAGTAGAGGCTGGCTTTCAAGTATATGCAGATTTTCCCACATATAAGGATGGGGTATACAAACATGTACAAGGCAAGTCTCTTGGCGGGCATGATGTCAAAATTTTGGGCTGGGGAGTAGAGAACGGTAAAAAGTATTGGCTTATGGCAAATTCCTGGAATCAAAACTGGGGTGACCAGGGATTCTTCAAAATAGTTCGTGGTGAAGACCACTGTGGTATAGAAAGCCGGGTTATAGCTGGTATGCCACGTATAAAATAAAAACCACTTTCACTTACTAACACAAAATATACTACTTTTCTTTCTGTATTTGCTTTTGGTTTTTGGTCGAAAATACAAATAATGCCTTATGTGATGTGGGCCGAAAATTTACCTGTTCAGTGATCGAAAAGTTTGTTTTATTTTGTGATAGGATTTTATTTGCTGAACGTAAAATAAATGCAGTGTCACAATCTTTAAATCTATAATCACACTAATATTTTTCTTACATTCACTTATATTTTTCCCCGTGAGTGTTTTTGCTTAGTGATGACAATTAATAAGTCGCAGGAGCCGATACTCAGGGCAGCGGGTGTAGATCTCAGGACGAGTTGCTTCTCACACGGGCACCTTTACGTCGCTTGCTCCCGCGCCACCAGTCCTGACTCTTTTTACATTTTGGCTCCTGGCAGCACAACTACCAACGAATTTTATAGGGAAGTGTTGTAAGGTATGATATCTTTGTACGTTAATTACGAGTATAATGCTATAGCATTAAGTACAACTTTTAAAATAGCATGAAAATATAAGTTATATGAAGTGAGTTATATAGGAATCCTCTTGAGTTCAGTCATAAGAGCACCAAAAATACCTAAGATGCCTGTGTCGCTATAGCGACTGGCATCTTAGGTATTTTTGGTGCTGTAAAGCCTTCACGCAGACGACGTCGCGGGCAGCAGCTAGTGCATACATATTATCATCGACGATCAATAACTATCATAGATAAATTACACCTAGACAGTTAGACAGTTAGATCAAACAAGCTAAAACAAATAATACCTAACGTAAGATTTTTGGTGGTGTACTGATGAATAATTTACGTGACAACCCCCCACTGGGAGGTGTTGATAAGAAATGAAAAGTGACCTGCGTCTCTTGCGAGTTGCGTACGTCGAAGTGGGGTAAGTTTCCTTTCTTCAAAGTTTTCTTATCGTCCGCGGCTCCAGGGATCTGATTCTGTAGTTTAAACTGTTATTAAGGCAATTTAGTGAAAAAATGTTTACATGTTTAGTTACAAATCACAAATGATATTTACAATTAAAAAGACAATTTATCATAGGTACCTACGTATAACCTAAAAACAAAATTCACTACAAACATTAATACATACATACCTACATAAACTCACGCTTTCTTCCCATAGGATAAGCAGAAACTACATAGCGCCATCTGCTACGATTCTAACATACTTGTTTGCTTTGTTTACATCTGAACATGTTGTGACACACACACGCCGGTTGCGAGTACTGTGCACCTGATCTTTCTGATGACCCTCACCAATAAGGTCTATGTAAGCCCTTCTGGGGCGTCTCCTCCCGGTGTTTCTAATAACATCCGCCTTATTAAGCTGCCTTGACCGAATTCAGCATGCCTAAAAAAAAAAAATTGATTACAGTTTACGTTGGGTTTGATATTTGCAAGAAATTTACTATCTGATACGTCTTAAATAAATATTAATTATTTGAAGCGCTTCAGAAAGCCTTCATAGTTGAAAACCACTTTTAAATAATAAATGTACTTAAAGTTAGAAATGTTGTATTAATGTAGGTTAGTAAGTAAGTATAGAATTCCCGAAATTTCTCGTACAGAGTCAACTCCAAAATTCAGTCCCAATTCTAATGAAAACATGATCTTTATTCCTTGAAACAGTTAAGAGCAAATTGTTCAATGCTGTAAGTTTGTAAAGTACCTAGATTGTCGTTGAAACTAAAACCGACTGGTTGGCAACTTAGTAATAAATTATAAGTACGGCTGTAGTCCTTTAAATTTCAATTCATGACAACTAAGTTAGTCATAGACATGGATTTTTAGAAATCAGGCAGTCGATTCTGTAAAAATCTCTCAGTTAACACTTGGGTGAAATTAGCGGTGACGTGTGTACCTAAGTGTGTTATTTAAACTAGTAGTAGGTTCTGCAAAAACTTTGTGATTTGTGGCGATCGATCCTGTTCTCGATGCAACATGAATATGTAATAGAGTTGCAATAACTAATTAAAGTTCTGAACCTTCGAACTAAAGCCATTGAAGGAACAAGATGACATAAAGGGTGACCATTACATCAAGAATACTTCTAGGAAAGTACGTTAACCCGGTATTCTCGGCTGTCATTTCTTTGACAGTCGTTACGGGTAGCCAGTTACCCAGCTAGTGCTACCCAATAACTGGGTTGTGGAGGTCTTAAAGGCTCCATGTAAAACACTGGTATTCAGCAGCATGCAGCCAGACTGAAAACCGACCCCAATATAACTGGAAAAAGACTACACAGATTACGTTTCAGAAAAACACGGAAACGCAATCGATACCAATGACTCGATACTAATTGAAAAGTATCGAGTGGTTTACTCATATTTGTATTGAGTCAACCCTATATTATACCCCCAGGGTTTTGGTAAAAGCATCACGTTTCGTTGATCGACGCCGGACTCGTATTACGTCAGGCACGTAGATCCAATAGGCCGTGATAGAGTTTCGGGACTCCTTCAATCTTCGGCGTTAGCTCGACTTACGGCCTGGAGATATGAAAATGGCCTGACTTCGTATTCTTATTATTTTGGCGTATTAACAAAAAGAAACGAATAAATACTTTGTTCGCCACACAGGAAGTAGACAAGAATAGCCACAAACAAAACCGGACTAAATCTGGACACTACATGTATGTATGTATAGCTATCTGGAATTTTCAGTAGGAGACCCCGAAGGGTTAAGCAGATATGTAATCATGCGGCGGGGCGAGTTTATTGCCATCAATATGGTAGAATGGAGTAAAAATAATAAGCTTCTATTCAATGTACAAAAATGCTCAGTTATAACATTTGGTAGGATGAGGAAGCCATTACGTCATGGGTATGAGCTGGACGACTCACTAATGGATCGAAAGGATATTGTACGAGATTTGGGGGTGCATCTGGATATGGAACTGACATTTCGCAAGCATATTACATCGGTTTGCAAAAGATCCTATAGAAGCCTAGGCTTCATACTTCGTAGGGCGGTAGGCTTTAGGAACGTTAAAGCTATCTCTGCACTGTATAACGCGCTTGTAAGAACTCAATTAGAGTGTAATGTGGCTGTATGGGCTCCACATGAAATCAAATATAGCCTGATGTTGGAGCGAATACAGAACAAATTCACACGGTACCTATATTTAAAACTTTATGGAGTCTATCCTTTCTATCCATTGATGTACCCAACCCTATTTGTGTTAGGTATGGTTGGGTACAACAAGCTAGAAACGAGGAGGGATCTAGCACTTGTTACATACTTTTTTAAATTATTGCGTGGTAGGATCAATAACCCGGGTGTGCTTAAGGAAGTGTGCCTCTACGTGCCGGATAACTACGTGTCGCGGAGACGGAGACCGCGGTTGCTGTCGGTGCCGTGCGGCCGGACAAACTTGCTGGGGAAAGCACCTATGACGCGCGCCTTGCATGCACTTAACGATATCGCGGAAAGGTTAGATTTATTTTCTTGTTCTCTGAATGAATTTACAAAAATTGCATTACATGTAATGTGTTATTATTAAGTAATTATGTTTAGTACTCTAGTATAATATTGTAGAATGCCACACTACCGATTTGGGGTAACCTGTTATGATAGATGTGTTGTGAAATAAATAAATAAAAAATAAAAAATAAAAATATCCAAATTCTGGCCTAATACTGAGAAATTTTAGGAGGAAAAACTCAATATCGCTTTGCCCGACGCGGGGATTGGCCCCGAGACCTCATGCTCAGCAGTAGAGCTTGCGACCACTAGACCGACGAGACAGTCAAAACAAATAGAAAAACATTCACATTAAGAAAATCTCGTCGAGATAATTTCGACGCCGCCGCTGGGGTGACCAGACTCATAGAGGTACTGTCCTCAAATATCAGCTTGTGTTTCAATATCCCTTTCACCCTGTACCTACTTATAAATATTCTGTTATCAAGTATCCATCAAACTTCCCTAATCCTGTATTTTTACAAAACAAACACAAACTGTCATTAATCAAAAGCGAAGTTAAACAAGTTGATCTAAACCTTTAAAAGATCAATACATCTCCGGACGCCGAATTTCAAACCACGATTTAAATGAGACTCAAACTTCGACACCCCTTTCCCGCTACCCCGTCACACAATTAACTGAAGAGGGAGATGATAATTTATAGATTTGCCTCCAATTTAAATACTCCAGTCGAAAGTTTGATCAACTTTAAATTGGTTTTAATTTAAACGCTGCCCATTTTACATGAAAAACATGGCGGATGTCCATAACGCGTTTTCAAGGCCATGAGTATAACATTTCAGTGGCGAGGAGGTAAATTTTACTTAAAATAAATAATAAATAAATACCACAACTTTCACAAAACGCCATCTAGTCCTAAGCTCAGCAGAGCTGATGTTATTGGTACTAAACAACTGATATATTTAGAAATACATACTTATATATTTCTAAATATACACGGTGATTTTTTAATCGTCTGACAATTTTTCACAGGGTGTTCTACCCATGAATATGAACAACTTTTACTATGGGACCAACTCGGAAATCACGAAAAAAAAACGGCTGTTGCATATAAAAATTCGATACTTTTACTCAACCAAAATGTATGAAACAGCCGATTTTTTTTTTGGATTTTGGAGTGGATTAGGTACCTATCCGTGGAGCAACCTCGATAAACGTTACTTAACCTTCGTTGACTATATGTATATTGTTATAATATTCTTTGAAATTATATCCTGTTCTTAAATAAAGAAAGCTCCGTTAACCCCTCGATACGGCAATCTTTTTAAACGTGAAATTAACTTTAATGAAATTTTGGGAAACTTTAAGGATCACGCTCTTTTGGGGATTCTTAAACTAAATATTTTAGAAGAAAATTTTGGATCGGATGAAAATTTTAAACAAAGTTTTAGAGATTCAAACTTCAGTTTACTTCCCTTTTCGAATGTAAGAAGCTGCCATATACCTACTATTTATGTAACCAAGTATTGGTTGGTATTTACATAACATCACGCCTTTATTACCAAAAGGTTAGGGTTAGGCAGAGATATAAATTTATATGTAAAATTCAAATTTATTTCTCAACACAAATGTTATACAACAGGAGAAACTTAACTCAAATATAGCTAACACATTTGTATATTATATTACATATTGACCAATACCTCTCTTTCAAACCTTACATAGAAATCCTCGTGACAAGGTTACGACAACTAATTTATGTAGGAAAAGGGTTCAGACTCAATTAAACTTCTTATTAACTTTATGCTTCTTTTATTTTCCCTTTACAACCTTTAACATGCTCCTTCGTAAAATTGTGTGTTCCTTCATTCAATCCTTTTTCCTTTCTTCTTCATTCATCCTTCACTCACCCAACACTTCATTCATTCCTTCACCTCATCATACCGTTCGGATACACTTACACTTTATTTTTGTTTTGGTTGAATCCTACAACCCGGCCGTCCTGCCAATCAGTCCGGCCTCGTGACTGAATCTAAGTTAAGTTTTAGAGTAATCTACCAAACAACAAAATAGTACTTCTTGCACTTAAATGGTATGAGACACACAGTCTGCAATATTCTTACAAAACTATTTATTACATACAAACAGAAAATCATAACCAACATCCAAATAACACCGCATAGAGCTGACTTATCAGAAAATAATAATAGTTATACACATCAGTAAGTTAAACACAGTAAAGCCATTCATTGTATAGCAATCTTAAGTTAAAAATTTGGAACTAATAGTTAAAACAAAGGTACAGTTGAGCTAAGACCACCTCTTCATGTAGTCCACCCCTGATGTTGTTCTAATAGGCCCCTCCTTACCTCTGTCTATTTTCTCCACTTCATATCTGTCTTTTCCTAACTCTTTGGTGACTTTATAGGGTCCGTAAAAACTCGGTTTTAATTTCAAAGCATTCCCAAATTGCGGTCTTTGTATAGCAACTAGATCACCTGGCTTGTACTTCTCTCCTTCTTTACGTTTCTTGTTGAATGTTCTTCGGTTCTCTTCCTGAATTCTTAATATTTGTGCCTTAGCTTCTCTTCGTAATTCGTCCCTTTTATGCATGAACTCCATCCTATTTTCTTCTTCTAAAAATTCTAATATTTTCATATCTTCTTTCATTCTTAGTTTAACACCAGTCAACAATTCACATGGTGTTGTGTTGATAGATCGTTGGTATGTGCTGTTAATGACTCTTTGAAGCTTACTGACATATTTGTACCAATGATCAGGTTGTTCTATGCACATCTTTGTTAAGGCAGAGATGATAATGCGGTTCATCCTTTCTACTTGGCCATTTCCCCGGGGTATTCCAGTTGTGATAGTGATATGTTCAATTTCTTCCACTTCACAATATTCCCGAAACTCACCAGACGTGAACGCGGTTCCTCTATCTGTGATTATTCTCCGTGGGTTGCCGTAGTCTTTCTGATGCCACTTCAGTTTCTCAACAGTTTCCTTTGCTTTTACTGTCTTGACAGGATAGAGCCAGACAAACTTAGTATACCCATCTATTACTGTCAGAATATAATTATACATTTTTTTTGTAGCATCCAAAGGTCCTAAGTGGTCGCAGTGTAGAGTATCTAAAGGTAGCTCTCCCTTGTCTATTGGATTTAAGAAGCCTTTTTTCTTTCCAGATTTTTTGCTGGCCAGTAAACATGGCACACACATAGAAATGACTTTGTCAATTTTATTGTCTAATTTTGTGATCCAATAATCTTTTTCTAGAATGTCCTTAACCTTTTTTTTTCCAAAATGTCCCAGTCCATGAGCTCTCTTGATCATCTCCATATCCATAATTTCAGGTATTACTAACCTCTTTTGTACACCTTTATAAATAACGCCATTTTCTAAATAATAATCTTCATATTCGCTTTCTTCAAGTATTCTTCTCATAATCTTTAATCCATCATCCTCTTCTTGTGCTTTTTTTATCCTAGCATGTAATTCAACATTAACAAAGCATATATTCCTACTAAGAGCATCAACATGTTGCATTTTATCTCCCTTTCTATGTTCTATGGAATAATCAAAATCTTGCAAATACAGTATCCATCTGGCCACTTTTGCCGGAACATCTCTCTTATTAAAGGTTTTCTGCAATGCTTCACAATCTGTCACTATCTTAAAATGTTTCCCCATTAGATATCTTCGGAATTTTTTAACCCCCTCAATGACCGCCAAAGCTTCTAGTTCATAACTGCTACACTTTTGTTGTGTATCTGTAGTTTTCCTGCTCATGTAGTAAACTGGATGCAAATTACCATCCTTAAAATCTTTCTGCATTAAAATAGCTGCATAGCCATGTTTGGAAGCATCCGTATGTAATTCTGTTACCAGTTGTGAATCAAATATCTTGAGAACAGGTTCACAACACAATTTTGATTTTAATTCTTCAAAAGCTTGTAAATGTACATTTTCAAAACAAAACTCTTTCTTCTTTAATAAGTCTGTCAACGGTTTTGCAATTAATGCATAATTCTGAATGAATTTTCTAAAGTAGGAAGTCAGTCCTACAAAACTGTGTACTTCTTTTAGATTCTTAGGCAATGGAAATTTCATAACTGCATTAGTTTTATCTGTAGATGGTTTCACTGTTCCATTAGAAATAATATACCCCAAGTATTCAACAGACCTTTGAAGTATTTGTGACTTTTTCCAATTTATTTCAAGTCCATATTCTGCTCCCAGTTGCAACACACTTTTTAGGTTAATTATTCCATCTTCGTCATCTTCTGAGAGAATTATTAAGTCATCAATGAATATCAAAACAACTCCTTTTCTAATTAAATCTGCAAATATTATGTTAATGTAACGTGTAAAATACTTTGGACAAATGGAAAGACCAAAGGGTGCTCTTAAAAATTCGTACTGACCTTCAGGGTTGCTCGTCACAAATGCTGTATACTTTACAGACTCTTCTTCTATTGGCAAGTGAAAAAACCCATTTTTTAGGTCTAGAGTACTGAATACTCTCACCTTGCACAGTTTGTCTATATGATCCTCAATCACAGGTAGTGGATATTCATCCTTTACCATTTTCTGATTAATTTTTCTATAATCCACGCACACTCTAGTACTCCCATCCTTTTTCTTAACTAAAACTAGAGGGCTTGCATACTCAGAATAACTAGGACGAATAATACCTTTTAACAACCAATCTTCGACTTGATGTTTAACTACTTCTTCCTCTGATAATGCTAATCTTCTGGGCCGTTGTGTAACTGGTATGTCATCCTTCAATACTATCTTTAACTTGATGGGTGCATCTTTAATCTTCAAAGGTTTATAGTTGTCTATAATTTCTTGCAGAGTTGGATTTAGATCATCATAACTAGAAAATAAGCAAATAACATTTTGATACGTACTGTCGTAGAATTGAGGCCTTATCTCAACTGAACCCTTATTAATAACTGCGATGGTGTTAACTAAAAACGGCTGACCTAAAATTACCTCATATGGTATCACGTTAGCAGGCACTATATAGAAATTAATATTGTAATTGTGATTATCAATAACTAAATCTGTGTTGAACTTACCAATGGACAGAACCTTACAAGAACCCAAACCAGTCAGTAACATCTTGTCGGGTTGGTACATACAATTTAACTTCGAAAACAACTCAATCGTCATTAGATTTAGATCACTTCCAGTGTCAATCAAACAATTAACCGTATGGTCACGTATTTTAACACTCTTAACACTTTTGTTTATTATCGGTTCACTTTTGTTTACATTTAGAATGTTTTGACGTTGACGTTGATGACAGATGTCGATTTCACCTCCTGACCGAATGAACTGCTGTGACTGTGACTCGGACTGGCAGACCGAACCGATGGTTGAGATCTGCTCACTCACTCGATCCTCCGTTCCGTCGACAATATCCGCGTTTGCAGCGCCCCCTGACGATTGATTTTGATATTGAACGAACATCGACCGCCGATCCCTTGATGCGCCGCCATGATTGCTAGATGATGCTTTAGGCTCTTTGTTTGTAGGCACGCTTGCCGCCTTGCATTCCGGTCCAATATGCCCAAACTCATTACATCTAAAGCATTTAACACCTTTATGACAGGAACTCGATACATGTCCTTTTTCACCACACTTGTAACAGCGCTGATTTACTGATTTAACGATTTAACTTCAGGCTCACCTTGCGACTTTGCTTTCGTCGGTTTATCACGCTGCCTTGTGGAATCAGATTTCTTAGTTTTTTGTTTAAAAGCTTCGTACATAACTAATTTTTCTTTTAACACTGGATATGTTGTGACCCCGTAGAATAGTAACTTATTAGATTCGTAGTCCGAAATTCCATCAATTATATACTGAATTGCCACATAATCTGGGAACTTCGCACGCTTACCCAGCTCCTTCATAACAAGCATGTATTGATAAAAAGTCTCGTTAGCTTGCTTCTTCCGCGTGCTCATCATCTCGTGCATTTGTTTGCTATTCACCGTCTCAGGGAATTCTTTAAGAAGCGCCGTCTTGAGTTCGTCGTAATTTCTAAACGCTCTTTCAGTTTTCAGCCATAGTTCCGCCGTGCCGGCTAAATTACGTCGAGCGATTATTAATTTTTGTTGCGGACCCCATCCAAATATTTCCGCATTGTCGTCTACATCTTGAGTCCACTTCGTTGATGAATACGTCATATCATCTCCTGTGAACTTGGGTATACAATCAAGCGCCCTAAATAGGCCTTCGTCGTTCTTCTTACTCTCGTCAGCCATGATGCTCCGCCTTCGTTTTGGAACCTCTGGACAGTCCTCGTGTTCGCCGTTGAGGTTATGCACGCACCAGTGCACGCACCCAACGTGGTGATTTTCTTTCTTCTTGTAGTCGTAAAACGTACAATTGAACCCTTTATCCCGGACGAGAATTTGTAGGAAAAGGGTTCAGACTCAATTAAACTTCTTATTAACTTTATGCTTCTTTTATTTTCCCTTTACAACCTTTAACATGCTCCTTCGTAAAATTGTGTGTTCCTTCATTCAATCCTTTTTCCTTTCTTCTTCATTCATCCTTCACTCACCCAACACTTTATTCATTCCTTCACCTCATCATACCGTTCGGATACACTTACACTTTATTTTTGTTTTGGTTGAATCCTACATTTATATCTTCAGATCCTTAAGACACTCGGCCAACCGTAAGACCATCAAGATGGTCTACTACGCACTTTGCCAATCTCTTATCGACTACTGCATCACGGTATGGGGGGGTGCTGCTAAAACACATCTCATTAAAGTTGAAAGGGCACAGCGTGTCATACTCAAGGTTGGAGCTGGTCTCCCCTTTCTTTTTCCGACAACTGACCTTTACAAAGAATGGGACACTCTTACTGTTAGACAAACATTCATACTTGGTACACTAATTAAAAAACATTCCCAAATGCACTTTGACGTTAAACTACTCAAAGACAACCGACGGAAGGGTAGAGCATGTCCCACAACACAATTCAAATCCGCACTCCCTAAAAGGTTCTATTGCTTCCTTGGACATTATCTCTACAATAAATTAAATAGGAAATCCTTAAACCTATACTCAAAAACTCGACCAAATTATGTTAAAGAAATAAAAAAATACTTAAAAACTCTAGACTATCATAAAACTGAGAATCTTTTGACCGTACTAAAATAAAACTAATTTTAACTCCATCCATACATTCTTGTTCCTCACTTCCCTACACCCCTCACTTTCCTACACTTTCTGCTCTCACCTCTCACTTTATAAATTCACCTTCTCTTCGCTTAAAAACTGCTCAACTAAATTAATCTCATGCTTGTGAAGTATTGTACCAGAAAGTGATCTTTCTGGTCCAATACTTTACGAGATGAACACTCACTCACACATCGTCACACTCACACACTTCTGCAAAATTATGTGTAGGTATATATATATTTTTTTTCTTTTACAGTATTATCACTTCTATAAATTGTTATTAGGCTATTTTTATCTCCTATTTACTCTCATTTTTGTATGCAGACTGTTTAACTACGTCTCCGGCACTATCCTTGTAAAAGCTAATTCTAGCCATCGAAGGGGCCTGGTGACCTGTAACACAGGTTTATACCAAACCTATATCAGGCACCAGTCTCTCACAAAGGTGGAATTCAGCTTAGACTTTTTTTGTTCACACTAATGTTTGAAGCCAGCTTTGTGAAGAGAGAATAAACGATAAATTATTATTTGTGAGAGACTGGTGCCCGAGATAGGTATAAAATACCTGTGTTACGGGTCACCAGGCCACCCAAACAGTAACAGACAACTATGTTGGAGTAAGTATAAGGAAGACTGGTTGTGTGGTGAAATAATCTACCTAGTTATTAATTACAAACAGAAAATTAAAAAATAATAATTCAGAGATGTACCTGCAGTGCACACATATTTCACAAGTTTCTCATGTTATAGGGAACGAGCCTATTGCCATCATCAGGCGAAAATCCTGACTCCGGGCCGCTATTGAGAAATTCCAGATGGAAAACTCAATAACTTTTTGCCCAACCCGGGGATTAAACCCGAAACCTCATGTTCAGCAGTAGCGCTTGCGACCACTAACATAACAAGGTAGTGGACCGTTGGTATTTATTTAATTTAATCGCAGGTTTCGAAACCTCCAATCGACTTCGATTATAGGTGGACGGTTGGAATATTTTTCATTTAGCAAAGCCGAGACAAAGGTACCTAAATAAACTATAGAAATTAAATTCGATAAACTGTCTAGCCAAAATATTCCAATTTTATTTATTATTTTAAACAAAAAAAAAGCGTGTTCCAGACAAAAATTAGCCAGCTGTCCATATTTTTTGTGAACCAATTCTACGGCCCAAAAGTTATCAAACTGGATCAAACAAAATGTAGCATCAAAAGTAATAATATTAAATTATATTGGTATAAAAAATTATGTTTAATGAAATGCATGCATTACATACATTATTTTTATAAAACACTGCCTCACACTAGGAATTTCACCTGTACCACGTGTGCCTTGACAGACTTGCTAGATAGACTTCGTTCAACTAAACACATTTTTATTCCTTGCAGGAATCTAACCCGCGACACGCAGCGTGGCAGCCATTCGCTTAACCTTCAACTGTGCTGTCAAAGTTCAACAAACAATATTTATGTATTGTATATACATATAATGATCACATGCTTCAAAAAAGGTAAAAGAAAACATCGTGACGAAACCTTGATGCAATGCTTGAGAGATATTTCTTTACGGCATGTTAAGCCAAGTCAGAGTCCCATGGGCAGCACGAAGATGCACATGCATCCACATGCAGATGCTGATACGTCATAACAACATTACAAACCTAAATGCGTTAAATAAAGTACAAAAAAAACCTCACAAAATCTTCCACAAATTCAGCCCATGAATAGCAAAGTCACTTCAAAGCAATCAATCATTATAATATGGCTACGTCAATTTTCAATTAAGCAAAAACAAAAAAGTTAAGGTGGGTCCGCCTTTACCTACTTTAATAGATTTGAAGGAACATTATGGCTACCGAAGACCCTCGTTTATGAGATCGGAGAATAATAGTGATAATTCAATGTCACTTTGATATGAAAAGATGTAATGGGCTGTCTGGCCGAAGCGTAAGTTAGTGTACGTACGGCAAAAGAAATATGTGTTTGGGTAACAAGAAACATTTTTTTTTTCATGTAGTTTCTTTATCTTTCATTTTTCCTTGCACACCGAACTTAGATGACAACTGAGAATCTGGTGTCAGTGTTTGTTTGTCTCCAATGGGCTTCTGAATTGAGTTTACATGCGCCCGCGAGCCTCCGAGAAATAAGTGTATGTGAATTAAAATGTCTGTAAACGAATCCGAGATACAGAAGCAATTCCTAGTCTGAAAAATAAATATGTTTATGCTATGTGCAGAAATCATTGTCATCGGTGAAGCAAAACGTCGTCGTGGCGAAATCTGAACTTTTATTGAGTAAGTGTGGTGATCAATGCTCATCCCTTTTCTGTATGGGAAAAGACCTTTGCTCTAGTAGAAGTGGAACAGTAAAGGTTTTACAAAAAAACAGAACTTTAAAAAACTATGAGTTTGAAATTGCCAACCCGCCTTGAGTAAGTGTGCCAATCAATATTGATGGGTATATCTTTATTTTTTTAACCCCCGACGCAAAAAGAGGGGTGTTATAAGTTTCACCGCTATGTGTGTGTGTCTGTCTGTCTGTCTGTCTGTCTGTCTGTCTGTCTGTCTGTCTGTCTGTCTGTCTGTCTGTCTGTCTGTCTGTCTGTGGCACCGTAGCGCCCAAACGGGTGAACCGATTTAGATGCGGTTTTTTTTATTTGAAAGCAGGGTTTCTTGCGATGGTTCTTAGACATATTTTATCAAAATCGGTTCAGCAGTTTTTAGGTTATCAGCTCTTTTGTGTTAGCTACCGTTGCTATTTTAGACATCTATGGGTTTTAACTTTACTTACAAACATATGTGTGTCTTAAAATTTCGAACACCCATGTGTGTAATATTAATAAGCAACATTATGGTGTATTTGGTCTGATGCAGCCAGGATATCTAGCAGACTAATACACTCTTGGGAAGATAATAGCAGATATGTCGTGTTTGGATTCATTTTAACCAGCATTTGATTCTGCACACAATGCACTCATGGCAACAGGATGAGCTGATGCTGCAGCCAGGCTATCCAGCACATCAGTAGGTAGACTCTTGACAAAATAATAGCAGATATGTCGTGTTTGGATTTATATCAACCAGTATTTGATTCTGCACACAATGCCTTGATGGCAACAGGATGAGCTGATGCTGCAGCCAGGCTATCCAGCACACCAGTAGGTCGATTCTTGACAAAATAATAGCAGATATGTCGTGTTTGGATTCATTTCAACCAGCATTTGATTCTAAACACAATGCACTGATGGCAACAGGATGAGCTAATGCTGCAGCCAGGCTATCCAGCACACCAGTAGGTAGACCCTTGACAACATAATAGCAGATATTTCGTGTTTGGATTCGTTTTAACCAGCATTTGACTCTACATACAATGCACTGAAAAATTCTCATAACTGTAAACTCTATAAAACAAAATAATGCGTTTAAAAAAATTAAAATAAAAATTAAATTAAAAATTTAAAAAACCCCCATCGCAAAAAAGTAAAACATTAAAAAAGTTAAAAATAACACTTTAGCCATGAAATTTTACGTAACGTCGGGGTACCGTTAAAATAAGTACCTACATACTTACAAGTAGGTACTAGGAACATTCCTTACTTAAGCGGTACCCCGACGTAAAGTAAAATTTCATGGCTAAAGTGTTATTTTTAACTTTTTTAATGTTTTACTTTTTTGCGATGGGGGTTTTTTAAATTTTTAATTTAATTTTTTATTTCTAAAACCTCATGACAGTCCAAAGGAGAAATTCTTGACATAAATGCGTGTCTTAACATAATATAGTTCTTCATGCCTGTTTCTGAGGCGTATGTGACGTAGTGGGAAAGTAAAAGGCTTTCAACGGAACTTTTTCAACTGGTTAAAGTTACACACACACTTTACTATTTTGCCGTGTGTACCGAAAGGTGCTTACTTATGATGTAATAGGTGAAAGACGTGCTGGTGCCTAGAATTAATGTGGGTTGCGTAGACTACGACTTAGCAATAATATGTCCCTTACATGAAACATATTATTATTGAGATATAGGGTCGATAAAGTTACGTGGTCCCTTTTATGAATGAAAATAGTTCAACAGTGCCCAACTAATAGATAGTTAGTTCTAAGTGTAAATGCCTATGGAATTTAGCCTGCTTCTGTGCATTAGTGTGCTAGCAGTTTTCCATAAAATAAATAAATTATAATTATGAAGAATGATAGAACTATAGCATGGAGCCACGACTTTTGACTTTTGTGTGAAATTGTTCATAGATAATATTGTCATTAATATTCGGGTTTACTAAAGGTGTATTATAGGTACACCCTGCCTATCTATGTACAAGAATGTTCTGTAAATAGCATAAAGGTCAATAATCTTTATAAATTCCATCCCTGGATTGGCCAAGCGTAGTCTCTAGTTTAGAAGCGTTTGATTGACACTGCTGTTATTATCTGAGGATCTTGTGGCCACAAGCTCCATCCCAATTACAGTCAATGTTATAAGCGCTATGCTACTGTAAAGTTTCATCGAAATTCGCTTAGTAGTTTTCAAACATTTTTACAACTATTGTAAAATGTTCAATGATATGTTATTTTATACTTATAATTAGTGGTCCTCGGTCTTACCGACAAATTCAAAATCATACACTCCTTCACTTCACAAGAAATCCAAAACCTGTTGATATAACGTGAAATTCCCACATATACATCGATCTTTATTGATACTTCCCCCGATCAACGGTAATGCCAATCACATTAGAGCCTTATCGCACGGTTCAACAGAACAATTGAGATCTGAAGCATCTTCTCGAAGTTCCAAACTCGAAAGTAATGAGAGTGCGTGTGATGGAAACGGATCCACCTTGATTGTATGAGACATTGACCTTGTAACTTTTCCACTTACCATACTGCTGTCATTGATAAGGTAGGAACGTGGGCCGTGGGCGTAACTTTCATCAGATTATAAGGGATTGTTTTGATAGTATATTTTAGTTTGAGAAGATGGTGTGTGTTTTGTTTATAATCGTGTGTCTGTGTCGTGTCAAATAAATAGAATAGAATAGAATACTGTTTATTATACACCATAAAAACTTACAAATTATAACTTTAAGGGGTTTCATAGGGTGTTACAATGGGCGGCCTTATCGTTAAAAGCGATCTCTTAAAGAGAAACTTAAAAAAAAAGCTTTTTCCATAAATGCTTTTTCTTTCTTCTAAAGTCTTGTTTTTTTTAATGTTTTTGATCCAGTGCTTGACTGCAATCCCACCTGATGGTAAGCAGTGATGCAATCAGTGATGGTGAAGCGCACTAGTTTATTAAGAGCCTATTCACTCTAGATTTAAAGACAAAAACTTAAATTATAATCGATTGCAGTTTAGTGCTGTTTTATCAAAAAGTCGAGTCCACGATTTATAAACTACGAATTAAACACATACAGTCAATTATTAAATCACTAACTAAATTATCCTAAGGTGTCCTACCCATGAATGAATGGATTTTATAGTCCGAAATGAACGTTTCAGTTGATTTCATAAAAAAACGTGTATTATGAAAAATATCTAGTATCCATCTCAGTGGTTCCCAAAGTAGACTGGACCGGAACTCACCTAATAAAAAAAACCAAATTCGGGACTTGGAATTATCTTAAAATAAGAAGCATGACTTCAACTTCAACTCTTCTCTATGGCAAAGAAGCATGACATTGTGATGTCTGTCAATGAGTTTAATACTGTCCTTTACCATTGCGGGTAAATAAAAAATTAGGATAGCAGCCTGTTACTTTCACTCTGCAGGCTTCTTTGCATACAGAGAAGGTTTGATCATCATGCTTTCTCATTTGAAACTTATATTAACTATGAGTCCAGCAGGCCAAGCCATGTTACAAATTCTATTTCTATTATAGATAGAAAATGGCGTATATGGAATCAGTTGTTTGTCAACTGTCAAGTGTATTTCATTTTCAGCCATATTACATATTCTAGTCGTTAACACTTGACAGTTGACAAACAGCTGATTCCATATACGCCATTTTTTTTCTATTGTCGCCTTATCGATTACGATAGTAGAAATAGAATTTGTAATATGGCTAGGTCTGCAGGTTTCCTCACGATGATTTCCTTCCCTGTCAATGATATCTAAAATAGACTAAAAAACTACATATGAAGTGAAAAAGTCACATTGGTACTTGTCCGGAATCCACGACTATAAGCGCCGGCGCCGTGGCAATAACCACTAGGATATTACGACAGTAAGAATATACCTACGTCTTCATAGGTCACCCTATTATTAATTCACGGAGAAGACATGAAGAAAAACTTGTTTATGTGAATTATAGCTTACCAATTCATGTTCAAAAACTAGCAAACTTTTTATTTCACGTCATAAAACTGAGACGAGAATATGATCGGTAATCGCTGTTTTATACACCTCTAGTTTGATTTTACTATCAAAAATATACTCGTGTTGAGTTGCCAAGGCCAAAAAACAAATGAGGGGTTCCGTAGCAATAAAATTATACTAACATAATCAAAACTTCCAATTGACGACGTGACATTAAGAGAAAAGTTTCAGTTAGAAAATAATGGCTGAACGATTTGACGATCGCATTGGGAAATGCCTGTTTGTATTTTGTGTGTAGGTAAGTAGTTTATTGGAGTAGCTAATGATAATGATAATAGTACATTATGACATAAGTGCGGTAGGTTGATAATTACAGCCGAGGCAATATTGCTTACAAGAAAGCAGAGGCTGTAATTATCAAAGCGCACGTATGTCATACGATGTTTTATAACATATTTGCGAGGAAATAAATAAAACTCAGACTGAAATTTTCAAATAAAAACAATACAGCGATAAGAAAAAGCGCGCGGAATAATTTTAACTTGATCACAAATTGGCAATGCGCGCGCATCAGCTTTTTTTTAAGTCAAAGGCACAAATACAGCCAGTATTACTAATGAAGTAAATTAATTAATATTTTTTTGTTTTGGTTACTTAGTCAAAATTAATTAATTTAACGAATTAAATGTTTTTTTTTTATTTTTTATCTCCCAAAATGATTTTTATTCAAAAAATGTTGACCATTTTTCTGACATAAAAACTCTTTGCTAAGATTTTAAAAAAGGAACCGGAGCATCTTGCAAACCGTGCGTTTTACATTACCATTACGCACTAGTGCGTAATGAGATACATTACGATCCTGAAGTTGGCGGAATAAGAGACCCTTTTCGAGCAAATGTGTTATAAATGATATTTATTACCATAACTAGGTTTTCAGAAACACTTTTACACGTAGGTAATTTTTTTAACTACATAGTAGATGAAATCGGAGTTTCACTATTTGACTACTCTGAGAAGAAACACCGAAAGAAACTCAGAGGTCATAATCTCTTTTAAAGTCCAGACATTATCTTGGTCAAATCATGTAAGATCCATGCAAATTAGTGTCTGAGATGGTCTTTTGAGGAAAGAACCACACAGAATAAGGGGACTAGAACAGTCAGTGCAAGCATTTGTCAGTAATCGTGAGCTAAATCTAAAGATATTGACAGCCACACGAGTCCAATGAAGGTGAAGCTAGGCTCGCCGAGGCCCGTGGATGGTTGAGCACTCATTACAAATACCTAGAAAGCTTCAGAAACCACGTTAACCTTTAGTTCGGACTGTCATTTGTGTTACGTGAAGTCAGAAGGCCGTGCTGCCGTGTAGTTTTAATTCAATAACAAGTCCAATCACAGGGTATCGTATTTCCCCGAGACTGGCTTGTGAAAATCAGAGCAGTCGCTCTATGTAAAATAAACCTGGTATTCAGCTGCATCGGTTTAGACTGGAAAGCGACGTGACATGCGATGATGACACCAAAAACATAATTATGTTTTTGTGTGTCGTGGAGATTTTGATTTGATTGCCTATTTAATAAAAATTAAAGGTAATGTTGTCAAAAAGTAGTTAGTTTACAAAATAATATCATTTTTATCTCACCATCTCGGAAAGAGTATTTTTAATATTCATTATCTGAGTGGAAAAGCCGTTTTTATTCTATATAGGATAAAGTAAATTGAATTTAGAACATCGTGTGCACTAAGTTTGTGAATTAAAAAAAACATTAAACCTATTTACTGCTACCTCTATGGTGCCGAAAATATCATACAACTTTTTTTTTAATTTGTTAAAAACTCAGACTCGGAACCTTCTTGGTGTTCTTTTTTCAATTTGCTTTGTACGCGGTTCTTTACGCGGCATTTTTTCACGTCATTGCTAAACCTTATATTAAAAACTAGCTTCTGCCCGCGACTTCGTACGCGGATCCTGTTGCTTATGCCAGCGACAACGGGGTCGTCAAAATCGAAGTTCTGAATCGAATTATAAAAGCCCGGGGACTGGAAAACAATGGGATGCGCGAGACGATTCAAGACGTTCCAGATTTTTTATTTTTGTTGGTATAAAGGAAATGCCATTAGGCTAAACAACTTTTGCTAAGACGCCATTTTCTATAAATATATGTTATATTGTCGCTGGGCTTTGGAGTTCCACTACAGGTGCTCCAGATCTTCAAATTTAGTCTCACAGCAGAAAACACTCTTCACGTGGAATAGTTTTTGCAATGGCACCATTTTTATATCTCTTTTACTTTAGGTGTTCCATTTTCCAAAATAAATTATAGCCCCACTTATCTCTAGAGTCGATGCGTATATACGCTGAAAACTCAAGCGTCATGCTTTTTCCGTGAACGTCTCCAACTCGCGAGACAGTGCATGATGTTCATGATTAGCGGGCAGTCGCGCACATATTCTTCACTGGTGTCTAGAGACCTGGATGTAGATGCGTAAATACGCTGAGAATGCAGGCGTGCTTCGCGATCCCAAGAAGTTTCCACGGAGCGAGTTGCAGCCACATGTTCTCGAACAGCATCAAGTCTCTCCTAACGCTCTTCGGTAGATTGTTGGGATCTTATGATCTATAATCATTTAGCACCTTTGGAACATTGGGAAAGATTTGACCTCTTTTTAGGCATGGTTATAGTTTTATTGTGATGATACCTGACCAATTAAAATCTAAGTGGCTGCTCCCCTGCGTTACCGGGTAGGCTACCGTGTAACGAAGACAAATGGAAAAGGAAATTAAATACTCAAATATCATAAGCCCGAAGGCATATTTATACGATAAAAAAAAATGGGAGAATTGGCCCGTAGAGTCTAATTTTTAATGATATACTATCGTCATCGAAAATCAGTCCTGAACTGTTCCCGTCTTCACCGCGTGGAGGTACTTATGTTATTTTTTAATTATGCAATGATATTAGTGATAGCTTTCATTTCTATATCAAATGTTTCTGATCTTCGATTTTTATAAGTCAACAGGAAATGCCTATCAGACCGAACAACTTTTGCTAAGACGTCATTCCTATGTGAGTTATGGTGTAGCTGGGCTCTTGAAGTTCCACATCATGTGTTCCAGATCTTCGATTTTTAAACGTCAACAGCGAGTGCTCATAAGGCTAAACAACTCTTGCTAAGACGTCATTCCTATATATGTTATAGTGTAGCTGGGCTCTTGAAGTTCCACATCAGGTGTTCCGGATCTTCAAATTTATTGTCTCAGCAGAAAATGCTCATCACGTGGAACAATTTTTGCTATGGTACTATTGTTGTATCTCCTATAGTTTAGCTGGTCTGTTGCGGTTCCTCATCAGGTGTTCCGGATCTTCAAATTTATTCTCTCAGCAAAAAATGCTCATCACGTGGAACAATTTTTGCTATGGTACCATTTTTGTATCTCCTATTGTTTAGCTGGTCTGTTGCGGTTCTGCATCAGGTGTTCCAGTTTCCAAAATAAATTATAGCCTATGTGTTGCCCAGACTTAATATTTATACAACAAAAAAAATATCATTCAAATCCGTCCAGTTGTTCCGAAGATTAGCGTGTGCAAACAAACAAACAGACAAACAGACAGACTTTTTTTTTTGGATCCGTGCTCTATTACTGTTTCTAAACCCCCCTCAATTATTATTTTTTAAATATATTCAATGTACAGACAGAGTTTTTTACTGTCTTATTATATGTATGTATATATTATTTTATGTATATATGTATAGACAAGAAACTTGAAAACAAGTGAAAAAACTAAAATGAGTGATTCTAACGACGAGGAAGTTTGTTTGACGCCAACAGAATTGACTGAAACTGTTAATAATGCGCAAATGAGCTTTCTCCCTCAACAATCACGCGAGAAGTTTTTAAAACAGTACGATATGTTCAACACATGGCGACTAGCAAAAGGAGCCAAAACTTTCTCAGAAAACGTTTTTTTTTGCATTTAGTCATTTCCTCGCTGAGGTGGAATGAAAAGTTACGTGTTGCACTCGAGTGCAAAGATTTTTCACCTCGTGCTCTTTTGATTCCCTCGCTAACGCTCAGGATTCTAATTTTGAATCACTCGCTGCGCTCTTGATTCAATTTTAGAATCCTTCGCTTGCTCGGTCATCAAAATTGAACACGCGGTTAAAAAGCAACAAATATTTGTTATACAAGAGTGCAAAGTTGAATCACGAGCACAGCGAGTGATTCAAAATTAGAATCCTGAGCGTTAGCGAGGGAATCAAAAGAGCACGAGGTGAAAAATCTTTGCACTCGAGTGCAACACGTAACTTTTCATTCCACCTCAGCGAGGAAATGACTAAATGCCAAAGACATTCGATACCTATAGACCGGACATCACGAACAAAATTTTCGTCCGAAAAAGTGTGTCCTGCTGGATACAAGTCTATGAGTCTTTTGTAGTACGCTCTGCTGCCGCTCCAATATTCATATATTATTCTAGATGGCGTTACTGAGACATGGGATCAAAGTTTTTCTATGACATTTCCTTGACATGCCCGCTCTATAGTATTAATCTCTTTGCTAAATGCAAAAATAACGTTTACTGAGAAAGTTTTGGCTCCTTTTGCTAGTCGCCACGTCGTGTTGAACATATCGTACTGTTTTAAATACTTCTCGCGTGATTGTTGAGGGAGAAAGCTCATATGCGCATTATTAACAGTTTCAGTCAATTCTGTTGGCGTCAAACAAACTTCCTCGTCGCTAGAATCACTCATTTTAGTTTTTTCACTTGTTTTCAAGTTTCTTGTTTTTAATCTATGGTTTAACAATGACGTGAAAAAATGCCGCGTAAAGAACCGCGTACAAAGCAAATTGAAAAAAGAACACCAAGAAGGTTCCGAGTCTGAGTTTTTAACAAATTAAAAAAAAGTTGTATGATATATTCGGCACCATAGAGGTAGCAGTAAATAGGTTTAATGTTTATTTTAATTCACAAACTTAGTGCACACGATGTTCTAAATTCAATTTACTTTATCCTCTAGAGAATAAAAACGGCTTTTCCACTCAGATATTGAAGATTAAAAATACTCTTTCCGAGATGGTGGGATGAAAATAACTATTTGTTGTTCGGTACTCTTCTTTCTTTTACTGTAATAGGGTACAGACGCCAGCACGTCAAGTTACCCCAATGTGTCAAATTTCTTTGATCGTTTTTTAACTTAATGCCAAACAGAATAAGGTGCATATTCAATTGGGAAAATTTGACACATTGGGGTAACTTGATGTGCTGGCGTCTGTACATTAATTTATGTGCAAGATGTTTACATGATGGAAAGATTGGTGCTGATGTAGAAAGGAGAGTGAATGCGGGAAATAAAGTGAATGGCG
Organism: Euplexia lucipara; assembly: GCA_921972225.1. Classification (NCBI taxonomy): domain Eukaryota; kingdom Metazoa; phylum Arthropoda; class Insecta; order Lepidoptera; family Noctuidae; genus Euplexia; species Euplexia lucipara. The sequence goes on from OV179151.1 coordinate 6,915,673, forward strand.
CTATAAATGGCGTTGTGACCAGCCAGTCAATGTCCAAAAAGGCACGACTGGCTGTTCACAATGGTGTGCGGATGGCTACACTAACGTATGAAACTGAATATTGGGCGTGGCAAAAGAGACATGAAAGTAGAATAAATGCTGTAGAAATGCGTTCCTTGCGAAGTACGTGTGGTGTAACAATGAATGACAGATTTACTAATTTAATTTTGTTACTGTTTATTAATTGATTTCTTTTGTTATTTTTCGTAATTTAATTTTGATCATCTTTTTTTTTTTTTTTTTGTGTATTTAAGTTTTTACAATTACTTAATTATTACGTAACTTTTGACAAATTTTTGTGTGACATATTATATTATTGTTATATTTGTACGCCTCTATAGGCAAAACATGTTGAAACGATATTTTTTTTTTGTAATCAATCCAACTGATTGTGAACCTACACGTGTTTTTGACAAATAAATTGAATTGAATTGAATTGAGGAATGATGTGATAAAGCAACGCTGTGGTTTAAAAGAAGATGTAGTGACAAAAATTGAAAAGAGTACACTTAGATGGTTTGGTCACGTTGAAAGGATGAAATGAAAGGCGACTACCGAAAGGTATTTATAAGGCAGATGTAAGTGGAAACGCCGGGAGGGGACGCCCTAGAAGGACATAGACCTTATTAGTGAGGTTCTTCAGATAGGTCAGCTGCGTAGTACTCGCAACCGACGTGTGTGTATGACAACATGTATGAATGTAAACGAAGCAAAAGAAGTATGTGAGAATCGTAGCATATGGCGCTCTGTAGTTTCTGCCTACCCCCATGGGAAACAGGGGTGAGTTTATGTATGTATGGATGTTAACTTATGCCATTTTTGGCATTATAAAACACTTTGATATATAAAAAAAATGACAGAACATCGTATAATAAGACAATTTATAAAATCTGAAAGAAAGGCTGAAAACAATAATTATTATTTGGCGTTTGGCTGAGACTAAAGACAAATTTTTAGCTATTTTTTTTCTAATTTCCCTCGGGGATCTTTACTTTCTTTTAGGTTAAATGTACTCTATTTCAATCTAGACCGAAAATTCTTGTTATGAGCCACTTTTATATTCAGTGGCAAGTTTTAAAATAGAATTGCTTTTCTATTTCAATAATGTTTGACTTAATATAAAAGGTAAGGTGAGGTAGATCTTGTACCTAACAAGATCTACCTAAGCCAACAAATTGTATAAAAACTAAATTTGTACGCCGTTAATGGCAAAACAAGGACTTGATTCGATACCTTCCATGTCTGATTAGTCAGTTTATGGATAGGCATGTTTGACAAATAAAATGGTCTTTATCTTTTTTAACATGAATTGAAAATATTATAACCGTAGGGCTAGGCAGATGTGTACTTGGTAGTACTCCCGCATTTTGCCAGTTATGTTGTCCCATGTAATAGGGGGCGAGCCTATTGCCATCAATCGGGCACAAATCCAGACTCCGAGCTGCTACTAAGAAATTCCAGATGGAAAAACTCAATAACACTTTACCCGGCCGGGGGATCGAACTCGGGACCTCGTGCTCAGCAGTACCGCTTGCTACCTAGACCAGCGAAGTAGTAATATAATATTAAACAAACTTAACGAGTAATAGTGCTAAGGCCATTGTTAAAATGCCTCTTATACTTAAATATGTATCGCTATAAACGCAAGCTTCACATAAAATTACACTACCTACCACCATAACACATTCACCTCCATTTTAATATACAATACCGTTGTAAACCTCCAATAACATTAACATATAATATCCATAGAACCCGAACAAGACATCCCGGTATTCGCCGACGGCTGAAAAGATCGCAATAATTTTAGTAATTAAGTACTTCACAGTAGTAATCTCGTGAAATGGTACATTAACACTTATGTACTGTAGATGGCTATCGGGTGAAATAAATTCCGCAGCGCTATCTATGTAATTAACAGCGCTAGGTCCCTTAATATAGCTCGACCTTTCTGCGTTTTAAGCGCACAACCCTATACCCAACGATTGTACACTTACGGCCAAATATATGGTACAGTAAAAAACTTATTTGAAATAAAAGAATATTGAGGTAATAAGGACGTCTACGTGTAAATAAGATTGTGTCGTAAACATGTTTTTAGGGTCAGTGCGTCTTTATGAAAAAAACTGAACCCTTAGAGGATCACTCGTGTGTCTAACCGTACCTTTATCACTATCCAGTCAGTCGACTCAGTAGAGGTCACCCCGTAAAAACTTGACTGAAGTGAACTGTCAATGCGACGTGTGTGAACAGACGAATTTGAGCTGTAATTACATAGGTAATAATGCTAGTATTACCTATGTAATTACAGCTCAAATTCGTCTTCACTTAACCTACATTTTCTCGGGTTAATTTTAATAGAATAAAGGTTAGTGCAGGAAAGCGTATAAAAAGCTTGAAACTAACATTATAGTAAATAGGTATTTCAATTTGTTGGAGTGTATGGTAGGACGTGATTTTCAACCACAATGTTATTATTTTAGTCAAACGATAAAAAAAGTGTAAAAAGGCGGAAATGATGCACTGTTTACCATTCTACTTTATGTTTATCACCCATGAATTTGATATTTATATCGTACGGAACCCTGTCCGCGTAAGATCAAATCGTATTTCCCCGGTTTATTTTTGTTTATTCCGCGTCATAACTCTGCTTGCATTTGATTGTTCATGGTTATATCCTAGCTGAGGGAATTAAGCTGCATGACTCCAGCAAAATTTAATATAATAAGCTTCTTATTAATAACCTCTGTGTCCCACAAGATTCAGGAACCTGTCCTTCATCCCTACTTACCTACTAACCTATTTTCCGGGCAAATTATGTGGGATGACAAGTAAAAATTTTGTACAGGTCAGTGTATTTTTATACAACGTAGCTTGCCACGGAAATATTTTCCATTTACATAAATTACTTGCGAAGAAAAGAAAACCGTTCAATTGGGGGTACAATCAATGAATATTTTGAGCTGCTGTCATTTGCAAATATTCTATAGGAGAGTAGTCGATCGGAACTTTTTTCGCACTTTTAGGAAACAGCAGTGTTATTTGACGGTCGATTCAGTAAAAGTCACCCCGTTAAAACTTGAGTAAAGTGAAGCGTCAATGCCTACCAATAGGTTGACTGTTCACTTCACGGTTCACGGTTTCTATATTAATGTGTGGAATGACAGCTCAATTTGCCTTCACTTCACCTACATTTTCATGGGGTGAATTCTAGTGAGATCAAAGTTCCTTTTAAAGTTTAGACCATCCAGAAGTATGAGCCGCATAAAGTAAGTACGAACATATTTAAAGAATAGTAAGAATAGACTGCTAATAGCTGGCGTATAGAACAGGGAATTCAATCCTGATCCTGTGAGTTTAATTTCCAACCATTTTCCACTGATATTCCAAGCACACAGTTATTTCCAGAAAGAAAAGAGGAAAAGTGATAAACTGTTACCACACGTAATATGGTGGTAATATTTATCGGCCGCAAGTGTATAACTTAAAATAATAGCCGGCCAAAATTAAATACCCAGTATAGACATTAACTTGCGTGAAGATTCCTGTAAATGTTAGATTTTAATAAAGTAGCGCATAGTTTTATTATAATGTGCAATAAACGTCAGCGAAATTGAAAATTTTATCAAAAATAATGGCGTTATGTGAAATACGGGTGTGCCTGGGTTTTCTTTGTTTTAGAGTCAGACGTGAGAAATGGTGTACAAAAGCTTTTAGGTAATAGATAAATCTGTTGAATTAGGCTATTTCGAGAGCTTAGTATCGTATATTTTAATGATTTGAGGTATGCAAGGTAAACTTTCATTCAATGTAACATTATTAGTAAAATACACAAAATACTAATCACATTCGGAGTGGGCCTTGAAGGAAGTAGACTTTTCCCTGTTTTTAAGCGTTTTCGCCATACTTGCAACTGATCACAATAAATGAAGTAGGTAAGTGTTAATTTTAATGCGTGGTGGCCATATCTAGTGCTAAAACTTAACACCTATCTGACTAATGTCATTGTTGTATTCAAGACAGTTGAATCGATTTTTTCATGGAATTGCTCAAGCTTAATTATGTAACCTCGATTCCTATTCAGTAGTTGCCACTGCTGGACTCTCAAGAGCTGCAGTTGGTGAATAGTATTTCAACAACTGCGCCAGTGCTTTATTTTATGCATGTGTTGTACCGGATTAATGTTTTTTCTTTCTTTGTTTTGGGCTCGAACCTAAAAAAATGTGCGTGATTCCGCCACTCGACTAGAGTTTACTTCGTAAGTGTGTTTTTGGTGCCATTCAATGTGTCTGTACTGCCCCCCTAGCCAAGTTACAAACGATTCGTATCTATTCTTTTTCTACAATCGAGAACGCCTCAAATCCCTTTGTTTTGACCACGTGACTTACCGAAAGGTGATAAGTCACGTGTTCAAAGTTAAAAGTGCGTAAGGTAGGTACTCACTGCTACACATCAAGCTATCCATTTCCAGTATAAGCTGAACTCCAATTGTATTGGATTTCGGTACAATGCTAGGTCAGCGTAAACTGGGACTATATAGGTTGATGTGTAGCCATGTGTTACATTGTGAAGTAAAACAAAATACTTCAAGTGATCACGCCGTGGGCCTTTTAATAATAAATATAATGTAATAATGTCTTTATTTCTTACAAACTTAGTACATGACACAAATAAGTACTTAGGCTACAATTTTTTTCTAAGCACATGTATTAAGATTCCGTAGTCGAACTAGGCAGTGCCTGTATTTCTACTATAAGTGCCCCCTAATTTTACAGTAAAGTTAGCCTTATTAGCGTTATTAGTTGGATGAAGGTAACATTTTAAATTGAATTAAGTTTGGGCTATTTAAGTGTGTCCTGTGTTTATGCCTATATGATCACACATTTGGGTGTGTGTGTGTGTGTATAAGGAAATCAAATAAAGAGTACATTCTATGAGAGAAACAAATCTGAGGTCGTTACAAAATAATTAACATCCACCATACTTCAATAAACTTTAGTTGCGTACAAGGAAGCCTTATCTTGTCTTAATAATTAGACACTAAGGGTCAGTTCCGGCAGGAAACCCTTACATGATAATAATATATTTAAGCTACGTAACGACCAGGGGACATCTTAATTAAATGCATAGGGGCTGAAGGACTTTATGTTCCTGTTAAAGATGAAAGATAAGAATTATGGTTATTGAAATTTTGCAATTTTTTGTAACATTCTGTCATAATGAGGCGATGTGTGAAAAGTAAAAGTCGGTGTTTTTTTTTGGTTTCCAGTATTATCTAAGAAATTATATAAGAGGTGGTGTGAAAGTATACTTATTATAATATCTGGCTTGATCGTGTTAAACAAACTCGGCGTTTATTAACAATTGTCGAACAATAGTTCAGTCCGTTAAACTTTTGAGTGCGCAATCAACGAAGTTAGCTAACTGTTGAAACTTAGCACAAGACGTTGTAGTAACGTTACACCTGGTAAACTAGTTCATGTTAGTTGCTAATTAACTAAATAAGGTTTGGAATGTCTGACTATAATACAGGGAGAGAAGGACAAATCTAAAAGCATGCGTTCAGTATCTAGTAACATTTGATGACTGGCTTTATTGGTCTTAGTGGTCCTGACTGCTATAACTGCCCTGAGTTCGTGGGCTCAATTCCAGCACAAGAGATATATTTAGAAGATGTAGTAACAAAAATTGAAAAGAGTATGCTTAGATGGTTTGGTCACGTGGATGAAAGGCGACTAACGAAAGGTATTTACAAGGCAGATGTAAGTGGGAACGCCGGGAGGGGACGCCCTAGAAGGACATACATAGACCTTATTGGTGAGGTTCTTCAGAAAGGTCAGGTGCGTAGTACTCGCAACCGGCGTGTGTGTATGACAACATGTATGAATGTAAACGAAGCACAAGAAGTATGTAAGAATCGTAGCATATGGCGCTCTGTAGTTTCTGCCTACCCCCATGGGAAAAAGGCGTGAGTTTATGTATGTATGTACATATATTTATAATGAGCACGATCATTTTTTCTGTGTCAGGGAGTAATTTAAGTAAGTGTAATTTATTATGTTTTAAGAAATATATAAGTAGGTTTGTCAGTTGTCTAGTTTTCGTAGCACAAGCTCTGCTTAGCTTGAGACCAGATGGCGTTGTGAGATAGGTGTTGAATATTTAATGAAATGCCAAGAGAATCTCATTATCTCTGTTAAAGTCCAGACATAAGAATATTTTAAGATACCATATTATGCGAATGTGACGATGCAGAGTCTAGAAGGGCCTTCCGTAGAAAGAACCATTGCAGCTTTGAGGTTACTTGACTCGATAGATGGCATGCATGCATCAGCCATCGTGTAGCTCAACCCTATTTAATTGAACTCAACGAGCCGTCAATCTTTGAGTTATATCTCTACTATTTTATACAACGAATTCGCTTTTCTAAAACGTTAGAATAGACGTTACAAACATTTCTAATAGGCATACTGATTAGAATAAATACTACCCACATAGATATTCTAAACATGAATTAAGAGATTATGTTACGCGCCAATGTTTTGTTCGAACAACTCAACAACAAACCCTAATTGCCTGCTACCAGATTTAGGGTTCCGTTCGGCGGTTTTGTTAACCACATGAACAATTTATGGTCTAATTATTCTATGTATCTCTTGCGCGCTAATTTCCAATGCTTAGCCCGCGGCTATTCTATTTTAGACTGGGTACCTACGTAGCGTATTAGGCGGTTTTACACGAATTTAGTTTCAAGTATTGTTTATTGACTATGTCATAGATGTGAATAGGACATAGACACATATACAAACATTGCAAATGTGACAAATGCAAGTATCGTCGGTGTCGTTTTTTCTAATGTCATGTTTGCCTACAACTGTAAAAACATGAAATAATAATAATACCTGTCTGTTACTGTCCCATTGCAGGGCATCTTCTCATACAGAGAAGGTACGAGCATTGATCACCACGCTTGCTCAAGGCAGATTGGCGATTTCAGACCTATATTTACCATAAGTCCCGGGCCCTATCAGAATATTACAGTTTTGTTTTTTTTATTTTTAAATGTCGCAGCTAATGCTGCGATAGCCTTTTTGGTATCGCACAGGTCTTTTTATAATTATTTTATATTTTAGTTTTTAGTTTTTTTAATCTTTTCTTGTTTTTTTTTATTATCTGTACCTATTGTTGGTTTTTTTTTTGTTTTGGTTCTGTGCGTCCAAATAAAGTATTATCTTTCTTTCCTTTTCTTTAAGTCCAGGTTTCCTCACCACGTTTTCCTTCATCGATGTCAATGATGTCTAAGACAAACTTGGAAAGTACGTATGAATCGCATTGTTATGTTACTGTCCCTATTTTAACAACAACCATGTGCATGAAAGGTAGACGCCTTAACCTCTGGGCCATCACGGCATTTAAAACATGAAAAGCTCATAGTTTCTATCCAACCCAACAAGGTTTCTTCATAAAAATAAAATAAAACACTTTCTTTATTTAAAATGACTTAGGATTTGGACTGAAATCACGATTTTGTACGGTTTAAAGCTAGAATATCTGGAAAACTTTGAAAATTAAGAAAGATCCGTAAAATGTTATCACTGGGAGGTCCAGAAACAAGTAGAGCACGCTGCTATAAGTATCTGCGAGGAAGTCCCTTTCGACTATTTTTCAAAATATAGTGCTTGACTTCAATCCCACCTGACTGATGGTACTCGTAAGCAGTGATGCAATCAATGATGTCGAAGCGCACTAGTTTATTAAGAGCCCATTTACTCTAGCCTTGAAGACACTTAAATTACAATCGGATGGGAAGACCTCAGCAGGCAAGTTTTTCCAGTCCTTCGATGTACGCTGTATAAACGAGGCGAAGCGCTTTGTCCGTATCGTAGAGTTGCTGACGATTTAAGGGTGGACACTCGCCTTACGCCTCCCTGTATTATAAATGAGATACTTATTAAATACTTACCTGTATGTACAGAGGCCAACACATGAACACTGACACTACCCCAATGTGTCTCTTTGCTAGTATTTCAACTTTATAACCAACAGAATAAGGTTCAAGTTCAAAAGGGAAAAGATAGTTAGGGGTAAGCTGGATGTGCTGGGCTGCTGGGGTCTATGCTTGCCTGTTTGTCAACTTAAAGCCTCAATCGTAATTTCTCCAAAAGGCATTTTGAGACCTTTTCTATACTAATATTATAGGAAAGTAAAGTTTGCGAGTTTGTGAGGTTATAGGGGGTAATCTCAAGATCTACTGAACCGATTTTGAAAATTAATTTACTAATAGAAAGCCACGTAATTTTTTAGAGTCATAGGATATATTTTATTTTCTATATTAAGTGGAGGTGAAGGAGGTGTAAAAGTACATTCTGCACGCAAGCAAAGTCGCAAGCGAAGTGCTAGTGTGTAGACGCACGACTGGCCTGTTGGTCTAGTACGTAGTCATGGGTGCGATTCCCACCCAGGACAAATGTTTGTGTGATGAGCACGATCATTTGTTCTGTGTCTGGGTGTAATTTATCTATAATATGTATGTATTTAGAAATATGTAAGTATGTTTATCAGCTGTTTAGTACCCATAACACAAGCTCTCAAGCTTAACTTGGGACTAAATGGCGTTGTGTGAAAAGTTGTGGAATATTTATTTATTATTTAATAATATTTATTTATAGTGTGTTAATATAATCTTATGTGACCATAACCCCTGAGTTTCAGGGAACAGTCACTTTGGAAAGGCACAATTCAGTTAAAAAAACGGCTTTTGAAATGATCTACATACTTACAGAAATAAATATTATTTCATTTCATTACGTAAATTGAAGTGACAGAGCAGTATCAGACCTCTAGATGCTCATAAAACAAAACCGTTTTGATAGCTGGATAGTTAAAAACTTCGCAGCTTTGCGGTGGAACTTTTTAATTTCCCTCTGCTGACGATAATACGGTGGCAAACTAAGTATTTATTTACATTGTAAACCCAACTCTAGACTTTGTAGACAGTGGTTGTAATATGGTAGCTAAATGAAGTCCGGTAGTATTCATGAAAAGTACAGACGCCAGCACATCAAGTTACCCCAATGTGTCAAATTTCTTTGATCGTTTTTCAACTTTATGATGAACAGAATAAGGTTCATATTCAATTGGGTCAATTGGGAAAAATTGACACATTGGGGTAACTTGATGTGCTGGCGTCTGTACTTACCTAAAATAACTTAGGGACTTTGTCAAAATGCTGATATTTTTCTGGTATGTAATAGTCGAACATCACGCCAGTATTTCGCGAAAGATTTGATCGACTTTCTTTTTGACTTTATTTACTTTCTTGAAATTCAGAACCTCCTGAATTCAAATTTATTGTTATTGTTCGGCTATGAAGAATAAATAATAAATAGTAAAGAGGTTTCATTCTGATCAAATCTATCTCTATCTATATCAAATATATCTTCGCAAGCCATTAAGTTCGTGAAAACTAAAAGAAAAAAAGTATTATACATTAATAGCGTCTCAAAGAGTATTTGAACGGCCAGTATGAAAAAACCAAACCTAAAATCTTTTAAGATTTTGTCTTCAAATAACAAAACGGAAGCTTTATTAAAAAAAAAACCTTTTGATTTGTTAACATGTTGTAGGTATCTACTGTACATAATAAAATAATTATTGTAACTGAAAGATAAATTAATGTAGAAACTTAACTGAAAATGTTCACGACCTTTTACTCTACAAAAAAAAAACAAAGATAAAATCTCCGAATACTCTATGGTTAATTCATCGATACGTTTTTAAATTCGCTCTCGTGAGGGTGAAAACACCGATTTAATAGCGGATAGCCCGTTTACCGATACAGTGAGGTGTTTTAGGGGTGCACACCACTTGGTAATCCAATCTTTTATTTATTATAACTAACGGGGAGCCGACAATCGATGCCGGCCGGTGCCTAAGCGACGCGACGATGAGCCGACTGTTACACCGAAGTGTTCAAGCGAATATTTTAAGTTCGCTAAATTATTTAAATCCCAAGAGGACACCGGTGTCTGTGCTGTCATTGTCTTTCTATTTGTCTCTATGGGCTATTTGACTTAATTTTGGTTTTTGTCCCTCATCTAGATTACACGAAAATATTCGACACATATTTTTTGCTTTTTCCACGTAGGTAATCAAAAACTAACGGCGATACATCGAGACAAAATGTCGCATGGCGTCACTAGCCAGTACAGTTTATACTAGTTAATGACGTTACAAGCCCCCTCTCCTCAACTTTAATGCGCTTAATCTAAACAGTTTTCCATCAATATCAATAGCCCATTGACACGATTAAGAGATTAAATTACCTACTTCGTAATATTCTTCATTATGTAGCGTGTAGATTCAGTTCAACTAATCCAAATAGAACGATTTATTTTTAAATTATGCTTCCTAGAAAGGTCACATCAATTTTGCTTTACAGAATACACGGCTACAATTATAAAGCTATACATGTCCAGTTAGTTTGTATTTTCGTACAATGAATGGTCAGTTCATACTGTCACAGAGCAAGAGCTGACGTAATCTCTCGCTCTTCATTAAATCTTATCATCACGACGGTAATCCTCAAACGGTTAGGCGGAGTACATATTATTAAGTTTATAGTTACTTAAAACGGTAAACGATTAATTAGTAACGTAGAAACAATTGCAATTTAAATTACGACAAAAACTAAATCGAAACGAAAAATCTTAAAACTAACATGGAACAGTAGACATTTAATAGGGGGCAAGCCATTGGCTATCAATTGGGCACAAATTAATGTAAGCTACGGGCTGTGGATGATAAAACCCAGATGGCTAAAGAACACATTACGGACCCGGGGATCGAACTCGAGAAATAGCGCTTGCCACCACTTTACCAAAGAGGCAGCCAATCATTCTTCGTAATGAGTTGATTAAGAAATACTGGGCAGGCAGGCAATCGGATTGTTCTGTGATATTTTCACCAAAACAAAAACAGCTTTACGTTCTACTTCGGTGTTAAAGGCAGTCTCATATAAGTAAAGTACAATAACCGGTTCCTCCTTTCCAATTGGTATCTGATGTAAAATGCATCACCAATATAGGTATACCCTTTCCCGACATTGTTTCGGCGGAAATGCTTTTTGAACGTTACTTACTAGCTAAAGTATAGGTGCTTTTAAAAGGAACACAATAGCCGTAATATTAACACAACATCAAGCCAGTATTGTATTCTCTGAAGGGGTAGCTAACGGCCGCTGGCTTATAATAATTTACATAACATAACATTAGAGGTGTACAGTACAGACGCCAGCACATCAAGTTACTTTCCCCAATGTGTCAAATTTCTTTGATCGATTTTCAACTTTATGTCAATCTGAATAAGGTTCATATTCAGATGGGAAAATTTGACACATTGGGGTAACTTGATGTGCTGGCGTCTGTACATCACATTAGTAGAAACGGGTAAGTAACATACAGATTGTAGAAACATTTCTTCCGATTATAGAAGAATGGAAGATAAATTGAAATAATAATAATAATATAAATAAAAATAATTCTTTATTGACAAAAAACATTACAACAAAAGTAGTGAGGCCCTGACTCCTGCGCTGGGTAGAACCTGTGTTACTGAAGCCAGTGTCTTCTCCCAATTACGTGACTCTAGCTAGTTAATGCAATAAGAATTAGTCAAGAGTACAAAAAATTACTAAAGATAAAAATGGAAATGCAAATAAAAAACGAAAAAAAAAACAAATTAATAAACATGAAGATAAATTGAAAGAGATAGGAAAAGACACGCACCTTCCTAACTGATTGGTCAGATCGATGCAGCTGTTTTGGAGCCTATTCAATGCGAGTAAACAACAAAATCTTTCCTTTTTTAACCAACTTCAAAAAAGGAGGAGGTTCTATGTTCGTGTGTATGTATTTTTTTATTTTTTTTTATTTATGTTACCTGATTTCTCCGCCATTTGTGGACCGATTCTCAAAATTCTTTTTTAATTTGAAAGTGTACACTCCTGAGGTAGTCCCATTTTAATTTGGTGAAGATCTGGTGCTGATCTTCGGAGATATACAATGGAACTCTTCAAAAATAGACGGCAAATCGGTCGTGATTGCGGGAATCGCTTGGATACTTATTTTTTATACACCATCATGACCTATCATCACGCCTGTATGCACTGAGGGGTACGCAGATATGTACAATATACCTAGATTTCGACAGTTAGGTATGTTAAGTTTCATTTATTAGGGACTAGCTTCTGCCCGCGACTTCGTACGCGGATCCTGTTGCCTATGTCAGCGACAACGGGGTCGTCAAAATCGAAGATCTGAAACGTCTAATGTCGAATTCTAAAAGCCCGGGGACGGGACATCAATGGGATGCGCGAGACGATTCAAGACGTTCCAGATTTTTTAATTTTGTTGGTCAACAGGAAATGCCATCAGATTTAACAACTTTTGCTTAGACGCCATTTCTATTATGTATACCTATGTTATATTGTCGCTGGGCTTTGGAGTTCCACTACAGGTGCTCCAGATCTTCAAATTTAGTCTCACAGCAGAAAACACTCTTCACGTGGAATAGTTTTTGCAATGGCACCATTTTTATATCTCCTTTACTTTAGGTGTTCCATTTTCCAAAATAAATTATAGCCTATACGTTGCGTGACGTTCACGATCAGCGGTCAGTCGCGTATCTCTTTCCCCCACTTATCTCTAGAGTCGATGCGTATATACGCTAAAAACTCAAGCGTCATGCTTTTTCCGTGAACGTCTGCAACTCGCGAGACAGTGCATGATGTTCACGATCAGCGGTCAGTCGCGCACATATTCTTCACTGGTGTCTAGAGACCTGAATACCTGGTCGATGCGTAAATACGCTGAGAATGCAGACGTGCTTCGCGATCCCAAGAAGTTTCCGCGGAGCGAGTTGCAGCCTCATGTTCTCGAACAGCATCAAGTCTCTCCTAACGCTCTTCGGTAGATTGTTGGGATCTTATGATCTTTAATCATTTAGCACCTTTGGAACATTGGCAAAGATTTGAACTCTTTCTGGGCATGGTTATAGTTTTATTGTGATTATGCCTGATCAATTAAAATCTAAGTGGCTGCTCCCCTGCGTTACCGGGCAACCATGTAACGAAGATAAATGGAAAAGGAACTTAAACACTCAAATAACATAAGCCCGAAGGCATATTTGCTATGGTACCATTTTAGTATCTCCTATAGTTTAGCTGGTCTGTTGCGGTTCTGCATCAGGTGTTCCGGATCTTCAAATTTATTCTCTCAATAAAAAATGCTCATCACGTGGAACAATTTTTGCTATGGTACCATTTTGTATCTCCTATAGTTTAGCTGGTCTGTTACGGTTCTGCATCAGGTGTTCCAGTTTCCAAAATAAATTATAGCCTATGTGTTGCCCAGATTTAATATCTATACAACAAAAAAAAATCATTCAAATCCGTCCAGTAGTTCCGAAGATTAGCGTGTACAAACAAACAGACAAACAGACAATTAGACAGACTTTTTTTTTTTGATTCGTGCTCTATTACTGTTTCTAAACCCCCCTCAATTATTATTTTTTAAATATATTCAATGTACAGACACAGTTTTTTTACTGTCTTATTATATGTAATAGATAATGGACTAAAAGTTGTGTTCTTAATTTGGCAAGCTTGGATGCTTATTATTTATACAACATCATGACGTATCATCACGCCTGAATGCTCTGAAGGGTACGCAGATGTGTACAATATACCTAGATTTCGACTGTTAGGTATGTTAAGTTTCATTTATTAGAGATAAGTGGATAACCCTATTACCATGACATGTATTGTTAACAATCAACATCAAGAATATTAAATAAATTCATGGCAAAAATTTGTATGGGAACAATTAGAAATGGAAAAATAAAAAAAACTTTTTTGCAAAAAATAAAACCGTCTTCAAAAAAAACACTAACCGGTGTAAAATAACTCTAAATTCGGAAGTCGGTGGCCCATCATGAATAAGACAAAACCACCAATGCCACAGACTTCCTAATTTAGAGTTATTTTACACCGGTTAGTGTTTTTTTTGAAGACGGTTTTATTTTTTGCAAAAAAGTTTTATAATATTAGTTTATAAAAACTAACAGGTGAAAAATAACTCCAGTTTCGGAAGTCTGTGGCTTTGGTGGTTTTGTTTTGTTCATTATTGGCCACCGACTTCCGAAACTGGAGTTATTTTTCACCTGTTAGTTTTTTTTTAAGAAGTCGGTTGTTTTTTTTGTAAAAAAGTTTTTATTTTGTAATTCTTAGTTTCTTTGTCTGTAAAGAAAGTCTTTCAAAACTTGAAAGAATCATTGAAATTGGATAACAATTGCTAAAGAAGTTCTATCTCTAAACATTAATCTGTACATCTCTGCCGGCCCCTTTTAAAATAGAATGGCGTAATGTTATAGAAAGCTCAGCATAGACATCTGACTATAGCAATCGCGAATGATTTGCTGTTATGCGTTGAAGAGTTCCGTTGCCTGTCTTCTTCATCAGTTTTTCTTCACCAAATGATACTTTCTAAATGAAAATGCTTGATTTGTTACTAAAAATGTTGAAATCGGTGCATGTGTGCCTATATTTTTTTAGGAGTTCCCTCAATTCCTCGAAGATCCCTCATCAGATATGAGTTTTGATACAAATGGGACCAATCTGTCAGTATACCCTATCAAACAAAAAAAGAATTTTGAAAATCGGTCCATATATATGACGGAGTACTGAGGTAACAAACCCTAAAAAAAAAAAAAAAAACAACCGAATTGAGAACCTCCTTCTTTTTTTGAAGTCGGTTAAAAAATGATGCCAAACCTAATGGCAATCATTATGTTGTTTTCTATAGGCATCTTTTAGCCAATATTTCCTTAACAAATGGACATTTCCCAAGCTGTGCCTGTCCTAAGGATGGGATCCTGCACGATTCTACTTTACCTTTTAGCCGTGATTAGGACCACAAGATACACAGATGTATAACCAAACCTGATTAGCGCCACTCATTAATTCATAACTATATGTACTAGTGGTCCAGGTTAAATTAATTAAGCAGTCAGGTGGCAGTCCTGTTCAAAGGAGCGCTCGTTAACTCGCAGCCTTGCAACGAACCTGCACTCCAACTTGCTTTCTAACAGCGTAGCGGTGATAAAGGTAAAAAACAGGTGAAGATTAAGTTGGACCCGCCCACCAAAATTTCAGTACTTTTGAAGAATGATACATTGTCAATGCTAAATTGAAAGTATTGTTTGATAAATGATTTATATTATTACTGCATATTAAATATATTTTTTTAAATCAAAACATGCGGCCCTAGAAAAATCACACTTTCAGTAACGTTAACGAGGTTCAGACTTCATGTTATCGGTATGGTGTGTGAGTGTGTTTGCGTGTGTGTGTGCAAGTGTGTGTGTGTTTGTATGTTTGTGTGCGGGACAGTATTTAACATTTTATATTTCTGTTTATGTAATTTAAATAAACTTATACACGGTAAGGTAAACGCCCGGTATAAAACCGGTACTGGATGGACCCCTTCCGCGAAACCGGTGGATCACTTTTTTTTTGCCTACCGGTGCCGCGGAATTCTTGCCACCACACGCAGCGTCTAAGGGCACTTTCTTGATCAAGTCTTATTATTATTATTTTTATGATAAAAATATTTTTCTATCCTTCTCTCCCTAACATAACAAGATGAGACATAATATCCGTAACTGGTTTCCTGCCGGAACTCCGGACAGATGGACACCAGCCTTCCCTTATTAATATTAACGGTGCTGTCCTATATACCACATAATGGGAGATGTACGGAACGTTGCGTCACATATTATGACGGCGCTTTTTCTCTTCGCAAATTAGTAAAAAAGCAAAAAAGTAATTTTGTTAAATTATCTTGCAATGTTCAAAGTGACTGTCTAGTTGGTGTAGAGGTTTCAAGAGCACGACTGACTGACTGAGCTTAAGGTGTTAGGTTCAATTCACGGGTGAAATATTTGTAATATCTGATAGTAGCCCGCAGTCCAAATTTATGCCCGTCGGTCGGTGGCAAAAAGCTAGCCACTATTACATGCGACTTAAACATAACTGTCGAAATGTGGGTGGCCATTCTTAACAGATTATTCTGCACAGATTGGGAAAAATAGCAAGTCAGAGTACTTTACTAACAGCCTACCACGGTTACGTAGGCTCTATCTTAAGATACGGTTTAATATTCTGGGGCAACAGTACAGACAAAGAGCGCGCTTTCATTGCTCAAAAACGTTGCATCAGAGCCATATTTAACCTACGTGAAACTGACTCCTGTAAACCATTTTTTAAAAAAAATAACGTACTTACTCTGCCATGTGTCTACATATTTAAGGCTGCAGTATTTGTAAGAAGTAACATTGGCATGTATAATTACTACACGCGTATACGGCGTAAGGACAAATTGCGCACAGTAGCTAGTAAGACTCATCTTATGCATGAAAGTATCTTTTGTATGGCTACACGCATCTATAATAATATTCCGGGGCCTATCAGAGTAATTGCAGAAATGAAAAAAATTAAAAAGAGTCTTCATGATCTGTTAGTAGACAAGTGCTACTACTCTATAAAAGACTACTTATTTGACAACTCACTGCTTCAATATAGTTCTCCTCAGTCGTGATGTGTTCAGTAGCCCACTAATGTGTACCTACCAACCTTAGTTCACTTTATTACGATTTGTCTATATGAAATATTTATAATTTGTAAAAATGGCGTACCAAATATGTGTGTTGTGAAATATTATTACCTAATCTATAAACATAATGTATTCCTATATGACTATTGTATGCCCCAAGGGCGGGACGTAGCTGATCGATTTAATTATTTAAGACCTGTATTATGTACAAACCTATGATCCACAATAAAGATATGAAGTTGAAGTTAAGTGCTTCGAAAATAAAATGCTTTTTATTGTACAGCCAGCACATCAAGTTACCTCAATGTGTAAAATTTCTTAGAGAGGTTTTCAACTTTATTGCAAGTTGAATAAGGTTCATGTTCAATTGGGAACATTTTACAGTTTGGGGTAGCTTGATGTGCTAGCATCTGTACACCGAAGACACGTACAAATTAATAGCATAGAACACATGTCATGTACAGACGCCAGCACATCTGGTTACCCCAATGTGTCAAATTTCTTTGATTTTTTTTCAACTTAATGTCAAACAGAGTAAGGTTCATATTCAATTGGGAGAATTTGACACATTGGATGACACATGATGTGCTGGCGTCTGTACAATGAACGGCCTCTTTAACAGACCACCTTCGGATGAACTTGATGTAGAGGGTATAAATACCTTCTAATTATTTTGCATAACAACGAACTGTTGTTTCAGGAGAGAAGTAGTTACTTATTTAAAACACCAGTGACTTTTAAAATGCTGCTTTTATTGAAAACTGTCTTCTGTGACTTGAAAACTGTTATGCCAAGTCAGAGGCCCATGGGCGGCATTAAAACTCTGACACCAGGTTAGTTACTAACCACACGAAAAGAAGAAGATTGAAAACTGTGAAACTAATAGTCGAACATGCATTCGGAAGGTTGTCTGCAAAGACATTCAATACCTATAGACCGGACATCACGATAAAAAATTTCGTCCGAAACTTGTGTCCTGCTTGGACACAAGTCTATGAGTTTTTTTTAGTATGCTTCGCTGCCGCTCCAATATTCATATATTATTCTAGATGGCGTTACTGAGACATGGGATCAAAGTTTTTCTATGACATTTACTTGACATGCCCGCTCTATAGTATTTTAAATCTCTTCGGTTGTCTGTAAGAGATCGCTTTTAGCGATAAGGCCGCCCCTTGTAACTGCTTATGTACCCCTAATGTTATAATTCGTGAGTTTTTATAGTGTACAATAAAGAGTATTCTATTCTATTCACTATTGCTAATAGTTCCAATTATAATTATTCAACACAATAATAGAATTGCTCAACTTAGTTAGAGTTGCATTGTAATGGCCGCATCTTTTCTGAAATTACTTTTACTAATAGGTATCATTAAATAGATAATGATGATGGAATCTGAAATGAGAGACATTTAGAAAAACAAACATTATATCCAAAGGCAAATAAAACCTTATTCTTTTATGATACTGGAAATATAATTTTGTACACAGACAAGCTCAGGACAGACATAATAAAAATTAATAGAATGTTTGTGAACCCAAAACTCAGACATTTCAAACTTCCATCATACCTATCTTCGTAATTTTATCAAATCCATAATTTTGTAACTACCAAAATTAGGATTTGATATCTTAAAATAAATTACTAATATTATCATTAGTTTTTATTTCTGGGAACCCTTGGGTTCCGGTCCTTTGGAGGCGTACGAGGGGCCGAAGCCAACTCGCAGAGATCCATTGTCGTCTTTTATTAAATGAAGCACCAGCCGCAGATTCTCCCTGTATGACAAGTGCACCCAAGGAAAACCTGCGACTGGTGTAAGTCTATTGTAGACTATGGAAACGAAAGTACTAGACTTAAGGCTAGAGTGTCTAAAATGCACTGGTTACCTAAAACTATATGAGTTACCTAAACATGATATTTTTTTATAATATCATGCAATACTACAATATATTTTTTAACATTATCTCACATTAGGAATGTTTCTTTTAAATGTTAAAAAAACATTTAAACTCACGTTCACTAACAACCACCTTTAAAACAACTACCAATAGATCACACAAATATTTGTATGCACGGTTACCGTGGTTACCGTGGCAACCAATCGCTCAACCGCTGCACCAACCGTGACGTCAAAATGTGTAACAGAATCCTTAAAACACCAGGTAACATTAACTAAGGAACAATTTACAGTTGTACGAGCTCAAGCAATTACCTACCTAGGAGTACCATAGAAATGCCGAAGGAAATTCTCCTCATGCCGACACGAATTTCTTATGACGCCACGTTGTCCCTGGTCGCAATTCTAACTTAAAGCCGCCATTTTCTAATAACACTGTCTTTCTACTGGCATGTGACGTCACTATTTGGTTTGAAGAATAATTTCACCGTGTTTTCCATGTCTCTGCTGGTGAAAGTATACATTTTTCATGAAGGCAGAATTTTTTAATGGAACTATAGAAGATTTCTTGTATTTTGGCGTAACTTTGATAACTCTCGTACCTACCTATGTTCTTCTTATCTTGTACACGTCATATATCTGCGATAAATATAAGTTTTTCTTTCTTCTTCTTTTCCTCTGTGTATTCTAGGTTAGCAGAGGTAGGTACACCTATTGTATACCCGCACTGCTGATTATTTTCAAGTAGGTACCATGATTTCGTAATTGGGGAACTTAAGAAGTCATTGTTTTTGGGTTATCATCAATAGATGTTATCCACGTAGTCTGACTAATGCAAGCACACATAATAAAAAAAAACACGAGTATTGATCACCACTATATCACAACGCTAGATCAAAGTGGATTGGCGATATCAGGCCTGTATTAACTATAAGTCCATTCAGTAAAACCGACTTCAAAAAAAACACTAAACGGTGTAAAATAACTCTCGAAGATCAGCACCAGATCTTCACCAAATTAAAATGGGACCACCTCAGGAGTATACTCTTTCAAATAAAAAAAGAATTTTGAGAATCGGTCCACAAATGGGGGAGAAATCAGGTAACATACATAAAAAAAAAAAAAAAATACATACACACGAACATAGAACCTCCTCCTTTTTTGAAAGTCGGTTAAAAAGGGATCCCGCGAAAACATTAGTGAAGTTAACTGTCAATGTAATGATCGCTCAATTCGCGTGCATTTCACCGCATTTTGATGGGATGTTTTTTACGATGTTTTCCTACACCTACGTCAATGATGTCTAAGGTAAACTTAGAAAGTACAGACGCCAGCACATCAAGTTACCCCAATGTGTCAAATTTTTTGATCGTTTTTCTACTTTATGTCAAACAGCATAAGGTTCATATTCAATTGGGAAAACTTGACACACTGGTGTCACATTGGTAAGTTGATGTGCTGGCGTCTGTACATAACCGCTTTACCTACCTTGCATAATATTGTTCCCGTAATTTAAGGTGATATTACGTAAGCGGCCATATAAATTGAAAAAAATTGTCGTGTTGACACAGAGGTTTAGGCGCCTACCTTCCAAGCTAGAAGTTGTGGCTCAAATTTGGGCAAACAAGCAACAATACGCTTTCTTTTATTATGTTTTGCTTTCATACAATGCCAAACTAAGCAGAGCTTGCGCTATGAGTAATAGACAACTGATAAACATACTTGTATATTTCTAAATATATTTGATAAATTACACAGAATAAATAATCGTGCTCTTTACACAAACGTTAGTCTTGGGTGAAATTCGGACCCTCCGCAATAGCAGTCAGGGCCACTAATTACTAGACCAGCAACGCCAGTTAAAAATATAAAAACCAACCTCGGCTAGAGTAACTTAATTTTCAATGAACCCGAGAAACTATCATTATTTAGCCCTTAAGTAGAATGTTATTTACTTATAAGATCCCAGTATTTCGTCGTGAAATCCTTCTAAACTTCAACCTTGTCTCAGTAGTGAGACTTGAAGCACAAATGTATTTGTGCACCGTCTAAGATTTATGTTCCTCTTTGTACTGAGTGAACTCAGAGGGAAGAGATGGGAGGAGGAGGGGCCACAAGCTAGCACTTACTTGCACTATTAAAAAATGAGGATGGAAACACTTGAGATATTGTTGAAACGCAAATGGCTACTGTAATCGGTGTAAGCATACGTATTTATTTGTTCGTATGCATAAATTTATATAGAAGTAGTGAAGTATATGTCTAAAAACATACTGTATGTGTTAACACCCTACGATGTGTAGTATTAATTCAACGCTATGATAATGAACAAAATAATTCTATAGACAAACATTACGTAAATTTAACTGACTTTAAAATAACTAGCTAACTAGGTACTAAAAGTAATAAAAATATTAAAGTTCTTGCAGACATGTGTAGGTGTCCAAGTTATTTTGCTAAAAGACATATTGTATATTATTTCTGTTATTTTTTTTAATCTAAATTTGAGACGCAGGGTAGCTCTCTAATCTTTAGCTAGCTGCTAAAGATTAAAGCACTTTTAGTTCCATACACAAATGTATCCAATGCTATGATTTATCTCTACATATAGGTACTTCATACAATTATGAATTGGAAACGATCAAAATTCATTAGGCTCTATATCACACCTACAGTTGCTTCAGGTGAAACTGGTAGTACTATCATGATGTACAGGCACCAGCACATCAACCTACCCTAAACTGGCAAATTTTCTTAATTGAACATGAACCTTATTACCTTACAACCTTCTTATCTTATTGTGTTTAGAATAAATTTGAAAACCTATCGAAGAAATTTGCCACATTCTGTACCTATAAGGATCTGAAAGAAATTGAACGAATGCAGCAAGCTCGAACATTTTTCGCACTTTTCCCAGATAGGCTTAGAAAAGGTGAAGCCCTATGGATTGGAAACTCTAGGTTATGGCCTCAAGTGATCCTTAAATTCGGTACCTACTGCATTTAGCGATTACACCAATTTCTCAGAGGATCCTGTCGACCATAACGCTATGTTATAGAAATTAGACTTGATTGATCGACCGATTAATATAACGATCGATGTTATAACCGCTGGACGTTGGCATTTCATGGATATTGATTACAGTGATACAATGTTCCTTTGACAAACCTAAGCCTAGTTTAGACTGAGCGTTTCTGCATATACAAAGTCCCTTTAGGTGCAATTACGTGTGTTGAAGCTCGAGATACGTTACTATATGGACAAGGCGGAGTTATATGAGCCGACAAGTATCTGAAATATATCAACCATGTTTAGATTTCGATATCGATGTATACGGCATAAACACTTGTATCTCAAAGGACATGTTTCATTTTTGTATGGGCCTCCGGCCATAACATGTACGCCGTCAGCGAAGCTGCGAAACTTACCCCTGAATAGAATAAAGTTACATTTTTTACATAATATCATATGGTTTTTATGTACAAAATTAAAATTGAAAAAGTTTGACGTTTGTTCTAAGGGTTATTGACAGCCATCCATGACAGGTTGTAGAGATGACGTTTACTTAACCTATAATTGTTTAGTTTTTGTTCATCGAACTTAACCTCATAAATTATTAATAGTCTAAGATCATAATTACTGTGATCTTTTTTATTCATAAAAAATATTAGACAAAAGTGGTTCACTAAAGCAAGATCAAGAATCATTTCTTTAAGGAGTATTGGCTTATCATATAAAAGTTAAAACCTACTGTGTTCAATCCCTGCTGGATGCGTTTATTTCAATACATTTCCTTCAGCTAACCGGTCTCATTTGTCTAATGTTATACAGAATATGCTATGATAATGCTGTAATTATTGAATAGATTGGTATGGTATAGGTACTATAGGTAAGATTAAAATTAAAAATGTAAGTAGGTACCTACATAGTTGGAGAACAAGGGGCTTAACGTGCTTTCTGAGGGATGTTAAACCTTTGGTGAACTACAGAAGGAATGTAGGGTACTCTACAAAAAAAAGAAATAAAAGAACAAATCAGGATTTAAAACTTTATTCTTCTTCTCTTACTGATAGGTACATCATCAAGTACCCAGGCACTATGTGTCGTTCTAGGTTTGTACAACCTAGTACAAAACAACTCGAACTAGATATACCAACTTTTTTGTATGAGTTTAATTATACTTAATGGGCAAAACCTGTGGAGGCTAGTTTGGATTAGAGTCAGCTTCGACGATAGGTTGTTCATATTCTAGACAAACAGCACTTCTAGCCCAAGTTCAACAAACATTGCAGACCAATGAACGATAACTGACCTGTAAAAACAATACAGAATAAACTCACACATTCACAGATCAATACATAGTCATAGTATTTTATTGATAAGGGATTCTTACAAGTCATATACAGATAAAAACCACATACTACATAGATTTACAGTTCACTATTTTACACACCTGTCTAGGTTATATTCTTCTAGAAATGACATCTCTTTCTGGACCATTCAGCAACAAATGGGTGCGACATCTCAATGTTGATGTTGAACATACAACACAAACATTCCTACTATTAAGGTGAAGATTGGCTGCACGCTGTACATTTCTTCTTGCAGATACCCAGCATGAATAACATACTCTGCCTCCAGAGGGTATCTAAAAATAATACATTTGTTAGGATTTTCACCAAGCTTGATAAAACATTTTCATAGTTTTATTATGTATTTTTCCCATACTTACCATTACTTATCATTACTTTCTTATGGCATAAATCAGTCTATTGCAGGAGAATTGTAAGCGTAATTTTAACATATATAAAAATCATACATAACACATATATACAGTAGGTAACAGACTGTTGTGGAGTTATCCGGGCTGTGATTTCATCTCTCTCAGGACCATGTGGAATACTGTGTGATCTTCTCTGAGAGAGA
Source organism: Euplexia lucipara (assembly GCA_921972225.1). Classification (NCBI taxonomy): domain Eukaryota; kingdom Metazoa; phylum Arthropoda; class Insecta; order Lepidoptera; family Noctuidae; genus Euplexia; species Euplexia lucipara. The sequence continues at coordinate 6,939,206 of OV179151.1, forward strand.
TCTGGTAGATACATCTACCAGCCTGCAGGCACTGACCTAACATCAATGGCAAACAATGGCACCATCTGGTATCTGAAATTATTATCATGATGTTAGTGATACTATAAATTATTGTTAAAGCCAAAAAAAAAGCAAAGTGAACTGTTTGCAAATAATAGGTACCTGTCTTGCTTGGGGCAATTAGATATTGCATCTCTCTGAGGCCCACTCATTAAATTATGCGACCTCTTTGAGATTAAAGAAAAAAGGGACCACATACATTATGACACAGACACATACATTTGATTCATATGTTTCACTGATGGGTCCTATTCCATTATCCTGCTTTACTTTAGTACTACTATGAGTTCTCTCAAGAAGATTAGTAATTGAGTTACAACATGCCTTGCATAATGCAGCATCAGGAGCAATCTGAAAACATACTTATATATACTCTGAAAACAAGTTCTTAATATTTAATATATCAATCCAGCTGATTTACAAATATTTTTCAATAAGTTACATTCAACGTAAGTAAAAACAGAAGATTTCCAATGGGCAGGCAGACGGATCCAAATCGCAGATTTCTGAGTTCGAGTACCGCTAAACGAAGCCAAAGTCAATCCAAGAATGAGCAGATATCACAAAACCAAAGTTGTAGTAGTATAAAATTGAGAAAATGCAAAATAACACTGAAAACCACGAAAGCCAAAATCAAATCGAGTCGAACGAAACTCACTGACAACTTGACAAGTGACTTATATCAGTTTCAAGTAAAGCTGTTTTTTTAATTCGTTCAGAAACACAGTTCAAAAATGGAGACTAAAGATTTTTGAAACGATGAAATCATCACACTTAATTATATTTACTCAAAATATGTACAAGAGAATAATAGTAATTTATTTTTAACCGTACAAGAATACACACATTTTTTTTATTATTTTCTATGTTTAATGGATTTGATGAGACATGATTTCAGAACGAATGAAGTATGCAAGCAAACGAGACGCCATGTTGAATAAAACATGGCAATAATTGAAAAACTATTATTTTTTGTACACAACAAATCAGACTCTAATTCACCAGATACTATTTTTCCCCAATTCGTGGTATTTTGTCCTTTTTTTTCGACATACGTACATCTGGTGGCCGAAAAAGAAACATCTCCTTTACAAATACAGTATGCGAAAGTACATACATATCTAACGTATTCCGTTGTACGTAATCAGTGAATATGTCAAACGGACCGTGAAATACTCGCTCACAATTTGACGGCAATCATAGTTTGATATATATATATGAATGTGTTTTTTGGGGGTTTCCTTATTTTGAAATGTTTATTGTAAAGACAGAGAAGAGTTCTGAATTATTTCGTGCTTTGAAAAGCACATTTAATTCTCATGTTTTTTTTGTCAGTCGTTACGAGTAGTCGGAATGGAACCTCGAAAGTGGAGGATTCTGAATTATTTAAACTTCACATTTATTTCTGACTAGCTTCTGCCCGCGACTTCGTACGCGGATCCTGTTGCTTATGCCAGCGACAACGGGGTCGTCAAAATCGAAGATCTGAAACATCTGATGTCGAATTCTATAAGCCCGGGGACGGGAAATCAATGGGATGCGCGAGACGATTCAAGATGTTCCAGATTTTTTATTTTTGTTGGTCAACAGGAAATGCCATCAGACTTAACAACTTTTGCTAAGACGCCATTTCTATTATGTATATGTTATATTGTCTCTGGGCTTTGGAGTTCCCCTACAGGTGCTCCAGATCTTCAAATTTAGTCTCACAGCAGAAAACACTCTTCACGTGGAATAGTTTTTGCAATGGCACCATTTTTATATCTCTTTTACTTTAGGTTTTCCATTTTCCAAAATAAATTATACCCTATATGTTGCGTGACGTTCACGATCAGCGGTCTGTCGCGCATCTCCTTCCCCCACTTATCTCTAGAGTAGATGCGTATATACGCTGAAAACTCAAGCGTTATGCTTTTTCCGTGAACGTCTCCAACTCGCGAGACAGTGCATGATGTTCACGATCAGCGGTCAGTCGCGCACATATTCTTCACTGGTCTCTAGAGACCTGGATGTAGATGCGTAAATACGCTGAGAATGCAGGCGTGCTTCGCGATCCCAAGAAGTTACCACGGAGCGAGTTGCAGCCTCATGTTCTCGAACAGCATCAAATCTCTCCTAACGCTCTTCGGTAGATTGTTGGGATCTTATGGTCTTTAATCATTTAGCACCTTTGGTACATTGGGAAAAATTTGACCTCTTTCTAGGCATGGTTATAGTTTTATTGTGATGATACCTGATCAATTAAAATCTAAGTGGCTGCTCCCCTGCGTTACCGGGTAAGCTACCGTGTAACGAAGATAAATGGAAAAGGAAATTAAACACTCAAATAACATAAGCCCGAAGGCATACGATAAAAAAATGGGAGTTTTAGCCAGTAGAGTCTTATTTTTCAACGATATACCATCGTCATCGAAAATCAGTCCTAAACTGTTCCCGCCTTCACCGCGTAGTACCTCCTACTTATGTTATTTTATAATTATGCAATGAAATTAGTGATAGTTTTAAAAATCAAAAAAAATCAAATCAAATCATTTTTATTTGTATAACATAGGTAGTAAATACAGTTCTTAAATAGAGTTCATAGGTCGCTATATTATGCCAAGAGGCGTACAAAAATGGCTGCATGCAAAATAAAAATATTGCTCATGCGAGAGGTAAACATAAATTAGTACGTATGTCAAAATGTCAAAATTACTACAAAGATGATTAATCAATAAATACACATGTCACAATATCGCAAAATTCCCATAGTCAACGCAAAAATAACTAATCATAATTCGGTCACAATAATAAATTAATTGAATCTCCAGTCATACAAATAGGTCTACATTAAATTATCATTTAGGAATTCATCAATCGTGTAATAGCACTTTTCAGTCAATAACAGTTTTAATAAATTGTTTGTTTGTTTTGTTTTGTTTGTTTAATTTCTATATCAAATGTTTCTGATCTTCGATTTTTATAAGTCAACAGGAAATGCCTATCAGACCGAACAACTTTTGCTAAGACGTCATTCCTATTTGAGTTATGGTGTAGCTGGGCTCTTGGAGTTCCACAACAGGTGTTACAGATCTTCGATTTTTATAGGTCAACAGCGAGTGCTCATAAGGCTGAACAACTCTTGCTAAGACGTCATTCCAATATATGTTATAGTGTAGCTGGGCTCTTGAAGTTCCACATCAGGTGTTCCGGATCTTCAAATTTATTCTCTCAGCAGAAAATGCTCATAACGTGGAACAATTTTTGCTATGGTACCATTTTTGTATCTCCTATAGTTTAGATGGTCTGTTGCGGTTCTGCATCAGGTGTTCCGGATCTTCTAATTTATTCTCTCAGCAGAAAATGCTCATCACGTGGAACAATTTTTGCTATGGGACCATTTTTGTATCTCCTATAGTTTAGCTGGTCTGTTGCGGTTCTGCATCAGGTGTTCCGGATCTTCAAATTAATTCTCTCAGCAGAAAATGCTCATCACGTGGAACAATTTTTGCTATGGGGCCATTTTTGTATCGCCCTCGATTGCTTCATGCAACCACAGTTGCATAAAAAAATCCGCGTACTTTGCTTCGTGCAACTGTGGTTGCAGAGCGACAATTTTTTTTCAATTGAATTTAATCGCTATTGCAACGGCATAGAGTCCAAATGTTAAGTGTTTAAACCAAAGACAGATACATTTTACATCTATCGCTGCCAGTTGTACCAATATCACGGAAGAAAAACAACGACATTTTGTCAGTTGAACTTTAGTGAGTGAAGTGACGCTATTGTGTTTTCAAGGAGTTGATAAAATATGTCGTAAGTATTGTATTTTATTGATTTCTACTAATATTTATATTTCAAACGAAACTTCTAACTTGTGTTTCGTATATTTCAGTATTATTTGTAGGGATACGGTCAGACATAATTAGAAAAACGATATTTTAAAAAATGCTCTGAAGGCCGTTGACCTAAGCATAATTTTGTATTGGTATATTATCGTAAATACGTTGTTTTCTTTTAATATACGTTAATAATAACATTATTAGAGCATATTTATTCAATTTAAGATATAAAGTTGTGTGAATTCTTCATCAGATTAAAACAGATGGCGAAAATTAAACCGCGCCCGGTGAGTTTTTACCTACTCGAACTGTTAATGCCGCTTTGGTTGCATGAAGCAGTTCACGTTTTTCGGCTTAGGGCTGGCGCTCGGTGTTTTTTGTTTTTGTTGATTTTTATTTATTTTATTGGTGACAGATTTTTCCAATTTTAGTTAAATCATATTTTTTTATGGAATTCATAAAGTGGTGTTGGTAAAAATGAATTACTTTTCTTGCATACAATTTTATTGTTGGCTTTAAATTAGGTGATGGTGGTTTTTGAGTTGTTTATTTGCAGTTTTGGTCTAAGAATGCCTTTGATGTACGTTGTTAATTTTTACGTTTTTTTTAATAGCGGAAAGGGTAATAATAACGAAAATGGACGGGGTAGGGGCCGTGGAAGAGGACGCGGCAAGGGAAAGGAATGCAAAGATGGCGCAGTCGCGGGTCCTAGTTCAAGGTATTTTAATGACAATTGTTTCATCAGTAGTTATTCTTTTGAAATAAATAAAAGAATGATTTTATGATAAGTTTTCTTTATTCTGAACTTTCTTTAATTTTATCTATATTTTACAGAACCTTTGAAGAAGAGCATGCGGCAATAAAAAAATCTTTGCTAAAAACTAAAAAAACGCTGCAAAAAATGCATCCTTCCGTAAAGGAGGAGCTGATTGCCCGTAAGCGGCTGAAGGAGATTTCGCGGACCCTCCTTCCGGATGCACCACCACGAAAACGGGCGCGGTAAGGAAATCTATGACAGTAAAATTTTGATAAGGCTGTTTTTTTTTGTATTTATTATAATTAATATATATTGTTTTAGGAGACAGTCATCCCCGGAACGTATTGAGTGCCTCTTGGTTCCAGGGACGCCTACGGTACCACCATCGCCCAAGTTGCAGCCGTGGCAGATACGGTAAAATCATATTGTGCATCTCTCATATTTTCGTGCGTTTTTAAACAATGTGAGTATGGTATATATAATGATAGACGTGTTTTTTTTAAAATGCCATCTCCAACTCTGGCTGATTTTGATCAGCAAGGGATACGAGAATGCGTCACACCTGTAAGGTAACTATATTACGACTTTATATTAATCTATATGAAATAATCTATTCAACAGTTATAATAGTAATCAATAATTATATTTTTTTTTTAGTTCAATTATTGCCACTTGTAGCTCTGTGGTGGATCTACAAGTCGATTGGACGACGGGACTTTTGAGTAAGAATATAACATTACATTTATGCAAATTAACAATCGCTAATATTTATTGTGCTAAACAATTAGTTTCTTTTTAGAAAATCCTGAAGGGAATGCTGCCTCGGCTTTACTTCTGACAGACGCCCCTACTTCATCCACGTATCAGATGACAGATATGACAGACTCTGTGTCGGCCTCTACAAAACATGTCAAGGTTATAAATGAAGCAGTAAAAGGAAAAGGTTGGTACAGCTATGTTTTACTATTAGATAGTGGGCTAAAATTAGTGTAATATATAGATTTACGATTTTTGACTGTAGAATAATCACTGGATCAGAGTATTTATTAATTAAGCAAATAATTGGTACCTATATATTTTTATAGAACATAATTTTAATTGTTTTAGATCCCAATGACCTCAATGAGGACTTGGCTAGGTGGCTGGAAGATCTGTCTGAAGATGAGGATGGAGATGTAGAAGGGCAAACGGAACTGGACAACAAGTTGGCTCCAGCCCACATTCTGGAGGACTGTGATGCTGACACACAGGCATTTGTGTTAGCCGAGGACAAAAGCTCTGACCAACTATTGGCGGGCCTGCTACCAAAGGACCATTTGACGTTTGACTGGAGCCACGACCGAAATACTTTTACAGGTACACGACAAACATTTACAGGACAAACAGGACCAACTTTTACTGTTACAGCCGACACAAAACCGGTTGATGTTTTTTTAAAATTTTTTGACGACGAACTTTTAGACTTGATAACCAGACAGACGAACAAGTATGCTTCAGTAATGATTGACAGACACTTGACAGAACATTCGAGATTAAATTTTTTTAAAAATGTAGACAGGGAAGAAATGTACATTTTCCTTTCAATATTAATTTTACAAGGCTTGGCCCCTATGCCAGTTGAAAAAAAATATTGGGAGGAAAATGGACATCTCACTTTTAAATATTTTAATACCATTATGTCATATAATAGGTTTATTATGCTTAAAAGGGTTCTACATTTTAGCGACTCATTTAATTCGACAGGACACAGGACACAGGACGAAATTAAGCTCAGGAAGATACAGCCTGTGCTTGATTTTTTGAAAAAGAAATTTAGCACACTGTATCTTCCTGGACAAAATATAGCGATAGACGAATCACTTCTCAAGTGGCAAGGACGGTTGTCATTCGCACAAAAAATTGCGACCAAAGCCGCCAAAGTTGGCGTCAAATCGTACGAGTTGTGCGAATCGGCAACCGGCTACTTGTGGAATTTTTTCGTCTATACTGGGAAACAGACGAATGACACTGACGAGACGGACAAGGTTGACGAGACCGACACAATTGACTGTATTGACCTCACTGACAAGGCTGACGATACTGACCAGACTGGTATAACTAGTCCGCCAATACCTGACAATGCCACTGCGAAAATTGTCCATGTTCTAGCAAAGCCCTTATTTAATAGGGGCCATACTATTATCATGGACAATTTTTACAATTCTCCGTTATTGGCACGGTATTTGAAGTCTCAGGGCACAGATTGCTATGGGACTTTACGAGTAAATCGTGAGTTTGTCCCTGAGGCTATCAAATCCGTGTCAAAAACTGAGTTGAGGCAAGGGGAAATGGTACAGAGCTTTTGTCCAGACTTGCACGTAATGATGTGGCGTGACGCAAATATTGTGTCCATGTTGTCGACGTACCACAAAGGTACCATTGGCGGCAAAGAAAAATATGGAACATACAAGTACAAGCCCCAAATGGTCCTTGATTACAATCTTGCCATGGGAGGTGTTGACAAAAAGGACCAGCTCCTATCAGCATTTCCCATGGAAAGAGCACGTAATCAAATTTGGTACAAGAAAGTTTTCAGGCGCCTCCTCAATATTACACTTTTAAACGCCTACATCATTTTTAAAACACAGCACAAAAATGTGACACAGCGTTGGTTCAGGACTGAGGTAGCGGAAGAATTGCTGAAAATGATGAAACCCCCGGTCATCGAGCACCCTCTTAAAATAGTCGTCAGTAAATACTTGTATGGCCCAAAACCTAAAGAAGTGCGCCCAATTCTGGAAGGCAACCACTTTTTAGGTTCTGGGTCATCCAAGTATGCATTATGTGTGTGGTGCAAGAAAAGCCGCACAAAATACATTTGTAAGCAATGCCAAGTCTCACTCTGCTTAGATATTTGTTTTGAGCAATATCACACAGTTCCTGAACCACGTCGCGCATAAACACACGTACACAAACCACACACAACACAAACACTACACACACACACACACACACACACACAAGTAAAGGGCCATTTTGGGGGACTGTCTTATGTATTTTTGACGTTCAGATATGCTTATTTGCAGCCTAGTTGGAATAAATTAGTTCGAATGTATGAACCTTCTTTTTCAAAGTTGGTTAAAAACATATATTATGTTAGTACACAAAAAACGAATAACATTAATAAAATAATTAAAAAATAACACACATACACAAGTAAAGGGTCAGCATTTTGGGGGACTATCTTATGTATTTTTGACGTTCAAATATGCTTATTTACAGCCTAATTGGAATAAATTAGTTCGAATGTATGAACCTTCTTTTTCAAAGTTGGTAAAATCATATATTATGTAAGTACACAAAAAACAAATAACATTAATAAAATAATTAAAAAATAACACACATACACAAGTAAAGGGTCAGCATTTTGGGGGACTATCTTATGTATTTTTGACGTTCAAATATGCTTATTTGCAGCCTAATTGGAATAAATTAGTTCGAATGTATGAACCTTCTTTTTCAAAGTTGGTTAAAAACATATATTATGTTAGTACACAAAAAACGAATAACATTAATAAAATAATTTTAAAAAAATATATATTTGTAAATTTTGTGTCTACTGTCCGTCGTTTTTGTCAACCCTAGCTAAGATCGGCCGCCATGTTTGCAATTCGTACGGCAAGTACTCGATCTCAGCGTTTTTGGCAACGTATTTAGCCATTCATATTTTATTTTGTAATAATTGTAAATATCACGTTTTCTTTGAGATTCATGATGATTTCGAAACGTCAGGATTTCACCTATTTATTGTATGTGTATATTTGATTGCGCGGGGTTCTATGTTTTCCGATTTAAACATTTAGGTAAGCAATACAAGTTGCCAAAAAAATGCGCCGCTTGTTGTTAAATTGTAAATTTCACTCAAATGAAAGAATAACCGTAAAACATATTATATTAATATTAAAGTGAATAAAATTACCTTTCCACAGGTGGGTATATTTTTGTTCTATGCACTTTCGTTTTTATGTAAAGTGACCTAGATTGTACCTAAAGAAAATTGCGATTTTTTACGCATCCGTGAATTCTGCGCCTGGATTCACTTATAATTTTTACAACATTTTACTACATATGATACTTCCAAATATTGTTTATTATATCTAGTATAACCCTAGTTTTAGAATAAAATAAATAACCATATACATATTAATCATATTCTTTCATTAAAACCCGATCCTTTACAAAAAGTCGCTAAATAGCTGGAACTCTTAATTTCAACACCTATTAAATATTATGTCAACCATATTTCAAAATAGAAACAAACACACATTGTTCCTTATCTCAAGGGCTATTCATAACAGTAAACACATTTAAAGTGCTGTGCTCGTGGAAGTCATAAATTAAGTTTTTGTAACAGCGGGTAGAACGCTCAATAAGCGGTCTTATGCAACTTGCAATATAGACTACCTTTTTTTTTTGCGCAAGCGACTGAGCGGAAGTTTAGCTGGTCTGTTGCGGTTCTGCATCAGGTGTTCCGGATCTTCAAATTTATTCTCTCAGCAGAAAATGCTCATCACGTGGATCAATTTTTGCTATGGGACCATTTTTGTATCGCCTATAGTTTAGCTGGTCTGTTGCGGTTCTGCATCAGGTGTTCTAGTTTCCAAGATAAATTATAGCCTATGTGTTGACCAGACTTAATATCTATACAACAAAAAAAAAATCATTCAAATCCGTCCAGTAGTTCCGAAGATTAGCGTGTGCAAACAAACAGACAAACAGACAAACAGACAAACAGACAAACAGACATACAGACAAACAGACAAACAGACAGACTTTTTTTTTTGGATTCGTGTTCTATTACTGTTTCTAAACCCCCCTCAATTATTATTTTTTAAATATATTCAATGTACAGACACAGTTTTTTTACAGTCTTATTATATGTATAGATGACGGCGTAATTAAAGGCACTTAATAATTTTCATTATGTCTCGTAAGACAACGCAGGACTGTGTGATGCCTATAAATGCCAATAATTTAAAACGTTTTAAATGTAGTCGCAATCTTATCTCAGCGACAATCCAAGTAATTTTTTTTACTCTTGAAAAATAACACAAAACAAAACTGCTATCGCTCAAAATGTAAAAAAAGGACATTGACTTAACAATAAACAAAAGAAACCCTTACAATATCCAGACAAAACTGTACACAAATAAATTAAGCCGCTAAACTCAACGCAGCCGAATAAAAATAATGTTAATAATCAGTTTCCTTTGTCCCCGACTAACGACCTGAACACAGTATAATAATACATCCTTTCTTCTCGCCTAGGTAACAATGTAGGTATCACCTTTCATCCTGGCTAAGCACTAGATATAAACAAACAATGGAACTAGATTTTCTATTAATGTTAGCGAGAGATTTATCTACGAAAATCGGGGTTAGAATTAGAATTTAGAGTCGGTGATTGTGTATTACCACAGTCTAAAAACATACAGTCGTCCGACGAAGCCGTCTAGACAGGCCAATCGTGCGGGGTGTGAGGGGCGAGACGCGGAAAAGCCGCTCCCGCACTGCCAACAAAACTTTACACCCTGTTCCTCCTACCTCCAAACTGCAACTTTCGACAATTTAGTGTTTAGTTAATTCATAAAGAGTGTTGTTCAGCTAATTTTTAACTTTTAGGATGTTAATTAAATTCTGGCACTAACCTTGTTAAGCAGTATTTGTGTAAGCCAAGGTGTTCTTGAGTGCAGGAAATATGATGGATATGGTCATCGACTTTTGAGGCTGACTAAACTATGGGCACACCTCTGCGTAGTCTTAAAATATATTGTTTTCGACATCTTGGCCACTTACATACACACATAAACTCACGTCCCATAAGGGTAGGCAAAAACTACAGAACGCAACCTGCTACGATATTTACACACTTATTTTGCTTCGATTTTGTCCATATACCGTACTCTGGTTAAGGGTAGGTGATATAAGTGGTATTGTCCTTCAGAAATGTCAGGTGCGTAGTCCTACCGTAATTTGCTTCAAGGCAAATTGTTAATCTTTAGAAGAATAAAGATTATTATAAATTTGCCTTGAAGCAATTTGAAGTTTTTGCTATTAAGAGTTTTAAGTTCAAACCAGTAACTTACTGAACCCGATAGGATTCCCTCTAGGAGCGATATAAGGACTTCCTCAGTGAATCTACTCTGGGGCACAGTTTCACCGTAAGCTACCAACTTCGATTTTGTAAAGTGTTCCAGAGCGGCGCTGCGGATATGGAGTATTTGAGAAAATTGCTCCCTGTCTGTGGTGTTGCGTAGGTGGAGGCAAAAGAAAATGGTGATTTTGTATTTTATTGACGTAAATGATAAATAATATTTATTTTTGTAAATAGGTTTTTACAAACACTTTTACACGTCACCTTTTTTAGTAAATGAGATCGGAATTTCACTAATTGATCATGAATACTCCGAGAAGAAACACCGAAAGAAACTCAGAGGTCATAGTCTCTTTTAAAGTCCAGACATTATCTTGGTCAAATCATGTAAGATCCATGCAGATTAGTGTCTGAGATGGTCTTTTGAGGAAAGAACCACACAGAATGAGGGGACCAGATCAGTCAGTGCAAGCATTTGTCAGTAATCGTAAGCTCAACTCGGAACTTGAGGAGCTCCACGTGCTGACGAAAAATACCAAAGAAAGAACATTTGGGTTGATTTCAAACTGTTATGAATATATCGGTAACGGACATTGGTACCGTTCGAAGGTTAGGCAAGCTACGCTTGACGAGGTTGGTCCGTGGATGATGACCATTCGTTATACAATATATAACAAAGACCCTGTTGTTCCTTCTACCCACATTTTAAGAATCGGCATACTTAGGTACGTAATGAAGCAAGTCATTTATTAAAAATATTCTAAAAAAAACTATTTAAAAAATGTTTAACTGATTTCTTACCTCTGCAGCGAATCTCATTGACCGAAGCCGCGCGCGCCGTGACGCCGCGTGACGCGTTCTACACAGTTCATGACCTTGTCAGCTGTTGTTTGTCACTTTAACGAATGCATCTATTCTTTGAAAATGTTTGTTTACACGGTATTTTTATGCACAAATTGATAGTTGTTCAGACTACATTATTTTAATACTAAAAAAAAACAATAGTTATAACGATGTCTACTTGACGGCCACGGAGTTGCTGTTCAATGCGACCACCTTGTACCCCTACACATTTGACAAGCGATCTGAAATGTAAGGAAATAATACATTGCAGTAAAATCAATAATCCTTTATTTCAAGTACCTTTTGTTTTTTATTTTACGCTTGATAAAAATTTAAGTATAGCTTTTTATACTAAACCCGAAATTGGGATGTTGTACTGATCATAATAATATGCACAGCTTTTACTTTGGGACAAAACATTATGCTCACATTACTCGACACAATTAATGGAACAGCTGTTTCTTTCCGATTTACACTATTGCCAAAAGCTTCGGGGATAACCTGGCGTAATGTTATGTTATAAGATCGTGATTGATCGAATTTAATCGAATGTAATACTTAGTAACCAACACCCAAACAACAGCTCCTAATTAAGAATTAGACCAAAACGATGTCATTCCTGCTTATAGAAAATCAGGTTAGTAGAGATTTTGCTCAATTAATCCTATTTTTAACCCCCGACGCAAAAAGAGGGGTGTTATAAGTTTCACCGCTATGTGTGTGTGTCTGTCTGTCTGTCTGTCTGTCTGTCTGTCTGTCTGTCTGTCTGTCTGTCTGTCTGTCTGTCTGTCTGTGGCACCGTAGCGCCCAAACGGGTGAACCGATTTAGATGCGGTTTTTTTTATTTGAAAGCAGGGTTTCTTGCGATGGTTCTTAGACATAGTTCATCAAAATCGGTTCAGCCGTTTCAAGGTTATCAGCTCTTTTGTGATAGCTACCGTTGCTATTTTAGACGTCTATGGGTATTAACTTTACTTACAAACATATGTGTGTCCTAAAATTTCAAACACCCATCTGTGTAATATTAATAAGCAACATTATGGTGTATTTAGTCTGATGCAGCCAGGATATCTAGCAGACTAATACACTCTTGGGAAAATAGCAGCAGATATGTCGTGTTTGGATTCATTTTAACCTGCATTTGATTCTGCACACAATGCACTGATGGCAACAGGGTGAGCTGATGCTGCAGCCAGGGTATCCAGCACACCAGCAGGTAGACTCTTGGCAAAATAATAGCAGATATGTCGTGTTTGGATTCATTTCAACCAGCATTTGATTCTGCACACAATGCCCTGATGGCAACAGGATGAGCTGATGCTGCAGCCAGGCTATCCAGCACACCAGTAGGTAGACTCTTGACAAAATAATAGCAGATATGTCGTGTTTGGGTTCATTTCAACCAGCATTTGATTCTGAACACAATGCACTGGGGCAACAGGATGAGCTGATGCTGCAGCCAGGCTATCCAGGACACCAGTGTAGACTCTTGACAAAATTATAGTAGATATGTCGTGTTTGGATTCGTTTTACCCAGCCTTTGACTCTTCATACAATGCACCGAAAAATTCTCATAACTGTAAACTCTATAAAACAAAATGCGTTTAAAAATTATAAAATAAAAATTAAATTAAAAATTTAAAAAACCCCCACCGCAAAAAAAGTACGACATTTAAAAAGTTAAAAATAACACTTTAGCCATGAAATTTTACGTAACGTCGGGGTACCATTAAAATAAGTACCTACATACCTACAAATACTAGGAACATTCCTTACTTAAGCGGTACCCCGACGTGAAGTAAAATTTCATGGCTAAAGTGTTATTTTTAACTTTTTAAATGTCGTACTTTTTTTGCGGTGGGGGTTTTTTAAATTTTTAATTTAATTTTGCTTTAAGATAATCTACACTCTAGTAGCTTCCCGAATTTTTGTCAAGAATAAAAATAGTTGACACAGATAATTTCAGGTGAAGAAGAAAATTAGTGCTACGCGGATTCGCGACCTTATGCTGTAAGGTTAAGGAAGATTTTACAATGATAGAAAATCTATGATTTGGTGTAAGGATGCACTCATGTAGAAATCAGGTAGCTGGTGCTAACAAGCGTCGACTCGTGCTGGTTACGACTTTTGTACGAACTGGGAGAACCAGAGCCTTACGAGTAAGCGCTTACAAGCGCTGCTACTGATAAGGTGGGATCAGAATTGGTTGCTAACTGTTCACATTGGTTAGCGCTATCCATCTACTTTTACTATCTACGTTTATTTAGTTTTTGTTCATGATAGAAGCACCAGTTTCTTATAAGTCTCATAAATGTAGATTAATTAAAAGTTTACTCAAGTCTTAAAACACCAATTGAATATGAACCTTATTTCACTTGTAATAAAGTTGAAAAACTATTGATGAAATTTGACATATTCGGGTAACTTGACGTGCTTGCTTCTGTACAAAACCGATTTTGCAAATTCTTTAACCACTACAATGCCCCATTATTTGTTGAGTTATAAGCTATATTTTATTTTAGATTAGATAAGAATACTCTTTATTGTACACCATAAAAGCAAAACTAAGAGGTGGTGGAAAGGAGTATAAAATATGTCAAGTTCGTCAATTCAATTCAATCATTTATTGCACCTAATATGGTACGCATAAGTTATCCAACAGCCAGCATGTTTTCATATTATTACTTACTTAATATTATGCCATATTTTTAATTAAGGCCACATCAAGAAAGGTTATACTGGGTAAAACGATATCCTACTTTGGTGAGACTATATTTACAAAAAAGAGACTCGTAGAAGCAGGAACGCAGAACATTTTATTTAAAAAAAATAGTAAAAACAATTTTTAACAAAATGTTTTATTTTCAATTTAGAAGAATAAAAGTGAAACGAAGAATATGTCCTTGTATTGTTCATCCCTGATTCTTTGAGGTTGTTATCATTGACGCTGTAATTTTCACCTAAAATAAAACAATATAACTAAATGAAATCCATATCATTTCATGGTAACAATTAAGTGTGACAGCTGCTGTCAAAATAGGTTCTAACAAAGCTGTATACGCACTATGCGGCTACCCGCATGCACGTTACGGTTGCGTATGCGGCTGCCCGTGAGCGGAGCGGTCTGCGGGTAGCCGCATCGCTGTGCCATAGAAATGAATATTACGTACATAATTGTGCTTGCGGCCAGCCGTCCGGCTGCCCGCATGCGGGTATCTCTGTTAATAAATAGCTAACTAAGACCTTATCTTAGTTCTGATTCGGATTTATTGTTATACATACAGCGAATTTCATGTGACCTAAATTAAATCCGTTGCCTTGTGGCTTAGGCAGTCTAATATCAAACATGTCGTAGGAACATAGTTCACAAAATTGTCTAATCGGATTATTTCTGTCTGACAGATTATGTTGAACCTTCGCAGGTTATTAGGTAAGACAACAATCCGCCATTTAATCTCCAAATATGTCCAATGATGTTAGCCAAAATGCTCTTGAAATGGTCTTAGAGTAACATAAGTTTAATTACAGAATATGTAGACTTGGATTACACAGAACTTGTGATCTCAAATAGCTACACAGTTGAATTAAGTCTGTCTAGGTTTGTTGAAATATTAAGAAGTGACAAGTGGAGCAATTATTCATGATAGTAATTAATTACGTACTTATTTCGGTTTGTTGTGTGATTCTTGAAAATTATGTTTATTTCAAGAAATACTAAAATTAAGTGAACCAACACTTTGCTATGTATTTACTAAATTACCATTTTTAATATTATGTGTCGTAAAGGCCTATGTTTCTTGGACACCATTGAAATCGGGAAGGAAAACATTAAATTGCCATTTGAAATCGCCGATCTACCTTGAGCAAGCGCGATGATCAATGCTCGCGCCATCTCTATGATAAAAGGCCTCTTGTCTTTGCCTTGCAGTAGGATAGTAAATCTAGTATTAATACTGCTAACAATTTTACAATACAGCGACTTAAGTCGAGCTTAATATTAAAATGCACGAGATATCAAAATGCAATGCGAGATATAAAAGCGATGCGATGAAATGTTATTCTCTGGTTTTTCTGCACACCGTTCAGTACTGACCCGACCGCTACTATTTGTTTCATTATTAAAAGACAATAGAAAACATATTCAATGTTTCGAAGACTGATTTAGTGGGTTTTTTGTTTGTTCCTCCTTAACAAGGATGACCTTACTGAACTTATCACAGTAACTGGGTTCTGGAGGTCAGTCAGGCATTTGCTCCATGTAAATCACTGGTATTCAGTTATTGGTTAACGATTGTGTCACCTGAACCATCGAATCCTATATAACAGTACCACAAAATGACGTAATTATAATCTATTTGAACAATTCCAAGGTAGATTTCACTCGTGGTAGAGGCGACGTTAGCGCTATCGCTTCCCCACCGCATCCCTATTTGAATGCTGATGCACCTGTACCAAATGATAATGAAGAACCATTACTGTATTTTAATATTGCCAGTTTGTATAAATATTGATGAAGGTAAGCGTAGTGGAGTTTTGTTTCTCTCTATGTTTTCATAAAAAGTGCCTTTTTGTTACGGAAACCTGTATTCATGAAAGGGTGAGCAGCATCTGTGCTTGGTCATTTGGATTTATGTGACGTGCTTGTAATGAGTTTTTGTGTAGGCAGAACTGTTTGAAAATCACCAGTCTATTTATCTCACTTTTGGTTACTTAAGAATTCATCATCATCATCATCATTTCAGCCATAGGAAGTCCACTGCTGGACATAGGCCTCCCCTATAGATCTCCAATAAGATCGGTTGGAAGCGGCTCGCATCCAGCGCGTTCTCGCGGCCTTAATGAGGTCATCTGTCCACCTTGTGGGTGGACGTCCTACGCTACGCTACGCTATTTAAGAATTGATTCTCAAGAACTCTAACCCGCCCTGAGCAGGGTTTTTTTGTGTAAGAAGAGGTTCTTGCCCTAGATACAATACTTAACAGGCTTATTATAAACCTGGGTGGGACTTCGCATCGCATATATGTGCTGCACAATTCGTGACAAATGCGTGCACTGGTTCTAGACGTTTTCTCTAATCTGTGAGGTGATTTCTCAAAAGACTGTTTCAGACACATGTCTTGATTATAATAGACCTGACCAGAAACCCTTTTTCTGAATTAAAAACAGACATTTGACTTAGTTTCAGTGTTTCTTTTAAGAGTAGTCGGATAAGAAACACTGACCTTATCTAGTTTTAATATATTCTTTTTATTTGTAGTGTAATCTATACTAATATTATAAAGAGGTAAAATTTGTAAGTTTGTAAGTTTGTATGTAGGGGGTAATCTTCGGAACTAATGATCCCATTTTAAAAATGATTGTACTGGTCGAAAGCTACACTATTCCCGGTGGACATAGGCTACTTTTTATCCCCGTATTCCCACGGGAACGGAAACTACGCGGGTGAAACTGCGTGACGTCTGCTAGTAATTCATATGCCAGTTGATTCTTTGATATGTTATTCTCAATCATACCCTAGATTTAAAGGGCTATAAAAAAAAACACCTTGTATAATAGGCATATTGACAGAATATCAAATTATAATAATTTAGTCTATCAGTTAGATTATAAAGAATAATCCACAATTATTTTTTATGCTTTTCAAATTGATAGAAAACTACTTAGCTTAACTGCATTAACATCATGCGACATTTTGACTCGATGTATCGCCGTTATTTTTAGATAACATGAAAAAAGAAAACATAATTAAATAATGTGTCGAATAATTTCTAGTAATCTAGATGAGGGACTAAAATTAAGATTTTGTCAACTATCCTATTTTAAAACTAATTTGCGGTCTGTCCCACTACAAAGCAATAAGACCTTTTCTCATTCAGAAAGTGGATTAGCGATATCAAACTTATATTATTAACTATATGTCCAGAAACCCTCACTATGCTTTCCTTCATATAATTATGTCCGAGATAAATTTGTTGGTTTAGTAGTTGATCTGACGGCTATGAAGGAGGTCATGGGTTAGATTCCCACCATTGGGCAAAATGTTTCTGTGATGGGCACGGTCGTTTTTGTTCTCTGTCTGGTTGTAATTTCCCTATACCTAATATGTATGTAGGTTAGAAATATATAAGTATGTTTAACAGTTGTTTGATACCAATAACACAGGCATTCGTGGGTTCGATTCCCACCCAGGACAAATGTTTATGTGATAAGCACGATCATGTGTTCTGTGTCTGGGTGTAATTTATCGATAATATGTATGCATTTAGAAATATATAAGTATGTTTATCAGCTGTTTAGTACCCATAACACAAGCTCTCAAGCTTAACTTGGGACTAAATGGCGTTGTGTGAAAAGTTGTGGAATATTTATTTCTTTATTTATTTATTTATTGCTTAGCTTGGGACTAGACGACGATGTGTGAAAGTTGTGGGATTTTTGTATTTTAATTTATGTAAGTAGGTATTATCATTTATTTATGAATTGAAAAAGTCACTTTGGTAACATACCTACTAGAATAAGCTATTCTTGTAGAAGTTTTTTTGTGATCTTATCTCTGCTTACGACACGCGACAGTTCAGTACACTATTTCCTCAGTTATTTGTAATGAGTGCTGCGGCAACGTCTTGATACTTTCTTATGAATGAATCACCATGGCGTAAATTCTATTAAACTGTAGCGGTCACAGCTACACCGGAATTCGTATGAATTCGTAATATTAATTTAAACTTTTTATAATTGTAAACACTCCACAATACAAAACTTTTCCTTATTGTCCCGTTACACCGAACTGTCAAATTTGAACAAACGTCAAACCAAAGACCAAAAAACTTCAAACACAAAACACGATCATTGTCTGTGGGTGAAAACTAACATATTTTATTAGAAGTATATTTACATATTTATTTAGTTGCTATATTTACATCACACATAATATTTATTTACAAATTTAACAATACGCATAATTATTTACACTATACAAAATATAGGCTTAAAATTGTAATGTTCTGGTCGCTGCCTTTCCGAACGCAACTTCGGGCGCGTTCGGCAAAGCTCGGCTTTCATCGGAGCATATGACTTGCCTAATAGCGATAAAGCATCGTCATGTAGATCAGTACTCGTTTTGACCTCCCGAACAGTACACGCTTGAACTTACAACCAAATCTAGACTTGCTCGTAGACCTAAGTTCTGCTAGTTGACTCGATATCGTCTTCTTAGCTTTTTGTCTGTGTCCAGTAATTTCCCCGCTGTCGTCTTAACTTAATTGTAGCCTTAAGCGACTCAGAAGTGTTGAGAAATTAATTATACAAAAATAACGTTCAAACCACCGTTTCATTTCGCCATTTTGCTCTATACACTTCATTGGTGACCCCGTCAAAGAGCACAGTAGCCACGCGGAGCAAAGATGCCTACCGGAGCAGAGCAGGGAGCGCAGGCGGACGCAGCAATGGTCAAGCAGGACGTGTGCAGAGTCAGCGTGAAGTTGCCGCCATTCTGGCCTGAGGAGCCGACACTTTGGTTTGCACAAGTAGAAGGTCAGTTTACAATAGCCGGCATTACCGCCGACACCACAAAATTCTACACGGTCGTGGGTCAGCTAGACCATCGCTACATGGTAGAAGCTCGGGACATAATAGAGAACCCACCAGCACAGGACAAGTACGCCAAGCTGAAGGCTGAGCTCATACGTCGACTATCCGACTCGCGTGAAAAAAGGGTTCAGCAAATCCTCACTCAAGAGGAGCTCGGCGACCGGAAGCCATCACAGTTCTTGCGGCACCTGCAGACTTTGGCCGGACCACATGTTCCAGACACATTCCTAGCCACGTTGTGGGCGAGCAGGTTGCCGACGAACATACAGACGGTAATAGCTTCCCAGCCTAACCTTCCGCTTCAGTCTGTCGCAGATTTGGCCGACCGCGTGCACGAGATCGCGCCAACGCGGCCAGCGCTCACGACACCTCCCGCCGTGGCGAGCACGAGCACCAGCAGTGACATCGCGGAGCTGAAACAGTGCATGGCGGAGTTATGTCTACAGGTGGCGGCTCTACAAAAGCAAGGTCAGGTACACCATCGATCGCGCTCCACAGATAGGTACCGGCGTGGTGACAGAGAACCGACCCCAAGCCGACGCCGCAGTCGCTCGCGCTCCAGCAGCGCGTGGAACGACGCTCACTGCTGGTACCACAACAGTTTCGGTGACAGGGCCACGCGGTGCAGGTCGCCATGTATGTACGCGGGAAACGCCGTCGGCAGCCGGAAATAGCGGCAAATGGCTGCCCTCACAAACCACGCCGCCTATTCGTAACAGATCGGGACTCTAAAACCACGTTTTTAGTAGACACAGGGTCCGATCTGTGCGTATACCCACGTGCAGCCCTACGACAGCAGCGCAGCAGGACGGCGTACCAGTTATACGCGGCAAACGGAACTGCCATCGACACGTACGGTTGGGTGGAGCTCCACTTGAATTTAGGGCTTCGCCGCGTGTACACGTGGAAGTTCGTGGTTGCAGACGTCACCAAGGCAATCATAGGCGCCGACTTCTTGGCGCATTATAACATCTTGGTAGACCTCAAAAGTCACCGGCTAATCGATGGGCTGACCCAACTGTCTTCGCCAGCGTCGCCAGCGGCCGAATCAGCAGCAATGATCGCCTCAGTGAAGTCCGTAGGAGGCAACACGGAGTACCACGAGATACTTCGCCAGTACCCGGAAGTCACGCGGCCTGCTGGAACACAGAAACAGGTCAGTCACGGTACCGAACATCACATCCGCACTACACCAGGTCCGCCTATCACTGGACGACCTCGCCGTCTTGCACCAGACAAACTGAAGGCAGCACAGAGGGAGTTCGAGGCTATGCTGGCTAACGGCACAGCACGGCCGTCAGAGAGTCCGTGGTCGTCCCCACTTCACCTCGCTCCTAAGAAGGACAACAGCTGGCGGCCATGCGGTGACTACAGGGCACTCAATGCCCGTACTGTTCCGGACAGATACCCCATCCCGCATATACAGGACTTCTCACATCAGCTGGCTGGCAGCCGAATATATAGCAAAATCGATCTCATTAAAGCATACAATCAGATACCAGTCCAGCCAGCCGACGTTCACAAGACAGCGATCACAACACCTTTCGGACTGTACGAATTTCCATTCATGACCTTTGGCCTCAGGAATGCCGCTCAAACGTTCCAACGGTTCATGGACGAGGTGCTGCGCGGGCTGCCGTTCTGCTACTGTTATTTAGACGATATTCTCTTGTTCTCAGAGACAGCAGCCCAGCACACCGAGCACCTGCATCAGCTTCTGAAGCGGTTATCCCAGTATGGAATTATTATTAACTCGGCAAAGTGTGAGTTTGGCCGTACCACCATAACTTTCCTAGGACACGAAGTATCCGAAGAAGGTGTTCGCCCGCTGCAGGAGAAGGTGCAGGCAATCCAGGACTTCCCAGCTCCCAAGACTGTCAAGGAGATGCGTCGCTTCCTGGGTATGTTCAATTTTTACCGCCGCTTTGTCCCAGATGCCGCTCGCTTACAAGCGCCACTCAACGTAGTTCTGGCAGGACCTAAAACAAAGAGAACACAAACAATTAATCTATCGCAAGAAATGCTAGACGCTTTTAACGCTTGTAAAAGTGGCTTATCTAGGGCAGCTCTGCTTGCTCACCCAGAGCCCAACGCCGAACTCGCGATATTTACAGACGCTTCAGACACTTCTATGGGTGCAGTATTACAGCAGAAGGCAGGTGTCACATGGAACCCACTAGCATTTTTCTCTAGGCGACTGTCAGCTTCACAGAAAAAGTATAGCCCTTATGACAGGGAGCTCTTAGCCATCTACGACGCAGTCAGATACTTCCGCCACATGGTTGAAGGTAGGCACTTCACCATTTACACGGATCACAAACCCCTGTCATATGTGTACGCACACAACCGTGACAACTGTTCACCGAGGCAATACCGGTACCTGGACTACATTGCTCAATTCACCACGGATATCAGGTTTGTCGCAGGCAGGGACAACATTGTGGCAGACGCGCTGTCGCGTGTGGAGTCGGTGGCAGTACCGGCGTGTAATTACACAGCTCTTGCACAGTCCCAAGAAACAGACCACGAGCTGCAGGGGCTCTTAAATAACAACAGCACGTCACTCAAGCTGTGTAAAGTGCATTTCACGGACTCAGGCACTGAACTATATTGTGATGTCTCCACTGGTAACACCCGCCCTTATGTTACAGAACCCTTCAGGAGGCAGGTGTTCCAAAAACTACACCAGCTGAGCCATCCCGGCAGACAGGCCACAGTCAAACTGATTTCTGAGCGTTTCGTTTGGCCTGGCCTAAAGAAGGACTGCAGGGCCTGGACCAGAGAGTGCGTAGAGTGCCAGAAGAACAAAATCTCGCGGCACACAACCAGTCCCACCTCCGCTTTCCCTGTCCCTTCCCAACGCTTCTCCCATGTCCACATGGACATAGTAGGGCCACTGACCGTGTCATCAAATTACAGGTACATACTAACTGTGGTCGACCGCTTCACCCGCTGGCCTGAGGCGTACCCCATCGCGGACATCACAGCGGAGACATGCGCCCGCACTTTCATCACCGGCTGGGTGTCCCGCTTTGGCTGCCCCCAGCGCATCACTACCGACAGGGGCAGGCAGTTTGAGAGCAAGCTGTTCCACACCATCACGGAGACCCTCGGTAGCCAGCACCGCCCAACCACAGCATACCACCCAGCCTGTAATGGCATGGTGGAACGCCTACACCGCCAGCTGAAGGCAGCCATCCGCTGCCACACAGACACCAACTGGACCGAAGCACTACCCCTGGTGCTGCTCGGCATCCGCAGCGCCTGGAAGGAAGACGTCAAAGCATCAGCGGCAGAGCTCGTTTACGGCGAGCCCCTAAGACTCCCAGGCGAGTTCATCGCCCCCACACTCACCAGCACAGTCGACTACACCGACTTCGCGTCAAGACTCCGGCATCACATGGCGAAGCTGTCTCCAGAACCGGCGAGTCGACACGGCAACAAGCCGTTCTACGTGCCCGACAGCTTGTCAACTTCGTCTCATGTATTCTTGCGACATGACGCCGTTCGCCGACCGCTAGACCCGCCGTACACCGGCCCCTACAGAGTCCTGCAAAGAGGCGACAAAACGTACCGTATTGAGGTAAACGGAAAGGAAACCACAGTAACCGTAGATCGGTTGAAACCCGCTTACCTCAATAACGCAGACTACAGTCCCTCCGGTGTAACCAAGGCACCAACGGTCGCAAACACAGCACCAACGCCACCGCAGCCCACCGTCGAGAAGAAAACACGCTCCGGCCGCACCGTTCGCTTCCCGGACTACTATCACCCGTAGCTAAGTAGCCACGGTCTCAGGGGGGGAGTAGTGTAGCGGTCACAGCTACACCGGAATTCGTATGAATTCGTAATATTAATTTAAACTTTTTATAATTGTAAACACTCCACAATACAAAACTTTTCCTTATTGTCCCGTTACACCGAACTGTCAAATTTGAACAAACGTCAAACCAAAGACCAAAAAACTTCAAACACAAAACACGATCATTGTCTGTGGGTGAAAACTAACATATTTTATTAGAAGTATATTTACATATTTATTTAGTTGCTATATTTACATCACACATAATATTTATTTACAAATTTAACAATACGCATAATTATTTACACTATACAAAATATAGGCTTAAAATTGTAATGTTCTGGTCGCTGCCTTTCCGAACGCAACTTCGGGCGCGTTCGGCAAAGCTCGGCTTTCATCGGAGCATATGACTTGCCTAATAGCGATAAAGCATCGTCATGTAGATCAGTACTCGTTTTGACCTCCCGAACAGTACACGCTTGAACTTACAACCAAATCTAGACTTGCTCGTAGACCTAAGTTCTGCTAGTTGACTCGATATCGTCTTCTTAGCTTTTTGTCTGTGTCCAGTAATTTCCCCGCTGTCGTCTTAACTTAATTGTAGCCTTAAGCGACTCAGAAGTGTTGAGAAATTAATTATACAAAAATAACGTTCAAACCACCGTTTCATTTCGCCATTTTGCTCTATACACTTCAAAACTTTTGCCGCTCAAGTCGTCCAGACAGACCGACGGCAGGAAGACGACGACTTACAATTAGTTTTATCCGTTTTATATTTTTAATATCACTCCGACAACTTTTTCCCTCAAAGTGATTTAGTTCTCGTCCCAACACTTTATGAATGGTACCTATCCACCGCGAGCATTCGCTCCACGAATTTGTTTTGCAAACATTCGTTGCGCGAACTTTTCATTCGCTGAACGAACAGTTTGATAGTATATCTTTAATTAATTTTATAAAGATGAAAGATCTAATTGTTTGTTGGTTTGCATTGAATAGAAAAAGAAAAAATATAAATCAAATATCTCTTTTACCTTACAAATTTGAGAAGTGAAAGCTCAAGCTGTTTTTGGTGACGAATGACAGCAAAAATAGAAATAGTAATGGGACGCTCAGATGGTGCAAATCGAAAGAAGCAAAAATGTGACAGTGTCCACAGTTGGCGTTAATCGACTATTTGCGATCCCGACTAAAGGAATGCGAAGAATCCGTGACTTTGATCGAGAATTGTCTATTCCGAACTTGAGTAACAGTGCCGTCTCTAGATTAAACGTACTAAGCACGAACTGGATCTTGTAGATACGGAAACGGATCTTTAAAACTGTTCCTGTGTCTCGTTACGTTGTTAAAGTTTTCGAATTTAACTTCGCTTTGAAGTATTTTGAACAGCGGTTTTGTTCTACTCGTTTCGCGTTGGTATTGAGTTGCGTCAAAATAAAGAGCTCGCAGCTAAATAATAACAGGCGCTCGGTCTGTGGATGGGTGACCATTCGTTAAATTATCAAGACCTCCAGACCGAAAACACTTCTTTTTTTTTTAATATTCCACAACGCCATTTAGTCCCAAGTTAAGCTTGAGAGCTTGTGTTATGGGTACTGTGATGTTCACACAGTATCACTAACACTAGTATTGTGCTTGGCTCGCCTACGCACCACCACGTACTGCCTCACTGACGGTCGGACAGCGACTGACCCCCACTCAGTGCGCTCCATTCTATATAGACTATGGTCCGCACCACGTGACAGTTGTGACGTATGCGCCCGAGACAAATCATAAGTATATTTACAGGACACCACAGGTACTAAACAGCTGATAAACATACTTATATTACTCTAAATACATACATATTATAGATAAATAGATATCTTTAATCAAAGACATCACGAACAAAATTTTCATCCCTTACTGGTGTCCTAATGGACTCAAGTCTAGTTTAATTTAGTACGCTCCGTTGCCGCTCCAATATGACGGTTCATGAATTATAGAGAAAGGCAGTTCAATGAGGATTGTTTGGCTTTGGCAGAAGCTTGCTAGCTCTTGTAAGATTATGGTGAAATAGTGACAATGAAGTTATGTACCAAATAATATGAGTATTGTGCTTGAAATAAAGTTATATTATTATTATTATTATTATTATTATTAATATTGCTATATTATTCTAGATGGCGTTACTGAGACATGTCCTCTGTATATTATTTTGAATCTCTTTGAATTTTGAGACCCGGCTGTCAAAACAACTATAAAAATAAATAAAAAATAAATATTCCACAACTTTTCACAAAACGCCATTTAGTCCCAAGTTAAGCTTGAGAGCTTGTGTTATGAGTACTAAACAGCTGATAAACATACTTATATATTTCTAAATACATACATATTATACATAAATTACACCCAGACACAGAACAAATGATCGTGCTCATCACACAAACATTTGTCCTGGGTGGGAATCGAACCCACGACCTCCGGCATAGCAGTCAGGGTCACTAACTACTAGACCAACAGGCCAGTCAACTATGACAGCGTCATAACGGTATGAAAGCTGCTAGAGCCCAAATGTTGGTTCCAACTGTCATTTGTAGATCCTTGACAGCCATTGCGGGTAGTCAAGAGCCCGAAAGTATGGCAGCTGAACTTGTTAAGGGATAAGGTGTTACCAGTATCGGAGTTGTGGAGGACAAAAAAGCAGTTTTTGGGTAAAATGTAAATTAGAACCAATAGTAGTTTTATTAGTCGTTTAAATACGACACACGGATTGGACCCGAAAATAGTTGTCGGTCGGATAAATCCGATTTCGCGGTTAACGGGTTAAATTATCTTTTTGGTGGGACGTGCGTATGCCTGGTCTACTGTGGTCTACGAGGTTCTACATAATTATTATAGAAATAGTAGAACAAAATATTCCACAACTTTCACACAACGCCACCTAGTCCCAAGTTAAGAAGAGCTTGTATTATGGGTAATAAACAACTGATATAAAACATACTTATATATTTCTTAATACATACATATTATAGATAAAAAACACCCAGACACAGCACTGATAGATAAGTGATCTTGTTTTTAATTAATAAATCTTCAAATCGTTGTGGCAGATGCTTATTAAATCTGTAACTTTTCGTACTCATCTACAAGTATTTATTATTAAATTCTACGCATAATAAATAACCTAGAGCTTGCGGTTAGGTCTTAAATATTACTTTAATTAAATCGCCAATATTATTTAAATATAGAAAGCCTGCCAACACATTGCGATAAAATATTAATTTTAAGTTATATTTTGTACAATAATTTCAATTGATACCAATTTGGGATTTCATTATCGTAAAATAATATTAAAATGTCATTGTTACTATTTTATTATACTTACATTTTCTAACTAAGTGGATTTAATAATAAATGATGGCGGTGATATTGCATGGTGTTGATAAATGTAAAATGAATAAAAATAATAATAATTGAAAATATTTCTACCCATCACTACATACGGATACCACTACACATGGGACAGTCCACAAAATACACACATCAAAAGTGTCTAGGGATCAAGCATTTTTATGCGGATTTCTTGAGATTGAGATGTGGCTTTGTAATAAATTTATGATTTTATAAATTTATATGGATCCTTCTTGGTGCATTTCATAATTTGAATCAGGAACTGTGAATCAAATTCGAGTAAAAGATGAAAATCAGCTGTCAATATTTTCCCTATAAAAACATACAACGCATTGAAGACATTATTAGTGCTACTGTTTCCCTACTACTGATTAAAACCAACGTTATTATGGAGCGGCGACGTCATTTAAGCAGGGAAGAAATGCTCAGAGCCGTGGGAATGATAGAAGCTGGTTCCCGGCAACGTACTGTGGCTTTAGCTCTGAATACAAGTCAGAGTGTTATCAGTCGACTTTGGACACGTTACCGAAGCACTGGTACCGTGGCTGAGCGCCATGGAGGACGGTATCGCTGCACCACACGGAGACAAGACCGATACATTCAAATCTTAACTCGAAGAGCTCCAACAATAACCGCCATGATGTTAGCCGTGAGGCTTCATCACTCTTCAGGGAACTTAATTAGCGACCAAACAGTCAGAAACCGCTTGCATGAAGTGAACCTTCATTCCCGAAGACCGCTACGGGTACCACCTATAGCAATGCACAATCGTAGGATTCGATATCAATGGGCTCTTGAACACAGAAATTGGGCAGAAGAACAATGGCGTTTCGTGTGCTTTTCTGATGAGTCTCGTTTTGGTATGAGACCGGATACAAGACGTATACGACACTGGAGAACCCCTGGACGCCAACAGCGATTAAAATCCTGCCAGGAAGTCCATCCTTATAGTGGTGGAACCATCATGGTATGGGCGGGTATTTGGATCGGCGGAAGAACTGAGTTGATTTGGATCAGAGGCAACCTCAACGCTCAAATTTATGCTGAGACGATTGTATCAGACGTCATCGTTCCTCTACAAGTGCAAATCGGTCCCTTATTTCAGTTAATGCATGATAATGCACGACCGCACACCGCAAGAGTTGTAAGACAGACTCTCGCCGCAGCTAACATCAATGTCCTGCCCTGGCCTGCTCAGTTGCCAGACTTGAACCCGATTGAGCATGCATGGGATATGCTACAGAGAAGAGCTCTGCCGAATATGGAGGGTATCCAGTCGCAAGAAGACCTTTTTTTGTTGTTGCAACGAACATGGGCGGCCATTCCACAGCGTGATTTGGATGAACTCATTTTGAGTATGCCAAACCGATGTTCTTGTGTTGTTAGTGTTCGCGGTAGAAACACGGATTATTAATTGTTTAAGTTACCCAATAAAATTTTAAAGAAAACTGTTATTTCAGTCTTTTTTTCGAACTTTAATGTTAGTGGTTCAAATGTCAAAAATCCCTTTATTAGGAAAATGGCAAATTTCTTTATTAATGCAAAGGTGACTTGGTTTATCGTTACTGTGACAAACGAAAACACTTTGTTTGATGAATCCTTAAAGAAAATTTTAATTAATATCAATCAGGAGAAAAGTTATTGCAAAAATATATGTTGATCCCTAGACACTTTTGATGTGTGTATTATTTATATAAAGAATACAATTATTTAAGTAACAACTCTGTAATATGAAATAAAATACATAGGATATCTAATTACTAGGGTAGAATGAAGTGACCTGTCTGTTTGAGCACCTATGCATTAACCTATGGGAAATGGGAATACCTTTGGTGCTAAATGCATAAGTGCTCAAAAAATAGGTGCTCAAACGGGAATACTCCTGAGTTTTTACGAGCATAAGTATTCTTTACTTTAAATTGTATAGTAAACTGAGAGACAGGATATGAAGGCACATTTTTTGAAATGTACGTATTTTGTGTTTTTATTATTTATCTACATTTTCTTTTACTTTGGTAGGCATTTATTCCTTAGAATGAATTTTATGACGTTATATTGTATCATACATTCTCTCTACATGTCTAAAAGGGTTTTCGTCAGAAGTTTGTTTTGAGCCAAAAGGATTTAAACATAAACGTTAACCTACTCGTAAGCTCATCTCTAATTGGTAAAAAAATAATCACGTCATCTCACACAATAAAACTTGTTACTAAAATACTTCAGGCATTTTGTTTACATAAAAACAGTAAAAGGTAATGTTCAATGCTACCTTTGGACATTGACTCAGCATCTCGCCCGGCTGACGCGCGGTCTAGTTAAATTAATGATGCGGTTGCGTATTACACGCATACCACACTAAGATATAGCGATAATTGTGTGTATTAAGTAAAAATAGTATATAAGCTGTAACATATTGTAAATAAATCAGATTTGAATTTTATATTCATGTCTCATTACCTCTCACTGTGGCCAAGACACCTTTAGCCATCTCTGATCAGTCTCGTGAGTCTGCGGGACTGGCAGTGAGTTATCCTTCTCCTGAACCTGGAATTCCTGTCTACTGTCCGTCTGTTACCTTAGGTCGCATGGTGCAGACATTCCGTACTTATTTATATATTTATTTATTACACGTTTTATGGTAGGTTAGGGCCTGTAGGGCTTAGGGTCGTAGGGTCTGTAGGGCTGGTAGGTCTTAGTAGGCTCCCTTAACTTATCATATACGTTCATGTATGGTTACACCTTTAGCAGGTAATAACTCAAACGACTGAAGCCAACACAAACGAAAATTCGGTTTTCACACAATTTATTTCAAGAGCCGTTTTACGACACAACAGGAAACGTTCGAATATGAAATTATTTTGGAGTTATTTCATTGGAATGAAATAGGTACCTATGTGAATTTTATTACGAGCAGGTGAAGTTTATAATCTAAGCTGTGTTTAAAGAACAAAACACAGCTACCGGTCCATTCTGAAAGAGTAAAAAAGACACCTCGTAAAAAAGCCAACTGTCAATTCAAGTTCTTTATGTTAAATATGATATTACAGTTTATGTAGTGAAGAACATCTATGACCCGCCTTTAGGCATCCAATAATTTAAAATACTGTTATTACATAGTAGTCAATATTTAGGCAATGATTTATTAATATAGTCAATAGTCACGTAATCAGTAACTTGGTCACATTGGATACAATAATTAATCAAATATAGGATTTTTAAAAAAATAAAGTAATAACGATTATGCAATTAATTCAAATGATTAAATTGAAACCTTCTCATCTATAAGGGTTAATAAATCCCTTTTGAATAAAAAAAAAACATGACTTATTCTCTAATTTGAATAGGAACTTTGTTATAAGTAACATTTCAAGAAGACTTCGTAAATAATCGAGTTTTGTGTGAAATGATACAGACGCCAGCACATCAACCTTCCCCAATGTGTTAAATTTCTTTGATAGGTTATCAACTTTATTCTGAACACGATAAGGTTCATGTTCAATTGGGAAAATTTGTCAGTTTGGGGTAGGTTGATGTGCTGGCGTCTGTACAGACATATATCTTTATTGCGACGTTTGGATTTCAATGTTTTAAATAAATGAAAGTCACAATTCGCTTTCACTTCTCCTACATTTTTGCGGCGAGATTTTTACAGAATAAACTATAGCTGTTAAACGACTTAGTAGACAGATATATAAAACACTTCTGACTGCCTTGATGGTCTAGTAGTCGTAAGGGAACTCCCCTCGCCGACTTGGCGAGGCCCATGGGGTATCTTCTGTTCCTGTGACCCCCGGCGCAGGTGTGAGAAGGAGCACGGGGTGGTGTTTAGACAGTAAGGGTCTGACAGACCCCTCCGCCCTCCCCGGGGCAGGGGAAATCTATCCACCCACCACATCCACCCTAAAAAAAAAGTGGTCGTAAGGGGTACTGCGTAGCTTGAGGTCCTGAGTTCAACAACTCCCGGGTCGGGGCAAAGTACTACCTATTGAATTTTTTTTATAAGAAAAAAAATAGGGCTTGATGTATGGCTATATTTATTCGTGTATTTATAAAGCATTGATGAGGCAGGGGCCATAGTCCTTCGATAGTGCTAGGTAACCAGTTCACCTTATCCATCCCCAACCCATAACCCAATACATTTGTTGCTTTAGTCTGCAATAGTCCTGCACTAGTCGTAGGTTTTCCTTGGATGCATTTGCATAATGCATACAGGGAAAATCTGCGATTGGTACCTCACTTCATTAAAAACGACAAAGGGCCTCTGCGAGTTGGCTTGGGCCCCTCGTACGCCTTCCAAAGGTCCCCTATAATTCACAAGGGACTGAAACATAACTGACGAAACGTGTGTATAAGTACTAAATACTACTTCTACTTACCTCCCGCTGCATTACCCATCTGGGAATTATAGGCTTAATGTTATAAAATGATACGTACATAAAACAAAATTTGCTAGAAAAATGCCATACAAATTGGAAAAGTAACTTGCTATAACATTAAATATATCCAATAACTAGGTAACTGAACAAATATTTTTTTTTATTTTTATTTGTTTTGAACAGGATTGAATAAATAGTAAAGAAGTTTTAAAATATCTTATGTTTTTCTGAACACGAAAGAAAGTGAGCTCATTTCGTATTTCTCTTACTCCTAGATCACTGCATTTTAATAACTTTGTTGGAACTAGTTACGTGGAAGTGAGTTAAACTAACTTACTAACTTACAAAACTTCTCCATTGCAAAGGCCATTAAAGTTTACAATTGTATACTAATGTAGCTGCTCAAGTGTAAGGCTCCGGTCTCATAGACAGCGGGCTGGGAAAGCGGTGCAGCGACGCTGACTGTGTCGAGGGCAAATGCTTGACGTTGAGGTACCGCGCCTATTTTAAAATTGAAAAACAATTATCCCGTGCTATCGAGGTTATAAATAACGAGACCAGCACAATAAGTGTCCCCAACGTATATGAATAAAGTCTCGTATCTTAAATTTCAGCCATGCACAAAGATTATAAAGCTAGCGGCGGCGTCTCGCGATCATTGGAGTGCTGTAGAGTTGTATCGCCAACGCAATATCTAAACGGCGGCGACAACATATAACCCTTATACCATAAACCTATATTATATATTCGATGCGATTGCAAGGTAAGTAAAGACTGTACAAGAACACTAGGTAACGATTTAGGCAGTGCCATTGGAATTAAATATGAAGACAAGTATCCGAATACATTCTATGACAGTACCAAAATAAATATAATGAGAGTGAAAACGAATGATGAAAGAATTTTTAATCCACCACGTGCACTTCCCGCGCGGCCGCTCCCGCTGCCCGTAGTCCGCTGTCTTTGAGACTGAGCCCTAAAGTTCTTAAATTTTACTTTTTTGTAAAATGAATGGGCAATCAGAGAAATAAATAATTGATCGTTTTTCTTTTATTATAATGACATCATCTTGTCTTCATCCTCCTATCCTAATCAATTAGTACAGCACATCTACTTTTATATCCCATCCATTTTTTCTTTATCTTAGAAGCTAAATCGTTTCTAGCCATCATGATTCACACAATCTATTCATTATCATCTGCCTAGCTGTAGCAACACATTATTGGTTAAAATTGTTGTCAGACACTCGAAGTAATTACTACCCGTAAAGGCTGTCGAAGATTTACAAATGACAGCCGGGATCAACTGCTTAACGTGCTTTCCGAGGCACGAAGGAGTCTTAGGGCGCCTTCAAATTTACCGCCAGGTGCCGCGCGGCGGCAGTGCGGCTGCAGCGCTACCGTCGTCGCGCTGCTTTGTTAATCCATATAAATAAAAAACGCGCGACTGCAGCGCTTCACCCGCGCTGTGGCCGTTTTATCAATCGACTAGTGATGATGCGTACGTGTTTTTATTCAGACATGAACGAAAATCAGCTTGAACAATTTATCGATGAGGTTGAAACTAAATGTACAACACTATGAAGCTTGAAGTGGAACTGGGCTGGTCATGTCTCCCGATACACAGACAGACGGTGGACCATTGAAACTACGCGTTGGGAAAAACCACTACTAGGTAAAAGAAAGAAAGGAAGACCAATAACACGGTGGGCTGACGACATCAGGAAGGTTGCAGGAAAACGTTGGATGATGCGGGCTAAGGACAGAAAGGCATGGAAAGAGTTGGAGGAGGCCTTTACCCAAACTGGGGTCCATATCCAAACACAAACTGAAAACTAACACAATTACTAACAACTAAGATTAAGATAAATACTAACCACAACTAACAACATTGTTAATGAAATATGATTAAGGTTATGGAATAAATGGCTTATTATTATTATTTCGTATATTCATTTAAAATTCTTATAAATTACATTTTTAAATATTAATATAAAAATAAAAACATTTAAAAATATAAAAAATAGTAGGCCACCGACGGCGGGAGCAGGGTCCAAGCTATCGGTGGTTAGGGTCTCAGAGACAGGAACCTCCTCACAATGCGAGCCGTATCGAGGAGTACTGCCTTCTGTATCAGGCCTTTGACCCAACCGCGTAACGAAAGCCTCGACAGATGGTCGTCGAGGCTTTTTGCAATAAGACCATTGGCCGTCACAACTATCGGCACAATGACAGCAGAATCCACATCCCACATGTCGACAATCTCGTGGGCTAGGTCAAGATATTTTATTTGTTTTTCTTTCTCAGCTTTCACGAGATTTTCGTAATGTGGGATGGTAATATCAACTATCATTGTGCGACGCGCTAATCGGTCTATCACTACTATATCCGGCTTATTGGCAACAATAGTCCTATCAGTAATGATAGACCGATCCCAGTACAATGTGGCATGGTCATTTTCGAGAACTGGGTCGGGCACATACCTGTAGTACGGTACCTCAGTGTCCACAAGCTGGTATCTCAAAGCAAGTTGCTGGTGAATAAGCCTGGCTACTTGATTATGCCTGTGCAAGTATTCGCCGTTAGCCAGACGAGAACAACCAGAGATTATATGTCTGATGGATTCGCCAGGGCGGTGACATGCCCGACACACGTCAACCGTCCCGTCCTTCATAATATGTCTCCGGTAGTTGTTCGTTAGGATAACTTCGTCCATAATTGCACAAATAAAACCTTCAGTTTCCCCGAAAAGGTCACCAAAACGTAGCCAGGATACCGACGCTAGTAAATCTACATCGGGCCCATGAAGAGCCCGGTAGAAGCGGCCGTGAAGCTCTTTGCTTTGCCATACCCGCCTGCGGTCATCTGTACTAAGCACTACAGGTTTGCGCCAGTTCTCGCTGGCCATGGAAAGCGGGGTGAGCCCTTTATCCACGGCGACCACATCTCGGTGCATACCCACTTCGGTTTTTAAGAAATAATCCCTGAGGCTGTACACTTCGCGGTTGTGGAGAGTCTTAGCATTTAGAAAGCCTCGACCCCCACACTTCCGCGGAATATACAACCTCATAACCGAAGAACGTGGGTGATGCATCCGATTTGCGGTCAGCAGTGTACGGACTCTCCTATCCAGGGTGTCAAGTTCAGTTTGAGTCCATTTATTATTATTATAAAGCTTGAACTTAGCGGTTGCAGCGCGGGGGCAGCGCTGTAGCCGCGCTGCCACCGCGCGGCTCTTTGCGGCTAATTTGAAGGCGCCTTTAATATGTAATCAATGGTCTAACATCCTCGGACCGACTTCGTCTAGCGTATTCTAACCATCGATTGGCCTGTTCAGCTGCTATTAGAGAGAGTGAGAAAGCAGAGGTGTTTTTTACACACTTATTAGGTACACTCAATTTTTACCAGTTACGTTTGAGCCCCCTATAAAGCAAGCCTATTGGTATCATATCATAACTTCATTCATAACATTGCGCCTAATCCCTGAAGAGTTAGGCAGAGTTGTACCTGTAGTACACTCACATTTCGCCAGTTATGTGAAAGTCCCATGTAATAGGGGGCGATCCTATTGCTATCAACCGGACACAAAAATTCCAATTGGAAAAAACTCAATAACAGTTTGTCGAAACCGAGACCTCTTGCTCAGCTATAGCGCTTGCGACCATTGCACTAGACCAACGACACAGTCCTATTGGCATCAACCGGTTCCAATTCCAGGCACCGGGCTTCAAACGAACTGAGAACATTCCATATTAAAAATGTCCCATAAACAATTTGTCCGACTTTGCAATTGCACTCAAGACATCAAGGTTGGCAGTCGCTCTTGCCTCCACTCGACCTACGAGTCGTTGTTAATGATGCAATTAAAGAACTTTGAAACTTCGCATGAATTGTGAAGACCCTTCTCTTTTAAAGTTGGTTAAAGTATCAGGTTTTTATCCAGTATCCTCCTTTACTTATCCCTAAACTTTCTAGCTATCACGTTTTTGAAGATACTTTATGTAATTATATCAAAAATAGTAAAAAAAACCGGCCATGTGCTAGTAGGACTACACACGATAGGTTTCGTTATATATCTAGAGAAAAACGCCAAACAAACATGTTTCTGTCTTTGAATTGTCTTTTATTATTTTAGGGGCAAAAGCAAAACGAAACGGAGAAAATTTCACAAAAAAAAAACAAAAACCAAAATTCACTTAATTAAATTAAATTGATAGCACGTTTACGTCCACTTTTCACAACTGTGAACTGCATATTGCCCACTTTTCTACCTATTACGGTTTATGAGATATAACCCTCTGGCAGACAGATGGACAGTGGAATATATACCTTTAAAAGCAAACATCATAAACCACCTTTATCTTACCTCGTTTGCTCATTAACAATTGACATGGCACTACAAAACTCTGCAATTCTTGCCAAGTTTAAGAGGTGTCTTAAAAGTCACTAAAATTTCTCAACAGAGTACTCTTTCAGGTCTTATGCTAAATTGTCCATTACTTAAAAGGCTACGAGAAAAAGAATTCTTTGAATTAATCCCACAGTTAAAGTTATAAATGTGTAAGTTTGTTAAAGAAGTTTGGATGTTTGTTGCTCAATTACGCGTAAACCATTGAACAGATTTGAATGAAATTTTGCACATAGATAGATAATTTCCTGGATTAGCACATTGGATACTTTTTATCTCGGTAATGTGTTCCCTTGGGATAATCTTGGGATAGTGACAGACTGCAGCTAGTATAAAATTATTTTAAACATTGTAACATCGAGCAGCGGTGGCCCAGTGGTGGCGGCCTTGACTTACGAACGTAAGTCGTGGGTTCTAACCCAGGCAGGCGCATTACTTTGTGTAATTTATTTCATCACTACTGCTCTCAAAAACGGTCAAGGAAAACATCGTGAGGAAACCGGCATGTCCTAGAACCAAAGATTCGAAGACATGTGACATCTACCAATTCGGTGGGCCCGCGCGGTAGATTAATAATAGGCCATACGCAAAATACACGCTTTGACGTGGATTTGCGGATACCAGCCCGGTATCTTTAATCTTTAAACATTGCGCTTCAAAGGGTGGCTTAAAGACACTAAAGGTGTAACAGTTAGATGTCACGGCTGGTGCAGTGGCTGAGCGATTGGCTGCTGGGCTGAGCGTCGCGGGTTCGATTTTCACACGGTGTAAATATTTGTATGGCCCACAGCCAGCTGTTCCGACTCGCTCTGTTTATGAATGTGAGGTTGAATGTGTGTACCCACGATTGTGCCAGCTAACGTTATGTTAAAAAATAATGAAGTGACAACTTTTGGCTTGTTATTTGTAGATCTAATGGCGTATGTGACGAGCCTACTACCATAACCAGTTACAAATCTAGACTCGAAGTAAATGTAGAAGGAAAAACCCAATAACACTTCCCAAACTGTTGATCGAACCTCATGCTCAGCAGTCGTTTTAGCTTCTCTTTGAAACAGATCGTTCTAAAATCAAAAAGTGCCAGCCAATCACGATTTATCGAAGAATCGAGCAAGTTGAGTTACGACTAAGTTCTCACCTTCGACCCCAATTACTCTTTGCCGATATTTATCGAAGTCGGGTCCTGTCACGACTTCAAAAGCTCGCCCCGTCAACGACAACGGAGCCAGAGATGAAAACTTTTTTTTTTGTCTTCCAAAGAATATTTTGCACTTCAAGAAGTTTGCCGCGGTCTCGGTTACCGTGGTCCTTACACGAAGGAGCTTTTTAATTAATATTTCCCGCCTCTGTTTTTCTTTGAGAATAACTTAATGAGTTCCCCCTTTCAGGTTTTATGCTACCTGTTTGTTTGTTCTTATATTTTTGCTAGTTTCGTCGGAACTGAGAATTTTTATGCTGATTTTTTTCTGGTTTTATTCTGTCAAGTTCTGCGGTTTAATTTTGTTAACATTTTTAAAGCTGCATATAGATTACCTACATAGTTTTGTGCACCACAAAAACTAAAAAAAAACCATTATTATTATGGTAAGTGATCATTATTAAGTAGATATTTTTCATTGTAAGACAATGGTTACAAAAGCAATATTAACTGCCTTCATTTTTTATTAAAACGCCACTAAGGCACAGTTCTGCTAACGACTTGCGGTCTACTGCAGTATATAATTTAATATGTAAATAAGACATATATTTCAATAAAAAGGGACACTCACAAACAAAAGGTTAAGGGAAAAAAAAAATTCATCATGAAAACGGCCCCACAATAAATAATTTTAATTCACTCACTTCACAAACGCTGAGTTACACCACTAAGATTAAAACTAAACGTAATTAATCGTTAAACTTTCGTTAACAAAGATAAACTGACTCTGGTTAGGTGGGTTCGTGTTTTATGTACTTTATTGTAATGAGCGCTGCAAACTCCGAATTTAGTAACTGCAATAAATTCAAGGTACGACTGACTTCGGCTTGGTAAAAAACAGGTGGGACTTCGAGCACTGACCCAGTAATTAATAGAAGTGACTGCGTTCGCAAGCGTTAAACAGACGATCAGTTTTGTAGATGTGATAATTTATTTATTCATTTAGTTAGTATACAGCAAGAAAAGAACAGATTAAAAACAGCAAATTAGACTGAAATCCAATTAAAACTCTACACTTACTGATACAGAACAATAGTCTAAAACTTGAAAGTAATACAAAATTATCAAAATAGCATTATCATTAAAAGATACAATAAATTATGCTGATTCTCGACTATGATAATTTAATTCTTCGTACATCCCTTTCGTCAGATGCATGATACTGATAGAATTTTCAATGCTCAACTTAAATGTAAAAAAAAAATACCAGCCTGTTACTGTCCCACTGCTGGGCAAAGGCCTCTTCTCATACAGAGAAGGTTCGAGCATGGATCACCACACTTGCTCAAGGCGGATTGGCGATTTCAAACTTATATTAACTATAAGTCCAGGTTTCCTCACAATGTTTTCCTTCACCGATGTCAATGATGTCCAAGATAAACTTAGAAAGTACAGACGCCAGCACATCAAGTTACCCCAATGTGTCAAATTTCTTTGATCGTTTTTGAACTTTACAGCAAACTGAATAAGGTTCATATTCAATTGGGAAGATTTGACACATTGGGGTAACTTGATATGCTGGCGTCTGTACATAATGAATAGAAAAAGTCACACTGGTACTTGCCCGGATTTGACCACAACGTCCACAACCTCGTGTATGAGAGGTAGGCGCCTTAACTTCTGGGCCATCACGTATAAAAATGTAAACGTATGACGTACGTATTTAAATGTAAGTAATAATTGAATTGCAGTTTCTAGTTGCAATTTATTAACATCTGATATGTGAAGTTCAAACCACTTCTAATCTGACTTATACTGTACTACGCCTACGCCTCGTGAATATGACTAGTGTCATTATATAGGTGCAAGTCCGAGGTGCGCCGCAAACCATATACTGCAACCGCAGACTGCATTAGTTTACTATGAATGTCTATAAAATTGCAACCGAGGCCTGCAGCCGCGGTGCGCAGCCAACAATATAACACGATAACAGTCGTTATTTGATAGTAATTATTCAAATGCTTCAATATGGAGTAGGTACTTCTAGGTAACAATGATAATGAAATCTTTAACCAACTATTTAGAATTCACTCTTTTTCCTGTTTCATTATTTACAATACCAAGTAACAAAGAGAATTATGTAGGGGGAGGTTACATTTTAATTTAACAGAGTCAGCGTCAGCTTATCTTTCTTTGGGTGAAATTCGCAAAAGATACAGGGGGTCCTCGCAATAATTCAAGCGGTTACCGCGGTCATTAGAGATGTTGCTGTCATAATTATTAGAGGTGGGGTGCATTTTAGAGATGAGAGATAAAGGAAAAAAGGGTTTTAACCAGAGTAGGGGTGTAGAAGGGGATTACTCAAAACTCTCGTTTCAAAAAGTCGACGACACCTGTGCAACCTGCCGGCAAACAACGAGGTTTTGAGTACCGCTTAAACTTTATATTTTGTTTTGTTCCTTCCTGCTCTAAAGAAGTTTGGTGCAAACGTCTTTCATATGCGACGCGTTGGTACTTAAGGCCTCATTTACGGAGACGCGGGGCGTCTCGCGTCGCGTGTGGCGTGGCGTCTCGCGGCGCGTCGGACGTTTTTTCTGTTTACGGTGGGGCGGCGCGTGAAGCGGCACGCATCATCGCACGCGTAAACACAAAACTTATAGCAATATACGACCATGTTCACAGAGAAGCGAGACGGGAAGCGTGGCGGTGCCCGCCGCGGCGCCCGCGGCGAATCCTCTAGCGTGTAGCGAAGCTTCCGCCTCGGACATAGCTTCATCGAGAATTGCCGCTGCGTGCGCCGCCGCGATAAACGCCGCGTGGGACGCGTCGCGCGTCGTGCCATCCGCGGGCTCGGCCGCAAAAAACGCCCTAATTCAAACAAACGCGTCTTAAATAGCTTCTCCGTAAACGCACTCATACAACGCCATATATTTGAATTCAGTGCGGGCCGCGCCGCTCAACGCAACGCGCGACGCCCCGCGTCTCCGTAAATGAGGCCTAAGTCATTTTAATCGAGTGGCTTGACGGCAATTTAGACGCACACATAACGTACATCGTGTATGAGAACTAAGTGAATACACTACAAAACACTACATAGACTACGAAATAGTTAGACATTTTATGAATTCTGTCGTAGGGGCCTAATAGTTAAGACCTCCTGTGCACGATAAAGATAATTTATGTATCAGAACATGCGTTCACAAATTCAGAATGCAGTTTCTTAATAATATAATATACATGTCGGCGTCAGCGATGGCTGAGCGGTATGGGCCGAGTTTCGTGGTACCAGGTACATAACGTTGAATAATAATCTTCATTGCAGTAATAACCTCACTTTGTTAAAAGCAATCACATAACATAACTCAGATAGGTAAACAGACAGTTTCGCACTGGACTAGTGTCTTCGTTGGTGTCTCAAATCCAACTGAGCTCTGTCTAGCTTCCACAGTTTCCCAATACGACTCCATCCACGTGACATCGCTCGCGCTATTTGCAAATGACAGCTGACGTCACGGCGTTTACCACAGACTCTGTACTAATTTTTTTTTTTTTTTTTTTTTTTCTTATTAGTAAGAACCAAGTTCTTACTAGTTAATTGCAATCTAGCCTAAGAAGACTAATAAACAATTTAAATCTAACTTATTATGCTACGTTATAAATTATGTTAATGCTAAGAATAGTGTCCATAATTAGGTATGCACTTTTACACACGTTCGTAACACTTCCTTAGAGTCTGGTAAAATTGATAAAACACTTTGTTCATGTGTTATATAAATACCACAACATTGTTACTATTATTGATTCACTTACACTACACTAATTCAAATGGTTTAGTTCTCTTTAGTCTACGCACTATGCCTGTGTTGTCTAACAGCTGGATTGCCTCAACATTCACGTGTCGATGGAGTCTGTGTTCGTGGGCTTCAGCAAATTTTTGTGTGATGGTGGTGACGAATTCCATGTCGAGGTCACGGTGGAGGTCATCGTTTCTTATGTACCAGGGTGCATTTACAGCAGCCCTGAGTACTTTATTTTGGAACTGTTGAATTATTTTGACGTTGGTTGGCTTAGTACAGCCCCAAAGTTGGATACCATACGTCCAAATTGGCATCAGAATATGCTTGTATATTATCAACTTATTATGTATTGATAAACAGGATTTCCTTCCCAGTAACCAATACAAACGTTTATAACGAATATCGAGTTCCTGTTTTTTCTTTTTGATATGGGCTTTCCAACGCAGCTTGGCGTCGAGAGTTATGCCAAGGTATTTGGCTGTATTAGCATAAGGTATTTGCATACCATTTATGTAGAGTGGGTGATAGTCACTGTGTTTGTTTGTGAAGTTAATGTGAACTGATTTTGACTCATTCAGATTGATCTTCCACTTTTGTGTCCAGTCGTAAACTTTGTTCACAGCTAGTTGAACTTTCTCTACTGCTTCTCTGTGGCTTGATCCGGTGGCCATAATAGCAGTATCATCTGCAAAGGTCGCTATGGTGCTGTTTTCCAGCTCTGGGATGTCACAAGTGTATAACAAGTACAAAATTGGGCCAAGCACACTTCCTTGAGGCACCCCAGCTTTTATGGTTTTTAGCTCGGAATATGCGTCCTCTTGGCGTATTCTAAACATTCTTTTAGTTAAATACGACTCTAGGATATCTACAAATTCTGGTAGCATGCGTCTGAGCTTAAATATGAGACCCTCATGCCAAACTTTGTCAAAAGCTTGCGCGACGTCTAAGAACACGGTAGCACAGACTTCTTTATTTTCTAGCGTTTTTTCAATAACATTAGTTATTCTATGTACCTGGTCTAACGTTGAGTGTTTTTCTCTGAAGCCAAACTGGTGATCTGGAACTAGGTTTTTATCTTCTATTACTGGTTTTATCCGTTTTAATAACAGTTTTTCAAATAACTTTGATAGTACGGGTAACAGAGAAATGGGTCTGTATGATGATGCTTCGTGGGGAGGTTTCCCAGGCTTCGCAATCATAATGACTTCAGCAACCTTCCATGGCTCAGGTACATATTTTAAGATAAATGAAGCATTTATTAGTTTGGTCAGCTTTACTATGGCTTTGCGTGGGAGGCGTTTTAGAATTTCCCCTGTGATGAGGTCGTAACCGGGAGACTTTTTTGAGCTAATGTTGTTTTGAATTTCTCTCATTACTTCCTTAGGAGTCACAAGCTTGATTCTTTGGTTTTGTGATAAATTTACACTCTCATGTATTTCTACAGAGCTTTCGTTGGGTTGAAAGGTTTCTTCTAAATGTTGAGCAAATCGGAACGCCTTTTGGTCATTGCTTATTGCCCATTTTCCGTTGCTATCTCTGATGGGCGGTATTTGTATAATCTGCCTTTTTAGATTTCTCGTTGCTTTCCAAAGTGAGTAATCCGT
Organism: Euplexia lucipara; assembly: GCA_921972225.1. Lineage (NCBI taxonomy): Eukaryota > Metazoa > Arthropoda > Insecta > Lepidoptera > Noctuidae > Euplexia > Euplexia lucipara. Next base: position 6,980,927 of record OV179151.1, read on the forward strand.
TGATTTGTCATTGGTAAGCTGAAGAAGGTTGGTATTCAGAGATTCATCCTCAAATTGTAGAATTTTTCTCTTTAGTCGTTTAGTTAGGTTATTTAGTGTTGTTTTATGACGCGGGAACCTTGTTTGCTGCCACAACTTCCTTTGTTTTCTTTTCTCTGATAGTAAATCCACAATTTCTTTAGGATGGATAAATCCCTTATATTTGCGTTTTAGCTGAGGTGTATTGCTCCACGCACATTGTTGAATATTAATAATAAATTTGTTTACTTCTGAGTCAAGCTGATCTTGCGATTTTATCGGAGTTTTAAGGTCGATAATATTATCTAGATCAAGAGCAAAACTGTCCCAATCTGTGGACTTATTAACCAAGGTTAAGTGGCTTTCTTTTAATAGGATTTTTTGACTTAGCATTAGTATAATCGGAGAATGGTCAGAGTTCATAGTAAAACTTTCCTCCAAACTGATGTAATTGGTGGATATGTTTTTGCAGATGAAAAAGTCTATAAGATCCGGTATTTTCTGGTGGTCAGTGGGCCAGTATGTAGGTTTGCCTGTACTCATTACTTCACAATGTGTTTCTTTAACTGCACTTAAGAGCTGTCTTCCTTTAGTTGTAGTAAGTCTTGAACCCCAATGCGTATGCTTAGCATTAAAATCGCCGCCTAGGATAAATCGCTGGCCTAATAATTCAAAAAGATGTAAGTATCGCTCTTTTCTTATCATGTGCCTAGGAGGCGAGTATATGGCTGCAATGGACACTTGACAAAACTTAGTTTTAACAGATACTGCCACTGCTTGAATGTCTTCTTCTTCATATTTACACTGCACGTAGTGACTAATGTTTTCTTTAATTATAACCGCACTACCCCCCCTGGCAGAGTTGCTAGGGTGGAGGGAATTATATATCATGTATCCTCTAAATTTGATAAAAGATTGCTTTGTGAAATGCGTTTCGGAGATTAAACACACGTCTATATTTTCTGTATCTAGGACCGCCTGCAACTCATGCTGATGTTTGAGGAGTCCATTGGAGTTCCACGCCATTATTTTGAGTGTGTTATTCATTTTTGATTATTCAAGACAGCTGTTTTAGTGCTGGATTCTAGCTTCTCTAATCTCTTATCAAATGAGGTAATGCACTTCAAGATCTGGTTAATCTTATCCTCTAAGTTCAGAGGTTGAGATCCTTGTTTTGCAGCTTGTGCGTAAGTACCAATGTTGGTTACTTGCATGGCTGGTTGTTTTGCAGTTGACTGGACACTTGCTTTCTGCGCCTGTTTACCAGGGTGTGTTATAGGAGGAAACTGTTGGGTATTAGGCACCGTAGGTTTCTTTTTTAAAACTTTATTTTTCATAATTTGCATCTGTTTGGCTACTTCTACTCTGTACTAATGTAACCAACTTCACAACTTCTTATTTCTGAATATCGTTCGCCACGACATACATAATATATAAGTCCATATATGTTTTATCTGGTGAGGTGATGTTTTATTTACATGACTCATAAAACGTATTCTAAATAAAAGTATTTGTTTATTAAATGATGTTGTGGTATCAAATCCGAGCAAGTAGGTCCCAATCCGACTTTTCCAAGTCATATGTATTTTAAAAGATTTATCTTGAACATCACTAATAGTGCGAGAGCCGGCTGCAGAAATACCTACCTCATAAGATACCCCAATAAGCTGTATTTAGATCGTTAACCGACACTGAAACACGTAAAAAAAATCAGGTCTGCCAGAGCCAATCCTGCCGGGTCATAGAAATAATTGATATTTTTTGACGTAATTTTTTAGTAAAAATTACCTCATAAGATACCCGAATGAAAGTGCTGGCAGCAGTTAACCATTGATTAGTTATGTAAAAAAAAGTTGGTCTGCCATTGCGCAGCCTGCCGAAAGTACTTGGCAGACCTCTTTAAAATGCCCTTCTGACACACTAAACCTACCTCATCGAGTACCCGGATGGGACCAACGCTAAATAATAACCAATATGCCCCTGATAATGGATCAAAAGGTCTGCCAGGTCTAAGCTTGCCGAAACTTAGTGTTTAAAGCGTTTGAAGTTGATATGGAGCATAATTTCACCTGTAGTCAAAATAACATTATTTTGTTTCTAAATGTATACAAATTTATGAATATTAAATATTTTTTATCAAAACATTGAATAAAACAACAAGTGTAGAGATAATAGATGTATATTCAAAATTTAGCACAATCACTACGAGTTCAATAACATGCTTACAATTTATATACAACTATCAAAACTTAGTTTAAGTTGGCATTACAGTTACCTGAATTCTGTATTTATATGTGGGTTCAGGGAACTAAGTAGACTTTTGAGTGTAGAACCTGTTATTGCGTAAATCATCGAAGGAACAGCTAACGCCTAACCAAACTGACCACCCCCAGGATCTCTCAAAATCCAAGTTTAAACAATAATGGTTAGGTTGACTAGCCATTTACTGTCAATACCTGAGTAGGTACGATAACTATCTTAATTCAAAAATTACAAGCCATTAAATAACTAGCTACAATGATGGTGAAATGACAGCAAGAACTATTATTAAAAATATAAAGATGCAAAAAAAATGAAAATCAGTCAGATTGAACTGTACTAATGTAAATCAGTAAAAGTTTGTACAAAAATAAAATTATAACTTAACGTAGAATCTCAAATTAATAAAAATCCCTTCATCACTTGAACTGTCATATGACTTATCAATATCGTCGTCCTCTGAATCATTAATTATAATAGACTCTACACTGAGTGGTGTTGGCTCACCTTCATACCATAGAGGTTCTAGGCGATTGTTATTTAAATCCCACCCGTATTTTTTGGTATAGAATTTTATCCATTTATTTGAACATGCGTTTTGCCACATAGCGTTTACGAAAACCGTTCGCAATATTTTTTGTTTTATAACCTTTTTACATGGCGGCATTCTACATGAACTATAATTCCTATTTTTTTCAACAAGGGACCTTTTAATTTTTTGCTTGCGTTGTTTTATTAAAGACTAGCTTCTGTCCGCGACTTCGTACGCGAATCCTGTTGCTTATGCCAGCAACAACGGGGTCGTCAAAATCGAAGATCTGAAACGTCTTGTGTCGAATTCTAAAAGCCCGGGGACGGGAAATCAATGGGATGCGCGAGACGATTCAAGACGTTCCAGATTTTTTATTTTTGTTGGTCAACAGGAAATGCCATCAGACTTAACAAATTTTGCTAAGACGCCATTTCTATTATGTATATGTTATATTGTCTCTGGGCTTTGGAGTTCCCCTACAGGTGCTCCAGATCTTCAAATTTAGTCTCACAGCAGAAAACACTCTTCACGTGGAATAGTTTTTGCAATGGCACCATTTTTATATCTCTTTTAGTTTAGGTGTTCCATTTTCCAAAATAAATTATAGCCTATATTGTGCGTGTTGCGTGACGTTCACGATCAGCGGTCAGTCGCGCATTTCCTTCCCCCACTTATCTCTAGAGTCAATGCGTATATACGCTGAAAACTCAAGCGTCATGCTTTTTCCGTGAACGTCTCCAACTCGCGAGAAACTGCATGATGTTCACGATCAGCGGTCAGTCGCGCACATATTCTTCACTGGTGTCTAGAGACCTGAATTTAGATGCGTTAATACGCTGAGAATGCAGGCGTGCTTCGCGATCCCAAGAAGTTTCCACGGAGCGAGTTGCAGCCTCATGTTCTCGAACAGCATCAAGTCTCTCCTAACGTTCTTCGGTAGATTGTTGGGATATTATGGTCTTTAATCATTTAGCACCTTTGGAACATTGGGAAAGATTTGACCTCTTTCTAGGCATGGTTATAGTTTTATTGTGATGATACCTGATCAATTAAAATCTAAGTGGCTGCTCCCCTGCGTTACCAGGTAGGCTACCATGTAACGAAGATAAATGGAAAAGGAAATTAAACACTCAAATAACATAAGCCCGAAAGGCATATTTATACGTTAAAAAAAATGGGAGTTTTAGCCAGTAGAGTCTAATTTTCAACAATATACGATCGTCATCGGAAATCTGTCCTGAACTGTTCCCGCCTTCACCGCCTGGAGGTACTTATGTTATTTTATAATTATGCAATGAAATTAGTGATAGCTTTAATTTCTGTATCAAATGTTTCTGATCTTCGATTTTTATAAGTCAACAGGAAATGCCTATCAGACCGAACAACTTTTGCTAAGACGTCATTCCTATGTGAGTTATGGTGTAGCTGGGCTCTTGGAGTTCCACAACAGGTGCTCTGGATCTTCAAATTTATTCTGTCAGCAGAAAATGCTCATCACGTGGAACAATTTTTGCTATGGTACCATTTTTGTATCTCCTATAGTTTACCTGGTCTGTTGTGGTGCATTTAAATCCGTCCAGTAGTTCCGAAGATGAGCTTGTACAAACAAACAGACAAACAGACATACAGACAGACTTTTTTTTTTATTCGTGCTCTATTACTGTTTCTAAACCCCCCTCAATTATTATTATTTAAATATAGTCAATGTACAGACACAGTTTTTTTACTGTCTTATTATATTTATTATATCATATAGATATAGATAACGTATCTGGCAGCGTTAGTATTTGTAAAGTTTTTATTTCCATACATTTCTACTTCTGTATCATTCTCGTTTACAAAATTCTCGTCTTATTAATTGAAAACTTCCTGGTAGATGGGATTCTGTTTTAACACCTGGAAAGGTTTCGATTTACCTTTATTGTGAAAAACAGCGGTGTAATCACAACCAGTGTATGCATGAAATGCTGGTAAAGAACGACACAACGTTTCACCTAGTGTTTTTGATAAATGGGTACAATTTAATAGCATTTGGATCTTTGGTTTTTGATAATCCGCCCGAAAGTAACCAAATATTTGGTTTCAGTGGGTAGGCGTGTGCTAAAACACCGACTAAAATATCTGTGTCAGATGCTAAAATGGATACTTTAGTTGCATCTTTTTCTATATGCATGAAAAAGTATTCGAGTATCTGATTCTTCATGATCGCAACCGTTTTGAGACCGTCCTCAATTCCCAGCACATTTAAAAAACTTTCCGAAATGATATTACAATAAATTTGCACCATAGAAGCTGATGAAATTCATTTAATTTTTGACAGATACTTCAGCTGTTTTTCACAATAAAGGTAAATCTAAACCTTTCCAGGTGTTAAAACAGAATCCCATCTACCAGGAAGCTTTCAATAAATAAGACGAGAATATTGTATACGAGAATGATACAGAAGTAGTTGATTTGATTCATAATTTTAGTTGCGAAATGTATGGAAATAAAAACTTTACAAATACTAATGCTGCCAGATACGTTATCTATATCTATATCTATACTTATAATAAATCTGTAGAAGTAAAATTTCTGTACATTGAAAATATCAAAAAAATAAATAGCAGGGGGTGTTACTAGACTGACACCGAAACCAAAAATATGATTAAAAAAATTTTTGTCTGTCTGTCTGTCTGTCTGTCTGTCTGTATGTTCAGGTATCACGCAAAAACTACCGGTTCGATTACGATGAAACTTGGTATACTTATTCTTTGATATCCTGGGCACCACACTGAGTACTTTTTATCCCGGAAAAGTATATACAATAAAAAACAAACTTAATTTTGCGGTTCGATCCCTAGACCCGACTACTGTACCAACCGCAAATAATAAGTTTGTCGTAGATTACGTCACCCGCAGTGGAGTTCACCGAAGGGCGCCGCACACGGCTAAGATATTATAATATTTAATCTTAAGATACAATATCGCTCGCCATACAATTCAATGGACTATTCATAATTAATATTGGAGGATGATTGGTGATCGATACTGATGCCAAAAATGCAATTAGTGAATGTTTTGTCTTTCTGTCTGTATGTGCACGCATAGTTCAAAAACTATTATAGGGATTTTAACCATACTTGGTACGGTTGTAGGAAATCAATACGCCTGGGCAGGTTGATCTTAGTATCAGTTGTTTTACACATGGTCAGTTGTACAGCGCTCTTTCCCGGGTCAGTAGTTCCAGAAATCTTTATGCATACATATCGGAAGGATCAACTTTGAAAGTAGTCTATCCGGAAGTATTATGCTAAAATTATTACGTTTATATATCAACGCACAGCCTCAACCGCTGGTATTAGAGACATGAAACTTGAAGGGTGTTTTTAGTGAAGAGTAAGTCTTCCATAGAAACGATTTTTGAAAATTCAACCCTTAAAGGAAAAACATAGGGGACGGAAGTTCGACATCCACGCGGGCGAAGCCGCGGGCAAAAGCTAGTCTTTAATAAAACATACGCAAGCAAAAAATTAAAAGGTCCCTTGTTGAAAAAAGTAGGAATTATAGTTCATGTAGAATGCCGCCATGTAAAAAGGTTATAAAACAAAAAATTTTGCGAACGGTTTTCGTAAACGCTATGTGGCAAAACGCATGTTCAAATAAATGGATAAAATTAAATACCAAAAAATACGGGTGAGATTTGAATAACAATCGCCTAGAACCTCTATGGTATGAAGGTGAGCCACTCAGTGTAGAGTCTATTATAATTAATGATTCAGAGGACGACGATATTGATAAGTCATATGACAGTTCAAGTGATGAAGGGATTTTTATTAATTTGAGATTCTACGTTAAGTTATAATTTTATTTTTGTACAAACTTTTACTGATTTACATTAGTACAGTTCAATCTGACTGATTTTCATTTTTTTTGCATCTTTATATTTTTAATAACAGTTCTTGCTGTCATTTCACCATCATTGTAGCTAGTTATTTAATGGCTTGTAATTTTTGAATTAAGATAGTTATTGTACCTACTCAGGTATTGACAGTAAATGGCTAGTCAACCTAACCATTATTGTTTAAACTTGGATTTTGAGAGATCCTGGTCAGTTTGGTTAGGCGTTAGCAGTTCCTTCGATGATTTACGCAATAACAGGTTCTACACTCAAAAGTCTACTTAGTTCCCTAAACCCACATATAAATACAGAATTCAGGTAACTGTAATGCCAACTTAAACTAAGTTTTGATAGTTGTATATAAATTGTAAGCATGTTATTGAACTCGTAGTGATTGTGCTAAATTTTGAATATACATCTATTATCTCTACACTTGTTGTTTTATTCAATGTTTTGATAAAAAATATTTAATATTCATAAATTTGTATACATTTAGAAACAAAATAATGTTATTTTGACTACAGGTGAAATTATGCTCCATATCAACTTCAAACGCTTTAAACACTAAGTTTCGGCAAGCTTAGACCTGGCAGACCTTTTGATCCATTATCAGGAGCATATTGGTTATTATTTAGCGTTGGTCCCATCCGGGTACTCGATGAGGTAGGTTTAGTGTGTCAGAAGGGCATTTTAAAGAGGTCTGCCAAGTACTTTCGGCAGGCTGCGCAATGGCAGACCAACTTTTTTTTACATAACTAATCAATGGTTAACTGCTGCCAGCACTTTCATTCGGGTATCTTATGAGGTAATTTTTACTAAAAAATTACGTCAAAAAATATCAATTATTTCTATGACCCGGCAGAATTGGCTCTGGCAGACCTGATTTTTTTTACGTGTTTCAGTGTCGGTTAACGATCTAAATACAGCTTATTGGGGTATCTTATGAGGTAGGTATTTCTGCAGCCGGCTCTCGCACTATAACATCGTTGAATGATGCGAACAAACAATAATAAAACTATACTGACTTCAAATTAATGTAAGTCTGAAACCGGCAATCTGCCTTAAGGAAGCATAACGATCAACGCTCACGCCTAACCTATATTGAGATAATTTTAAGCTCCAATCTTGACTTAATTTAAAAATATTTTGTTTTTTTTTTACTTGCACAGTAAATGTGGTCATTATGGTTGACCAAACTTTGTATTTTCCTACAAATTAAAAAAAAATGTTAATACTAATCTAGGAGTAAAATATCAGATCAGCAGTGCGTTTCTGGTCAAATAACCGCGTGTAAAAGTAGGCGTAGTGAGGGCGAATTGAGCTGTCATTCCATACTAATGAAAGGCATTGACAGTTCACTTCACTTCACTCAAGTTTTCACGGCGGGATTTTTGTAGAATCGACCGGAAGAATATTTACGTTTGCGTGACACAATAGTTTTCTAGTTGCGTATAAGGCGTAGCATTCGATACGTTGACTAAATAGTCGTAATTAGAACCAACCAATGATATGAAAACAAATTAAGCTGGTTACGAAATTACTTTGCAGCACACATGAATTAATTAAAAGTCAGCAAAAACTACTGCCTTTTGGCAGCCCTAATTTCGTTCTGTCAGGTACACATTTTTCACTAGACCAATTTTTCGTAACACTACAAAATTGTCCACGTTCCCCCCGATGCCATATATCCCGCAGTCTTGCTGCTGAACAAAAGTGTTCCTAGCACTTTTTGCCAACGTTTGGACCAAAAACGTTTGGTCGTTAAGGTGAGGTAGTTTTTGGACAAATTGCCGGCAGGCTCGTAGTAAAATATGGCGACCGGTGAGCCTTTTAGATAAACTGGGTAAATAAACAAAAACTATGTCTGTTTATTTTGGTATAAGTCAAAATAGATAGGAAATAACACCATTGTTTACCTTAAATATACAGTAAGTCGAAAACTGTAATCTTAACGTTACAAACAGACATTTCAATTTTATTTATCCAATAGACTGATTCAGAATTTAATAAAAATTCAATTAAAAATTTAAAAAACCCCTACCGCAAAAAAGAAAAACATTTAAAAAGTTAAAATTAATACTTTCCTATCGTTGAGCCATGAAATTTGACTTCACGTCGGGGTACCAAACCACCGTCGGGGGACAGACAGACAGACACACACACACACATAGCGGTCAAACTTATAACACCCCTCTTTTTGCGTCGGGGGTTAAAAAACGGTTGTTTTGCAAATGCTTCAAAATATTAATTAAAGCGTTTTTTGATTTTGTGTATGTATTTCAATGTAATTTAATTTAATTTCTCCTATAATCGAAGTGAAACTTCTATATAGACGAAGGTATTAGGACTTAACTGTCAAAAAAAGCGTTACAGCGGAATAAAGGGGCTAGAAGATATATATAGCATTGTGAGAGGCGGCAGCGGCGGAGGGGTTCCACTAGTCCGTTCAAGTTTCACTTCTACTATGTGTAAAATGCAAAATCTGTAGGTACTACAGATTTTGCTATTTTTTTCAAATAAATAAATATAGATTACCTATATATATTTAATATATATAAATAAAATATATTCCGCAAATTACACACAACGTCATCTAGTCCCAAGCTAAGCAGAGCTTGTGTTATGGGTACTAGACTGATAAACATACTTAAATATTTCTAAATACATACATTTTATAGGTAAATTACACCCAGACAGAGCAAAAAGATCGTGCTCAGTATACAAACATTTGTCTTGGAAATCCACAACCTCCGGCATAGCAGTCAGGCTCACTAACTACTAGACCAGTACGCCAGTAAAAAAATATTTTTTTTTTCTTACAGTTTTTTCTTTTCTTATTTCACTTGAGAGCTTAAAACGTAATGAAAACGCAAAGGATAGCGCTAGCGCATTGAACGTGACCATTCCGTTTAGTGGTAGGGCAACAGACCTCTGTATTTTGGTTTATGCTTCCAAGCTATAGGCAATATGTATTAGCTCTGCATCTCAACATAAAATTATCCAACTTTGTTTATATGCAATACAAAGATATTCGAGATCTGCATATTAACTCTTAGTTTTACTAGTTTCATAACTTTTAAGTGCAATATCGTGGTGAGCTTTAGTTTAAATTGAAATGTTTTGGATATAATTCTTTATTGATTTTAAGGATTTTAACATGTGTTAATAATATTATAATAATACGGATTTACTGTGACCTGAAATAAACGACATTACGTATTATTATTTTATTAATATAATAATTCTTTGTGACTTCAAAACAATTTTAGAATAAGTAATATGTTCATATTATTCAAAAAATATTGTTCCATTAATTGATAGCTTACAAAGAGAATTTAAAAGTAAGAAATAAAAAATATTGATTGGTAAAATTGATAAAAACATTTTTATCAAATAAAAGTAAAAAATACAAAATACCATGTCTCACGGCTGCGCCTAAAGTTCATAAAAAATACGTCCCACGGTAGTATTTTTGGGTTAAAATATATACACATTTTAATTTCACATGATAATTGCATTAAATAATGAAAAAGCCATCAATTTAAATACACACATCAAAAGTGTCTAGGGATCAACATATATTTTTGCAATAACTTTTCTCCTGATTGATATTAATTAAAATTTTCTTTAAGGATTCATCAAATAAAGTGTTTTCGTTTGTCACAGTAACGATAAACCAATTCACCTTTGCATTCATAAAGAAATTTGCCATTTTCCTAATAAAGGGATTTTTGACATTTGAACCACTAACATTAAAGTTCGAAAAAAATACTGAAATAACAGTTTTCTTTAAAATTTTATTGGGTAACTTAAACAATTAATAATCTGTGTTTCTACCGCGAACACTAACAACACAAGAACATCGGTTTGGCATACTCAAAATGAGTTCATCCAAATCACGCTGTGGAATGGCCGCCCATGTTCGTTGCAACAACAAAAAAAGGTCTTCTTGCGACTGGATACCCTCCATATTCGGCAGAGCTCTTCTCTGTAGCATATCCCATGCATGCTCAATCGGGTTCAAGTCTGGCGACTGAGCAGGCCAGGGCAGGACATTGATGTTAGCTGCGGCGAGAGTCTGTCTTACATCTCTTGCGGTGTGCGGTCGTGCATTATCATGCATTAACTGAAATAAGGGACCGATTTGCACTTGTAGAGGAACGATGACGTCTGATACAATCGTCTCAGCATAAATTTGAGCGTTGAGGTTGCCTCTGATCCAAATCAACTCAGTTCTTCCGCCGATCCAAATACCCGCCCATACCATGATGGTTCCACCACTATAAGGATGGACTTCCTGGCAGGATTTGTTGGCGTCCAGGGGTTCTCCAGTGTCGTATACGTCTTGTATCCGGTCTCATACCAAAACGAGACTCATCAGAAAAGCACACGAAACGCCATTGTTCTTCTGCCCAATTTCTGTGTTCAAGAGCCCATTGATATCGAATCCTACGATTGTGCATTGCTATAGGTGTACCCGTAGCGGTCTTCGGGAATGAAGGTTCACTTCATGCAAGCGGTTTCTGACTGTTTGGTCGCTAATTAAGTTCCCTGAATAGTGATGAAGACTCACGAGTTGTAAGACAGACTCTCGCCCGCAGCTAACATCAATGTCCTGCCCTGGCCTGCTCAGTCGCCAGACTTGAACCCGATTGAGCATGCATAGGATATGCTACAGATAAGAGCTCTGCCGAATATGGAGGGTATCCAGTCGCAAGAAGACCTTTTTTTGTTGTTGCAACGAACATGGGCGGTCATTCCACAGCGTGATTTGGATGAACTCATTTTGAGTATGCCAAACCGATGTTCTTGTGTTGTTAGTGTTCGCGGTAGAAACACGGATTATTAATTGTTTAAGTTACCCAATAAAATTTTAAAGAAAACTGTTATTTCAGTCTTTTTTTCGAACTTTCATGTTAGTGGTTCAAATGTCAAAAATCCCTTTATTAGGAAAATGGCAAATTTCTTTATTAATGCAAAGGTGACTTGGTTTATCGTTACTGTGACAACGAAAACACTTTATTTGATGAATCCTTAAAGAAAATTTTAATTAATACCAATCAGGAGAAAAGTTATTGCAAAAATATATGTTGATCCCTAGACACTTTTGATGTGTGTATTTCTACACCGTTAAGGCAAAACATAACTGTGCTAAGTATATGTTTTTGTAACATCTTGCTTGCCATGTGTGTATGTGTATGTTGAACACATAAATGATCTTATTATGAGGTCAATAATAATAACCATTTTCTAAATAATAATCGTGTGTTATTAAAAAAGTCATAGCTATTGACACTCAAGCTTACTATAAATGTTATCAATTTATCAAAGTCCCAAAAACCTTGAGTGTAATTGTAAGAAGAGTAAATAACAGTGACTTTAATCAAACAACAAAAACTACTTGTCTATGAAGTATCCTTGACCGACTTTACGGAGCAGGCTCATAAACAAAACATTTCAGTGCCTTCAAAGTTTTGTGACGACGACGTAAGCCTTGTTCTAACTCACTCATATTAATGATAGTAAGTCTATTATTTGTCTTTGCTATCTGTGGAGCGAAATCGATTATTCACCGCCATATTTATGACTAGCTTCGCCCGCGTGAAGTTTAGCTATCTGGGATAGCTAAACTTCACGCGGGATTATCTTAACACAACTTATCGGACATTCCCGAGATACAAAGAATTGTATGTGTTAATCAAGAAAATAGTCTATCTAATGTGTGTGCTAATTTTCATTCAAATTTGTTTAAACATCCAAACATTTAAACGTTTTGTGGTGGCACGTGATAGGCATGAGGTGGGTTATGGTGGGTTATGGTGGGTCTGGGTTTATGTCCTGGATCTATTAGGTTCTTCCAGCTTGAATTTCTAAGTAGCAGCCCGGAGTCTGGATAATCTAACCGGGTTGTGTCTCCACACATGTCATGTAGTAGGTAAGTACCTACTTACCTACTCATACGCCTTACCTCTTCAAATATTGAATCGTAACTCATGTATTCTAACATGCGCCCTTCCTCCTCTCTCCTAACAAACTATGCTGTGCCCAACAGGGTCCATAATTGATACTGAGATGACTTGAGATGCGGATACCAGCCCGGTATCTTTAATCTTTACTTACTAACTTAAGCTAATTAGAAGCTTGTAAGTTTTAAAGGAAAGATTTTTACAATATACCTAAATAACAGCCGAAAGACGACATCCACGGCTGGACAAAGACGTCCCCTAAGAATCTCCACGGTGACCGTATTTCACTTGCGTCCAGCGGTTTCCAAATATATTTTTCAGGTCGTCTGTCTTCCTTGTGGGAGGCCTGCCAACTGCACTTCTTCCGGCTCGTGGTCAGCACTCCAGGACCTTACGGCCCACCGACCGCGTCGGCTCTGTTTATGATAACGGCGGGGCAGGGGGTGCTAAGAATCTGCAACAAACTCTTTTCAACATCAAACCAAGAGATATAATGTCAAGAGTATTTTTCTAACCTTGCTTAACAGTACAAACAAACGTTGTTTGTTGTTCCAATTAAAACAAAATATAAAACAATACCAAGACTTTTAAACAATAATATTTTCTACAGACAAATCCATGAGTGAATGTTACTATGTCATATAACTTTATGGTAACAGTCCACCTGGAACATAGTATTTTATAGAGCGCTTAACTTTTTGATACGATGAAAGTATCAAATAATGTAATGTTGTCGGACACTATAAACCGCTAATCGGCACTCAGACCTCAATTTGTTAGATTGACCCTCTATGTCAGAATGGTTATTGTTGTTTTATCTCTATTTGGAGTGCACAGTTAATCTGTAGGGATGTGTGTTTGTTTGTTGACACAGTTCACTGACAGGGAAGTCATGGTTATTGATGAAATTTGCCATTAGACTACCATTAGTCTAATGGCAAATTTCATCAATAACGATGAACACGATCACCCGGTCTATTCTTTAAAAATCATCCCGCAAGAAGCTAGGTGAAGTAAACGTGAAGTCTACTTTCAATCCCTACCCTAGCATTGGTAGATATAGAATGACAGTTCACTTCGCCTTCATTTCATTTGCATTCTCTATGGCGAGATTTGTGAAGAATAGCACATTAGTTAGATTGCGCCCATGAGAAGTCATTTTGACAGCTGTCAATGTCACCACACCACAACAATTCATTTGAAGAATTTTAATTCATTTTCTCTCCCTCTCTCAGCCTACTAAAACAACAAGAATTACTGATTTAATCTTCAACTTTTAATGATAATCACCCCATAATCACCTACGTGATATTGGCAATATTTTGGTGCCTCTTCCACAAATGCCACTAATATAGAATTGAAGTTAATCAAGATTCTATACGTAGATGTCAGTGTCATAATTGTCATTGGCCGCTCATAAACGTGTTTTATATCTAACTCTTTTTATTTTTAACTAGCTGCCTGACTCAGCCTCAGCAAACTTTGGTTCGCCTTAGAATCCATTTATTAGTTTTATTCAGTTTTTAATAGTTTACATCCTATTCTCAGACCTACTGAATATACACACAATGTTATATATTTAATATACGTACGTTTAATAAGATGCCATCAAATAGATCCAAACCAATAATAATTACTACTCTTTTTATTTAGCGAGTCTCTACTGTGATCTTATTCAAACATTTTGTGTTCGATAGAATTAAAATTACAACATATTTTATAATAAATAAAAATAACTAAATAAACAAATCTTTATTGACATAAAAAGAGTTACAAAGCGCTTTTATTATATATATATAACCTAACCTAACTTACCTTACCTATCTTAAAGCTAACCTAACTACCTAACCTAACTACCTTACTGAAATGCATTGATTGAAAAAACACTAAATTTATAAAATTTTAAACTGAACTACTGCGCTGCGTGCCTCTATGTTACATACAATTTATTTAGTTTTCCCGGTCTACTTTAAAGTCCAAACAGTACCTATATTAATTATCTTTTTGCAAATAATTATTGAAATTCGTCTATGTCGCCATTATTAATTACGCAAATGATTTCTGAAATATCTCTTCTTTTTAAGGCTACATAAAACCTCTTTCTAAGTTTAGTAACAAAATAAATTTCAAAACGTAGGTACGCTGGGTACGCATAAATGGACAACCAAAAATATGTTGATTCGTTGGAACTATGTTGATTCGTTGACATGGTGACACTATTTAACAAATTGTCACTTATTACTCGTAAATTCGTAATGAACTGGGAAGTTTGTCTCCTGTCATGTCATCTAAGATGGCGCTGCGTTTGAAAAGTGTACTGTGTAAGAAAACTAATATTTTTGATATTTATTTGTTCGAGGATTTTTTATGTTTTTTATTAGTTATTAACCTTTTCGGTCCAGGATAAATCCAAAACACAATAATCATAAAAATTGGTCCAGCCGTTTTTGAGTTATAAATGGTGTAAATAACAAGACTTTTTTATGTATACACTCATTTTTTAATTAGTACAAATACTTAAAGGCTTTTTCTAGACAGTCTTCTCATTATATTTGAAAAGTATCCATAAATAATATTCATAAACAGCAAAGTTATTAGCGTTCGTATAAATCCCAAAAAGTCACCCAGTTTATGGAAATATTTTACAGGCTATTCATGACATAATAGTATTCATAAATCGTCATCTCTCGCTCACGTTCGCGTGATCTGGCTCAAGCGTGACCCGCCTCCAACAGCTGTTTTCATTATTTAAGTTTAACTAAATAGTGGCTTAATTAAAAATTGAATTTCGTTTTTTTTACTTTTGATTACGCAAATATGAACTGTAACAGGTACGGATACAGCAATTTTTTTTTGTACTCATTAAAAATAGTGGTGTATAGGAGATATTATTATAGATAGAGATGTGACCTAATAGTTACGAGAAAATAAAAATTATAGTGGAAATATGTTTTTATACGTCATCTGTTTCTCTTGTACGACTTAGGAGATCAATTTCGTAACTATTGTCGAATTATTACAGTAGTTTCTCTTGAGAAAGTCGTCAAAGGCAAAGAAAACTACTTTTAGGACCTTTATTCGTAATACTTCTTGCTTCAGGGACAATATTTTTATATTGTGTTCTTTGTTTTATTAATATGTTTTCTGTGTTATTGAGCAATTATGGAATAAAGAAATGAACGTTTCAATTTTTTTTCCTTTACGCTAATAATATTGTATACCATTGTGCCATCTTTTTGGTGCGTGGCGGAAAATTTCGGCAGAGGGGTCTGTCAGATTCTTACTGACTAAAAACCTGCGCCGGGGGTTACGGGAACAAAATATACTTCTTCAACCCCCGTCTGGCGAATGGAAGGCATGTGTTAAAAAAACTAATATTATTGAATTTTCACAATCCACAAGATCAGCTTGAGTTTGCTTGACTGTATCTATTGGTACTGGTAGGATATAGGGAAAAAACAGACGAAATTTTCAACCCTGTGAGGTCCAGGGTGTTATAGAGAACCTGGTGTCTGGATGTGCATCGATGTCTCTCCCAGTCTGTATTAGGTGTGCTTATGCCAGTTTCGCTATGACCCAGAAGTTAAGGCAAGTTTTAACTCCGAAAAAAGTATCAATGTGACTTTAATTTCACTTTATTTTTAATGTTTGTCTAAAACATAATTGACATCGGTAAAAGACAATATTAATATAAATGGACATAAAGTTGATATAGGTTTAAAATCGCCAATCTGCCTTGAGCAAGCTTGGTGATCGATTATGTCTTCTCTGTAAGGTAAAAGGCCTCTGCCCCGCTGTGGGAACGTCATAGGCTGGTAATATTATGATAATTACTAAATTTTAAATGATTTAAAAAAAAATACAGTTCGAAGTGATAGCAACGATATGCAAAATGTTTGACACTATCTCACAGTCATCTCTCACGCCACCGCGTACGCTCATTCCCTAGTTTCCTGTAACTTTTTCGTCTCCTTCCTCGAAATCTCTGTAACAAACGTTTTCCAGATGTAACACACCTACAACAGAAGGCATACAAGAAGTATAATCAGTATCCCTCAATATATGCACTTAATGCAAGCCTCTTTGCTGGTTCGAATTGCACCTCGTTCACTTTCTAGATCGAGCGATGTTCGTGTGTAGAGCTCACAGGTATAGGGTATACCTTTGTTTCCGACTTACTGAAGTCCTTAGCTTTGTGTTAGTGAGACCGACGTTTTAGCTTTCATTGATTGGAGCTCGCTTTTGTTGGGCACCAGATTTGTTTGTGAATGCTAAATACTTAGACTTTTGTTCGATTTGCTATTGAAGGAACATGTTGAGATGTTGCTACGACAGTTCCGTGTAGTTGTGTTACATTTCAGATGTTTTTGTTCTCTATGTTTTGTTTTAAGTCAATATGACCCAGAGGATAAGGCGCCTACCTCTCATGCACGAGGTTGTGGTCCAAATTTGGGCAAGTATCAGTGTGACTTTTGCGATTCATAACTATGTACTTTCTAAGTTTATCTTGGACTTCATTGACGTCGGTGAAGGAAAACACCGTGAGAAAACCTGGAATTATACTTGAAATTGACTTGAAATAAGTTTGAAATCGCTAAACCGCCTTGGTCAGTTGCCAAGGTTACCGACATAGCCCAGCGAATTATCAGGTTGAAGTGGCAGTGGGCAGGGCACATAGCACGGAGGACTGATGACCGATGGGGTCGAAAGGTTCTCGAGTGGAGGGCACGTATCTGCAAGCGCAGCGTAGGTCGTCCGCCGATGCGAGCCGCTTCAAACCGGTCTTATTGGAGATCTGAAGGGGAAGCCTATGTCCAGCAGTGGACTTCCTATAGCTGAAATGATGATGATGAAACCGCCTTGAGCAAGTGTGCTCATTGATGCCCGTGCCTCCTAATTAAGTTTCTTGCCAATATATTTTCATAGGATATGGAGCTTTTTCATCTGGAATTTTTCAGGAGTAGCGTGAAGTCCGTATTTGTGCCCTATTGTTAGCTATAAGCTGACCCCTATTACATACATGGGCCTTAAACATTACTAGCCAACTTTTGGTACTGTAGGTACATCTCTGTCCAACCATCCAGACATTACAGGAGTGATGTTTAATGTTGCGTCAAAAAAAGGCAGCTAAATTATATTGTTTTTTTATTTGATTTATAAATTCGTCGTTCAAAAGTCAATAGTAGACGGGCTATTTTTATGCTTTTTTACTTGAACGGACGCCAGCACATCAAGTTATCCCAAAATGTCAAATTTTCCGAATTAAACATTAACCTTATTCTTTTACAATGAAATTGAAAAGTTATCAAAGCAATTAGACAGATAGGGGAAGCTTAATGAGCTGTCGGGAGTTTCGGAAGTATCGTCCATTCCCGTGACCCCGTGGCAAAGGTGATGGAACACTAGGGTGGTTTTTAGTCAGTAAGAGTAAAAAAATAAATATTCCACAACTTTCACACAACGCCATCTAGTCCCAAGCTAAGCAATCTTGTGTTATGGGTACTAAAAAGCTGATATAAATACTAATATATTTCTAAATACATACATATTATACATAAATTACACCCAGACACAGAACAAATGCTCGTGCTCATCAAACAAACATTTATCCTGGGTGGGTATCGAACCCACGACCTCCGGCATAGCAGTCAGGGACACTAACCACTAGACCAACAGGCCAGTTTGACAGACCTCTTCCCTATTCCCGAGGTGGAAAACATCCATGAGGATGTTGCTGTCCTTTGTACCGCTCGTTGCAGACATTTCTCATTAAATAACAAAAATAAAACATACACGGAAAGGAAGAAAACATACCGAATTACACACCAAATACCAACCGCTATGAGAAACAAACAACGTCAACAAACAAATGTGTTTTCCTACAACAACATTACTTACATAAATTACCCCTGGCACATAACATTACCTGAACAACAGAAATTACCTATGTCCGACTTAGTATTCAATAGCCTCGCCCATACATATGAAAAATGGTTGCAGAACAAATAAAAGAAACGTTTTCAGTGATTTAGGATCTCTATCAGGGCACTAGATCGTGGGTCAGTTAGACATCCAGAGATATGTTATATGTTGTGTTTTTTGCCAGGGGAATTTGAGCTTTAATATGATTTTTGTAAGCTTTTGTTGATATTATGATATTGGTTATTCAATAGTGTTTAGTTTAGTTCGTATTTATTTGTTCATTTATGATTAATTACTTCATTATCAAGGAAACAATAATGAATGGGATCCGAAAAGCGATACCTGATTACAATGATAGGTTAAGGCACTACAATATGTTTAGCTTAAAAGATAGGCGGAACCATTCTGACTTACTTGTATTGCACAAAATTGTAAATGGTTCCATTGATGTGCAATTAATTAACTATTTTAAGTTTTGGACTAGTCAACGTGGTAAGCGACATCATCGCACTTTTCAATTACCGACATCTTCCTTAAATTCCACCTTTAATAGCCCCTTAACTCGAATAGCAAGGTTATAATAATGAAAGGTCTAACTTGACGGATTATCCTATCCAGGTTTTCTCTAGGAGTTTTATGTCATACAGACGTTCCCTTCATAAGCAGTGCGAACAGCGTACGGCTGTGTAGCTCAAATTGTTTGTAGTGTCCTAGTTTGAAGCCTTCTGGTCACTCTTTTTTACTTTTTTTTTTGCCTTTTTGTCTCTATTACTTTTCATTGTGTCAATGTCATGCATACCTGTTATTTGTATGGTTACTGTAATGCCCTTTTTCCATGTATTTTTTATATGAATATTCTTGGTGACTGTACTGTTGGTGTGCTTATTGTAAATAAATAAATAAACAAAACGTACCCTAAGTTTCATTGACTTTCTTTCATTGAAACACTTTATGAAGTTCGTGATTCACATTCAAAAGCAATATCACACACTCAATAATAAAAATTCAGGGTACGTGATGGCAAATCCTTATTAATATTACGAGTGTAAACGCAAAAGTTTGTATAGATGTTTGTTACTCTTTCACGCAAAAACCACTTAACGGATTTTAACGAAACTTTACAATGATATAGCTTATACATTAAAATAATAATAAATAAATAAATAAATAAATATTCCACAACTTTTCACACAACGCCATTTAGTCCCAAGTTAAGCTTGAGAGCTTGTGTTATGGGTACTAAACAGCTGATAAACATACTTATATATTTCTAAATACATACATATTATAGATAAATTACACCCAGACACAGAACAAATGATCGTGCTCATCACACAAACATTTGTCCTGGGTGGGAATCGAACCCACGACCTCCGGCATAGCAGTCAGGGTCACTGACTACTAGTCCAACAGGCCAGTCAATATATAATATAGATTATAATTCATAAAGATATTGTATGAACTGTCTAGTGTCAAGTAAGTAGTCGAAGTACTCTTCCTGTGTTGACGAAGTCCTGCGGGCACCAGATAGCATGTTAATAAGGCTAGCAACAGACTTATAACACGCCATGCCCCGCAGCGTCAATATGGAGTGTTTTCAGATTTGACCAATAAAACCGCGTGGGATGGCGTCGAGTGCTGGAGCCTTAATTCTATTTGATTTATTATTGCATTTCATTTGATATCCCAAGCTATGCAAGTGGTTTGGTGTGTCAGAATCGTAATAGGAGGGAGGAGGGGGGGGGGGGGTGTTACCTATTTTAATTTTGTAAAAGTATATTATTATTATTATATATTGTTATAATAATAATAATCTTTATTTCCAGTATTTGAAACATAGATAATTATTATCTCATAAATTGTAGGTTTGTACAATGTTTAAGTCACTGCCACCCAAGCTAAGATTGAACTTGTGTTATGGGTGACAGGGCTCTCTTAGTTGACACTATAGACAATACGAAAACGTAGTAACTTGGTTACAGAGTTCCTTAGTGATCACACATGGTTAAAGTTAACAGATAAAATAGGTTTTACCGTTTTCTTATTAGAAAAGATTAAAAATTGCAAATATAAATGAATTTGATGAAAATTAAAAATTAAAAGAAAATGATTAAAAGGTTTAGGAGGCGTTCTGTAGTTTCCGCCTATCACTAATGGGAAAAGGTGTGAGTTTAAACATTTAAGAGTAGTACGCACCTAACCTTTGTGAAAAACATCATCAATGAGGTCAGTGACGTCCCTTCCTTGCATTTCCACTTACATATATACTACATAACATCACGCCTGTAATCCCCAAAGGGTTAGGCAGGGGTGTACCTGGTAGTACACCCGCATTTCGCGAGTTATGTTTAAGTCCCATGTAATAGGGGCGAACCTATTGCCTTCAATCGGGCACAAATCAAGACTTCGGGTTGGTACTGAGAAATTCCACCTGGAAAACACAATAACGTTTGCCCGACCCGAGATTTTAACCCGGGACCTCACGTTTAGCAGTAGCGCTTGCGACCACTAGACCAACGAGGCAGTCCACTTACATCTCACCTGGTCTGTTCGTCTAGTAGTTAGTGACCCTGACTGCTATGCCGGAGGTCGTGGGTTCGATTCCCACCCAGGACTAATGTTTATGTGATGAGCACAAACATTTGTTGTGTCTGGGCGTAATTTATTTATAATATGTATGTATTTAGAAATATATAAGTATGTTTATCAGCTGTTTAGTACCCATAACACAAGTTCTGCTTAGCATGGGACTTTAATCATAACAAAAACTTAAAATAAATAAATAACTAAAACTAACAATAAATAACTACAAAGCGTCAAAAAATTCTTCTGCATCGCTGCCAGCTGTAAAGTGCCCAAAAGACTGGCGGCATTGCCACGTTGAATGGCAATGCTTAGCCTCTGGCCAAAGTAGAGGCCAGCCCTTGGGTCACGGGAAGCCTCAACTAAACGTTTGCAGATGTCTTTGTAAAGAAGACGAGCACGCGGACCCCACGGCCCAAGAGTTTCAACCCCAAACGGCTCGAAAGTATAACTACCAACAAGGTTGCTATATTTCCGCCGCTTGAGGTTCTCAGCAGCCGCAGCAGCAGCGCCAGCACAGCATGTTGACCCAGGAAGATGGGATGGCGCAAGAGTATCGACACAAGTAGCGTCCCATACTAAAGGCCTACCCATCTTCCAAGGGAATAAAGACATACCGTCCGGTCTTTTGCCATCGTCGCGTGCCAAGCCATTGGGTTCTAAAACAGCTGGAACGCAGACGGAAACAAGAGCACGTCGGATGATGGCATTAATGTGTGCATGCCGTGCTATGCGACCCGCACTACGGCTGCATGATAAGCCGTGATGCCCGAGGCTGTTGACAACTTCCCCACAGTGACAGCGATATGAGCATGGGACTAGATGACGTTTGATTTTGGGTTGGTACTGAAAAATTCCGATTCAAAGACTCTACCCGACTTGGGAAACGAACCTGGGACCTCTTGTTTAGCGCTAGCGCTTGCGACCACTAGAAAAACAAAATGACATAATGCCAGTAGTATTATATTCCGTTTTAGTCCGGAACAGGCTCACGTACGACACGCCAGGTGGCTCGAAATGGATAAAAAATAAAACTCACCCTTAAATGAGCAGCATATTATAAAGTAATTTGAAAGGTAAAGCGTAATGATGTTCCTGGAAGAGAGTGTCCCCTGCTCTGTTCGTCCAGGGGGTAGTTAAACAGGAAAAACAGGTAAAGCTTGTATTTGGTATACGTCATAACAGTCTGTTACTCTGTAAATTATTAGTTTTTATGTATTGTATTTATTTATTTTCTTTTTTTTGTTTTCTTTTTTATACCTACTTATTTTATATTTATATGTTAATTATCTATGTAAATAGTACACCACAAACTGCCTACTCATCTTTTCTCCTCCTCCATCAAGTCCATCCAAAGGTTGTCTGTAAGATATCGCTTTTAGCGATAAGGCCGCCCATTGTAACACCTTATGTACCCCTTAAAGTTATTATTTGTAAGTTTTAAGATGTACAATAAAGAGTATTCTATTCTATTCTATATACTAGAATAGCATACGTACTATTCTAGTATATACCAAGTACAAGCTTTGATAGGATATTCCAAGATTGATAGGGGTTCATCACCTACGGGTGGTGAACCCCTATCAATCTTGTTTTAAAATAAATTTAATATTTTGTAAATTGAAATACTTCAAAAAATTAAGAAAATAGCTTATACATTAAAATAACATATAGGTAATTCATAAAGATATTGTATGAACTGTCTAGTGTCAAGTAAGTAGTCGAAGTACTCTTCCTGTGTTGTGGAAGTCCTGCGGGCACCAGATAGCATGTTAGCAATAAGGCTAGAACAGACTTATAACACGCCATGCCACGCAGCGTCAATATGGTGTTCTCATTGGTCTTTAAGCACCGTTTTCAGATTTGACCAATAAAACCGCGTGGGATGGCGTCGAGTGCTGGAGCCTTAATTCTATTTGATTTTTTATTGCATTTGATATCCCAAGCTATGCAAGTGGTTTGGTGTGTCAGACTCGTAATAGGAGGGAGGAGGGGGGGGGGGGGGGGTGTTACCTACTAAAATTTTGAATAATATATTATTATTGTGACCAGCCAGTCTTTGTCCGAAAAGGCACGACTGGCAACAGCCAGTGTGCCTTTGAGAGCCAGTTAGTGTAGGCACCAGCACACCATTGTGAACATACAATGGTGTGCTGGTGCCTACACTAACGTATGGAAGTGAATGTTGGGTGTGGCAAAAGAGACATGAAAGTAGAATAAATGCTGTAGAAATGCGTTCCTTGCGAAGTATGTGTGGTGTAACAATTAATGACAGATTGAGGAATGATGATATAAAGCAACGTTGTGGTTTAAAAGAAGATGTAGTAACAAAAATTGAAAAGAGTATGCTTAGATGGTTTGGTCACGTTGAAAGGATGGATGAAAGGCTACTAACGAAAGGTATTTACAAGGCAGATGTAAGTGGGAATGCCGGGAGGGGACGCCCAAGAAGGACATACATAGGTTCATCACCTACGGGTGGTGAACCCCTATCAATCTTGTTTTAAAATAAATTTAATATTTTGTAAATTGAAATACTTCAAAAAATTAAGAAAATAGCGCAATAACTTAGAAAATTTAAGAAAACTTAACGACAACTAAATATGCATCGCCATCATCAATGACATAATAATAATAATAATACCAGCCTGTTACTGTCCCACTGCAGGGCAAAGGCCTCTTTTCATACAGAGAAGGCTTGAGCATTGATCACCACGCTTGCTCAAGGCGGATTGGCGATTTCAAACTTAATATTAACTATAAGTCCAGGTTTCCTGCCGATGTTATCCTTCACTGATGCAAATGGTGTCTCAGATAAATCTAGAAAGTACATATTAACTGAAAAAATTACATTGGTACTTGTCCGGATTTGAACCACAACCTCGTGCATGAGAGGTAGGCTTAACCTCTGGGCCATCACGACTCGATGACATATCAGGTGACAATTTGACATATTGACAAGTCTTAAATCGCAATAGCAGCCCGGAGTCTGGATTCGTACCCATTTAGTGGTACAATTGGCTAACTATAACGAACTAATGAAATGTAGGTGTACAATAGCTACACCTCTGCCTCTGCCTTGGGAAAATATAGGCGTGATGTGATGTTATATTTTAAGTACCATTGCGTTGTGTCCCGTTACGTTTCAATGCTAGCCACATTCAATTATAAGAAAATAATAATAAATTTACAATACTTTTTATGGCAGTATTCCAGTGCTTCCATGACTATCCGTTTGGACCACATTTGGACAGTCCACTTGAAAGCCCCATAAAGCCAAAAGGGGACATTTACGCAGATAGATGGAGCGATTTAAATGAATGAATGAGTTAGTGAAAAAATACACAATGGTATGCCTTTCAGATTTTCAACTAACGACCAAAGTCGAGCTCAATATGGAAAATTCTTTGTTAAAATATCAACTTTTATGAAAATGGTCCTTTTGGATACTGTTAAAGGTATCGTTTGGCTTAACGACGTGGTATCGACGGCAAACGGAACTTTTTGAAGCGCGTTTTCGATGGCATAGTGCTTTACCGTAGACGAGTGCTACGAACGCTACGCTCGTAGCCCCAGCGTAGCAGCCTACGAACTTTTTTTGATCATTTTTTGTTATGAGAGTATTGTATTTTAGGCAACCTTTCTTTTAACATGATCTTTAAATTATTTTTTTTACTTAATTATAACGATTAAAATTCTATAAATCGAATAAAATACTATTACTTATAGGTAAGTTAATCTAATAAAATACTGACTTGAAAATTTTGAAAGTTGAAACAAGTTTTTCGAAGCCCTACTAGAATAATTAAGCAATTGCGGTTCAAGCAACGTTTATAGGCTGTTCATTAAATATGTCTCTCACGCACTGAGCTTATTTGTTTTTTGTCAGAAGAACCTGATTGGGCGATAGCTCTCTATTAGTGTGTGTACAGAAGTTTAATCAATTCTGATACAATTAAAGAATCACCATATTAACCAGTATCTGGTCACTATCTAGGCTACGTTAATAATAAATTAGACAAAATGTAACAAAACATGTGCATTAAGTCACAAAATTAAATTAAATAGTCTTATATTTAAATAGTCAATTTTGGCTGAGGATCGGAAACCGCGAGCACTGTTAGTCTTAAAATAATGTGGGAAAAGTTTTAAGAGAGAAGTTAATTTATAAAAAAAATAACAATATACACGTATTTGGAATGCTGCCATGTATATACGTGATTGCACGCGACGTTGCTACCCTCACGCCACATAAAGCGTTGTCTATCAGTAGTTCAACTACGTTGTCTATCAGTAGTTCAACTACGGCGTACGGCGAGTGTCCACCCTTACATCGTTGGCACTCCCACGATTCGCTTCGTCGTTTATACCGCGTACATCGAAGGACTGGAGCAACTTGCCTACTGCGGTCTTCCCGTCCGATTATAATTTAGGTGTCTTCAAGGCTAGAGTGAATAGGCTCTTAATAAACTAGTGCGCTTGACCATCACTGATTGCATCACTGCTTACCATCAGGTGGGATTGCAGTCAAGCACTGGTTTATAATATTAAAAAAAAAAAAAACTTTATAATAATTTTATAATGCTATCTTCTATCTTCTAATGTACAAAATTCTTGTGTCACAGTGTTTGTAACAAAACTTCTCCGAAACGGCTTGACCGATTCTTTTGAATAATTGTGTGTTAATTTATTTAGTAGGTCTGAGAATAGGACGTCCATTATTTGTCATACTACTAAGTCCACTCCAAAATGATGAGGATGGGTTAATCCAGCAATTTCGATTAGAACATAATTTATATTAATTTTAATCCGGATCGAAGTTAGTTGGTGAAGCAAGACAAATTATTGAGCTGTCATTTTATACAAATGTCAGACATTGACTGACTGGCCTGTTGGTCTAGTAGTTAGAGACCCTGACTGCTATGCTGGAAGAAGAAGGGTTTGATTCCTACCCAGGACAAATGTTTGTGTGATGAGCACGATTATTTTTTCTGTGTCTGGGTGTATTTATTTAGAAAAAATATAAGTATAATTAGAAGCTTTTTAGTCCATAACAGGAGCTCTGCTTAGCTTGGGACTAGATGGCGTTGTGTGAGAGCTGTGGAATATTTAGTTTTTTTTTATTTATTGACAGTTTACTTCACTCAAGGTTATACGGGTTGATTTTTACTGAATCGACCGGCAGCTAGTAAATTATTATTATTATTATTTAGCCTAAATTGTCCCACTGCTGGGCAAAGGCCTCCCTCCATTCCTTCCATCGGTCGCGATTCTGCGCCACCTCTCTCCAATTCTCAAGGAAGACATCCTGGTCGTCCCGCCATCTCCTTCGTGGTCTGCCGCGGCCCCGTGTCACTGTAGGGCACCAATTCTGGGTTTTACGAGCCCATAGCTTGTTCGGCATGCGGCCGACATGTCCTGCCCAGTCCCATTTAAGTTCAGCAACCTTTCGTACACAGTCGACTATTTGTGTTTTGGAGCGCAGGGTGGTGTTTCGAACACGATCTGTGAAATTGACACCCAGAATACTGCGCTCCATAGCACGTAAAATATAAAACTATTTATTTTATTACATTTCAGACAGTAATCAAACTTTTTACTAAACAGCACTGCAGTTCTTCTTTCATTCACCTGTCATACTCCCCTACTCGAGCACCCATTAACCAGTGTCGGACCATGGGCGAGGCATTCAATATTAACGGCCTTAAATCCTCCCAATTATCCATGACGCGACACCAGTCAGGCCGTTTGACCTCCGAATTAATGCTTGGACGTCATAGACCTCCCAATGGGTCACAGACTGTGGATCCCGTGACGTATCGTTTGGTAGACAGAATGACAATTTATGCCTGAGGTCGTTCAAATGCTGTTTAAGTCGTTTAGGTGTTAATTCGACAAAGTCATTAGTAGGTGCGTGATTTTGGTTTGATTTTTTTATAAGTTTATTTGAAATTTGTTAGGAACGTTTTGTGGGTACTTTTTTATTAGGTTGACAGCAATCTGGATAGTAAATTCCCCAACACCAACTCAACTAAATGTGCTTAAGTCGGAGCTTAAGTGGTGTGGGCTTAAGTCAATAGTGCAATGGGTTGGGATTTAACTCGACGATAGCCTGGCCAATGTTTTTACAAGTAGACTATTTCCACTTAAAGTAAGAATAATATTTTTTCAAATAAACGGGACACTTGCATACATTCGTTACCAACAATTCGATTCTACCGTTCAGAATCGTGAATTAGTGAACAGTGTTTCAATCTATCCAGTAATCATTAATGACCTTTTGTTCCAATTTTCCTTTTATTTTATTGCGATTTCTGCAGTATCTAGGTCCGGTTATGCAATTAAAGCGTTCAATTATAACCCTCCTCTCTTCAGAATTGATCCAATCTAAGTAGAATTTGCAATACATCATAAGTGATCAATGTAGTTTGATCTCAAGTAGTGGAGAATATTAGGCTTCACTAAACTTAATCTTTGTTATTCTGTTTTGAACTTTATGATGTTGTAGTTACGTTCATTAACAGTTTGTCAATGACAAACTGGTCGAGTATTTTAATTTTCTATCTATGCAGACAATAAGGCAAGGTATTTAATTCTGAATTTAGTATCAACTGTCTCAATTTATTAGGGTTTTTTCACTTAAAAGTAACCTTTTTCTTATAGTGGTTAACATACCATTACCGCCAAAAGACCCTTCACACTAAGCACGGTTGTAGTAGACTCAAGTCAAGGGTCCTTAACCGTGTAAGCCTTGAACATTTGTGTTAAAAGGAGGAACTATGGTTATGTACCCACATAAAAATATAGTATAATTTTTCTTTTTATTTTATTGAATTAGACATACTTTATCAACATTTTTTTGTAAAAATAATGTGTAAATAAATTAAAAATGTCTGTTTGTAGTTTCAATATGGCGGCTTTTTGACAATTAACTGATACTGCTATCTCTGAAAAAATTATGGAACATTACTATGTTCCATAACTTTTTCATAGATAGCAGAAATTAAAAAAATATAAAAATATAAATACTCATCTCGTCTGCCCAGCCTTGCCCACCTGTGTCCGATTTCAGCCTAACTAGTATTAAACGTGGAGCGACTGCCCGTCTGACCTCCACAACCCAGTTACTGAGTAACACAAACCCTTACCTAGGGGTGGGGGGGGGGGGGGGGTAGGGGGGTTACCTATGGGTAAGGGTTTGTTCCCAATACCCTTACCGATACCCTTGGTTAAACTGGTTGTCTGACTTTCAGGCTTCTGACTATACGAAATGACTGTGAAAGATCTACAAATGACAGCCGAAACCACCACTGCTTTACGTAGGTACTTTCCAAGGCATGGAGGAGTCTTTATTTATGTACTGTAGGGTCACCCATTTATTATTTAGTATTAATGTTGAAAACACAAAGATGTTCGAAAAAGAACAAAATAATATGAAAATCTGATCTGTAGCAATCGTGAGTAATTTGCTGTTATGCGTTGAAGTGTTCCGTCGCCTGTCTTCTTCATCAGTTTTTCTTGACCAAATGATACTTGCTAAACGAAAATGCTGTTACTAAAAATGTAACAATCGGTATAAGTATGTACTTACCCATTTTTTTTGAGGAATACCCTTAATTCATCGAAAATCCCATTAACAGATCTGAGTTTCAAAACTCAGATCTGTTAATGGCATAATATAAGCATATTGGTTATAATACTAGCAGATTGGTTCCATTTGTATCAATACAAATGGAACCAATCTGCTAGTATTAAAGTAATCCCTATCAAATAAAAAAAGAATTTTGATAATCGGTCCTTAAACGACGGAGTAAATGAGATAACAAACGCTAAAAAAAATATCTACTTATACTAATATATAAAGAGGAAATGTTTGAATGCTTGTTAGTATTCCATAGGCTCCGAAACTACTGGACCGATTTGGAAAATTCTTTCACTGTTGGGAAGCTACACTTTCCCCGGGTGACATAGGCTACTTTTTATTCCTGTATTCCCACAGGAACAGGAACAAGGCGGGTGAAACCGCGGGACGTCTGCTAGTACTATATATAACCGAATAGCCTCCTCCTTTTTTTGAAGTCAGTTAATTAAACGAGTGGAAAGCTAGATAACAAACGGGTCCATGTCTGAATAGAAAGCACCTTTATAGATTTATTTGTCGGTGGAAACGCCATCGGTTACGGATATTAATATCTGAGCTCGATTTCCTGGCCGGATCAAAAACTGTGAGTTTGTGTTTTTTTCAATTTCAAACGGTTTATTCTTGTCATATAGAAAAATGGAGGATATGAAAGCCTATACCATTCCTTTTTTAAATATCGTAGAGCTATGGTTCTTTAGGCTCGCGCAGATTAATTTTAGGGTACCGTACCTCAAAAGGAAAAAACGAAACACTTATAGAATCACTTTGTTGTCTACCTGTGCGTCAGTCTGTCAAAACCTTGTATCTTGGGAACACGTGGAAAGAAAGAAAGAAAGAAAGAAAGAAAGAAATAAGAATTATTGGCAACAGGTAAAAACATGCACACACTGTTAAAATATGAAAATAACAAAATAAAATAGTAAAAAAAGGCAAGTCTCACGGCTGCGCCAAAAGGCTCATTTCAGCGGTAATGCCAGACAGACGCAACTGTCTGACGCTGGTTATCAAATGCACCCTTTGGGACGGGTAACGGTTGAGTAACACAATATAACATAGTACTTATATTAATATTAATATTGTACATAAAAATAAAGATCAATCTAGACATGTTCTGAATAAAGTTAACAGATACAGAAAGAAGAGATATACATATATAGTAAATATAAATAGTAGTAAATGAATAAATAAATAAATAGTGCAACATAAGGATCAATTATATGCGTAATATGTGTAGTATAATTTAATTTAATTTATGAGGAGCATCACTGGATGATTCGCCCGCGTTTTATATAATTGAAGCATTAAGTGTAACCATATCTACTACACGTGCACGTACACGTGTACGTACACGTGGAGGTATCGAGTTGAAATTATTTTATCATACGTGACTAAGTCCTTTGTACCAAATTATTTTTTTTTTCTTTCCTAAACGGTTCGTAAAACAATATTATTTTGGTATATTAGGATAGTTCTAGCAACACATTGCAAATAATATTATTTAAATTATTTATATTACATTAATAAATAAAATAACACTCAAAGAAATTTGACATTTTGGGGTAGCTTGATGTGATGCTACTTTTTTTTTAATAGTATAAAATAGACCTTGGAAACACCTGATGGTAAGCAGTGATACAATCAGTGACAGTAAAGCGCACTAGTTTATTCAGTGCCTATTTACACACACAAAAGTTGTATTTTGGGGCTATTGCACATAAACCTGACAGTCTGTTCCTGGGGCACTGGACTGCTGCACGGCTGTCAGTAGGTATGGTGCGGTAAGAAGTGGAGACAGGTTTTTGAATTAGTTTTTTTTTATTTTGATTATTTTTTTGGTCCTTCATAAGTGTTACTAACAATTAATGAATCACGTGTTCGATTTAAATAAATAATATTAATAGATTTTTTGGTGGTAAGTTTGTCTTGTTCTTAGCAGAAACTATAGGAGGTGGTGAAGAACAAGTACAATTTTGGAGACTGTTTTTGATGTATTTCTAATTTAAATAAAATCATTTTGATTGGTAAATACAGATCAAGCAAGAAATTTGCCGATTTCAGACAATATACCACTCCCATATCAAAGCTTTAGAGACTATCTATGTTGTTTCTCAGCAAGCAGTGATAGCCTAGTGGTTGAACCGGCGGATTGCCAAATCACAGGTCTCGTGTTCGAACCCAAGGCACGCACCTCTGACTTTTCGGAATATGTGCGTATTGTTAAATTATCACTTGCTTCAAAAACGGTGAAGGAAAACATCGTGAGGAAACCGGCATGCCTGAGAGACTATTCTCGAGGGCATGTGATGCCAAGTCAGAGGCCCATGGGCGGCATTAAAACTCTGACACCAGGTTAGGTACAAACCACACGATAGGAAGAAGAAGTTTCTCAGCAATATATCAAAATTATTACATCAAGCTACCCCAAACTGTAAAATTTTCCCAATTGAACATGAACCTTATTCTGTTTGCAATAAAGTTGAATACTTATGAAAGAAATTTGACACGTTGGGGTAGGTTGATGTGCTGGCGTCTGTACTCAAATTAGATACACTAATTAAATGATTGATAAATAAAGATAAAGCAGGAAATCTACTAATTAAATATGTAGCTAATCATATTTTACAACTTCCATGCCAACATAAAAATATAATCACCTATAAACCACACACACAAAAATAATTTTCTTACACAGCGTTCCAAATTACATATCCAACTCGATATTAGGTATACTGGAATCCTATCACATGAGATAGCACAATAAAATCCAAGCGAACGGTAAAATGAATCAAGAAATCACAGTAAAATAAAAGAATAAATCAGCTGAAACTGACAAACAAGACAAATCCATAAAAACATGGAGAAAAAACGACGTAATAACATGAATTCTTTCGATTTTCGTTTACATGTATTGAGAAACTGGTATTTACATGAGCGTGTATTTTATGTGCCTAAAATAGTCACGATGTAGAAAAGTTTAAAAGTATCGCCCCTTAATACACTTGCAATAAAAATACGAAGAATTATTTCACTATTTTATATTTTTATAATACAAACACCCTTTTCTTTAAAAAATGTGTAGTGCCTGAGTCATCAATATACAGGCTGTTCCTAATTTGGGACCCATTTTTCAACCAGTCTCTGTTGTGTAAGCTAGATACATAGATAGATAGATATATACATTCATAAACTACAGGTAGGCAGAAACTACAGAACGCCATGTGCTACGATTCTTACATACTTCTTTAGCTTCGTTTACATTCATACATGTTGTCATACACACACGCCGGATGCCAGCACTACGCACCTGACCTTACTGAAGAACCTCACCAATGTCCTTTTAGGGTGTCCCCTCCCGACGTTCCCACTTACACCTGCCTTGTAAATACCTTTCGTTAGTCGCCTTTCATTCATTCGTCAATGATGTCTAAGACAAACTTTAAATAACATTTAAATTGAAAAAAGACACATTTGTATTTGCCCGGAGTTGAACCATAACCTCGTGCATGAGAGGTCGTGCGCCTTAACTTCTGGGTCATCATAACATTAAAAAAATGTTTGTACCCTCATAAAAACTATCTTGGTCAAACTGACACTTCTCACCACAACCTATATAGTGGGAAAGTCGTAAAATCTCTAAACTGGAACGTGTATAGAACTACGTCACGTTATCCGCGAGCCCAATAACTTATCTGATAGACATTTTTATGTAAGGACCGAAAAGTATAGCGGTATGGCCCCATATAACTTGGCCGATGCAGCTATGAAATGTGTGGAGGAAATATGTATTGTATTCTAGAATTATGATAGGCTTTGACGATGTACTTAGTATTATAGTTTTTGTTTTAGGATTTCTTACTGTATGGGTGTCAACGGGGTCCTATAACTAAGGGCCAGCGCATACATACAACTTGCTCATCGAATAAATTGTTTAGTCGAGTTGCGTACTTCTCGTGAATTTCACACGACTAAACTGTTTGGTCGATGGAGGTGTGCATACCTGCAATCGATTTCAGAGATTTATTTCCTAATTCAATCCAACAGTCTTCTGTAGGCAACGCCCGGGTCAAGATGCTAAGTACAATGCCATTTAGCCATAAAATTGAGACAGAACAGTCGCGAATCGACTGTTTAGTCGATGTTATGCGCACTTCAATACATTTCAATACAAAATGAGCACATAATCGATAGTTGTCCAAATTTTTAATCAAAAGCAGATCGATACAGCCTTTTGATTTTTTTATCGATCAACTATTGAGTTGACAGTATGCGTTCATATATTGCTATAAACTTATGAAACACAACAAAATAGTTGTTCAACTAAAAGTTCTATATATGCGCTAGTTATCCGTTCGTCCATCAATTTGTCCGTCTGTCTGAAATTAACCGTAAATGTTAAACAGTTGCCACTTTGCCAGAGTGTGTGTTCTAAGTTATTCAACACGCTTTAAGGTTTTTTTATGTATTTTTTTCCAAAAACACTAACTGGTATGTAGAATTTGGTAAGCGAGCTAAATTGCAAACGCAATAGGTATGGAATTCCTATTGGAATACCATCAATAGAACTTGAATAAAATACGTTTAAATGCATGAAATCTTATTAGTTATTAATAAATTACAAAGGTTCAAAACTTGAATTATTTTTCTTCTTCGTGCTGGTTCAAAGTAGTTATTATGGTCGTATTGCAATATTATTAGAAAAATGTAAAACAGTTTCTGTCAGTACAGTGTAAACAGGGTGAACAAAAGCTGTATTATTCTAAAACAAAATGAGCTTAGATGGTTTGGTCACGTTGAGAAGATGAATGAAAGGCGACTTACGAAAGGTAATTTATACGGCAGATTTAAGTGTATCCACGGGGAAGGGACGACCTAATAGGACCATACACAAACCTTATTGCTGAGGTTCTTCAGAAAAATCAGGTGCGTGGTACTCGCAACCGGCATTGAGACTGGCCTGTTGGTCTAGTATTTAGTGACCCTGACAGCTATGCCGGAGGTCGTTGGTTCGATTCCCAAAGGACACAAATGTTTGTGTGATGAGCACGATCATTTGTTCTGTGTCTGGGTGTAATTTATCTATAATAAGTATGTATTTATAAATATATAAGTATGTTTATTAGCTATTTAGTAACCATAACACAAGCTCTCAAGCTTAACTTGGGACTAAATGGCGTTGTGTGAAAAAGTTGTGGAATATTTATTTATTTATTTATTGTGTACCTTTGCGAACGATAACTAAGTAAAAGGAGTATGTAAGAACCTTAGCAGTTGGCGCTCTATAGTTGCTACTAACTCACATTAAAAAGAGGCTTGAGTTTATGCATGTAAGAAGTCGGTTAAAAATGAGCGAACTTTCGTGCAAAAACTAATCACTTGAAAAATGATATTCAAACTATTTAAATTATCCTGCTTAACATCTTTTTCATCTCAGGACTAAATAATATTATCTGCCCGCCTAAGAATACATAATGGGCGCTATTACACACAAAGACGTCTGAAGGGCATGTTAAATAAGTATAATAAAAGGTACCTAAGTACAAATTCGTGTATATAGTAATCAATCATGTTATTATTCTTTCATCCATCATAACATATAAAATGTTTTGCATTTTGTAAAACAGTTATTGTTTTTAGTCACTGGTTGGACACTTCAGTTTTTTTTTTTTTTTAAGTGTTATTTTATTCGTTTGTTCGCCATTTTTATGATTGATTGATGCGACAGATTATTTAAATGACAGTACTGTAATGGAATATTTGTGTCTATTTAATACTTTTTACAATATATTTAGGTTCTTATTAGCTAAGCTATGTTTAAATTAGAATGGAATATCTATGAATTATTAGTCCTGCTTATTTAAATATTATACCATTAAAATCATTAAATGTAAAAATAGTAGCAAAGACAGACAAAGTTCACAATTTTTTTTTCAATATTCATGCAACATTACAGATAAACTAACCTATGATTACCTACTTATGATTTCTATTATGCCCATTGTTATTTTTATTCTATTGACATAGTTAGTCATCAATTTCTTCTATGTACTATTTATATAGTACTTAGTCCGAGAATAAACAAGTTTATTTGTTTGATTGAATAACAAGAAACCAAAATATACGCTTTGTTTTTAGGTTGTATATATTATGTTTTAGCAGCGATTACACTATTTGGGAATATGAATTCCCAAATGATTTTTCATCTCCTATAAATGAAAGAACGTACTTAAAACTAGATAAATAAATAAATGACCCAACGAATATTTATTTAAAAGCCACAGAGCATTCCAAATTGAAATAGGGATTATTAACAAAGTAATTACATAATTTAGTTTGTCATAACATCATTTTATTCATATTCACATTCATTGAAACATGAAACGTTCTATTTGTGGAGATCAAAGTTATTAACATAAATGTGGTAATTACGCAGTTTAATTTGAGTCAAATGATTTGTTACGAAACGAGAAATTATACAATACTAAGTACATGATAATAAATTACTCTCTATTTTATGGTTCATAGTGAATTTAGCTGAATGAGTTTGTGTATGAACAATGACAGCCGCACTGGGGGTCGAGTCTGCTATTGCAATCGTGTCTCAATGACCGGTCAATGACCGATTTTTGACGTATAACGTCAAACTTATGACACATTTCCCATACAAAAACTGTCAAAGTTGTCAAATTTTCGATCAATGACCGGTCATTGAGACACGATTGCAATAGCAGACTCGAGCCCCTGGTCGATCGCAGATGAAGTTATGCTTGTTGAGGTCCGTGGATGGGTGAATATTAATTAAATATCAAGACTTCTCCGTGCCTCAGAAGAACGTTAGGCCGTTGATCCCAGCTGTCGCTTGTAGATCTGGTCTTATGCGTAGTTTTAAATCTTAATAAGGAAATAAGATTCACGCTCAATTGGGAAAGGGAAATACCCATTTGCTGAAAAAGTGATGCACATGGAGAAAAAATCTAAGGACTAACATCCAAATATAGAACTACCACTATTTTTCACATAAACCCGGTGGGACCTTTGTTTTAAGAATTGCAATCCCTGCTTTGACAGTAGGTACTGACCACCGAAGAAAAATATAACATTTAGAATGCAATAGCTTGCTTTGTGCTCGTTAAAAATTGGTAATAGCATATTTAAATTACTTATTTAAATCAAATCCAATCAAGAGTCATTTATTCAAATTTGGCTGAAGATCAGCACCTTTTAAATGTCAAAAATTACATAAGACTGTCCCCCAAAACGCCCGCCCTTCGCCACTCCCTAGTGTTTTTGCTGGGAAGAAGAAGTGGCGGAACAAACTCCCAGCAACACGTCTGTCTGATATGTTAGAAGAACAGTCTGTTTAAACAGCATTGGTAATTAATAAACATACTCATTTAAATTAAATTAGATAGCACACACCAATATACAAGACAGTAGTAATAAGAATAGTATATTTAGTATATTTTTAGTATTAATTGGTACATGGATAAGAAAAACGTGGCCAGAATTTTTCCGTTTGTTAGTTTGAGATACCTTGATGTGCTAACGTGTGTACACAAGCCAGCTCATCAAGTTATCCCAATGTGTCAAATTTTCTTAATAGTTTTTCAACTTTATTACAAATAGGATAAAGTTCATGTTTAATTGGTAAAATTTGAGAGTTTGTGCTGTGCCCTAAGTGCGAGTTGTTTTTACGCTGACGCGATCGAAACGTTCACTGTGTTTGGCTCTCTGATTGGTTAAAAGCTTGGAGCGGGCCAATCGAAGCGCCGAACATCATGAACGTGTCGATCGCGTTAACGTAAAACAAACTCGCACTAGGCACTCTGGTCTGTGCATTTACTTATTTAAGAAGTGAGAATAACCAGAAAGTTTTGTAATGTTTTCTACTACTATGTGGTTCTACTACCTCGTTTTAATCGGAGCAACGCATTAGGATTCTCTGTGAACTGCAATTACAAACACGATCAAGTTGATAAACAGCTAAGCAGTGCTTTACTGGTTAAAATCAGGCGGTGAAAATGGAGGTGAAATGAAGACGAATTGAACTGTCACTTCCTACGAATGCTAGCCATTGACAGTTAACTTCACTCAAGTTTTAAAGGGGTGAATTTTACTGAATTAAATTGATATTTAGATTCCCCATCCTACATCCATTAAAGGTCTCCTCTCCCTTGTGTTCTCTCGTTTTGTATACACCACTATTTTTTAAGAAGTACAAAAAAAAATACCTGTACTCGTACCTGTTACTGATCGTATTTGCGTAATCAAAAGTAAAAAAAAAACGAAATTCAATTTTTAAATATGGCCACTATTTAGTTAAACTTAAATAACGAAAACAGCTGTTGGAGGCATGCTTGAGCGAGATCACGCGAACGTGAGCGAAAGATGACGATTAATGAATACTACTGTGTCATGAATAGCCTGTACCTTGTTCCCAGAAATTGGGTGACTTTTTGGGATGTAAACAAACGCTAATAACTTTACTGTTCATGAATATTATTTATTGATACTTTACAAATAGACCGAGAAAACCGATAGACCGAGAATGAGTAGACCGTCTAAAATAAACCCTTTAAGTATTTCTACTAATTGAAAATTAGTGGTGTATAAATTGTGCAAGTTAATTGAAATTAACAAAACAAAGTTATATGTTTAAAACAATTAGTCTTTTTTTCTCTTACAACACTGAAATGTCAGTGCAGTACATACAAGGTTTAACTTGTTTTTTTTTCTTTGGTTAATAATAAATAAATTATCCTTTCTCTCTAAGCTTCCTAAATCAATAACAATTACTAATTTAATTTCCGGCTTTGATAGTCTATCTTAGTACCTACGTGTTATTGGCAAAATGGTGATATCGCTTCCACAAACGCTATTAAAGAAGAGTTATAGCTGAAGTTGATATTTAGATATCAATCATTAATTACAAGTCACATCGCTTCGTAGGCCTAATATTCTGCTACAACCTGAACAAATGAAACGTTATATGTTTAAAATAATTGTTGTGTTCATCTCTGCCTAGCCTTTTCCCAACAATGTTGGGGTCAGCTTCCAGTTAAAACGAATGCAGCTGAATACCAGTGGTTTACACGGAGCGACTACCAGTCGGACATCTACAACCCAGTAACTGGATAACATGATACTCCTTGGTTAAACTGGTTGTCAGACTTTCGGGCTTTGACTATGTGTAACGACTTTCAAAGATCTACAAATGACAGCCAAAACCAAAAGTAATGAATGGTCACCCATCTCCGGATCAACCTCGTCAAGCGTAGCTTAACCTTCGATCGACCCGCGAGGTTGTTATTATTTAGCCACAAGCTCCTTAAATCTTAAATAAACCTCCTTTAATAAATAAAGAACGATAAAATTCTCAAATTGCTTGAGTGTTTAAATCCAAACAGAAAAAACATTCTGCCAGCCGGTACGCTGTAAAATTTTCTTCAGGACATAAACTTTACCGTACAACATGACATAGATCATGTATGTACCCATATTGTATGCCTATGTTCGGAAACAGCCTATAAAAAACGCGACAAAGGCTTTTGTTTCGTTTTTTATTTTTTATGCACATTATCTACCTATTATCACGAACCATCCAATATTAATAAAAAAATGATTGGCATATTTATATACATGCCTAAATTATCATGTGTCTAGTTCGTTTAAACATCTAAAAACAAAACATTTTGTTTGCAAACTATTTTGTTTCCTAATTTGTCTGGTTTAATTTTTAAAATAACATCAGGCTTTATTTTTTAAGTTGACTGTTTAAAGGAACATTGAACACATGACTTCCACCTAAAACCAAGGGGAATCTGTTTAAATCTTAGAAACAATAGAAACGTACAATCGCGCTTGTTTTAACCACCTTCGGTTAGGATGAAGTGTATATATGTATAATAAAATAAACATATATTTCGGGAGTATTCTATGAATTAGGGAGCGAGACTATTACAACCAACTGAGCACGAATCTAACTAGGTCTATTCTAGGTCTATTAAGAAATTCCCAATAATTAAAAAATGGTTAGTCAATTATCTTGCCTAACTGCTCGTGCAAAAACAATAGTCTAATGAATATCATCATTCATAGAATCCAAAATGTTCCTGATTAGGTATACTGTTATAGTTGCGAATCGCGAAGTAACCGAAACACCGTTTAATATCGAAAAACAGCAAAACAATAGCAAATCACAATTAATCTCAACACGGAACCAACAAATCATTCACTAAATATCATAACGGAAAGAAACTTTCGTGTAAATAATACGTTGTTCTACCTACTTCGTTTCTTTTCTTTTTCTTGTGAACTTGAGCTGACAGCAGTAACTGAATATAAATATACAGGGTGCAAGGGGCATCGTCGCACATCTGTACGCGTAGCATGATCAACGAAGATTATAGATTAAAAGGTAGGTTTTTTTATGCCGATTATAGAAGAAATATATTGAAAAGAGTATGCTTCTGTGGTTTGGTCACATTGAAAGGATGAATGAAAGGCGACTAACGAAAGGTATTTACAAGGCAGATGAGAATTATAAATCCACAATTGATGTTAAATTTTATGGCATTCTATTCTATTACTATTTTTAAATAATTATTGTTTTATAAATATTTTTTTTTAATTCATTATTTAAATTTCATTGATAAGAAATTGATGATTATGATTGTATTTTATTGTTATTATTTTTTATTTTTATTTCTATGAATGACTGTATTTTAATTCAAATGTATGTATGTGTCTATGTGCTTGAATGAATAAATGACTAATGATGTAAGTAGGAACACCGGGAGAGGACGCCCTAGAAGGACATACATAGACCTTATTGGTGAGGTTCTTCAGAAAGGTCAGGTGCGTAGTACTCGCAACCGGCGTGTGTGTATGACAACACCTATGAAAACGAAGCAAAAGAAGTTTGTAAGAATCGAAGCATAAGGCGTTTTGTAGTTTCTGCCTATCCCCATGGGATAAAGGCGTAAGTTTATGTATGTAGGTATATATAGAAGAAATATTGCTCGATATTGTATACTATTGTCGACTGAAGAAACGACACATATTATAATAATAATAATAATAATAAACATTTATTTCAGACTAGGTCCATATTATGTTAGTAACAATGGTACTTAAACAACTAATGTTAGTAAAACAACAAAAAAAAATAAAATAAAATAAAAATAAATAAATAATATTAAATAACGGCATGAAGCCGCACCCACCTTTGCAGCAGGGGGGACTCCCACCGATCTGTAAACACACCCAGTATACTGTTGGTACTGCCACGAACGCGAGCGAGTAGGGAAGCGCAACGTTTTCTGACGATGGCGGCAAAACCATCCACCCGTGCCTCAGCAAACATTCCCGACGCACTGCAACGCCACGGCAGCCCCAACAGTACCCTGAGTGCATTATTATATTGGACACGCAGGTCGCTGTATGCCCGCTGCGAGTAAGTGACCCACAGGCTGCAGGTGTAAAAAGACTGGCAAAATGCCTTAAAAAGCGTGATTTTTACTGAATTAGTACACCGTGCAAACCTGCGGGCCAGCATGTTACAACGAACAGCCAGCGACCTGCGTTCCCTATCTATGTCTACATTATCACACAGATCATCTGTGACCCAGTGACCCAAATATTTAAATTTAGTCACCCTATTTAGAGGAGTGCCACACAGAGACACATTGGGAAATGTTGGATAGGAAAAGCCACTGGCTTTGAAGAGCATAAGTTCACTCTTCCCAACATTATATTTGAGCCCATGAGTCACAGCAAACGTTTCACAAATCGACACTAACGTCCTCATAGCACTGA
Source organism: Euplexia lucipara (assembly GCA_921972225.1). Lineage (NCBI taxonomy): Eukaryota > Metazoa > Arthropoda > Insecta > Lepidoptera > Noctuidae > Euplexia > Euplexia lucipara. The sequence continues at coordinate 7,021,543 of OV179151.1, forward strand.
TTGATGGACTCAGCAACACCATGTCGTCCGCGTAACTAAGATTATTGGTACACACTCCGTCTATGTGACATCCGACCTTGGTGCTGCTGAGCTCAACAATCAGCCGGTTAATGTACAGGTTGAACAAGCGAGGTGAGCTTAATCCACCCTGCCTCACACCGCAATCCAACCGGTAGACATTCGAAAATGAACCATCCCACCTTACACAATTGCGTTGATTGCTATACCAAAACTTAAAAACAGATATTACTTCATTTGGTACAGAAGTTTCAGACATCAGCTTATTCCACAACACGTCATAACTGACAAGATCGAATGCCTTCGAGAGGTCCAAAAAACAGGCAAAGACAGGGGTTTTTCTAACCTTGTAGTACTGCACAGTCTGCTTGAGACACAATATAGCGCTTTTTGTTGACAAACCCGGCTTAAAGCCAAACTGAGCATCGTGCAGTTCTAAATGCTTAGCCAATTGATCATCAAGCAGTCTGTCCAGCACTTTGGCTGACACAGTTGCCAAAGATATAGGCCTGTAATTTGAGACATCAGAGGCATTTCCAGTTTTATTTTTGATAACAGGCACTACAACAGTAAACATAAAGCTATTTGGTAAATAACAATGACTGATACACAAGTCAAAAAACATGGCAAGTATACGAGGCAAGTGCACCCCAGCGTATTTCAGATGTTCGATACTGAGGCCATCATGACCTGGTGACTTTCCTCCTTTCATTGATTTTACCACCGTTGCAACTTCCTTAGGTGTAAAACGCACACTAACTTCCCCAGTAACGGCCTCAGTATCGACAATCTGAGCCGCTTTCACAAGTGGTGACTCGACCTTAAAGTGTTCCTTAAATAAGTTAGCTATTCCAGCTGGCTCATGCACACCCGCCACGCTCACTGGTAAACTCGACTTAGGGTTTAATTTGCTTGTAGCCTTCCAAAATGCACCAAATTGCTTATCTCTCTGATTTTTAGCTATAATATCCATTTTAATAGTCTGTTCATTACCCTGGCAATATTTAAGTTTTTCTTTAAACAACTTTCTAGAATTACACATATTTGTGTATATACTTCCCGATGAGGGTTTTCCATGCAACAACCACGTCTGATAACGTACACGAGCCTCCCTGTGAGCGTCACGCACATGCACATTCCAACCAGTCACATACTTTCTTTTACAACATAGGTTGTCAGAACCTATATAAGAAATATCAGCACCTTCCTTTAAAATACTTATAACTGAGTCATACATATCATCTAACAGTCTGTGGTGACCAGTATCAGAGCACATTCCATGCGAACAATAACGAAATTCCGAAGGAAAATCAATAAGCCTTAACTTAGAATGACAGTAGTTTGAATAAACATCAATTTGTTTAACATTTCTTTCACCCCAAATGACCTTGTTACAAGTGTGGGTTTTACTCACTAACTTAGGTATTATTAAATTAAAGTTACACTCAATAACCAAAGGAATGTGGTCCGACGAGTAAACATCATAATAAACAGCTGCTTTAGTTACTAATTGCCTCGCTGCACTACTCACCACACAATGATCTAACCAGCGCAGAGCACCGTTAGCTGTGCTTTTAAATGTATAGGTATCATTCGGTAACAGTTCCAGGTCCACACACGACCACGATTGCTCCGCACACACTGTTGACAGTTCACTGGCAAAACGTTCACCCGGGTGAGCGTTAAAGTCTCCTAATATGCACACCGTCTCAGTGTTACTATTTTCAGTAATCGCAATAATTTCACTTAACCTTTCGGGTGTCGACCTCCGTACACGCACATTACAACAATGTCGACGCTTTTACGAGTAAGATAATAACTTTAGGTAGGCCTTCAGAAAAAGGAAGATCCTGACCAAGCCCTTAAGTGTAACTGTCCGACTTAAGACACTTGGAGCGTTTTTTCTTATGTCGAACTGTGTAACTTAAGACATTCGAGGAGTTAAACAATTTGTAAATTCTATTATATTATCACTTGAATTGGTAGGCATATAAACCGAGAAAATTAACATAGAACAATCTGAGAGATCAATTCTAATAGCAGCTAACCGATCACTATTGCACGACAGAACTGACACCTTTGAGAAAACTGACTTTCTCCACAGTAGGGCAACTCCCCCGTAGGGTCTGCCAGTGAGTATTCCAGCAGACGTATCGACAGCTGATTTTCCTGTATACGCGAAGTCACTGTGCAAAGTACCCAGATAGGCCAGATCATGAGGTAACAGCCAAGTTTCCTGCAACGCGATGACGTCAGTCACCTCGCATAATCTTCTCACACAATCAGCTGATCGAGTGATATTTTTACAGTTAAACGTCGCTAGGTATGTGCTCTTTATTTTCGTACCCATTATTCTGAGATGTATTGATATTCAAAATCCTGTTGTCTATTCTATTCTTGAAATGTATAAATTTTCTGAAAGCAATACCTTCAGGCCACAACTTGTCGTCCAAAAACGTATTTATTTTGTGCTTCGGAACAAACAACTTGAAAGCGTTATATTGTCTATCAGTCTTCATAGTATTTTTTTCCAAAGTCACCACTTCGTTAACTTTACTTTGTATATAGTTACAAATATCCTCCTCAGTGTGGTGTCCATACCATAGATAATAGTATTGTATTAGTTACTAAACTCCAGCACTATGGTTGTGTGTCACACCCCTAGCTTGTGAAGCGTTTAAGTCTGAAAATAAAGAACATGGCGACATCAAGATAGTTGTTTTAATAATTGGATAGAATCCATTAAATCCTGGAGCATCACCTACTAAGATTCCTGGCCGACCCACGAACACAACAATTTGGCGACGAGAATGGAGGTCAGTGGAAATTTCATCGGAAACTTACCTGTTTTCGACAATGACGCTCAAAGTTTCGCAAGCTGGTTAGAAATATTTGAAGAATATTGTACGTTAAATAGCGTCCCATTGGAGAATGTCAGCAATATCAAGAAGTCACTATTTCTATGTCATATTGGAGTCAAGCACTATAACGTGTTGCACAGTATATGTTTACCAAGTAAGCCGAATTCTAAGACAATCTCGGAATTGGCTACCATTTTGTCGGAAAAATATGATTCGCCAGGTCTAGAGTCTACAAACAGGTACATATTCTACCGAAGGATGCAGTCAGAAGCAGAAAGTGGCACGGAATATATTGCGGCCCTGCAGGAAATTGCAGCCAAATGCAATTTTGGCGGCCATGCGGAGAACGCATGCCGGGACCAACTCATTGTTGGAATCCGTAGCGAAAGTATAAGAAAAAAACTGCTGTCTATCTCAGAGCTAACCTACGAAAAAGCGAAAACTATGTTCTTACAAGAAGAGTCGGTAGTGTCTCAAATGAAAAATATGTCCGTTACACCAAATATTATTAATAAAGTCAGGAATCGTCATGATAATCCAGGTCGTCGTTACACAAATAGTCAGAGTCAAAACCGTCAAGGTCCGCCGTGTCAGAGTCAAAATCGTCAAGGTCTACCACGTCAGAATTCAAGTTGTCAAGGTCCTCAGAGTCAAAACAGTCAGCGTCCTGCACACCACAACCAGTCGAGTCAACAAGGTCATAACGCCAGGCACCAGTCATGCTACCGATGTGGGAGGAACCACAATCCAACAACGTGTCCAGCTCGTTCATGGAAGTGCTATATATGTCAGCGCTTTGGTCATACGTCAAGGTTGTGCAGAAATCGCAATCAGGGTAACACAAACCAAGTAACTGAAGTCGAGTCGGTTACAAGCCCTGTAACTGTAAGTAATAGTGTAGACAGTGTGGTTAATTTGTTAACAGATTCTTTTAATATAAATAATTTAGAGTCAAGTCAGTCAATGGGTAAACTTCAGTACTGCAGACAAACATGTGTTTGCATATCTTGTGATATTCCATGTGATATTAATTGTGGATTTTGTACTAATATTAAGTTAGTAAACATTAATAGTGTCTCACCTAAGCCACAAATTATTAAAGTTAATGTTGAAGGATCACCATTAGAAATGGAAATTGATACAGGTGCAGCTATTTCATTAATTCCTTATCAATGTTATTTAAATGTGTTTAAAAGGCATACCTTAAAGTCATGTGATATAAAATTAAATACTGTTTCAGGTCCTCTTGAAGTAGCTGGTATAATAAAAGTTAAAGTGTTCTTTGGTAAGTCAGTAGTTCCCAAGTTGTTACCACTTGTTGTAACAGCAGATAAAAAGTCTTTTATACCCTTGCTTGGGCGTGATTGGTTGAATATTTTAAACCCAGAGTGGAGAAATAATATTTTGTCAAGTAATGTTAACAATAAGAAGTATGTAAAGTCTATTCAGCCAGAAGTGAAGTCAAATAGTGAGTCTAATGTTGTAAAGTCAAATAGTGAGTCTAATGTTGTACAACAGTTCATGAAAACTTATCCAAAAGTGTTCAGCAAAAATGTTGATTCACACATAGAAGGTTTTGAAGCAAAATTAGTTTTGAAGGAAAATAGTACCCCAGTATTTTTAAAACCTTACCCATTACCTTATAATATTGTCCAAGTTGTCAGTGATACCTTAGATAGGTTGGAAAAAGATGGAAAAATCTATAAAGTAAATTATTCAGAGTGGGCATCACCATTGGTACCAGTGAGAAAAGCCAATGGAGATTACAGAATTTGTGTCGATTTTAAGCGTTCAGTGAATTATAATATTAAAGTTGATTCTTACCCGCTTCCCAAGCCGGAAGATGAGTTTGCTACAATGACAGGTGGTGAAGTATTTGTTGTTTTAGATTTGTCAGATGCATATACACAGTTATTAGTAGATGAGCAGAGTCAAGAATTGTTAACAGTCAATACACACAAAGGGTTATATAGATACAAACGTTTAATTTATGGTATAGCATCAGCCCCAGCAATTTTCCAAAAAGTTATGGATCAAATATTGTCTGATATACCTAACACTGTGTGTTACATTGATGATATTTTAATAAAAGGGAAAGATTATACAGATTGTTATAATACAGTTGTCAAAGTTTTAGGAAAATTAAATAAACATAATGTCAGAATTAATCATGAAAAGTGTAAATGGTTTTCTAAGTCTGTAGAGTACTTAGGTCATATAATTTCAAAAGAAGGTAGAAAGCCTAGTCCGTCCTTAGTAGAAGCTATTGTCAATGCAAAGTGTCCACAAAATATCAAAGAGTTGAGATCATACTTAGGTATGTTAAATTTCTATCATAATTTCATAGGGAATTTAAGTACATTAGTTAAACCTTTGCGACGTTTAACAGAAAATAATGTTAAATGGGATTGGACACCCGAATGTCAGTCTGCTTTCACCTTAAGTAAACAAAGATTGATTAGTAGTGATATTTTAGTCCACTATAACCCGTCCTTACCTTTAGTTGTGTTTTCAGATGCAAGTCCAGTAGGTTTAGGCGCTGTGTTGTGTCATGTTATTAATATTAATGGTAAATCTGTAGAGAAACCAATAGCTTATGCATCATGTTCATTAACTAAAGTCCAGTGTAACTACTCTCAATTAGATAGAGAAGCCTTAGGTATTGTGTATGCAGTCACTAAATTTCACAAGTATTTATGGGGTCGTCATTTCACCCTCATTACAGATAATGCTCCAATCAAATATATTTTGCACCCTGGTAAAGGAATTCCAACGTTAGCAGCTCAACGCTTACAACATTGGGCATTAATTCTTGAGAGTTATGATTATAACTTAGAACATAGAAAAAGTGAGTTTTTACAGCCAGCAGATGCTTTGTCTAGACTGCCAATTAATAAAATTGTGTTAGATGTCAATAGTAATGCATTTTTAGGTGACTTCCCAGTTAGTATGTTTGATATTGCAAAACAAACTTTGGAAGATCCTGTGTTAGTTAAAGTTGTCAAGTTCACTAAAGAGGGATGGCCTCACTTTTGTAAAGATCCTGCAATTAGTCCTTATTTCAAGTTAAGAAGCTTTATTTCAATTAATGAAGATTGTCTAATGTTTGGTTCAAGATTAATTGTACCACAAAAATGTCAACAACATGTATTGAATCTTTTACATGAAAGTCATCCAGGTATTGTACGTTCAAAAATGTTAGCTAGATCATTGTTCTGGTGGCCATCAATGTCCATAGATATAGAAACAAATTGTCAGTCTTGTGAACCTTGTTCTATTGTTAATTTTAAGCCCAATAATGATAAATTGTCATGGCCTAGAACTTCTATGCCATTTGAAAGAGTTCATATTGATTTCTTTGAATTTAAGAAACAACATTTCTTAATATATTGTGATAGTTATTCTAAGTGGTTAGATATTAAACACATGTCAAAGTCTTGTAATGCAGAGAGTGTGATAGAAGAGTTATGTGGTATATTTTCATTTGTTGGATTACCAATTGAAATTGTGTCAGATAATGGTCCACCATTTGATTCATATGCTTTTATAAATTTTTGTACTAAGTTCAATATTAAAGTCACAAAAAGTCCTCCATACCATCCTGAAAGTAATGGTTTTGCTGAAAGAAATGTTCAAATAGCTAAGAAAGCACTAAGTAAATTAGTTTTAGATAAAAATGGTTCTGAATCCTTAAGTCTTAAGATTAATAAATTTCTTCTAAATTATAGGAACACTCAGACTACAACCACAGAGAAATGTCCTAATTCATTGTTATTTTTGTATCAGCAAAGAACCTTATTGTCCATGTTAAATCCTAACTTTAATCCTAAGTCTGCTAGGAAATATCCTAGTTCTCATGTATTTAGTGAGAATGATAATGTTTTAATTCGCATAGGGAGGAATGGTGTTATTAATAAGGGTATAGTTATAAAATGTCTTAGCCCAGTTATGTTTCTTGTATCCGTAGATGGTGTAGTTAAGAAAGTCCATTTAAACCAAATGTCCCATGCACCCTTACCATCCGGTACTCCAGTGTCTTCTCCTTTTGTGCCAAGTTCAGTATATCCTGGTCCAGTAGTAATTCCTCAACCCAGTTTTAGTCGGTCCATTCCTGTATATCCTGGTCTAGTCCGATCAAGTCTAGTATGTCCCAGTCCTGTCCAGCCCAGTCCTGTCCAGCCTAGTCCAGTTCTGTCTAATCCAGTGTCAGCTCCCCAACTCAGGAGATCTAAGAGAATCATCCACCCACCAACTAAACTAAATCTGTGAGGGAGGATGTGGTGTCCATACCATAGATAATAGTATTGTATTAGTTACTAAACTCCAGCACTATGGTTGTGTGTCACACCCCTAGCTTGTGAAGCGTTTAAGTCTGAAAATAAAGAACATGGCGACATCAAGATAGTTGTTTTAATAATTGGATAGAATCCATTAAATCCTGGAGCATCACCTACTAAGATTCCTGGCCGACCCACGAACACAACACTCAGTAGTTTCTTTATTCACATACGATATAAACAAAGGAATTTTTATATCCGCAGCACGAAACTTTATTGGTACATTTGACACTGCTTTCCCTGTCAGACCAGTGAAACGATTTCTATATTTTGATTTCTGCACCAGTGTCCAATCATCCTCTCTTTTATTCTCTTTCCACCTGCCGTTGCTTACAATCTCTGCCATTGTCAGCTGTTTATCAGCGATCGCAACACCGGTCGGACACTGCGGGGCAGGCAAGACAAGTGTAATATCCTTATCACTTGCGGTATTAGTAAGCGGCACCGCACACAAACGATCGTGACTCATAGCACTGGGGCTGCGTTGACTCCGCGACGACGCACGGAGTGTATTATGAGATATATTTAACGACTCTGAGATATTGTTTTCAATATACCCACCTCTTTTAACATTCATATTCAAATTTGGTAACGGCGCCTGCGTCGAAATGCTTGCATCCAATTTTAAGTTTTCGAGCTGATCTTTAGTCACATAGTCACTCTTAATTGCGTTAACATCTGATCGTAGAACCAATAAATCCTTTAACAACTTCGTCACGTCAACGTGATCAAAGCAGACAGGTGGCAATTTGTGAAGGTCATATGCCACAAAAACTGGTATTTGCTCAGGATCCATGGTTTTAAATACCGTAATCATGTCTTCTAGATCTTTCTGCTTCTTGTTTTTACGCCTCGACACGAGTTTCTGGGTTGTTTTCGTAGAAACAAACAACAACTTTTTTGCCTCGTCAATATCTTCCTCGGAAAAAGCCGATGAGCATATTTTTATTAAACTTTCGTTGTCCACTACATCATGTCTATTTCGTATAAACGCAAGAACCTCCGAGATGACCACATTACAACTCGTACACTTGACTGTATTTACACTGTTCACAGACATTTTTTTTTTTTTTTTTACCAAATCGGCGACCGCTTATTAGTGCGCGCGCGCGACGACTGCAAGCATTTAAGCATTTTCATTATTGTCTGTACGTTTATCTCTTTGATGGTTTGTTTGTGTTTTTGTTTGTCGGCTTTTACGACAGAACGGATCGCATGGATATAGATCATATCTTGGAGACGGACAAGGGCGATCAAAGAAATTTGACACATTGGAGTAACTTGATGTGCTGGCGTCTGTACATAGAAATCACAATTTATTAACAAATTTCAATACTGATGATATTAAGAACTCATGGTGCGACGATGCCCGTTCCACCCTGTATAACTATGAAGTTTCCCCAAACAGCGATCAATTGAGGAAGTTGTAAGAAGTTTTCTCAATCACACTTCGGCTTTTTATTTACGGCCGTTATATTCAAATGTTTGTATAAACATAAACAAAAGGTTGATGCCATTTTGATGGGTTTTCGAACGTTCACACGATCTCGTTTTATGTTGTTTTCCTGGTTGAGAGGTTTCACAAATCTTTCCTTGTATCAAACTAGAAGTGATATAAAAGTGAGTGATTGAAGCTGCGGTTATCGCTGTTTTATAAGCTGATCAGTATAACTCAAAATTGAATCATTAAGATTCCTCTGTAGTCCATCCAATCATAAAAGATGTTAAAAGATAAATGATTTTCATTTCTCTGATTTGCTTTTTATGGCTAATTCAAAAATGACTCATAGATTTTTCCTCGCAATACGTTTCTGTTTGTGCATTACTTATTTGTATGACTCTTGTGCGCTTGCTTACCTAAACTACACCATTTCTGACTGGCCTGTTGGTCTAGTAGTTAGTGTAGTTAGGTGACCCTGACTGCTAGCCAAAGGTCGTGGGTTCGATTCCCACCCAGGACAAATGTTTGTGTGATGTGCACGATCATATTTTGTTCTGTGTCTGGGTGTTATTTATCTATAATATGTATGTATTTAGAAATATCCAACGTGATTCTTTTATATCCCGTAGGGATATAAAAAAATCACGTTGGTATGGTCTCAATCATACCCTAGAGTTAGGTATGACTCTAGGGTATGATTGAGACCATATCAAAGAATCAACTGGCATATACTATAGTCCTCCCTACCGATTTCGATAACGGCGACCCTTGCAGCTATTTCCTTCTTTCGTGTGCCCTGATGTGACTGGCCAGGCCGAACTTGCTTTTAAATACCCGGTTACATGTAAAGCAGTAGAGTTCGCCGGCAGAGTTATAGGTGTAAGAATAGGATGGCTTAGGCCTCTCTTTACGATTTTGGCGCTTTTCGTTTAATGTATCGAGTCGCTTGTTTTCGAAACTTTTAACATTTTTGAAAATAGTAGAGCGCCAAGACGACCTGCGTAGAGCGAGCTTTTCCCAAACCTTGTGATCAATATCGCAAGCGTTAAGGTGCCTCTTGAGCACGTCCTTATAGCGGAGATGTTGACCACCATGCTTCCGTTTACCCTCCGACAACTCAGAGTAGAAGACCACCTTGGGTAGACGGTAATGCTTCATGCGAAGGACATGTCCACACCACCTGAGTTGGCGTTGCATGAGTAGACCTTCTATGCCATACACACCGGAACGGCGCAAAACCTCGGTGTCAGGAACACGGTCTTGCCATTTTATGCATAGAATAGATCTCAGGCACCTTAGATGAAATGTGTCAAGTTTCCTAATATCTGGTCTGTAGAGGCACCACGACTCTGCGCCGTAGAGAAGGACAGGTAGAATCAACGCTTTGTAGACACTAATTTTTGTCTCAAGCCTTAGGTCATGAGATCTCCAGACACGATCATTAAGCCGTCCAAAGTTCGCAGCAGCATGTGCAATGCGCAATGGTATCTCCGAAGCCAAGGTGTTATCATTTCTAATGTTGCTTCCAAGATATTTAAACTGAGTGACTTCCTCCAGTGGACTTCCATATAGAATTAGCGTGTTACTAGCAGCTTCACAGCCCCTCGGTACTGGCATATGAGTTATGTTTCAATCATCCTTTTTTTTTTACTATCATACAAAATAATTCGACAAAGTCACGATGATTAACGTAAAACACCCTTACGTGAAAGAAAAGTGACGTTAGAAAGAAGATTCGTCGTACCGGTGACAATTTTTGAATTAATTAGGTAATAAAAATAATATTAATAATACTTAATAATAATATTCCACGACTATTCACACAACGCCATCTAGTCCCAAGCTAAGCAGAGCTTGTGTTACGGGTACTAAACAACTGATAATTTAATTATGATTGATGATATCTCCGAAACTATGCATTTTTGGACCATCTATTCTAGGAGTTTTAGTATTATTTTTACCTACAGAATATAACCCTAGAGTAATTATGGGATATCAAAAAAAACACCTTGTATAAGTATGTGTAGATCAGCTGTTTAGTACCATTTATTTATTGTTATTTACTACGTCACTGGTGAACCCGACATCAAAGTGAATAAAGTAGCAATACAACAATCCCAGTGCTTTATCCTTACGTTGTAATTTCGATAATGCCAGGGATTATAACAGACAACGCGGGCCTGGATTAGCAATGAGTCACGTACCGAATGCCTAGACACGCTTTGTGCATACAGTAATACAAATATCAGAGACAAAGACATCATGCATCCTATGCATTGTTAACCAAATGGCTAAGATCTTGAGAGATCATCCAGTCTATTCTATCATACTTTTTGCAAGAAAGGTCTTCTTCTCTTTTACGTATGGTAAGTGAATAACCGGGTATCAAAGATTGAAAACCGCTTATAGCCCTTTGACTAGGCATCATATGCTTCGAGAAACATCCAAACTCAAGTCTTCTCTGTCTGAGAAAAAGCCTTTGTCCTGGACTAGAATAGTAATAGACTATGCTCTATTTATAATTAGCTTTAGAGAAATGAGGCAGGAATGCAGAAAAAAAAATATCGAGAGAAGGGAAAAGAATTTTTATTCCAATCGTTTTATTTTAAATTTAGAAGAATAAAATTATAACAAAGGACGTACGTGTCTATGTATTGTTCATCCCTGCTTCATTTAGGTTCTTATCACAGACACTGTAGTTTTCAACTAAAATGAATTAATATAACTAAATTAAATCCACACCAGTTGCAATGGTTACAAATTATTGTGATAGCTGCTGTGAAAGTAACATGCTTAATTGTTCTTTTTTTACAAAGTGTGCATAAAATTTTAGCCTTTTTTTACTTCTGTCTAATGCTATTGTAAATAGAGTATAGTATTACATAATTTATTATGATGATTATTATCACGGTTTATGCACCATCTCTTCTACCAATTTGTACGCCACGACTTGCGGATGAACATGTCAGTTATGAATATCGTTATTATCTTGCAAGTAATGAACACCACATCTAAACAAATGAAAATTTACTGTGGTTTACTTTATTTTACTTTATTATTCAGGATGGATCTTAGAAATTACAAAACGGTATCATATGTCTCAACACTTGAGTTGTGGAGGTCAGTCGTTCAGATACACATTTTTATTCTACGTTAAAGACTTAATAGACAGACTGGAAAGCGTCCCCAACATAGTTAGGAAAAGGTTAGTAAATGTAAATAATGATATACCTCAACATCAACATAAAAACGTAAAGAAAAAGAATTCCCAAAATAAATCTAACGATACCGCCAGACGGAAAGGATTTACCTTTCTAAACAGGCCTTTTAATATGACAGTGGTCCTTTTATCCACAATAGGCCAACTTAAATACGTCGAGGCTAATGACTTGAAAGTTTTTTTTTTTAAAGAAAAAACGACGAACTGGGAACAGGCGGGGCTCATTTCAAGTAATTCGGCGAAAGGAATAGATACAGTGGAGGGCAAAAACTTGGGGGACTTGGGCTGATCTGAATAATAATAGTGCGGTTGCCTATTTGAGAAAATGTTCTAAGGATTCAGAAAGATTTTTTTGTCGAGCTATTGTTTGCTCTTTAATTTGAGGCAGTCTGCAGTCTTATTCTGTTAAAATCTCCTCTTGAAAATGAAATAATCTAGGTATTTATTTCATAATTAAATTGTTAGTACTCTTCCAACTTAGCAACTATATTAGTACACAAATATAAAGATGTAAGTAACATAAAACGCCCAGCCGTCGTCGTGTCGTGATAGCCAAGAGGTTAAGACGCCTACCTCTCACGTAGGTACGAGGTTGTGGTTCAAATCCGTGCAAGTACCAATGTGACTTTTTCAATTTATATGTAATTGCTAAATTTATCTTACACATCATTGACATCGGTGAAGGAAAAACATCGTGAGGAAACCTGGACTTATAGTTAATATAAGTTTGAAAGCGCCAATCCGCCTTGAGCAAGCGTGGTGATCAATGCCTTCTCTGTATGAGAAGAGGCCCTGCAGTGGGACAGTAACAGGCTGGTATTATTATTATTTAGTAACATAAAAAGATAATAAATACAAACAGTTGCAGTTGTTGGCATGTAGCTGCCCTAAGCACTTGATAAGCCATCATCGAACATTGTGCAACAAGGATACTGCGCGCTTATACCCGATTCCAGTGAAGCTGTCTGGGCGCCCGCAAACATCCCTGAGGAGTGCCTCAGGGATGTTTGCGGGCGCCCAGACAGCTGTCAATCCCTAGCATTTGCACGCTTCTGTAGTGACAGAAGCGTGCAAATGCTAGGGATTGACAGTACACTGGAAATTTACTCACATAACTTTTCGCAGGGATTTTCTTGCATAATATACTAGCTGGTTCATTTATTAAGGGTAAAGTGTGAGTACGGTATACCGTATGTCAGTGGTAACGAAATTAAAACTAATCACTAACTATTATGCTAATCTAGTGGCACTTTTTTAAATATTAATCAACAATTTTGTTAACATGTGGATAATGTAGTGGGCTGCAATATTGTGAATACCACCTAAGAACCTATTTTATTGTTTTTAAATATATATTGTAGCTGTTTATTGTCCCAAAATAAATAAAATAAAATAAAATAAAATAAAACTCTACGCTGGACTAGCGCAAGGTCAAAGTGTTACTACTGACGAGCGGCCTATTGGACCTAAGCCAGATAGGTAAAACATGTAGGTTGATTACACTTCAGCCAACCGTAAACCTTTGCATATTTTAATTTAAATGTAATAAACTACATATGCTTGGTGGTAATATAGCATGGTAACAGAGCTCTAATGGTGAACGATTTGTTAAAATCGGTTTTAATCTTTCAACTGAGGTAATTAGAGACACAATAGAAAGACAATGACAGGCGGACACCGGTGTCCTCTCGGGGTTTAATGAATTAAACTAGTTTTAAAATTAAATCTTTACAAAATAAAATTCAACTGTTTCCTCTTTATAATATTGTAATGTAGTACGTTTACGCAAACTTTTTTTATTTTTCCATTTTTAGTTGTTCCCATACAAATACTTGCCGTGAATTTATTTTATATTGTTAATTTTTATCAATACATGTCATGGTAATAGGGTTATCCACTTATCCCCAATAAATGAAACTTAACAATGTTATAACTAACTGTCATAACTAACTGTCGAAATCAACGTATATTGCACACATCTGCGTACCTCTCAGAGCATACAGGCGTGATGATACGTCATGATGTTGTATAAACAATAAACATTCAAGCGATTCCAGCAATCACGACATTCACGACAGATTTGCCGTATATTTTTGAAGAGTTCCATTGTATGTCTCCGAAAATCAGCACCAGATCTTCACCAAATTAAAATGGTACCACCTCAAAAGTTCCTTCAAATAAAAAAAATGATAATCGGTCCACAAATAGGGGAGAAATCAGGTATCATACATTAAAAAAAATACATACACACGAACAAAGAACTTCCTCCTTTTTTGAAGTCGGATAAAAATCGATTCTTCGATTCGGATGCATGGTGTAAAACAACTTTTCGCCGTTTTCCAGAACGAATAATATCATTTATTATTTAAAAATAAGGTCCTATATTCATGGACAGCAAAATGATAATGCCTATTCACCTTCAAAGTTCTTCTCAAACAAGTCACGATAGGGGGTCAACCATGCGTCGGAACAATCACTTACTCGCTAACGTCTCGGTGGAATTGCTGAGACTGTAACATGGCCACGGATTAGTCAAGACACACTCTGACCAACCTGTTGTTACGGGACAGTGTTAACATCACCCACTTACAGCATGACTAGGTTAGAAATCGTTATAAAAAACTTTTTTACAAAAAAAAAACAACCGACTTCTTAAAAAAAACACTAACAGGTGTAAAATAACTCCTGTTTCGGAAGGTTGTGGCTTTGGTGGTTTTGTTTCGTTCATTATTGACCGCCGGGCGTAATGTTTTGTTATGAAAATACAAGAACTCGGCATAGACATCTAACTATAGCAATCACGAATAATTTGCTGTTATGCGTTGAAGAGTTCCGCCGCATGCCTTTTTCATCAGTTTTACTACACAAAATGATACTTTTTAAATAAAAATGCTTGATTTGTTACTAAAAACGTAAAAATCGGTACACACGTACCAATTTTTACATTTTATTAACAGTAAATTTTATTAACAGTTTATTAATATTTTTTAACAGTTTCCGCAATTCCTCGAGGATCCCTCATCAGTCCATAAATGACGGAGTACTGAGGTAACAAACCCTAAAAAAAAACTGCTTTTTTTGAAGTCGGTTAAAAAAGTATTTCTAACTGATATAAGTATATGGATTGAAGGACCAAGTTATGAGAATTTTCGGTCCTTTTAAGAGACAGTGCTGACACTTTACACACTTACAACATTACTCGGTTAGAAAACGTAACAAAATGGTTCAGACTAAGATCTTAGGATGGCAGGACCAAAAATTTTAGGTTTTTTGGTCCTTTTAAGAATTTAGAGATATCCAATGGTAAATTATAAATTGTACAAATAGTAACGATTTGTGTTTGGTTGTTTAGTAAGCACTCAATCATGGCTAATTGACTGAATGGATGTGTATTTAATTTAGCTCACAAATAGAATAATTTAGAGATAAAATGTACACAATATTTCAAATATTTGGTGTAGGTAAATACTGGTTTATATATGTATTATTCTAGCGCGCTCTATAAACAACATCATTGTTTGATCGGAAATGTTAACGAAAGAAAACAAATATATTTGGTTTTCAAATGCGTGAGTATAAGTGCGTATGTAAATATAATATAATATCTTATATCGTGTTATACCCATTACCCAGTCATTATGTTGTGGCGGTCATTTAGGCCATTGCCTATGTTAAACATTAGCCATTGGTGCTCAGCTGCATCTGGTTAGGTTCGAAGCCGACCCCAACATTCTTGGGAAAAGGCCAGGCAAATGAATGATGATGTGACTTACATAGGTAATTAATACATAACAGTTGAATACGGCCATACAAAACAGCAGGCTGTTTTCGCGTATACTCCGATTTTACCAGACTGCGGTGAAGCCCAAAAGAAGGGTTATGTGTTTAAATGTACGTTTATTTTTAGTGTTTAATCATAACAGATCCTGAACGTCATGCCTGTATTTCCTAAAGGGTAAGACAAGTAAGGCTAAGTATACCTATCCATACAGGATGTTAAAAGACCGATCATATAACCACACATTCTGTACATATAATTAAATAACTTTAACCAAAAAATAATACTGGGGAAATACTTTTTTTTTCATCTTTAGAAAAGAGATGCTTTTTATTGCGCGCATTGCATAGCGCGACAACGCAACGCAACTTTCGATCAGCTGAGCATATGGCCACTCGCGCTTGGTCGTTGACCCGACCAGTCCGCTTGTTTAGTATCCATTGCATTTTTGTAACTTCAAATGCGTAATTTGTTTTGAAAAATCGATAACTTTGTTAATGTTTGTTCGGAAGAAAGTTTACTAATGATACTTGGAATACAATTTTGAAAAAAAAACGAAAAAAATATTGCATTTTGACCTTCAATATCTCCAAAACCAGTGAATTCCCAGGAATGTTCTAGAAGAAAAAAATATCCCAGTGATGGGTAGAATAAGTAGTTTTCGTTTAAGTTAAGGGTCTTTTTACAACCTGTATAATATAGGTAGTTAGTGTAAGTCTCATGTATTATGGAGCGAGTCGTCAATCTGGCTGAGAAATTATTGATGCTACGACCTGAGAATGAGTCACACTTTCACCCAGGAATCGAACCTAAGCCCTCAAGTTCAACCGTAGCACTTACGATTGTTGTCGTCGAATTAAACACTGTTAGGGCTTACAGAGCTTTTTTTTAATGATTGCAGTGAATGAACGTGAGTACGAATGACGAATGGAAGTGCGATGCAAATCTGTCAATTCGATAGATGGTGTCATGAATAGCAATCACTAGACCTACAATCAGTGTCAAATCATATTTAATTTATTCGTGCACGATGTGCGGTGCATTCACAGGTCCGGGAAGGATATCCTATGCTCCGGGCAAAAAAGACGAATCTTTCTAGACGACAAGAATAAAAACGTTACTTAACATTTAAGTAGGTAACTCAATCCACAAGAGAATAAAACGTGAAAAATTCTGAAAAGTTTCAACATCAATGAAACTAAGCAAATAGCTCGTTCGTTCGCGAGTAAACGGAGGAAAAAGAATTTATTACAATTTCTTCGTGAGTTAACTGTTGAAAAATGTTTTACTACCAACTTTTTTTATTATTATATGTAAGAACTAATCGAGTTTTTGTGAAAAGAAAAACTATAAAAATCTGTGAGTAAACCACAAAACATCGGAAGGAGTGAAAACGTCGTACTTGAAACAGTTCCTTAATTAAATTTACTTTAGAAGAGAACTCTGGCACTGGAGTGCGGCCAGAGAGTAAGCGGATGATCGTAATTACTAAAAATATATGTTGTTCTAGTTTCAAACATAAAAACTGCGCTCAAAAACTTATTTTGGCGGTCGTCCGATTCTATAAAAAGCGGCTAAGTACTAGTTGAATTTACACACCAAGGGTTCTGTATCTTTGTGCAAGACTAGTATTGAAAATACCGATGCCATTAAGTATACCTCTAGACAGAGTTTTGTTTACTTCTGCATTAAGATTAAATAAATAAATTTTAAATTTGTCTAGTAATAACACTGAAAATACACCTTTCTAAATAGAGTCCGCTCTTCAATTTAACATAACATCAGGCCCGTAAACCCCGAAGGGTTAAGGAGCGGTGTACCAGAGTACACCCACACTTTGCCAGTTATGTTTAAGCCCTATGTAATAGGGGGCGAACCTATTGTCATCAATCGGACACAAATCTAGACTCCCGACTGACTGAAACTCTAGATAAAAAAACTCAATAACACTTTGCCGATCCAGGGATCCAACCTGGAACCTTATGTTCAGCAGTAACGCTTGCGACCACTTGACCAAAGTAGTCCCCTTTTAATTCCCATTTTATTATTTGTTATGATAGCAGCAATAAAAGCCAAAGTCTCAGAAATTTCTAATATCTGACTATTACAGTAGGTAAATGAGATACAGCGTGTTGATAGATAGACGGATGGCGTCAACGTAGTAATAGGGACTCGTTGGCGTCCTTTGGGTACGGAATCCTAAAAACAGTCAAAAGTTTGTAAACCATGGAAAATGGACTATGCTGCGACCAGATTTATACGTAACCTATAAAACTGCGGTTCTGTTAATGTCAGTTAGACCTAGTCTTCAGACAGACTGAAAAATTAGACTCCGTAATAAATATCTTCTCCGTTACCATTTAAGGCGATACTGCAGTCACTTTTAACCGACTTCAAAAAAGAGAAGGTTCTCAGTTCGGTTGGTCTACTTAATTTAAATAAAAATAATGATCATTTATGGGAGCCACGAGATGCATAGTGTTCGTAACAACTTGTACAAATAGGGAATATGCACGTAATTTTAATTTGGTTCGAATATTTTTTTACCCAATCTTTAATGGCAAAAAATATGAACTAAATCATTGTTTTACTTTTTAATAGCGTCATAATTATTTAAAATAATAAATTAAAGTGCGAATTAAGCGCGGGAAATTCAAATTTATGAAACGCATCACCATTGGTTATAACGAAACGTGACGTCAAATACTACGACAACAAGACAAGTTACGCCTACAAAACAGTATTGAAATGGACTTTTTATTGAAAAAAATAATTATTGCCATGTGTGTTGTGAATTAATTTAATGTTTAACTGTAATTTTAGCTTCATAGTGAAGTTATAAAACATTTAAGAAAATGACTGAAAGTGGTTTTGTAAACGCACAATCTGATAATGTTTTTGCATTCGGGTAGGCAAGCAATACCTGTAAACTGGTTTTTGAGTTTTTTTCATAGTGAAATGGTTACAAGAACGAAATACACAAAGTAATAGTAATAGGATAATAGTAAATGACGTCATCGAAATGGCGCGCGAACATGGCGGCGTTTAAACAGCTCAAATTTATTCTGTATTTTAAATATTTTTTTAAGCTTCATTAATGCATTTTTAAACATGTTTATATTTTTTTAGTAAACAGTGAATTAAAAATATAAAAAAATACATGCATATACCCTATTACAGGTAAAACTGGAAACTGAAACCGATTGTTTCATCAACAAAATAATGCCTAAATGAAAATGATTTTATCAAATTTTGACATGCTGTCAAGGGACCTACCTACTTTTGATTTCTTTACGTTCATACATCATCTAACCTTACCTTACCTTTCTAAAAGACGTCGGTATATGTGTCACTTACGTCTGCCATATATGAATTGCATTTCATTCATGCTCTCAATATCAATAAACTATATCTATGGATTTATAACACTATTTTTAATTTTCTTTTATCGTACTTGTCTTATGTATAGACGCCAGCACATCAAGTTACCCCAATGTGTCAAATTTTCCCAATTGAATATTAACCTTATTCTGTTTGACATAAAGTGGAAAAATGAATAAAGAAATTTGACACATTGGGGTAACTTAATAATTGAAATTTGACACATTGGCGTCAGTACGTAGGTATATCGCTAATTTTCTAGCCCCAAACCATTTACTTCCAGCTCAATGTGAAGAACGAACAATTACTCCAGCCACTACAGTCACTGATGAAATGTAATGGAATTTCGAAATAGATAAAAACAATACTCGCTCGAAAAACCAATCGCGTGCAAGGTGTCATTTTTTTTTTCATTTGGCGAGAACGATAGGACGGAGGAAAATAATATTATTCTTTTCTCACAGACCATTTTTTTTCTTCAGGAAAAAAATCTTGCAAGCCCTCCATCGGGCTACTAACACAACATGACGCCTGTATTACCCGAAGAGTTAAGTAGAGGTATAGCTTTAGTACACTAAAATGTCGCCAGTTTTGTTTTAAACTCATAGGGAATTGGAACACAAATCAAAATTCCAATAGCCCAACCCGACCTGACCAAATCGAACCCAGCATCTCACGCTCCGCAGTAGGATTTGCGACTAATAGACTAACGAGTTAGTCCATTGATCCTCTCTGGACAAAAACTTCAAGGTCTTTTTACGGACTGTATTTCGGTGAGCGTGCTCTAGAGCTCCACGAGCTCATTCCACCATCTCCTTTCTTCCATCGGGAATCCAGACGTACTGCAGGTTATTACCCATTCCTTGTAGATGTTGCACACATTCGCACGAAGCGCTTTGCCTGTTCCTTCATTATACGCACAGCCAAGGAGTGTAAATCCCTGCCTGCATCAGTGTTTCCGAGTTCATATGACCCCAATCTGTTTAAGTCGCAAGTTAATAGGCTTTTTTTGGGTAAGCTCGTTCCATCGTTGACCTCATCTCTGACCGCAGGACAAGAATGAGGTCAAGAGCAGACCCATTATATGAAAAAAAACCCGGAAGGTAGACATTACGTTGATAAGCACTACAAACTGGTATTCGTATCAGGCCGCTATGCCCCACAGAATTCACTTGTAAGTTGCAATAGTAAATGAACAGAAACGAGTTTTTTTTATCGAAAATAGTGTATTTTTTATTATTATTGATAGGCTTGATTGACCTTTGATCACTATCTCACCTGGTGGTAAGCAATGATGTGGTTTTAAAAAAAAGCGTCCTACTCATTCTCGATTTAAATACCCCTAGGTTGTTTTCCATCATTTGGAGTCGAATAAGAACAAAAAAAAGCATAAATAGTCTAAAATAGATGATTTTTTCATCCTAACCTCCTGAAGTACAGTATTTATCTACCTAAACTTCGACGAAGAAAGTAACATAGAGTGAATAATACCTCTAATCTGGCGTTCCAGAAGAATAGTCGTGAGGTTTCAATCCCTTCAAAACGTCCGTTCTTTACGCCGATCGCAATTTTTGCTGGAAAGAAGAAATGACTTAACAAACTTTCTAGCAAACCGCTCGATGACTTTGACGCTTGATGTGATGACGACGACGCTTACGGTTTATGTTCAGCAATGTTCATAATATTTTTAACGAAGGCAAACTCCCATTTACTGCGGAAATTTCGGCCAAAAGATGCACATGGAAAGAACGAATGATAGGCGTCAGGAGTGCCACCATGGATGAAGAAACCACCGCTGTTTTTCTCATCGAACTCGGTAGGATTTTTTATTAAGAATTACAGTCCCCTACTTTGATAGTCTAGTATTGACTGAAAAGTTTAAGTGCAATAAACAATATACAAATCGGCTTTTGACCTTTGTCAGTACTCATTACAAATTGGTTACCGTAATATTTAATTTATTACATATATGGGAGAATCATGGTCAGAAATGAACAGTGCTACTTTTAACGACCTTTACTATAACGTCTTAGCAAATCCTTAAAAAAAATATATAATCCTCGATTTATTTAAATTTATTTAATTATTCAAGTTTCTATAGTAGGCACCTACAACTTTTAATAAAATAACTTCAAAGAAACACTCAGTAGAATTAATAAAAACTTAAAGCTGTTTTCAAACTAAATAATTAAAAACGCAAAGTTGTGAGTAGTTTATTAAAGATTATTTGTTTTCTTTATACAATTCGGGAGACGATTATATTGAACGTTAAAAGTTGACAATGTCGACAGTTGACAACCAGAGATCGTTAACCCAGTGATCTTATAAATAAAAAAAATAGTCGTCGCTGCAACACATGAACATCACATTGATACAAGTAATGTAATTACTTTACACCTCTCCTCACCTCTTTTCCTCTGGGCGATCACGTATGTCGTGATGGCCCAGAGGTAAAGGAGCCTACCTCTAATGCAGGAGGTTATGGTTCAAATCTGGACAAGTACCAATGTGACTTTTTCAATTCATATGTACTTTCTAAGTTTATCTTAGACATCATTGACATCGGTGAAGGAAAACATCGTGAGGAAACCTGGACTTGTAGTTAATATAAGTTTGAAATCGCCAATCCGCCTTGAGCAAGCGTGGTGATCAATGCTCGAGCCTTCTCTGTATGAGGAGAGGCCTTTGCCCTGCAGTGGGACAGTAATAAGCTGGTATTATTTTTAATTTTTATTAATCGTATACGGCCATTCTCCAATTTCAAGTTTTTATGTGTCCGGGCTTGCATAATCCTTAAAATTGTAAAATTCAATCACGGTTTTTTAAAATATTTTGGTTAGCATTCGAATCTAGCTGATCACAAAAATATTGGGTTCTTAAGTAGTTGAGACTAATAGTAGATTATTAACCAAGGGCTGTATGACATCAACTGCATACGAGGTTTTTGGCGCCTGAGCGAAGCGAAGGCGCTAATTAACCCGAGTATGCAATTGATGCTTACGCCCGAGATAAATACTCTGCTTTACATATCGATTGTGAGGTAAGTAAACAACAAGACAGCAGGTTTCAATGAACATTTTAATTATTTTCGCGATGCTTTCGCGCCTACTAGTAGACTGCCTTTTTTTTTTCACGCACGCAAGCGCGTCAAATCTTGCTGGCCAGTTTGATTTTTAAATCGATTCCATCTAACATACGATGTGGAAACAAATAGTTCCATATTTAAAATAAAATCTTTATAAAATAAATTGTCTAGATTCCGATTCGAGTAATTAATCGATACCGAGAAAAAAAAAAATAACTTTTTAAAAATATTCTTCGTGCAGTATGAGTATGACAGTTCTTTTTTCAAATTCCAAAACCTATGCTGTAATGATAGTCATACACCCCGGCATTCAGGGGTGTAAGGGTGTACTTACAGAGCAAGAGATATGTAAATTAATATAAAATCTGTATATTAAGAACCTCTATTCTATAATTACCGTAGCGTGTCCGCACACCAACTTAATGTTGGAACTTGCATGTAATTTTTATACAGTACAGATTGACTTTGATCTTTTCAACGTTTTAAATGATATAATACAACAGTAACCGCATAAAAAATCAGTCTGTAATTAAATATCTTTAAGTAACCTGATGTCCGATCGAAAGTTCTAATTGCCTTTCTTAAGGCTGCATCCAGACTACGGTATGGTCAAACAGTGTGAGGCATGCGCATTGAAGTCATGTATGAGATGTATGCCTCAGGCTACGAAAACTGTTTTATTTATATACAAATATCTTCTAACCGATAGCCTATATCTACCCAAATAGGTTTTGGATTGGTTGGTGGGTATTTTATTTATTATGTACCTTATGATTGATGAATAAACATTATTGTATTGTTATTGTATATATCATGGAACAGTTTAGTTTAGTTCAGTTTCCGAGGTGACGTTCGCTCTAAATCTCATTTCAAGCTTGGATGATCCTAATGATGCCAAGAACATCAGCTTTAGCAACTGCATGGAACAATAAAGATGAGCTCTTAGAAACATAGACTACCTACCACAAGATGACTGTGACATGTTATAACTTCCATAGTATAATTATTAAAACAACGTATGAAAAACTTTTTTAATCTCATTTATATTCATAGGCTTGTACCTACACACAATCTCATTCACGAGTAATACCTAATTCATATGTGAACTGATGAAAAAGGTCACGATTTAGGTCCAAAAGTTATTTAGGCCCTCCGCAGACAGGACAACTTTACTTGAAAAATCTATCAACTATGTTTTAAAATATATCAACTTTTTAAAACATCAGTCACAAAGACAAAAGTTTCAAGTCTGTGGTCAAAACTGGCACTGCGGACGGGAAGGGACTGATATCGCTCGACGAGTTTATGGTGCCTTTTGTCGAAACCAGCAACTTGACGCAACTAGTGGATGCCACTCCACTGGGAAATGATTCTGTTTAGCGAGTGCGGCAACTGAAAACCGTTGTCCATCAACGAAACTGGTAAATAGAGTTTTAAAGTCTACGCAGATTCTTAATAATGTACTGGAGTGTAAGGGACATCAACGCCCTTCCGGACACCATAAATTACAACCACTATATATAATAACTAGCTTTATCATGATCTCTCTATATAATGTAAGTAAAGGTTGTAATTTATCGTGTATGATATTATCATTCTAGAACCAACTTTGATTTTTTTGACGGCTTTCCCTTATTTCCAAGTATTACAATGTATTATTTTTACTCTAAACTGTATAGAATTGTGATTTCTAACCATAAACAATTTTGTTTTATTGACTATTCAGTTTTCAAGGCAAAATATTATGGGACGGATAAGAATGACTAATTTATATGTTCTTTTTTACGGATTTAAACGAAAACAACATCAGAAAAAATAAAAAAATAAAACAGGTGAAAGGCGACGCACTGGGGAGTTTAGAATCATCTACAAAACTCGTATGCAATATGTGCTATCATGTCCCTTCAACCCTGAATTTTTGTAAACAACTAGTTGCCTGTTGCTACAATGCGGATATTAAAGTTGCTCTGCTTGCTTAGCGCCTTACTAACAAAAAAAAAAACTAGTTGTAATCTGAGCTCGCTTAATAACTTTAAATTTTGATGAGCTTTTGCTTGTAGAAAAAATCCCGAATAAGCTGCTACCTAATGTATAAGGCTCTTGGCTCATTAAAAACATGTGTCCAGGTTAATTTTCAAAGTGAAGCATAGCTTGCTGATGTCGATCCGCAGATGGTTGTCCATTTATTTCCGTGCCTAGAAAAACACAGAACCTCAGCCATTGTCTCCGGCTGTCAATTCTCTTTCAAAGTTGCTATGGGTATTCAGAAGCCCAAAAGTTTTTAAGCTTTGAGACTTATCTGTGTTTGACTGAATCCATAATAACACACTTTAAAAAAAAAAAGATATTTATTGAACTAAGCCTACATAAACTAGGATTTACAAAAGTAATCGTACATATGCAAGAGGCTTTGACTAGGGTACATATTGAAACCTTGATCTCCAAACTAGGAGTCCCTGTAGGAAATCAGTGTCCCGCCGTAAACAATGTTAAAAGCAATGTAATTAAGACTCATTTGTAAAGCTTACCATAACATATCGTGAAGGTCCGATAGAGCTTGGACTGCTTTGAGCAGTTAGTTACAAGTATGCTAAGTTGTAGGTCTTGATTGCACACCCAAGGCACACACTTCTCACTTTTCGGATTCATGTGCGTTCATAAATGATAAATGATATATATTTCTGTAAATAGGTTTTCACAAACACTTTTACACGTCTTTTTTTTAACTAGTAGATAACATCGGAGTTTTAATACCTGACTACTCTGAGAAGAAACACCGAAAGAAACTCAGAGGTCATAGTCTCTTTTAAAGTCCAGACATTATCTTAGTCACATCATGTAAGATCCATGCAGATTAGTGTCTGAGATGGTCTTTTGAGGAAAGAACCACACAGAACGAGGGGAACAGATCAATCATTGTAATTATAATAGCTTTAAAAATGGTGAAGGAAAATTTCTCGATGGCATCTGAAATCACGTCAGAGGCCTAATATGGGTGGCATAAAAACTCTGACACCAGACGGCGTAGAACGATCGCTGTAGAAACGGATATGTCTGACGGTATATATACGAATTATCGACAAAGTGTCAGATGGTAGAATCATTTCTGCCGATTTATTATAGAAGAAATAATGCTCCACATTGTAGACTATTGTCGACTGAAGTACCTATCGACACATTTCTTCTCTTCACTCTTGACATTTTCATGCTCAAAACAAAATAAATGTTTCTATAATCTCTCACTTTATCGCGCCTTTTCTTTTGTAGACAAAATTCGTTTCTAGGGTGGTCAATGTAGTCATGCTGCCGGGGTCGCGGAATTTGTTTGAAAGTGTCATTAGAACGCAAAAGGCATTAGGAGGAACACGAATGGGTTTTAGTCAGTAAGAGTCTGACACTCCATTTCGCTTCACCCAGAGCGGGAGGACTCATTTGATGATTTCCCATTCTTTAAAAAAAAATGGTGGTCAAGCTGGTTAGTGACTTGACCGCCTGAAAGAGAAAGGTACGATTACGAAACTCTTTGCTAAAGAGACTTGTTGATTTACTAATATACTGTCTTGTCGACCCGTGACATTTATTAAATACAACAATTAGGGACGCCAGCCTCGATAAAGGCTTTGACGACCTTCCACTAACAAGCTCCGCGGCCCACACCTTAAACCTTATCAACCGATACGTCATTACGGATGAATAATAATTAAACCCAAACTAACAAAATACTGTGAAATCCCATCATAAGTGTGAACGTTTACTACGCCATTGAATATTTTGTAATACGCCCCATTTGTTATCATTGTTATGTATTTTTTTTATTTAAGTAAAGAGATTATAATAAGCGAGCCTTGGGAGCTGAATTGAAATTGTTGAACATAAAATTACCCACATTTCGTCAGTTTTATTTAAGTTCCGGGTAACAGGGGGCGAGCCTGATGCCCGCAATCGGGCGGCTCTTGAAAATTATAGATGGTAAACCTCTTCAATAACGTTGTGCCCTGACTAGGGATAAAATCCAGGATCCCATGCTTTGCAGTCTGTAGTGCTTCCGACCACAAGTCAGTTCATCATTTGAAAGAACGTCAATATTCTCTAGTCTCAGCGCTGTTACACCGTGTTCCATTTACAATCGCATTAGACAGAAGTTAAAATAGGTTATTTTTAATGCACACTTTGTAACGAAAGTAAGTAAGTACAATAAAGCTTGTTACAATTGCGACAGACGTTGAATTTTGTTATAATCTATTTTCACTACCTACTGCTGTCACATTTAGTTGTAAACATTTCAACAATTTATTTTAAGAAATGATGTGGATTTCATTTAGTTGTATCTTTGATTTTCTTAATTGCAAATTGTAGTGTCAACGATAAAAATCTAAAAGAAGCAGGGATGAACAAAACGTGGAAAGTTCTTTGTTTAACTTTTATTCTTCTAAATTTAAAATGAAACAATTTTAATTTTCTGCATTCCTGCTTCTGCAAACCTCTTTTTGAATGCTATTACTATACTATAAATGGAGTATAACAATGTTTTGTTTTCATGATTCTCGACATTTCTCGTATCACTTTAGTTTAACTCTTTATTTCCACTACTTTCACACTATGCCATCTAGTCCCGTGCTAAGAACCACTTGTGTTATGGGTACTAAACAACTGATAAACATATTTATATACTAGCAGACGTCCCGTAGGTTCCATTCCCGTGGGAATACAGGGATAAAAAGTAGCCTATGTGTTAATCCAGGGTGTCAGCTAGCTCCATACCAAATTTTATTAAAATCCATTACGTAGTTTTTACGTGAAAGAGTAACAAACATCCATTCTCACAAACTTTCGCATTTATAATATTAGTAGGATAGGATTATATCAAAATATATTCCCACATAAAATAGATAAATGTAATTTACCCAGACACAGAACATATACTCATCACACAGACATTGGTCCCGGAGGGGACCATTAACTACTATACCAACAGGCCATTCAGAAAATAGAGAGTACTTACAAAAATTCAATAGGTCCGCGTAATTTAAAGATGAAGATAGTCTTAATTTAGTTTGTATAGTTAGGTTGTCGGGAGTACTATAAATGTAAGTTTGTACACCTTCAAGACAACTAGAACTTAACTAAAAATGCTTTAAACGTAATTAAATGATTTCAAGTCCGGTACCTACTCACCAACTTACTAACTAAGCATTATTCAAAGTCAATCTCATTAAGTAGTCGCTTTATAATTAAAACGATGAATCAATTTATTTTATAATCCAAATTAATCAAATTCAATGAATATTCTGCGAAAATAATTAAGAAAATTTTAGATAAGTAATAAAAGTAACGGAATTTTCTTAAGAACGTCGAAGAAAAATAACTCAGTGTTTTTTATTATAGGTAACTTCGAGCGAAGTCTGATCCGATTAGGTAGTAAAGGTCCTATTTCTCTGAAAAATATATAATATGGCGACCTGACACATTTTCTAGACCTACAAAAAGTTTAAATGATAAACTTTATAATTAATCTTATCCCTCAGTGTCTCGGCAAGGACGTTTGTAAAATTGTTTGCCAATCACACTTTGATTTGAGCTGGTCAACCTTAGTGTATTCAATTTAGTTTAGTTTAGTTACTAATACTCGTTGTGACATGAATGTCGTCGATACATCAGGAAGTAGGTATTTTTCCAGTTTAAGCTGATCTGAAATCAAAATGGTAATTCTCTTAATTACTTCTAAGTAGAATAGATGAAAGAACTCATGATTGTAAACAACTTTTTCTAAGAGACCAACGACGAAATATGAAAAACAACAACAATAAAATACTACCTAGGATTAGCAGTCCATACAATAATAACTTTTTTACAAAAAAAAAACCGATTTCAAAAATAACACTAAACGGTGTAAAATAACTCTAAATCAGGAAGTCTGTGGCTTTGGTACTTTTGTCTTATTCTTGATGGGCCACCGACTTCCGAAGTTTTTTATTTTTCCATTTTTAGTTGTTCCCATACAAACATTTGCCATGAATTGATTTTATATTGTTAATTGTTAACAATACATGTCATTATAATAGGGTTATCCACCTTACCCTAATAAATGAAACTTAACATACCTAACTGTCGAAATCTAGGTATATTGAACACATCTGCCTACCCCTCTGAGCATACAGGCTTGATGATACGTCATGATGTTGTATAAACAATAAACATCCAAGCGATTCCAGCAATCACGATAGATTTGCCGTCTATTTTTGAAGAGTTCCGTTGTATATCTCCGAAGATCAGCACCAGATCTTCACCAAATTAAAAGAATTTCGAGAATCGGCCCACAAATGGCGGAGAAATCAGGTAACATACATAAAAAAAAAAAAAAAGATACATACACACGAACAAAGAACCTCCTCCTTTTTTTGAAGTCGGTTAAAAAAGATCTGTTTTAACGGAAAATATAACTAAGTACAGACGCCAGCACATCAAGTTACCCCAATGTGTCAAATTTTCTCAATTGAATATAAACCTATGTTGTTTGACATAAAGTTGAAAAACGATCAAAGAAATTTGACACATTGGGGTAACTTGACGTGCTGGCGTCTGCACATAGTTAAAGTCCTTCAAAAGGCACTTTTAAACGTTAAACTAACAAGTTAATAAAAAATAGGTAATGATTTTAGTTACCCCTTCCAAAAGGTAGTTTCGTATGGAGAAGAATGGGCAAGAAATTCCATACTTACTCTTTTAAAAATAGTACTCTAATGAAGCTTCATGTATGGTTTTACTTATATCCGTGGGCAGTGAGTCAAACGATAATGGTTAGGTACTTTGATCTGAAGTATGGAGCTTCAAGAGGCCAGTTTTCACTATAGTTTTCTTACAAACAACGTGCTGCTTACTGTACAGGACCTACACGAATAAGTTCTTTGTGTGGGCAAAACCGCGTATATCAACTTCTTCTAAAGAAAAAAAAACACAAAGAGACACACACACTACTATAATGAACAGAATATTATAGTAAAAGAAATGAAACCGTAGCAATATTAAAATAAGGGTGTTTTTTTCTTTAATCAAAAGGAAGAAATCAATAAGAAGTATTTAACATAAGTAATAAACCTTTGATCTGGTCCACGCCGTGACGAAGATCATTATTTTTTTTCATTATAAGGCCGCTTTTAGAGGCCTTTTATTAAAATATTTTATACTAAGCTTTTGATTTGGAATGTGAATTACTCGAATACCTATCTACGTAGGTACCCAACTAAGTGCTTTTAAAGCAGAAAAGTCAATTATTTAACTATCATCCAAACGACCTTTCTTTAATTTTTACATAATATAAAATTATCAATACTTCTACACCAATAGGTATTATATAATTAGTATATAAAGAGGAAAAAAATGTGTGTTGTTTTTTTGTGTGAATGTGTGTTTGTAATGAATAAACTAAAAAACTGTGGCGATTTCAAAAATTCTTTCAACATTGGAAAGTAACATTAACTCTGAGTAACATAAGCTACTTTTTGTTCCCGTATTCTTACGGGAACGGGACCTACGTGGCTGAAACCGCGTGATATCTGCTAGTATATTATAGAGGTAATACTTTTATTTATTGATTTATTTTGGAAGCCACATAATTCAAGTGTCATCCTACTTATTATTATAAACCCGAAAGTTTGTAAGTATGGATAGATGGATGGTTGGATGGATGGATGGATGGCTGTTTGTTACTCTTTCACGTAAAAACTACTGAATGGATTTTAATAAAATTTGGTATGGAGTTAGCTGACACCCTGGATTAACAGATAGGCTACTTATTATCCCTGTATTCCCACAGGAACGGGACCTACGCGGGTGAAACCGTAAGCTATAATTTATTTTCAAAACTAAGAGAGACGGAAGGGATGTTAAAGTTCGAAATCAAGGCGAACGTTGTCGCGGGCAAAGTGCTAGTCTTACAAAAATGAAATGCCGGTCGATTCACTAAAAGTCACGTCGTGAAAACTTGAGTGAAGTGAACTGTCAATACCTAGCATTAGTATGGAATGACAGCTCAATTTGCCCTCACTACGCCTACATTTTCACGCGGTGATTTGACCAGAATCGCACCACAGTTCTGAGGTGATAAAGTAGTTAATAAGAGCCTTAGAAATAAAACCATTCGTACAAGAAGCGGAACTAGATTAACCTAACAAAAACACTCTAAGGCTGCGTTTCAACCAGAGATGTGCGATGGAAATGTGCCATGCGAGGATGTCTAGCTGTGCTGTGTAAAAGTGTGGGGGTTTCCACCAAAGCTGTGCGATGAAAATGTGCCTAAGTATGTGTAGCGGAGCTGTGAAAATTCGCATTAATGTGTGGGGCGAGGATGCGTTGCGAAGCTGTGAAATGTGTTGACAGAGGTGCGGTGTAGTGGGAGCCAACTTTTCAATTATCCTGCATATCTATTTTGCGCACTTCTACTTCCAACAAACTCCGTCTATGGAATGGCTGGTACAGTATGCGCAAACCTCGCAACACGTCCTTCTCAACACACATTCCTCGCAACACATCCCTCGCAACACATCCCTCGCACACATCGCTCGCACACATCCCTCGCTTGTTTTGTATGCGCAAAATTCTAGCTCCGTTGAGCCGTTTCCACCAGAGCTGTGATGACCGAGGCGAGGTACTTAAATGAAGCGATTCTATTGGTTCTTCACAAACACATCCCTCGCTACGCATCCTCGCACATCTCTGGTGGAAACGCAGCCTTACACTAAGAAAAACACTAACAACAGTCATCCCATGAAGTTTGTGTTCTGCCCCTTGGGTATAATAGAACATCGAAGAAAACTTTTCACCTCTACCTTTATTATACCACTAGGTATCTATCGAGCTGGTTAGGCACCAGTAATTCTACTTTCACCCTAGTTTGTTACTAAGGGGTCTTAGTTATGAATAAGTTAGGGGTTGAGGGAGGAACTGATGGAATCGTTAAGTTACCCTATAACTTTACTATGTACCGCCACTACCTGTAGAGTTAATAAAACATACAACACATACATAAATTTAGGCTTATGACTGATCTGTTGCCCATAACTCGGTGATTAGGTACCATGCTCGTTGGTTAAACCAATGGGCCATTTGACAAAAGGACAATGCCCGTTTTGTAAGGAGAGTTGGGTCCCTGT